>CM066040.1:168278967-169687831 GCA_033557465.1 Ichthyophis bannanicus | reverse complement strand
GAGAGGGGAGGGGGAGGGGGAGGGGGAGGGAGGGGAGGGGGGAGGAGGAGGGGGGGGAGGGGGGAGGAGGGAGGAGGGGAGGGGGGAGGAGGAGGAGGAGGAGGGGAGGGGGAGTGGGAGGAGGGGGGAGGGGGAGGAGGAGGGGGAGGGGGAGGTGGAGAGGGAGGGGGAGGGGGAGGGGGAGGGTAGGAGGAGGGGAGAAGGGAGACACTCTCCCTTCGCGCCTCTCAAAGCCAGCACGGAGGGAGGGAGGGAGGGAGGGACGAATGATTCAGCCGGGCAGAGGGGGCCCCGCGGGTCAGTCCATGCTGCCGCAGCGGCAGCGGTAGCAGCCAGCATATTTTTTTTTATTAAATGTTACTTTAGGCCGATGGGGGGGGTAGGACTTGTAATGGGCTATTGGGGGGGGCTGGGGGACTGGAACATGGGGCTGGGGGGGTTAAGGCTGGAGGTGGGCTGATGGGGTTAGGACTGGTAATGGGCTGGGGCTGTTGGGGGGGTTTAGAACTGGTAATGGGCTAGGGCTGTGGGCTGATGGGGGCTGTCTGGTAATGGGCTATGGGGGGGTAAGGACTGGAAATGGGCTGGGGGGGTTTAATACTGGAGGTGGGCTGATGGGGTTAGGACTGGAAATGGGCTGTGGGCGGTCGGGGGGGGTTTAGAACTGGTAATGGGCTATGGGGGGGGTTAAGACTGGTAATGGGCTGTGGGCTGATGCGGGCTGTCTGGTAATGGGCTATGGGAGGGGCTAGGACTGGAAATGGGCTGGGGGGTTAAGACTGGAGTAGGTATGATGGGTTTAGGACTGGTAATGTGCTGTGGGGCTGTGGGAGGGGGTTAGGACTGGTAATGGGCTATGGGGGGGCTAGCGACTATAAATGGGCTGCGGGGGCGGGCTAACACTGGCGGTGCGCTGATGGGGTTAGGACTGGTAATGGGCTGTGGGCTGATGGGGGTTAGGACTGGTAATGGGCTATGGGGGGGTTAGGACTGATAATGGGCATGGGGGGCTAGGACAGGAAATGGGCTGATGGGGAGGGGTTTAGGACTTGAGGTGGGCTTATGGGGTTAGGACTGGTAATGGGCTGTGGGCTGATGGGGGGGTTAGGACTGGCAATGGGCTATGGGGGGCTGACTGGAAATGGGTTGATGGGGTTAGGCCTGGAAGTGGGCTGATGGGGGGTTTAGGACTGGTAATGGGTTATAGGGGGGGCTTAAACTGAAATGGGGTGATGGGGGGGGGTTAGGGACTGTAAGTGGGTGATGGGTGGGGCTAGGACTGGAAATGGGCTGATGGGTGGCTAGGACTGGAAAATGGGCTGATGCAGGGGACTAGAAGGGAATGGATGCTGGGTGAGGCTGGAACTAGAAGGGAGCTGATGTTGGGGGAGGATTAGAATGGGATGGGGCTGGAAGAGTAAAATGGAGAAGGGAAAAATAGTTTTGTGTGTGAGGGATAAAAAAATCTACAATTAGCCGGGTATTGGGAGAGTAAGTGGGGATTGAGGATGGAGGGGTAAAATTTGAGTGGATGAAATAGGAATGAGGAAAGAGCAAAAGTAGAAAGATTAGTATGTTAAAGCAGATGTAGAGAGAGAATGGAAAAAAACTAGAAGAGAGAAGAAAGGACAAAAGGACAGCAGACGATGGAGAGTTAGCAGAAGACACGAAGAAACCAGAAGAAAGTGGCTGGAGCAATTGCAGCTGAAAAAAATGCACAAAAGGTAGAAAAACATCTCTTTATTTTGAATTTATTAATTGGAATATGTAAGCTCTGGTAAATGTGCATCATTAACGTCTGCGCTTTGTTTAGTACAAGAGCAAATTAATGTATAGTTTTATTTCTACAGTGTTGTACATTCCAAGTTTGGCTTTTGGGATTCCCAGTTTAATTATTGTCTTCCTGTTTCTAAATTGTGATTACTTGTTTGGTGATGGTCTATGTTCTGCATGTGTAACTGAGCTGAGGTGTTCTGTTTATATAATTCCTATTTGACATTGCCACTTGTTCTCTTTCCCCAGTAGGTCATGTATTGTTGTTCTCTGAAATGTATTGGTTTAATATTTGCAGTGTTGCCTTTTGATTGGTAGAGTATGGTGCTTTGTGAGTCCTGGTAGTGCTGTTAGGATACGGCGGGTTTGCTATGGGTTCTAAATGGGCAGTGTTTGTAGTAGTTCCTAATGTGTCTGGCAGTTGGCACTAGATTATAGTAATGTAGAAATCTTTTAGTCTTTCTTTATCCATACACTCATTAAGAGGCACGTTTACTAAAAGTTAGTATATGGTAACATTATGCAAATATTTATGCAAATGAGGCCTCTTATGCAAATGAGGCCCCGCACCCCCCTTGGGCCGCCCCTGCTGGGGGCCCACAATTTTTGTTGGCGTAGGGCCTCACTCAAGGTAAATCCGGCCCTGCCCACAGGTGCGCCTTGTGGTCCTGGGCAAGCCACTTAACCCTCCACAGCCCTTGTTCCCTGTAAAATAGTTATCTCCAAGTTATAACACCCTGTTCAATGTAATTTCAGTTTGTTCAATGTAAAACGCACTGATGCAGAATAGCACACTATATAAGAGAATGTAAATAAATAAATAAAATTCTACCTCCCTGCAATGGTAGCAGTAGAGGGGACCATCAACCCCAGTCCTGCTGGGGAACAGACACCCTACAGGGCAGGCAATGCAGAGCTGTACACATCCATAAAGCAATAGCAAACAGACAGTAGGCCTGGAAATGCTCAGCAGCCCCCCACCACTATCTGACATTCTCCAGCAGCAAGCCTCCAGCCGCTGCACCCTGCAAGGTGTTCCAGCAAGACACATACTAGCTACAGACAGTCTGCTAGCTAGTCCATAGTGCATGGTCCTGGAGGAGATGCATGTACCCAGAACTGGGATGTCAGCATACACACTGTCAGACGGGTGCCTGGGTGAGAATGTTCACAGTCTTGGCAAAGGCATATATCAATATGATTTGCAAGGGATTGTGGGAAATGCAGTCCATTCACACCAGACACAGCCGCTCACAATAATTAGTTGTGCTTGAGTGTAAAGCCAATAAGATATTTATTTATGGGGTTATTTCTCCCAACACAGATATGCTTGGTAGCACATAAAACAGGATACTTGCTTTCAGTGTTAAACTTAGAAAAGCAAAATCAGGAAAACAACAGCTGAATTTGTCAGGCAATCAAATCAAAAGAATAAAGACCTGGTTGGTAACAAAACTGGTCTTTTCTGTAGGCTCTAGCTAATATTTTCTTAGCAGGGCATCAAACAACAAACAAAACCCACAAAGAAGGGAAAAACTGTTCTTTTCAGGTTAACTTCTTATATCTTCACACATAGACTCAGAAGTGATTCCCTCAGAGCTCACAAGCAATTAGGTAAGGCTCAATTGCTAGCAGTTATCCAGCTGAAACCCCTTAGCTGGCTTACTTTCTACTGCTTGGCTCAAATCCTATTCAGGAGCTTTTCTGAGTAGATTAAAGAACAAGTTTGTATTTCTTTGTGATGGTTGTTGTACTTTGTAGCAGTAAATTACCAAAGGAGTTTAGACAGAGAGCAATCCATGTATTCACAGCCTGTATCTACCACCTCTCCCCCTTCTTCAACAATCATGGGTTCAAAATCATGGATTGGCACAGAGGAATTTCTCAATGGAGCACTTTCAGGAGAATACTTGTTTCCCTGCTGTCTTTCAAGGGTATAGCTAGGGCATAGATCAGTGTTCATACCTGAGCTTCCATTGCTGTTAGAGTTCCTCTCTAAATAGCCTGGCCAGTATGTAGTCCAGTTCTTATGTCCAGCCTTCCAATCCAAATCCCTGGACACTGGATCTCTCTTCACATACCTTCTGGCCCGGGTCCTAGGGTCCCTTCCAAGTGCAGCCGTCTCCCTCACAGGTACCGTCTGGAGATTCCTAGCTCTGCAGCACCACTCCTCTGGTTTTCCCCAGTCCAATGGTGTATGCTGGCCTTTTGAATGTCTCCCAGTATACGTACTGCTCTGGACTCCTTTAGACCTCCCAAATGCTTTTCTCTTCTTTCTTCCAAAGGGTTTCTTGCCCTCTCTGTCCGTCCGCTCTGGCTTCTGCTTCTGATGATCCTCCGGATGATGAAGATGTCCAAGCTGAATCTGAGGATAATTCTCTGTAGAATAAACTCTACCTTTATTCTGCTTTGATAAGTGCTCCACCCTAGCACAGCGCAGCTGTGCTGAATCAGGCCCTGCCCTTTGAGATGAGTGCTTGGGGATTACCTCATAGCCCTCCTGATTGAACACATGTTTCCCCACTTCAGCTCCTCTAATGGCTGTTGGAAACCTAGTGCATTCTGGGACTGGTAGTCTTTTATGGAAAAATTCTGTTTTCTTATTTCTACCAGAACTGACAGGTTGCTTGTTCAGAGTCACTTCACCTTTTCTATAGCTCCTTCCTGAGCTATGATAAGCTTCCTTATCACATACCCCCCTGCTTAAGTTATTACGGACTGGTTTAACTGGTGAAACTTCTTTCCTACAGTCCGTAATACCTACGAGAGTGTTATCTTTTTGAAGCTCACTTACTTCCTGACTGGCTTCAGGGTCATTGTTATTTACAGGCCTCTCCTTCCAAGACTTAAGTACATTAATATGGTAGGACTGCCTACGCCCTCTTGCATTTTCTACCATATAAGATACTGGGCTCACTTGTTTAACAACCTTTCATGGCCCTTTCCACTGTACTTCAAATTTTGGGGCTGTACCTGCTACTTGAACCAAAACCTTTTCACCAATGCTTAATTGGCGGCTTTTGCCCTTCCTATCATACCACCCTTTCTGGCGCACTTGACTGTCCTGCAGGTTCCTCTCAGCAACCTGCGAGGTCCTTTTCAAACGTGCTCTCAAGTCACGTAGAAACTGTGGCACCTCCTGACTTCCTGGTTCAGGATCAATCCATTGTTCCCTCAAAATATCTAACAAACCACGTGGAGCCCTACCATACATCAATTCATAGGGAGTTACACCTAAGGACACCTGAATTCTTTCCCTGCAGGCATATAAGGCAAAGGGCAATAACATATCCCATTCTTTTACCTCTCCTGCTAACCCCTTCTCAACATTTGTTTGAGAGTTTGGTTGAATCTCTCCACCAAACCGTTTGATTGTGGATGGTAGGCTGAGGTTTTCACGTGATGAATGCCAAAGGCATCCCAGACCTGGGCCAAATATTTGGATACAAAATTGGACCCTCGGTCAGTCAACACCTCTCTTGCGAATCCCACTTCACAAAACAATTTTACTAGCTCTAAAGCTATTGTTTTTGCAGAAACATTCCTCAATGGTATGGCCCAGGGAAACCTTGTTGCCTGATCTACCATAACTAGGATGTACTGGAAACCTCGGGGCGTTTTGACTAATGGGCCTACAATATCCATGGCAATGCGACCAATTGGGTCTGTGATAATTGGCATGGGAATCAATGGCACCACCGGTGGGTGAGCCGCTGTAACTCGCTGACACGCTGGACATGCAGCACAAAACTGGGCAGTTTCTTTGAAAATACCTGGCCAGTTTAAAAAACACATAAGTATTTGATCCAGCGTTCCTTGCATCCCTTTATGACCTCCAACTGGATGATCATGTGCTAATCTAAGTACTAGTCCTTTGAAAGTTGTGGGTACCACCAATTGTTTACGTATGGTCCCATTTCTGGGGTCCTGACTCTCTCTATATAATATTTCATTATCTAGTCTGAATCTGGGCAACTCCTCCCTGACCTCCTGAGCATACTTAAAAGCTCACGTGAGAGCTTGATCAGCTCGCTGCTCTTGTGGAAAGTTAGGAAACTTTGCCACTAACTCAGCTGGCACCCAGGGTAAACTTTGACCAGCTAACATCTCAGCCCTACCCTGTGCTCTGCAAAGTCTCTCACGCCGCTTTTGTGCTTTCAACTTTCTTACTTTACCAGATGGTGGAGTTATTAAATCATCATGAGAGGGTAAGTCTCCTAATAACTCTGCCTGCTCCCCCTCCTCCTTCTGGCTCTCTACCTTAGCCTGCGAGCGGTTGGATACAAGGCCTCTCTTATTACCTATAGTTTGGCCTTCTGGAAGCTTAACCATCTTTTTAGCTAGGGACTGAGGACTTCCAAAGAAAGGCCCGGGAGCTATTTCCATTATTCCTTCTCCCTCCTTCTTTCCTAGCCCTTCCACTAGACCCTGCTTAAATCTTGGCCAGTCCTTTCCTAGAACCAAATCAAAGGGTAGCCTAGGCACCACTGCTAACAGGACTTCCTCTTGTTCCCCAGGCACTTAACTATTAGCCTATAGGTGGGATATGATGTTGCAGCACCATGAATGCATCTGATGTGAACTTGGCTTTCAGGGGTTCTAGGCACAAATCCTTCTTGGGCCTCTATCCTCTTCCAAAGCCTTTTTGACATCATACTCTGGTCTGCCCCAGAGTCTAACAAAGCATTTGTGGTAATTCCTTGCACATCAACCATCAAAAGAAATCCTTCTTTGGGCTGTTTTAAATCCACACCCATTAAGCTAGCGTGTGTCTGGCATCCCTTTTCTAAATGTCCCCATTTTCCACATTTGAAACATTTCTTTTCGCTCCACTGTGTCATCTGGTTTGGCACAGTACATTCATTTTCAGAAACATTTTTTACTAATTTCTTTTCTGATACAGCACAGCTTGCCTCAGCACCAATCTTCAGAGGGCCACCCATTCTATGGCAAGCCTGCGTGGCTTCCAAGAATCTCTCTGCTAGCATGGTTGCCTCTCCAAGATTTTGGCAATTTTGCTGTATAAGGAAAGTGTGCAAATCTTTAGGCACCGCAGACATAAATTGTTCAAGCATAATAATGTCTAATAACATTTCTACCGTCTTTTGCTCAGGCTCCAACCATTTTACAGCTAATCCTCTGATTCTCTGACTCAGAGCCCTGGGTGTTTCACCCACTCTCAATGTAGTAGCTCTAAACATTCGCCTATACTCTGAAATAGACAACCCTAGGCGATCTCTAATAGCAGCCTTTACATCCTTATAATTCAAAGCCTGGGCTGCTGGCATTGCTCTATAAGCTGCAAGCGCCTCTCCAGTTAATGAGGCTGCCAGCCTTACTGCCCACTGGGTCTCTGGCCATGCTAATGCTTGTGCCACTCTCTCAAAAGACTCTAGAAAATCATCAACATTATCATCTGGAGTTAGCTTCCCAAAACTAAATGCCCCAATTCCTTGATTGAGTCCCACACTGTCCATATGTGGTGTACCAGTATTTACTGCTGGTCTTGCATCTGGTCCACTTTGGTTCTGCAGTTTAACTAGGGCTTGCACCAGATCAAGCACTGGCTTCTGCTGGTCCATTAAGGCTTTCATAGCAGTGTCCTGAGCCTGCTGTGCTAGCTCCTGTTGCCTGCTAAACTGGGCTGCCATCCAATCAGCTAGTTCCCTTGGATCCATCTTGATCCCTGCAAGAAGACACAAAAAAAAAAAACACAGTGCACCACCTTCCAAACAGGTGTTTTTTTCTACTCTTTTTTTTTTTTCAATTACCCCTGTGCCTTACTCCCATCCACCACTAGACATGCCCAGGTACTTGTTACCTTATGCCAGTGATGAATCCAGCTCTGCACAGGGTCTTTTCTTCCTGGAACAGCTACCTGGAACAGCCACCTCTCCTCCAAAGTGCAGTTGAGGGAAAATCTTTTCTTTCAGCTTTTAAGCTTGAACTGTCTTTTCCTTCAGACTTGAGTTGTAATCCTTAGCAAGTAAATCCCTTTGCGCAAAAGCAATCCGACAAACTACGCCATTTGTCAGACGGATGCCTGGGTGAGAATGTTCACAGTCTTGGCAAAGGCATATATCAATATGATTTGCAAGGGATTGTGGGAAATGCAGTCCATTCACACCAGACACAGCCGCTCACAATAATTAGTTGTGCTTGAGTGTAAAGCCAATAAGATATTTATTTATGGGGTTATTTCTCCCAACACAGATATGCTTGGTAGCACATAAAACAGGATACTTGCTTTCAGTGTTAAACTTAGAAAAACAAAATCAGGAAAACAACAGCTGAACTTGTCAGGCAATCAAATCAAAAGAATAAAGACCTGGTTGGTAACAAAACTGGTCTTTTCTGCAGGCTCTAACTAATATTTTCTTAGCAGGGCATCAAACAACAAGCAAAACCCACAAAGAAGGGAAAAACTGTTCTTTTCAGGTTAACTTCTTATATCTTCACACATAGACTCAGAAGTGATTCCCTCAGAGCTCACAAGCAATTAGGTAAGGCTCAATTGCTAGCAGTTATCCAGCTGAAACCCCTTAGCTGGCTTACTTTCTACTGCTTGGCTCAAATCCTATTCAGGAGCTTTTCTGAGTAGATTAAAGAACAAGTTTGTATTTCTTTGTGATGGTTGTTGTACTTTGTAGCAGTAAATTACCAAAGGAGTTTAGACAGAGAGCAATCCATGTATTCACAGCCTGTATCTACCACCTCTCCCCCTTCTTCAACAATCATGGGTTCAAAATCATGGATTGGTACAGAGGAATTTCTCAATGGAGCACTGTCAGGAGAATACTTGTTTCCCTGCTGTCTTTCAAGGGTATAGCTAGGGCATAGATCAGTGTTCATACCTGAGCTTCCATTGCTGTTAGAGTTCCTCTCTAAATAGCCTGGCCAGTATGTAGTCCAGTTCTTATGTCCAGCCTTCCAATCCAGATCCCTGGACACTGGATCTCTCTTCACATACCTTCTGGCTCGGGTCCTAGGGTCCCTTCCAAGTGCAGCCGTCTCCCTCACAGGTACCGTCTGGAGATTCCTAGCTCTGCAGCACCACTCCTCTGGTTTTCCCCAGTTCAATGGTGTATGTTGGCCTTTTGAATGTTTCCCAATATACGTACTGCTCTGGACTCCTTTAGACCTCCCAAATGCTTTTCTCTTCTTTCTTCCAAAGGGTTTCTTGCCCTCTCTGTCCGTCCGCTCTGGCTTCTGTTTCTGATGATCCTCCGGATGATGAAGATGTCCAAGCTGAATCTGAGGATAATTCTCTGTAGAATAAACTCTACCTTTATTCTGCTTAGATGAGTGCTCCACCCTAGCACAGCGCAGCTGTGCTGAATCAGGCCCTGCCCTTTGAGATGAGTGCTTGGGGATTACCTCATAGCCCTCCTGATTGAACACACGTTTCCCCACTTCAGCTCCTCTAATGGCTGTTGGAAACCTAGTGCATTCTGGGACTGGTAGTCTTTTATGGAAAAATTCTGTTTTCTTATTTCTACCAGAACTGACAGGTTGCTTGTTCAGTCACTTCACCTTTTCTATAGCTCCTTCCTGAGCTATGATAAGCTTCCTTATCACAACACCAAGCAGATAAGTCAGTGATTGGGCCCCAAAAGAGACCCATAAATATCACATGAGAGAAATACTATATAGCACTATGGGGGAACCTAGCCATGCCATTGTCACTGCTCAGTCAGGGTGAGAGTGACCTCCCAGCAGGACATGCTGTGGCCACCCTGTCCGTGCAGGTGGTGGCCAGCCACTACAATGTCCGAACCATTGCCCTATGCTATGTACAGATGAATCCAGGCCAGGCCATCCTATCCTGGCTATTCCCACGGTACCTTGCTCCTCATTATGCACAGTGGCAGGCCAATACTGGCAACAGTGCTAGCAGTGTGGGCTGTGGAGGGTGTTTGCAGCCACCACACACTGGATAGACAGACACACACTCCCCACACCTATGCCAGCATTGTGCAACTATAGAGGTGTTTGGCAGCCCTGGCCACCGTACCAGTCCTGGGCACAGTGCAGGCATGGCTATGGTACACAATACTGTTGGGGTCACTCCCCAGGGTGGTAAACAGTCAGACACAAGACCTGTAGCACACTCCACAGACATCAGAAAGGTTGCTATGATGCAGCTCAATCAGCAAATTGTGCTTAACTTTGGAATTGTTATCTGCCAGTAATCATAGCAACCGTTTGATAGATGTGTACCATATTCCCAGGTTTAGGGTGGCATTACTAAGGTATGCAAGTGCTAGTATTGGGAGATGCACGCAGGGCCCAACATCCTGCCGCTCCAGGAGGCATTGGATAATGGAGCCTGTGGGTGCGGGTATGCCTGCCCCTGTTGGCAGCTGCTTTAGGGCAGAGGTTCCCAGCTCCAGTCCCGGTGGGCCAAACACTGTTCGGGTTTTCATGCTGTCCCTCATGGATATGCATGAGATACATCTGCATACCATGGGGGTGGCGCATAGAAATGCAGCACAGGCATCTTTATTAGAGGCAGCATGGAACCTGGATGGTGTTTGGCCCTCCAGGACTGCATTTGGGAGACTCTGCTCTAGGTACTGCGCATGTTTATGGTGTCTGTGCTCTGAAGGGTAAAATGTAGGTGTTTTGGGCATGCTTATGTCATCTGCAATAAAAGTTCTGTCTGTATTAGCACGTTTTAGTAGTGGGTAAAATATGGGGACTGGGTTGGCAGGAACCACAGCTGGGACTTGAACCTGTGACCTTCTGCTTCTGAATGCACTGGTTTTGTGCACTGCACCACCATGTTGTCACAGAGTCAGTGCATTCCCTAGTGATACCATGACTGTTCGTCAGACAGGGCTTGTCTGTTGCAGTGCATGGCGCCCACCTACACAGGGTTAGGCCACGGTCTGCTCTGGGCAGCTGCGACTGCCCCCTCCACCACCAGTATCCCTCTGCCACCATGCCCTTCTGCTGGTGGAGCGCAGTCTCAGGTAGGCGGCTGCTTATGGTGTGGGTTCTGGGGTAGGGGTGCCTGCATAGGTGTCTATGCTTCCCCCCAGCACCGCCTGCCAATGTTCCATGCCCTTGGGGGTAGCTGCTGGGTACTATCCCCTGTGACATTGTGGGAAACACAGTCGTGCCCATGTTGGGCCTTCAGCAGTTGCTGTTTGGCTGCTCTGCTGTTTCAGCATTTGTTTGGGCCACCTAGGCATCACCCTAGTCCGCACTGTGGCCCAGCTGCACCACAGCATGTGCCGCCTGCGGCCCTCTGTATCCCCTTTTCCGGCATCTATCCAGTTGCCCGTTCTGACATG
Source organism: Ichthyophis bannanicus (assembly GCA_033557465.1). NCBI lineage: Eukaryota > Metazoa > Chordata > Amphibia > Gymnophiona > Ichthyophiidae > Ichthyophis > Ichthyophis bannanicus. The sequence continues at coordinate 169,676,759 of CM066040.1, read as the reverse complement.
CCCACCCTGCTGTTGTGGGACATGTGCATGCCATAGGACACCTGTCCAATAACAAGGGAAAGCCCTGATCAGCGCTATTTCACTGTGGGCTCATTCACCTTGTATGGGGACGGAGCATAGACCCTTCCACGATTAATATCTTTTTTTTTTTAGCTTTCTTGGGGGGGGGGGGGGGGTTTGATGTTTCCCATTAATATCACTATTGGCCAGCTTGGTTATGTTTTTTTTCCAGTTTGTTGAGGTCATTTTCAATGTTTATGTGCCCTTTTGTTCTGTGCACATGTATCACACATCACTTTTTGTAGGTTTCCCTGCCTATGCTGTACATTGCTGACACTTAAATGGTTTCTCTCCCCTGCAAATGTGCATCTAACGGCAGGTTTTCAATCGCGTTAGGATTCAGCTCTTCAGATCAGCGCGTTAGTGTGAATGGAGCCTCTCCCCGCCCACACTCCACCCATTGACCCCTTCTCTCCACCCTCTCTCCACCTTCTGCGGTGTTTTATCGCGCAGCGGAACGATCGTTAAGTAACGTTAACGCGCGTTAACGTTACTTAACGATCGTTAACGTTACATAACGCACGTTATGTAACGTTACCGCAGTTTAGTAAACATACCCCTTACAATCTAAAGTAAAAATAAAAATATGTAGTCAAAATTTAAACTGAAACCCCAAGAAGCCAGACTCTTCAAGCAGTGCAATATCAGGTAAATAAGAGATGCAGTTCCCCCATACAGAATAAAATATAAAGATAACACAAAGTCCAATCACTAAAATGAAATACAATTATTTTTTCTACCTTTGTTGTCTGACCATTTTATTCTCTGATCATGTTGGTTCCGATCTGAGGCTTCTGCTTTCCTGTCTTCTCTTAGCTCTCTTTATGTGGTCTATGGTCCATCTGCCATTTCTTATCTCTTTTGTTTTCTTCACTTCTTTCCATCAGCCTATTTCCAGTCCCAGTAACCCTTCCCAGTATCAGCCCCTTTTCAGTCCTCCCTCATAGTACCATCCAATGTCAACTGCCACTGGTGTCCATTTCCTTTCAGTCCCCCCTCCTTCCCTACTGTCCAGTCCCTTCTAGTCCAAATACCATGGCAGCCCCTCTCAGCATCCACTCCCTTCCAGTTCCATTCTCCCAAACAGGAGCTCAAATGACACTTATGTGGACACAGACAAAAGTCAGGCCAAACAATGACAAGACAAGTTCCTCCAGTAACCAATGCACAAGCAATTCCAAAAGACAGCAAAGATCTATGCTTATTCATGATTTATTCCAAAACCCAGGGAAACAGACAAACATATATTTTTTTGTCGGAACAGACACCATGAGGAACAAGCCCTCTCGAGGTGTTAAGTTCCTTTTAATCTTTTTTAATAGCGGAAAAACCATTAAAAAGGCCTTGAGAGAGTGACCTCCCAACACAAAATTAAATCTTTATATGCACATATAGCTGAAAAGCTGGAAAACTACTTAGCTGGGATAGCCAAATCGCTACTGTCCATCTCCATTGACCTAACAGGTCAGAAATCCAGCCAAAAATGACGCCAGTGCAGTTCTTCAGTGCTGTAATCCAAATGTGGCAACAACTTCAGGGAGAATCCTCCCAAATCAGGTAACCCAACGTTGCGTTTCTGGCCACAGGCATTCCTGGCCCTTTCTCAAACCCAGTTGCTCACTTCATTTCCGGAGGAAGAAAGCTTATTAACCCGCTAAGGTGATCACATGATCAACTAATGATGACTTGAAGGCTCTTGGGAAATGTAGTACCGAATGTTCAAATAATACTCCACCAGTCTATGGATTGATTTAAACCCCCCGGCGAGACAGTGTTCAATGTACAGTTCCAAAACTGTTCCCGATAACTCAATAAGGAGTCCCGATCGCCCCCCCAGGGTTTAGGGGGAATATAATCCAATATCCTCCATCGTAGATCACTGAACAAATGATTATTAATTTGGCAATGAGCCACTATTGGAGTAGATTCTACTTTATTCAAAATACGTGACTTATGTTCCTGAAGTCGGCGTTTCATCATCCTTGTAGTTTTTCCAATGTAGAGTTTAGAACAAGGACAAATTAAAGCATAAACAACATAGGAAGTTAAACAAGTAGTAACATACTTACTATGCAAACGCCGATTATAAGTTGGAACATCCCAACTTGAGCCCTCTATGGTAGAACAACAAAATTCACAAGTGGTACAAGAAAAATGGCCCACCGAATCACATTCCAGAGGCATACCAGAATTATAAATAGTCCAATCCGCCAGATTTCTCCCACGTTGAAAGGCAATCATAAGTGGTCTGTCAAAGCTTGAATGTAGTGAAAGAACTGACCAATGGGATTTCAAAATCCACAAAACAGTAGTCGCATGGGGCATATACAGTAAAACCCCCACATAAGAGGCAGGAGTCAAGGATTCCGATGAGACTATGTCATCCGAGCAGGACCACCATTCATAATAATTAAAACGCGCTCTACGATAAGCCTTATGAATAAGGGAAGTCGGATAACCCCGGTCCCGCAAACGTTGCATCAAATCTCTAGCCTGTAACTTGAAATCCTCTAAAGAGGTACAAAGACGCCTCAAACGTAGAAATTGCCCTATCGGGAGACCTCTTTTTAAAGGACCCGGGTGATAACTTGAATAATGTAATAAGGTATTACGTTGGACCGATTTTCGATATAAGGTGGAATAAACTTGGGAATTTTCCTTAAACAACTGTAAATCAAGAAAGTCAATTGTAGTCTCATGATATTTTGGTGTAAATTGTAAATCCGTAGATAGGGAATTTATCCATAAGAAAAAATCCTGTAATTCTTGTATGGTAGCAATCCAAAAAAAGAAAATATCATCCAGAAATCTAGTCCATAACCGGATATTCTGAAACCATTCAGAGGGATAAATGTACCAAGCCTCAAATTCCGCCATAAAAAAGGTCGCAATGGAAGGGGCTATCGTAGCCCCCATGGCAATGCCATATATTTGATGGTAAAATTTATCTTTAAACTGAAAAAATTTTTTTGTTAAAACTATTTCCAATAGGGACAAGACAAAATCCTTTGGCAATCGAGATGGCAACACCAAAGGGACCCTGGATGCCATATTTAAAGCTGCTCGTTGATTTATATTAGTATAAAGTGCCGTGACGTCCATCGTCACCATAAACCAGTCAGATTTTTCTTCCGTCAGGGCATGGAGGCGATGTAAAAAATGAAAAGAGTCCCGTATGTAGGATGGGATAGTAGATAATAATGGACGAAAAAATAAGTCACAAAATTTTGATAAGGGTTCCAGCAACGAGTCCCGACATGAGACAATTGGACGCCCCGGTGGCTTCTGAAGGTCCTTATGTATCTTGGGAACCATATACAGTACAGGCAACTTAGGAAATTTTTTATTTAAAAATTGATACTCCTTTGATGTAATCCAGCCTGACTGTAAAGCCACTTCAGTCAAGGCCTTTATTTCTTGTATGAGAATCGGTGTAGGATCCTCATCCAAACACTTATAATATTTAGTATCAGAAAGATGGGCATACCCTATTCTCTGATATTGGCCACGCTCCTGGACCACAATAGCCCCCCCCCCTTATCTGCTCGCTGTACAACAATGTCCTGCCGCTGACTCAAAGTACGTAAGGACGAAAATTGTTGTTTAGACAAATTCGAAAAAGGAACAAAACTAATCTGCTCCTCCATACGCTGAACATCCCGTAAAACCAGATTTTGATAAGTTTCAATCGTGGCATCTAATTGACCCGAGGGCTGCCATTTAGAAGGATTAGAAATGAGTGAAGAAGCTCCCATAGAGCTCACAACTTCCCGATCTTGAAAAAAATGGGTCACCCGAAGCTTACAAAAAAATCGGTATAACGCAACCTGAAGTCGAAATGGATCATAAGGGGTAGTTGGCACAAAGGATAACCCCAGTTGTAATAATTGCTGCTGGTCAGCCGGCAAACTTAAACCCAAAATATTTATGACTGAAGCCGTGTGTGAGATCTGGTGACCGGTCCCCTCAGACTCTCTTCTGAATGGTATGGCCGGTAAGATTGAGGGCGGCCTCTGGAAAAAGGACGTCTATAAGTGCCTCCCCGAGGGCGATTATCCGAGGACCAGTATCCGTAGAATCAGTAGTATCATCTGTAGAGTCATCAAATGTTACTTGTCGTCTTCCAGATTTTTTCTTACCCATTAACAATTGCTTTCGCCAAGTATACACTTGATTCTGCTCATAGTCCCCAGTATCTCTTTTAAACTTGACAACCTTCTTCTGTTTAACAGTCGCCTGAAATTGAAGCAATTGAGGCTCAAACTCTGTCCATTGAGTCTGAAATTGATCAGCAGCCAAAGATTTTTTAAGATCTCCCTCCATCTGCTGCAATTGATCTTTCACAGCTTTCTCCTCTGCCGATAAACGCTCCACCAAAAGGGCAATCAAATCCAACCCACATTTATTCAAAATACTATCCCAAGTAGTGGTAAATTTTTTATCCTGCTGGAACATATGTGGGGGTTTCAAAACCCGTAAACCACGGGGTATCATACATTGTTTTAAATACTGAGCCATAGTGGCAGCGTGTAACTGAACTCGTATTTGTTTCTTATGAAGATTTTTAAATTCAAGCCAGGAAGAGGTATCGGGAAGGAGCGACTCCACAGCTGCAGAAGGATCCAATAAATCGAATAATAGTGGACGGTCAACCAATTGAACAAACCTATCTTCCGAAAAAGCAAAGGTGGCAGTATTTGAAGCTAGCTCCGAAGTTTCGGAAGCCATATCTTACAGTACTATCGTGTTAATAAACTCTCTAAAGCCTATATGAAGGTACTATTTATCTATGAACCCTAATAAACCTTTAAACTATCTCCCACTTAAACATTCCAAAACCCAGGGAAACAGACAAACATATTTTTTTGTCGGAACAGACACCATGAGGAACAAGCCCTCGCGAGGTGTTAAGTTCCTTTTAATCTTTTTTAATTGCGGAAAAACCACTAAAAAGGCCTTGAGAGAGTGACCTCCCAACACCATATTAAATCTTTATATGCACATATAGCTGAAAAGCTGGAAAACTACTTAGCTGGGATAGCCAAATCGCTACTGTCCATCTCCATTGACCTAACAGGTCAGAAATCCTGCCAAAAATGGCGCTAGTGCAGTTCTTCAGTGCTGTAATCCAAATGTGGCAACAACTTCAGGGAGAATCCTCCCAAATCAGGTAATCCAACGTTGCGTTTCTGGCCACAGGCATTCCTGGCCCTTTCTCAAACCCAGTTGCTCACTTCATTTCCGGAGGAAGAAAGCTTATTAACCCGCTAAGGTGATCACATGATCAACTAATGATGACTTGAAGGCTCTTGGGAAATGTAGTACCGAATGTTCAAATAATATTCCACCAGTCTATGGATTGATTTAAACCCCCCGGCGAGACAGTGTTCAATGTATAGATCCAAAACTGTTCCCGATAACTCAATAAGGAGTCCCGATCGCCCCCCGGGGTTTAGGGGGAATATAATCCAATATCCTCCATCGTAGATCACTGAACAAATGATTATTAATTTGGCAATGAGCCACTATTGGAGCAGATTCTACTTTATTCAAAATACGTGACTTATGTTCCTGAAGTCGGCGTTTCATCATCCTTGTAGTTTTTCCAATGTAGAGTTTAGAACAAGGACAAATTAAAGCATAAACAACATAGGAAGTTAAACAAGTAGTAACATACTTTCTATGCAAACGCCGATTATAAGTTGGAACATCCCAACTTGAGCCCTCTATGGTAGAACAACATTCATGATTTATAGCAGGTGTGCATTGGAACACTCATAAAATGTACCCTGCATATCGCTGGCCTATGTGAAACACGTCATAGATGTGCAGGTGCCAGCGCCACACCCTGAGATGTTTCTCAGAAGAACATGCAGAGATCGATGTGACCACCACAAAAACATGTATTTTGTGACCTTTGCAAACTGTGTTTTACATGGGTATGCAGCTTCCACTTTTTTCCTCCACTGTATCTATGTCTAAACCATGAATAGTGCTTCTAAACTAATCTCCATTTTGTTTTTTGACCAGGTTCATTTAGAGAAATTTCTGGTTAGTAAAAATAAGGTTGCTTCTAATGCTTAGGGAATTTGGAAGAGAAGAGAATTTGACCTCAAGAATTGTTTAGCTCTCTAAAATTGGGTATTGATTTTCTCCTTTTGTGCCTTTATTGTTTATTTTGGATATTATTCATTTTCCTGTGATGTAGGCTATACAGCTTTATCTTATTGTTTAGATTTCCCTAAATGTATGTTTCTTGAGTTATTTAAGTTAAGCTATTTTCTTGTGGTTTATTTGAAATATTGTCGTGACCCCCTGCCTAGGCCAATGGCCGATAAGCAAAAGGGCTGCCTTATTTGCCCTTTTGAGTACTGTTCCAAGTCTATGGCTGCCAGCACTGAATGCTGGGATTTGTAGTTTCAGATACTCTCCAAGCAAAGTAGTGTGACCACACAGTTTATTAGGCAAAACAAAGAAATTTATTTTGGGGTTTCTCCCTCGCATCAAAATTCATAGCGCCAAAACAAGGCAAGGATAAACTCTCCAAAGTAAATGAAGAAGAGGAACAAAACAGGCTTAAACATCAAAGTCAGGAATATTCTTTCCACAGCAGCTGCATTCAGCTTTCTTCAGATAAATGCCTTTCACTGCTATGGCTGTTAATCACATCAGGCAAACTTAAAACTTCTAGCAAGAGTTTTCTTTCTCACCCAGCTTGACAAAAACCAGGTTAAACAAACTTCTTCTCATGGCCTGAGCCTAGCACATGTTTAGTTTGTTTGTCTTACAGAATGGGCATTCCATTTCTGCTACGTCACTATCACAAGGACTTTCATACGTTTCTATCTGCATTTCTTCAACAGCTTCACTTGAGTCATCTTCCTGGGAGCTTATATCAGAAGGTTTGAATTTTACACTCTGCAGAAACTCTTTCAGCTTCCCTACAAAGTGTTCTTTCTGCTCTGCACCAGCATAGTTTAAAGAAGGAGTTTCTCTCGCATAGAATAGCTTATCAACAGCCTCTAAAGCTGATTCACGGCACTTACTTGAACTGTTCCTGTTCCTGCCTGGAGCTGCTCTCATGGCCTTTTGGCTAGCACAGCGTTCAGCGCTTTTCCTCAGCTCTCTGACCACGTCTTCAGAAAAGCCTCTGTTAGGAACTGTAGCAAACTTGTCTTCCCCACCTCTCTTACTTGGCTGGCTTTCTGAGCTGCTTCCCCATGTGGAAACAAACCTCTCCAGCTTCTTTTCTCTGGGGTGCTTTAGGACAGGTTCCAACCTTGGTTCCACTGCTTTCTGAGAGTAAGAATCAGCTGTCCTTCTTTCTCCACTCCTTCGCTCCTCGTGCTCCCTTTTCCCGTGGCTTCCTTTCTCCTCCTGACTCTCGCTTGGCTTTTTCTCAAACTCTGAAGCAGTTTTAAAATGGTGCTTCTTTTCAGCCACACCCTCCTCTCTGCACACGTGAGAGCTGTTAGGGCTCAACCTAGCTCTTACGTCACTGCTTGGGCAGGGCTTAGCTCTAGCTACTGCATGCTCCGGTGGCTTGTGGTTTCTATGGGAACCCTGTTTACATCTGTCTTTAAAGGTACATTCCTCACTTCTCTCCCATTCCATCTCATCCCCACAGCTCACCTTATCACAATATATATTTCAAAATTCTAATAAATAAAAAAAAGGGATAGCAGTGCACCTCTGGGCTAAAAGATACCTCAAGACCAGGATAGGTAACTGGCTCACCTGCTCCCAGTCCAGCCTCCAATGGAGTTCCTTCAGGGGTTACTACCTGGGAGGCTGAATGCTACACAAACCAATCGGTACCAAAGGTAGCAAAGAGCAGAACTCTAGGGGATAAACCAGGGTCTTGCCTTTATGCTGGTACATTTGGTAAATGAGAATATTTGAGTTGTCAAGATTGTTTGAACAAAGCATCTATTATTTTTAAATAAAAAGTAACCTGTACATGGCAAACTTAAGTCCTATTTATTATGCTGTGTTAGCTGTTTAATACAAGAATTACCGCAAGCTATCAGTGCACTACTGCACTTCTAGCATGCATTAACTTCTGTGCTAAACAGCTAACATGGAAAATGCCACTTTGGAAATGTAATGGATGAGGACTGTGCCTTGCAGCAGATGCAATAGTGTTACCATGCATTAACTGGTAATGCAGGATGGGGTGGCACTATGCCTGAATGGCTGTGTTGTTGGCACATAGCCCTGCTTTTCAGCCCCTACTAACTTATCCAAATATTTACTCAAACGTGGTCCCACAAAGTCTCTGCATATGGCCCCAGATCCCCCATAGACAACCCCCTGAGGCAGCGGTGTAGGTTACTATACCTCAAAAGGCATACATAACTGTATTTTGCATTATCTACTGTGCAGGAAACACAGAATATCAAACTTTGACCTTGATGCAGTAATGCGCACTTGGCTTTGCACATAGGTTAGATCAGTTTTTACACACAATTTTGTGAACTATCAGTACAAAACAAGTCTTGTACATGAACTAATAGTGCTGGAACAGACAGTGGTGCTCAGTGCATTTAAATCCATGGAAATGTATGGTTGTGCAGTGAAGATGCAGAGAAGCGCACAGAAGACTAGAAGATGAGCTTAATGCTGGGATTTTAATTCAATGTCTGAGGAGACGTAAAGGGTGTCCTTCCTGAAAAAGGATGGCCTTCATAAAATACAAGAGATCACTGAAAGTGGAAGACAAACATCAATATTTGGAACAGTTAAGAGAAGCTAGGAAAGTAGTCAGTCAAGCAAAAATATACATGGAAGAAAAAATTAACAATGCAGTAAAATGCCTCACTTGCCCATAGGCTCTCAATAGCAGTCCGAATTTAGCAAATTCATCACCTTGATAGTCTTACCAAGCTCAGTTTCACCCTCTCGTGGGTTTATCAGGGAAAATCTTTCAACTGTTGTTATTATTAAATTTTAACAATCTATGATTAATATTATAGCACCATCAGATGGATGGGATCCTAACAGCCTACTGATTAGAGCACCAATTTAAGCTAAGTAATCAAGCTTGGCTGCTAAAATTAAGCAGATGCAAATAGTTTTATTTCTCTGTGCTGCTTCATAACAACTTTGAGTGGTAGATGCATGGGATGGCCTCCCAGTGGATGTAGTAGAGGCAAGGACTGTATCTGAATTCAAGAAAGCATGGGACAACACAGAAGATCTCTAAAAGAAAAAAGGGACTGTAAAGTTTAGTAGTTGGTATGGAAGGACAGGCTGGATAGATTGTATGTTCTTTATATGCCATCATTTTTCTATGTTTCATGGGTCTATGGTCAATGCTGGTGAAGAATTTATGCCACTTTCTTGAATGTTCAGCATGTGCAATTTTTTTTCTGTCTCTGCTTAAGGGAGTGGTAAAAAAACAAACAAACTGCAGCAGGGGTGTGCTGGAATGCTATCTGAAGCATAAACATCAATGTTCTGTGCAGAATTTCTATGCAGAATTATATTGTTGCATGCACCACATACTATTCCAGCACAAGGCCCAGGTCCATATCATGGCTGTGTGAGTAGTGCGGATGCATGGCGTGAAAGTACAGAAAGGGCGCCAATATCATCACTGGGCTTCCAGGAAGCCTGACAAAAACATGCTCCTGCATGCAGTTGGGTGGGTTGGGGGGGAGGAGACAGTTTTAACAATATCAGAGAGCACATTGCTAGCTTGGTACGGTCCTGCAAGTACCAAATTGTTTTTTTTTTCTGCACAAGATATAGGTGTTGCTAAGGCAGACCTCTGTGCACGTCTTGTCTTGCTTTCATTGTTTAGCACAGACATTTGGGGAACAGCTTATTTGCATGCTGCTTGCTTAGAGCATGGGTGAGTAAAACTTCTGCATTAAACTTGCATTAGGAAATCCTGCACTAGAGCTTTAGTGCTGGGCTCTAGCACAGGGTTTCTGTTGGGGGCAATTTCTCCAAATGGATTCGTTTTGCACATATCAGTCATGAATCTCACTTCTAAGCCAAGGTATGTGGAATATGATCTGTCTCTCAAATTTGCTGCTGACGCTTGCCATAGTATTTACATTGTGCCAAAGAGCTTCCTTCTGGAATTCAGAAGATGTAACATGTTACGGGGTAATTTATCAAGGTGTGATTGGAAATTCCACTTAATCAGGTCTGTGGCTCCCAATACAATGGGAAATATTTCTGTATTTGTCTGCCACATTTTCTTGATTTCTGACTGTATTCCTTTGTATTTCAGAATCTTTTCTCTCTCCACGTGATTCATAGAATAATCACTTAGAACTGACACCTCTTTTATCAATGCCATTCTGGTGTTTTTCTCCTTTAGTACTATGTCAGCTTTCCTTGCATCCAGTTTCTTATCCATTGGAATGGTAATGTCCCAAGTTATCAGAAGTTCTTTACTCTTCATAATTCTCTTAGGGTGCTTTTCTGTTACAGTGATGTTATAGTGCTTACAAAGTTTTCAGTAGATGAGACGTGACACCTTACTGTGTCTTTCTGGGTCAGTTTCTCCAAATGGGTGAGTTTTGCACATACCACAACAGTCATGAACCTCACTTTTAAGCTAGGGTATGTGGAGTATGATCTCAGTTTCTCAAATTTACTGCTAATGCTCAGCATAGTACTTGCATCGTGCCAAAGAGAGCCTCCCTCTGGAATTCATAAGATGTTACACGTATGGGTAATTTATCAAGGTGTGTTTGGGAATTCCTCTTAATTAAGCATGTGGCACCCAACACGATGTGAAATAACTTGATATCTTTCTACCACGTTTTCTTGGTCTCCAACTGCATTTCTTTGTGCTTGAAGATTTTCTCCCTCTCAACATGATTCACAGAATAGTCACTTAGAAATTATACCTCTATAATTGATGACGTTCTGGTGTTCTTCTCCTTTACCACTATATCCGGCTTCCTAACATCCAGCTTTTTTATCAGTTGGAATGGGAGTATCCCAGGTGCTCATAACCTCTTCATTCTTGGTAATTCTTTTAGGGTCATGATCACAGTGCTTTTCAGGCACAGTGATGTTGTAGGGTTTACAGAGTTTCCAATGGATGAGGCATGCTACTTTATTGTGCCTTTCTGTACAGCAATTATCCCCCATCAGAACTTCACAGCCAGCTATGGGGTGAGTCACTGTTTCCAGCTCTTTCCCACAGAATTAACATGTTTGTTATGCCAGTTTTTTCAATGCTCACTGTAAACCATCTTGTCTGTAATCCGCTGTCCTGGGCTGCAACTATTAACCTCTCATCCTTCGGTTTCAGTTCACTTCTCCGTAACAATTCATGTGTCCGTTCTTGATTGACAAATGGTTCCTGGAGTAACACTTTGTATTTCCCACTGTATTTGTGCATTTGCCATTTGTTTTTCCTCGCTTGCTTATTTAATTCCTTAAAACATTTTTTTAAATCTTGTTTTGCTAATTCTGTTACTTCCTTCCCTTCTACTTGTCGAAACACTTGTTCAAGTTTGATGATGGAGACAGATTCTGGACATTTACTTTAATATTTTAACACTTTCTGCATATTTGGATCCAATAATGCTGTTAGGTAGGCCTGGAGGCTTATGATAGTAGCTCTTTATGTGTCATCAATATGAGGCCTAGCCCTCCCTCTGCTCTACACTGATTCTTCTAAATTGCTTCATGAGCATCGAGAAGTTTTCTTGTTCATGTAGAAATGGACAAAGGGGATACCAGAATCCCCAATATGTAATTTAAGATGGATGAGTTTCTTGATACAGAATGTGTTTAGACGTTTGGCTTTTCACCTACTTCCTCTTAAATAGAATAGGATGTCATGATCATGAGTTCTGTGTAACCGTCTTTAAAATAGTATGGAACATTGTTAACACAAGCATAAAGAGTAAACATAGGCTATGAACTGCGCATAGTTCATTGTACAGTCAATGCTGACACAACATAATTTTTGCAACTTTGCAATTATAAATAATTTTGTCATAATCAAGTAAATTTCATCTAATACACTGTAATCAGATCTTACTCTGTAAAAAGAACTTTGGCGACACCTTGTGTTATTTCACGTTTATAATAAATGACTGTTACTTCCCTTTTTTTTCTTTAATAAAAGGAGCTCTTCAGGAGGAAGAATTTGAATTCAGCAGACGTGGAACTATGTGTGTCCATAGACCGTCTGTGGTTTTCCTTCTGAGCTCAAAGAAAGTAGCACTTTGTGTGTGTGATTGTGTTCTGTATTACTCTCTGCCTGTTTCTCACTGCTTGAGGGACCAGAGACCGAAAGAGCCGTGGTATTGTGGCCAGATCATGGGGTTTTCTTCAGTTTGTGCCCGTGACTCGGATCTCTGTGTTTCTTCAGCAGTTGGAATCAGCAGACAAGTCTCCAGGACACAGGCAGTGGTTGCCGTGAGTGAGTATACTAAAGAATTGACAGATATCTGTGTGTATATTGTGATTGTGATGTAAAGCAAATAAGGTTAATTAGAGAGCTCAGTTAGATAAGTGGAGCGAGAAGAAAGGAAGCCCTAATTATGAAATGAGGCACAAGTTTGGTGATAGCGCCCTTATGTGGCCGTTAATATTCGATGACTGCCAGTAACAAATTGTGTTGGTTACAGTATGAGATGACCCTTAATGGTTTGGGGTGACCTCATACTAGTCACGAATGTGTCGTGTATGGTTGGTGGCAGTTTAAGGCTGAAAAAGTGCAGCAAGCCACTGACTCTGTGTTTGAAAAATTTAAAAATCAAGTGTTTAGGATGGATAGTATAAATATAGAAGAAACTGAAACTTACAGGGAAAAACTTAAATCATTGCTCTATGAAAAAATAGAATTAATCAAACAATGTTTTGAAGGACTGATTTTCATGTCATAATTGTAGTATGAAGTTTGTTTTCTCTAATTTAGTGGTTAGGGAAGTGTGCTGTGTAGTATACTGCAGTAATAATTTGGAGGTTTCCGGCACAGATAACAGCTTGGCATGACTGCAGTACTAGCAGGAAGAAAGTCTTGAGCAACCGTGGTAAGATTTTCTTTTGTTAGACTAACCATAAGCCTTATTGGGGAAGTTAAAAAAAACCTCCAAATGTGATTAACTATTTTGTTTACTTGTGTATGTATAGTAAATAAGTTTTGTTTTCTAGGTCACGGATCTGAACTTATTTTGGGTTATGAGAATTTATCTACTGATTCCATTCTATGTGTAATAATGCAAATGCTGAAAAATATTATTAGAAACACTACTCCTCAGTGCTTATGTCTCTGGATGTTTTGGAAAAAAATGATTGATGATATATTCTGCAAATTGTATTTTTAGTTATAATTGATGTGAATGAATGGGAAGATCTTCCATGCTTTGATGTATTTAGATATTTGATAAATTGTGTGATGTGATAAAGGTTAAAAAAATTAAGTGTTTAAAGGAAAGAGAAGTTAGTAACTTAACTGGAAAAAAAAACAAAAAAGAAAATTGAATTGCTTGTCAAGTTAAGTCAAGCAAGTTTGTTTACTTAAAAGGGAAAAAGTGAATGATACAACTACATTCAAACAAGTGAATTAAGTAATTAAAACAGTATGGTGAATATATATACAATGTTTTATTTTTCTATTGTGATAGTGGACTAGTTGAAAATTACAACTATGATAGTGTATGAGTAACAATGTCTGAAGAAAAAATGCTGATGTTTTCCTAGTCTCTTTTAAACTAATCTGCAGGAGTCGATTGGAGGAGTGATCTTAAATTCTCATGTCGTATATGTTTAGTTATTATGGAAAGACCTCTGCAGAATTGATGTTGTTAATTGCAAGTGTGCTTTTCTAATTGGTTCAAATTTGGTGTTAAAAAGTTATACCCTTATGTAAATGTTCCTTCTTTTGTGAGCTTAGATGTCTATGCAAATTAGAATGGAATAGAGAAGTAATCTAATGACTAGAGTACTAGCACTCCTTGTGACCTTGGACAAGTCACTTAACCCCTCATTGCCTTACAAAGAAAAATTCCAAGTTATCAATGTTCCTGTGTAATGTGCTGTACCAAGTTTTAGTTGCAATGTGAACTGTTGTGATTAGTGGGGAAAGTGGTATTAAAAATAGCATAATAAGGAAAAGGGTATATTACTGATAATGTTTAAAGTAATGTGAGTTGAACCATCACCTAAGATAAGACAGCTTTCCTAATAATTGTTGACAAACAATTGAAATGAGTTTCAATTATTTGTCATAAACTGCTAGTTATGTTTTAATGTTTGTTATCCCTTGAATAACAAGATTGACTATATCTTGTATATTGTTATAACTGGAGAATACATCACACATATAATTAGTGATATGAATATGTACAATTGTGTTCCTGACAGGAAAAAGAAATATGTCTATCAGGCCACATGCTAACATTTGATTTGGCAAGTAGACAGAATAAGCTTAGGAATGTGGATGAAAATAATAAGTATGTTACAGGCTAGCTATGTAATAATTTAGCGCTAGCTATGGATGTATTGTAATTAACAATAGATAATATAATTAGAAACATAGAAACATAGAAATATGACGACAGAAAAAGACCACATGTCCTATCTAGTCTGTCCTTCCATAACAACTACAACAGTCCCCTTTTTACCTTCAGAGATCCTCTGTGTTTGTCCCATGCTTTTTTGAATTCAGTTACTGTCCTCATCTCTACCACCTCCACTGGGAGACTATTCCACGGATCCACTACTCTTTCTGTAAAGAAATATTTCCGCATATCACTCCTGAATCTATCTCCCTCCACCCTCATCCCATGTCCCCTCATAGCAGAACTTGCTTTCAATTGAAAGAGGCTCTCTCCCTGAACATTTATGCCATGGAGGTATTTAAACATCTCAATCATATCACCTCTATCCTGCCTTTCCTCTAAGGTGTACATATTAAGATCCTTCAGTCTGTCTTCATATGCTTTATAATGAAGACCACTAATCATTTTAGTAGCCACCCTCTGCACCGACTCCATCCTGTTCACATCCTTTTGAAGGTGCGGTCTCCAGAATTGCACACTATACTCCAAATGAGGTCGCACCAAAGACTTATACAGAGGCATTATCACCTCCTTTTTTCTGCTAGCCATTCCTCTCCGTATGCACCCAAGCATACTTCTAGCTTCTGCTGTCGCCTTTTCTACCTGTTTAGGTACTTTAAGATCATCAGACACAACCACGCCTAGGTCCCACTCTTCTTTAGTGGACAAAAGTACTTCACCCCCTATACCAGTGATGGCTAACCTTTTTGAGCCCGAGTGCCCAAACTGCCGCACAAAACCAAAGAATTTCCTCAAAGTGCCAGCACGTCAATTAAACCTTAACAACAAGATTTTAGTATCTAAAAACTCTTTATAAAGTTGCCTGAACTATGTAACATTATTTGTAAAGGTTGGAATCTTTGTATTGTCAGAGAATCAATTTGATTCACAATCCTTTGGTTTTCATTTCAATTTATTGGCAATTTATAATGTTTTAATGATTTCATTCAATTTAATGAATTTAGGAAGAATTTGATTCAGTTACACAATATATTTTAAATGTATTATTCACATAACATGTCAAATGTATCCTGAGTAAAAAAAAGATAAACTTCTTAAAACTGTTAACTGTGTCAGGACTCGGTGTGTATTCCCAAAGAATCTATACATGAAAAAAATTAATGTGATGTTTGTTGTTGCATGCATGCTGATAACTTGTCAAAGAGATATCTTTCTACCTTTTGTGCATTTTTTTTCAGTTGCAATTGCTCCAGCCACTTTCTTCTGGTTTCTCCATGTTTTCTGCTAACTCTCCATCATCTGCTGTCCATTTGTCCTCTCTTCTAGTTTTTTTTTCCATTCTCTCTCTCTACATCCGCTTTAACATACTAATCTTTCTCCTTTTGCTCTTTCCTCATTCCTATTTCATCCACTCAAATTTTACCCCTCCATCCTCAATCCCCACTTACTCTCTCCCAATACCCGGCCAATTGTAGATTTTTTATCCCTCCCACACAAAATATTTTTCCCCTCTCCATTTTACTCTCCCAGCCCCATCCCATTCTAATCCTCCCCCAACATCAGCTCCCTTCTAGTTCCAGCCTCACCCAGCATCCATTCCCTTCTAGTCCCTGCATCAGCCCATTTCCAGTTCTAGCCCCCCATCAGCCCATTTCCAGTCCTAGCAACCCCCCAACCCAATACCAGTCCTAGCCCCCCCCATCAACCCACTTCCAGTCCTAACCCCATCAACCCATTTCCAGTCAGCCCCCCATAGCCCATTGCCAGTCCTAACCCCCCCATCAGCCCACAGCCCATTACCAGTCCTAACCCCATCAGCCCACCTCAAGTCCTAACCCCTCCCTATCAGCCCATTTCCTGTCCTAGCCCCCCCATAGCCCATCAGCACTCCTAACCCCCCCCAGCCCCCCATAGCCCATCAGCACTCCTAACCCAACCCAGACCCAAATAGCCCATCAGCACTCCTAACCCCCCCAGCCCATCAGCACTCCTAACCCCCCCAGCCCCCCCATAGCCCATCAGCACTCCTAAACCCCCCCCAGCCCATCAGCAATCCTATCCCCCCCAGCCCATCAGCAATCCTAACCCCCCCGCCCAGCCCAGCCCAGCCCAGGGAATTTTTTTTTTTTAAAAGCTGTCTTCTCCCGCTGCCAGGGCCGCCGCGGCAGAATCGAGTGTGCCGCGGGGCCCCCCCCTGCCCAGCACAGCCTGCCCTCCCCCTCTATCCGCTCTCTCGTCGCAGCTCACAGTGACACGTGCCGGCTTTCAGAGCGCGAAGGGATTAGTTTCCCTTTCGCGGCTCTGTTAAGCCCGCGGGGGCTGATGGGAACTTCCCATCAGCCCCCGCGGGCTTAACAGAGCAGCGAGGGAGAAACTCTTCCCTCGCTCTCTGAAAGCCGGCGCGTGTCACTGTGAGCTGCGACGAGAGAGCGGAGAGAGGGGGAGGGCAGGCTGTGCTGGGCAGGGGGGCCCCGCGGCACACTCGATTCTGCCGCGGCGGCCCTGGCAGCGGGAGAAGACAGCTTTTAAAAAAAAAAAATTCCCTGGGCTGGGCTGGGTGGGGGGGGGGGGGTAGGATTGCTGATGGGCTGGGGGGGATAGGATTGCTGATGGGCTGGGGGGGGTTAGGAGTGCTTATGGGCTGGGGGGGGTTAGGAGTGCTGATGGGCTATGGGGGGCTGTGGGGGATTAGGAGTGCTGATGGTCTATGGGGGGGTTATGAGTTCTGATGGGCTATGGGGGGGCTGGGGGGGGTTAGGAGTGCTGATGGGCTATGGGGGGCTGGGGGGGGTTAGGAGTGATGATGGTCTATGGGGGGGTTATGAGTTCTTATGGGCTATGGGGGGGCTGGGGGGGGTTAGGAGTGCTGATGGGCTATGGGGGGCTGGGGGGGGTTAGGAGTGCTGATGGGCTATGGGGGGGCTAGGACAGGAAATGGGCTGATAGGGAGGGGTTAGGACTTGAGGTGGGCTGATGGGGTTAGGACTGGTAATGGGCTGTGGGCTGATGGGGGGGTTAGGACTGGCAATGGGCTATGGGGGGCTGACTGGAAATGGGTTGATGGGGTTAGGACTGGAAGTGGGTTGATGGGGGGGCTAGGACTGGTATTGGGTTGGGGGTTTGCTAGGACTGGAAATGGGCTGATGGGGGGCTAGGACTGGAAATGGGCTGATGCAGGGACTAGAAGGGAATGGATGCTGGGTGAGGCTGGAACTAGAAGGGAGCTGATGTTGGGGGAGGATTAGAATGGGATGGGGCTGGGAGAGTAAAATGGAGAGGGGAAAAATATTTTGTGTGGGAGGGATAAAAAATCTACAATTGGCCGGGTATTGGGAGAGTAAGTGGGGATTGAGGAGGGAGGGGTAAAATTTGAGTGGATGAAATAGGAATGAGGAAAGAGCAAAAGGAGAAAGATTAGTATGTTAAAGCGGATGTAGAGAGAGAATGGAAAAAAAAACTAGAAGAGAGAAGAAAGGACAAATGGACAGCAGATGATGGAGAGTTAGCAGAAAACATGGAGAAACCAGAAGAAAGTGGCTGGAGCAATTGTAACTGAAAAAAAATGCACAAAAGGTAGAAAGATATCTCTTTGACAAGTTATCAGCATGCATGCAACAACAAACATCACATTAATTTTTTTCATGTATAGATTCTTTGGGAATACACACCGAGTCCTGACACAGTTAACAGTTTTAAGAAGTTTATCTTTTTTTTACTCAGGATACATTTGACATGTTATGTGAATAATACATTTAAAATATATTGTGTAACTGAATCAAATTCTTCCTAAATTCATTAAATTGAATGAAATCATTAAAACATTATAAATTGCCAATAAATTGAAATGAAAACCAAAGGATTGTGAATCAAATTGATTCTCTGACAATACAAAGATTCCAACCTTTACAAATGATGTTACATAGTTCAGGCAACTTTATAAAGAGTTTTTAGATACTAAAATCTTGTTGTTAAGGTTTAATTGACGTGCTGGCACTTTGAGGAAATTCTTTGGTTTTGTGCGGCAGTTTGGGCACTCGGGCTCAAAAAGGTTAGCCATCACTGTTCTAGACCATTCTTTGAGCTTAGCTAGATCCCTCCTCATGTTATCTACCCCTTCCTGGGTGTCTACTCTATTGCAGATTTTGGTATCATCCGCAAAGAGGCAAACCTAATTCTGTTCAACAATTTAAGACTGTCAATTAGGGATGCATAATTGTGCTTGTTTGCAATTGTTTGGCATCAAGAGAGATGCTGTAGAGGAGAGTTGGGTTTTTGCAAATTATATATTGTATGCACTGAATCCTATGGGCCGAAGAAGAAAACTACTGTGAATGATATGTTACTGAATATTGTCGCCACCTCCTGGCCGGGCGTATAGCCGGGCAGCAGGAGAGTGTCGCCTGGTTGCTCTTAGAATAAGTTTCCCCAAGATGGCTACCAGCTAAGGCTGCTGGGAGCTGTAGTTTGCTTATCCTGGCAGGCAAAGTAGTGTGACCACAAGTGGTTAGGCGAAACAGAGAATATTTATTTGTTCTTGGGTTTTACACCTCGCATCAAAAGTAACAGGGCTGAACATAAAAACTGGATACTTCTCCAAAACAAAGGAATAAAGTTCACAACAACGTTTTCATAGGTTGGTCAGCTTCAGCAATGGCTAACTTGGACACCGGAACTAGCTTACCAAGCTCAGGCTGCTAACTTCCTTACAGGCAAGTTACTTTCAACAGAAGACTGTTTCCTCACAGTTTCCTTCCATACACAATTAGCTTCAAAATGTCCATTGAGTTTTCTTTCAGTTGTAAGCATTGAGGAGAAATAGCTTGGGTTAAAACTACCAACTATTTTCTCTGCTGTACCTTTCACTCAAATCAGCTTCCTTATCTTAAACATTCACTCATTCAGCTGTGCGTGGGGTTCAGCACACTTGCAGCTCATTTGTCCTACAATAAGCACATTGTATTTCTTCAGGACTATTCTCATAACCTTCACAGCAGCTTTCTATTTCCATTTCTTCCACAGAATCATTACAACACTCTTCAGAGGGTACCTGGCTGTAGAGCTTACTATGCTGCTTCTGCAGCAATTCATTTAACTTTTCTAGTAATATTTTTTTCTGCTCTATTTCCTCATAGAGCCTTTGGTCAGGGAATGCAGACAAGCTATTCTCCCTATTTCTACCAGTTAGCTGGCTAGCTGAATTGGTCCCTCCAGTAGGAACTAACTCCTTCCATTTTCTCTTGTGCAGGGATTCTGGAACAATCACTTGCCTGAATTCTGGGCCTCTTAGTTGCTCCCCTCCTTCCTGCTCACAGCTATGCTGCCTTCTCTCTGGAGACGCTTGTTTCCCTTGTAGCACTTTTCCTCTTGGCTGTGTTTGCCTTGGACCTGCTCTTCCCAGATCCCACAGCTCGTCTCTGCTCTTGGGGCCAGCACTCCTCATGCTTCCTTGAGCTCCTTGCTTATTCCCTTGAGCTCCTCTCGTTCTCCTTCCTGCTGTGTTCCTCTCTGCTGTGCTAGTCCTCGTGCCCCCTGCTGTGCTGACTGTTCAAACTCAGCAGTTTTAAACTTATCTTTGCTAGGGACCACACCCTTCTCCCAGCACATGTGGGAGCTGCTAGGCTTCACTCTAGCCCTGACGTGCTGAAGTGGGCGGGGCTTGATGCTGGCTGTTCTCTGACTCAGAGGTTCTTGGTTGCCTGGGAAACCCTGAATGCTAGCACTTTTAAAGGAACAGGGTTCACTTTTCTGCCATTCCATTTACTCTGAACTGCCTTCGTCATCACAATATGGAGACTCACAATAAAGATCGATTCCAGCAGAACTACTCATGTATGCGCAGCAGTGAAGCCTGGGTAGACAGTCACTGAAAAAGCTCTATCTAAGATGTGCATGGCACAGCCCATGGTGAGAAAGGATGCTGCTGAAGAATCTGGAGTGATGTCTGGTGTCATGATATGAGGGACTAATCTCTGAATTATTGCTAGATCTATGAGAAGCAGTTGGCCACTGCTAGAAGAGATAGTGCTTACAAGAATAATTGGTAAAGTCTTGCTCTCTGTACACATTTTTATTGAGGCTAAGCAAAGGTAAACAATGTCACATGATTTTGTATAACGATTTCTTCCAACAAACAAGATGGAGCTCACCTATGGACCAGATGTGCCTAGGACTTTGAAGGAACATCTCCAAAATGAAGCCTACTGTAGAAGATTTATTCTGGATTTGGACATGTTTCAGCTACCGCTCTTTTGTAATGATTCTTTATAGAATCACAGGGAGGACTGTAGAAATGGACAGATAAAGGGTATACCAGAATCCCCAATATGTAATTTAAGATGGGTGAGTTTCTTGATACAGAATGTGTTTAGAAGTTTGGCTTTTCACCTGTTGTTGTTGTTGTTGTTAAGTGCCGTCGAGTCGGAGTCGACTCATGGCGACCCTCTGGATAGCTATCCTAAATTGTGTTCGGTCTTCAGTCAGGCGGCTCATTGTTGACAGACTGGTACCCGTAGCTGCTGTTATTGTAGCGATCCATCTCATTGCTGGCCTTCCTCTTTTGCGTTGACCTTCTATCTTTCCAAGCATGATGTCTTTCTCTAATGATCTCTCTCTTCGCATGATGTGTCCGAAGTATGAAAGTCGAAGTCTTGTCATCTGAGCTTCTAAAGAAAGCTTAGGTTTGATCTCCTCTAGTAACGACTGGTTTGTTCTTCGGGCAGTCCATGGTATACACAGTATTCGCCGCCAGCACCATAATTCAAAGGCATCAATTTTCTTCCTGTCTGTCTTTTTCACTGTCCAGCTTTCACATCCATATGATGTTATGGAAAATACCATGGCTTGAACAAGTCGAATCTTTGTATGGAGAGAGACATCTCTGCTCTTGAGAATCTTATCTAGGTCTTTCATAGCCATTCTGCCAAGAGCAATGCGTCGTCTGATTTCTTGACTGCTTGTTGCTTCTTTATTGATAGTTGATCCAAGTAGGTTAAAGTTGTTCACGATTTCAATTTCTTCTCCTTCAACGATGAACCTGTTGATTATGCCAGTTGTCATGATCTTTGTCTTCTTTACATTAAGGTGCAGGCCCATTTTGAGACTATGTTCTTTGATTGTGAGAAGCAAATGTTTCAGATCATCTTCACTTTCTGCCAGTAATGTGGTATCATCAGCATAGCGAAGGTTGTTGATGAGTCTTCCACCAATCTTCACACCTCTGTTGTCTTCATACAATCCTGCTTCTCTGATGATTTGTTCTGCATATAAATTAAACAGGTAGGGGGAAAGTATGCAGCCTTGTCTTACCCCTTTGCTTATTTTAAACCATTCTGTTTCTCCTTGTTCCGTTCGAACTATTGCTTCTTGATCAATGTACAGATTGCGCAAGAGAACGATCAGGTGTTCTGGTATACCCATGCTTCTTAATGTGGCCCAGAGTTTCTCATGGTTTACACAGTCAAAAGCCTTGCTATAGTCGATAAAGCACAAATAGATATCCTTTTGGTATTCTTTAGTCTTTTCAAGGATCCATCTCACATCCGCAATGATGTTTCTCGTTCCTCGCCCTTTCCTGAACCTACTTCCTCTTAAATAGAATAGGATGTCATGATCATGAGTTCTGTGTAACCGTCTTTAAAATAATAAGGAACATTGTTAATGCAAGCATAAAGAGTAAACATAGGCTATGAACTGTGCATAGTTCATTGTACAGTCAATGCTGACACAACATAATTTTTGCAACTTTGCAATTATAAATAATTTTGTCATAATCAAGTAAATTTCATCTAATACACTGTAATCAGATCTTACTCTGTAAAAAGAACTTTGGCGACACCTTGTGTTATTTCACATTTATAATAAATGACTGTTACTTCCCTTTTTTTTCTTTAATAAAAGGTGCTTTTCAGGAGGAAGAATTTGAATTCGGCAGACGTGGAACTATGCGTGTCCATAGACCGTCTGTGGTTTTCCCTCTGAGCTCAAAGAAAGTAGCACTTTGTGTGTGTGATTGTGTTCTGTATTACTCTCTGCCTGTTTCTCACTGCTTGAGGGACCAGAGACTGAAAGAGCCATGGTATTGTGGCCAGATCACGGGGTTTTCTTCAGTTCACATATCCAATTTTTCAAGATCTTTAAGAGACCAGTTCACAATCCCAAGACTGTATTAGAGTATAGGAATTGCCAGTTGATTGATGGCTTGTATCTTATTCTGTCCTACTAAAGCACTTTACAATAACTATTTTAGTCTCCTGTAGTATTCTTTACTGATCTTTTCTCTCAGTAAGTTTTGCTTGAGTGTCATTTATTCTTCTATTCGGAGATACTTCTATATGCCTTCCTGTTCAGGCCCTTGATTTCACAGCCGTCAGACAGGGAGATGTTTTCCATTTTGCTCAATTTTCCTCTAAAATAAGTTGCCTTAGCAAAGTCATCCTGATGTCATCAGAAAAGCTTTTTACTACACGGAGTTGCTCTGCTAATTGTTGGTCACTGGAACTGTAGAGTTTCAGATCATCTACAAATAGCAAATGGGATGTTGCTTCTGGGTTATTACCTTCTTTAGGAGTCAGGTTAAATCTGTATCCCACAGAGTCACCTTTGCTCTGTGTTAACTGCACAGCTGCCCTTCCAAAAGTGCTGGGAATGTCCTTAACAGTTAATGAAGAAGTTTTGTAGTTGCCCTCAGTTAATTTTGCATATTAACACACAGTAACAGCAAAACTTTAGCATAGCTCAGTAAGCAGTCCTTAATTACTACCATTACTTATCATTTTTTTAAATAAATAAATAAATTTGTAAAGTGTGGTACACAATGCTGTACAGACACATGTAAAAGACGGTCCCTGCTCATCAGATCTTACAATCTAGTTAAGACAGACAACACAACAGCTGAGGACAAGGATATATTTAGGGAAATGGTAAGGAAACACATAGAAGACTAAGCAGATCAGGATCCAAAAGCAGCCTCAAAGAGGTGAGTTTTCAGCCTGGATTTGAAAAGGTCCAGAGATGAAGCCTGACGCATGGACTCAGGAAGTTTGTTCCAGGTATAAGGAGCAGCAAGGTGGAAGGATCGAAGTCTGGATTTGGCAGTAGAAGAGAAGGGCACAAATAGAGGGGATCTGCCAGAAGAGCATCCATTAGACTTGCAAACTGTGACTACAAAGAATACAACATATAAGAATAACAACTTCAGATTAGACATACCTAGCTAGAGCTAGGTTTGGACAAGTTCCCAGAGGAAACGTCCATAAACTGTTACTATTGTTACCGGAAGATGTAGTAAAAGCTGTTAGAGTAGCTGAGTTTAAAAAAAGGTTTGGACAAGTTCCAGGGGGAAAAGGTCCATAAACCATTATTAAAGAGAACCTGGGAAATCCACTGCTTGCCCCAATATAAACATTGTGGAACGTATTTGTCTTTTTGGGAAATTGCTAGGTACAGTGGTGTGCAAAATTCTGGAATCACTTGTAAATTTGATGTTTTTTTCAACTTCGTGACCTTATATCTTAATTTCTTTTTCCTCCCAGTGGCTTTTCTGTGTATCTCATGATAAGTGATAGATTTGGCAATTAGGGCCAACTTTTAGTATTGGTTTGGCCCTTATTTTCTGAGTTTGTTCCCCATAGTTGTCCTGTTTGATAGATTTTATGTGAAAATCGTGTAATGTACATAGTTGGCCAATGATATATTATGCTTTAAAATATTATGGATGCACGCTAGGTTTCCTTCAAATTAATGTATGTGGCCTTGAAAAAGGCCGTTTTTATGTGTCAGTGATGGCTCAGTATTTGATGGGCCACCCTTTGTTCTTGATCACCTGACTGCACCTTGTCAGCATTGAATGAACCAGTATGACAAGGTGATCGTTGGTGACAATGCGGTTCCAAGCTGCAATGAGTGACTCAGTCAGCTCACGCTTTGATGTCGGATGCGTCTTGGATGTTTCCAAGGCCACCTTGTGCCACAGATTCTCGACTGGATTCAGATCTGGAGACTGGGCAGGCCAGTCCATTGACTTGATGTTGTTCTGCTGTTTCCAGTTGATCACCTGTCTGGAGCAGTGGCAGGGTGCATTGTCATCTTAGAACAGGAACTGGCCAGGAAACAGCTGGTGTGCTGATGGCACCATGCACTTTTGCAGTATGGTGATGTACCTGGCCCCGTTGACCATTCCATCGACGATGTGAAGACGTCCAACGCCACTAGCAGCCATGCAGCCCCAGACCATGACCTTCAAAGGATGATTCACAGTGAGGTTGAGACACTCAGGCTTGAATTCCTCTCTAGGAAATTTCCTCACATAGGTGTGGGCCTGGTTACCAAACAGGCAGAATGTGCTTTCATCGCTGAATAGCACCTTTTCCCACATTTCAGTCGACCAGGTTGAGTGCTTTCTCGCCCACACGATCCGGTTGTGCCTTTGTATGTCAGTCATCAGTGGCTTATTCCGTGCTTTGCAGCCTTGGAGACCAAACTGCAGGCACCGGTGATGAACTGTTGATGAGCTGACACTGACCTCACTCTTGTCTGACCACTCTCGAAGTAGCTGAGGAGAGGTCAACTTGCAATTAGTCAGTGAAATGCGTTGTAGTGCGTGGTCCTGGCGTGATGTTGATGCACATGGACGACCTGAACGAGGCTTGTCCACCACTGAACTCGTTTCTTTCTTCTGTACAATCTTAACAACAGCGCTCTGACTGCAGCCAACTTTCCTGGCTATCTGACGGCTTGAAAATCCTTCCTCGCTCATAAAGGACACACGAATATGCTCCTCCAACGTCAGGGTCCATTCATCTTCATGGTCGATCCAGAAAGCGTATGAAATTCAAAAATTCCACGTGTTTTTATAGCTGCATTGTTGGCTAGAAATCTGCATTGTGATTGGTTAGTGAAACCAGCCTCCTGATTGATCAGAAATAACGTGTGCATATTGGATAATCTCGATCCAGTTTTGACGCAGGATCCACAAAAATCGCAGTAGCTATTTCCCAGTGTCTGTAAAGTATTTAAATTGGAAGCAAGGAATGCAAAAAAGTCAACTCTAATAGCCAAATGTATCCCCTTTAACGTGGTAGAAAGATGAATATGCTGAGCTAACGCAAAATTTTTTTAAAAAAACACATTAGAAAGTATGAAAAACGCAAAACTCACAAGTGATTCCAGACTTTTGCACACCACTGTACTTGTGACTTAGATTGGCTACTGTTGGAAACAGGATACTGGACTTGATGGACCTTGGTTTGACCCAGGATGGCATATTGTATGATCTTATGTAAAGTGGACTGGGGAAAGTCACTGCTTACACAGAATAAACATGAAATCGGTGTACCTTTTTAGGAACCTGACAGATCTTGTGACCTGGCTTGATCACTGTTGGAAACAGGATAATGGGCTTGATGTACCCTTGGTTTGACCCAGTATGGCATGTCTTATATTTTTATGCAAAGCTATCAGAAAAAAATGTTACTATACATTCAGAAAGGGCTCCAACTGGAGTCACTTCAAAAGAGCAAAGAAGAATTGATACAATGTGTCACATGGCTGGAGGAGGGAATGGAAACAACAGGGCTGGATTGTAGCAGCAGATAAGCATGCAATAAATAAAACCAGGAGTCGTTTCAAGGATCCAAGCCAGTTTAATGTGCACATGGCTCAAGCAATAAGCAATTTCAAAATGGCTGAGCAATGGCTGTTAGTAAAACAACAACTTTTATAGCTTTCTTTCCCATTCTGGACATAGGCAAACTTTTCATTGGTCCCAGTAACCCCTCTCACCCATCTATTGGTCCCGGTACTGATATGGCTACCCAATCGGGACTCTGGTCTGGGCTCAGCACCTGGTTGCCCCCCTTCTAGTCCCAATTACAATGGTCAGTGTCTCTAACTTGTTACATCTCTCCTCCAAGGTCGCTTAGCTTGTTAAAACATATGGGAAGCAGGGCACTGTAACCTTGCTTTTTGCAGAGTTAATTAATTCTATAGAAGCTGTGCTCTCTTATCAGTACCAATTAGAGCTGTTTTCTGTCTTTTATAAGTTTCGTTTCTGCTTAGCCATGTTCAGTTAAACTGAGTTAAGTTTCAATTCTATGGTGTCATCATTCAGGGGGGTTTCATTCCTCTGGGCCTAACTACAGGCTTCAGTTACAGGTCAAGCTGCTTAGGCCTGTCTGCTTAGTTCAATTAGCATGGATCATAGGCCGTTGCCTACCACATTCCCCCCTTTGATTATTCTCACCCGCATGTTAATAAGGTGTGAGAATCAAATCACATAATACTAGGTAAAGGTATCACTCTGTGGTATAGGGTAGTAAGTTCACATAGCTAGTATCTTTGTAGCTGCCTTATGCTCTACAGTGTTATTAATAACTGAAGTTATCATTCGCAAGCAAAGTGGCAAGAAACAAGGGAGCAACAGGCAGATAGTCAAAGTCCATAGTTTGGCAAGAGTGGGAAAAAGAACTAAAGGATTAGAAGGTTCAGTTGCATCTTTGTTGTGCTGTCGTAAAGCTTCTGATTTAGACAGACCAGCTGTCCATCCTTCATAGTAGATTGTGGTCCAGTCCAAACAAAACACAAACTGTCAACAATGGGGTGGGCCAATACCCACTCACTAGTAGTATTATGTAAATCAGTCTGATTGTATAGGATAGAATAGTTCAGTTCTTGCGTCTCCCAGGGCCACTGATCTCCCATCTTAGTTCCTCCACAATAGAAACAGTCAGAAGTGTGGAGACTAGATGCTATTGCTCCAGCAAGTTCAAGAAACAAGTTCTGGTGGTGGTATGAGGAATTGCAACGGTGGCTTGCATAGCCTTGTAGAAAGTCAAGATCTAGAACAACTTTTGGATTGGAGAGTATACCAATGCAAGTATAGGAAGAATGATAAAACAAGGTCTGAGTGACCTTCGGTCCAGTTCATGTTGTACTTATACAGGCTGCCCAGGGAGATAAGGCAAAAGTCATTTCAAAGCACTCCAAAACTGTTGCCAGAATAAAGCAATAATAATAATTCATAATGGGCATAGTCTCTGGAAAATTGGTGGAACTGTCGACTTCAGATGTAGGGTTGATTGTAGATCCTCAAGCTTCTGCCGTACGTAGACCTACCAGCGTTTTGGCAGGAGTAGGGCTGTAGATTCCAAAGTATCACTGTCCTCTGGGATGTCTCAATTTCTTAAGATATCATAGCATAGTCTCTTAGGCTATTATTGCTTCTTTAGAGCAGTTCACTCTTTAGAAGATCAAAACAGTCTTTCCAGAGTATTTAAACACAGTCTCTTAGAAGATTCAATTTCTTAACACAACACAGTCTCTTTCTGATGATTGCAGTTTTTTTTTTTTCCAGATGCGAAGCTTACTTTCAGATAAACAAACAGTCTTGAAATAGTGCAGTTTCTGAGGGACCAATAAGTCTTAGGTCCGTGGTTGTTGTCGTAGGGTGAGGTGCAATGGAGTCTCAGGATGCTGTACAGTAGTCCAGTGATCAGGTTCAAGAGCAGCTGCTGGCTTCACTTGATTATGATGGATCCAAGGTTCAAATTCTGCGACTTTTACTGCAGTTGGAGTTGACAAGATGACAACATAGGGTCCCCTCCAATGCAGGGCTAACAGTATCTTTCTCCACTCTTTGATCCACACCGAGACTCCAGGCTTGAAAGGATGCAGGGGTGCAGGCAAATTGATGGGTAATCGATTTTGTACTCAGGTATGAAGACTCCTGCAAAACAGAACTTAAAACCAATAGTTCATGTCTAATAATTTCAGATCCTATCTGTCTCATATCTCCTTTTATTTCCTATACAATAGGCAGGGGTTGCCCATACAGAATCTCAAAAAAGGGAAACTCCTAAAGACTTAGCAGGGGCTAAGTATATCCTAAGAAGGGCTATGGGAAGAACCTGGGGCCACTTCAGGTAAACCTCTTGGCAAAGTTTAGACAACTGAGATTTCAGGGTTCTATTCATACATTCTACTTTTCCTAAATTCTGAGATCTATAGGCAGTATGTATCTATTAATATCAATATCTTGGGGCTATACTTAATGGACTTGCTTCCTAAGGTTATCCACCCTCATTATTTGTACAGGGTCCCATGTGCATGCAAGGTTGTAAGGGCATACTTGGAATCTGGGTACACATTTAGACAGGGCTCTTTTCCTATTGTTAGTGCTCTAGTGAGGACTATCAGTTCAGCTTTCTGTGGTGAAGTTTCTGGGGCCAGGGCTGAGGACTCAACTATCAAATCAGGGGTCACCACTGCATATCTAGCACAACAATGTCCATTGATGATGAAACTGCCTTCAGCCACAAAGAAAGTCTGTTCAGGGTTCTCCATAGGGACATCAGTCAAATCCAGGCGGCTTGAGAATACAGTGTCCATAATTTCTAAACAGTCATGATCAGGGGATCAAGACCAACTGATAACAACATAGCAGGATTGAAAGCTTGACTGACCCTTCAGTTGTATCTGGGGTTTTCACACAACATACTCTAATACTTCAACATTCATAGATTTGTTAGCTAGTAATTTCCTTTGTATTTCATATTGGTTAGAACAGAGTGTGGTACAGTAACTTGAAGATTCTGTCTCAAAGGGATTTTTCTTTTAGTTTTTGCTTACTAGGAAGGCTGTAGCTGTAACAGCTTCTCAAATAAGGTCCAAGAGATTGAGTCAACACTCCTAGAACATTTCCTTGCGACTCATGAACATAGAGACTGTAAGGTTTTCTGGACATCTGGTAGACCCAGAGCTGGTGATAACATCAGAGCGGTTTTCAAAGATCAAAAGACTGCATTCCTATTCAAGTCCCCATTCCAATGGAGACTTTTTCATTCCTTTGGTAGCTTGATACAATGTGATACAATGGTTTTGCTAGCAGCGCAAAATTGGGGATCCATATACAACAGTACCCTGTGGCACCCAAGAAGGCTCTCACTTGCCTCCTGGTGGTTGGAGTAGGAATACTGCATACATCTGCTTTGCGTTCTGGTAAGGGTTCCAGGCGTCGAATTCCGCTGGACAACTGGAATCCTAGGTATTTAACTCGTTTGACATAATTATGCTTTGGCTCTTGAGACTTTGTATCCAGCCTCATTAAAAAGGTGCAAGAGTTCACTGGTGGCTTGTGGACATTCACTTTCTGAGTTGGTGGCTATAAGCAAGTTGTCCACATATTGAAGTAGAATTTTTTTTTTTCTGGAGTTTCTGGATAACTTGTCAAATCTTTTGCTGAGTGAGGCGAGTTCTTGAATTCTTGAGGTAATCTTGTCCAGATGAGTTGGCCCCCCCTCCTTGTAGTGGGGTCTTGGGCTAAGCGTATGCAGAAAAAGGCATCTTTTTAAGTCCAGAATGATGAAATGTATAGCTTCAGCAGAGATCAGTTCCAAGAAATATAAGGATTTTAGTACCACTGGTTGTATAGTTTCAGCTGCATCATTCATTCTTCTTAGATCCTGCACTGGGCGGTAATCACCTGTCCCAGGCTTCTTGACTGGCTTGAGGGTGACAATGACAGGGGCTATGTTCTTCGCTAGGCCAAGTGGGTTATCTTCTGCCCATACTTTAGGTGGGGCTATGAGGTTGGTAAGTGTACAGCTTGTTGCTTTGGATGCAGGTGAATAGAACCGCCATTCTTCTTCTTGGGGGACAGTTAACACCATCAGGCCAGCAGATTTTGAGTTTCATTTTTCCCCCTTCAACAAAGGATATCTGTGCTTGAAGCTTTGCAAGCAGGTCTCGGCTCCAAAAATGGAATAGGGCATTCAGGCATATACAGGAACTGGTACATTATTATTATTATTTTTTTTTTCTAGTTCACACATGCGGTTCTGCAGAAAAGGCTTTGTGGCCTTAGCCCCAGTAGCTCTGATAATGGTGGTGCATCTAGAAAAACACAAGGGCTACTGGCTTTAGTATTCTGCTCCTGTATCCCCCATAAAAGTCCATATATTGGTCCCCTATTTTTCAGACTGACTCCTGGGGACCCAGGGAAACTTGGAGTCCAGTCTGGCCTAGTCTTCATCCATGCTGTAGCCCTCTTCGGCTGCCACTCACGCTATAGCTACTTCCTTCTCCTACTAGAACATTGTGCTTGGTTTATTGTTTTATGACTCTGCAATCAAGTACTCCCTCCTCCCCTCCTGGGGTGGAGTCAAGATACGGGCATTCACTTCTCTAATGTCCTTCTTTTTCTATAATGGGTGCACTGATTTGCACCCAGTGGAGGCCTGCTACTTCTGCGGCCTCTTACACGTTCTCTGGTCCTTTGATTAGGAAAACCTCCTCCACATCATTCAACTAAAATATCAGCAAAAAGATCTGTTCTCTTTTTCCATCTTACAATTTTTACATTCTCTGTCCCTCTTCAACAATCCACATACTTTTCTGATCAACTTTTCATTTAACCATTATGCCCGCAAATTCATCCAGTTCTCTGCAATTTCCGTTCATTAGTTCAATCAAGTCCTAAAACTTCTCAGTGTATAATGCAGTTTTTTTCAGTTCTAAACAAGTCTGGTCAGCTGACTTTCACTTCTGGTCCAGAGGGGGTGCACATCCCCCTGCTGCGGAGGTGGCTGGCAAACTAGGGAATCTGCAGGGTGGATTTCCCCCCCCCCCCCTCTCCTGGGTTCTGTTTCTCCTAGCAACGCTCTATCCAGGAGGTTGATTTTTTTTTCTTTTTTAAATGATCTACTTCTCTGCTGTGGGCACATTAGTTCACGCCCACCGGGGGGTGACATCATCGGTGGACTGGGCTCCATCCCCCCCTTAAGCACTCTAAGCGGAGCTACTTACAGAGAGAGAGAGAGAGAGACAGGATATCTAGAGATTCTGGGGCAAAATATGGTGAACAGCAGAAACCACTCCCTTTCACATAACATTCCTGATTGGGACAGAGACATTTCATAGTCTTCAGTAAATCCCTTACTGAAATTCTTGATCATACTTGAAAAGAGACTTATTAAAAAACCTTATTACCGTAATCATAAGCTTAAATTGAGCACAGACATACAATTTAGATACAGTTCTTAAAATATCTTATAGAGAGAACTATAGCTATCTGTTACGTATGACTAGAATTAAATTTCTTAGCAACTAGCTGCCAGCCGTAATCAGCATGTCTCTGCAAAAGAAATTATGACTTTTTTTAGTTCAGAAAGCAAATATTCAAAAGACATTCCGGATATTTTTCATAAAGTGCACCTTTCCCTTTTTTCAAATACAGAAAAACAGCTTACAGTTTGGGGAAGCATGCATTCAAATGACTTATACTTGTTCATAAAAAGGTTAGTGCAAACACTCCGCAAGATAAACTTTTTTTTTTTTTTAAACTTTGATTGAATGAATCCTTTATTTTAAATAAACAAGAGAGACTGCTCAATCAGGAACGGCTGTCTCATTCCCTAGTAAGCTGTGTGAGCCACACCCCTCCGCTCACTGGAAACGAAATCACAGTTTCACAGAGACATGCTAGCAAGAATCATTTAAATCAGTGTCAAGTCGTGATCTAATAATTACTTTGTAGGTTTATAAGTCAAAGGAAATAAACCCAAAAACAGTTTGCTTAGTTTATCATTTCTGAAAGGTGACAATAAAATACAGACAAAGCAGAGAATATAACTAAAAACAGTTTACGGAGCTCCGATGAGGTTAATTCGACCTTCAAAACTAAAATCCTGACTAAATATTCCTATCGAATGGTATATAATACCTAACCATAGCAGAAGGAACATTACTATTAAAAACATATTGAATAACACAGGTACAATTGTCCTGAAATAAGCACAAACTAACAGCATTGAGATTTAAGCCTGCACAGGATTAGAAAGACGACACTGTACATTCTTTCCTTCAGACACGCCCCCTGTCAGTTTTTTTACACTGCAGTAGAAAAACGAACTGGGTCAGACCAGCTTTTGGATTTTTAAAATGATTCTAGGTGTTTTGGGTCTTCGTTCTGCTCTATTAATACAATTTCTTAATCAGTGAACTGTCACAAATTACCCAACAGAATAATCTCACATTTATAACAGAAGGGAAACTCGCAGTTTCAACAGATAACAAAAAACAGATACACAGTTAGGACGGACAATACACCAAACGCTTCCTCCGTTTCGCGACCTAGACGCAGTCACCCGGCTAGGAACTGCGCTAGTCCAGAGTCCACTCTCGCTTGGTCCGTGCTGCCAGACCTCTCATTCACACAGTCATGCTAGCAACGTATCTCAGAATGCATTCCTTTCTATCTATTCTGACTAGTCTTATCCAATTTCCCAATTACAAAAAGGATGGGGGTTTCACCCGGCGAATACCCATGTGGGGTTACTCGGCCCTTCCTTGAGAGGTGATCATGCTCTCTTACCAATTCCCAATATCTCGAGATTACAAATTCCAAGTTCCTGTCTGTTCTGACTAGGCTAAATCATGATTTATTTTTTTTTAACAGCTGTACCTCGCGAATACTCATGCAAGGATTTTCAAACAAAGACTTAAGTCTTACCAAACAAAAAGGACGATGGCTTCGCCTTGCGCATACTCATGCAAGGGTAATAGGACCGTCCTTGAGAGGGGATCAGTGCTCTCATTACCAAATTCCAAATTCCAAGTTCCAAGTTCTCGAGATTACAAGTCAAATTCTTACCAAAGTTTCACAAGTTTCAAACTGCAGTTCTAACTCATCTGTCTAGACAGGTTTTCAAAACTATACTTACCAGATCTGGTTCCCAAGCTTCTGAGTTGGATCCTGGACTCCCCCGGGTCGGAAGTGTTGGCCAGCTGGACCCAGTGCCTGCCGAGGCCAGGCAGAACCCCCTCCGATTCAAGAGGATCGGTGGGCCCAGGGAAATTCCCCTGCGTCGGATTGGCATGGCTCCAACTGGACCAAACCTCAAGGCGAATTACGTGGATTTATTCACTTGAACACCATCCACCACTCGCACTTCCCGGCCAACGCACCAAGAAATGTAGCAGCAGATAAGCATGCAATAAATAAAACCAGGAGTCGTTTCAAGGATCCAAGCCAGTTTAATGTGCACATGGCTCAAGCAATAAGCAATTTCAAAATGGCTGAGCAATGGCTGTTAGTAAAACAACAACTTTTATAGCTTTCTTTCCCATTCTGGACATAGGCAAACTTTTCATTGGTCCCAGTAACCCCTCTCACCCATCTATTGGTCCCGGTACTGATATGGCTACCCAATCGGGACTCTGGTCTGGGCTCAGCACCTGGTTGCCCCCCTTCTAGTCCCAATTACAATGGTCAGTGTCTCTAACTTGTTACATCTCTCCTCCAAGGTCGCTTAGCTTGTTAAAACATATGGGAAGCAGGGCACTGTAACCTTGCTTTTTGCAGAGTTAATTAATTCTATAGAAGCTGTGCTCTCTTATCAGTACCAATTAGAGCTGTTTTCTGTCTTTTATAAGTTTCGTTTCTGCTTAGCTATGTTCAGTTAAACTGAGTTAAGTTTCAATTCTATGGTGTCATCATTCAGGGGGGTTTCATTCCTCTGGGCCTAACTACAGGCTTCAGTTACAGGTCAAGCTGCTTAGGCCTGTCTGCTTAGTTCAATTAGCATGGATCATAGGCCGTCGCCTACCACAGGATTACTGAGGCTGTAAAGTTCTTTTTGTTGAATGTTACTGTGAGCGATTAAAGAAAGCTACTTCTGTAAAAGCATGTAGTTTCCGTATTCGTCCCCTCGCGTTCTGGACTGATCCACAGTTTTTCCCAAAACATATCAAACTGAGAATCAAGAAAACTGGGTCCTGAATAAAGTCTTGTGCTTGTGCATGGTCCCCTTCCGCTTGTTTTCTTATTTGTTCTTTGCTCAAGGAGATCACCCAGTTTGCCTAAAGGGGTTCTCAACCCTGTCCTCGGGACCCACCTAGCCAGTCGGGTTTTTAGGATAACCACAATGAATATGTATGAGAGAGATTTGCATACACTGCCTCCATTATATGCAAATCTATGCCATGAATATTCATTGTGGTTATCCTGAAAACCCGACTGACTAGGTGGGTCCCGAGGACAGGGTTGAGAACCCTTATGCAGTTTAGATGGTAGCAGTTCGGTTACACGTTCGGAGCTCTGTCCCTGTTGCCGATCCTACTCAGCAAGATCAGAGCGTTCTTAGAATCGAAAAAGCAGAGAGGTAAGAGGATTCGCAGGATCGAGCTCCTGCGCGCGAGCTGTTGAAATATTACCAGTCTTTATTCCAGCAGACACTAAAGCTTCCTCCCGCAACGTCACACTCCCTTCCCGTTCACTGAGTTTCTTCCCGCAACAGCCAGACTCCGCCTATCTCCGCGCGCCCGGCAACTGAGTCTCTTCCTGCTCTGGCTACCGCTGGGCGCGTGCCCCCGGCTGGACTAGGTGAAGCCACTGGGCTCGGACTGCGCATGCTTGTCAGCCTCTTTTGACGTCGGCGGTGGCTGCTGTAGACGCTGCGAGTTTCGGGCCATCGGGAGCGGTGGAGAGACTCAACTGTGAGAAGGAACGTGAATCTGCGTTGAGGTACCACCAGCCGGCTTGTACGCTCGCCACTTCCTTTATGCGACGTTAATGTTTACCTCTGACACCAGGGACCGTTTCCAAGGTAAGAGGAAGCCCGCGTGGGGTCAGCTGCTGCAGAGCCACAACGGGATAGTGCACGTCCGGAGCTAGCTCTGGCCAAGCCCTTCCTTTCCCGGTGGGGCTGGTGGCGTGTCCCGCACCATTCTGGCCAGGGGACGAGGTCAGGTCCGACCGGGCCTAACTCTGGGTTATGGAGAGGACCGCGTCTTCAGTGTTTGACAGTTTTGGTCCTGCTGTACTGGATTGCATGGGAACATTTACTGTGGATGGTGTATGGGCTCTTTCTGTGTATGTCTGCTAGGAGTCAGCAGCTGATTTGGATGGGGTTGCTGTCGAGCAGTTTGTAAACAGTAATACCGTGCACACGCGATGATACTACCAAAATATGTAATAACCAGCGTGCTTGAACTGTGGGGGGCGAACATTGATTAACCATAGGATTTTCTGCTGTTGGACTTAAGGCTTTACATGTTAGTGGATTTTCATTAGCGTATGTAATAGATGAAAAACAGACAATTCCACCTAGCTGAAACTGTACTATGCACAATGCTAAAGCCCTACATAATGTGTATCTGTATATAATGTATATAGTTTTCACTGTTCTGTTCAGTATTAACATTTGCTGTTTACTTATATTATTGCTTGTGGTTATAAGATGTTACATGTAAAACTCTGCTTTGTTGATTGTTGTTTATTGTGAACTGCAACTGATCTCTGGAAGATGCGGTATATAAATGATTGTTAAATAAATAAATAATGAAGTTGTCATAAATTACTGTAAATTGAGTTCACCTCTGGGGCACTCTTTTTTTTTTCTTTTACTTCGAGCTATGAAGTTGGTCCCCTTAATGGTTTTGAGCTGGGGAAGGTGTGTTGCTTTTCCTCTCTGGTTCTGGAGGGAAGCTCCCTTCTCACTTACAGGTGGATGCAAAAAGCCAGTGCTGAAGTCGCATGTTACTAGCTGTGTATGTGTTTTTGTAGTGTGACTAGAACCAGCAAACAGCATGTACGCAAATGAGCTGTGCGCAGAACTTTGACATAATGTTGAAAGGAGGGGCGCCAACGCATGTTTAAACACATGCGCTACAAGTGGCCATATATGTATGCGTATAAATGTCATACTCACATTTTGTGCATAGCGCTCACTCCATCCCCTGCATGATACCCCTCTCCCAGTTCCATAGTAAGTGTTCTGTAAATGTGTGAGTTATGATGTAAACCATTTTGATAAGGCAGTATAAAAAAATTGTTAAATAAAAATCAATACTATTTTGCCCAAAAACATTTTTATAAAATCACAACAGAGACCTAAAATAAAAGATAATTAATATAAATGAGTCCAAAAAACACACAAGTATAAGAAGCAAAAAAACATTTATTTGACTGCCAAACTGCCAAAAGATATACATAGAAAATTTTCAGTTGAGGGTAACTGTTCATTGTTACATACCCTGAAACAGTCTTTACCTATACATGCAAAATGTTTAAGGCACTTTAGACCAGGCATAGAGATATTGGTGCTCCTGCTGGTTATGTAATCCTCTGCATCTGGTGCAGACCTTATTAGCATGCCATTTTAATATGTGCAGCTCATTTGGATGTTATTTAAATATGCTTAAGATATGCCATACTGGGTCAGACCAAGGTCCTTCAAGTCCAGTATCCTGTTTCCAACAGTGGCCAATCTAGGTCATACGTACCTAGCAGTATCCCCAAGAGACACAGGTTCCACAATGCTTGTATTGGGTCAAGCATTGATATCCTGGGTCCCTTTTTAATAATGGTTTATGGACCTTTCCTCCAGGAACTTGTCCAAACCTTTTTTAAACCCAGCTACACTAACAGCCTTTACTACATCCTCCGGTAACAAATTCCAGAGTTTGATTACACGTTGAGTGAAAAAATATTTTCTCTTATTTGTCTTAAATAGTTTACCCTGTAGGTTCATTAGATGTCCCCTAGTCTTTCTATATTCTGATAGCGTAAACAATCAATCTACGTTTACCCGTTCCACTCCATTCATTAATTTATAGACCTCTATCATATCTCCCCTCAGCCGTCTCTTTTCCAGGTTGAAGAGCCCTAACCTTTGTAGCCTCTCTTCATAGGAGTAGCCTTCCATACCCTTTACCATTTTGGTGGCTCTTCTCTGTACCTTTTCTAATAATGCTATATCCTTTTTAAGATACAGCGACCAGAATTGCACACAATATTCAAGGTGCGGCCGTACCATGGAACGATACAGAGGCATTATAATATCCTTTGTTTTATTTTCCATTCCTTTCCTTTCCTTATGATACCTAGCATTCTATTTGCTTTCTTGGCCGCCGCTGCACACTGGGCAGAGAGTTTTAACATGTTATCCACGATGACTCTTAAATCTTTTTTCCTGGGTGGTGGTTCCCAATGTGGAACCTTGCATTGTGTAACTATAGTGTGGGTTGTTCTTTCCTAGGTGCATAACTTTGCACTTGTCCACATTAAATTTCATCTGCCATTTGGATGCCCAGTCTTCTAATTTATCCAGATCCTCCTGCAGTTTTCCACAATCCTCTTGGGTTTTAACAACTTTAAACAGTTTTGTGTCGTCTGCAAATTTGATAACCTCACTAGTTGGCTGTCTCCCATTAGGCCATGACTATCTACATGCTGTGTAATTTTGTTCTTTATGATGGTTTCTACCATTTTCCCCGGTACTGACGTCAGGCTCACCTGTCTGTAGTTTCCCGGATCACCCCTGGAACCTTTTTTAAAAATTGGCGTTACATTGGCGATCCTCCAATCTTCAGGTATTACAGATGATTTTAATGAAAGTTCACAGATTACTAATAGCAGGTCTGCAATCTCATATTTCAGTTCTTTCAACACTCTTGGATGTATACCATCTGATCCAGGTGATTTTGCTACTATTCAGTAGCTTGGTGTTTCTGTGTGCACATACTTTTCTTTTGGTGTTTACATGCGCGTCAATTACTTTTTTGCATTTGGCGTGGTGGAACTTGTGCGTATAAGTTGCATTATCTGTGCGCAAAGGGCACGCTGGTCTTTCTGCATCTGACCTGCAATGTTAAGGGCACACAGCATAGAGTAACCTCTGGTGGGAATGACCTGACAGTTTACGAGGGGGGGGGGGCCTGATAAGTCTTTGGCCTTGTAATGAAACAGAAAACTATGGCATACTTCGGTTACAGAGGTCTGAATGATCTCTCTGCAGGCAGCGGTGGGGAATGTAAGGCGTGGAGAGGTAGAGAGGGGCTTTACTGGCCTTGTGGGCAAATGTAAGGATTTTAAACCAAATCTGCTGAGTGAGGGGGAGCCAGTGATGATGTATAAGAAAGGTATGTGAGAGAGTGCGAATGGCTGTGTTTTGAATGAACTGGAGCTTTTTCAACTGATGTTGGGAGAGGCCTTCGTAGACCATGCTGCAATATTCTAATTGTAAAATAACAGTGCTAAGGAGAATGGTGGGAAGAGCTGACTGGTCGAGCAGGGGGCATAGGGCTCTGAACTGTCATGAGGCGGCAAAGGAGTATGTGTGTCTATAAGGATCCCCAGGTACTTGAAAGATGAATGTAGAGAGATGGAAGATGAGCTCATGGATGGGGCAGTATCTGAGCTGATGATCCAGGTGGTAGGGTTGAGCTTAAGAGAGTTATTAAATAGCCAGGTAGAGATTGTCTTGAGCGACATTCATAGAGGAGAGATGAGGGGTCAGATTGTCAACAGGGAAGATTAAAAGGATATCATCAGCATAGATGTAAAAAAGTATACCGAGTGTGACCAAGGGACTCAAGAAGATGTTGAAAAGAACTGGTGAAAGCGTTGAGCCCTGGGGTACACCACAGGACAGGGAGTATGGAGTAGAGCGTAGGTATTGTGCTTTACTCACCTGTATATATGCAAGCTTACTTAATATTTAAAGACATTTTTAACGATAGAGTTAGGAATTCTCCATTGTGGAGACTGAGTTGTGGTGTACCCCAAGGATCACCATTACCCTCTGTTTTATTCAATACAGATTTGCATAATGAGGGCAGGGCTTGACTAACCCCCGGGTGCCAGGTCACCATAGCAACCAAAAATTGGGTCTGGTGCCTGGGGCTCAGAGTACATGGGCAGAAAAACTGAAACTGCTGCAATTGCATTCAGAAGAGCTGGTGTCTGCCCGTGGGGATCCCAACTCCTGAGGGCAGAAGTACTGAAGAGGGTCTAGTGTCAGTCAGGAGAGCCAGTGTCTGCACAACGTTAAAAAAAAAATAAAGTTGGGAAGTTTACTGGGTAGGGAGGGGGGAATGGAGGGCAGCGGGTGAGTGCAAGGGGGGAGAGTCTGGGGGGTGGGGGAAGGATAGCAGGGGGGAAGGAATGAATGCATGGGACGTAAAGGACAGAATGTGTATTTGCCACTAACTAACTAGTCAGTGCTGCCTTTTGTTGGTCTTGTGCAGTGGCGTATTTAGAGCCTGAGTATTTATTAAGCCTTTTCCATTGGAAAATGGGAAAACAGTCCTAGTAAATCAACCCTAAAACTTAAAAAAGTAATTGCGATACACCTTTTTGGGGCCGAGGTTAGGCATGCACTGTGAGGGGATCATTTACAAAATTCAGGCTTCAGCTTTGCTTTCTATATTTTGATAATACCGTGATATTTCCATTTCAGGAAGATCTTGCTAGGACATACGATAATTGTTAATTTTCAGTTGATCAGTGCTTGGATGACTAGACATTTGATGAAGCTGAATCATGAAAAAACTAGATTATTGTGGTTGGGTCATGATTTGGCTGTTTTTCCATGAGTTTTATCAGCTTTAGCTGGAGGGAAAATTCCATTGCTTAAATCAATGAAAGCGTTAGGTATAGTGCTCTGTTCTACTTTGTCAATAAATGATCAAATTATAAGAAATGCCATACTGGGTCAGACCAAGGTCCCTCAAGCGCAGTATCCTGTTGCCAATGGCGGCCAATTCATGTCACTTCAGGTCACAAGTATC
The DNA here is from genome assembly GCA_033557465.1 of Ichthyophis bannanicus. Classification (NCBI taxonomy): domain Eukaryota; kingdom Metazoa; phylum Chordata; class Amphibia; order Gymnophiona; family Ichthyophiidae; genus Ichthyophis; species Ichthyophis bannanicus. Next base: position 169,636,632 of record CM066040.1, on the reverse strand, counting down.
CAGCAGTTTCCCAAAGAGAGACATGGGTTCCATAATGTTTGTATTGGGGCAAGCATTAATAATGGTTTATGGATCTTTCCTCCATGTACTTGTCCAAACCTTTTTTAAACCCAGCTACACTAACAGTATTTACTACATCCTCTGGTAACGAATTCCAGAGTTTGATTACACATTGAGTGAAAACATATTTTCTCTTATTAGTCTTAAATGGGTTACACTGTAGCTTCATTACATGTCCCCTAGTCTTTCTACTTTTTGATGGCATAAAGAATCGATCTACATTTACCCGTTCCCCTCTATTCGTTAATTTATAGACCTCTATCATATCTCCCCTCAGCCTTCTCTTGTCCAGGTTGAAGATCCCTAACCTTTTAAGCCTCTCCTCATAGGGGTATCCTTCCATCCCCTTTACCATTTTGGTGGCTTGTCTCTGTACCTTTTCTAATAACACTATATCCTTTTTAAGATACAGCAACCAGAATTGCACACAATATTCAAGGCGTGGTCACACCATGGAATGATACAGAGGCATTATAATATCCTTGGTTTTATTCTCCATTCCTTTCCTTATGTTTCCTAGCATTCTGTTTGCTTTCTTGGCTGCCGTTGCAATTTTAACATGTTATCCACGATGACGCCTAAATCTTTTTCTTTGGTTGTGGTTCCTAATGTGCAACTTTGCATTGTGTAATCATAGTTTGAATTGTTCTTTCCTAGGTGCATAACTTTGCACTTGTCCTCATGAAATTTCATCTGCCATTTGAACGTCCAGTCTTCCAGTTTATCAAGATCCTCTTGCAATTTTTCACAATCCTCTTGGGTTTTAACAACTCTGAATAATTTTATGTCATCTGCAAATCTGACAAACTCACTCGTTATTTTCATATCTCCAGGAACAAGCAGGAATGAGTCTTCACATATGGGTACGTCGGTACCGACGGAGTCTGCGCGGGAACGCTTCCCAGCGTCCAATCAAAGAGCTTTTGGAAGCATCCCACCACGCCTGCGTGCTGCCTTCCCGCCTTTCCCAACTGCCTCTCCTCAGTTTTCGTTTTTCCGCGGAGCCAGCAGGATGTCCTTCTGTCACCGCTGAAAATTCTTCTTTTATTTCTTTAGTTTTCTTGTGGTCGCGGCTGTCTTCTCGACGCCACCGGTACCGCCGGTGTTTTCTTTTCCTTCATGGAACCGCCAGCCACTTTCTCCAAGAAATGTTCAAACTGTGGCGGTACAACTTTATTTTTAGACCCTCAAAGTCGGTGTCTAACCTGCTTGGGTCCTGACACCAGTTTGGTGAGAAGAGGTCTTCAATATCGAGGTTCCCTCGATACACGGTTTCCCTCCAACTTCGGGGCACCGTCCCCTTCTTCTAATACACAGGATCAGGTAACCCACAAACAGTCTGTTAAGACTAACCAGCCCTCGAGTGGTAGATCTCATGCACAGCATGTAGACGGCTCCGGCCTTGCCCTCGAGGGCCTACTGGCTTCAAAACCCCGGCGGGAGTCTTCGGTCTCAAAAGCCTTTCAGGGGTTTCAGGTTGTTCCTGGGGTTCACCCCTCACAGAACATACCTGAGCCGTATCGGGTGGTGGCATCCGCTTCGAGCGGTACCGATACCCCGACATCGGCACTGGTGTTGGATGAAACACTCCTCACCAGGGATGGTCATCTGGTGTCCTCGGTGCCTTCAGGACCGGTGGATACACTCCAGACTGACCTTCCATTATCGGTACCAGCACCGATGCTATCACCGACGTCGGTACCCTCCAGACGTGCATAGATAGCCTCGCTTCCTTCGATGCCGAGTCTGGAATCGATCTCCAGTCTGGAGGACTGGGTACCGACTTGCCTTGGTACCGGCTCTCGGCGGTACCAAAGGCTCGGTTCCGATGATTCAGATCTGCAACTCTCGGTTCCCTCGAGGCCCATTGAGTTGCCACTGGTTGACCTTCATTCACCGGTATCAGACACGGTACCGAAATCGGTGCCGATGTCCTCATTACCCTTACGGTCGGTGCCTTCCATGCTTCGCTTATTGATGCCGAGTTTAGAATCGCTCTCTAGTCTGGAAGACTCTGTACCAATATGCTTTGGTACCGACACCGATCGATACCTGTGGCTCAGTACCAAGGATAGCGGCCGGAGGTTTTCGGTTACCTAGGTACCGATTGAACTGTCACTGATGACTGCTCCGATGTCTCTGTCGGGCTCGACTCCGACATCGGTACCGGTATCCACAGTAGCATCGTGGCCAACTCCTGCCATGCTTTTTTCAACAGGATCGCTCCCTTCTATGCCAAGCTTGGAGTCGATACCTGGCATGGACAATGTGGTAATGACGGTCGCTGCTCCTGACAGTCAGTACCGGCAACCATCCCGTAAGCATTCCACACTGCACTGTGCAGGATCTTCTATTCCTATATATTTGGATAGCTCTGTCAGTGCTCAGGCTAGTTCTTCAGATCTAACCTGTCCAAGGGAGATTCCTGTTGGGGAAACCTCTTTTCAGAGTTTCCTCCTGGATATAGCAAGATCTCTTGCCATTCCTATCCCAGGACATGATCCTGCACAGGGCTCTCTTTCTACCAAAGCAAAGGAGAACATAATGCTTCCTTTGCATCATTCCTTGCAGGATCTCCTTCTAGGAATGTGGGAAACACCTTTTAGGGTACCCCCACCTTCCAAAGCAACTGATCTCTCATATCAGGTGCCCCCTTCTCCAGGGTTTCAAAAGACTCAACTTCCTCATCATTCCATAGTTGTGGAATCATCAATGAGGCATGTAAAGAGTAAGAAAAAGCACTCTTCTTATCCGCCAGGTCGTGAGTCTAAGACACTAGATGCCTTTGGACGTCAAACCTTCCAGACATCTATGCTTTCTGCAAGAATTCTCTCATATATTTTCTATATGAGTCTATCTCTTGAGGAGGTCGCAAAGCAATTACATCTTTTGACTCCTTTCCGTCCAGATTCCAAGAGTGCACACTATTCCTTACTGCTTATGCATATCCAGAATATCTCTTGGTTTCTTTCTCGTGCTTCCCTGGACTCTTTTGAGTCTGTTAGCAGGACTTCTGCTATAGCTATAGGGGCACGACGTAGAGTCTGGCTCCAAGCTTCAGACTTGGACAAATGGGCACAACAAAGACTGGGACATACACCTTGCACTGGAGAAAATCTCTTCAACAAGGAGTCTTTACGTCAGGTTACTCAGTTGTCCACTGATTTACCTTTTCCTAGGGGTTGTTCTACACCTTCTTCTGTCCCAGTAGGTAGGAGATGTCCTACCAAACTTTCTTCCCACAGGAGAAGAAGATTTTATTCATCACTTGCCCATCATACAGATGTTCCCAAACAGGGGAGGCATCGTCCTGGTCTGAAGAATCCAACCTCTCACCAGGCTCAGCAAACGCAGGGTTTCTGATCAATCATCATCAGATGCTTGTGACTCTTGGGGTTTAGAATCTGCAGTTTGCTTCTTCGCAATAGAGGCAATCCACCGCTTCATTCTAACCCCTAGACATGGATCTCTTTCCAAAGACCTCCATTTTTTCTATATTTCTATGAGCTGTCAGAATGTTCATGCTTATAGGTCACAGGTTTCTCCTCTTCTTCCTGCTAGGGAAAGAGGTCTAGCCACTATCAAATGATAGTTTCCTGTGCCAGCATGTCTTTTTCCTTCTATAGACTTAATACTTGGTAAGTCTTCTTCAGCTCCATTCCCTTCACCCTCTTACCAAGCTTTTCCCCTGTAAGAGGGGAATTACTTCACTGGAGGGCTTTTTCTTCAGCCTCTCTAATTTTGTCACTTTCCAGTGCGGAGTTTTTCTCTCTGAGTTAACTCCTCTGTTTCAATCTTGCTTTGGGGCAGCTTATCAGACATGTCCAGAGTTTTCTACTCCTGTTCTGTCTGTTCTTTCTGGTTTTAAACAGTAAGATTATTTCTGCTGTCTTGCTAGCAGCTGCCTATGCAGGAGCCTTAATGTTTGGACCACTGGTTCTTGTCCACAAACAACCAGATTTGTCCTCCACTAACATTCTGTCTAATCTTAGTAGTGGCTTCAAGTCAGTACTTTCCTCTATCTTGGAGATTATCTCACTACAAGCTTTCTCGATTGTCTTCTATTTCTGCCATCTCTTTTCTTCTGGGTTTGGCAGCATAGTTGGCAGAGATACTGGCTTTCCAGCAGCCAGTTCTATCTCCTCATTCTCCTGCATCATGCTCTCTGCAATTCTACAGAGAAACTTTCCACTATGGGCCCTTGCTAGAGAGCATGGGTTTTTTTCCTCCAACAGCTATCCTAGATGGTTGGAAAAGGCTTTTCAGTCATGTCTCCCATGACTAGAAGGGTTCTCCCTTCTCTTCCTATCTCCTTTTGATATAAAGGACGTAGGCCTTCTCTTACATGAAAACTTAAGAAGTTGCCAATTCCCTGCTTTGGTCCCCAGTATTCCCAATCGGGGATATGCTCTTTCTCCTTCCAGCTCGTCCTCATGGTAAGAACGCATGATACTTTGCCCTTAAGCAGGTCAACATGGTATCTCATCTCTATGCGTCTTCTGTCCACTTACCATGCTAGAGTTCTGGAAGACTCAGGACTTGCTGGCTGCAGACTCAGATTATCCTCTGTTTTTCACGTACCTGTCCTGGTTATTTCACTAGCTAGCATCCTTGCAGATCATAACCAGGAGGAATAGATTCTCTATATATCTTCTCAAGTAGCTTCCACCTCCCTGTTATTAGATGAATCTTTCCTCTCCACATATCCTATGTGAATACCGTGCTATAGGCATATCTCTGTCTGTTTAATTGCAGACACCCATATATAAGCCTACATATTCATATCTATCTTTTGTGTGTATTTTATGCCCTTCCGTATCTCACTATAGATATATTCTTATATGTCTATCTATATATCTATATGTTTTGTCACCCAGCGAAGGTCCCCCGAGGCAAAGGCATGGGTTATTTCACTGGGGCTTATCTTAAACCAGTAAGGGGAGTGGTGTAGAGGGCCCTGCACTGCCCTCTGGGTGTTGTAGTCCCACAAGCTAGTAAAGAAGTGAGTTGCAGTCGGGTGGTAAGGCTTTAGACAGGACTTTTATTCCCCTTCCGGATGGATTTTATATCAGTGGAAACAAAGACAAAAAGACCATACTTCTGGTACAAAAGAAAGGAAACAAACAGGAACCAAAATATTGCTTCTATCTTCAGCTTCTATGAACAGAACAATAGGTAGCTCAAAACAGTCCTTTTTACAAAAAGGTAAGTTTCTCTCTTTCACCCCTGTTATTAGAAAGTCTTAACAGCCTCTTCAGCATAAAGAGGTAATATGGTCAGCAATAATGAGTGTACAATCCATACAATAATCTAAGGGTTGTTCCCCATGAATATCAAGTTGCATTTCCTCACATTCCCCTTCAGACTGTCCTTCTTTCGGATTGTAAAAAGTGCTATTGCCAAACAGTCTCTCCTCACGGCACTGAGACTTCCCCTCCTCCTCAGTAACAGAGTGGAATGGAAGATTACCACATTCTCTATAGTTTTTTCCCTGAGAGCCCCACAAACTCTGACAACTGCAGGGAAAACTTCTGCATTCAGCTTTCCTTATATTAGAATTAAACAGCCTACCTTCTAGCTCCCTTAGACCGGAGTTTTTCGGTACAGCTGAGTTAACAGGGCTTGGCCAGGACGGAAGGTTCCTACTGCCTTTTCCTTTCAGCTTTTCCTCTGACATGAAAACGTCTTCAGGCCAGAACTCCTTTTCCCTTCTGCGCCTGCAGCTGGGGGTGGCTAGCTTCCTCGGCTTCCCTAAGCCTGGCTCCAAGACCGTGTTCTCTGCTACCTTCGTGGTAAACATCACTGAGCTTGTGCTTGTCTGTATGCTGCTCTCTGGAGCAGTCTCTGTGGTTGTCCCTTGTTCTGGAACTGGATCTCTCAGCTCTCCTGGATCCACACCTTGTTCCACCACTCGTCCTCTCGGCTCCACCACACCTGGTTCCATCAGCTCTGCCCCTTCTAACTTCAGATGAGTTAGTTTTATGTGCGTGTGTCGTAGTGTCTGCCTGAACTCCACCCCCTCTCAGCTGCCCTTCATTATCTAATGAATCCTGAGCCTGCTTGCTGCTTGGGCATGTTCTCCCACCTTGTGACATTGTTTGTATACGTTGCCTACAGCAACTCTGGGCCATGTGCTTCTCTGAGCTGTCAGTGTCAGATCCATTCTCTGCAGTTTTACCTATTTCCATAGGTTCTGATAGATCTACACCATGACAGTGTATGTATATATATATATGTCGAGATATTTTATTACAGATAGATAAGTATCCACATACCTATCTATCTGTCTGTCTGTCTATGCTCATATAGCTATATGATTCCGACAGATGGGCTTACCCATACCTATGCTATCCAGCAGGTTTGGGGTTCTACACACACAACCACTCCTGTGGTAGTCAACAACTTTTATACCATAACCTTAGGGTTTAGGTACCTCTGAAGCTCTCCATGCTCCAATATCTCTCCTAGCTTACCCCAGTTCGGAGAGATATTGCGGATCTTCCTTCACTCACAGGCTTAACGCCTCAAGCATTTGTCCTCTCTTTTTGGGATACAAGGGGTTCCCATACCCTTTGTCCCCATAAGGACTGTGTCTGTTTGTCCAAATCGGTTAGCCTTTCTCTTTTTGCTCCTAAGAGTGAGCCACTCTGCCGCCAAAAGAGTTTGGTTTTTGTCTTAAAGCCTTCCGCTGAAGGCCCACTGTTTTTGTACTACCCCAGTTTTTCTTACTGGGGTTACCTGTTACCTTTCAGGATTCTGACCTCCACTGTTTTTTCCTACAGTGAGGTCCTCTTCGAGGTTCCTCTACTGGGTTCCCCAGTAGATCCCATGGACCTCCATACTTTTGTCAAATCCTATTAGGGGAGGTCCATATTGCAATATTTCATTTCAATATCATTGATGACAATTATCATCCCCACATGGACTTCTTGTCTGCAGACCTATGCTAGGTTAAGCTGTTCTCCACAGCACCTTTCTCTTTTCAACTCCTACCCTCCATCCTCAGGATGCCTGGTGTTATTATGTGTAGCATGTTCCAATCTATAACATGCTGGGACTCCAGGCATCTTAGCTTGGGAGTCCCCATATGTGAAGACTCATTCCTGCTTGTTCCTGGAGATAGCACAGTTACTTACCTGATCTCTGGGAACAGCAGGAATAAGTCTTCACAACCCACCCACCTCCCCTGGGAGTTGTATCTCTATCTATCTTTCCTTTCCTCTCTCTCTCTTTGTCTCAGCTTTAAAACTTAACTGAGGAGAGGCAGTTGGGAAAGGCGGGAAGGCAGCACGCAGGCATGGTGGGATGCTTCCAAAAGCTCTTTGATTGGACGCTGGGAAGCGTTCCCGCGCAGACTCCGTCGGTACCGACGTACCCATATGTGTTCCCAGAGATCACCTGTTACAGGTAAGTAACTGTGCTTTCCAGGTCATTTATGAATATGTTAAAAAGCAGCGGACCCAGCACAGATCCTGGGATACTCCACTATTTACTTTTCTTCATTGGGAAAATTTGGCCATTCAGCCCTACCCTCTGCTTTCTATCTTTTAATCAGTTCCTGATCCATAGTAGTACACTGCCTCCTATCCCATGATTTTTTTAAAATTTGGCCAAGAGTCTCTCATGAGGGACCTTGTCAAAGGCTTTATGAAAATCCAGATAAACTATTTCGACCGGCTCACTTTTGTCTACATGTTTATTCACACCTTCTAAAAAAATAACATATTAGTAAGACAAAACCTTCCTTGGCTAAATCCATGTTGGCTTTCTCCCATTAAACCATGACTATCTCTACATGTTCAGTCATTTTGTTCTTTATAATGGTTTCTACCATTTTGCCCCATACTGATGTCAGGCTTACTGGCCTGTAGTTTACTGGATTGCTTCTGGAACCCCTTTTTAAAAATTGCCGTTACATTGGCCATTTGCCAATCTTCAGGTACTACAGATGATTTTAATGATAGTTCACAGATTAGTAATAGTAAGTCTGCAATCTCATATTTCAGTTCTTTCAATGCTCTCGGATGGATACCATCCGGTCCAAGTGATTTGCTACTGTTTAGTTTATCAAATATTTGTAATATATCTTCCCGGTTTATCAATACTACTTTCAGTTCTTCCGATGCATCTCCTTTAAATACCATTTCAGTCATGAGTAGCTTCTCTACATCTTCTTAAGTAAAGACTGAAGCAAAGAATTCATTCAGTCTCTTCGCTATGTCCCTGTCCCCTCTTAGTGCTGCTTATATCTCTATATCATCTAATGGTCCATCTGACTGTCTCACACGTTTTTTGCTACAAATGTACTTGAAAAAGTCTTCATTATGCATTTTTCCTTCCACAGCAAGTTTCTCTCTTTGTCTGCCTTATCAATTCCTTGCATCTAACTTGTCAGTGCTTAGGTTGTTTACAGTTTTTGGCTTTTGGCTCTTTTTTTGTATTTCCTGAAAGATGCTTTTGTGGCTACAACAGCTTCTCTGACTTCACCTTTAAATCATGCTGGCAGTTTTTTGGACTTCCTTCCACCTTTCTTAAAGTGTGGAATACAGCTGGTCTGGGCTTCTAAGATGATATTTTTAAAAAATGCCCATGCTTGATGTGAATCTTTAACCTTTGCAGCTGCTCCTTTTAGTTTTTTCTTAACTATCTTTCTCATTTTATCATAGTCTCCCTTTTGAAAATTAAAAGTTAGTACTGTGGATTCCCTTGCCGTCCTTCCTCCATTTACGTAATCAAATGCGATCATGCTATGATCAGTTTTTGCCAAGTGGCCCCAACACCCTTATCTCTTGCACCAGATCTGGTGTTCCACTAAGGACTAAGTCCAAAATGGCTTCCCCTCTGGTCAGTTCATGAACCAGCTGCTCCAAGAAGCAGTTATTTCATCTAGAAACTTTATCTCCCTAGCATGTCCTGCCGTGACACTGATCCGATCGATACCGGTGTAATTGAAATCACCCATTATATTACTGTATTTTAACTTTTATTAACTTTCCTGATATTTTGTTTGAGCATTTCATCATCCATTTGTTCATTCTGGCCAGGCAGTCGGTAGTACACCCCCACTGCCATCGCCTTCCCCTTTTTACGTGTAATTTCAATCCATAGAGATTCTGCTGTGTATTTTGTTACTTGCAATACTTTAATCCTGTGTGACTTGATGCCCTCTCTAACATAGAGTAGATCAACTTGGTGGAGGGGTTGTTCTCTATCATTGCGATGTAATTTGTACCCAGGTACCACAGTGTCCCACTGATTGTCCTCCTTCCACCTTGTCTCTGAGATACCAACCATATCTACCTCTCATTTAGTGCTATATATTCTAACTCTCCCAGCTTCTTTGTTAGACTTCTAGCATTTAAGCTCTGTCTGCTTTGTACTTAAGGGCATTTGGGTTACCTTTGTCTTTACTGGAACTTCTCTGTCGATATTCCCTAACTTCAGTCTTACTAGTATCCTTTATGGATACATCATTCTGAACCATGCGCTCTTGGACGACTGTCTGCTTTTCCCAGTTATCTAGTTTAAAAGCTGCTCTATCTCCTTTTTAAAGATTAATGCTAGCAGCCGGGTTCCATCCTTTGGAAAAGACCCCCCTTTCCCCAGAATGTTCCCCAGTTCATAACAAATCCCAAACCCTCTTCTTTGCACCATTGTCTCATCCACGCATTGAGGCTCCGGAGCTTTGCCTGCCTTTTGGGTCCTGCGCATGGTTCGGGATGCATGTCTAAGAATGGTACCTTGGATGTTCTGGATTTCAATTTCCTACCTAAAAGCCTAAATTTGGCCTCCAGAACCTCCCTACCACACTTTCCTATGTCATTTGTACCAACATGTACCAAGACAGCAGACTCTTCCCCAGCGCTAACACCTTGTCTAGGTGTCGTGTAAGGTCTGCTACCTTCGCACCAGGCAGGCATGTTACCAAGCAATCCTCATGTCCACTAGCCACCCAGCTATCTACATGCCTAATGATTGAATCATCAACTATAACGGCTGTCCTAACCCTCCCTTCATGGGCATATGGCACTGGAGAAACCTTCTCAGTGCAAGAGGGTTTTACATCACTTGGAGGACAGGTCCTAGCTACAGAATCACTTCCTGCCACACCAGGGTGATGCTGTCCTGTGACGTGACCTCTCTCCTCCATGGCAGCAGGGAGGCTGCCAGACTGGAGGTGGGACCTCAGTACTACGTTCTTGTAGGTCTTGTCTATATACCTCTCTGTCTTCTTTATGTTCTACAAGTCTGCTGCTCTAGTCTCCAGAGATTGGACTCGTTCCCTGAAAGCAAAGAGCTCCTTGCACCTAGTGCACACGTAAGACCCACTCACCTATTGGGAGAAAACCATGCATGTCACACTCCATGTAAAAAAACTGGAAAGCCCCTATCTCGCTGCTGGACTGCTGTCTGCATCTTAGTTTTAAGGTTTTGTTCAGATATTAAAGTTGTTTACTTACTTAAGTTTGTTGGGGATACTTTATGCTAATACAACTATACCTTTTATTTTAAAAGGACTTTGTTCACCTCAAGAATAATTAATCTCAGGTTCTTAACAAATGTTTTCCTGATGAGGATAACCAGCTACACCTGAAAGTGATTAGGGGCACTTTCCCCCTTTAATAGATATAAGAGCCTATAAAGCTAAGATTATCCCTGGGGTGGGAGGGAGGGAAAGAAAACTTAAAAAAAGGCTTGCTACCCATTACCCTGACCTGTGCTTTTAAGGTGAAGCCTTACCAATTTCCTAGCTCTCACAGCCCTTGGTTTGATAGAGAAGAGCCTTTCAAATTGCTCCTTTGATCTGTCACTTGTCTTTAACACCTATTTAAGACAACTTTACAGATCTTTTGCCTTCTAACTGGAAAGCCTTTTTATAAATGTCACTAAAAACAAGTGTAGTTCTTTTGTATTCAGAGACTATTTATTCTACTTCTACAAGGCTGCATACGTTCCCCCTATCTGTTTAATTTATATGCAGAACAATTCATCAGAGAAGCAGGATTGTACGAAGACAACAGAGGTGTGAAGATTGGTGGAAGATTGATGGTACCACATTATTGGCTCAAAGTGAAGATGATCTGAAACATTTGCTTCTCACAATCAAAGAACATAGTCTCAAAATGGGCCTGCACCTTAATGTAAAGAAGACAAAGATCATGGCAACTGGCATAATCAACAGGTTCATCGTTGAAGGAGAAGAAATTGAAATTGTGAACAACTTTAACCTACTTGGATCAACTATCAATAAAGAAGCAACAAACAGTCAAGAAATCAGACGACGCATTGCTCTTGGCAGAATGGCTATGAAAGACCTAGACAAGATTCTCAAGAGCAGAGATGTCTCTCTCCATACAAAGATTTGACTTGTTCAAGTCATGGTATTTTCAATAACATCATATGGATGTGAAAGCTGGACAGTGAAAAAGATAGACAGGAAGAAAATTGATGCCTTTGAATTTAGGGTGCTGGCAGCGAATACTGTGTATACCATGGACTGTCCGAAGAACAAACCAGTTGGTACTACAGGAGATCAAACCTAACCTTTCTTGAGAAGCTCAGATGACAAAGACTTCAACTTTCATACTTTGGACACATCATGCGAAGAGAGAGATCATTAGAGCAAGACATCATGCTTGGCAAGATAGAAGGTCAACGCAAAAGAGGAAGGCCAGCAATGAGATGGAGCGATACAATAACAGCAGCTACGGTTACCAATCTGTCGTCAATGAGCTGCCTGACTGAAGACCGAACACAATTTAGGATAGCTATCCAGAGGGTCGCCATGAGTCGACTCCAACTCGATGGCACTTAACAACAACAACAGCACGCTAAGCTGTACCCTCATTTGATTTAAATGAAAAGCTCTCTGGTGGTACCAAGACCTCACTGACTCAGCAAACATACTGAATTCTAAAATATACAGATTTATATGCTTTAACCCAAAGGTTACCCTTTTCCCCAAGATTTAGAGTATTTTCAGAAGATAAATACGTACAAGTGCAGATTTATTTCCAGTTGTAGCAGTCCCTCTGGGTAATCCTTTAAGACTAGCACTTACAAAGAAGATATATTAAAAATGGTATTATATTTGTCAAATTTGAGTACATTTTACAACAACATTTTTAAGGTGATAGTTCAGGTGCTACTAATGTCTCAATTTGATTATTGTAATGCGGTTTATTTGGGGCTTCCACAGTTCATTTGCAAGTGTTACTACTCGTCTATAAAACATTCAAAGCTGTGTGTAACCATATGAAAACACATTAAAAACATAGCCCAACTTAGCGCATTTTAAACATTGTGGGCACATGTAATATTTGTAACTAGGATCTGTTGAATAACATGGGACTTAGTTACAAATAGCATGTGCTAACCATTAACCCGGTTTTTAGTAAACATGCCCCATAATTGGCATAACAATTGAGACTATCATTACCTTCCTACATTTCACCCCTTTGAAACTGCCCACCAAATGATAATTACACTTACCTGGTAATTGTAGTTCCTTGAGTGACGACAGTTCAGTCCTCTACTTCTGGTTGTCAACCTCCTCCTGCAGCTTGGAGACTGGCATGTCAGATTCATGACATCACTGGATATAGCCTGTTGATCTCCTCCCTCCTTCCCAGTGTGAACTATTAACAAAGCAGACTCAAAGGAGCAACAAATAAGTAGCTAATCATAAATAACATAACCTAAACTGTGCTAGTCCCAAAGGGACAATTTTACAACTTTTTGCAAGGCTTTCTTACCCCCGTCCCCTCCATCACAAAAGTGTAGTGAAACAGAATGAATGAAAACTAGAATAACCTACCTGTAATAACCGACACTCGGCCCCTAAGGCCAATCTGCCACCTGAACATCTCTGGGCGGGATGGAGGACTGAACTGTCGTCACTCAAGGAACTACAATTACCAGGTAAGTGTAATTATCATTTCCTTATCGTTCCTCCAGTTCAGTCCTCTACTTCTGGGATGTACCAGAGCAGTAATCAATGGGAGGACCTAGCCAACCGGCCCGCAACACTGCCGACCCGAAACGCGCATCAGCCCCCGCCTCTACGTCCAAACGGTAATGCTTACTAAACGTATGCAACGACGACCACGTTGCAGCTCTACAAATGTCCCCTGGCGGGACCAGACTGCGTTCCGCCCAGGAGCACGCTTGCGCTCTAGTAGAATGCGCCCGCAAGCCTACGGGCATGGCTCGACCCTGAAGCAGATAGGCCGAAGAGATGGTCTCCCGAATCCACCGGGCAATTGACGCTTTAGCCGCCGCTTCTCCTTTGCGCAAGCCGCTGAACAGCACAAACAAGCGATCCGATTTGTGAAAACACTCTGTCACCTTTAAATACTGCTGTAAAGACCTCTTGACATCCAAGCGTCGCAAACTGCGATCCTGTTCACCGCCCTCTACGGAACCTAGCACCGGCAGACAGACAACCTGATCCAAATGAAAGGGAGACACCACCTTAGGCAAAAAGGAAGGAACCGTTCGCAGCACTACTTTTTCCTTTGAAAAAGGCAAGAGCGACTCTCTACAGGATAATGCTTGCAATTCCGAAATACGCCTAGCTGAACAGATGGCCACCAGAAAGACCATTTTCAACGTCAAATCCTTCAGCGACGCCCGATGCAGCGGCTCAAAGGGGGGCTTGGCTAACGCCACCAACACCAGATTGAGATCCCAAGGCGGAACCAACACCCTCCGAGACGGCCTCATCCATGAAACGGCCTTCAGAAATCGAACCACATCCGGATCAGCCCCTAGAGGTGCCCCCTGCACCCTGCCGCGATAGCAGGCAAGTGCTGCTAATTGAACGCGCAAGGAACTAGCTGCAAGACCTTTCTCAAAACCGTCCTGCAGAAATGCCAAAATGGATGGAATCGAAACCGTAGCCGCTTGAATCTGATGCCTCAAACACCAATCCTCAAAGATACGCCAGACCCGAACGTACGCCAGAGAAGTGGACTGTTTCCGCGCCCTAAGCAGGGTACCAATGACGGCCGCCGAATAACCCTTTTTCCTCAACCGGGCCCTTTCAATGGCCAAACCGTAAGCGAGAACCGATCCACTTGGGGCATGAGGAGAGGCCCCTGAAGCAACAGATCTGCTCTTTGAGGGAGCCGCCACGGCTGCCCGTCCAGAAGGCGAACTAGGTCCGCATACCACGGCCTCCTCGGCCAGTCTGGCGCCACTAGGAGCACCCTTCCCGGATGAGCGCCGATCTTTTGAATTACACGGCCTATCAACGCCCATGGTGGGAAGACGTAGAGGAGCCCCTTGGACGGCCACGGATGCAACAGAGCGTCGATGCCTTCTGATATTTTTTCTCGCCTCCTGCTGAAAAACCAGCTGGTTTTCACCGACTGGGAGGACGCCATCAGATCCATTATGGGCATGCCCCAGTGAACCACTATCTGTGCAAAGACGTCGGGATTTAGCTCCCACTCCCCTGCATCCACCTGCACTCTGCTGAGAAAGTCCACCGTGACATTGTCCTTTCCTGCAATGTGCACCGCCGAAATCGCTGTCAATCGCTTCTCCACCCAGGAGAACAACTGATCCACCTCCTCCGCCATCGCTGCACTGCCCGTGCCGCCTTGACGGTTGATGTAGGCGACTGTCGCCGAGTTGTCGGACAGAACGTGCACTGGGCGACCCAACACGAACTCCTTGAATGCCTGTAACACTCGTGCCACTGCTCGAAGCTCCAACCGATTTATCGACCAGGCCGCCTCCAGAGGAGGCCAAACACCTTGCGCGACCCGGCTCCCGCAGTGGGCTCCCCAACCCGCTAGGCTGGCGTCCGTTAACAACGGGATCCACTCCGGGAGTTCCAGTGGCATGCCAGCTAACAGCGACGACCTGAGAAGCCACCACTGAAGGGACTGGCGAACCCTGCACAGACACGGCAGCCGCTTGCTCAAAGGATCTGTTTGATGCGACCAACGGTGCAGAAGCACCTTTTGCAAAGGCCGCATATGAACTTTGGCCCACGGCACCGACTCCAAAGTTGCTGCCATCGTTCCTAACACCTGAAGATAGGCCCACGCCGACGGCGCCGGAACTGATCTGAAACGGCGAACAAGGCTCCGAAGAGCCTGGGCCCTCTTGCGCTGCAAAAACACCTGGCCGCTCTTTGTGTCGAACCAAACTCCTAAGTACTCGATGTCCTGCGAAGGATGCAGCCGGCTCTTGGCCGGATTTATTACCCAGCCAAGACCCTGCAAGAACTCCACTACTCTGCTTGTCACTCGAAGACTTTCCGCCTCTGATTTGGCCCGAATCAACCAATCGTCGAGGTAAGGATGCACCAGAGTACCTTCTTTGCGCAACGCCGCCGCTACCACCACCATAATTTTGGTGAATGTGCGCGGCGCCGTGGTTAAACCAAAGGGCAAGGCTTGAAACTGATAGTGGCCCCACGGGACAGCAAACCTGAGAAACCGCTGATCCACCGCCCGAATAGGAATGTGTAAATAAGCCTCCGAGAGATCCAGAGACGTCAAATACTCCCCCTTGACGCACCGCCACGATGACCAAGCGCAAGGTCTCCATTCGGAAACGCGGAACCCGCAGACAACGATTTACCGCTTTCAGATCTAAAATAGGCCTTATCGTTCCGCCCTTTTTTGGCACACGAAATAGATAGAGTATCGACCCACGCCGTACTCCGCTTTCGGAACTTCTATAATCGCCCTCAACCGAAGTAGGTGATCCAGAGTCCCGCAAATCTCCAGCGCCTTTTTCTCGCCCCTGCACGACGACATGACAAAGGAATCCTGTACTGGTCGCGCAAACTCCAGTGCATAGCCATGCCGAATTACCTCCAACACCCACTGGTCGGAAGTGATGTGGGTCCAAGCAGAAAGAAACTCCCGCAGCCTCCCTCCTATGGGAGCCCCCTTTGCCAGGACCCCCCTCATTTCATTGCGACTTCCGAGCTGCGGGAGCAGAGCTGGAGGAGAAACCCCTATTAGCTCCTCTGAATCCGCGAAATCCCTGGGCTCGAAACTGGGCACGTCCCCGTTGAAAACTACTGACGCGCGCTGAACGAAATGTCCGAAAACTCTGAAATTGACCCCAAAAGGCTTGACCGGACCTCCCCTGCCTTGGTCTGTCCTCCGGAAGCCTACCCGCTTTGGACTCCCCAAGGTCCTTTACCAACTTATCCAGGTCCTTACCAAAGAGCAAACCGCCCTTAAACGGTAGTTTACTGAGACGAGACTTAGAAGAACCGTCCGCCGCCCAATTTCGCAACCACACTGACCAGCGGGCAGCCACCACGGACGCAGTGCTATTGGCCAGAGCCCTGATCAAATCATAATGTACATCCGCCAGATAGGCCGCTCCAGACGGCCGAGCTCTTTGAGCTCTTCTATACCTACGTGCGAGGACTGCTTCAGCCGTTGCACCCATTGCAAACACGCTCGAGCTACCCAAGTTCCACAGATGGAGATCTGCAACGATAGAGAGTCGGCCTCAAAGGTCTGCTTCAGCAAACTATCAACCTTGCGGTCCTGAATATCTTTCAACGCCATACTACCTTCCACCGGGATGGTCGTCTTTTTGGTGACCGCCGACACCACCGCGTCCACCCACGGCGTCTTGAACCGCTCTTTATCCTTATCTGCCAAAGGATAGAGCATATTCGTAGTCCTTATGCCTCGAAGACCAGCTTCTGGTCGGTCCCATTCATCCTGGATCATCCGGTCAACCACTCTATGCATCGGGAACACCACCTGTGTTTGCCGAACCGCCTGAATCACCGGGTCTTCCACCTTCTCTTCCACGGAAGACTGCGAGGACAGATTCAGCATCTGCAAGGACTCCGTAATCAGCACAGAAAGCTCTTCCCTACGGAATACCCTAATAATCTTTGCCTGATCCTCCGGCTCCGGGATCTCCCCATCCTCGAGATCCTGCGGACCCTCATCGCTCTCCCAATCTATTTCTTCACCTTCAGGCCAGGCCATGTCTGCAGATGCCGCAGCTTGGGTCTTTGACCTTTTAGGAGCCGGCGGTCCCTCGGCCAACCCCACAGTTGATACCAGCACCTGGGATTGCCCTAAAAGCAACAAGGAGCCTGGCAATCCACCTTGCTGCCGCAAACAAAACGCCTGATGCATCAACAACACAAAATCAGGACTAAAATCTCCTAAATCCGCTGACTGCGACGACAGCTGAGCTCCAGAAGGCCCTGCGACGTCCTCCGACGTGGTGCCTTGCGCAGGAATCTGAAGAAGTACAGGCATTTCCCCCACCGAAGGACCCTGCGCCTCCGCGGACTCCTTAACGTCCATTTGCTGCTCCACCATGGACAAGAGGGAAACACAACCACGGCACACCCCAGAATCCGCCACAGTGCCCCTTCGAGTCCCACACACTATACACTGCGGTCTGGCCGTCATGGCAAAGGAGCAGAATAGATATCCTTGAATTATTTAATTAGCTATGCTTCTGATAGAATATTGTCCTTTTTTTTTTCAGACTGGACGTATGAATCTCTAGACCAGAAATCTCTCAAAACATGCTAAAATGAAAGCTGAACAGTTTGGTCCCGAGAGAAAGGGGAAGCCCCCCTCTCACGACAAACTCAGTTTCGCCAAAATCAAATAAAGGATAACCGAACAAATCAAAGAAAATAAAAGAAAGGGAATCGCTGAAGAAAGAAATCACCTGTGGTCCTCCAGCTCTGGAACTGTTAGGCGCCCGGCAGCCACGAGGTTTGTCTGCGGAGAAGGAAAATGGCTGCCGCAAGCTGCTTCGATGAAAAGGCGCCAAAATACACACCGGCCCTCTCTGCGGACCTTAAGTCGATTGCCTGCATTTAACGCTGCCTGAAGCTGGTAAAAGCTGACCGGCCAGGTCTGCGCCGAGGCCTGGGCACTCACCCCCGCAGCTGTCCGGTGTCTGACTCCGCCGTTGACCGGTAATCAGCACTCCACTCCCTCTGAGCTGCTGACCGCAGTCAGCCCTGCTCTTTCAGGCAAACGCGGTAAGGCAATGGCTCTCCCCCGAAAAGTCCGGGGGGAGAGATCCTTTGACTCCAATAATAATTACAAACGGCTATACCCAAAGGAGCTTCCTAAACTGGTAGACAAAAGAAAGGAAGGAAAGAAAATAAAATAAAAATCGTTTCGTTTTTTTTTTATTTTTAAAAGGAGAGAGTAAGAACGCCAATAGCTGGGCTTGAGAAAGAATCTCTCAGTCTTCTTTATCCGTTTTTTTTTTGTTAAACACCTATTCTAATGAAATCTAACCTCTACCTACAAGCTCCTTATTCGTTTCTCCAGGGAGCTTCTACTCAGGCTCACCACGTCCTCCTGCTGCATGGAGACTGGTCACACTGGGAAGGAGGGAGGAGATCAGCGGGCTATATCCAGTGATGTCATGAATCTGACATGCCAGTCTCCAAGCTGCAGGAGGAGGTTGACAACCAGAAGTAGAGGACTGAACTGGAGGAACGATAAGGAATTAAACTTCAGCACAGCTAACATGGAAATAATTGTCCAGTATCCTGCAAAAGTTAGCCTCATCCTTCTGTTTTAACCTATTTATTTATTTAGCTGTATTTATATCCCGCTTTTCCCCGGGTCAAAGCGGTCAATTGGGAGATACATTTAACACGAGGGGATATGATACACATACGCTAATACTTACAGGGAACATGGGCAATGGAGGGTTAAGTGGCTTGCCCAAGACCACAAGGAGTACCTATAGGACTAGAAATCCCAGTCCCTCCGGCCTGAGATTGCTGTCCCCAGGTAGGACTTGAACCCCCGGCCCTCCGGCCTGAAGTACCTTGTCCTAACCACTAGGCCACTCCTCCCTACTAGGCAACTTATTCACCCACATAGCTGCTGCAAAGGCTCCCCCTGCCAACTTCAGCAAATGAAGTTCTTGGTAGTCTGGGACTACGAAAAGCAAAGTCTGACTGGCTGATACCAATACAGCAGCCCATGCAGATAACTTGGACCTCCATCCCTCAAAATCCTAAAAGTCAAAGGTGGTGGGTTTTTAAATTTTTTTTTTTAAAGTGCCTTCAAGTCCGTTCTGATTCCTAACGACCCAGCAGCTCCTGTTTTTTTTTTTTTTTGGCAAGGTATGACTGGAAATAGATTGCTAGGCTGTCTCCAGGAACAAGCAGGAATACAGTCTTAACATATGGGTATCATCGGTACCGACGGAGCCTGCGCGGGAATGCTCCCCAGCATCTAATAGGAAAGCTTTTGGGAGCATCCCACAATTCATGCGTGCTGCCTTCCTGCCTCTGTACCTCTCTCACTTCAGTTCTTTGTTTTCCACGGAGCCGACAGAACACGATACCCTGTCACCGCAGAAAATCTACCTTTATTTTTTGTGGTCGCGTCTGCCTTCATTCGACGCCTAACAGTACCGCCGGTTATCTTCTTTCTTTAAACCCCCCCCCCCCCCCAAAAAACAACTTATATTTTTCTTCAGGGATCTTTCCCTGTTTCTGATGCTAGGCGCCATTTTGGGCACTAGGCCCATTTTTCTTCAAGCATGGAGAAACCAGCTAGTTGTTTTAAAAAAATGCTTAGAAACATAGAAACATGATGACAGAAAAAGACCACATGGCCTATCTAGTCTGTCCTTCCATATCAACAACTACAACAGTCCCCTTTTTACCTTTAGAGATCCTCTGTGTTTGTCCCATGCTTTTTTGAATTCAGTTACTGTCCTCATCTCTACCACCTCCACTGGGAGACTATTCCACGGATCCACTAATCTTTTTCCGTAAAGAAATATTTCCGCGTATCACTCCTGAATCTATCTCCCTTCACCCTCATCCCATGTCCCCTCGTAGCAGAACTTGCTTTCAATTGAAAGAGGCTCTCTCCCTGAACATTTATGCCATGTAGGTATTTAAACATTTTGATCATATCACCTCTATCCCGCCTTTCCTCTAAGGTGTACATATCAAGATCCTTAAGTCTGTCCTCATATGCTTTATAATGAAGCCCACTAATCATTTTAGTAGCCACCCTCTGCACCGAAGCCATCCTGTTCACATCCTTTTGAAGGTGCGGTCTCCAGAATTGCACACTATACTCCAAATGAGGTCGCACCAAAGACTTATACAGAGGCATTATCACCTCCTTTTTTTCTGCTAGCCATTCCTCTCCGTATGCACCAAAGCATCCTTCTAGCTTTTGCCGTCGCCTTTTCTACCTGTTTAGCTACTTTAAGATCATCAGACACAACCACGCCTCGGTCCCACTCTTCTTTAGTGGACAAAAGTACTTCACCTCCTATACTGTATTGCTCCCTTGGATTGCTGCAGCCCAAATGCATGACCTTGAATTTTTTAACATTAAATTCCAGCTGCCAAATTCTAGACCATTCTTCAAGCTTAGCTAGATTCCTCCTCATGTTATCTACACCTTCCTGGGTGTCTACTCTATTGCAGATTTTGGTATCATCTGCAAAGAGGCAAACCTTACCCGACAGCCCTTCCGCTATATCACTGACAAAGATGTTAAAAAGAATCGGACCAAGGACAGATCCCTGGGGCACACCACTGGTAACATCCTTCTCCTCAGAGTCAGCTCCATTTACTTGTACTCTTTGTCGCCTCCCACCCAACCAATTTCTAACCCAAGCAGTAACTTTAGGGTCCATCCCTAGGGTGCTCAGTTTGTTTATAAGTCGCCTGTGAGGAACAGTGTCAAAGGCTTCACTGAAATCTAAATACACCACATCTAGAGCTCTCCCTCAGTCCAACTCCCTGGTCACCCAGTCAAAGAAATCAATCAGATTTGTCTGACAAGACCTGCCTCTGGTGAATTCATGCTGCCTTGGATCCTGTAATCCACTGGACTCTAGAAACCTCACTATTTTTTCTTTCAGCAGCGTTTCCAATAATTTACTCACCACCGAAGTTAAACTAACCGGCCTGTAGTTTTCAACCACATCCTTACTTCCGCTTTTGTGTAAAGGCACCACATGAGCCCCTCTCCAGTCCTTTGGCACCACTCCCAACTCCGAGGCATTGAAAAGGTCAGTCAGTGGAGTTGCTAGAAGGTCCCCAAGTTCCCTCAGTATTCTAGGGTGTATCCCATCTGGTCACATCCCTTTGTCTACTTTAAGTTGAGCTAGTTTCTCACGAACACAGTCTTCTGAAAATTGTTCAAGATGTCCCTCGCTTCTGTTCCTATTTGTGGGTGTTTTCTGAGGTCCTGCTCCAGGTTCTTCATTTGTGAACACAGAACAAAAATATTTGTTAAGCAGTTCCGCTTTATCCTTATCAGCTTCTACATATTCCCCCCCCTGCACCCTTGAGTCTGACAATACCACTTTTGCCCTTCCTCTTCTCACTAATATATCTGAAAAATGTCTTATCCCCCCATTATATTGCATTGGCTATTTCCTCCTCCTTTTGAATCTTTCCCTTCTTGACTACTTTGCTAGCTTCTCTAAGTTTTTCCAAATACAGATGCCTGTCTTCCTCTCTCTGTGATCTCTTGTATTTCATGAAGGCCTCTCTCTTTTTCTTCATTTTTTCAGCTACTTTCTTCGAAAACCATAGCGGTCTCCTTTTCCTTTTGCCTTTATTTACCATTTTTAGAAAAAGGTTGGTTGCCCTTAAAATACCCCCTTTCAGTTTTGCCCACTGTTTTTCTACATCCCCCAGCTGTTCCCATCCCACTAACGACTCCCTGAGGTATTGGCCCATGTTC
The DNA here is from genome assembly GCA_033557465.1 of Ichthyophis bannanicus. NCBI lineage: Eukaryota > Metazoa > Chordata > Amphibia > Gymnophiona > Ichthyophiidae > Ichthyophis > Ichthyophis bannanicus. The sequence goes on along the minus strand of CM066040.1, from coordinate 169,614,862 downwards.
GCCAAGTTAGTCTTCCTAAAGTCTAAGATCCTCACCTTGGAATGGATTCTAACAGCCCTAGTCCTAATACTGAACCACACCATCTGGTGATCACTGGATGCAAAATGATCTCCCACTACAACATCAGAAACACTTTCACCATTGGTAAACACCAAGTCCAGTATGGCCCCTTCACGTGTGGGGTCTGTTACCAATTGCCTGAATAGTTCTCCCTGTAGAGAATCCAGGATCTCCTTACTTCTAGATGATACTGCAGCAGGAATGTGCCAATCAACATCTGGCATATTGAAATCTCCTATCAGTAGCACTTCCCCTTTCCTAGCAATGCTGCATATGTCTTCAATTAACTCTCTTTCCACCTCTTCCTCTTGTGAGGCAGGTCTGTATATCACACCAATGCAAATAGATTTCTCTTTCCCTCTTTCTAGTTTAACCCACAATGCCTCCTCTCTCCCTTTTAAGCTCTGTAATTCCAAAGCTTTAATAGTAGTTTTTACATATAGTGCCACTCCTCCTCCCCTTCTTCCTACCCTGTCCTTTCTGAATAAAGTATAGCCAGGTATAGTTACATCCCAGTCATGGTTTTCTGTGAACCATGTTTCTGTAACTGCCACTAAATCCAAGTCAGCCACTCTCACCGAAGCTTCAACATCAGGGATCTTATTTCCCATGCTACGGGCATTTATACACACTGCTTTCCATGTTACCCCTGTTACCCATTTCCATAAAGGTATTTAATGTATCACCTACCTGGGGGCTTTCACTTTCCTGGGGGCTTTCTTCACCTATCCCCAACGAATCTAGTTTAAAGCCCTCTTCAGTAGATTAGCCAGTTTACTACCGAAGATGCGTTGACCAGTGTTGACCAATGATCTTGATCAGTGTTGCCCTGAACTGGAAAGATTCTTGCATCAATCCCCTGAACCATCCAGAAACTTAAAAACAATTTTATCATTTATTTTTGGATATCAATGATTAAGTTATTTTCCCTTAGTATTATAATTGTGGAGTTAATGAAAAAGAACAGAACCGTTTTAATAAGTAAAAACATAGGCCATATGGTCTCTTTCTGCCATCATATTTTTATCTAGTCTGCCCTTCATATCAATTACTATTGTCCTTTTTTTGCTCTTTAGAGATCCCATGCTTTCTTGAATTCAGATACCATCCTTGTCTCTACTACCTTTACTGGGAGACTATTCCACGCATCTACCACTGTTTCTTTAAAGAAATATTTCTGCATATTACTCCTCAGACTATCCCCTTTCACCCTCATCCCATGTTGCCTCGTTGCAGAACTTTACTTTGATTAAAAGAGGCTCTCCTCCTGTGTATTTAAGCAACGGAGGTATCTAGACATCTCTATCATATCTCCTCTATCTCACCTTTCCTCTGATGTATACATATTGAGATCTTTCTTTCCCTGTATGCTTTATAATGAAGACCATTGACCATTTTGGAAGCCATCCTCTGCACTGACTCCATCCTGTTTATATCCCTTTGAAGGTGTGTTCTCCAGAATTGCACACAATACTCCAAATGAGATCGTATCAGAGACTTGTACAGAGACACTATCATCTCCTCCTCCTTTCTGCTGGCTATTCTACTCCCTATGCACCGAAGCATCCTGGCTTTCGCCATCGCCTTTTCTACCTGTTTAGCTACTTTAAGATCATCAGAAATGATTACGCCCAGGTCCGCTCTTCTTTCGTGGACAGAAGTACTTTGCCCCCTACATTGTACCGCTCCCTTGGATTTTTGAGCCCAAATGCATGATCTTGCATTTTTTTAGAATTAATTCTCCAGGACCAAGCAGGAAGTCAGTCCTCACATATGGGTGACGTCAGAGCCGACGGAGCCCCTGTGCGGAGCATTTCCCCAGCTTTCAAAGAAAGCCTTTGGGAATGCAGTGCGCATGCGCGGTCCCCTTCCTGCCCAAGGGTGCCATCTTGCTCAGTCTTTCTTTTTCCACGGAGCCCAACGGACATGAGTTTGTGTCACCCGGGAAAAGTAGATTTTTTTTTTCTGCGATTTTCGCTTTGTCTTATCCGGTTTGACACCGGTTTCTCTCCCCGCCTGGGCTCGGTACACCGGTATCGAGTCTGGAGTTTTGATTTTTGTTTTTTGTCCTTCGTGACTAGCGTTCGCACTCTTTTTGTGTTTTCACTGGCAGCTCGGTCTTTTGACCTTGCAGGGGCCCTTTTTCCCCCGATGGCTGCCAGCGGGTTCAAAAAGTGTGATCGGTGCAAGAAACTTATGTCTCTCACCGACACACATGACTGCTGCCTCCGTTGCCTCGGGCCCGACCATGACCCGCTGGCCTGTGGCCCATGCGGCAAAATGTCTTTGAAGGCGCTTTGGAGCCGTCAGCATCAACATGAGAGAATTTTCTCTGACTCTGCGTCCGACCGGGCCCGGACTTTGTCAGAGGCCTTGACATCTCGGGAGTCTGACCCTGAGCGCCATCGGGGTTCCTCTGAGAGGGAGTCTCCCACCCGGGAGAAGAAGCTTGCGAGGGCGGTGTCGGTGGAGGGGCCAGGTTGCATAGCCCTGACCGCCTCCCTGGGCTCTCGGAGTCGGAGAGGCCATCCAAGTTACCTCGGGTGGAGCCGGAGTCCCCAAGTCATGTAAGTGCAGTTGTCCTCGTGGACTCTCCTCCGGGGCCTTGGAGAGCAGCTTGGCAGTGCATTTGCCCCGACCACCGTCCAAGTCGACCCCAGAGACCGAGCCAATCCTCGAGTCAATGAAGTCTCGAGTCGATCCTCGGTCAAGGTCCCCCTTGACCTCCCGTGCGGGACTGAGGTCGTCGACGCCGATACCCTCGGCGTCAGGGCGGGTGGCACCGAGGCCCACACGGCCGGAGCTGCTCGATTCCTCCTCGGAGGAGTCGGCGTGGGAGATGAGGAGTCCCCGGACATCTTCCGGACCCAGTGCGTCCCTTTGGAGCCTCGGAGACGGTCCCCCCCCAGAGGATACCCGGTTCTCGGACTTCATGAGGGACATGGCCAAAGCCTTGGCCTTCCCTGCGGATGCCGAGGAGGAGCCTCGAGCCGAAGAGCTTGAGGCCCTCCAGTATGACATCCCTCCAAAGGAAGCCTTTACTGTACCGGTTCCTCCGATGCTGGAACGGCTGCTCTTCTGTATGTGGGAGGCACCGGCCTCAGCGCTGGTTCTATTTTTTGAGTCCGTAAGAGCCCTGGGTTCCAAAAGGCGCAGCTACCGCACAACTCCATGGTTGTGGAATTGGCCATGCACCGCCTGAAGAGTCAGAAGATGCACTCCTCGGTGTCCACCGGTCGGGAAGCCCGGAACCTGGATGCCCTCGGTAGAAAGTGCTTCCAGGGCTCTATGCTCTCCTGCCGTGTCCAGACCTACCAGCTGTACATGGGCATGTACCTACGAGACCTGGCAAAGGAGATTGCCGGGTTCTCAGCTGGCCTCTCCGAGGAACCTTTGCAGAGGTTCAAGGCTTTGTCAACAGGGATCCGAGAGTGCTCAAAGTTTATCTCTCGAGCAGCCTATGATGGCTTCGAGGCTTCGGCCTGGGTAGCTGCGGCTGTCATCGGTGCACGCTGTCAGGCCTGGCTGCAGTCATCCGACCTGGAGTCATGGGTGCAGGACAAGTTAGTCAATGTCCCCTGCCGAGGTGAAAACCTTTTCGGTAAGCCCATGACTGAAAAGGCTGCGGAAATCGAGACTGAGACTCTCACCAGAGCAAGGCTGTCCAGGAAGACTTCTGCCCATTTTCAGAAAAAGAAGGGCTCAGGAAAGAAGCCCTTTTTCCTGAGGAAGGGTGCTGCCTACAAATTCTACCCTCAATATCAGGCCTCTCCAGCTCCCCAATAGGGTCAGCAGGCCAAGGGGCAGGGGCCCCGTAGGCAGAAGACCCCAAACCGCCAGCTCCGGCTTCTGCACAGCAGGGAGCTTGGTTTGGACTCCCACAGCATAGCCTCTTCTCCACAGCTGGCTCCAATCAGCACAGGAGGTCGGCTGACCCTGTACGCCTATAGGTGGCCAGCCATCACAAGGGATGCCTGGGTCCTCAGCATAGTCCAGAAGGGCTACATGCTCCACTTCCACCAGCTACCCCCTCCTACTTTCCAGGGGAGCCTCCAAGACTCCCTCTGCACAGAAACCTTCTCCTTCAGGAGTTGTCAAGCCTTCTAAAGGAACAGGCGGTGGAACCGGTGCCTCACCACCTGGAAGGGCAAGGCTTCTACTCCAGGTACTTCCTGGTACCAAAAAGGACAGGAGGCTTCCGGCCTGTCCTAGACTTGCAAAACCTAAACAAGTTTCTGGAGAGGGAAAAGTTCAAGATGCTTACCCTTGGGATACTGCTGCCCTACCTCCAGCAGGGAGACTGGCTATGCTCCTTAGACCTAAAGGATGCTTATACGCACATCCTCATTCATCCAGACCACCGACAATATCTCAGATTTGTGGTGGGAGGAAGCCATTTTCAGTACAAAGTACTTCCCTTTGGCCTAACTTCCACCCCCAGAGTTTTCACCAAATGCCTGGCGGTGGTGGTAGCATATCTCAGGAATCAGGGAATTTTTGTTTTCCCATACCTGGACGAGTGGCTTATCAGGGGCCAGTCTCTCCAGGAGGCCAGACAAGCCACTCTTCGCACTGTCTCGCTTCTTCAGCATCTGGGCTTTGTCATAAACTATGCAAAGTCCACTTTGCTTCCCTCACAGAACCTAGAGTTTATAGGGGCAAGATTAGACTCCCTGCAGGCAAGAGCTTACTTGTCCGAAGACAGGGCCCACAGACTGATGGACTTGGCCAACCAGTTCCACAGCAATTCTCAGGTCTTTGCTAGGCACTTCCTGCGGCTCCTGGGCCACATGGCATCCACGGTACATGTGACGCCGAATGCCCGTCTGCACATGCGGACTGCTCAGTGGTGCCTCAGAGCTCAGTGGGCGCAGGCCACAGGTGACCTCCGAGACAGAGTAAAGGTTGTCCAAACCACTTTTGGACTCCTTACAGTGGTGGCTACATCTCCCAAACCTTCTCAGGGGGGTACCTTTTCAGGCTCCAGCACACACACGGGTGCTGACGACCGATGCTTTCTTAAAGGGCTGGGGTGCACATTGCCAGGGCACGTGCACTCAAGGCCTCTGGTCTCCTCGGGAGGCCACACAGCAAATCAATCTTTTGGAGCTGCGGGCAATCCTCTTGGCTCTACAGATTTTTTTCTCATGCCCTCTCTCACCAGTCTGTCTTAGTTCAGACAGACAATCAGGTAGCAATGTTCTATGTGAACAAGCAAGGGGGCACAGGGTCCCGGCTCCTATGTCAGGAGGCGCAGGCCCTTTGCTCCTTTGCAGTCAAATAAGGCATGTTTCTCAAAGCAGTTTATCTACCTGGTCAGGAGAACTTCTTAGCAGACAAGCTAAGCAGGATTCTCCAGCCCCACGAATGGCAGTTGAATCCATTGGTGGTCCAGCAGATATTTCTACGATTTATTTATTTATTTAAAGGGTATTTCTATACCGCCTTATCCTTTAATCAAGGCGATGGGGACTTCCATCCATCGATCTCTTTGCAAGTCCACTGAACCGTCAGCTGCCCAGGTTTTGCTCCGGACAGCCACATCCCCTGAGAATGGCAGCAGCTGCTTTTCTGATCTCTTGGTCTACAGGCCTCCTGTATGCGTTTTCTCCCACGACCTTGGTGGCCCGAACTCTGTTCAAGATTCTCCGGGACAAGGCCTCGGTGATTCTGGTAGCCCCCAGATGGCCGAGGCAACCGTGGTTTCCACTTCTACTATTGTTGGTGGTGGAAACTCCTTTCCCTCTGGGGTTGCAACACGATCTCCTGTCTCAAGATCAGGGTTCCCTTCTGCACCCCAATCTCAGGTCCCTCAATCTGATGGCCTGGCTGCTGAAAGGATAGTACTAGCTCCCTTGCTTGCACCTAAGGAGGTTGAAGAGGTGGTTTTGGCCTCTAGGACGTAGTTCACCAGAAAGTCCTATGCCCTCAAGTGGCGTAGGTTCACAATATGGTGTGCTCAGTGCAATGAAGATCCTTTCTCCTGCCTTGTGACAGTAGTATTGCAGTATCTACTTCATCTGTCAGACATAGGCCTTAAGTCTAACTCTGTTTGGATCCACCTCAGTGCTCTATCAGCTCACCACTCACTGGTGGAGGGACAGTCTCTGTCGGTTCACCCCTTGGTGTCCCGCTTCCTCAGAGGTCTGCTTCTTCTCAAGCCTCCGGTTCGTCCACCGGTGACTGAGTGAGATTTGAACGTGCTCTTGCAGCAACTTACTCGCCCACCGTTTGAGCCGATGGTACTTGCCATTTGCGCTTCCTTTCTTGGAAAGCGCTCTTCCTGGTAGCTCTTACCTCGGCCAGACGTGTGAGTGAACTACAAGCTCTGGTTTCTGATAGACCGTACACATGGTTCTATAGGAACAGGGTGGCCTTATGGACCCACTCTAAGTTCCTTCCAAAAGTCGTCTCCTCTTTCCACCTCAACCAGGAGGTGGTTCTTCCGACCTTCTTTCCCAGGCCGCATTCCAGCCGGGCTGAAACAGTCTTGCATACGCTGGACTGTAAGAGGGCGTTGTCTTTTTACATAGAATTGTACGCGAGATATCGAAGGGCTACTCAGCTCTTCGTCTCCTTTGACCCTAATAAACTGGGGTTACCTATCTCCAAGCGTACGTTGTCCACTTGGGTAGCAGATTGTATCGCCTGGGCGTACAAGGCAGCCGACCTCCTCTTGCAGGGTCGAGTCACGGCCCACTGTGTCAGGGTGAAAGCCATGTCAGTAGCTCATCTCCGCTGTGTTCCGTTGGTAGTCATCTGCCGGGCCGCTACTTGGTCTTCAAGCCAGACCTTTGCAGCCCACTACTGCCTCGAGAGAGAGTCCGGAAGGGACAGTGCTTTCGGACAGGCGGTACTCCGTAATCTCTTTGAGGTTTAGGCAACTCCTACCCTCCAGCCCTTGTGTTGGGCTACCATACGGAGGCGTTCTCAGAGGATATTCTTATCACGGATGCTGAGGCTCTTTAGAGGGAGCCATTTTTTCAGCTTGGGATTCCCAATAGCCTAGAGCTGGGGAGTCCCATTTGTGAGGACTGACTTCCTGCTTGGTCCTGGAGAAAGAGTAGTTACTCAACTGTAACAGGTGTTCTCCAGGAGCATCAGGAATCAGTCCTCATGACCCTCCCTCCTCCCCTGGAGTTGCAGTCATATACTTCATTTTGGTTTTTTGCTGTCTTTTAGCTATGTTGTCAGACTAAGCAAGATGGCACCCTTGGGCGGGAAGGGGACCACGCATGCGCACTGCATTCCCAAAGGCTTTCTTTGAAAGCTGGGGAAATGCTCTGCACGGGGGCTCCGTCGGTGCCGACATCACCCATATGTGAGGACTGATTCTTGCTGCTCCTAGAGAACACCTGTTACAGGTGAGTAACTACTCTATCTCTGCTAACAATTTTCGACCATTCTAAAAACTTAGCCTGATCCCTCCTCATGTTCTCTCTCCTTCCTGGGTGTCTATTGCAGATTTTGGTATTATCTGCAAATGGACAGACCTTGCCCAAAAGCCCTTCCGCAATATCACTAACAAAAATGTTAAAAAGAATTGGACCAAGGACATATTCCTGCAGCACACCACTGGTAACACCCTTCTTCTCAGAATGAGGTCCATTTACTTGTACCCTTTGTTGCCTCCCATTCAATCAATTTCTAATCCAGTCAGTCACTTTAGGGTCCATCCTTAGGGTGCTCAATATATTTATAAGTTGCCTTGTCAAACACTTTCTGAAATCCAAATACACATCATCTAGGGCTCTCCCTCTGTCCAGCTCTCTGGTCGCTCAGTCAAAGAAATTAATGAAATTGATAAAACCTGCCTCTCGTAAAACCATGCTAACTTGGATTCTGCACTCCATTGGACTCCAGAAACCTCACTATCATCTGTTTTCAGCAGGGTTTCCATTTAATTTACTCACCACAGAGGCCAGACTGTAACTTGCTTGTAGTTCTCAACCTCAGCCTTACTTCTGCTTGTATGTAAAGGGACCACATGTGCATTCTCCAGTCCTCTGGAACCACTCCTGACTCTAAAGAAGCATTGAAAAGGTCAGACAGTGTAACCGCTAGAACATCTCCAAGCTCCTTCAATAATCTCAGATGTATCCTATCTGGCCCCATTGCTTTGTCTACTTTTTAGTTTAGCTAGTTCCTCATGAACGCAGTCTTCTGAAAATTGTTCAAGATCTCCTTCACTTCTGTTCCTGTTTGGTGTTTTCTGAGGTCATGCTTCTGGCCTTTCATCTGTCAACACAGAACAAAAATATTTGTTAAGCAATTCCGCTTTATCCTCAACAAGTAATACATATTCCTCCCCTTCCCACTTGAGTCTGACAATACCACTTTTCCACTTACTATTCTTGCTAATATATCTGAAAAATGTCTTGTCCCTCCCATTTTATTGCATTGACTATTTTCTTCTTCTTTTTATATCTTTGCTTTCCTGTCTATTTTCCTAGCTTCTCTAAGTTTTCCCAAATATTTGTTTGTCGTCCTCTTTTCTGTGATCTCTTGTATTTTATGAAGGCCACCCTCTTCCTTCACCTTTTCAGCTACTTCTTTTGAGAACCATGGTGGCCTCTCTTTATCTTTTACATTTATTTACCTTTCTAACAAAAAGGTTTGTTGCCCATAAAATATCCTCTTTCAGTTTTGCCTATTGCTTTTCTGCATCTCCCAGCTGTTCCGTCCCGCTAACGACTCCTTGAGATACTGTCCCATCTTGGCAAAGTCTAAGACCCCTGGTTTTGAATGTTTTTTATCAGCTCTAGTTCTAATACTAAATCCCATCATCTGGTGGTCACTTGATGCAAGATATTGAATGGATTCTGGCAGACTCGTGTGATGAATGTGAAATCACCTTAGCTACTAGAATGAAACTGTCAGGAGGTTCTGTTCCCTTGGGGGCAACAAAGTAAATATTTGCTAATGATGCTCCTGGCAGTTAGAGATCAAGCTATTGGAACTAGTTCAAAGATATCTCAATTATATACAATGAAAAGTGTGTATAAAGCCTGGATATCATAAGAACATAAGAAATGCCATACTGAGTCAGACCAAGATCCACCAAGCCCAGTACCCTGTTTCTAACAGTGGCCAATCCAGGTCACAAGTGCCTGGCGGGTTCCCAAAAAGGTACATAAATTCCTCAATGCTTGTCCTGGGGCAAGTTGTGATTTACTGTGTCCTCCTCTGTTTAATAATGGCTTATGGACCTTTCCTCTAGGAACTTATCCAGATCTTTTTTAAACCCAGCTATAATATCAGCTTTTACTACAACCTCCGGCAACGAATTCCAGAGTTTGATTATTCATTGAATGAAAAAATATTTTCTTTTATTACTCTTAAATGGGTTACATTGTAGTTTTATCGTATCCTCCCTAGTCTTTTTACTTTTTAATGGCGTAAGCAACCTATCTGTTTACCTGTTCTACTCTGTTCATTAATTTATAGACCTCTATTATACTAGTATCTCTTCTCAGCTGTCTCTTTTCCAAGTTGAACAGCCCTAACCTTTTAAGCCTTCCTTCATAGGGGTCTCCTTACATACTCTCTACCATTTTATGGCTCTTCTCTGTATCTTTTCTAATTCTGCTATATACTACTTAAGATACGGCAACCAGAATTGCACACAATATTCAAGGTCTGATTGCAGCATGAAATGATACAGAAGCACTATAATATCCTTGGTTTTATTCTCCATTCCTTTCCTTATGATTCCTAGCATTCTGTTTGCTTTCTTGGCTGTCGCTGCACACTGGGTGGAAGGTTTCAACATATTATCCAGGATGAGGCCTAAATCCTTTTTCCTAGGTGGTGGTTCCTAAATTGGAACCTTGAATTGTGTAACCATGGTTTGGGTTGTTATTTCCTAGGTGCATAACTTTGCACTTGTCCACATTAAATTTCATCCTCCATTTGGACGTCTAATCTTCCAATTTATCAAGGTCCTCTTGCAATTTTTCACAATCCTCTTATGTTTTAACAACTTTGAATAATTTTATGTCATCTGCAAATTTGATCATCTCACTTGCTATTCCTATTTCCAGGTCGTTTATGAATATGTTAAAAATCAGTGGGCCCAGCACAGATCCTTAGGGTACTCCACTATTCACTTTTCTCTATACATAAAATTGGCCATTTAGCTCTACCCTGTGCTTTCTATCTTTTAACCAGTTCCTGATCCACAATAGTACACTGCCTCCTATCCCATGACTTTTTAATTTGGCCAAGAGTCTCTCATGAGTGACTTTGTCAAATGTTCACCTTTTATCTACCTGTTTTATTTACTCCTTCAAAAAAAATATTAGTAAGACAAGACTTCACTTGGTAAAATTTATGTTGGCTTTCTCCCATTAAACCATGACTATCTACATTATGATTTCTACCATTTTGTCTGGTACTGATGTCAGGCTCGCTGGTCTGTAGTTTCCCGAATCACCTCTGAACCCTTTTTAAAAATTGACATTACATTGTCCTTTCTCCAGTCTTCAGGTACTACAGATGATTTTAATGATAGTTCAGAGATTATTAATAGTAGGTCTGCGATCTCATCTCATATTTCAGTTCTTTCAGTGCCCTCGGATGTATGTCATCCGGTCCAGATGATTTAGTACTCTTCAGTTTATCAAATAGTTGTAATACATTTTCCTGGATAATCAATATTTCTTTGTTATTCCAATACATCACCTTTAAATACCATTTCAGGCATGGGTAGCTTCCCATCTTCTTAAGTAAAGACCGAAGCAAAGAATTCATTCAGTCTCTCCGCTATGGCCTTGTCTCCTCTTAGTGCCTCTTTTACCCCTCTATCATCTAATGGCCCAACTGACTCTCTTACAGGTTTTTTGCTGCAAATGTACTTGAAAAAGGTTTTTTTAATGCGTTTTTGCTTCCACAACAAACTTTTTTTCAAATTCTCTTTGTCTACCTTATCAATGCCTTGCATCTAACTTGTTAGTGCTTAAGTTGTTTCCCGTTTTTGTCATTTGGCTCCTTTCTCCGTTTCCTGAGAGAATTTTTTTTGGCTTCAACAGCCTCTCTGACCTCACCTTTAAACCATGCTGGCAGTTTTTTGGCCTTTTTTCCATTTTTCTTAAAGTGTGGAGTAAATGTGGTCTGGGCTTCCAAGATAGTATTTTTGAACAGTGCCCATGCTTGATGTAAATCTTTACCTTTTGCAGCTGCTCCTTTTAGCTTTTTCTTAATTATTTTCTTGATTTTATCATCGTCTCCTTTTTGAAAGTTTAAAGGTAGTACTGTGTATTTCCTTGCCATCGTTCTTCCATTTATTAAATCAAATGTGATCATGAGATGATTACTGTTGTCAAGTGGCCCCAACACCCTTATCTCTTGCCTGCCGCATTATTGTTGTGGTATAACTTTTAGCTTCCCTGATTTCTTTTAGCATTTCATCATCCTTCTGTTCATTCTGGCCAAGTGGTCTGTAATACACCCCCACTGCCATCATCTTCCCCTTTTTTACATGGAGATTTTACAGTGTATTTTGTTTCCTGCAAATCTTTAATCCTGTGTGACTCGATGACCTCTCTAACATAGTGCACAACCCCTCCATCAATTTGACTTGCCCTTTCACTGCAATATAGTTTCTTATCGTCCCTCCAGTCCAGTCCTGCATCTTTGGGTAGTGTACCTCTTCCAGCAGCTTGGAAACTGAGCATGTTATCTTTTGATGACACCAGTATACATACAGCAGGGACCGCACCTAAGTTCCAGTATACTCAGTCTCCAAGCAGTTGGAGGAGGTAGCGAGCCAGGATGCCGGACTCACTAAAGGGACAACTAAAGTTAGAACTTAATTTTTATCCTTCAACCTTTCTGAATTCTTTTTCTCCTTGCATCCTTTTTTGTCAGTAGATGCAGGGCTAGCCTTGGGGAAAAAAAACAAAGAACAATTTCCCCTGGTTGAGTGGGTGTGGGGGGTGTGGGTGTGGAAGGCTTGTCTGAAGTCCAGGGTTTTTGGCAGCTCCTGAACCTGGTAGAGGGTGAGGAGCCGCATCATGATTTCAGTGCAGGTAGAGCAAGCAGACTTCCCCGGAGGCCTCCCCCCTCCTTTAGTGTCAAAGCTGCGTTCGGATGAGCATTGGTGGGGTGCGTGAAAGGCAGCATGAGCAGCTCTCCCGTAGTGGCAGAGGCAGTCGCATTCAGCTGGGCTCCAGTCTGCCATGGCAATATCCGAGAGCAAGTTGGAAGCAGAGCGGGGAGCATGCAGACCAGGTAGGCTGCAGTGGGCCTAACTGCTTGGTAAGGAGCAGCATGGGAAGAGACTGGGTGGTTCTTCTTCTTCTTCGTCTGCTGCGTGCTCTCTCCCCGCTCTCCCTTAGCATGGGAGCCCCTGGTTTTTTTGGAGTTAGTGTTTTTAAGGACAGGAAGTTTACTTCTTTGATTATAGAAAAAAAAAGAGAGAGAGAAGAGTTTTTTTAGAAGAGAATTTAGACTGCCGTTTGGAACAGGGGCTGGTGCCTTTTTGGGTCCACACAGGGTGCCTGGTCTGTGGGACTCGATGCAGGGCAGTCTCAGAGGCGGGAGTTTGCAGGGATTGTGCGCAAGAGGCTGCATCCATGGAACAGGTCCTAGAAGACAGGCTAGGGCAGGAGAGGGAGCGCTCTCCGGCTAGGAAGACACAGAACTCCGTGGCTTCAGGGCTGCTGCTGCTGTAGGATCCAACTTCTTCTCCCCCTGATGTTCCTGGACCCTCCACACCTCAGAGCCTGGTGGAGGTGGGGATCCTAGGTATGTTTTTTCCAGAATTTGTTCTCCTACTGCACCAGGCATTCTGTCAACGCCAGCAGATGTCAGCAGGGAGTTCCTTGAGGTCTGTACATGGGGCCAGAGGACTGGGGGTGCACAAGAGAATGAGACAGGGACACTACCTGCTAAGAGGCCCAGGCCCTCAGAGGAGGGTCATGGAGAATCTCCATTGTCCGAGAGTCCAGATTGGGATGACCTGGTCACGGAGCTGGAGGTGGACGAATAACCTGGAAGAAGGGGGGATTCCGGAGCAGGCATGCGTTGAGTGTTCCACCAGGAGGTGCTGCCGGCGCTCATAGTGGAGTTCCTCAGGGCACTTAATATGCCCACTAGTTTTCCAGCAGAAGAAGAGTCTCTGAAGGACCCGTTACTGCAAGCGGTGCACAAATTGCAGAAGGTTTTCCCAATTTGCACAGAGTAGTCAGACAGATGATTCAGGATGAGTGGGATCTGCCAGAGGCTGGCCTACAAGGGTCAAGGACTATGACATGCCTTTACCCGCTGTTGGATCAGGACTGCGAGCTTTTTCGGCCCCCGAGGTGGATGCAGCAATCACAAAGAAGATGATGATCCCGGTGGAAGGTAGAGCGGCGCTAAAGGACGTCCAGGATCGGAAATTGGACATACTGTTAAAGCAAACCTTTGATATCAATGCCCTTTTGCTACAGGTTTGTGGAGCCTGGGTGGCTAGATCCTGCCTCCACTGGTCGCAGCGGGTGCAACAGGGGGAGCCAACGGCGGACCAGGCGGGAGAGGAGCCAGGCTGGTGTCGGGGGCAGCGTACTGGGCGGATATCCACTATGACCTCATTAGAGATCTGTCGAAGAGCAATGCCTTGGTGGTGATGGCCCGCCGCTATCTCTGGTTATGCATCTGGGCAGCAGACAGCTCTTCCAAAGCTCGACTCAGCAAGTTCCCCTTCAGGGGTAAACTGCTCTTCGGGGAGGACATGAATAAACTGGTTAAGGACCTAGGAGAATCCGAAAGTGGGCATCTGCCCAAGGATAAGCAGAAACTGAACACCTCTCCCGCGCCACTGGCTCAGCCGTGGAATGTCGGCCGTTTTCATTTGACATGCTTTGCCCTTTTTCAGAAGGGGAGATTCCTCTCCAGAGGGCAAGGATTTTGAGGGTTTAGAGGGGCAGGCAGGTGTTTTGCTGCTGCCTCGTCCTCAGGTCTCTAGAAATCCCAATGAAGCGAGGAGGGCCCAGGTGGTGGTGCAGCCCGTGGGGGGTCAGCTGCGGGACTTCTACTCTGCCTGGATCCAGATCACTTATGACCAATGGGTGTTGGAGGTCATTTGAGAAGGGTACGCCCTTGAGCTCGCACGCCCGGTGGACAACCTTTTTGTTCAGTCTCCCTGCACGGTGTGGGCCAAAGCGGTGGCAGTAAGAATCACCTTGATGTGGCTGCTGCAGATAGGGGGCTGTAGTGATAGTCCCTCAAGACCAGTACAGTTGCGGTCGGTACTCTATTTATTTTGTAGTGTCAAAAAAGGAAGACTCCTTCCACCTGATTCTTGATCTCAAGCGAGTGAACCGTTGCCTGCAGGTCCTGCATTTTCACATGGAAACCTTGTGGTCTGTCATAGTGACAGTCGGGAGTTCCTGATGTCTCTCAATTTAACGGAGGTGTACATGCACATCCCCATATGGCCAGAGCATCAACAGTTCTTCAGGTTTGCGGTACCAATGGGGCATGTCCAGTTTCACGCTTTGCCATTCGGGCTTGCAACGCTGCCATGAACCTTTACCTAGGTCATGATAGTGGTGGCAGCGCTCCGCTGGGGAGGTGTTTTGGTTCATCCGTACCTCGACGACTGGCTGATTCGCGCAAAGTCCAAGGACAAAAGTGAACGAGCAACCTCTTGGGTGGTACTGTTCCTCCAAAGCCTAGGTTGGGTGGTCAAAGTGGCCAAGAGTCATCTGGTTCCTTCTCAGGAGCTCGAGTACATAGAAACATAGAAATATGATGACAGAAAAAGACCACATGGCCTATCTAGTCTGTCCTTCCATAACAACAACTACAACAGTCCACTTTTTACCTTTAGAGATCCTCTGTGTTGGTCCCATGCTTTTTTGAATTCAGTTACTGTCCTCATCTCTACCACCTCCACTGGGAGACTATTCCACAGATCCACTAATCTTTTTCCGTAAAGAAATATTTCCGCGTATCGCTCCTGAACCTTCACCCTCATCCCATGTCCCCTCGTAGCAGAACTTGCTTTCAATTGAAAGAGGCTCTCTCCCTGAACATTTATGCCACGGAGGTATTTAAACATCTCAATCATATCACCTCTATCCCGCCTTTCCTCTAAGGTGTACATATTAAGATCCTTAAGTCTGTCCTCATATGCTTTATAACGAAGCCCATTAATCATTTTAGTAGCAACCCTCTGCACCGACTCCATCCTGTTCACATCCTTTTGAAGGTGCGGTCTCCAGAATTGCACACCATACTCCAAATGAGGTCGCACCAAAGACTTATACAGAGGCATTATCACCTCCTTTTTTCTGCTAGCCATTCCTCTCCGTATGTACCCAAGCATCCTTCTAGCTTTTGCCGTCGCCTTTTCTACCTGTTTAGCTACTTTAAGATCATCAGACACAACCACGCCTAGGTCCCGCTCTTCTTTAGTGGACAAAAGTACTTCACCTCCTATACTGTATTGCTCCCTTGGATTGCTGCAGCCCAAATGCATGACCTTACATTTTTTAACATTAAATCCCAGCTGCCAAATTCTAGACCATTCTTCAAGCTTAGCTAGATCCCTCCTCATGTTATCTACCCTTTCCTGGGTGTCTACTCTATTGCAGATTTTGGTATCATCCGCAAAGAGGCAAACCTTACCCGACAGCCCTTCCGCTATATCACTAACAAAGATGTTAAAAAGAATCGGACCAAGGACAGATCCCTGGGGCACACCACTGGTAACATCCTTCTCCTCAGAGTGAGCTCCATTTACTTGTACTCTTTGTCGCCTCCCACCCAACCAATTTCTAACCCAAGCAGTAACTTTAGGGTCCATTCCTAGGGTGCTCAGTTTGTTTATAAGTCGCCTGTGAGGAACAGTGTCAAAGGCTTTATGGAAATCTAAATACACCACATCTAGAGCTCTCCCTCGGTCCAACTCCCTGGTCACCCAGTCAAAGAAATCAATCAGATTTGTCTGACAAGACCTGCCTCTGGTGAATCCATGCTGCCTCGGATCCTGTAATCCGCTGGACTCCAGAAACCTCACTATTTTCTCTTTCAGCAACGTTTCCAATAATTTACTCACCACCGAAGTTAAACTAACCGGCCTGTAGTTTTCAACCACATCCTTACTTCCGCTTTTGTGTAAAGGCACCACATGAGCCTCTCTCCAGTACTTTGGCACCACTCCAGACTCCAATGAGGCTTTGAAAAGGTTAGTCAGTGGAGTTGCTAGAACGTCCCCAAGTTCCCTCAGTATTCTAGGGTGTATCCCATCCGGTCCCATCGCTTTGTCTACTTTAAGTTGAGCTAGTTTCTCACGAACACAGTCTTCTGAAAATAGTTCAAGATGTCCCTCGCTTCTGTTCTTATTTGTGGGTGTTTTCTGAGGTCCTGCTCCTGGTTCTTCATCTGTGAACACAGAACAAAAATATTTGTTAAGCAATTCCGCTTTATCCTTATCAGCTTCTATATATTCCCCCCTGCACCCTTGAGTCTGACAATACCACTTTTGCCCTTCCTCTTCTCACTAATATATCTGAAAAATGTCTTATCCCCCCATTTTATTGCATTGGCTATTTCCTCCTCCTTTTGAATCTTTGCCTTCTTGACTACTTTGCTAGCTTCTCTAAGTTTTTCCAAATACAGATGCCTGTCTTCCTCTCTCTGTGATCTCTTGTATTTCATGAAGGCTCCCTCTTTTTCTTCACTTGTTCAGCTACTTCCTTCGAAAACCATAGCGGTCTCCTGTTCCTTTTGCCTTTATTTACCATTTTAACAAAAAGGTTGGTTGCCTTTAAAATACCCCCTTTCAGTTTTGCCCACTGTTTTTCTACATCTCCCAGCTGTTCCCATCCCACTAACGACTCCCTGAGGTATTGGCCCATCTTCGCAAAGTTAGTCTTCCTAAAGTCTAAGATCCTCACCTTGGAATGGATTCTAACAGCCCTAGTCCTAATACTGAACCACACCATCTGGTGATCACTGGATGCAAAATGATCTCCCACTACAACATCAGAAACACTTTCACCATTGGTAAGCACCAAGTCCAGTATGGCCCCTTCACGTGTGGGGTCTGTTACCAATTGCCTGAATAGTTCTCCCTGTAGAGAATCGAGGATCTCCTTACTTCTAGATGATACTGCAGCAGTACCTAGGAGCACGGTTCGATACCTATGCATGCAGAGTCTTTCTGCCAGCTCAGCGCGCAAAGGGGCTTCGAGTATTGATGCAGCAGTTTTTGAGAAGGCCGGAGCCAATGGCTTGGCATTATCTTCCGGTCCTAGGGACCATGGCTGCCACTCGCGAACCAGTACTGTGGGCAAGGGTGCACATGCAACCTCTACAGAGGGCATTGCTCCGGCGGTGGTCACATCAGTCGCATCCCTTGTCCCAGAAACTCGCCTGCCCCTGGGCAGACAAGTGGGTGCTCAGATGGTGGCTTCGCCTGAAGAATCTGGAGGGCGGTATGCCTCTCGAATCGCCAGTGTGGATTCCGCTGACAACTGATGCCAGTTTGTCCGGTTCGGGAGCCCATTGTGAGGGATACATTGCACAGGGGCTCTGGAGTCCACTGGAGGCTGGATGGTCAGTCAACAGATTGGAAATGTGGGCAGTAGTCCTGGCTCTCCAGAGTTTTGAGCAATGGTTGCGGGGGAAGGTGGCCTGAGTCCTTTTGGACTGCAACCATGGTAGCCTACATCAACCACCAAGGAGGCATGGGCAGTGCAGCCCTGGAGGAAGAGTCCGAAGAGCTGCTCAGCTGGACAGAGAGCCATCTCGAGGCATTGTCTGCAGTGCTGTCGGTGGCACATGTGGGGGGGTGGTCGAGAATGTGACGGCGGACCTCCGTTGGGGCACTCCAGTCATGGACTTAATAGCAACATTCGAGAATGCAAAGGCGAGTTGCTTCTTCAGTAGACGACGAGAAAGGATGTCTGAAGGACTCAACGCTTTGATGCAGAGGTGGCCCATGGAGGGACTTCTTTATGTGTTCCCTTCGTGGGTGTTGATAGAAGCTCATTTTGGGCTTTCTGATTCTGATAGCCCTGGACTGGCCCAGACGCCTGTGGTATGCCGACCTGGTGTGGATTCTGGCAGATTGCCCTTGGCGCTTTCCGGTTCAGGAGGGGCCAGTGCGTATGCCGCAGGTAGATCAATTCTCACTTACGGTGTGGCTCTTGAGATGGTGAGATTGAGAAAAAGGGGCTACTCTGCTCCGGCAATTGTGACTCTGTTAAAGGCAAGGAGAAGATCTATCTCTTTCGCCTATATTAGGGTCTGGTGTATCTTTGAGGCATGGTATACAGATCAATATGTTCTGCCGCTCATGGGGTCAATTCCAGACATCTTAGTGTTCTTGCAAGCCGGTTTTGAGAAGGGTCTAGCAACTAGTCCCTTAAGGGTATAGTTAGCGGTGATTTCCTGCTACCGCGGAAAGGTCCATGGTGTGGCATTGAGGGCGCACCCGGATGTTGCACGTTTCCTCAGGGTGGTGACTCGTCTACACCCACCACGGAGATCAGTAGTACCTTCGTGGAATCTCAATTTGGTCTTGGCTGTGCTGATAGAGCCTTTTGAACCTTTGAACAGGGCATTGCTGAAGGACTTGACACTCAAGGTGGTGTTTGGTAGCGGTATACTCAGCGTGCAGGACCTCAGAACTGCAGGCTTTGTCTTGCCAAGAGCCATTTCTTTCTCAAACGAAAAGGTTATTCTGTGAATGGTGCCATCCTTCTTGCCCAAGGTGGTCTTGGCCTTTCATTTGAACCGCCGTCTCCCTACCGGTTCTCGGGAACATAGAAAACGTCTCAGATGGGCCGCAATTGCGCCTTTTGGATGTTAGGCATGTCCTGCGGTGTTATCTGAAGAGGACTGCAGGTTTCCACAAGTCGGATCGCCTCTTCGTGCTATTTGCAGGAGCACGTAAGGGGGAAGCGGTGACTAAAGCCTCTATTTCTAGATGGATCAGGGAGGCTATCACGTCAGCATATATCCTTAAGAGTAAGCCAGTGCCGGTGGGGTTGTGTGCGCATTCCACAAAAGCACAGGCAGCCTTGTGGGCAAAGTACAGTTTGGTGCCGCCGGTGGAAATTTGCAGGCGGCGACCTGGTCATCGCTTCATACCTTTGCAAAACATTATCGCCTGGATGCCCAGGTGGCAAGGGATGCCTGTTTTGGCTCGGCAGTGCTTCAGGCCGGTCTAGTAGGCCCCTCCCGTTAAATTGAACTGCTCTGTTACATCCCAGAGGTGTGGGACTGGATTGGAGGGATGATAAGGAAGGTGAAATTAGACTTACCTGCTAATTGTTGTTCCTTGAGGAACTCCAGTCCAGTCCTGGATCCCTCCCTAAGTATCCATGGTCTGTAATTGTGACCTGAAGAGGGGTTATTACTGCCTCGGTGGTGGGACTGACTGCAGCGGGGCCGGGGAATGTGGGGGAGAATGGCGTTTGGGTGGTGGACCGATGATTAGTTTGCTTTGCGCTTAGTACTGCAAGCCATCGCCTGGATGGGCTCCAGGTAAGCCTCCACATTCTGTAGGAAGGGGGATTCTTTTCTCTGGGAATGGGAAATGATAGATGATTAAGAGTTAGAATGTTTTGTTTGACATTAACCACTTATTTTGTTGCTCCTGTGAGTCTGCTTTCTCAATAGGTTACTGGAGCTTAGGGGCAGTCCCTGCTGTATTTATACTGGTGTCATCAAAAGATGACATGCTCGGCCTCCAAGCTGCTGGAAGAGATACACTACCCAGAGGTGCGGGACTGGACTGGAGTTCCTCAAGGAACAACAGTTATCAGGTAAGTCTAATTTCACTTTTGTGCCCATGTATCACAATGTCCCATTTGTTGTTTTCCTTCCACCAAGCTATTGGAACCTCTCTATCGGGATGCTTTAACTTCCCTCTTTTGCTAATATCCTTCAGGGATACATCCTTCCAAACCATACGCTCTTGGGCAACTGTCGACTTTCCCGTATTATCTAGTTTAAAAGCTGCCCTTTCTCCATTTTAAAGGTTAATGCCAGCAGCCTAGTTCTGAAGCTTACATATTTACAAAGAGAAGCAAAATACATTTGTCTTTAGATTCAAGGCATATGTTAGTGAGAAACAACTATGTAAATTCTTTCAGTGGAAATATGCATGCCTCCCAAAATGGGGACAAATTCCATACCCTAATTAGCCTAAGCTATCTATATAAATCAAATGGAGTAAAAAATCTGTGATATTCATCACAAAGTACCTGTAACTGCAGGGGAACAGATGTACTTGCCCCCCTGCAGTTAGCTTATAGACCTGTGCTGGTAATGCGACCCATAAGCATATTACCAGTATGGAATTTAGTAAACATGCCCCATATTGTCTCTCTGGAACCTTGATAAAGCACATAAAGTGTCCTGGACTGTAGAAAAGATGATCATCATTATGCTAATTCATTTTCACATTTATCTGGGTAAAGAAATGTAAGTTATCCACCAGAAATAAAATACCACTTTCCATAGATAACCATTTTTTCCTGTTACTTTGTCATAACAGGAAAAATCCTTTAAAATATTTTTATAGATATTTAAAGTTTACATTAATATTTCTGTACACTGCTGTTAATCCTTGTTTATAGTATTTCCTTGGTTGTTGTGTGCCTCTCTTTGTTATTCAATAAAAATGTTTATCTCCTAAAAGGATATAGTGGAGTACATCTTAAAGTGAAGAAATCTAGAAAAAGAAAAGAAAGGAAAAAGAAGCTGTTTACAGAGAACTATAGAATATAAGGCAGCAGCAAACATGTTTTATTAACAATAAATACATCATTGTGGCTATCCTTGGGTACATTTTCTTGCAGCTGATTGTGGTAAAAAACCCGAACAAAACAAAACCAAATTTCTTATCCACTAGAGAAACTAAACACTTATGAAAGATTTACTGTAAATGGAAAACTAAGTCCAAGGGTGAAGATCCTTGACCGCCTGGCCTAAGAAGGACTTATGTCACTGCTGTGTTGCTTTTGACTGATCAGGAAAATCCCTAAGAAAAAAATCTTCCTGGAAGTAATAAAACAAAGATTAAAAGCCAGTAACACGTAAAGAAAATACTCCCTTCCCCAAAGATGTAATTGAGAGCTGCTATTCTCCTATTCTCACTTTCCCTTCCTGGTTCTGAAAGCTAGACAGAAAAATATATTGTTAGCCCAATTAAAAAGGTGTCACCTTTATGTTCTTTCGTTGGCTCAGGAATGTAATAAATCTTACCTAGGGGGATTAGCACCTTTTCCTTATCGTTCCTCCAGTTTAGTCCTCCACCTCTGGGTAGTGCACCTCCTCCTGCAGCTTGGAGACTGGACCAATCAAAATCTTGGCATCACTGAAAGTAGCATGCTGGAATTCCCCATCAGCCCCAGTGTGTCCAGTCTCCATGCAGCAGGAGGACGTAGTGAGCCTAGGTTCCGGGCTCACTAGAGAAACGGATAAGGAGCAGGATAGTTAGCTAAATTATTTTAAATTATTTCAAATTATTTTAAGTTGTTTTAGGTTATTCTAAATTATTCAAAATTTTCATTGGCCTGTTTAAAAAAAAAAAGGAAACGGAGTAAGGGGACGGCCTATTGAGCGTTCCCTTCCCTGCCAAGCCACATACCGTTGAAATTTTGATATTCTTTAGTCAGGATCTCTGACCCCTGGACGGCACAGGGCAGAGCTCCTGGAACGGCATACTGTCAACCCGATTGCTGCGGAGCTGTAGGCCGCGGCTTCAGGGGCAGTTCCAGACGCCAGTCTCGTTGTCGGGAGGCAGCGCTGGTTTTCCGACGCATGGATCGCGGCTCCTCTGTCGGAGCCTCGGTGTTCTGGTGGAGCCGATTAGCAATGGGGACATTTCCGACAGGTGAATTGTGTGTCTGTTAGTGGCTGGAGGGCCACCTGATGCAGCGCGCCAAAACGCTGTGAGGAACCGCGGCCATTTTGTGCACGTGGCTTCCACAGTGTTTCTGAGCCTCATGGCGTCAGCACTGACCTCCGGGGCTGAAGTTTCCTCCGGGCGGTGGTCTGTGCTTCAACGGCAAGGTATTTCGTTGCTTTCTTTGTTCTAAATTATTTATTTTAAGTTCCTTACTGCTCTGTTTCTATTAAATTATTATTTCTCTTTGAACATTTGATTTTCATTTGCTTTGACAATGGGCTCTCACCAGACTTCTGGGAACACAGAGGAGCTTGTTCCACTAGAAGTCTACGCAGGCTGAGTGCCTGGATACAGCATGTAAAAAAACAAAAAAAAAGATAAAAATAATGTTAAAAAGGGCGATAGGTGCAGAAAGCCAAAGTGTCAGGCTTGGCACTGACCCCAGTGCCCTGTCGTGGCTAGAGTCAGGGGATCCTCCGATCCTTCAAAGTATTTAGGCCCATGTCGTCGAGCTCCCAGTGTATTATTTGTGGTACTCGTAGGGGTGCGAGTGCAGAGACAGGCATCTGTCCGAGATGTTCATCAGTTTCGGTCAGTATGGAACAGCAATTGGAAAGTTCCATGACTTCTGTTTCCCAAGGAGCGCTTGCGGGAGCAGGGGTTGAAGTGGGGATAGCGGGTCCCTCCACTTCACCTCAAGACACCATATCTGGTAATCCTGGGGCACATACGGATCTTGGTATTGCGTCGCAGTTGGACGACCTTTCTCCAGACTTTGTCTTGCTTATGCATCAAGCATTTTGTCGCAGATGGCAGGGTCTGATGTTGGGGTCTCTACCTTTCCCTTCCTCTAGTTTGCGGTCTGGATTAGCGGAGCGCGAATCTGTGGTTTTAAAAGCAGCCAAGAGACTGCGGCCTCCTGATCCTTTCCTTTCTGAAGCGGACTGGCAGGAGGGAGAGGAGGCTGACTCTGATATAGATGTAGAGTTGGAGGAATTGGAGGAAGGGGAGATTCCTGAGCCTGAGGATCAGGCGAAGATCATTCGAGTGTTTCGAAAGGATGAGTTGCCGGCTCTTATCACGGAGGCCCTTCAGACGCTTTGGCTAGCTGTTGAGCAACCGGTCGAGGAGGAGGATGGTGCGGATCCCATTATTCAAGCAATACGTCAGATGCAGGTGGTCTTTCCTATCCATAAGGTGATAGATCAGATGATTCAGGACGAGTGGGATCATCCCGAATCCAGTCTCAAGGGGATAAGGATCATGAACAAGCTGTATCCCCTGGCGGATAAGGACAAGGAGAGGTTCCGATCTCCGAAAATTGATGATGCGGTTTCGGCAGTCACTAAAAAGACCACAATTCCGGTGGAAGGCAGTGCGGCCTTGAAGGAGTCACAAGATAGAAAGATGGATAGTTTGTTGAAGCAGTCCTTTGAGGCGGATGCAATTGCTTTGCAGGCCTCCATCTGTGGAGCTTGGGTGGCAAGGGCCTGTCTGCGCTGGGTCCAGCACCTGAGACAGAACACGATGAAGTGCGTGAGCTACAGCGCTTAGAGTCCGGTTCAGTGTATTTGGCAGATGTGCACTACGACCTCATTAGAGCCTTATCAAATAGTATGGCTTCTTTGGTAGCGGCGCGTAGGTCCCTTTGGCTTAAAAATTGGGTGGCTGATGGGTCTTCTAAGTCGCAGCTCAGCAAGCTCCCGTTTAAGGGGAAGCTGTTGTTTGGCAAAGATCTGGATAAGTTAGTTAAGGATTTAGGGGACTCCAAGGGTGGCAGACTTCTGGAGGATAAGCCCAGGTGGGGAAAAGCTTCTTCGGCCTTTTGGGGTAAGTTTAGAGATTTTCGGAGGTTTCGTTCGCCCCGTTTTGCGGGGTCCCAAAGGGGACGTTTTGCGTCTCGAGCCCAGGAATTTTGTGGGTTTCGCGGTGCAAGTAGAGGATTTGCTGCGGCAGCCTCTGGAGCCACTCGGAAGCCACAATGAAGGGTGGCAGGTCCCGGCAGAAATTCAACCGATCAGAGGTCGCCTTCGGGGGTTTCTTTCTGCCTGGACCCACATAACGTCCGATCAGTGGGTCTTGGAGATCATCCGCGATGTATATGCCTTAGATATCGCGAGGCCGGTGTTGGTCGCGTTCGTGTGTTCCCCTTGCAGGGGTCCGCAGAAGACGCTACAGGTGCAGCAGACGTTTAGACCGTCTCTTGCAGTTGGGAGCGGTCGTTCCCGTACCAGCAGCAGAATACGGCATGGGTCGTTATTCTATTTATTTCGTGGTGCCAAAGAAGGATGGCTCTCTTCGTCCCATTCTAGACCTCAAAGGAGTAAATCGCTGTCTCCGGGTGCCGCATTTTCGTATGGAGACGCTGCGCTCGGTTATTGTCGCAGTTCGGCAAGGGGAGTTTTTGACGTCCTTCGATCTCACAGAGGCCTATCTCCATATCCCCATCAGGAAGTCCCATCAAAGGTTTCTGCGTTTCGCGCTCCCTTGGGGGCATTACCAGTTCCAGGCACCGCCCTTCAGATTGGCGACTGCGCCACGTGTGTTCACCAAGATAATGGTGGTTGTGGCAGCGGCGCTGCAGAAAGAAGGCGTCTTAGTCCATCCATACTTAGACGATTGGTTCATTCGTGCAAAGTCCCAGGACGAGAGCAAGTCGGCCACGGAAAAGGTAGTAGCTCTCCTACAGACTCTAGGATGGGTGGTCAACCCAGTCAAAAGTCGCCTAGCGCCGACTCAGGTTCTCGAGTACTTGGGAGTGCAGTTCGATACTCAGAAGGGGTCGGTATTCCTGACAGAGCGAAGAGCTCTGGCTCTTTGAACCCTGGTGCGGGACTTCTGCAAGCTCGCAGCACTGTCGGTGTGGAAATACCTTCAAGTGTTGGGGACCATGGCAGCGACGTTGGAGGTGGTGCCTTGGGCCAGGTTTCATAGGAGGTCATTGCAGCGGGCCTTGCTTCGCCGCTGGTCCAATCAGTCCGATCTGTTGAGCAAACGGCTCCCTTGCCCGTCGCAGGTCCGGCAGGATCTGCACTGGTGGATGCGCCCTGCATCCTTACAAGCAGGAATGCCTTTGGAGCAACCGGCGTGGATTCCACTGTTAACAGATGCAAGCCTCACAGGCTGGGGAGCGCATTGCGGAGTAGACTTTGCTCAGGGTCTCTGGTCTCTGGAGGAGAGCGGCTGGTCGATCAACCGGTTGGAGTTGAGTGGTGTTTCTGGCCCTGAAAAGCTTTGAAGCCAAAGTGATGCGAAGAGCAGTTCGAGTGCTGTCCAACAATGCCGCGACCGTGGCATACATAAATTGACAGGGCGGTACCGGGAGCGCTGTCATGGCGGAAGAATCCGAGAGGCTGTTCTCCTGGATAGAGTCGTGGTTGTAGGCAATATCAGCAGCGCATACTGCCGGAAAAGACAACGTGACGGCAGATTTTCTCAGCAGGGTCCAGGTGGATTCAGGGGAATGGGAGCTGCATCCAGAGGTGTTCGCGCAATTGGTTCTCCGGTGGGGAACGCCAGTCATGGATCTGATGGCCACTTTCCAATCCGCAAAAGTGAATCGGTTCTTTAGCAGAAGGCGGGAACCCATGTCTGAGGGGATCGACGCCCTGATGCGGCCGTGGCCCTCGACAGGTCTTCTCTACGTGTTTCCTCTGTGGGCGCTCATCGGGCGAGTGATTCAGCGCATCGAAGCGCATCAGGGAAGGGTGCTATTGATAGTGCCGGACTGGCCCAGGCGCCCGTGGTATGCCGACCTGGTAAGGTTGTTAGACAGAGTTCCATGGCGCCTTCCATTGTCTAAGGATCTGCTGATCCAGAGTCCTCTTCTGGTGCTGCGGGTGGAGAGATTCTCACTTACGGCTTGGCCATTGAAAGGGCGCGGCTGAAAAAGAAAGGTTACTCCAAGTCGGTTGTGGCAACCTTACTTCAGGCGCGTAAACGTTCAACTTCGCTTGCTTATGTATGCTTTTAGCAGATCTTTGAGGACTGGTGTTCGAGGCATCAGGTCCGTGCTGCCACGGCATCTGTACCGGTGGTACTGGATTTTTTACAGGATGGCTTCGATAAGGGACTAGCCGCCAGTTCCTTGAGAGTGCAGTTAATGGCCCTGGCCTGTTACAGAGGTAAGGTGCAAGGCGTAGCTTTAGGCGCGCACAGTGATGTCGTACGGTTTCTTAAGCGGTTACCAGATTGCGTCCAACATGTCGGATTTCCGTCACGCCGTGGGATCTCAACTTGGTTTTATGGGCGCTGGGAAGAGCCCCATTTGAGCCCTTACCCCAAGTCTCGGTGAAAGATTTAACTCTTAAGGCTGTGTTTTTGGTTGCTATTTGTTCAGCTAGGCGCATTTCGGAGCTGCAGGCACTATCTTGTAGAGAACCTTTCCTATGCTTTTCTTCTCAGAAAGTGGTCCTCAGGCCAGTGCCTTCCTTTTTGCCTAAGGTGTCTTCCCCCTTTCATATGAATCAGACGGTGTATCTCCTGGTCTTGCGGGCGGCAGGAGAGCAGGTTTCTGACCGGGGCCTTAATCGCTTAGACATAAAGAAAGTGTTGCGTCGTTATTTGACAGTCACCGAGTCCTTTTGCAAGTCGGATCGGTTGTTTGTGCTGTTTGGGGGTCCCCGGAGAGGGGAGGCTGCGGCAAAAGCATCAATTTCCAGATGGATTAAGGAAACAATTGTCTCTGCTTACTTGTTGCAGGGGCGTCCAGCTCCGGTGGGTTTGAGAGCTCATTCTACTAGGGCACAAGCAGCTTCCTGGGCGGAACACAGTCTAGTTCCGCCGGTAGAAATTTGTAAGGCGGCGACTTGGTCGTCGCTGCATACTTTCAGTAAACACTATCGGCTCGATGTGCTGGCGGCGAGGGATGCCTGTTTTGGTTCAGCGGTTTTGCGTGCCGGCTGGCAGGGCCCCTCCCGTTAGTACTGCTCTGTTACATCCCAGAGATGGAGGACTAAACTGGAGGAACGATAAGGAAATAGAAATTACACTTATCTGGTAATTGTAGTTCCTTGAGTGATGACAGTTTAGTCCTTATTCCCGCCCTCAGATTTATACGTTGGCGCAGCACGCGTTCAGTCCTGAGAGGCGACTATACAGGTGAGTGTTTTTGGCGGGAGATCCAGTTCTCCTGTTCATTCTATCTATTGTACTTTTTCTCTTCTCTCTTGCTAGTTGTCTATGGCTCGGCAGGCGGGGGAGCGTTTCATAAGGAAAATTTCATCCTTTCCGTTTTCAGGGGAGGTTTATGTCTTCTTAAACTTTTTGATTGGTTTTCAAATGTTAGCTACTTGTTTGTTGCTCTTTTGAGTCTGCTTTGTCAATAGTTCACTGGGGCTGATGGGTAATTCCAGCATGCTACTTCCAGTGATGCCAAGATTTTGATTGGTCCAGTCTCCAAGCTGCAGGAGGAGGTGCACTACCCAGAGGTGGAGGACTAAACTGCCGTCACTCAAGGAACTACAATTATCAGGTAAGTGTAATTTCTATTTTAGGTACCTTTTAAATATTGCCAACAACTAGCTCTAGGACAGACAGGTGGGGAGAAGGAAAAAGAGACTAGTTTTAGAGTTAGTTAATTGTAAATTTGTATCTGAGGCAATGGAGAATTAATTGACTTGACCAAGATCACAAGGAGCATCAGTGAGGATCTGAACCCTGGTTTCCCAGTTCTGAGCCCGTTGCTGTAACCATTAGGCGACTCTTCCAATCCATGACTGTTTTCCCATTCTTTTTGTGAAAGAGAGCTTAGTAAATCAAGCCATTAATATACCTTTCCACAACACTGGCAGAAATGAACAGCTCCGCCCCTCCCCCTTTAGAAAAGCATGCTGTTAACTATCAAGATAGCACTCATACCTCAGATAAATGCAAGTAGGGACTGGTATTAACAGGTTATTGGGCTTGATGGACCTTGGTCTAACCCAGTATGGCATTTCTTATGTTCTTATGCTCTTATTCCTGAGGTGTTTGCCCTTGGCTTTACCTTTCACTATGACTCTGGTCCTACCAGTTTCTCTCTTTCCCCCTCCCCTCACTCATAGCCCATCCCACT
Organism: Ichthyophis bannanicus; assembly: GCA_033557465.1. Classification (NCBI taxonomy): domain Eukaryota; kingdom Metazoa; phylum Chordata; class Amphibia; order Gymnophiona; family Ichthyophiidae; genus Ichthyophis; species Ichthyophis bannanicus. Next base: position 169,586,894 of record CM066040.1, on the reverse strand, counting down.
CTGTCCTCATTCAGTCTTTCTTTCACATTGCAATTCATCCCCAGCAGTCTATTCCCCACACTCCCAAGTGGCAACCAGCTGATGTATCTTCCAAACTATGGCTAGGTACTCCTTCTGTCACTCTCTATTGTTGCTAATGCTGCTGGCTGTCTCTACCACAGAAATGGCTTTCCTGACACAGTCTTTCTGCAGTGTGCTTCTTGGCTCTGTGAGTGTGAGCCATGTAAGACTTGACAGTGAGATCAGCAGACTCTTTCTCCACTACATGGCTTAAACTCATTGAGAGCTTAGTGGTGTGTTGTAGGTGGCCTAAAAGCCCATTTTGGCAGCGGAGGCAGCCAGGGTTGTAAGAATACTTTTGAGGAACAAAATCCTTTGCTCTAGGATCCAAGTTTTAGATGCCAAGGCAGCCTGGGACCCAGAAGGTATCAAACCATGGTGGTATTTTAATAGTTACACTTAAAACTATCACCTCATTCATACTCAAGCTTATTTTGATCTAGCAGAGCTCTGGTTTTACTCAACCTGCATGAGGCTTAGGATTTTTATTCAAGTAACATGATCCCAGTAGCAGTCATTACTGAAGGCATGTATTATGTCATAACTTAAGAGGCAAGTATGGACTGGTATTATGTTATCTCCAGGAACAAGCAGGAGTGTAGTCTTCACATATGGGTATCATCGGTACCGACGGAGCTTGCGCGGGAATGCTCCCCAACGTCCAATAGGAACACTTTTGGGAGCACCCCTCAGCACATGCGCGCTGCCTTCCCGCCTTTCCAACTGTCCTCCTTCAGTTCTTCGTTTTCTGCGGAGCCGACAAGGATCTATTCCCTGTCACCGCAGAAAATTCCGTCTTTAAATTTCTTGTGGTTGCGTTTGTCTGCCGCATGACGCTTACCAGTACCGCCAGTTCCTTTCTTTTCTTTTTCAAAAAAACCAAAAACTTTTATACCTTAAACTGTTTCTCTTCAGAAACTTTTCTCTTTTGGTGCTAGGCGCCATTTTGGGCACTAGGCCTCATATTCCTAAAACATGGAAAAACCAACTAGTGGTTTTAAAAAATGTGTGGCGGAATCATTTCCGTCACTGACACCCATGATTGGTGTATTAAATGTTTAGGGCCTGAACATTCTCCAACTGAATGTCTCTCCTGTATGGGGATGACTAAAAGAGGAAGACAGAACCGGGCTGCAAAGCTCGGTACTCTCTTTTCTTCGGATGCCAGATCCGTTGCATCGACATGGTCAAGGGCCTCTTCTTCCTCCCATGGATCTCAGGTAACTAAACATAAAAGCCGGTCCTCAAAGGGTAGCTCTCCTGCTAAGCATCGAGAGGCCATTGGCATTGTCCTTGAGGGAACCACACCGGCAAAACAGCCCCGGCGGGAGGCTTTGGCTTCCAAAGCATCGATGGGGCTTTAGGATGTTCTCGAGGCCCCAACCTCGCAAGAACTACCTGTGCCAGCTCAGGGGTTCTGGCCGTTTTTACCGGTACCGATGCACAGGCATCGGCAGCGTCAATAGACCAGATGTTCCTCGCTATCGAATGCAGCATCACAGCTCTTCTCTCAGCTGCGGTACCGTTGGTCCAACGGGCACTGGTACCGACATCGACACCGATGCCGGTACCGACGGTACCGGCCCCGGTGGGAATTCTTCCCACGCCATCTCTGGCTGGAATCGACAGATCGGTATAGGATCAACTCAGTACCGACTTCGATCGATATCGGGACCGTGCTTTGCAGGAACATCGGGGTCAGGACTACTTTGAATCCTCCGATTCCGAAGACTCTGACAATTCTGCTGGTACAAGAGGGTTTCTCCCAGAAGATCCCGCTTCTCCCCAACGCAGAATGCCACCTCCAGAGGACATATCTTTTCAGGATTTTATCCATGATATGGCCAAAGGTCTTTCAATCACAGTAGCTCCTGAAGAGGAACCCAGAGCAAAAGAATTGGAAATTCTCCAATATCCTAAAGCTGCTAAGGAGGCAGCCACTCTGCCTATTCATGAAATTCTGCATAACTTGATGCTCAGAATGTGGGAGACACCTCTGACTACTTCTCCTCACTCTAGGAGACTTGATACTATGTATTGAGTTCCGCCATGTCCTGGATTTCAGAAAACTCAGCTGCCACACCATTCAATGGTAGTGGAGTCAGCCATGCGTAAGATGAAAAGTGCAAAGAGGCATGCATCCAATCCTCCAGGTCGTGAATGCAGGACTCTGGATGCTTTTGGGCGCTAAACGTTTCAAGCTTCCATGCTTTCAGCTAGGATCAATTCATTTATTCTATATATGGGAATGTTCCTCAAGGAAGTCACAGGAGACTTGGAACTTATGAGCCCATTTCTCCCAGATGACAAGAGACAAGATTTTCTTGCTCTAGTTAAGCATGCTCAAGATGTTTCCAAGTTTGTAAATCGTGCAGCCTTTGACTGCTTCAAATACATCAGCAGAACCTCTGCTATTGCCATTGGTGCACGACAGATTGCCTGGCTGCAGGCATCAGACTTAGAGACTTGGGCACAGGACAAGTTAGGCAACATTCCTTGCACGGGAGAGAATCTGTTCGGCAAGAACTTGCAGGAAAAGGCTAATGAGTTAGATGCTGACAATACTACTCTAGATAGATTGTCAAAATCTACAGCCACTCCAGCCAAAAGGAAGCCTTATAAAAAACCCTCTTTCAGTAAAAGAGGAAATTTTATCCTTCCTATACCCAGCAGAGTCAAACTCAGGGTCAGGTTGCCCAAAAGGGACAAACTAGACAGCAAAAGAAGCCAAGAGGCCCGAGAGCCCAACCAGCTCTCCAGGTTCAGCCCCCTCAAGGGCTTTGACTCCTCCCTAGAGAGCTTTGCCTTCCTGCCTCTGAGGGGTCCCCAACCCCCCAATATCCCGGTCAGGTTATGCCACTTTGTCAACAGATGGCATCAGATAACAGCAGAAGATTGGACTTTGTCCATTGTAGGAGAAGGGTACAAGCTTCATTTTCACAGCATGCCCCTCCCCTACAATTCTAAAGCAATTCAATTCTCAAACCTCCGCAGACAATCTGCTAGATCACAAGGTCTCGACACTTCTTGCCCAAGGGGCAATAGAGGAGGTACCCATTCTTCAACGGGGTGCAGGGTTCTACTCCCTCTATTTTCTTATTCCAAAGAAAACAGGAAGACACAGACACATTTTGGACCTCAGAGAATTGAACAAATACCTGTTTCGAGAGATGTTCAAAATGATTTCTCTGGGAACTCTTTTGCCATACCTTCAAAGCCAGGATTGGCTTTGCTCTCTAGACTTAAAGGGTGCATACACTCACTCTCACCCATCCAGATCACAGGAAATTCTTACAATTGCTTTTCAAGGGAAAACATTTCCAGTACAGGGTTCTTCCCTTTGGTCTGGCTTCAGCACCAAGGGTATTCACGAAATGCATGGCAGTAGTAGCTGCATTTCTACGAACCCTGGGGATATTTGTCTTCCCTTACTTAGACGACTGGCTCATTCAAGCTCCTACATTTGCAGAGGCCAGCACTGCACTGTCCCATACAATGCGAATTCTCCAATACTTGGGATTAGTAATAAACTTCCCAAAATCCCAACTTGTTCTTTCCCAATGCCTGGAATTCATAGGAGCCTGTCTAGATACCAGACAGGCAAAGGCTTTCCTTCCACAGGCCCGGTGTCTTCGCATAATACAACTAGCTTCTCAAGCAGCAGGCAAATCCTCCCTCACTGTTCGAGAGCTGCTACAGTTACTGGGATATATGGCATCCACAGTTCATGTAGTCCCATATGCTCGCCTCCACATGCAAGCAGCTCAGTGGACCCTATCTACACAGTGGACACAGGCCACAGGTCATTTGTCGGATAAAATAATAAACTCTCAATGATTAATTTTATCCCTCGAATGGTGGCAATCACTAGAAAACCTGACAGTGGGGTCTCCTTTTCATCAACCCCTTTTTCAGGCCACCCTAACAACAGATGCATCACAGGTGGGTTGGGGAGCACACCTGAATTATCTCTACCCAGGGAACCTGGACTCCACAGGAGGCTGGTTTATACATAAACCTCCTGGAATTAAGAGCAATCTATTTAGCTCTTCGAGTATTCCATGCCCAGCTCAGCTACAAGACAGTCCTAGTCCAGACAGACAATCAAGTAGCCATGTTCTATGTGAACAAGCAGGGCGGAACAGGTTCTCTGTCGTTATGCAATGAAGCTTTACGACTGTGGGCCCTCGCCAGAGAGTATCAAATTCACCTTCTAGTGGTATATCTTCCAGGCATTCAAAACCTTTGGGCAGACAAACACAGTCGAGTACTGCTGCCTCACGAGTGGTCCCTCCACCTAGACCAGGTGGCAAGGATATTTCATCTTTGGGGCACTCCAGACATAGACCTCTTTGCAAGTCCACTGAATGCCAAACTTTCCCGGTTCTGTTCCAGGATTCCGGCTCACAATTGTCAGGGAAGGGATGCCTTCCTCCTCCACTGGGGTCAGGACTTCCTTTATGCCTTCCCACCCATTCCCCTCATCCCCAAAACACTCTTCAAGCTTCAGAGAGACGGGGGTTGCATGATTCTCATAGTACCACGATGGCCATGCCAAATGTGGTATTCCCTGCTTCTACATCTCTCTCAAGCGGCACCTCTGGAGTTAGGGCATGCTCCAGATCTCCTTTCCCAAGAGAGCGGGATGCTATGGAACCCGAATCCCCAGTCCCTGCACCTTACGGCCTGGTTGCTGAAGGCTTAGACCTCCAGGATCTCAACCTGTCCCAACAGGTAAAAGATATCCTTCAGGCTTCTAGGAAATTTTCCACAAGAAGATCTTATGCCTTCAAGTGGAAACATTTTACTATATGGTGCTCCAAGAAGGGATTAAACCCCCTTGTCATACCCTTAGAATCGATACTAGAGTATCTCCTTCACTTATCGAATTCTAAAGACCAATTCGGTAAGAGTCCATCTTAGTGCAATTGCAGCTTCTTATAAGCCTCTGAATGGACAACCTGTTTCCTCTCATCCACTCATATCAAGATTTATGAGAGGCCTTCTATTAACCAAAACTCCCATCAAGCCGCCACCGGTGGCATGGGATCTAAATCTAGTAATTGGGCAGCTCATGAAGCCGCCTTTTGAGCCTTTGACCACTACAGCCCTGACGTTTTTGACCTGGAAGGTCATCTTCCTAATTGCAATCACCTCTGCACATCGCATTAGTGAATTGCAAGCTTTAGTGGCTGATCCTCCTTATACTAGATTTCGTCATAAGGTTGTTCTTAGAACTCATCCACACTTTATGCCAAAGGTGGTTTCGCCTTTTCATATAAATCAATCAATTTATCTTCCCGTATTTTTTCTGAGGCCTCACGCCTCTAATGCAGAAAGAAACCTTTATACTTTGGATTGTAAAAGGGCCTTAGCCTTTTACCTACAAAGAACACAGCAACATAGAAAGTCCTCACAACTTTTTATAGCTTTTGACCCTAGTCATTTGGGACTTCCAGTCTCCAAAATAACTTTATCTAAATGGATTGTCCCATGCATATCCTTTGCTTATGAGAGTAAAGGTTTTCCTCTTCAGGACCATGTCACAGCTCATAATGTGAGAGCCATGGCTACTTCCACAGCTAATCTCCACTCTGTGTCTATCGATGACATTTGTCGAGCAGCCACATGGGCTTCGGTACACACCTTCACAGCCCACTACTGCCTGGATAAAGCCTCCCGTCGGGATGCCTTCTCTGGCCAAGCTGTTCTTCAAAATCTCTTTCAGACCTAATTCAACTCCTACCCACCAACTCTGGTGGAATGCCAGAGATCCATGGGAGGAAGGATGCCTATCTTTCTGGGGTGGCACCTTCCTGGGGCTTTCTCCCTGGCATCTTCAGCTAGGGAGTCCCCATATGTGAAGACTACATTCCTGCTTGTTCCTGGAGATAGCGTAGTTACTCACCTGTAACAGGTGATCTCCTGGAACAGCAGGAATTTAGTCTTCACAACCCACCCACCTCCCCTAGGAGTTGCCTCTCTATCTCTTTGTCTCTTTCCTCTCTCCCTCTATCCTTTCACTCAGCTACAAACTTAACTGAAGAGGGACAGTTGGAAAGGCGGGAAGGCAACGCGCATGTGCTGAGGGATGCTCCCAAAAGCGTTCCTATTGGATGCTGGGGAGCATTCCCACGCAGGCTCCGTCGGTACCGACGATACCCATATGTGAAGACTAAATTCCTGCTGTTCTAGGAGATCACCTGTTACAGGTGATCACCTGTTACAGGTGAGTAACTATGCTGTATGGAAAGAAGGAAAAAGCACTATCATAGGTTGTAAGCTACATCCAAATATAAAGAATTTTCTTTCTAACAAGTAATCATTAAGGTTTACAGTTGGTATCCTTGCCAATACTTTATTTTTGTGTAAATTTTGCATATTGCATTAAAAAAAAGTTTATGGTTTAGGCACTTGATATACTGCCCTTTACTTTGTGCATCGGAGCAATTTATACATATTTATTTATTTAATGCTATTTATATGTCGCCTTATCATTCAATCAAAGCGGTTTCCACGGCAAACAATCAAGGGGGCAAATGTTTTCATGCAGTGTACAGAGTGGTGTGTGTGTGTTGGCGGGGATGTGATTAGATTTGGTTTATCTACATAGTGCGCTATTATACATCATGAGCTATTATACAGTCTTATATACAGTCTTGGGGTGGGGGGGGGGGATTGATGATCTGACTTGTATGCTGGTTCAGCGGGTATGTCCATAGTAATCGATGAACAGGGTTGTCTTCAGCTGTTTTCGGAAGTCCTTGATTTCTGTGGTTAGTCTCAGATCATCTGGGAGGGAGTTCCATATGGATGGAGCAGCCAGGGAGATTGCTCGTTGTGCGGTGTCCTTGCGGGTCTTGGTGAAGTCTTTTGGGGTGTTAACCCGATTGGAGGTGCCTCTTCTTCTTGGCCGTGTGCTTGTGTCGGGTTGTATGAGTGTGTGTAGGCTTATGGCGGAGGAGTGTTGTTTGATCTTGAATATGTTTATGATAGTCTCGTATTTGATGCGTGAGATGATTGGGAGCCAGTGCAGTTCTTTCAGTATGGGTGTGATGTGATCGTGTCTTGTAGTACCAGCTATTATGCGGGCAGCTGTGTTTTGGGCCAGTTGTAGTGGTCTGAGGGTCTGCTTTGGTAGCCCGGTGAATATTGGATTGCAGAAGTCTAGTAGAGGGGTTATCAGTGCCTGGCAAACGGTGCGAAAGTGCTCTGGGTCAAGGAGGGGCTTGAGTTTTCTGATGAGTCGCATTCTTAAGTATGCACTTTTGGTTGCTCTGCCTATGTGTGCTTGGAGGTTAAGTTCTTTGTCCAGGATGACTCCGAGGTACTTACACTCATACCCATAAAGTCAGAAGTTATCTTTTATCTTGATGTCGGGTGGGGGGATAAAGGCCGGGTTTCGCATAATGATCAGTGCCTCCGTCTTGCTGTAGTTGATAGGTTGTTTTCCTGAAGCCAGTTTGCCATTTGGGTGAGGCAGTTTGTTATGTTGGTGTAGTCCGGGTTGTCGACTGAGATGGGTGTGTAGATCATGATGTCATCTGTGTGGATTGTATAATGTATGTGGTGATCTTTCATGATGGCACATATTGGCTGGATGTATAGGTTGAATAGGAGAGCTGAAAGGGCCGATCCCTGTGGCACTCCTTGTTTGACTTTTATGGGTCGAGATGTGTTGTGTCCTACTTTGACCTGTATTTGTCTGTCAGTTAGGTATGAATGGAACCAATTCAGGGTGGCACCGTGTAGACCGATGTTCTGTAGTCTATCCAATAGAGTCTTGTGGTTAACTGTGTCAAATGCAGATGAGATGTCAATGAATATCATGAGTATGCCTTTCTTGGTGTTGTCTATGATGCGGAGGACGCTGTCGAAGAGGTATATCAGAAGAGTTTCTACCCCGTGGTTGGGGCGGAACCCGTGTTGATTGTTGTCCAGGGGAGCGTGGTTGTCTATGTGTTCTTGTAGTTGGTGCTGTACAGTTTTTTTCGATTATTTTTGCTAAAAGTGGTATGCTGGAGATGGGTCTGTATGCTGCTGGATTGTTCTTGTCAAGTGTGGATTTCTTCGGGATAGGTCTTATTGTTGCGAGCTTCAATTGATTTGGCATGCACCCTTGGGTTAGGGAGGAGTGTACTATCTTGTGGATGGTTTGGATGAAGTTTGATTTGGTGGCCTTGATCCAGGGCACTGGGCAGGGATCCATGGGTGCGGTGCTTGGCTTGATTGCTGAGATGATGTGGGAGAGTTGCTCCGTGAATGGGGTGTTGAATGTTCCCCAGGTGTTCAAGGGTGTGATAGTCTTTGGGGTTGGGCTGGGTCTTGTTTGTTCTGCTGAGTGGAACTTTTCTTGGATGTGGTCCGCAAATTTTTGTGGGTTCAGTTGCACTTTGTCTTCGGTATCCTGGTCTTTGGTGAGGGCTTTTACGATTTCAAATAGTTCTCTGGGTTTGTTGTTGGAGTTGCGTATGAGGTTTGTATGGTATTCCCTTTTTGTTTGGTTGATGCATTCGTTGTATTGTTTTTTCTTTGTTAGGTATAGTTCCTGGTTCTCGGGTGACTTGTTCTGTCTCCATCTCCGTTCTATTTTTCTGAGGCTCCTCTTTTCGTTTCTTATAGTTTTAGAGTACCATGGTTTGTGTTGTAGTTTGTTGCAGCGAGGTGTCCTGTGTCTATATTCTGTTGCTTTGGCAGCGTTGTATATGGTGGTGTTCCAGTTGGTGATTAGTGCATCTAGGTCATCTGTTTCATGGTTTAGGTTTTGTATTGTGTCCTGTAGGAACTGGTCTCTGTCGAAGCATTTAAATCTTCTTTGTGTGGGGGTGTTGTCTGGATATTTGTTTAGTATCTACTCATTAGGTGTAATTTTTACTTCAATTAAGTGATGCTCAGACCATGGTACTGGTGTGGTGATGGGTGTTGATATTAGGCCTCTTGAGGTTAGGTAGTTGGGTGCAAAAATAAGGTCTGGTGAGGATCCATGTCTGTGTGTCAGGGTGGTGATTATTTGCGTGAATTGGAGTGAACTCATTGCTTGGAGAAAAGCTTCTGCATCTTTTTTGTTGGTGGACTTAAGGTATACATATGCAACACAACACAGGAGCAGCGCTCTTGCAAACCAACCAGGATACACAAACAGCAAGAGACGGAAGTCATCAAGGATGATTTAAAGGTCCTTTATTCACAAAAACCCCAACACGTTTCGGCGGAGGACCGCCTTCTTCAGGGGGTATACAGTTGCACTTCTTGCTAAACTAAACCTCTGAATAGTGATCAGGTATATTGTAACTGTAAATGTGCGACAACGGTAGAACTCTATTTGTATGCGCATTCAAGACATCATAGCGTTGATCCTGAAAATCTTCTCTAGATCATTAGAAACAACACCAATCGCTCAGCTCGCTGACTGAAGGGAGTTTTTGTGAATAAAGGACCTTTAAATCATCCTTGACGACTTACGTCTCTTGCTGTTTGTGTACCCTTAAGGTATACATACACATACATATATATATATATATACACACACTAACAGACGCTTATGTTTATTTTGCAATGGAGGTGTAATCCTTGTGCTTTGGCAATAGTTATCATGTTCTTAATGGGTTAGAAGGACAGGGTGCTAAATGGTTCTTCACCCGTATTATACATATTCTGTCCGTAAAGAGTACATTATCTTTTCATATAGCACTAAATGAGAGGTTAGATATGATTGGAATCTCAGAGACATGGTGGAAGGAGGTCAACCAGTGGGTACAAACTATATCGTAATGATAGAGTTGATCAAATTGGTGGCGGGATTGTGCTCTATGTTAGAGAGGGCATTGAGTCAGAAAGGATTAAAGTTTGGCAGGAAACAAAATTTGCTGTAGAATCTCTATGGATTGAAATTCCATGTAAAAAGGGGAAGGCGATGGCAGTCGGGGTGTACTGTCGACCGCCTGGCCAGAATGAACAAATGGATGATGAAATGCTCAAAGAAATCAAGGAAGCTAACAAACGTTACAGCACAATAATAATAATGGGTGATTTCAATTACCCCGATATCGACTGGGTCAGTGTCACGGCAGGACATGCTAGGGAAATAAAGTTCCTAGTTGAAATAAATGACTGCTTCTTGGAGCAGCTGGTTCATGAACCTACCAGAGGGGCAGCCATATTGGACCTAGTCCTTAGTGGAACACCAGGTCTGGTGCAAGAGAGAAGGGTGTTGGGGCCACTTGGCAATAGTGATCATAGCATGATCGCGTTTGATTTAATTAGTGGAGGAGGGATAGTAAGGAGATCCACAGTACTACCTTTTAACTTTCAAAAGGGAGACTATGATAAAATGAGGAAAATAGTTAAGAAAAAACTAAAAGGAGCAGTTGCAAAGGTTAAAGACTTACATCAAGCTTGGGTGTTGTTGAAAAATACTATCTTGGAAGCCCAGACCAGCTGTATTCCACGCTTTAAGAAAAGTGGAAGGAAGTCCAAACAACTGCCAGTATCGTTTAAAGGTGAGGTCAGAGAGGCTGCTGTTGCTAAAAAAGCATCTTTCAGGAAATGGAAAAAAGAGCCAAATGGCGAAACCTGGAAACAGCACAAGCACTGGCAAATTAAATGCAAGGCATTGATAAGACAGGCAAAGGGAGAATTTGAGAAGAAGCTTGCTGCGAAAGCAAAAATGCGTAATGAAGACTTTTTCAAGTACATTCGTAGCAAAAAACCTGTGAGAGAGTCAGTTGGTCCATTAGATGATAGAGGGGTTAAAGGTGCACTAAGAGGTGACAAGGCGATAGCGGAGAGACTGAATGAATTCTTTGCTTCGGTCTTTACTGAGGAAGATGTAGGGATGTTACCCATGACTGAAGTGGTATTTAAAGGTGCAGAAGAATTGAAGGAAATATCGATACATCGGGAAGATGTATTACAACTATTAGATAAACTGAAGAGTAGCAAATCACCTGGGCCGGATGATATACATCCAAGGGTGTTGAAAGAACTGAAATATGAGATTGCAGACCTGCTATTAGTAATCTGTGAACTATCATTAAAATAATCTGTAAAACCTGAAGATTGGAGGATGGCAAACGTAACGCCAATTTTTTAAAAGGGTTCCAGGGGTGATGGGAAACTACAGACTGGTAAGCCTGACGTCAGTACCGGGAAAAATGGTAGAAACCATCATAAAGGACAAAATTGCCAAACATGTAGATAGCCCTGGCTTAATGGGAGGCAGCCAACATGGCTTTAGACATGGAAGATCTTGTCTTACTAATCTGATACGTTTTTTTGAAGGTGTGAATAAACAGGTAGACAAAGGTGAGTCGGTTGATATAGTGTATTTGGACTTTCAGAAAGCCTTTGACAAGGTCCCTCATCAGAGACTTTTGGCAAAATTAAAGAGTCATGGGATAGGAGGCAGTGTACTATTGTGGATCAGGAACTGGTTAAAAGAGGGTAGGGCTAAATGGCCAATTTTCCCAATGGAGAAAGGTGAATAGTGGTGTACCCCAGGGATCTGTGCTGGGTCCGCTGCTTTTTGACATATTCATAAATGACCTGGAAAAGGGAATAACAAGTGAGGTTACCAAATTTGCAGATAGCACAAAACTATTTAAAGTTGTTGAAACCCAAAAGGATTGTGGGAAAATTGCAAGAAGATCTTGATAAATTGGAAAACTGGGCATCAAAATGGCAGATGAAATTTAATGTGGACAAGTGCAAAGTTATGCACTTAGGGAAGAACAACCCAAACTATGGTTACACAATGCAAGGTTCCACATTAGGAACCACCACCCAGGAAAAAGATTTAGGCATCATTGTGGATAACATGTTAAAACCCTCTGCCCAGTGTGCAGCGGCGGCCAAGAGAGCAAATAGAATGCTAGGAATTTTAAGGAAAGGAACGGAAAATAAAACAAAGGATATTATAATGCCTCTATATCGTTCCATGGTGAGACCGCACCTCGAATATTGTGTGCAGTTCTGGTCGCTGTATCTTAAAAAGGATATAGCGTTATTAGAAAACATTCAGAGAAGAGCCATCAAAATGGTAAAGGGGATGGAAGGATACGCCTATGAAGAAAGGCTAAAAAGGTTAGGGCTCTTTAACCTGGAAAAGAGACGGCCGAGGGGAGATATGATAGAAGTCTATAAATTAATGAACGGAGTGGAACGGGTAAACGTAGATCGATTGTTTACGTTATCAGAATATAGAAAGACTAGGGGACATGCAACGAAGCTACAGGGTAAACTATTTAAGACTAATAAAAGAAAATATTTTTTCACTCAACGTGTAATCAAATTCTGGAATTTGTTACCGGAGGATGTAGTAAAGGCTGTTAGTATAGCTGGGTTTAAAAAAGGTTTGGACAAGTTCCTGGAGGAAAGGTCCAAACCATTATTAAGAAGGGACCCAGGATATCAATGCTTGACCCAGTACAAGCATTGTGGAACCTGTGTCTTTTGGGGAAACTGCTAGGTACGTATGACCTAGATTGGCCACTGTTGGAAACAGGATACTGAGCTTGATGGACCTTGTTCTGACCCAGTATGGCATATCTTATGTTCTTATGTACAAAGTACTGCAAATGACATCTCTCCATAGTCTTACACAGAGGCACTATCACCACCTTTTTCCTTCTGGTCTTTCCTCTCCCAGTGCATCCAAGCATCCTTTTGACTTTCGTTAACACTTTTTCTACCTATTTAGACACCTTAAGATCATCAGAAAGAAATCACCCCCAAGTACCACTCTTCTTTGGTGGACAGAAGTACTTCACCCTCTGTACTGCACCACTCCGTTGGATTTTTTTTGCAGTCCAAATGCATGATCCTGCATTTTTTAGCATTAAATCTCCAAATTCTGCCAAATTCTTAGCTATTCTTCAAGCTTCGCTAGATTCTCCCCCCCTCATATAATCTACCCCTTCCTGGGTGTCTACTCTATTGCAGACTTTGGTATCATCTGCTAAGAGACAAATCTCACCTGACAGCCCTTCTACAATGTCACTTACAAAATTGTTACGAAGAATTGGATGAAGGACCACATCCCTATAGCACGCCACTGGTAACATCCTTCTCAGAATGAGCTACATTTACCTGTAACCTCTTGTCCCCTCCCACTCAACCAATTTTTAATCCATTCAGTCACTTTAGGGTCCATCCCTAGGGTGCTTACTGTTTCACACAGGTGACATAAACAAATTATCAAAAGCTTTACTGAAATCTAAGTACATCACATCTAGGGCTCTCCCTTTGTTCAACTCTCTGGTTACCCAGTCAAAGAAATTAATGAAATTTCTCTGTCAAGACCTGCCTTTTGTAAAACCATGCTGCCTTGGATTCTGTCCAATCCATTGGACTCCAGAAACCTCACTGTCCTCTGTTTTAGCAGTGTTTCCTTTAGTTTACTCACCACAGAGGTCAATTAACTGGCTTCATCTTTAATTCTGCTTTCCTTATCGTCCCTCCAGTCCAGTCCCGACCTGTGGGTTGTCACGTCTCACTAGCAGCTTGGAGACTGAGCATGTCCAACTCATAACATCAGCATATGTGTGCAGCTGGTAGCATCTCCCAGTCCCCACTTAGGCCTGGTATAGGTGAAATTGTCCTTGTGTTAGGAGGAGAGGGTGAAGCCCTGATAGTAGGGACCCTTCCTTTCATTTGGCCACAGTTCTCTGAGCATTGTTTAAAAAAAAAGAAAAGTAAAAGGGGAACCCAGATTCAAGCACTTAGGAGCAGCGGCAAGGGTAAATTCTGCTGGGAAGAAGGGCAGAGAGAGTGCAGACGGCAGAGCCTCCAGTTTGAGGGGGAGGAGGTCTTCAGCATCGACAGTTGCCTTGGTGTTTCCTGAACCCATCAGCAGTTGAAGAGCCGCGTAGTCTGCAGGAGCCAAGCTTGCTTTTTCTCCTGGGGTTCTTGCCTCTGGTGGCGAGGAGGTTGAGCCGTCGGCTGAACACTGAGCAGCAGAACTGCGAAGCAGGTGACTTTCCTTCTCCGATGGGGTTTGTTGTTTTGGTAAGGGTTTTGAAAGCGTCATTGGGGGTTTTAACAGTTGAGCTTCTGGCTCTCAGGTAGACTGCTTGGCAGCAGAGAAGGCATTTGCTGGCTGCGCAGGAGAGGTTGGCCATCTTTTTTTCATCTGTCTCTAGGCCACGTCTCGGAAGGGGGTTTGCTGCGGATGCCAGGGACCCTCTAGCACTCGTGTTTTTTTTGTTTTTGCAGCAAGAATCCCCAATAGCGTGTGGAGCAAGTTCACTAGCAAAAAAAGAAGAGGGAGGACAAATTTTTTTCATTCTCCCCATTTTGGAGGCCCGTCGGATTATTCTCTAGCTTTCTTTCCTGGGCAGTGTTGAAATGCCTGCAAGGCTCACATGACTGCCATGCGGTTCCCGGAGTGGGACTGTGTCTGAGGAGGGCTTCTGCCAGAGATGAGAGGCAGAAGCACGCTCTGTGGAGGATGGTCTGCAGGAGGCAAGCCCAGACAGTTAGCAGAAGGGAGACTCCTTGGGGGAGGGCCTGAGGGGTACACCCTAGTGGAAGAGCGGCATCCTTCTGCTGGAATGGCATTCCAGGGCGAATGGGGGAACAATTCGCTAATTCGCTCTGCTGTCTGCCCACATTGAGAGAAAAGGAGCCCAGAGTTCCTCTGCCCTCTACTTTGCAGGAGGAGATGTCTGTGTTTCCAGGGAAACCTCTCCCCAGAGTTGGTTGTCCTCATACATAAGGCTTCTTAATGAGGCAGACGGAAACAGAAGGCTCCTTGGGGTTCAAGAGGGGGCCCAGGAAGAGGGCATTGTCGGATATCACCAGAGCGGAGGACGAGCCTTTGGCCTTCCGCAGATGGGGAGAACACGGATCCATGGGATGATACCGGATCAATGCAGTCTGATGAACCTGGGGACCAGGGAACCGGAGCTCTTTCGCAGATGAAGCATCTGATCTGGAGGAAGGTAAAATCTCACAAGAGCAGGAGCTGCAGATTGTGCAGGTCTTCCAGCGGGAAGAGCTAGCCACTTTGATTTCCCACTCCTTGAGGACTTTGAATATGACCACAGGAATTCTAGAGGAGCAGGAGGAATCGCTGGAGGATCCCTTGTTCAGGCAGTTAGGAAGCTGCAGACTGTATTCCCGTTGCATCGGGTGATCAAGCAGGTGATTCAGGATGAGTGGGACGTTCCGGAAGCCAGCCTAAAGGGGACATGAACCATGGCGCGTCTCTACCCGCTTCTGGAACATGAGAAGGAACTGTTCAGCTTACCAAAGGTGGATGTGATGGTCTCGGCAGTAACCAAGAAGACAACCATTCCAGTGGAAGGCAGTACAGCCCTTGAGGACATTGAAGATCGAAAGCGGAAACCCTGCTGAAGCAGGCGTTTGATATCAATGCCATCTCCTTACAAGCCTGAATATGTGGCACTTTTTGTAGCCAGGGCATGTTTGTGCTGGGCTCAGGGGCTTCAGGGGGAGTCGGGGGTTCCAGTTCTCCTCTACAGGAGCCCACCAAGTTGGAGTTGGGCATAACCTACATGGCAGATGCTTTTTATGATCTCATTAGGTGCCTATCTAAGAGTATGGCAGCGGTAGTTTCTGTGCATCTTTATTTGTGGCTGTGAAATTGGTCTGCTGATGTGTCCTCCAAATCCTGCTTGAGCAGGCTCCTGTTCAATGGAAAGCTCTTGTTCAGAGAGGCATTGGAGAAGTTGGTGAAGGATTTGGGGGAATCTAAGGGAGGGAGACTCCCTGAGGATAAGCATAAGATGGGGCGCTCAGTGATGCCGGAATGAGGCCAACCTCGGGACTTTCGCTGCTTCCGAACAGTATGCTTTGCGTCTTACCTGAGGGGGTACTTCCTGTTGAGGGGGCAGTCCTTTTGAGGTTTTCGCGGAGCAGGAAGGGGGTTTTACTCTTCCTCTTCTTCGGCAAAAAAGAAACCACAATGAAGTGAGTGGGACCCAGGTGGGGGTGATTCCTATGGGGGGGAAACTGCAGGACCTACCCTGCCTGGGTCTGAATCACCTCTGATAATGGGATGCTGGAGGTCATCGGAGAAGGCTGTGTGCTCGAGTTCATGTGACCGCTCACAGATTTTTCTCCGGTCACCTTGCAAAGCGTCTCGCAAGGTCAAAGAAGTGCGAGACACCCTGGAGAGGCGGCGAGAGCTACGGGCGGTCGCGGAAGTAGTGCAAAGCCATTGCATCTTGGGACAATATTCCATCTATTTAGTGGTACCCAAAAAAGAGGATCCTTCAGACCCATTCTGGATCTGAAGCGCATGAATTGCTGTTTCAGGGTGCTGCAGTTCCATATGGAGATGACTGTTCATGGCTGTCAGGGAAGGCGAGTTCCTCACCTCCCTGGATCTCATGGAAGCCTACCTCCACGTTCCCATTTGGCTGGAACACTAATGGTTCCTAAGGTTCATGGTGTCCATGGGAAACTTTCAGTTCACCGTGCTGCTCTTTGGGGTGGTGACCGCTCCCTGAACCTTCATCAAGATCATGGTGGTGGTTGCATTTGCCCTGTGGAAGGAAGGCATCCTAGAACACTTGTATCTTAATGATGTTAGTCCGGGCAAAGTCCAGAGATGAGAGCGAGAGGGCCACTGCCCGGCTCGGGTGGTCGAGTTCTTCCAGAGTCTCGGCTGGGTGATAATTCTGGCAAAGAGCAACTTGCTCACGACACAGGAGTTGATTTACCTAGGAGCCCAGTTCCAGACGCGAGAAGGAAAGGTCTCCTTGCCATCAGATCGAGTGAGCAAGCTGCAGCAACAGGTTAGAGCCTCCCTCCAGTTGAAGTCCCCAACAGCCTGGCATTACCTTCAGCTCTTGGCAAAGATGGCAGCAACCATAGACTTGATCCCCAGGGCCTGGGCTCACATGAGACCCCTGCAGAGGGCACTTTTGAGGAGATGGTCAGCACAACGTTATCTGTTGGAGAGGCATCTGCTCCGCCCAGTGGCAGTCAGGGGACCCTCCAGTGGTGCCTGAAGCCAGAGAAGTTGTTAGCGGGGATACCTCTGGAGACACTTTGTTTGGTTTCCCTGACAACGGATGCCAACCTGTCTGGTTGGGGGGGGTGCACTGCCAGTCTCAGATGGTGCAAGGTGTCATGGGGTAGAGCAGTCAGAGCCTATGGAGATAGGAAACTCTGAGCAAAACAGAGCTAACACTGACAGCTCAGATCTGCACATGGCCCAAGGTTGCTATAGGCAACGTACACAAGCTGCTTCATGAGGTGTGAGGGAACGCCCAAACAGTAAGCTAGCTCATTAGGGAATGAGGGGCAGCTGGGAAGGGGTGGAGCCCAAGTAAACACCAGGACATATGCAGTTAAAAATCACTTACCGGAGGGTAGTGAAGAGAGAGCACCAGGGAATTCAAGAACCGGTGCTGACAGAGAGAGCACCGGGGAATTCAGGAGCCGTTGGTAACAGGGAGAGACTACCAGGGAAGTACAGAGCTGTTGAACCCATGAGGAACTGCTTTGGAAAGCAGTGCACAGCTGAACAGTATCCCAGGGAACCTTGCTACGGTGGGAGCGGAGGAGGTAGTCCTGGAACCAGGCTGAGGAAAGCCAAGCTGCCCAGCATCAGGTGCCAAGGGGGAGAGAGCTTCTATCCTGAAGATAGTTTTATGCCAAGAGGAAAGCTGAAAGAGAAACATAGTAAAAGGCTTCCGTATGGGCAAAGCTCTGCTTGGCTGAGAAACTCTGAAGAGAGAGTGCTGGAAGGTAGGCTTATTGATCCTAATAGAAGAGGAATAGAGTATAACGAATTGCCCTGTACGTATCAAGAGTTGTGTGGCTCTCCTAAAAGAAACTACAGAGAATGTGGTAATTACCCATTCCACTCTAGCCGGGAGGAGGAAGGGAACTCTCTGAGCTGTAGGGAGGAACTCTGTAACAATAGCGGAAGTTTCAGTCCAAAGGAAACTTACTCCGGTGTTGAAGAAATGCAGTGTGATTCCTGTGAGGAACCTGTTTATGAAAATTGCATGGACTGTACGTATACCATGTCTGATGCCATCACTTCTTTGTGCTGAAGTGCTGTAAAAAGTGTTTGTAAAGAAAACAGGAAGAAAGTTATTTGATTTGAAAGAGACTGTTTTCTTTTCCTTTTTGTCCATTGCAAAGCTGAAGTTAAGCAGAGTTTTTGTTCCAGTGTTTCTTTAATTTGGTACCAGACGAATGGTCTTTATGGTCCTTTGTTTCATTGTGCTTGAAATCCAACCCCGGGAAGGGGAATAAAAAGTCCTGTCTTAAAGCCTTACCACTTGACTGCAACTACATTCTTTTGCTAGTTTGTGGAACCACAACTCCCAGGGGGCACTGCAACGCCTTTCTATAACACTCCACAGCTACTGAAGAACATGCCCCGATGAATTACCCAGGCTTCTGGCCTCTGGGGACCTTCACGGGTGACAGGCTGGCGTAGTTTTTAGGATTTTTGCCTTGAAATAAAAGGACATTATTAAAGAAACTGCTGCTGTACCAGGAGACCCTTAGAAGCAAGTTCGCTGGCAGACCGGCCAGGAGGAGCTGAAGAGCACGGTGACCTTTCTTGCATGCCTTACACGAAGGCTAAGGTAAAGCTTACCTAGAGCATAAGTGTAGGAGGATTCGGGTGAGAAAGGGGCGCTGCTGTGCATAGAGGAATAAGGGGAGAAAGAACATAAGTGCCGCACTTGGTGGGCCTTTTTCTTTTTCTTTTCTCCACAGGGACGCAGAGTGCAAGAATGGACGGCAAAGAGATGATGCACTGGATGCAGCTCCAGTGGGCAAGCAGCTCGAATTGGCTCGACATATCCAGGAGCAGAGTGTCATCATGATGAGAGAGCAGCAGAAGCCACTCATGGACACTATGGAAGCACTCCTGAAAAAGCCACAGGAGCTTGGGATTGCTAACCCCTCTATGATTCCAGGGGTAGGACTAAGTGCTTGTCATGCATTTTCTTTGGGACAATTAAGTCCTCATGATAATTTGGACGACTTCATAGACGCCTTTGAGCGAATAGGGGAAGCTTTGAAGTGGCCTAGAGAGCAGTGGGCAACCCGCTTCGCGGTATCGCTCACTGGCGAAGCTCTCTCTGCCTACAAGGCAATGCCTGCTGTCCTTGCCGCTGACTATAATGAGGTAAAAAGAGCAGTCAAGGACAGACAAGGGCTGACCCCATTACATTACAGGAGAATGTTTAGGGAAGCCAGAATAAAGTCTCAGGAGACCCCTAAAGCCTTGCATCAAAGGTTGAAAAATTTAGCATGGAAATGGCTGACTCCTGAGAGGAGAACCCTAGAGTCAGTGGTGGACACAGTCATATTGGAGCAGTTTATGCAGGCTGTGCCTACTGAGGTGAAAACGTTCCTTACCCTACAAAACTGCCAAACCACTGATGAGGCAGCCAGTCTGGCAGAGAGATATTTTGAGGCGCAGATGGCTGACACCTCAGGGCTTGGTGTATTGAAGGCAGCGGGAATGGCAGATTTTAAAAAGGGAAAGGGTCCCAAGGGTAAAATGTATAATGTGGATGTTAAGAATATTAATGATAATGTTTTGTTTACATTAAAGGGAAATGTTATGCATGCGGGAAAGCGGGACATTTCCAGAGGGACTACACAGAGCGGACTGTCCTCGTGTCTGGAGCTGAGAAGCCCGTTCAAGATGGATTCCTTCTACATGTACAGGTAGAGGGGGTAGAGGCACTGGCACTACTTGACTCGGGGGCTGACCAGAGCATGGTTTCACGCAAGCTCTGGGAAGCCATTGAGGAGCGCCGTCAGTCAGCCCCGAGTCAAGCAGAGAGCCAGGTGCGGATAAAATGTGTGCACGGCGCATTTTCATATTATCCCTTGCAGAAGCTGTTTGTGCGTGGGTTAGGCACTGAACAAGCAGTACAAGTAGCCGTAATCCCAACATTGCCCAGAGACATTATCCTAGGCAGGGACTGGCCACCCTTTTATAAGGGGCTGGTAGCAGTTTTGGGCACCAGAACAGGCCTAGTTTCCACCCGGTCGCAAGCCGGAACCTCAGGGGTGGGGAGGATGTCATCTGAGAGCACAGAAAGGCCTGAAGGGGAGGAAGAATCCCAAGAGGAGGAATTGGATGAGGGAGAATTAAGCACTCTTCCTACACACAACGATTTAATCCACGCCCCAGTTAAGGAGGGTAAAAAGGAGAAAGCCAAGAAACGTCAAGAGAGGCGTTATAGGACCCGAGGGAGGGCCGAGTTAGAGGCCGGAGCAGGAATGCCCTGGGTGCCTGCAGAACTGGTTCAAAAGTTCCCATCATTCCCAGCGGAACAGCAGGCTGACCCAGCTCTTAAGAGAGCATTTGAATGGGCCCAGGAAACCCGACCTACACTGCCCAGGTTTTTCTTAGAAAAAGAAATTCTATATAGGGAGAGCATTGACCCATACACTGATGCCGTAAGAAAACAGTTGGTGGTGCCAACGACGTTTAAGGCCACGGTTTTACGTTTGGCACATGACCACCCAATAGGCAGCCACAAAGGAATCCAAGGCACCCTGGACCAGATATTGGCCTGCTTTTATTGGCCAGGGGTCTTCAAAGAGACCAAGCAGTATTACGAATCCTGTCCCACCTGTCAGAGGGTCACAGTCCTAAAACCTAAGGCTGTACGGATAGTGACCACACCCACTATAGCAGTGCCTATGAACCGCATAGGAATGGACATTGTAGGGCCTCTGATCAGAACACCGAGGGGTTTTCAGTACATTCTTGTAATAGTAGACCATGCTACCCGATTCCCGTGGGCTATTCCATTAAGGAACACCTCTGCGAGGATAATAGCCCTAGAGCTTGTGAATTTATTTTGCGAGGTAGGTTTTCCTAGAGAGGTACTTACTGATCAGGGAAGTAATTTTCTATCCAAGCATTTGGCTATGGTGTGGGAGGCATTCGGCGTAAAGCACATACGGACTGCGGCATATCATCCACAGTCGAATGGACTTGTAGAGCGGATGAACTTGTCCATAAAACAAATGCTTAGAAGGGGTTTAAAAAAGGGAGAGATGTCTGACTGGGACACTCTACTCCCATTCGTATTGTACGCGCGTAGGGAACGCATACAAGCATCCTTGAAGGCATCCCCATACGAACTTATGTTTGGCCGACCCCCTAGGGGAATTTTAGATATTCTACACGAGCAGTGGGTGGAGCCAGACACGCAAGCGGTTGGGGTACCTCAGTTCTTAAAAGATCTGAGGGAATGCTTAGAGAGGACGTCAAAGTCCTCAATAGAGAATTTGCAGGCCAGTCAACAGAAGCAAAAGCGTTATAACGACAGGGGCACGAGACCTAGGCAATTGGCTATAGGAGATAGGGTACTTGTCCAGGTAGCAGACCCGGGACCTAAGTTTGAATCCCATTGGAAAGGGCCTTGCACAGTAGTGAAGAAAGTGGGGCCTGTCTCATATCGGGTGGAGAACGAAAATGGGCGCCAACAGGTTTATCACCTAAACGTCCTAAAGCCATGGAAGGATAGGTCAGCCACTGCCAGTATATGGTCTATGTAGAGCAGCGATACAGTACCCAGGATAAGATTACGTGCTGTCTGAAAGGTTCAGCAGCCCGTAATATTTTAAGGGGGGGGGATCTGTCATGGGGTAGAGCAGTCAGAGCCTATGGAGATAGGAAACTCTGAGTAAAACAGAGCTAACACAGACAGCTCAGATCTGCACATGGCCCAAGGTTGCTATAGGCAACGTACACAAGCTGCTTCACGAGGTGTGAGGGAACGCCCAAACAGTAAGCTAGCTCATAGCTCTTTAGGGAATGAGGGGCAGCTGGGAAGGGGTGGAGCCCAAGTAAACACCAGGACATACGCAGTTAAAAATCACTTACCGGAGAGTAGTGAAGAGAGACCACCAGGGAATTCAAGAACCGGTGTTGACAGAGAGAGAGCACCATGGAATTCAAGAACCGTTGCTGACAGAGAGAGAGCACCGGGGAATTCAGGAGCCGTTGGTAACAGGGAGAGACTACCAGAGAAGTACAGAGCTGTTCAATCCATGAGGATCTGCTTTGGAAAGCAGTGCACAGCTGAACAGTATCCCAGGGAACCTTGCTACGGAGGGAGCAGAGGAGGTAGTCCTGGAACCAGGCTGAGGAAAGCCAAGCTGCCCAGCATCAGGTGCCAAGGGGGAGAGAGCTTCTATCCTGAAGATAGTTTTATGCCAAGAGGAAAGCTGAAAGAGAAACATAGTAAAAGGCTTCCGTATGGGCAAAGCTCTGCTCGGCTGAGAAACTCTGAAGAGAGAGTGCTGGAAGGTAGGCTTATTGATCCTAATAGAAGAGGAATAGAGTATAACGAATTGCCCTGTACGTATCAAGAGTTGTGTGGCTCTCCTAAAAGAGACTACAGAGAATGTGGTAATTACCCATTCCACTCTAGCCAGGAGGAGGAAGGGAACTCTCTGAGCTGTAGGGAGGAACTCTGTAACAATAACGGAAGTTTCAGTCCAAAGGAAACTTACTCCGGTGTTGAAGAAATGCAGTGTGATTCCTGTGAGGAACCTGTTTATGAAAATTGCATGGACTGTACGTATACCATGTCTGATGCCATCACTTCTTTGTGCTGAAGTGCTGTATAAAGTGTTTGTAAAGAAAACAGGAAGAAAGTTATTTGATTTGAAAGAGACTGTTTGTTTTCTTTTCCTTTTTGTCCATTGCAAAGCTGAAGTTAAGCAGAGTTTTTGTTCCAGTGTTTCTTTAATTTGGTACCAGACGAATGGTCTTTATGTTCCTTTGTTTCATTGTGCTTGAAATCCAACCCCGGGAAGGGGAATAAAAGTCCTGTCTTAAAGCCTTACCACTTGACTGTAACTACATTCTTTTGCTAGTTTGTGGAACCACAACTCCCAGGGGGCACTGCAACGCCTTTCTATAACACTCCACAGCTACTGAAGAACATGCCCCGATGAATTACCCATGCTTCTGGCCTCTGGGGACCTTCATGGGTGACAAAGGTAGTTGGTTGCTGGAGGAGTCTTCCTGGGCCAGCAACTGGCTGGCGATGCGAGCAGTGTTCTTGGTTCTCCAGAGATTTGGCCACCTCCTTCAGGGGAAGGTGGTGAGTGTTCTCGGACAATGCCACTACAGGGGCCTCCATCAACGTGCAAGGGGACATGGACAGTGAACAGTTGGAAAACAAGGTCGCCACATTGCTGGCCTTGGCAGAGGACAATCCCCAGGCGTTGTCGGCGGCCCATGTGGCCGGCAGAGAGAACGTAATGGCTGACTATCCCAGCCAGGTGTGGGTGGATCCCAGCAAGTGGACGCTCAATGAGGAAGTGTTTGCACATGTGGTGCGTCACTGGGGTCCATCGATTGTGGATCTCATAGCGACCTTCGAGTCCACAAAAGCAAGTTGCTTCTATAGCAGACGCAGGGAGCAGATGTTAGAGGGCCTTGATGCATTAGAGCAAACCGGTCCTGGGCCAATGCTGCACTATGTATTTCCCCTGTGGGCCCTGATAGGGCGAGTGGTGCAGTGGGTTGAGGCACACAGAGGACTGGTCATCCTGATTGCTCCCAATTGGCCATGCAGACTGTGGTATGCCGATCTCGTGTGGCTGATAGTGGATCAGCTGTGGCATCTGCTGATAAGGGAAGACCTGCTGCTGCAGAATCTGGTGCAGATGCCTCAGGTGGATTGATTCTTGCTTATGACCTGGTTCTCGAGAGGGCTAGGTTGAGGAAGCGCGGCTATTCTGGATCGGTAATCTCGACACTGTTAAAAGCATGTAAGCACCTGGAGGAGTAAATGACATCACTGGACGAGATGGTAGCTTAAGAATAGAGCTCCGTCGGTAAAATCGAAATACCTGGACAAGAGACAGCTCCTGAAGAGCGGAAAAGTCAGAGCCCATCGTCGAAGGTTGGGTGCACTCCCGGGAGATGGCAACGCTGAAAAAGAGTACAGCAGACTTGAAAGCATATGCTTTTAAAATCACGAGTGGGAGCGCCGTGGGGAAAAACAAGATGGCGGCGCCATGTGAGTTAACTGTGGAGGACACAAGTAGAGCTGGTATGGTGGCTGAACAACGAGAAAGTGAAATCAAAGGCCTGAAAGGGGAGTTAAAAGGGTGGTTCACTACTATAAGACAAGATTTAGCCCACTTCAAATCCGAGGTGCAAACTTGGATGGAGGAGCTGAGAGTGGATATGCGGGAGGTGGAGAAAAGACTAGAAGAAGTGGAAAATAAGGTAGAAGAACAAGAAGATATAATAAAGACTATGCAAGCGAAAGTGAGTGCCCTGATGGGGGAGCAGGAAGAGGTGTGGTCAAAAAGGGAAGATCTTGAAAATCGATCTTGTCGTGTGAATTTAAGAATACTTGGAGACTCTGAGAGTAAAGAAAAAGAAGACTGTATAATTTTTTTTTAATATAATTTATTTATGCAATTTTCCAAAAAAAACCAAGAAACTAACAATTCCTTGCCAGAAAATAGAGTACATGTCAACAAAACCATAATCTCACCAACATAATATAAGGATAACAATTCAAACATTACTCCAAGTAGTCCACATGGTGGGGGAAAGAGCAAAAGAAAAATACTTCCAAACAGAGGTATTTTGGAAGCAAATGTATAGGATAAAGTAATTAATAGATAATCCAAGAGGCACGGAGGACCCAAGTACTACTATTTCTTAAGAGAACATACTACAGTTGACATTATCATTTTGGCGACACGGCTGTTGAAATTCTAGCATTGATGAAGGTATTAAGATCATTTGGGTCTGAAAAAACATATTTAACATTCTTAATTATTACCAAACATCGACACGGAAACCTAAGAAAAAAGGATCCCCCCAACTGAGTCACACCTGCCTTATATAAGAGGAACTGTTTCCTCCGCTTCTGGGTTTCTTTAGTCAAATCAGGAAACATTGAAATAGTAAAACCCATAAAGGATTCTAAGCGTTTTTTGAAAAACAGCTTCAAAAGCCAATCCTTATCTGAAATTAAAGCGCACTGAACTAACAATGTAGAGGCAATACAGTTTTCCCCCTCAACATCAGAAATCATACCAGAAATATCTAGAGCTTCAAAATTAACTTCAGATACAACTACTGGGTTCTCAGCATTTTTCTTAGCTATTGGGAGATAATATACTTTAGCCAAAGGGGGAATCAAGCCCTCAGCAGTTTCTTCAGCTTTGTTGAAAGATCAGGGGATAATTAAGTATAAGCTGGAAGTGTTGGAAAACGCTTCCAGGGCTGCAAATCTACGTGTTTTGAATTTTCCACGTGTGTCTGGTGTTACTGCGTTAGATATGTTTAAAAGATATATGTTGGAAGTCTTAAAAATCCCTGAGGGCTTGATTCCCCCTTTGGCTAAAGTATATTATCTCCCAATAGTTAAAAGACTGTATAAATTTAGTGGAGCAAGTCAGTCATCGAATATTGGAGCAGGCTGGTGTGGATGGGACCGAACTTTGTTGGAGGATAGAATGTGCACACAGAGCGCTCGTCCCTCGGAGAGAGGGGCGAGCAAGAGATATAATAGCCTGTTTTCATGAGTATGCAACAAAAAATGCTGTTATGAGTGCAGCTAGGAAGTTAACAGAAATAACCTGGGAGAACCAGAAAACTGAAGTGTATGCAGACCTGCCCGTGATTGCTATGAGGAAGCGGAGAGAATTGGCAGGACTGACAAAGCATCTGCGAGAGGAACAAATTAAGTACAAATGGACTTATCCCTTTGGATTACAATTCAGTATGGAAGGGGTGTCATCCCACATGTGTAATATGGGGGAAGCCAACAAGCTAATGCGACAAGCAGGCTGGAT
Source organism: Ichthyophis bannanicus (assembly GCA_033557465.1). NCBI lineage: Eukaryota > Metazoa > Chordata > Amphibia > Gymnophiona > Ichthyophiidae > Ichthyophis > Ichthyophis bannanicus. Next base: position 169,561,037 of record CM066040.1, on the reverse strand, counting down.
GGAGGGGACAGTAGTCAACGGCACTAAGGTTGTGAGGAGGCATGAGGACGCAGGCAGCTGGTGCCCCAGGGGGATAAATGTTTAAGGAGACAGAAGAAGAATATGGCACAAGAGGAAGAGAGAGGGTGATTGGATGCACAGCTTTGGACATGCTATAGATGGGAGCAGCAATATGTATAAAGCTTGCATAAGGAGTAGGTGAAGAGATGAGGCGTATGAATGGTGTAATAGAGACAGGTATATGTAGATGTGTGTGTATACTGATTTGGAGTCTGGTACATCATGCCTTATAGGAGGGGGATGGTTGGAGATGATCAAGTCTGGAGGGGGAGGTGAAAGGGGTAAGGGGAGGGATAAGGAGCGGGGGGGGGGGAATGGGACTTTCTTGCCAGATTAGATGCTATAATTGGACGACAGCTTCGTATGGATAAAATAAGAGTATTAACCTTGAGTGTGAGGGGTGTAAACTCACTGATTAAAAGACAACGAATGTATAAGGAAATTATTAGGCTCAAAGGAGACATTATCTTCATACAAGAAACTCATTTGAAGAAAGCTGATGAGTGGAGGGTGGCACATAGAAAATTCCCGGGACAATGGTATGCATCTAATAGAATTGATTTGAAAAAGAGGGGAGTGGGAATTTTGATTAACGGGAGAATCCCATACGTGGTCGGGGAAGTACAGCAGGACAGAGGAGGAAGATTTCTTCTTCTTAAAGTAAAAATCCAAGAGCAATGGATTACTTTAGTAAATATATATGGCCCGAATGCTTCACAGGGGGTATTTTTTGAGAGTTTGGCATCTTCTGTGGAGCAATTTGCGGAAGGACAGGTGATTTTGGGGGGGGGGGGGGGGATTTTAACTTGACTCTCAATCCCCAGTTAGATAATTCAAAAGGGTATAGTGAGGGCAGTGCGAAGAGTAGGAGGAAGTTAAAATGAATGGGTACAAACTTAGGACTTTAGGATACCTGGAGGGAGTTGAAAGGACGAGAAAAAGACTTCACATTTTATTCCCCAGTACATAAGACGTTCTCTAGGTCAGACATGATATGGGTGTCTAAAGCCTTGTTAGAGAGGATTGAGAACTGTGAGATGGGGGAACGAATATGGACGGATCAAGCGCCTGTATGGATTGATTGTGTGATGGGGAATTTGGGGAAGCAGAAGAGGGGATGGATATTAAATGAATCATTATTGGAACCGCCTGAGGTAGTGCAAAAAATAGGACAATCCATAAAAACTTATTTGGAGATTAATGATAGAGAAAATTGTAAAACTGAAACCCTGTGGGAATGTTTGAAGGTAGTAGTGAGGGGAGAGTTGATATCAGCAGGGACATACATGGAAAAAGTTAGAGGGTCATAAAAAACTTTTACGGGGTAAGATCCATGGAAGCAGTCCAAATGCCCCCAAGCTTATTTATTTATTTATTTATTTAACAGCTTTTATATACCGCACTTTTGATATCAGCGCGGTTTGCATTTTAACAATTTTGTACTTAAACATAGAACAAATGTTAAGTTTACAAGGAACAGGGAATAAAAACATGGATAACAGGGATTAACAATTAACAGAAATTCTCAACTATTTACAATAGATTCTTAAATGCTCGAGCTCTAAAGATAGGGTTTGTGAGGATTGGTCTAGAACAAGTGATAAGGTTTCGGGAGCTTATTTGACTAGCCGTGATCGATGGTTTGTGTAGAAGGGGGAGGGGGTGGGGGGTCAGTATATTGCGAGAAGTGTTGTAGGAAGAGATGTGTTTTTAGGGATTTTCTGAATTGGGACAGGTCTTTTTGTGATCTAATACTAGGTGGTAGCATGTTCCAGCATCTAGGGGCGAAGGATGAGAATGCTCTTAAAGTGGTTGTTTGAGTGAGTTTTGTAATGTCTTTTGGGACTGTTAGCATGTTCTCTGTTACAGATCGTCTAGATCTGGCGTTCTGTGTGTGTTGGAGGAGATCAGATAAAGAGGATGATGAGATATGGTGGAATGCTTTGAAGGTTAGAATGAGGGCTTTGTATAAAATCCTGCAGGATAGTGGGAGTCAGTGGAGGTCAAATAGGATGGGAGTAATATGTTGATTCTTTGGGGATCCATGAAGAACCCTGGCCGCTGTATTCATGGCCAATTGAAGCGGGTTCAGCGTGCTCTTGGGTAGGCCATGAAGTACGATATTTGCATAGTCAAAGTGAGGAGTGACTAATGCCTGGAAGGTTGTGTGGAAGTCACATGGTTCGAGCATAGGTCTGAGGTGTCGAAGAGTCCTGATTTTATAGTAGATGGCTTTTACAGTATTTTTTATGTGTTCTTTGAATTCAAGTCGCTGGTCAAGTATAACACCCAGGTAACGTATTGAGGTTTTGATTGGTAGATCAGCATCTCTTGTTCTTAGAGTTGGTGGAGGGGAGAAGTCTTTGTTCCTAGTGACAATAAGGACTTCGGTTTTTTTAAAATTGATTCTGAGATTTTGTGAGAGTAGCCAGTCGGATATTGAATTGAAGCAGGTGATTAGTGTAGTGTAGTCAGGTTTTAATACATTAATTGGAGTGAATAAGAGCACGTCATCTGCGTAGATAAGACATGATATTCCGAATGAGCGGGAGATGTTGCAGAGAGGTTGCATATAGATGTTAAATAGAAGGGCTGAGAGAGAAGAACCTTGCGGAACTCCTTGCTTCTGATGAAAAGGCTGAGATGTGGTATCACCAATCCGTACTTGTTGCCAGCGATCTTCTAGGTAAGATCTGCACCAATTCAACGCCATTCCTTGAATTCCTTTTTCGTGGAGCCTGGTGAGCAGTTGGTTGTGGTCAACAGAATCAAAAGCTGCTGCTATGTCTAGGAAGATCATAGCGACTCCATTTCTGATATTGTCTGTTGTATTAATGAGTGTGTTCAATAGGGAAGTTAGGAGGGTTTCAATTCCGTGAGCTTCTCTGAAGCCATGTTGGTTTGGATCTAGTGGGGCCTCGGAATCAATGTGTTGTTGGATTTGTCTCAGTATGACTTTTTCTAGGATCTTGGCTAATGAAGGAATACTTGAAATTGGGCGATAGGAGTCTTCCTTTTTCGGATCCAGTTTGTTGTTTTTCAGTAGGGGACGGATGGAGGTCTGCTTGAGGGCTGTTGGAAATATCCCGGATCTAAGGGACTGGTCGGCTAAGGCTGATATGTATGGGCTGTTTTCAGTGATTTGATCCAGTGGGCTGGACATGGATCATTAGGGGCGGTAGTGGCGTTGATGGATGTAATAATTTCTTCGATAGACTTTGGAGTTGGAGATGAGAAATTATTGAGTATGAATTGGATGTTGGAAGGTTGCATGGTTACACTTGTGGTTACTTTAGTGATCTTGATTGCCTTGGATTGGATGTAGTCAGCATATAGTTGTGGGTGTATATATTCCTGTTGTGGTGAAGGAGGTTCAATGGTTAGGGATTTTACTATTTGGAAGAGATTTCTTGGTTTGTTGAGGGAACGGCTAAGTAGCTTTGTATGGTGTTCTCTTCTCTTATCCCAGGTTAGCTGGCGATGGGATTTCAAGTTAGCTAAGTAAATGGACTGGTCGTGAGGATTTAGGGAGTGTCTCCATTTCTTCTCTAGTCTCCTCAGTTGTTGTAGGGAGGTTCGTAACTCTGAGGAGAACCATGGTGCGTTCTTTTTCTTGGCAATAGAAGAGTTGGTGGAGGTTTTATCATGTGTAGTGGTAGGCTGCGCTGATAGTCCAAGAGCGTTGTTCCAGTTTGATACAATATCATCGATGTTGTCAGGTATAATGGAGAGTTTTGGTATGGTATGGGAGGTGATTGTATCCATGTTGAAAGGTTTGAATCATGCAGGTTTCGGTGGTGGGTAAGCATCTGGTGACTTGTTTGGAGATTCGATAGATGGAATGGTGAATGAGATAAGGTTGTGATCAGACCAGGGGACGGGGGTTGAGAGGGGCTCGGGTTGGTTTATCAGATCCGGGTGTGCTGATAGGGCAGAGATGAGATCAAGGAGATTTCCTTGTTTATGAGTGGAAATTTTTACAATTTGATTGTAGTGTAAGTTGATCATGGCATCAAGGAAGGAGTTGGATACTGAAGGTGGTGTGGATGCAAGGTTAAAATCTCCGAGGATCCAGTTAGGTTTGTTGATATCTAATGGGTTGATGGCAAGATCAATTATGGTTGAGAGATCGTCAGCTGGAGCATTTGGGGCTCTGTAGATGAGGTTTATGGTGTTGCTATTATTGGAGATGGATAGAGTATTTGTGTGGTTTGTGGCATTGGTAGAGATTACGTGGTATTTCAAATCCGTTCTTGCTATTATGCAGACTCCTCCTCCCTTTCTGTTTTCTCTGTTACAGGTATAGATGGTGTAGTTAGGTGGGGTAAGTTGGTTCATTAGGACGTTGTCGGTATTAGAAAGCCATGTTTCTGTGATCAGCAGGATGTCTAGTGTGAAGTTTGATATAAGGTCAATGATGGCTGGCCATTTGTTGCGGGCTGAGCGTGCGTTAATGAGAGCGCACCTGAGCTTCTGTGGAGTAGTTCTTGGATTAGGTCTCTTGTTGTTTGTAGTTTCAAGAGGTACATAAAGACGGTAATTGTGCCTACTGTAGTATGTACTTTGTGGGTAATGTTGATGATTTTGATGGGGTTTCCTATTACGGGTTTGGTGAATAGGTATAGGGTTGGTATCGGATGTTAGGGCAAAGGAAGTATGTAATATGCTAGAGAGGATGGATAGGAGCAGGAGTGAACAAGTAATGGTGGCCATGGCGTAATCCTGGGATGGTAGAGAGGGTGTAAATACTTTGGCTTGAGTGCTACTGGCAACAGTAATAATTGAATGTTACTGACCACAGTAATAAGTGAATGCAACAGTAAAATTGAAAGTTACTGGCAACAGTAATAAATTGTGGGCATGCTACTGACAACAGTAATAATAAATTCCTAAACAGCATGTAACCGCTAGCACTGGTGAATTTAATTGGCGTAATAAGGTTGAGCAGAGAGAAAAGAATTATGATATATAGTACAATCGATAATTAGGCTGTGAGAGAAGAGTTAGTTGAGTCCAACATGTAGATAGTATACTTGCTGTGGTTGAGGTTACGTGGAGAGGGTGTAGTAAGCGAGCTCGACCATGTGGGAGCTCAGCTGTATTTGGATGTATTTGCTGGACACAGCGTTGTAGATTTCTTCGTTGTTTCCTTGTCAGGATGTAGGGACTTGAAGCGCCTGAAGATCCTCATGTAAATTTGCACTCTGGCCCCGTGCATATCTTTTGAAGCGTCTCGGTGCAGGCTGTGTAGGTTCCGTCGACGATGACTGGTTAGGTGCTTGCTCATTGCTGAAATTTGGGCGGGTAGTTGGTGGCTCTATTTTGGTGCCCCGCCTAAGGGCCACGCCAAAGGGCCCTCTTGCGAGGCCCTCAGGCGCGGGCCCGCAAGGCACGGGCGCCGCTTGCCGGTGGCGCTTTTTATGTGAGCCGCTGTGTCCTCCCACAGCCCCGATTGGGCTGGAGTGCAGGAGCGGGAGATCGCTTCCCGCGCTGTGCTCGACCCCGACCGGGGAGCTTCCAAAGATGGCTGCAGTTATTGAAGCTTAGTCTAAAACCACAGTTGAAAGCTATAATAGTAATCCCCCCAAAAATCAACAGTTAGAATTTATAGATTTAAGCCAGCAGAGAAGCTAGAAAGATTTGTTCTTAGCGTAATGGAGGCTTCTCAGCTTCTGCAAAAACTGGCTCAGACCAGTGCCAGGCCAGGTGTGCAATGCTCCAAATCAGCTCCTCCCTGGGAATAGGGTTTCACCAACCAGTGCAGCAAGGGTAAAAACCTAGTTAACTTTCTATCTGCCACACACACACACTGATTTCTGATGTAAGTCTATACAAGGAAAGAAGTCCAAATGCCCCCAAGCTTAGTCTAAAACCAGAGTTGAAAGCTATAATAGTAATCCCCACAAAAATCAACAGTTAGAATTTATAGATTTAAGCCAGCAGAGAAGATAGAAAGATTTGTTCTTAGCGTAATGGAGGCTTCTCAGCTTCTGCAAAAACCACCACCACCGCTCCCACAAAGAACCAAACACCCCAGGAACAAATGGATCACAGTGGGTTCTGGAAGATTGCGACCTGTAACGCAGAGACATCCTATACATCAAGAGATATTCCTGCATAATGCCTTCTCTGCTTTGGCTAATGAGGATGCTCAATCCAATGAAACTGAAGGGCCCTTAAATGAGTCAGACAATGCCCAATCTCCTGTTAAAGCACCAAATATGAAGAAAACCTCACCAAACAGAAAACTACTACTACTTGGAGATTACATCATCAAAGGCACCAACTTGGGAACACAGTTCAAAGGAGAGAAGATAGTCATGTGCCTACCAGGTTCGACAGCCAGCAGGAATACAAACCAAATTGTTGAAGTACTTAGCGCAAAAAGTGAACACTCCAAACTTGATGATATCCACTTGGGCACAAATGACCTGGCTAGAAACAATGCCTCTACAGTCCAAAAGGACTTCCAATCTCTGGGAGAGAAACTCAAGCCCATTGTTAACACTGTTGCATTCTCAGAGGTTCTGCCTGTTCTTGGTAAGGGGACAAAAAGGCTGCATCGCATTAACAGCTTTAATACATGGCTCCAGACTTGGTGCAAACAAGAAGGATTCAGATTTATTGGTGACTGGGGAAACAGATGGACCAACAAGAGACTATACTGTGCTGATGGACTACATCTCTCTGTCTCAGGGAAAAGAATCTTAAGTGAATAATTCAGGCAGTATGTGCATATGCATTTAAACTAGGAAAAGGGGGTGACGGATGTGGAAGGTCAAGACCGGCACGCCACCCCCTGCAAAAGCAGATAAATATCAGAAACAGCCACACTTTTACATCACACATCAAAAACAAGTGGGAAGATGTGGGCAGAACAAAATCAATGCAAAATACACACAAGCCAGGTAAATGCTGGAAAGCAATGAGCACAAATGCTCGAAGCTTAGCCAACAAAGTTCCGGATCTGGAAGCCCTAATGGTGGAAATGGATTTGGACATTGTGGTCATTACAGAAACATGGTTTAATGAATCGCATGATTGGGATATAGCCATAGCTGGTTATAATCTATTCAGAAGAGACAGAGAAAATGGAAAAGGAGGAGGAGTAGCCTTGTATGTCAAAAGCAATATTAAAGCTACTGAAATGCAGGGGACATGGGGAAAAGAAGCAGCGCTCTGGATTGCATTGGAAAGAGGAGATGGCACTGTCATCCATGCTGCTGAAGTCTACAGATCTCCGACTCAAATTGAAGAGATAGATAACGATTTGATTATAGATATTGCCAAGATAGCCACAAAGGGGGAAGCCATCATTTTGGGTGACTTCCTGATGTGGATTGGATTACTCCTTCTGCACATCTGGAAAGAAGCAAAATAATTGTAGATACTCTCCAAGATGCATCGCTTAGACAAATGGTGATGGAACCAACCAGGGAAAGCTCAACGCTGGATTTAATGCTCACCAATGGTGATAGCGTGTCGAATGTCTGCGTGAGTGCCCCTGTGAGCAACAGCAATCATCACACGGTGTGGTTTGAGATAAAAGCTAAGGTACAGGCCAAACATAGCAAGCTCAAAGTCCTAAACTTCAAAAACAATGACTTCAATAAAATGGCCGAGTACCTAAAGGAGGAGATGACGGGGTGGAAGGAGATAAGGGAAGTGGAATTGCAATGGGCTAAACTAAAGGTGGCAATAAAAGAGGCAGCAGACAAATATGTAAAAAAGGTAAACAAAAACAAGAGGAGAAGGAAACCTATTTGGTTTTCCAAAGAAGTGGCTGCTCAAAGGCAAAAACCACAGCTTTCGCAAAATTCAAAAGCTTGCAAACAGAAGAACATAGAAATTAATACAGGATCAAACTCAGAGTCTAAAAGAGAAATAAGGATAGCAAAATCAAAGGCAGAGGAAAAGATGGCTAAAGATGTTAAGGGTGGTGACAAAACTTTCTTCAGGTATATTCGGGAAAGGAAGATCAGAGTTGGAATTGCAGGACTCGGAAGTGCTGGGAAAGGACTCGTGGAAAGTGACATAGAAAAAGCAAAATTGCTAAACAAATACTTCTGCTCTGTTTTTACTAAAGAAAATCCTGGAGATGGACCAGCTGTGACTCCCAAATATAAAAATGGGAATGTAGTAGATACCACACCATTCACAGAAGATGAGGTGTTGGAACAACTTGCTAAACTGAAAGTGGACAAAGCCATGGGACCGGATGGGATACATCCCAGGATACTGAAAGAGCTCAGAGAGGTTCTTGCAGGGCCGTTAAAGGATGTATTCAACAGATCCTTGGAAACCTCAGGACTGGAGAATGGCTGATGTCGTACCTCTACACAAAAGTGGTGACACGGAAGAAGTGTCAAACTACAGACCCGTGAGCCTTACCTCGGTGGCGGGAAAAGTAATGGAGGCGCTCCTGAAAGAGCGAATAGTGAACTTTCTCAAAACCAACGGGTTGCAAGATCCGAAGCAACATGGTTTTACTGAAGGACGGTCTTGCCAAACAAATCTGATTGAGTTCTTTGACTGGGTGACCAAGGAACTAGATCAGGGGCATGCGATGGATGTCATCTACCTGGATTTCAGCAAAGCCTTTGATATTGTTCCTCACAGGAGGCTTGTCAATAAACTCAGTAGCTTGGGGATGGGTACCAAGATGGTAAACTGGATTAGAAATTGGTTGACTGACAGACGACAGAAGGTGATAGTACATGGAGCTCACTTGGATGAAAGGAAGGTGATTAGCGGGGTGCCCCAGGGTTAGGTCCTGGGCCTGGCACTGTTCAATGTATTTGTGAGTGATATTGCTGAAGGACTGAATGGAAGTCTGTCTTTTTGCAGATGACACAAAAATTTGCAACAGAGTGGACTCCCCCGAGGGAGTGGATAACATGAGGAAAGATCTACAAAAGCTGGAAGAATGGTCTAATGCTTGGCAATTACGATTTAATGCGAAAAAGTGCAGTGTCATGCACTTAGGTAGCAGAAATCCAAGGGAAATGTACGCAATAGGGGGCGAGAGGTTGGTGTGCATGGTTCAGGTGAAAGACCTTGGTGTGATTATCTCTGATGATCTCAAGGTGGCAAAAGCCAGGAGGCTGTTGAGCTGCATACAAAGAGGGATTACCAGCAGAAAGGAAGAGTTACTTATGCCACTGTACAGGTTGCTGGTGAGGCCTCACCTGGAATACTGTGTTCAGTTTTGGAGACCATATCTTGCAAAAGATGTAAAAAGACTGGAAACTGTTCAGAGGAAGGTGACCAAAATGATTTGGAGCCTGCATAAGAAACCTTATGAGAAGAGACTTGAAGACCTAAATATGTACACTTTGGAGGAGAGGAGGGATAGAGGAGATATGATTCAGACCTTTAAATACTTAGAGGAACAATGAACAAACAAACCTCTTCCAAAGACGGGGAAGCTGCAAAACTAGAGGGCATAACATGAAGCCGCAAGGTGGAAAATTGAAAGACAATGTCAGGAAATATTTTTTCACTGAAAGGGTGGTGGATGCTTGGAATGCTCTCCCGATGGAAGTGGTGGGGGCAAACATGGTGACAGAATTCAAAACAGCATGGGACAAGCACAGCAGATCCCTTTTACAGCAACAGGATAAAAACAAAATAAACTGAACCATCTAACTTCTCAACAAATAGGGGTGTCCTACATGGAGTGGTGGGTCTACCCCTAAATAAAGACATGGGGAGGGGTGGCCTGCACAGAGCGACAGGTGCACCTACTCTTGCCATATCTTGCTGGGCAGACTGGATGGACCATGCTGGTCTTTATCTGCCGTCATTTACTATGTTACTGTGTTACAAAAGCAACAGGACTTAAGTGAGACAAAACCTACAAGAATTAAGGAAATTGAAAAGAGAATTGGGGGAATTAGAATTAACGGATATTAAATTTGCTCAAGACCAATTAAAACAGCAATTCTTTGAATTAGGTAATAAACCTACCAAATGGCTAGCTTATAGGCTAAAGCAGTGTCAAAATAAGAACTTTATAACTAAAATTCGGAATGCAGGAGGGCAGGAGGTAAGAACAAGGGAAAAGATTAAAGAACGGTTTGTGCAAGTCTATAAGCAGCTTTATGCGGCAGACAATCTAAAGTTGGAAGAGGATATAGATAAATACTTAGAAATTGAATTACCTAAGCTGACAGTAGCAGAAGCTGCCCGGATTTCGGAACCCATTCAGGAGGGGGAAATATGTGAGGTGATCCAGTGTTTGCCCCCGAATAAGGCTACAGGGATGGATGGTTTTACTAATAAATTTTATAAAATCTTTAAAGAGATCCTGTGTAAGCCCCTGGCCAGATAATTCTTTTAAGGAGTAAGGGCAAATCCCTGAGACTTTGAGAACAGTTGGCATAACTGTGTTGCCGAAGGAGAGGAAAGACTCCAATATATGTGGTTCATATAGACCCATATCACTATTGGGGACAGATTTTAAAATCTTTACTAAGATTTTGGCCAATAGATTGCTGCCCTTTATGCTGCGACTAGTGCATGAAAATCAAGCGGCGTTTGTGCCAGGTAGGCAAACTGCAGACAATATTCGGAAGGTCTTAAATACTATATGGAAGGAGAGGAGGGGGAAAGAGCAAATGATCCTGCTGACCATAGATGCGTGTCTCTCGGCCATATTTACTAAGTGTTGGAATATATGGGGATTGGAAGGGGATATTCTAATTGGATTAAAGCAATATATATACGCAACCCTTAGCAAAAATTTTTATTAATGGGGAATATACTAAAGCATTTGAATTAGGCAGGAGAACCAGGCAGGGGTGCCTGCTCTCACCCCTCCTCTTTGTATTCTCCATGGAACCCCTAGCACAACGTGTGAGTGAGTGTCCAGATATATGTGGGGTGAAAGGAGGGGAATTAGAGTAACGTGTCACTCTTTGCGGATGATATCATATTTATGTTGACGAAGCCAGAGGGTTCACTGAAAGCAGTTTATAAGATTCTAAAAGAATTTGGGGAATATTCAGGATTTAAAATAAATGCTACAAAGTTTGAAATTCTGAATATAAGAGCAACAGCACAGACACAAAAACAGATATAGGGGGAATTTCCTTTTAAGTGGGCCAAACATAGTGTGAAATATTTGGGAATATATCTAACATCTAATGATATAGATATGTTTCGGGCCAGTTTTGGGGTGATGGAGAGAACTAGAACTATGGGAAAGTAAAAAAACTATCATGGCTGGGGAGGATTTCGACGATTAAAATGATATTACCACAATGGCTATATCTTTCTAAGGCCTTATCAATGTGGGTGCCCAAAGACTTTTTAGCGCGAGTACAAGGGATTATTATGAAATTTATAGGAGGGGGGAGGAGGAATAGAGTGGCTTGGAAGACTCTTACTAGGAGGAGGGAGAAGGGGGGGATGGCCATACCTGATGTGCAAAAGTACATAGAAGCGGCGCAGCTTAGCGCCATTGTAGAGTGGGGAGTGGAGGAAGTAAAGGAGTGGGTACGAATGGAAGCTGAGGAATTATTGGGGGGAAGTTAGGAGAATGGATGTGGAAACCTATAGAGAAAAAAGTGGGACAGCAGTTTAAAAATCCCTATGTGCAGAGGACTTGGAATTTGTGGAAGAAATGGAAATATATTTGGCTGGGAGCAAAAGGGGTCTCCCGATTGATACCTATTTGTGGGAACCCTAATTTCCCTCCGTCAATGGGGAAAAGTGCATTTGAGAAATGGAGAAAGAAGGGACTGACCCACATAGGACAGCTGCTAGAGGGTAAAAAGATTATTGAATTCCAAATATTAATAAAGCAATATGGATTGGAGAAGACAGATAATTACCAATATAACCAGATATGCAGTTATATTCGACATAAAATACTGCCAGAGCTTAGGGGAGATCCGACAGAAATTGAAAAATTAGTTTTGATGGGGCAAAGGAAAGAAATAGTGACTAGATTTTATAATATGATGGAGGGGGAGTGCTGTAAATGGAGCTACCAGGAAAAATGGGAACAGGACATCGGTGAATGTTGGGATGCGACTCGGTGGGAACGAATATTCCGCACCAGGTATAAGGGGTTGGTAGCGGCTAATTTTATTGAAAACAACTATAAAATAATGTATAGGTGGCATATGACACCTGAAAAAGTGTACCGTATGTATAAGGTAAAGGATGATAAATGTTGGAGAGAATGTGGTGCTAGGGGGAGCTATCTCCACATATGGTGGCATTGTGGGATTTTGTATAAGGTATGGGTGGAGGTGTTTAAGGTGTTGAGTACAATATTAGAGAAGGACATCACCCCACAACCTGCGGTAGCAATGTTGGGAACAAAACCGGGGAATTTAAATAACTCGGAAGAAATGTTCCCCAATTTAGGGTGTGTTGCATTTAGAATATTAATAGCACGCAGATGGAAACAAAGACTAGTACCGACGGTTGGGGAATATAGAGCATCCTTAGACCAAGTATACCTGTTAAGTAAGCTAACGGCACTGAAAAATAATAGGCCGAAGAAGTTCCTAAGTGTATGGGGAAATTATATAAGGTGGGCAGCAAATAACTGAACAGGGTTAATAGAGAAATATGGCAAGGAAGGGGGGAGAGGGTAGGGGGGGACGACTGTAGGATGGGGGGTGGGGACGACGACTAAGGTTTATAACAAAAAGTTACCATATCAAGATGTGGATAAGATAATGTTTGTAGTTGCCCTGTTGGGCTGGCGAATGTTAATGTAGAATGTTAAAGTTATGTAATTGTAAAGAATTGGTTGACAAAATATAAATAAAAAAAAAAGCATGTAAGCATCCAATGACAATGGCATATGTTAGGGTCTGGGGCTCTTTGAGAGCTGGTGTATGGTTTGTGGTTGTCGGACTCTAGCCGCCTCTGTCCCAGAGATTCTGGCCTTCCTACAGGCGGGGCTGGAGAAAAGCCTAGCATGTAATTCCCTACATTTAAAGGTGGCAGCGTTGACCTTTTATTGGGGGAGAGTGCAAGGGTTGTCTCTGGCAGCACACCCAGATGTTGTGTGTTATCTCCAGGAACAAGCAGGAATGAGTCTTCACATATGGGTACGTCGGTACCGACGGAGCCCGCGCGGGAACGCTCCCCAGCGTCCAATCAGAAAGCTTTTGGGAGCATCCCTCAGCGCCTGCGCGCTGCCTTCCCGCCTTTCCAACTGTCTCTCCTCAGTTTTCGTTTTTCCGCGGAGCCGGCAGGACATCCTCCTGTCACCGCAGAAACTTTTTTCTTTAATTCTTGTAATTCTTATTTTCTTGTGGTCGCGGCTGTTTTCCCACCGCCACCGGTACCGCCGGTGGGGTTTTTTTTTCTTTTCTTTTCTCAAACCGAGGGAGAGTTTTCCCTCAGTTTCTGTCTTACAATTTTTTGGGCCTATAAGGCTTCTCTATCATGGAGCCGCCTTCTCCTAAGAAGTGCCTTCACTGTGGAAATACAGTTTTCTTTTTAGACTCCAATGACTGGTGTCTAACCTGTTTGGGTCCTGACCCTTTTTCCCCTGAACCGTCGTATTCTCTCTTTCGAGTTTCCCTCGATACCGTTTTCCCTCCCCATGGCAGGGCACCGGCCATTTCTTCTCTACAGGATCAGGTAACCCACAAACAGTCTGTTAAGACTAGCCAATCCTTGAGTGGTAAGTCTCATGCTAAGCATGCTGACGGCCCCGGCCTTGCCCTCAAGACCCCATTGGCATTAAAACCCCGGCGGGAGTCTTCGGGCTCCAAAGCATTTCAGGGATTTCAGGTTGTTCCTGGGGCTCACCCCTCACAGAACATACCTGAGCCAGGCTTGGTGGTGGCATCCGCTTCGAGGGTACCGATACCCCGGCATCGGCACCGGTGTTGAGTGATCTGCTCTTCACCAGGGATCGTCATCTGGTGTTCTCGGTACCTTCGGGACCGACCGAACCGTCCCAGTTTGACTTTCTAATATCGGCAGTACCGCCGATACCACCACCGACGTCGGTACCCTCTAGGCATGCATCGATAGACTCGCTTCCTTCGATGCCGAGTCTAGAATCGATTTCTAGTCTAGAGGACTGGGTACCGACGCGTCTCGGAACCGATGTTTACCGATTCCGCATGCACGGTACCGAGGATAATCACCAAGGGTTTTTAGTTACCTCGGTACCGCTTGAGCAGCCTCCGATGACTGCTTTGGTGTCGGTTTCGCCTTCGATTCCGGCACAACTACCGGTATCGGTATTGAGGCCGGTATCTGCAGTATCATCGGAACCAGCTCCTTCCATGCTTTTTTCACCTGGATCGCTCCTCTCTATACCTAGTTTGGAGTCGATACCTGGCATGGATGATGCACTACTGACTGTCTCAACTCATAACTGCCAGTTCCAGTGTCCATCCATTACAAATCCTGTTCTGCACCGGACAGGTTCATCCTCCGGTGCCCAGGCTACCTTTTCAAATTTAGCCTGTCCAGGGATGGTTCCCATCGGAGATCCTTCTTTTCAGAAATTTCTCCTTGACATGGCAACCTTCCTTAATATTCCTATCCCTGGCTATGAGTCTTCTCAGGATTTTTCTGCAGGAAAGGAAAATATAATGCTTCCTTTACATCACTCTTTGCAGAATCTTCTTCTGAGGGTATGGGAAAAACCTTTAAGGGTTTCTTCACCTCCTACAGCAACTGATCTTCTGTATCAGGTGCCCCCCTCTCCAGGATTTCAAAAGCCTCAACTTCCCCATCATCCCATGGTAGTGGAATCAGCAATGAGGAAGGTAAAAAGCAAGAAAAAACATTCTTCTTTCCCGCCAGGGTGTGCATCTAGAACACTGGATGCCTTTGGACGTCAAACCTTCCAAACATCTGTGCTGGCAACAAGGATTCTCTCATATATTTTCTATATGAGTCTATCCCTTCAGGAGATCACAAAGAAATTATCTCTTTTGACTCCTTTTTTATCAGAGCCCAAGGCTGCAGACTATTCCTTACTTCTTAGTCATAGCCAAAATATCTCTTGGTTTCTTTCTTGTGCTTCCCTAGACTCTTTTGAGTCTGTTAGCAGAACTTCTGCTATAGCCATAGGAGCACGTCGTAAAGCCTGGCTCCAAGCATCAGACTTGAGTAGATGGGCACAACAAAGACTGAGTAATACTCCTTGTACTGGAGAAAATCTCTTCAATAAGGAGTCAATACGTCAGGTTGCTCATTGCTCCACTGACTTTCCTGTTTCTGAGGGCCAAGCCCTCTCCTTCCTCAGCAGGTAGGAAATGCCCTACCAAACCTTCTTTCCCTAAAAGAAAGAGGTTTTCCTCTTCTCCTGCCCATCATTCGGATGTTCCCAAGCAGGGGAAGTCTCGCCCTGGTCTGAAGAATCCAAATTCTAGCCAGGCTGAATAAACACAGTAACCATAGGTTTCTGATTAATCTTTTTATAACTACAGTCAATTTCTTTTCAGCAGAAGTTTTTCACTGTTTTTCCATTCAAAACTCTGCTCAGGGATTCCTCTTCTCAGGAAATCCATTTACTCTTCAGTATGCTGAACTGTCAGGATCTTCATGTCTATAAGTTACAGAGCTTTCCACCTCTTCCTGACTAGAAGAGAGGTTTAACAACTATCACATGATAGTTTCTCTGTACCAGCATGAATTTTTTCCTTCCAGGGACTTACCATGTGGTAAGTCCTTCTTCAGCTTCCATCTCTACCCTCTTCGCCAGGGTTTCCCCTGTAAGAGTTTCACTGTAGAGTTTCTTCTCCTGAGTAAACTCCCTTCTTTATCTGGGCAGCTCGGCAGACAGAGACAGCTTGCTCTCTTTGTTCAGTGTGTTCTGTCTGTTTGACACAGATCGACTCTCTCTGTTGTCCTATTCAGTAGCTGCCCATGCAGGAGTTCCAGTAATTGACTACTGGTACTTTTCCACAAGTCCCAGTCTTGTCTTCCACCACTCCTGTCTAGCCTTAGTAGTGATTCCAAGACAGTTTTCTACATCTTTCTTGGATAATCCTTTTCACTACAGGCTAATTACACTATCTTCTACCCTTGCCATCTCCAATCTCTGGGTTTGGCAACGTAGTGTACGTGGCTGTCAGTTTTCTCCATCAGCAAGTTCTGCATCCCAGTTCTCCTGCATAATGCTCTCTGCAATCCTACGGAGAAGCTTTCCACTATGGGCCCTTGCTAGAGAGCATAGAGTTTCTCTAATGGCTATCCATCATGCTTGAAAAAGGCTTCCTCAGTCATCCCCTATGACTGTGAGGGTTCTTCACACCCTACTATCTTCTTTTTAAAAAAAAAAAAAAAAAAGGACATAAGCCTTCTCCACGTGAAAGTCTAAGAGTTATCCCATTCCTATAGGAAATATACTCTTTTTTTCTTGCAGCTTGTCCTCATGGTATCCTACTACTTCAAGGACAGCACATATGAATCTGGAAAACGCCTGATACCTCCTTTGTCCCTCACGTAGGTCAACCTGGTATCTTTCTATGCGTTTCTGTCCTTTTGCCATGCTGGAGTTCCACAGGACTCCGGACTTGCTGTTTACAGACTGATATTATCCTCTGTTTTTTTTATAATACTTTATTTATATCCACCAAGACATATCAACCACAAGTACAATAAACAGATCTCCCACAAGGGGTGTACTCTTATCCCCCCTGGAAGCAACAGCAAAAAGAAAAACAGGTGGCATTTTTATCACATACTCCCCCCCCCCCCCGCCCACCCTCCCAACTACCCCTCCCCCGCACTCCATCAAACGCCAAGGCAGAATAAGAACCAAGGTAACATCAACTGCTCACCCGCTCTCCCCTCACCCCCCTCAGCACCCCAGCTGAAGAATTTCATTACGGCAACGAGGCCCCAGTTGCTGAACATAAGGCTCCCAGGTGGACATAAACACTGCCCAGCGCTTGACACTGCCCCTTGCGACCCAGCGCTCCATCAGCATCAAATTGTGAAAGCTATTTCGCCATTCACTAAAGGTGGGCGGTTGGCGCTCTCTCCACAACCTTAAAATTGGCCCTTTACCCACCAGACATGCCTTACGCAGAAGCATACGTTCGCCTGCCTTCGTAGGCCCAGGGAGTGCCAGCTGGTCTAAAACCACAAAGAGGCCAGTCCATCGGATCCGCTGCTGCAGCAACCGACCAAGAAAATCCCGAATCCTAGTCCAATAAGGTCGCACCCTGCGGCAACCCCACCACATGTGCAACAGAGTCGCAAAAGGTTCGGAACAGCGAGGACAACCACCATCCGTATCCAGTCGGCTACGATATGCCCGTCGTGGGGAGAAGTGAGCTCTAGTTACACACTTAAATTGGAGCTCCCTCCACCGGGTCCCCTGTGTCAACCAGACAATGCGCTTCAAAGCTTTACCTACCAACCCCGGGGTGACCTCTTCTCCCAGCTCAGCGGCCCAAGCCAATTCCACACCGCGATAATCCGGACGTAGCCGATAACACTCCAACCGGCGCTTGAGCTGGGATATAGATGGGGGGGTATCCTCCCCCAACCCAAAAAATTCCAAGATCTTGGCCGAGCGGTCAACATGCAACGCCTCCCTGGGTAGCGAGGCCACATAGTGGGAGGCTTGTATGTAAGCAAAACAGTGTCGGGTCGGTAGGTCATATTCCCGGCTTAGAGCCAAGAAAGATTTACAGCCCCCCGAGGGCTCCACCAGCTGTATCCCACCAGCTGTATCCCACGAGCCCACCAATCTTTAAACACCGCCGTGTCAGACCCCGGGAGAAACTGACTGTTCCCCCGAAGAGGCAGCCAGCTGGAAACATCCCAGGGCGCCAGCCAGTATTTATTGAGCTGTTGCCAGGTCCGCCGAACCGAATCCACCAAGGCACTCCTCCGGATCGCCTCCGGCAGTTCGCTGTACTTCCCGTGAAGAACCCCCAAAAGAGTCCTCGGGGCCACCAAGCTCTCCTCCACCTCCCGAGCCGTGTAGTCATCCCTGCCCCCCAACCAGTCTCCCACATGGTGTGCTTGGCACGCTAAAGCATATAGCTTCAGGTCGGGTAGGCCCATGCCCCCGTCCTTCCACCTCCCCAGTAGCCGACCCCACGGTATCCGGGCCCTCTTCCCCTGCCACAGAAACCCCCTGAGTAAAGCCTCGATCTGGTGTAGGTCCCGACATAGGATCCAGACAGGCAGAGTTTGCAGCCAGTATAAAATGCGAGGTAAGAGAACCATCTGTATTGCTGCAATTCTCCCCGACAGGGACAAGGGGAGGGACTCCCAAACCTGCAACTGTACCGTCAGAGAGCGCAAGATGCGGGCCAGGTTACGCCGATATAGCTGGTGAGGTTGACGGGGTAGCACTATACCTAGATAAACAAATTCCTCTTCCGCCCACCGGAGAGGGAAGGCGCCCTCCCAAGGTCCACGAAGAAGCCCCAGGGTATCTAACGCCTCGGATTTCTCATAATTAATACGAAACCCGGCCATGGCCCCGTACCGCCCGATTTCCTCCAGCAGGTGCGGGAGGGAAGCGGCCGGGGAGGTCACATGGACCAACAGGTCATCTGCAAACGCCGAAATAACAAAGTCCTGCGATCCCATTGTCACCCCCGAGATCACATCCGAGTTCACGACTGTATGGATCAAGGGGTCCAGTGAAAGGACAAATAACAGCGGGGATAGGGGGCAACCCTGGCGTGTCCCCCTCTCCAGCGGGAAGCTGTCCGAGAGCACGCCATTACACAGTATCCGTGCCGTCGGCTCGGTATACAAACTCCACACCATTCGACTATAGGTGTCCCCGATGCCGTAGCAGGGCAGCAAGGCCCATAAGTATTGCCAGTTTACCCTATCAAAGGCCTTCTCGGCATCGAAGCTAATGAGCAATGAGGGGATCTGTCTAGTATGTACCCACTCCAGGGAGGCCAAGATTTTGCGGATATTCCGAACGGCATATCTCCCCTTAACAAAGTCTACCTGTGCCCCATGAATAAGGGTCCCCAACACTTCAGCCAACCGTAGGGCCAGAACCTTTGCAAGAACTTTTAAGTCAAAATTAAGGAGGGAAATAGGTCGATAAGAGGCAGCCAGCATCGGGTCCTTACCCGGCTTGGGAAGCAAGGTAATATGGGCACAGTTTTGCCCCCAGCGAAAGGCCCCCTGATCCCGCCGCGCATCAAACACCGCCCTCAACACTGGGCTAACACAGTCACCCAGTATCTTGTAGAATTCGGCACCGAATCCATCCGGTCCCGGGGCTTTACAACAAGTGGCAGCAGAAATGACCGAGTGGATCTCCTGGACGGTAAGAGGTTGGTCTAACATCCCCCTTTGTGCCTCCGTGAGCCGCGGCAAATTCAAGTCCCGTAGGTAGTCCATCAGGGTTGCGGTAGAGCCAGGCTCCGCCGCATATAAGGTCTGGAAGAAATCCCGAAACACCCTAGCTATGTCCCTGCCGCTCTTGTACACGGTACCTCGATCGTCTCGGAGCCCCGCAACCAAGTTGGAACCCCTCTTTCCCCTCAAACAGCGAGCTAGCAATTTCCCAGGTTTGTCCCCGTGGCAATGTAATCGGTAACGGTAATAACTAAGGGATTTCTTGGCCTTCTGATGCAGAAGCTCATTAAGGTCTACTTGAGCCTCCCAAAGACGCTTCTTATTCTCGGCTGATGGAAGTTGGGCACACTGACGCCGAAGTTTAGTAACCAGACGTTCTAAGGCAATTATACGTTCTGCAAGAATCCGGCGCTTCCTCGCGGCATAGCCTATGATGTCTCCCCTAAGGACTACTTTTGCCGTTTCCCAGATCAATTCCGGGTCATCCTCATGGACCAAGTGGTCTCTGGCAAACTCTGTCCATCGTTGACGTAAAAAGTGTCGAAATTGCATGTCATAATATAACCCCAAGGGAAACCGCCATACTCGCATCCTGTCGGGATCAGCCCCCCAATTCAAGTCCAGCCACACCAAGGCATGATCAGAGATCTCCATGGGTCCGATCTGAGCGGTCTCCGTGCGAGCAAACAGCTCCCTGGATACAAATAGATAGTCTATGCGGGCGCTGGTACCGTGTGCCCTTGATTGATGTGTAAAATCTTTCTCAGTAGAGTGCAACAGGCGCCATGGATCATTTACATCCAGCTTCTTACAGAAGCGCTGCAGCAGTCGAGAAGACAGCCCCCGCCCCCTCTGTCCCCCCCCTCGGGAGGTATCTAAATCTGCGTCCAATACCCCGTTAAAATCTCCCCCCAGAATCCAGGGACAGTCGGGAAGTTGCTCCAACCTGGAGGCCGATGCATTATAGAACTCCGGGTCGGGGACATTGGGTCCATAAAAGGTCCCAAACATCACCAGTTTCCTTTCTAACTGTCCATGAACAAGCAAGGAGCGACCCACTGCATCCGCTACAACAGTCTCCGCCACAAAGCGGAGTTTCTTATGCACCAAGAGAGCAACCCCCCCCCTTGTTCCCTATAGCCGGGGATCCCCAGACCTGCCCTACCCAGGCTCTACAAAGCTTACGATGCTCCTCTGCCGTCTGGTGGGTTTCTTGTAATAGGGCAACGTCGCAACGATTTCTGGCTAGTGCCTGGAGCACCTTATATCTTTTAATGGGGCTACCCAATCCGCAGATATTCCAGGTAATAACTCTCAGGGCAAAGGGGCAGTGTCAAGGCTCCATTGCAGGTGAGAAACAGGAATTGTAGAGGGGCTCCCCCAGTCTGGAACCCCCCATCCTCTGCCATCAAAGCCCAGTGCGAAACAGCATCTAGGAGCCTTCCGAGAGAGCAGCTGCACGCTGATAAGGGTGAGTCCTCCAGCCGGAGGTTCTCTTCCAACCAAAGAAAAGGTAGTATACCATATACAAAGGCTCAAAGGAGTGCATACTTTCCCTATCCCTTCCCTCTCCACCCTATCTCCCCTCCCACTTGCCTCCCCCTTATCCTCTGTTTTTTCACGTAACCATCCTGGTTATTCATTGGATAGCATTCCTTTACCATCATCTCTGGCTGAACAGATTCTCTATATATCTTCTCAAGTAGGTTTTACCTCCTTGTTCCTAGATGAATCTTTTCCCTTCACATCTCCATGTGAATGTCCTGGTATGCCTAGCTCTGTCTGCTTAGTTGCAGGCATCTATCTTTAAACCTATATATTCAGGTATAAATATCTATATATACCTATATACATCTCTGTAGATGTATCTGTCTGTCAGCTAAGTGTGCATATGCTATGCCCTTTAGATCTCATTATAGATATATCTATATCTATATACCCGTATATATA
This sequence comes from Ichthyophis bannanicus, assembly GCA_033557465.1. Lineage (NCBI taxonomy): Eukaryota > Metazoa > Chordata > Amphibia > Gymnophiona > Ichthyophiidae > Ichthyophis > Ichthyophis bannanicus. Next base: position 169,539,743 of record CM066040.1, on the reverse strand, counting down.
TATATATATATATATCTACATATATGTGTGTATCTGTCCAGATACTTATTATAGGTAGATATGTATTTCCATACTTATCTCTCTAACTGTCTATGCTTATAAAGGTTTTTACCTTCCTGTATGTTTCTGACAGTGGGCTTGCACAGCTTCATACTGTTCCACAGTATGTTTCAGATATTATGCACACAACCACTGCTGTGGTACTGACAGCACTACCGTATCCTAGGTTTACGTATCCCTGAAGCTCCATACCCCAATGTCTTCCTACCTCTCACCAGTTAGGACAGACATGGTGGATCTTCAGTGGCTTTCAGATTCAATTCCTCAAACATCTGTCCTTTCTTGGGAGTATGGGGTTCTTCTCATACCCTTTCCTCCCTCAAGGACTAGGTCTGTTTGTCCAGATCGGTCAGTCTTCCTCTTTTGCTCCTACCTCTGAATACTTCTGTAGCCAAAAGAGTTTTCAGCTTTCCATGAAGCTTCCCACTGAAGACCTGCCGTGTTTGTGCTACCCCAATTGAATCCTGAGGTCACCTCTCACTTCCAGATGTTGACCTCCACCTTCACTCCAGTGAGGTCACCTTGAACATTATTCTGTTGGATCCCCAGTAGACTCCATCAGCCTCTCTACTTCCTGCAATCCAGTAGGTGAGCATCATATGGTGATTGTTCATTTCAATATTATGATGATTGTTCATTTCAGTATATCTTTTGATAATGATCATACATACAAGGACTCCTTGTGGGTAGTCCTTTCTTAGGTTAGCTGTTTTTTCTGCAGCTCCTCTCTTTTCAACTCCTGCCCTCCATCCTCAGGATGCCTGGCCATATGAGGTGTAGCATGTTTTCAATCTTCAACATGTTAGGGCTCCAGGCATCTTAGCTTGGGAGTCCCCATATGTGAAGACTCATTCCTGCTTGTTCCTGGAGATAGCACAGTTACTTACCTGTAACAGGTGATCTCTGGGAACAGCAGGAATAAGTCTTCACAACCCACCCACCTCCCCTAGGAGTTGTATTTCTATATCTATCTTTCCTCTTTCTCTCTCTTTGTCTCAGCTATGAAACTCAACTGAGGAGAGACAGTTGGAAAGGCGGGAAGGCAGCGCGCAGGCGCTAAGGGATGCTCCCAAAAGCTTTCTGATTGGACGCTGGGGAGCGTTCCCGCGCGGGCTCCGTCGGTACCGACGTACCCATATGTGAAGACTTATTCCTGCTGTTCCCAGAGATCACCTGTTACAGGTAAGTAACTGTGCTTTCTTCGAGCAGTGAAACAGGTGTGGCCCCCAGTTAGGTGAATTGTGCCGCCCTGGGACCTTAGTCTGGTGTTGTCCGTATTGACAGATGCTCCTTTTGAGCTGCTGTCTGCTTATACACTGAAGACTTGACGTTGAAGATGGTCTTTTTGGTGGCAATTTGTTCGGCCAGGAGAATTTCGGAGTTGCGGGCTTCGTCGTGCTGAGAGCCGTTCCTTTCCATTTCAAAGGAGAAAGTGGTGCTATGGCCAGTACCGTCCATCCTTGCCTAAGGTGTTGTTGGCATTCCACTTGAATCAGCCGGTTACCCTTCGAGTTTTTCTGGAGCAGGGGGTACCCAGACTGACCCTCACTTGTAGCTCCTGGATGTCCTCCGGGCCCTCTGGCATTATTTGAAGATCACCAAGCGGTTTTGGGATACTGACCAGCTGTTCATTTTTTTTGGAGGCCTGCATAAGGGGAGGGGGCGGCGTCCAAAGCGTCCATATCCAGGTGGGTGAGGGAAGCGATTAACACAGCCTACCTATTGTGACGGAAGAGAGTGCCGGTGGGATTGTGGTTGCACTTGACCAGAGCCCAGGCCATGTCCTGGGTGGAGTCTAGCCTGATACCGCCAGCAGAGATTTGCAGGGTGGCAACATGGGTATCCTTGCATACCTTTTGTGAAATGCTATCGGATGGATGTGCAGGCCGTGAGGATGATTCAGATCAATGATGATCCAGGCCGGACTCGTGGGTCCCTCCCAGGGTTAGTACTGTTATGGTACATCCCACAGGTTGGGACTGGACTGGAGGGATTTATGATAAGGAAGGTAAAATTAGGCTTTACCTGCTAATTGTCTTTCCTTGAGTACCTCCCAGTCCAGTTCCTGACCCTCCCTAGGTTTCTGTTTTCGACAGGATTGGTGATCCCAGACCTGGAAGAGGTCAGTCATTTTTGAAGCGGTCTGGAAGGATAGCAGTGGCTCTATGGTGAGCCACCTGTTTTTGGAAAAAATAAAGAAAATAGAAGTGTAAAGCAGAGGCAGTGGATCGGCGAAGCTCTCGGAGAGTAAGTGAGTCTGGTTCTTATGAATTGCATGACTGCTCAGCAGATTTAGTATGGAGATGACATTAGGTAAGAGCCTTTTCTCATTGAAGTGGGGGTGTTGCCATCTGTTCGGGGGGATGGTATTTAGATGCATTTCTGATACAGGTATACTTGGTCTTTCTTGTTTCTTCCATGAGTCTGCTTTGTCAATAGGATATTGAGAGCTGGAAGGTGCTACCGGCTGCCCATAAATGCTGATGTCATGAATTGGACATGCTCAGTCTCCAAGCTGCTGGTGTGAGGCATGACAACACACAGGTAGAGACTGGTCTGGAGGTACTCATGAAAAGCCAATTAGCAGGTAAGGCCTAATTTCACCTTTGTGTAAAGGGACAACATGCACCCTCCTTTAGTCCTCTGGGACCACTTTGACTCTAAAGATTTATTGAAAATTATTGTGAACCCATACTCCTCCCTATCCCCTCAACCCTTGCTCCCCTTTGCTAAGTTTTCTCCAAGTTTACTACCTTGTTGCAATGTATAACGTTCTGTTTGATGTAAACCACTTTAACCATAGAAAAAAGAGGTATAGAAAAGCTGTTAAATAAAATAAATAAAGACAGTGGAGCGACTAGATCTTCCCTAAGTTCCTTAAATACTCTCAGATATATCCCATTCTGCCCAGTCACTTTGGCTACTTTTTAATTTAGCTAGTTTCTCATGAACATAGTCTTCTGAAAATAGTTCAAAATTCCCTTTACTTTTGTTCCTATTTATAGGTGTTTTCTGAGGTTCTACTGCTGGCCCTTCATCTGCGAATGCAGAACAAAAAAATTTGTTAAGCAGTTCTGCTTTATCTGTAGGAGGTGATATCAGTAGCAGATAAATACACATTTATTTTATTTATTTATTTACATTCTCTTATATACTGCACTATTCTGCATCAGTTCAGTTTACATTGAACAAACTGAAATTACATTGAACAGGGCATTATAACTGGGAGATAACTATTTTTACAGGGAACATGGGCTATGGAGAGTTAAGTGGCTTGCCCAAGACCACAAGGAGCACCTGTGGGACTAGAAACCCCAGTCCTTCCGGCCCAAGGTTGCTGTCCTCTAGTGGAATTTGAACCCCCGACCTTCCGGCCTGAAGTACCTTGCCCCAACCACTAGGCCACACCTCCACTCCACATGTATGAATACTCGGTCTGTCTAGGACCACCTGGCACACAAATCACATGATAAAACAAGAACCAGCCCTGTTTATATGAAAATTAGACTTTATTTCTGATAGCAAAAATAGAGGAACTTTTAGAATAAATTAGCTTTCTGAGGTAGTATGTTATTCAGCTTTGTTTTAATTACCAAGAGATCTAATCTCTGTTTTAGGAACCATTGTCACTGATTCGCATGCACTCTGATGTACAGTAAATTATCTGTCTGTCTAGGCTAGCCCCAACCTCCGGGAGAAATTAAAGACCAGTACCTTAGCTCATGCCAAAACACCTGTGGCTGTGGTCTGGATCTCAGGAACGGAACAAAATCAAGGTATGGCAGAGATCCAATGTTAGCTGAAATGAACTGCGTGGTCACACACTGAGCTGCCGGTCTGTGGGAGTAATTCACTCCGTCTCAAGGCTTTGGCCTTGAACACTATCTGACTTTTTCGACCAGAGAGAAAAAGCAAGTGAACAGTCTGTATCAGAAGTTAGAGTTCCCTTCTCTTGTTCTTCCTTTCCAGAGTTCCTTCTTTCTTTCTGAGTTCTTTTTCTGCTCTCTGGGTTCTGCGTCCTGGGTTCTGTTGTACAGCCGTATAATTTTTTGTCCTGAAGACCTAATGATTGGCTGGACTCAAACCCCGTATGTCATCTTCAGCAAATCCGGTAACATCTAATAGGTGGTCCTTTTGCAAACAAAGGTCCATCGTGCTAAAGTTGCTGAGGTGTCGGTTCATACATTGTTGCAAATGCTAGCACAATGAAGGTCTCAGCCATGTTCTTCTGTATGTCATCAGCTGGAAAAATATTTCTAAACTGGCAGAATTACTTGATCTGCAAATTTTAATGCTGAGTTATAACAAAACAGGAATCCATCTTGTTTAATTTAGTCTTTGGTTCAGATCAGGCCCCATGATTCAGGCTTTGGTTCAGAGCAGGCCCCATCTTATAACAGGAAGCCATGCTAGTGGTTCAGGCATTAGTTTCTGAACATGTACCAGCCCTATATATCCTCACCAGCTTCTACATATCCCTCTCCATCACCCTTGAGTCTGACAATATCACTTTTGCACTTCCTCCTCTCACTAACACATCTGAAAAATATTTTGTCCCCCCATTTTACTGCATTGGCTATTTCTCTTTTACTGCATATGGTGGATCTAGTTGTGAATCTGGGCATGGCAAGGGCGGCTGCGCCTGGCTCCAACAGTGCTCAAACTTCATTGAGTCTGGATCATGGCAAAGTCCCCTTAAGAACCAGCAGTGGTTGTGGATTGGTAGAAACTTCTGTAGTAACTTTGGACAGCATTTTTCTAGTTCTTACATTTTATTTTCTGGTTATACTTTTGTTTCAAACTGTCCATCCATGACATTATTTGAAGAGAATGGGATAAGGTTTAAGATGCCCAAATAGCAGTTAAGCTCCTTGCAGTCTTACAGTGCTGCTCTGATTGGAGAGAAGAATTATGTACATTGAAAAATGAAGGAAGTAGAGGACTATAATAAACATCAACTTGCAGTTTATAGACTTTCCAAAATCTTTTTATTTCACCTGTGGAAATGTTTAGATGATATTGTATGGAAATTTTATAGTATGGCTTATTTTTAAAAAGGGTTCCAGGGGTGATCTGGGAAAATTACAGGCTGGTGAGCCTGACGTCAGTACCAGGCAAAATGCTAGAAACCATTATGAAAAACAAAATTACTGAACATGTAGACAGTTAATGAGTTCTCTGTAAACCACTTTGATTCACGAAAAGCGGTAAATAAGCACTAATAAATAAATACATTTAATGGGAGAAAGTCAGCATGGCTTTAGCCAAGGAAGGTCTTGTCTTACTAATTTGTTATATTTTTTTGAAGGTGTGAATAAACAGGTAGATAAAGGTGAGCCGGTTGATTATAGTGTATCTGGATTTTCTGAAAGCCTTTGACAAGAAGGCAGTGAACTATTGTGGATCAGGAGCTGGTTAAAAGATAGAAAGCAAGAGGGTAGGGCTGAATGGCCATTTTTCCCAATGGAGAAAGATGAATAGTGAAGTATCCCAGGGATCTGTGCTGGGTCTGCTGCTTTTTAACATATTCGTAAATGACCTGGAAATGGGAATATTGAGTGAGGTAGTCAAATTTGCAGATTACAACATTTTTCAAAGTTGTTAAAACCCAAGAGGATTGTAAAGAATTGCAAGAGGACATTGATAAACTGGAAGACTGGACGTTCAAATGGCAGATGAAATTTAATTGAGGACATGTGCAAAGTTATGCACCTAGGAATGAACAACCCAAACTAAGGTTACATGATGCAAGGTTCCACATTAGGAACCACCACCCAGGAAAAAGATTTAGGCATCATTGTGGATAACACATTGAAACCCACCATCCAGTGTGCAGTGGCGGCCAAGAAGGCAAACGGAATGCTAGGAATCATAAGGAAATGAATAAAGAATAAAACAAAAGATTATATAATGCCTCTGTAACGTTCCATGGTGTGACTGCACCTTGAATATTGTGTGCAATTCTGGTCGCTGTATTTTTAAAAAGGACATAGCGGAATTAGAAAATGTACAGAGAAGAGCCACCAAAATGGTAAAGGGGATGGAAGGATACCCCTATGGAAGAGAGCCTTAAAAGATTAGGGCTCTTCAACCTGGAAAAGAGACACTTGAGGGAATATATGATAGAGGTCTATAAATTATTGAATAGAGTGGAATGGGTAAACGTAGATTGATACTTTACGCCATCAGAAAGTAGAAAGACTAGGGGACATGCAATGAAGTTACAGTGTAACCTGTTTAAGTTTAATAAGAAAATATTTTTTCATTCAAAGCGTAATTACTCTGGAATTTGTTACAGGAGGGTGTAGTAAAAGCTGTTAGTGTAGCTGGGTTTAAAAAAAAGGTTTGTACAAGTTCCTGGAGGTAAAGTCCAGGAAATAAACCATTATTAGAAAGGACCCGGGTAATCCACTGTTTGCCCCAATTATGGAACCTTTGTGTCTTTTTTGAAAACTGCTAGGTACTTGTGACCATGACTGGCCACTGTTGGAAACAGGACACTAGGCTTGATGGACCTTGGTCTGACCCAGTATGGCATTTCTTATGTTCTTATGGCTTCCTGCCTAGGCTTTGTTTGTAGTCTGTCAGCATCTGCAAGATGCTACAACTGTAAGCCTCTAGCCTCTACTTCCAAGGTTCATGGGTTTGATTCCCAATGTGCCTCATATTAATCAGAAAATAAATAAATAAAACCCCTCCCCTCAAAGATCTGGTGAGAGTTTTAAATTAGGGAGAAGGCAACATATAAGCTATGTGCAAGTACTCTTGAGCTACTACTGACATTGCCTCCCATGCAGCCTAAGAGAATTAAAGGTCTTCAGGGCTGAAACACACCTTACCAGATGGTAGGCACTCCTACACCTGCTTTCAAGAGTATGTTATATGGAATCTAAATCGTGAGGGAGTGTCAAGACATCTCTACTGACAATCTAGATCTTTTTGAAAGCCTCACAAGAGAACATCGTATCAAAACTATGTTGATTCCCTGTGAAACTCTAAAACAAATAGAGTAATTTGTTTTTCTATTTGTAGGGGTATCTCTTGATGCCTCTTGTTATCCTGTGACCCATTTGTTTTGCCTTTTTAAGTTTTGGGGGTTTAGTAAGAGAATACAGAAAGTTTTATATATCGTTTCCCTTATGAATATGAATCATCATTTGACTAATTGGGGATTATAATTTTGTATTTGTCTGTTTGCTTTCTTTGATATTTTGTTGGAGAATTATATTTGAAAGTGTATAATGAAAGTTCCCCCAAATACAATGAAAATAAAACATTACCCTCCTATCCCCACAATAATTGCATCTACCTATGCCTCCTTTTGCTCAATATTGTCCATTCCAACATAAAATATTACTTTATTTTGATTTTGGTATTTAAAAAATAAGAAATTTTTTAAGGTACTGACCAGCCAAATTGGGAACAAAGTTCTCACTATTGTAGTACCAGATAAATGCACTTTTTAAGATAGATATGATTTGAGGAATCGGTCTTGGTTCTCTAGAACAGTGTTTTTCAACCTTTTTTGTGCAAAGGCACACTTTTTTCATGAAAAAAATCACGAGGCACACCACCATTAGAAAATGTTAAAAAAATTTACCTCTGTGCCTATATTGACTATATATAAAGTAATTCTCTTGAATAGGAATCAAACACTCACACCCACCCCCCTCCCCTGCTGGTTCACACCAACCCCCCTCCCCTGCTGGTTCACTCACACCCCCCCCCCCTCCACTGCTGGTTCACTCACCCACCCCCCTGTCACTTACTCACCCCTCCTGCTGGGTCACTCACTCACTTACCCCCCCCTCCCCTGCTGGTTCACTCACACCATCGCCCCCCCCCCCCTTGCTGTTTAACTCACACCCCCCCCCTCCACTGCTGGTTCACTCACACTCCCCCCCCTTGCTGGTTCACTCACACTCCCCCCCCTTGCTGATTCACTCACACACACACACCCCCCCCCTCTGCCCAAGCTGCTGCTTCTGCTTTGTACAGAGCAGCAGCTGCACTACACTTACATTGAAAAGTAAAGAGCAACTGTGTCAGGAGCACTCCGGTCATCGCAGAGCCCGAGGAAGTGATGTCATGGGGGCGGGCTCCTCACAGGCTGTCTTTCCTTTTCAAATTAACTTTATTGCAGCTAAAGTAAATTTGAAAAGGAAAGACAGCCTGTGAGGAGCCCGCCCCCATGACATCACTTCCTCGGGCTCTGCATGATCGGAGGGCTCCTGACACAGTTTCTCTTTACTTTTCAATGTAAGTGTAGTGCAGTGCAGCCGCTGCTCTGTACAAAGCAGAACCAGCGGCTGCACTGCTATAGGGAATTGCGATCGCGTTCGCACCGCGGACTTCGGCACAAAAGCCGGTTTTTTGCTCTGGCCGCTCCCGATCTTGTGGCCAGAGCAAAAAAACGGCTTTTCAATGGCCGGTTTTACAACTGTGCCGGCAGCCGGCCTGGCCATGGAAAAACCGGCCAGGCCGGCTGAAAACCGGCCGGTTGGCAACCCTAATTTGTGAGCCGAGGCCACATGTTACGGATGAAATTGGAATTTTTCCCACGGCACACCAGACAATATCTCACGGCACACTAGTTGAAAAACGCTGCTCTAGAACACCAGTATTGTCACTGGACAATGCCACTGGTCCTAACAACTTTTTAAATATTCATGGTAGTATTCCTTTAACTGACTAGCTTTGTTACCCTACAAAATCAGTTTGCAAATAGTTGCTGATATAAAAGATGTATCTCTGATCTTTCAAAACCTCTGTTCCATTAGTTACATATCTTAGACTACTTATCAACATTTCAGTAATAAAATGTAATCTTAACTACCTGTATCTGGAAGCCAAAATAGTCATTTTGATTGTGCATTTACAGTAGCTGCTTTTTAAAAAATTGACTATTCCTTATCGTTCCTCCAGTCCAGTTGCGCACCTCTGGATAGTGTACCTCTTCCAGCAGCTTGAAGACTGAGCATGCCATCTTTTTGATGACACTAGTGTACTTAAGCAGCTGGCACCGCCTACCAGCCCGAGTATGCTCAGTCTCCAAGCAGCTATAGTGAGCCAGGGTGCTGGACTCGCTGAAGGGACAACTAAGGGGAGACAGGTTTAATTAGAGTTTTCTTTTTATTTCCCCTGTTAAGATGCTTGTTTCTTTGGTTTTAAAATCAGAAGGATCAGAAAGAACCCGGGGGACAACAGGGCTGAGGGAAGGATATTCCTTCTCCCCACTCCCCCCAGGATTTTTGGGGGGAGTTCTATGGGGGCATTCCTCAGTCAGAGACTTCTGGTGGCTCCCGAACCTGTTAATGGGTGAGGAGCCGTTGCGGGGGCAGTAGTTGATTGACGGGAGTGAAAGCCTGTAGCCTTGAGTCGCTCCCCTCAGCACTGAAGCTAGGAAGGAAGGCTGAGCACGAGGGGTAGAAAAGTCACGTGGCAAAGAGGCTCCAAGGTAAAAGCAGAGTAGGGGGAAGGACAGTAGGAACCCCTAGCAACTGCGGAACATGAGGAAACAGAGTGGCCTGCAGCCGCATGTTTTGTAGCCTGCAGCAGTGTGGGAAACTCCCCCCACTGTGTTTAGGTGTAATTTCTTCTTCAGGCCCACGTGTGTTTTAACCGCTCTCTGTGTTTTGGGCACCCGGGAGAGGCAGCCACCAGAGAATAAAGTAGGACACAGCAGCTTCTTCCTTGGGGGCCCATTTGCAGTTTCCTTTCAGTTTCCTTTCAGTATCCTTTTATTTTATTTTAGTTCAGGTACTCTAGTGCTCCGTGTCTGAGCCTGTGGAGGTTCACTGTGCTAGGGATCCTTTTACCTTCCTGAGTACAGATTGAGGGCGTTTCTGGGGAGTGCCCGCAGCCCTTCCTACCATGCCAGCCAGACCGTACTGCCTGTCATGCCACATCCTTAGGTTTTGAGCTGTATAACACAAAGCATGTGGAGGAGGAGCTGGAACACCAACCGCTGCAACCCTCATCGGTAGAGAGCCCTCTCCCTGCCCGGAGACCAGCCGCCGAAGCAGCAGACAGACCGGATCTTGCTCCATCACAAAAGAGCTCAGCGAACAAGAGCCCTCTCCCTGCACGGAGATCAGCAGCTGAAGGAGCAGACTTCTCAGCACACGTGCTTTCAGGAAAGGAGCATTTGTGCAACCACGTTTACAGCGCGTCATTGCTCACCCTCACCCAATCGGGGCACAGAAATCCACTTTAAAAGGGGACGCGATCAGGCACAAGGCCCTTCTCTCCAGTGCTCCCGGAGGAGCTGGAACACCAACCGCTGCAACCCTCATCGGTAGAGAGCCCTCTCCCTGCCCGGAGACCAGCCGCCGAAGCAGCAGACAGACCGGATCTTGCTCCATCACAAAAGAGCTCAGCGAACAAGAGCCCTCTCCCTGCACGGAGATCAGCAGCTGAAGGAGCAGACTTCTCAGCACACGTGCTTTCAGGAAAGGAGCATTTGTGCAACCACGTTTACAGCGCGTCATTGCTCACCCTCACCCAATCGGGGCACAGAAATCCACTTTAAAAGGGGACGCGATCAGGCACAAGGCCCTTCTCTCCAGTGCTCCCGGAGGAGCTGGAACACCAACCGCTGCAACCCTCATCGGTAGAGAGCCCTCTCCCTGCCCGGAGACCAGCCGCCGAAGCAGCAGACAGACCGGATCTTGCTCCATCACAAAAGAGCTCAGCGAACAAGAGCCCTCTCCCTGCACGGAGATCAGCAGCTGAAGGAGCAGACTTCTCAGCACACGTGCTTTCAGGAAAGGAGCATTTGTGCAACCACGTTTACAGCGCGTCATTGCTCACCCTCACCCAATCGGGGCACAGAAATCCACTTTAAAAGGGGACGCGATCAGGCACAAGGCCTTCTCTCCAGTGCTCCCGGAGGAGCTGGAACACCAACCGCTGCAACCCTCATCGGTAGAGAGCCCTCTCCCTGCCCGGAGACCAGCCGCCGAAGCAGCAGACAGACCGGATCTTGCTCCATCACAAAAGAGCTCAGCGAACAAGAGCCCTCTCCCTGCACGGAGATCAGCAGCTGAAGGAGCAGACTTCTCAGCACACGTGCTTTCAGGAAAGGAGCATTTGTGCAACCACGTTTACAGCGCGTCATTGCTCACCCTCACCCAATCGGGGCACAGAAATCCACTTTAAAAGGGGACGCGATCAGGCACAAGGCCCTTCTCTCCAGTGCTCCCGGAGGAGCTGGAACACCAACCGCTGCAACCCTCATCGGTAGAGAGCCCTCTCCCTGCCCGGAGACCAGCCGCCGAAGCAGCAGACAGACCGGATCTTGCTCCATCACAAAAGAGCTCAGCGAACAAGAGCCCTCTCCCTGCACGGAGATCAGCAGCTGAAGGAGCAGACTTCTCAGCACACGTGCTTTCAGGAAAGGAGCATTTGTGCAACCACGTTTACAGCGCGTCATTGCTCACCCTCACCCAATCGGGGCACAGAAATCCACTTTAAAAGGGGACGCGATCAGGCACAAGGCCCTTCTCTCCAGTGCTCCCGGAGGAGCTGGAACACCAACCGCTGCAACCCTCATCGGTAGAGAGCCCTCTCCCTGCCCGGAGACCAGCCGCCGAAGCAGCAGACAGACCGGATCTTGCTCCATCACAAAAGAGCTCAGCGAACAAGAGCCCTCTCCCTGCACGGAGATCAGCAGCTGAAGGAGCAGACTTCTCAGCACACGTGCTTTCAGGAAAGGAGCATTTGTGCAACCACGTTTACAGCGCGTCATTGCTCACCCTCACCCAATCGGGGCACAGAAATCCACTTTAAAAGGGGACGCGATCAGGCACAAGGCCCTTCTCTCCAGTGCTCCCGGAGGAGCTGGAACACCAACCGCTGCAACCCTCATCGGTAGAGAGCCCTCTCCCTGCCCGGAGACCAGCCGCCGAAGCAGCAGACAGACCGGATCTTGCTCCATCACAAAAGAGCTCAGCGAACAAGAGCCCTCTCCCTGCACGGAGATCAGCAGCTGAAGGAGCAGACTTCTCAGCACACGTGCTTTCAGGAAAGGAGCATTTGTGCAACCACGTTTACAGCGCGTCATTGCTCACCCTCACCCAATCGGGGCACAGAAATCCACTTTAAAAGGGGACGCGATCAGGCACAAGGCCCTTCTCTCCAGTGCTCCCGGAGGAGCTGGAACACCAACCGCTGCAACCCTCATCGGTAGAGAGCCCTCTCCCTGCCCGGAGACCAGCCGCCGAAGCAGCAGACAGACCGGATCTTGCTCCATCACAAAAGAGCTCAGCGAACAAGAGCCCTCTCCCTGCACGGAGATCAGCAGCTGAAGGAGCAGACTTCTCAGCACACGTGCTTTCAGGAAAGGAGCATTTGTGCAACCACGTTTACAGCGCGTCATTGCTCACCCTCACCCAATCGAGGCACAGAAATCCACTTTAAAAGGGGACGCGATCAGGCGCACCCGCGCCTTGCGGGCCCGCGCCGGAGGGCCGCGCAAGAGGGCCCTTTGGCACGGCCCTTAGGAAAAGGCCCGTAAGGAGCACGAAACGGACACGGAAACCAAACTGAAAAACACACCGAGACCAGCAACAAAGCACAGCAGAGCTCCCCCAGGTTGAGCTTGCATACATCTCCTATACAGCAGACCTTCAAATCGCAGCAAGTATAAACAAATACAAACAAAAACTTTTACACTACTGGTTTAAAAGTGCAAATTAACTTTGAGGGGTCATAACAAAATCTCCTATCACTGTGTGCACTATCTCATCAGTACCTGCATTGAAATTAAAAACGTAACCTATAATGTTAATATTTTAAAACTGTACCTGCATATAACATTGCTAGTAATATAGTACTGTTGCCAGTATTTTCAACGATATCTGCATATAACATTGCTAGTAATATAGTACTGTTGTCAGTATTTTCAACGATACCTGCATACAACATTGCTAGTAATATAGTACTGTTGTCAGTATTTTCAACGATATCTGCATATAACATTGCTAGTAATATAGTACTGTTGTCAGTATTTTCAACGATATCTGCATATAACATTGCTAGTAATATAGTACTGTTGTCAGTAATCCAAAACTGTATATACATTCACATTGATAGCAACCTCTTACTGTTACCAGTACCTATAACAGCAATTGCACCCACATTAATATTAATTTTAACTAGCACCGGTATAACATATCACCCAAAATGCAACTAATCAACTCTGACAAATGTAAAATAATACTAATTAGTATCACACTAGCGATACTAATAACTATTGCTCAGAGCCTACACAACAATAATGTGAAAAATATCCCTATCATAAACAGTTTTGCACAAAACAACCCCCAATCATGGCACCCACACATAGAACATCATCCCAAAACAAAAAACCATAGATTAATACACATAAAATACTCCTCATCCCCTCAGTCAACAAACACTATGATATGTAAAAACTTAGAATCATTATCAACAATATTAATCAATGCCAGGTCAATGAAAAATAAGCTACCTATATTCACAGACATTCTAGACAACCAAAAACCAGATATACTATGTATAACCGAGACATGGCTATCAGACACAGACAACGTTTACCTAAATCAACTAAGCAACAATAACTACGACACATTCTACACACATAGAACTCACAAAAAAGGTGGTGGAGTACTAATAATGTCAAAAAAAGAACTAAAAGCCAAAAAACTAACATCGAACCTACACACCAACATAGATACCCTTATTGTGAAAATTGACAACATAACAATCTGCCTAATTTACAGGCCACCAGACAAACAATCAGAAAAACTAGACCCACTAATTGACTTTTTAAGTTCCTCCACTGAACAAAATCCAATTATTATGCTTGGAGACTTCAACACCCCATCACTACCAGCATCATATGCCTCCCTCTTTATGGAATCAACAATAGACATGGATTTTCACCAAATAATAAACTCTAGCACACATGAAAAAGGTGGTATCCTTGACATGGTATTCCTACCAAACGAACTCTACCAACTCTATAACCCAACATCCCTCAATTGCACACGGACCCCATGGTCAGATCACTACCTTATCAACTTTAAGATCACAATAAACACATCAGTTAAACGAACAACAACTAATGCACATACATCAAGATTTAAAAAATACAATGAAGAAGAATTCCTCGACATAATAATCCCTAATTTATCTACATCACCAATAAACCTAGATGCAACAGTAACGAACTGGCACAAAACCATCAAAAATGCTGCAGCTAATAAACAAATAACTAAGAAAAACACACACCCTAAAAAAGATCAAACCCCCTGGTACAATAAAGATTTAAAGCTAATGAAAAAGAACCTAAGAAAAGCCGAATATAAATGGCGGAAAAATAAAAACACAATTACAAAAGACTCATACCTCACGCAACTCAACAAATATAAAGACGCAATAAACAATGCCAAGAAAAACTACCACGCCTCTATCTTAAACAACGCAATAAATAGACCTAGAGAACTTTTCTCAATTGTCCAAAAGCTGACTAATAATAATCACAACTCCAGTAATGAAATCACAGACATTACCCCACAAACACTGGCAAATTACTACATGAACAAGATAAAGTACTATCCCATACCACCTAAGCCAGTAGACACTTCACAAATACTTAACACAGATGAATGGTCTGTATTTCAACCCTTAACCAAAGTTGAACTCAAATCCATCATCACAAACATTAATACTACTACATCTCTACTTGACCCCTGTCCAGTAACCTGGATAAAGAACTCCCTACCTGTACTCTCTCAGTTCATCCTCCCAATAATAAACCTCTCCCTAAAAAGTGGATACCTACCCGCTACTCTAAAACACGCACAGATCCGCCCAATTCTAAAAAATACTACCCTTGACAAATCATCACCTAATTCTTACAGACCCATATCGAGTATTCCATTCATGGCCAAATTAATCGAAAAAAACTGTACAAATTCAAACACAAGAATTCATTGATAGCTCAGCCCCACTTGACGACCAGCAATATGGGTTTCGCCCCAGACACGGAGTAGAATCACTACTAACAGTGCTAATCAATACACTTGTGAGAGGAATAGACAAACCTAAACAAGCATTCTTACTCATATTCATAGACGTGTCTGCAGCCTTCGACAGTGTTCACCACTCAATAATGATCAATAAACTTAAACAAATAGGTATTAAATCCACTGTCCTAAAGTGGTTTACTTCTTATCTAACAGAACGATCACAAACGGTACAAATCGGTAATCTCTCATCAAAAACATACAAACAAGAACTAGGCCTCCCACAAGGCTCAGCTCTATCAGCGTTGCTTTTTAACATATACCTAAAACACATCTGTACAATATTTAAAAAATTCAATGTCCTCTATCACCTATATGCGGACGACATAATGATGTATGTCCCATTCAAAATCCCAAATATCCCTACACAACTCATTAACGACTGCCTCACTGAAATCAACACCTGGCTAAATGAAAACAATCTGCACATCAATCACTCAAAACAGAAGCCCTAATAGTAACCAAATGCACAACATTTATTCCCCCCTCGCATATAACATTGCAAAATAATAATATCATACTGAAAACTGAAATACGCTACTTAGGTGTGATACTGGATAAACATCTCAGCATGGACACACATGTAAGAAACATAGCAAAAAAAGTTTACTTTAAACTAAAAATATTAAAGCAACTCCGCCCACTAATGCACTTACAGGACTTCCAACGCGTCATACAAGCAATCATAACCCCACATTTCGACTTCGCAAACCTAACCTTACTTGGCGTAAGCAAGGAAGCCATAAAAAAACTTCAATTAGCACAAAACGCAGCAGCAAGGACCATAACGAAAGCCCCACCTTTCCAACATATAACCCCAATCTTAGAATATCTACACTGGCTCCCGATTCAAAGCCGCATAGAATATAAAACTATATTAACCACCTACAAAGCCATAACAAAAACAGCACCCCTGCCCATAAATAACCTTATCAAAATAGAACCTACACACAATCTACAAAGGAGAGACCAGCTTAATAAACTAACCACTCCAAAAGAATTCATTAGGGCCAATAAATCCACTAACAAAAAAGCCTTCTCCCATGCAGCACCTATCTTGTGGAACACAATCCCAATAGAACTAAGACAATTACCCGACATAATGGAGTTCAGAAAAAAACTCAAAACACACTTATTCACAAAGCATTATGGATCTCTGACCAGCACACCACACACCCCCCAACTGGATAAAGGATAATCCCACCCCGAGTAATACACAACTCATCAAAAGAATGAAGTGATACACCCTAAAACAAAGCGAATAAGTAAATGAAAAACAAAACAATGTATATAGTTTAATTATGTTCATCTGTACATAGTTTACTAATTGTTAATTGTTAATTATTAATTGTTAACTGTATTTACCTAGCTACAAATGTTATATGTAAAAACAGACCACACTGTTTATTGTTGTTATATGGAAACCGCACCTGATCAATGGAAGGAGCGGTATATAAAATAATCTGTTAATTAAATTAATTAAAATTTAGTGCACAATAACTTGCTGCAGACCTATGGAAAAAGCCTAACTGTGCTATTGTCTGTTGCTGGGCAGATTTCAGAGAGCTGCTGTGCCTGGTCAGGTGATGTAAGTGACAGTTTGTTGAGATATTGTGACTTTCTCCTGAGAAGGGTCTGGCAAAAAGTCAGAGACAGAAATAAGTGAAAGATAAGCAGAAAGAAGTGCTACATAGAGGTTTGCAGTAGCTACTGTACAGTTTTGTTCTGTGAAAAACAGAAATGTATATAACTAGAAAGATAGACACAGTCAGTGGATAGGAAACAAATGAAATCCTTCCATCTGTCTATGGTCAGTGAGAAACCTAACATAATCATGCCTTGTTTCTTAGTCCAGATTATGTATCTACAAAATTTGTGATATTTTATTTATTTGTTTGCTTTTATATACCACCCCTTCCAGAGATCAAGGGTGGTTTACAATGGACATAACACAATTATATTATAACATAGAACTCACTTTTAACGTCTTAACAACTGTTTAGCAAAATAGCTAAATAACATATTGAAATAACTTATTTACAGAGTATTTTGGAATATATTAGCTATTCCATTTTCAAAAGGTGATTCTGCTTGTAAGGGAAGCTGTACTCCTTATAAAAATGTAAACTTTTACTCTGAGAAAGTGTCAGTGTGATGGGATCAGTGCAAGGTCCATGTCATATCTTTGCGGTACAACATGGCAGCGCAATCTAAAAATCCTCAAGTTCCTGGAACCAGCTGTCTCTATCCACGGAGGTGTGCAGAGCCAGGACATCGGCTCGGGAGGCTGCTGCTGCCGTTGCAGCTGAGGATTGGGCTTTCTCCTCCTACTTCAGTGGCCAGGCACTGACGGGACAGCCCTACCTGTGGTGACTTCCCTTCGGGGGATATAGCTGAACCGGGAGGTGCCAATTGTGAACCAGCTGTCTCTATCCACGGAGGTGTGCAGAGCCAGGACATCGGCTCGGGAGGCTGCTGCTGCCGTTGCAGCTGAGGATTGGGCTTTCTCCTCCTACTTCAGCGGCTAGGCACTGACGGGACAGCCCTACCTGTAGGGTCTTTTTTAGCTCTATATTTTGAGTCTATTGCTTGATGCGGAGCGTGTGCGCGGGGCGTGTGTTGAAGGGGCGTGGTCAAAGGGGCTCGTTAGGCCCCTTTGACGCCCCTTTGACGTCACTTCGCGGCACCGCACCGCTGTAATTTCTTTTGTTGGAATTTAGTGTTTTTCTTTTCTGTTTGGTAGAATTTGTAATTAATTTGTTATTTGTGAGCTAACTTTTTCTCTGTATTATGGGGAAGAGGAAGGCTAAGTCCGGGAGTAAAGCTTTAGGGACCGTGACCGGGGATTCCAAACTGGTTGGGCCCTTGGATAAGCATTTTGCTCCTGTACCAGTGGCGCAGTCTTCCCCGGAAGGGTTGTCTTTGAGTTCAGGCGGAAGATCTCCTCCTTTGTGCCCTGTTCCTGGCAATCTACCTGGCCAATCTACGCAGTCATCTGTTTTGGTAAGGGATTCATTCTCTGTTAAATTACCAACTCCTGTCTCACCGTTAGAGGTAGGTAGCTCTTCTGAGTTTTCTACCCTTTCATCGGATAAGGAGATTACCTTGCGGGATCTGTGGGGTGCCTTAAAGTTAATTGATAATAAAGTATCAACTTCTCTAAATTCCCTTTCTTTTTTCTCGCAAGAGGCCACGGCTGCGCTGCGACAGCTTGATGAGAAAATCGTGTCTGTTGATTTGGCTGTAACAACTTTGGAATCCTAGGTTCTTCCCTTACACACGACGAGTGTTGCTGGAATTAAGGATTCTTTATTACTTAATAATAAGGTTGAAGCCCTGGAGAATTCCTTAAGGTCTTGTAATTTGCGATTTCTTAATTTTCCTTATTCTTCTTTGCTTTCTCATAGAATTCTATTAGATAAGTTTCTTAAAGATGTTTTGGCCATTTCGGATTCTTTTGAAATTTCCTGTTTTGTATTATATTCCCTCTTCAGTCAAGCAAGTTAATGTGGTGGAGGGTGAGCTTGATGAAATTGTTTCTCCATTGGATAATCTCACTGCCTTCTTAGAGGACTCACAGGATAACATCAACACGCGTGCCACTTTATTAGTCACTTTTTCTTCGGTTGAAGTTAAGCAACGTATTCTTCGAGCCTTTTTAAAGTAAAATTGACTAAATTTTGTGGCCAGTGGGTCAATATCTTTCCTGATGTCTCACGGAATACTCAATTACGCTGGAGGCAATTTTTAAAGTTGAAGCCTCAGGTGTTGGCTCTGGGAGCTACGTTTTTCCTTTGCTTCCCCTGTAAATGCATCATTGGTTTAGGTGATGCTTCATATGTTTTTACTGAAATGCTTCATCTGGAAAGATTTTTGGCCGATAAGAGAGTGGTAGAAACGACCAGCGATTAATTATAGACCTCTTTGTTGGGATGTTTGTTCCCTTTTTTTTCTTTATAAAAAGTTATTTCCTGATTGTTAGTGCAGCATGGTTTCATGATGTGGACTGTATCATGAGTTTATTTCCTTGTATTATGAAAGAGTTATCTTTCTCTTGTTTTGTATCTTTGATTGACCTTCACTTACTTGGTTATTGTAATTGACTAAAATCTCAATAAAAAAAAAAAAAAATTCCTCAAGTTCCTGATCGTATCTCCAGTCTAGTCCCGGACCTCTGGGTTGTCTTCCTTAATCAGCAGCTTGGAGACTGAGGAACCTCCTTCTTTTCATGATGTCACCAGTATAACATCCCGGGAGCCGCTTCCACTTCCCAGTTGCCTCAGTCTCCAAGCAGCTGAAAGGGTGGTGAACCCGGAGCTCCGGGCTCCCTGGAGGAACAATTAAGAGTAGTTTTGGTTAGGTTAGAGTTAAAAAAAAAAAATAATAAAATAAAATAAAGGAAGGTAAAGGGTGGCATCAGTTTTGAGGTGAATATTTGGCATCTGTACCTTTAAATTGCGTGGGAGTCCTCCCCCCTCCCCCCTTCCGTTTCAGCTTGTCTGCAAGTTCGGGAGGGGAAAAAGGGGGCCGAATTAGTGGATCGGAGGAGGATCCGGGTCTGCTGGTGAGCAAGTTCAGACCGGAGGCCTCAGACTATTCAGAGCCGGCACTTTACAGATGCTTTGCCTGTCAGCGCTTTAGGGCTCTGGCGGCAGTGGGAGAGCCGGCAGGAGACAGAGCGGGTTTGTTTACCTGGGGTCTCCTGAGGGTAAGACTGCCGCAGCGGAACATGATTCGCGGCACAGGTGAGTGAGGTTGCTTCGTTCAACATCAGGGCAGCTGCACTTAGGCCCGGTCTGCACGGATCTCTCGTCAGCGCGTTTAGGCGCGAAAACGGAGGCGGGCCCGGCCGCGTGGCAGAGGCTGCGGTGCGCCGTGCAGGGGGGCTTTTAGTTGCTGGATTGCTGCGATTTGGCTTGTTTTTGTTGAAACTAAGCTCGGTTTGCTATAATTCGGGGTTGCAAGGCTGGGTACAAGTCTCGGTGTTTTAAAAACAAACAAACAAAAAAAAAAAACGGCAGATATGGTAAGCGAGTCAGGTTTGCCATAGAAGGCTGTGGGGGGTTTCTCGCTCTTGTTTTGGGGGAAGAGTTGAGGGCGGCCCTCAAGGTGTTAGAGACCGAGAGAGTACCTTTTAGAGATTCTGCTCTGCAGGATGCCATCTATACCCCAGTGCTTTGTATGTGGGGCTAGAAGGAGTTCAGTGGCTGACTCTGGAGTGTGCAAGAGCTGCACAAAAGAGGCCGCGGTGATGGAGCAGGTACGGGAAGACAAGGACGGCGCTATGTAGGCAGGGGATGAGAGTTCCTGTCCTTAGACGCCGTTTGTGTCTCTGGAGGAGCTGGTAGCTGGGCCCTCTTCCGCATCGGACTTGCCTTGCGACCCGGTAGTGTGGCCCAAAGGGCTAGCGTTGATTTTTTTCCAAGGACTTCGTGGCACTTCTACAGCAAGCAGTGGGAGGAGTGCCACCTAGCCAGGGAAAGAGTAAGCTGGAAGGCAAAGGTGTTAAACGGCTCTCGTCCGCCGCAAGTGCGGAGGAAGGGTTGGAGAAGAAACGGTTACTGGATGAGGAGCTTAGCGCTCCTTCTCTTGTCTCTGAGGGGCATCTCTCGGATGAGGGACACCAGAGCATGGAGGAGGATGAATTGGAGGAAGGGGAGCTCACAGAAAAGGAGGATCAAGCGAGAGTAGTGCAGGTGTTCCGTAGGGATGAGCTCTTGGCGCTGATAGTGGAGACGCTAGGGGCATTGAACATGCCGGTTCCGGGGGCGACTGAGGAAGATACCCTTGAGGATCCGTTGTTACAGGTCTTTCGGAAGACTCAGAGAGTGTTCCCGGTGCACAGAGTTTTTCAGGAGATGATTCAAGAAGAGTGGAATATCCCGGAGACACCTCTGAAGGGGGCCAGAGTGATGAGGCGTCTCTATCCATTAGTGGATCAGGATAAAGAGGTCTTTAAACCACCTAGGGTAGATTCTGCCGTCTCAGCGGTTACGAAGAAGACCACGATCCCGGTGGAGGGCGGAGCTGCCCTCAAAGACACTCAGGATAAAAAGTTGGATGCTCTCCTGCGGCAGATCTTTGATGTGAATGCCTTAGCGCTTCAGGTGGCCATTTGTGGAGCGTGGGTGGCCAGGGCCTGTTTGAGGTGGTCACAGCGGGTCCAAGGAGATCGGGAAGGCGACATAGCTGGGGAGGCATCCAGGCTGGAGTCAGGGGTGACCTTCCTGCGGATACACAATATGACCTGATGAGAGAATTGTCAAAAAGCATGGCTTCGGCGGTAGCGGTGAGGCGCTATCTGTGGCTTCGTAATTGGGCGGCGGATGTTGCGTCCAAGACAAGGTTAGGTAAGCTGCCTTTTAAGGGCAGGCTTCTCTTTGGGGAGGATCTAGAGAAGTTAGTGAAGGACCTAGGGGAATCTAAGGGCGGTAGATTGCCAGAGGACAAGCCTAAGCAGGGTAGGGTGACCTCGGGGGGCAAGGGGCCTTTGAGAGAGTTCTGTAGATTTCGGTTTCAAAGGTTTAATGCCGGCCAGAGAGGTAGATTTCCCAGCAGAGCCCAGGGCTTCCGGGGCTTTCGGGGAGCAGGTAAAGGATTTGGGGCCTCTGCCTCCTCTTCCTTGGCCAATACTAGAAAGTCACAATGATGCCAGGGGGACCCGGGCGTCCCTAGTAGCCGTAGGAGGACGGCTGCAGGAGTTTTACGATGCCTGGGTCCGTGTCACGTCAGACCAGTGGGTGTTGGAGATTATTTGAGAGGGGTACGCCCTAGAGTTTCGAACCCTGGTGTGGGGCGCCTTTGTGCGGTCCCCCGGCAATTCGCCATGCAAACGAGAGGCGATAAGGGAGACGGTACGGAGGCTTCTCGACCTAGGGGCGGTTATTCCGGTGCCGCAAGACCAACTCGGGTCAGGACAATACTCCATTTATTTCGTGGTGCCAAAGAAGGACGGCGGCTTTCGACCAATTCTGGATCTCAAGGGAGTGAATCGCTGTCTCCGCGTGTCGCACTTTCATATGGAAACACTATGGTCAGTAATAGTCGCGGTACAAAAGGGCGCGTTCCTAATGTCCTTAGACCTGTCAGAGGTGTACCTCCACATCCCCATTCGTCTGGAGCATCAGCGCTATCTGCGCTTCGCGGTGCCTTTCGGTCAGTTTCAGTTCCACATGCTGCCGTTTGGCCTGGCAATGGCTCCCCGCACGTTCACCAAGATGATGATAGTAGTTGCGGCAGCTCTGAGAAAGGAAGGGATCATGGTACATTTGTACCTAGATGATTGGTTAATTCGAGCAAAGTCCAGGGTCGAGAGCGAGGGAGTCACATCCAGAGTGGTGGCCTTTCTAGAGAGTCTAGGTTGGGTGGTGAACATGGGGAAGAGCCATCTCTGCCCGTCTCAGAATTTGGAGTATCTGGGAGCTCGCTTCGATACAGTGACGGGGCATGTGTTTCTCCCTCGGCTTCGGGCCCAGGGCTTGCGCAAGCTGGTACGGCGCTTCTTGGGCAGCTGGGCACCCATGGCCTTGGAGGTACCTGCAGTTGTTGGGCACGATGGCGGCCACAATAGAGGTGGTTCCTTGGGCAAGGGCACATATGAGACCTCTGCAGAGAGCTCTCCTCAGGCGATGGTCACATCAGAAGGATTCGTTGTCAAGGAGGCTGCCTTGCCCCGAGGAGACGTCGGTGGCCATCCGGTGGTGGTTGAGGCCAGGGTCGCTGGAAAGAGGGAGACCTCTGGAAGCGCCAGACTGGGTCACGGTGACGATGGATGCCAGTCTGGTGGGCTGGGGGGGCACATTGCCAAGGCAGATTCTCGCAGGGGCAATGGAACGGGGAGGAGAGGACCTGGTCAATCAACAGGCTGGAATTGAGAGCGGTGGCGTTCGCGCTGCAGAGCTTCCGAAGTTGCCTAGCGGGGTCGGCGGTCTGAGTGTTCTCGGACAACGCAATGGCGGTAGCTTATTTAAATCGTCAAGGAGGCACCAGCAGTGTGGCACTGGAAGAGGAGGCCGAACACCTGTGCAGTTGGGCCGAGGTAAATCTGCTGACTCTCTCGGCGGCGCATGTTGCAGGAGTAGACAATGTGCAGGCGGACTTCCTAAGCCGGGTGAAGGTGAACCCAGGGGAGTGGGTTCTGCATCCAGAGGTTTTCAAGAGTCTAGAGCAGGGGTGGGCAAACTTTTTGACTCGCGGGCCGCAATGGGTTCATATATTGGACCCGGGGGCCGGACCAAGAGTAGATGGACGGTGTGTATGTGTGAATTAATATAAATTAAATTTAAATTTGTAACATTAAATGTTTAGGTTAATTTAAGGTAGAAAAGCATAAAAAGAGTTATTTTACAAAACTTTTATGCAATGTATTTCTTTCATAAAATAGTACCTTCAATTTTAGTGGGAACAGTGTTGTTGGTCTCCCTTTTTTGTTAAGGCATCAAAGTCAGGAGATAGCTTTGTTGCAATTCGCTGAATAGATTTGACATCGCACCCTGTGACTTTTTCTTGATTCCAAAACTGAAATTATCACTGAACGGAAGGAGATTCGATGACTTGGGAGACCATTAAGCAAAAATCAACACAGCAGCTTCACAGCATAACAAAATAAGCATTTCAAAATTGTTTCCAGCAGTGGCAGGAACGTTGGAAGAAGCATGTTTTATCGAAAGAGGACTTCTTTGAAGGAGAATGAGCGCAATAACTGTCAGTGGTATACTTCTTACATTATTGTACAAGTCTTGATACTTTTTGATCGCACCTCATATGCATAGCACCAGCAAAGAAGCATGTATATTTGGCATTGTGCATAACTGGAATAACCATTTAAAAAGACAAACACGAAAACAAGAGAGTGACATCGCTGGCAGATGCTTTTAAATCTGTGCACTTGTGGGGAACTGATTAAAAGCCAACTTCCAAAAGTCAAACTTTTTGCAACTGAAAGATACTTTTGAATGCCAAATAGTTAAGTTACAATTCCCCCTTCAAGCTCTCCTCCACAACAGGTAAAAACAAAAATTTGCCAAGAGATGTATGTGACTTGAAACAGGTTTAACTGTGTAATGAAGGATTTCCCAAACTATGCATACAACACATGTATGTCTGCATGCTGCAACTTACATGTACAACTACATACATACTGATTTAAATATGTAAATATGCTTTTTACATTTGCAAACGTCATGCAACTCTTCTAAATGTCTTTGGTTAATCCATAAGCACTGGTAATACAAATTAAGCCTAAACAATCTGCACTGAAACACCAGATACAATCAAAGCTGAAAGCGCACCCGTTTTTTGTTTTTTTTTACCTTTATGGAAGGCCAAGCAACAGTTGTAAATGACTAATAAATTCAAAATGTCAAGATATTACATTAAGATTGGTGGCGAAATGTGGTAATGGCTCAACTTCTCACGTTCTCACCCTTTATCTGCATGACACAATTATAAAACAAAATGACTGCCGGGCGCCGCATGGATCGCTTCTCACTAGCAGGCGTGCGGAAAGGCAGTTGACGTCATCTGACGTGACATCAACTCCCTGCCTGCGCCTGCACGTACGGCTCAATCCGTACTCCGCCCACGGCCACGGCCCCGCCCCCCCCACTAGCTGCTGGCCGGCCCAGCCACTACCATGCCGTCCATACAGGCTTATGAATGTTGGGAGGGGCCGGATTAAAAGGTCCGCGGGCCGTAGTTTGCCCACTCCTGGTCTAGAGCGTCGCTGGGGCACGCCAGTAATGGACCTCATGGCAAAGTTCCAGTCGGCAAGAGTCGGTCGTTTTTACAGCAGGTGAAAGGAGAGAATGTCAGAGGGGCTAGATGCTCTCATTCAAAGGTGGCCACAGGATCAACTGCTGTATGTGTTTCCTCCTTGGGCCCTAATAGGCAGAGTTCTGCAGCGGATAGAAAGTGTGATTCTAATAGCCCTGGATTGGCCGCGTCCATCCTGGTACGCTGACTTGGTGAGGCTGTTGGTGGAGAGGCCGTGGCGGCTCCCGAGGCACGTGGATCTGTTAGCGCAGGGTCCGCTGTTCATGCCTCTTCTGGATCGGTTCTCGCTTACGGCCTGGCTATTGAAAGGGTGTGGTTAACAGCAAGAGGTTATTCGGCAGCAGTAATCTCCACTTGGTTGAAGGCCAGAAGGAGATCTACGACCTTGGCGCATGTGCGTGTCTGGAGAGTGTTTGAGGCCTGGTGTGCAGCCCGAGCTTTCGGGGTGTTAAGGGCGACGGTGCCGCAGATTTTGCATTTCCTACAGGATGGTTTTGACAAGGGGTTGGCGGCTGCTTCGCTAAGGGTGTAGGTCGCAGCGCTGGCTTGCTACAGAGGTAGAATAGAGGGATGGTCGCTTGGGGGGCACGGAGATATCAAGTGGTTCTTCGGGCGGTATCACTGTTACGACCTCCGGTGAGGCAGTTAGTGGCGAATTGGAGTCTCCCTTTGGTGTTGGAGGCGTTGGAACGGGAGCCTTTTGAGCCCTTGAGTAGGGCATCGGTTAAGGATTTGACCTTGAAGGTGGTGTTCCTAGTGGCTATCTGTTCGGTGAGAAGAGTTTCTGAGTTGCAAGCTTTGTCATGTATTTATTTATTTATTTACATTCTCTTATATACCGCGCTATTCTGCATCAGTGCGGTTTACATTGAACAAACTGAAATTACATTGAACAGGGCATTATAACTTGGAGATAACTATTTTACAGGGAACATGGGCTGTGGAGGGTTAAGTGGCTTGCCCAAGACCACAAGGAGCACCTGTGGGACTAGAAACCCCAGTCCTTCCGGCCCAAGGTTGCTGTCCTCTAGTGGGATTTGAACCCCCGACATTCTGGCTTGAAGTACCTTGCCCCATCCACTAGGCCACTCCTCCATATCTGTCCTCCTTTGAGTCTAAGGTAGTTTTGAGGACAGTACCAGCGTTTTTACCCAAGGTGGTCTCGGCTTTTCATTTGAATCAGGTGATTTCCTTGCCAGTATTTACTGGCAGCAAGGGGAACCTGGGCGCGAAGAATCAAAGACTTTTGGATGTCAGAAGGGTGTTTAAAAAGTATCTGTGCCGTACGGAACCTTTCCGCAGATCAGAGAGGCTTTTTGTGCTCTTCGGGGGGCCACGCAAGGGAGAGACGGCCTCCAAAGCTTCCATTGCCAGATGGATTAAGGAGGCTATAGCTTCGGCTTACGTGCTGAAGGGCAGGTCGGTGCCTGAAGGGCTGAGGGCCCATTCTACTAGAGCACAAGCAGCGTCTTGGGTGGAGTTGTGCCGGGTTCCGCCTTTAGAAATTTGTAAGGCGGCGACTTGGTTGTCGTTGAGTTCCTTTGTGAGGTATTATCGGCTAGATGTGCAGGATCAGCAGGACGTGTGTTTTGGAGTGGCTGTTCTGCAGGGGGCTAAGCAGGGTCCCTTCCGTTGAATACTACTCTGGTACATACCCAGAGGTCTGGGACTAGACTGGAGATACGATCAGGAAGGTGAAATTAGACTTACCTGCTAATTGTTGTTCCTGGAGTAGATACAGTCTAGTCCCGTATCCCTCCCCGGTGCTGTGATTTCCTAGAGCGGAGGTCTGCAAAGGATGCCAGTGGTCACTGGTAAGAGAATTATTTTCCAGAGTTTGGTGAGGTGAAGGGGAGTTCGCTGGGGCCTTTCCCGTCAAAGAGTATGGCGGGTGGAGGGCGCTTCTTCGCATGTTAAAGATTTATGAGTTGCCATTTTCAAATTTTTCAAATGTTAGGAACGGAGAGTGGGTTTTCTTTCCGTTGTTTGAAATGCCAGTTAGTTTAGTGGAGGACTGCTCAGTTGAATGTTCCCGTAATACTTACTTGTTGCTCCGGTGAGTCTGCTTTGTCAATAGGGAACTGGGAAGTGGAGACGGCTCCTGGGATGTTATACTGGTGACATCATGAAAAGAAGGAGGTTCCTCAGTCTCCAAGCTGCTGATTAAGGTAGACAACCCAGAGGTCCGGGACTAGACTGTATCTACTCCAGGAACAACAATTAGCAGGTAAGTCTAATTTCACCATATGCGGGACCAATGGGGAACAGTCTTGGAGGCAGACATCTGCCTAGACTGCACGCAAGAGGCTAAGTCATTGAAGCAGGGCCTGCAGGACGAGACGAGGCAGGAGAGTCCCTCCCGGTCACAAGAGACCCTGGAGATGGAGGGTGCCATGTTATTTTCAACAGATATGGCTCCCGGTCCCTACATGATGCCCGGGCCATCCACCCCTTAATCCCAGGGAGCAATAGGACTCCTGGGGGAGTTCTCACCAGAGTTTGTCTTTTGCATAAGGCGTCTTGCCTATGTCAATGGGGCTTGGCAAGCAGCTCCTCAGCCCGGACCGCGGGGCTAAGAAGGCATCGGATGCAAAAGAGCATGAGCCAGGGGCAGTGGTGTCTTAGTGAGCTAGAGGCTCAGAGGAGTGGCAGAAATCACCATAGTCTGAGGGGCTGGATGGGGAAGACCTCGACATGGAGCTAGATCTGTAGGAGGAGTTGGAAGAAGGAGAGATCCCAGAACAGGAGGATCAGGCCTAGATTGTGAGGGTGTTCCACTGGGAGGAGCTGCCGGCGCTCATCTTGGAGTCTCTCAAGGCCCTGAATATGCCCGCTAACCTCCCGGCAGAGGAAGAGGCGCTGGAGGATCCGCTGCTCCAGGTGGTGCAGAAATCAAAGAAAGTCTTCCCGTTATATGGAGTAGTATGACAGATGATCCAGGATGAGTGGGATCTGCTGGGGGCCAGTCTTAAAGGGGTGCAATCCATGGCGCGCCGGTACCCGTTGAACAAGCACTCCTTCGATCACCCTAAGTGGATGGTAGCAGTGTCGGCGGCAGTAGAAGAGACCTTGACTCATCTCCTACAGCTGAGTGCCCTGGACTGGTTCTGCGAGACCAGTATGGCTGCGGTTGATACTCAATGTATTCGTGGTGCTCAAAAAGGAAGGTTCCTTTTGCCCGATTCTCGACTTCAAGGGCATGAACCATTGTCTCCGGGTACCGTATTTCCATATGGAAATGCTGGGATCAGTAATAGTGGCGTAGGAAATGGAGCGTTCTTGACATCTCTCAATCTCACGGAGGCACATCTGCACATTCCCATCCATCCAGAACATCAGCAGTTTCTCCACTTTGTGGTGCCAAGGGGCCATTTCCAGTTTCAAGCGTTGCCCTTCAGTCTGGCGACCGCCCCCCTTACCTTCACCAAGGTCATGGTGGTGGTGGCGGTGGCGGCACCTCTCCGCAAGGAAGGTGTTCTTGTCCATCCGTACCTAGATGATTGGCTGATCTGGGCAAAGTCTAGGGATGACAGTGAAAGAGCAACAGCACGGGTAGTGGAGTTCCTTTAAAGTCTCGGTTGGGGGGGGTCAACTTGGCCAAGAGTTGGTTACGACTGCCCAGGAGCGAGAGTATTTGGGAGCATGCTTTGATACCCGCGTGGGCAAGGTTTTCTTGCCAGATCGTGGGGCACAACACAGGAGCTTCAACAGTTGATATGGCAGTTTCTGAAGATGGTGAGACTGTCAGCATGGTATTATCTGCAGGTTCTGGGGACCATGGTGGCCACTCTCGAGCTAGTCCCATGGGCAGGGACGCACATGCAATGGCTGCAGAGGGCTCTGCCCGGTCGGTGGTCCCATCAGAGTTAATCCCTGTCTCAAGTACTCCCCTGCCCGCGGAGCAGCAAGAGAGCCCTCAGGTGGTGACTGCATCCAGGGAGCATGCCACTTGAGTCCCTGGTATGGGTTCCGCTGATGACCTATGCCATTCTGTCATGTTGGGGAGCCCATTGCGAAGGACATCTTGTTCAGGGACAGTGGGGTCTGCAGGAGGCCCTGTGGTCGATCAACAGGCTCGAGACTGGAGTGGTGACCTTGGCACTAGAAGGTTTCGAGCTATGATTGAAGGGGAAGGCAGTCTGAGTCCACTTGGACAATGTGACCATGGTGGCTTACATCAACCGGCAAGGAAGCATGGGGAGTGCAGACCTGGAGGAGGAGGTCAAAAGGCTGTTTGGATGGGCAGAGATTCGTCTTCAGGCGTTATCGACAGCATACGTAGCGGGAGTTGACAGTGTTATGGCAGACTACCTTAATTGAGTGTGCGTGGACCTCGGAAAGTGGCAGCTCAACCAGGGGGTGTTCGAGCAGGTGGTCTGCCGATGGGACACACCGTTCATGGAACTAATGGCCACGTTCAAGTCGGCCAAGGCCTGCTGGTTTTTCAAAGGATGTCGGAGGTCCTGGAGGATGTGTCCTATGTTTTTCCCCAGGTAGTGCAATGGATAGAGGCGCCCCGGGGATTAGTAATTCTGGTGGCACCAGACTGGCCGAGGTGCCTGTGTATGCTGACCTGATTCAGATACTGGCGGATCGACTGTGGCAGCTTCCGGGTCGGAAGGACCTCTTGATGCAGGGGCTGCTTCGCATGCCTCAGGTGGATTGATTCTCGCTTATGGCATGGCTCTTGAAAGGGGAGGTTGAAGAAGAAAGGATATTCGGGCTTGGTGATAGCGACCTTGCTACAGGCCCGGAGGAGGTCTATGAACCTGGCATACATCTGTGTAGGGCGCATTTTTGAATCGTGTTGCGGAGAAGGCAGGCGTGACCTTCCACTGCCTCCGTCCCAGACATCTTGGCGTTCTTGCAGTCTGGTTTTGATAAGAATCTAGCCACCAGTTCCTCGAGGTTGAAACTGGTGGTGATTTCCTGTTATCACAGGAAAGTCCATGGGTGCCGTTGGGTACACACCCAGACGTGCTGAGATTTCTAAGGGCAGTGACCTACCTCTGTCTGCTGAGGAGGGTGGTGGTACCCCTTGGGATCTGGTGCTGACAGCGCTGTTTGGGGAATCCTTTGAGCCATTGAGTCGAGCTTCCCTGAAGGATTTGACTGAAAATGGTATTTGTGGTGGCGATTTGTGTGGCACGCAGGTTTTCAGAGCTTAAGGCCCAGTCATTCCAGGAGCCATTCTTTTCCTTCTCCAAGGAGAAAGTGGTCCTTGCTCCTTGCTGGTTGGAGTTGCTCAGGCACTCAACAGGTAGGCTGCCTCATCCTGGATGGGTGGACAGGGTATCCTTCCCAGGAGATGGAGAGGGTACTAGTTTATTTAGGCAAAGAAGTGTTTGTTGCATGTTTAACTACTTATTTGTTGCTCCTCTGAGTCTGCTTTGTCAATAGGTACTGGGGCTGATTGGTGGTGCCAGCTGCTTAAGTACACTAGTGTTGTCAAAAAGATGACGCTCAGTCTCCAAGCTGCTGGAAGAGGTACACTACCCAGAGGTGTGGGACTGGACTGGAGTTCTTCAAGGAACAACAGTTAGCAGGTAAGTCTAATTTCTCTTTACTCTTTAAAATTGAATGAAGAATTGCAGTTGCATTTCTGCATATCTTAGTTCACTTAGATATGTAGAAATAAGGGTTAGAAAAACATTGCAGGTGATCCCTTGGACTCTAAATACATCTGTGTTTAGCTTTTGAAGTTATTTTCTGTTCACCAGATCAGTGAAAATGTATTAAGATAGACTAATAAAAATGTACTGCTTACAGTTACCCAAACTAATTTGACCCTTATTTAAACATGAAGTAATTCGGACTTCCAGTGACGTCACGGAGCTAATGGCAGCAGCGTAGCTGAACTCCATCCATTTCCCACAGAATACAGCAGAAATAAGCTGATTCCCGTGTAGCAAAGTGGAAGGGAGCCAGACCCCCGATCTTGCCATGTCGACCTGAAAGAAGTTGGCAGGTTTTCAGTCTGCATAGGCGAAAAGGGAAACGGCAGCGGTGACGAATTCGGGGGGATCGGAGGAGATAGGAGAAATGGAGAGCTCGGAGGAGGAGGTAGCGAGCAAGAGGCAGCAAGAAGGGGCGGATATGAAAACCTGGTTGCAAGCTTTTAAAAGGGAGATACAAGAGGATCTGAAAGAGATGAGAGAGGATTTGAAAGAGACTTTAACTATACAGCAGGATTTGGGATGTTTGGGGCAGCGTGTGGAGGATTTAGAAGAGCACGTGGAAAATCATGCTGGAGAGCTGCAGGAAATGGCTTCGGAGCAGTGCAAACTCAAGGCCCAGCAGGAGGAAATGGAAGAGATCGAGGATAGAGCGTGGCGGAGTAACCTTAGAATCAGAGGGATACCAGAGACGGAAACTTACAAAGACTGTGTGCAAGTAGTACAATGCTTGTGTATGCATATTTTGAGAATGGAGGAGGGGGGAGAAGGTCGGATTGCACCAGTGGGGGTGGAGAGAGCGCACCGGAGTTTGGGCCCGCGAAGAGAGAAACAGGCACGCGATATTATAGTGTGTTTGAGCTGTTTCCCAATCAAAGAAAAGATACTGAATGTGGTAAGGAAATATGGACGTATTGCATGGGAGAGCTGTGAGGTGGAAGTCTTTAATGATCTTTCCAGGGGCACTTTGGAGCGGCGGAGGAGTCTGAAGGAGGTGAAGGCCTATCTGAGAGGAAAAGGGCTGAGGTACAGATGGATGTTCTCATTTGGACTTTTGCTAACAGTGAATGGAGCCTCCAGGAAGGTGAAGGTGGTAGAAGAAGCGTGGGCAGTGCTGCAGGAGTTAGGATGTGAGAACCTGCCAAAAACAACGGAGAGAGAAAGGATACCACAAAGTAAGGATGCCAGAGGCAGGTCGCAAGCCATATCCCAATGGCAGAGAGTGGCAGAGAAAGGGAGGAGATTAAAGAGACTATCCCAGGAAAAAAGGACAACGCAGACTGAAGAGGATACATGAGAAATGCAAGCAAGTGGTGGTGAGATGGTTGGAGGTCAATAGGAACAGGGCTGTAGGGCCCCCTCGGACACTGGACTTATAGGGCATTCAGGGGAGGTGATAATATTGGGGGAGGAGAGAGGGGGATGGGTAGGAGATGGTAATAGTTGGGGAACTTGTATTTTGAATTGGTAACTTTGTTTAAGGGAAGGGTTGATTAAGGGATAAAGATGTGGGTGATGGGGTGGTGGGGGGGTCAGTTGGGTATATGGGGGGATTATTTGCATGATGTATAAGGGGGGTGGAATCAGTTGGGGTATGGCATTGGGTAAATGAGGGGGTAATATAAAGGTTTAGAACGGTGTTGGAGGTGGTAATAGAGGGGGGACGGAAGAGGGAAATACTAATGGGGGGAGGGGGTCTGGCCCCAAAGGTGCATGGGTATATGAATGGGGTGGGTAAAGGGATAGGACATGACACACACGGAAGGAAGGCAGGGGAGGGTAGAAGGGTGACATGGGGATCGGGGGGGGGACACAATGGATGGGAGGGAGGGGGAAGGGGGGAACGAAAGGGAGGAGAGAGAGAAGGGGGAGGGTGAGACATGTCAAGGAGGGGGGACGGAAGGGGAGGAAGAGAAAAAAGGGAAATGGTGCGGATAGGATTGGTAAATATTAAGGGACTGAATTCACCTAACAAACGTAGGCTGTTGTATCGGGAGGTTCAGAAGAATCTGTGGGATGTGGTGTTAGTGCAAGAAACTCATTTGAGAAGGAAGGTTGTGGAGAGAATGAAGAATGGGCAGTTCCCGGATCAATTCTACTCCATTCAATAAGGAAGAAGCAAAGAGGTGGGGGGGGGGGGGGGGAGAAGCTATATTGGTGAGGGAGGGAAGTGGGATTCAAGTGAGGGAAGGTTTTAGGGACTCAGAAGGGAGAATAGTGTGGGTATAAAGGGGAAAATGGGGAATGAGGATATTACCATTGTGTCGGTTTATGGGCCAAATGGAAATCAGGTCCCATTCTGGAGGGAAATGCGAAAGTTGTTGGGGGGGGGGGGGACCCAAGGGAAGCTCCTCATTGCGGGGGATTTCAATGTACTATTAAAACCAGGTTTGGACAGGCACCAGGGTGGATCAGATGGGGGGGGGGAGGAATAGGAGAGGGCTAAAACAATTGATGCGACAGTATAATTCGGTACATGTTTGGAGAGAACTGTACCCCAAGAGGAGCAAATACACGTTTTTTTCAGACCACATAATAGTTGGAATAGGATTGATATGATACTAGAAGATAAGGAATGGATGCTAGTGGTTAAAGAGGGAGGCATATAGCCGATAACATGGTCAGATCATGGGGTGGTGGAAGAGGCAAGTGGGAGCCAAATTTTGGAGATTAAATGAGAGCTTGCTTAAGCGTAAGGAGGTAATTGCAGGTATAAGAGGGGCAATAAGGGAATATCTGTCCTTTAATGGCAATGGGGAGGTGAGAGATGTAATCTTATGGGAAGGATTGAAAGCCTGTGTTTGTGGGAGGTTTATTATGTGGGGGGGCAAAGTTGAAAAAAGCTAGATACCAGAAGGAAGAGGAGTTGAGTAGACTAAAGGTGGCAGAGTTGGAGTATCAGAGGACGGGGGCGAAGAGGGATAGGAAGGAGGTAGAGAAGGTGAGGGGGAGTTGCAAGCACTACAGACAGACCAAGTTGCCTTTGAAATGAGACAGGTAAAGCAGGTGTATTACGAATTTGGTAATAAAACAGGTAGATTGTTGGCCAGAAGGTTGAGGCAGAGGAAGGTTACATCAATGATATACCAAATAAGAGGGCAAAGGGGGGAGGTGTGTAGGGAAGAAAAATAAATTAGAGATAGATTCGCGCAGTTTTATCAGGAAATATATAAGAGGGAGGAGGGGATTAGGGAGGAGCAAATTCAAAGGTACCTAGATGAGATACAATTGCCAGAACTCCCGGAGGAGGCCCAAGCGGGCTTGGAGGAGGAAATCACGGGAGAGGAAGTGGAGCGGACGGTATAAGGGATGGCGGGGTGGGGGGGGGGAGGAAGGCACCGGGATTTGACGGGCTACCAGGAAGCTTCTACAAGATATTCTTAGAAGAGATTGGGGAAGTATTGGGACGGGTATTTAATGGAATATTAGAGGGGGGTGGGGGGTTGAATTGACACACGAAATGCTAACAGCAGGGATTACCATCTTGCCGAAGCCAGGGAAGGACCTTATGAATTGTAGCTCCTATTGCCCAGTTTCATTACTTAATGTAGATGTTAAAATATTAGCGAAGATCTTGGCAGAGAGGTTGTCGCCGTGGTTAACAGGAGTAATAAAGGAGGACCAGACAGGGTTCATCATGGGGAGGCAAGCAGCTGATAATATTAAGAGGGCCGGAGTGGAGGGAGTGGCCTAGTGGTTGGGGCAAGGTACTTCAGGCCGGAAGGTCGGGGGTTCAAATCCCACTAGAGGACAGCAACCTTGGGCCGGAAGGACTGGGGTTTCTAGTCCCACAGGTGCTCCTTGTGGTCTTGGGCAAGCCACTTAACCCTCCATAGCCCATGTTCCCTGTAAAATAGTTATCTCCAATTTATAATGCCCTGTTCAATGTAATTTCAGTTTGTTTAATGTAAACCACACTGATGCAGAATAGCGCGGTATATAAGAGAATGTAAATAAATACAAATAAAAAATAAAATCAATAAGAGGGCAGTAGGGGTGGTGTGGGAGGCGGGGCAGGCGAAAGAGGAATTCCTATTAATGTCAATCGACGCGGAGAAGGCTTTTGATAAAGTGCATTGGGAATTCTTAATGAGGATAATGAGGAAAATGGGATGTAGACTAAATTTAGAGAAATGGGTAAGGGGATTATATGCTGGGTTTAGGGCACGAGTTAAAATTAATGGGAGTTATTAAGGGAATTTTGGATTGGGGAGAGGGACTTGGCAGGGGTGCCTGATGTCACCCTTGTTATTTGCAATGGTGGTTGAACCATTAACGCAGAGGATAAGGGCGAATGATAAGATACTGGGACTGGAAAGAGGGGGGGTTAGCCATAAAATTTCATTATATGAGGAGGATATACTATAATATATAGGTAAACCGCAGCTGTCACTCCCAGAAGTAATGGGGGAGGTAGATAGGTTTGGGGAGGTATCAGGTTTTAAAATGAAT
Organism: Ichthyophis bannanicus; assembly: GCA_033557465.1. NCBI lineage: Eukaryota > Metazoa > Chordata > Amphibia > Gymnophiona > Ichthyophiidae > Ichthyophis > Ichthyophis bannanicus. The sequence continues at coordinate 169,504,711 of CM066040.1, read as the reverse complement.
ATTGATAAGACGGAAGTGCTGAATGTGACGGCATCTAAGGCAGTGGAGGAGCAATTGAAAATAGAATATCCTTTGAGATGGGTTAATAAATCCTTGAGTTATCTGGGGGTCCAAATACCAGCGAGATATGAGGAAGTATATAAAGTTAACTATCCGAGAGTACTGGGGGAAATTAATAAGGACTTAGATGGGTGGATGAGGTATGAAGTGTCATGGCTAGGTCGGATAGCAGGGGCTAAAATGAATATTTTACCTCAATTGCTATACGAGTATCTGTTTCAGGCTCTGCCGGTGGGAGTGCTGGATGGAGCGATGTGGGCGTTGCAGAGAAAGGTATTCCAATATATCTGGAAAAAGAAACCCCCGAGGATTGCGAGGGAGGTTATGTTTGCGTCAAAAGAAGAGGGTGGATTGGGGGTTCCCAACTTCAAGGATTATTATAGAATGGCTCAAGTAAGACATGTAATGAATTGGAGATTTAGTAAAGGGGTGAAACCCTGGGTGGCGCTGGAAAAAACATGGGTTAAGGGAGGAAAGTTGGAGGCATGGCTCTGGGCACCTCGGAAAGAATGGAAGGAAATGGGGGTGGGCTCACCGGCTATGAGACAAGTGGTGGGGGTGTGGGATGGGGTGAGAGCACAGGACATTAAAGAACAGAATAGTTGATTCTCTTTGACGCCATGGAGAGGGTGGAAAGCCTTTAAACCAGGATGGGAAGGGGGAATTTTTGATGAATGGTGTTGTAAAGGACTTGAGTGTTTTTACCAAATGGTGGAGGCAGGAGAGCTTCAAGAATTTGAGGAGGTAAGGAGGATTTATGGCCTGGAGGAAAAGGATAGATTTGCATACATACAGGTGGGTCACTTCCTTAAGGGGGTATTGGGGAAAGATGGGTTGGATAGGGAACTGTCTGCATTAGAGGCACTATGGTATGGGAAAAAGGGTTCAAAAGGGATGATATCGGCATTATATAAAGGGGTAAGAGGACGGTGGGGGGGGGGGGGGAATTTTAGGTATATGGTAGAATGGGAGGCGGAGTTAGGAGAGACAATGTCTACCAAAGAATGGAGGAAGGTGTTGGGACCAGGTGAAAAGAGCGCCTTGGTCTAGTAGCATAACCGGGTAGCCGGACCCCGTGCTCACCCCTCATCAGTCTGGGCCCCATACCCCTCCATCCTCCCTTTCCTCATATCCCCACAAAATCAGCGACAGCCATTTTGGTAAGAACTGGTCGCAGCTTTATTCCGAAACCACATCTTGAACATAAACAGTAATACTGGTCAAACCATACCCCCCCCCCCCCAGCGGAGCCACGTGTTACCAGCCATGCAATTAGCAAAGCAACCGCGGCCTCCGCTCAAGCCATGGTCACCCGACCGGCAAGGTTCCTACCACCCCTATCCGACTTTGTCATATTAATAGCAAAAGTCTTCCAGGGGTTGTCCGGGTCAAGGGCACCTCGCCCCAAGCCGCCTAAGGCTCCGGACCCCGGAAACCGGGATCCCGCCACCGGCACAGGTCCCCCACCTTACCTGTGCCGCCCCCCCCTCCAATTGGAAGCTGCGACCAGCCAGCCTAACTACGCACCACCTTCTCCACTGCCTCCTGCCAATCGTTCAGGAGCAGATCCATTCCAACGGGAGAGAGGTGCACCCCATCCTCTCTGTACAACCCGGCACAGGCCACCTCAACCCAAGCATGCTGCACCTGATACCCGCCCTGCTCACATACCCACCTCCCGATCTGCCTATTAATTTTTGTTAAACCCCGAGACCATCTCCTCTGCCCCCAGCACGCCAGCCTTGGGATAATATCAGACCATATTAACACAAGACTCTCGAACATACGGAGAACTGCAGAGAAGTCCTTTTTAGCAGCTCTGATTAGCTGCTTACAAGACCAAGCCGCCAAATCATTGCCTCCCATATGCACCAGCAACATTGCAGGAGTATTCCGGATGCGCCCATGGTGACGAAGCAAAGGCAGCAGCTGATTCCATCGCAGACTACGCTCACCCAGCCATGAAATCGCCACCACTGCTGAATCCAGTCCCAAATTCAGCCCCACTGCCGCTCGCCGCCCAGCCCAGAACACGAAGGAGTGCCCAAACATCCAGCATTCCTGCTGACACAGCCCCTTATCTGAAATAAAAGAACATTATTAGAATTATCCGCCCCCCGGGCCCCCCAACAAGGCGCCTCATAACCGCACATATCCCATAAATGCACTAGACCGCCATCTGCCTATACCCCGAATCTGCTCTCCCGTCAATCCCACGGCCGCGGCACTGGTCGCTGCCCCGATGCGAAATGAGTGCACGGAAAACCGCCGCGGATCTTCGCCGATGCGCCGTAACACCAACCGCAAAACCGCTGTAACTTGAAAACACGTAACTGCACGTGAATCCCTATGAACAAAAAACCCCCCATCCCCCTTTGGTCGCACCCCCACATACTTCCTGAGGGCCGACACCGGGCATGTACGCCCCCGATCTCTCTCAAGACTACCCACAACCCTTTACCCGTCTGGTCCGTTTTGGATTTTGCCAACAGCACGCGTACCAGCCCCTTCTCAAGCCACGCATGCTGCCAACCCAAACAATTGCCCAAACATGCTCTGCCCAAATCAACGGCCAATTCACCCACCCGAAAGGCCCCAAAAAACGCAAGACAAAAAACTGCCCGAAATAGAACCGCCTCATACTGCGATGCCGCAACTCCTGGCAGCTCCTGGCACAAACCCAACAGTAACTCATGCGTAATCGGCTGCCGCTGATCCCGCGGTAACGGCTGGTCATGCTCCCACCCTTGCAGCAGACGCCGTGCCAAGGACCCCCGGCCAGCAACTTCCCAACCCACCGCACTAGCAAAAAACCCGAACCCCGCCAGATGACTCCGCACCGCCGATCTCGTAACACCTCGCTCCTTCGCCAAACTGACATACATCCCCAACAGGTGATCCGGAACCGCCCCACCCTCCCAACCCTCCAACATGCAGAAAATCTAGCACCCTCTCACAACCGCATCGATAGGCCACCCAAGTATGTTCCGCCACCGACTTCCGCAGTAGAGTCCTCATCTTGACAGACCACTGCTCCACAAGCTCCAAGGGACCCCGAGCCCTTTCCCGTCTGCCTCCGGCGCCAACTTCCGAAACCGCTGCCACTGCAAACGGGAAAGAGCATCAGCAATTGCATTAGTATGCCCGGGTATATGACCCGCCCTAAGGTCAACATTCAAACGCAAACATGTTAGAATAATCCGACGCATCAGAGACGCCACCAGACCGCAGCGAGGAGAATAACGATTAACGACATGCACCACTGCCTCATTATCGCAACACCACACCACCCTGCGATTGCCCAGCTTATCCGGCCATAACGCCAACGCCACCCACATGGGAAATAGCTCCAAGAAAGTAATATTATGAACTAGCCCCTCATCCACCCACTCCTGCGGCCACGTGTCCGCACACCATGCACCCTGGAAGTAAATTCCCAACCCTGAACTCCCAGCTGCGTCTGTGTGCAGCTGCAAATCGTCACTCGAAATCTCCGCCTCACGCAAGAGAGAAGTCCCATTAAAGTCCCGCAAAAAGACTTCCCAAACACGCAAGTCCTCACGCATCCCACTCGACACGCGAATGTGGTGATGAGGCTTCCTCACCCTCGACGTCGATGTAGCCAACCGCCAAATGAGCACCCGCCCCATCGGAATGACCTTGCACGCGAAAATGAGCGATCCCATAAGAGCCTGCGTTTCCTTCAAGGTAAGCTTAGACAACGCCAAGACATTAGCCACCAAAACACGCAGCTTCACCACCTTCTCCCAAGGCAGCCTCACCTCCATGGTTTGTGAATCCAATTCGACGCCCAAGAAGGTAAGCTTCGTCGTCGGGCCTACTGTCTTGCTCTCAGCCAAGGGCACCCCCAATTCGCTAACCAACTCAACAAAACCCTCCAACAGCCGGTTGCAACGCGCCGATGCAGCCTTTCCAACGAACAAAAAATCATCCAGATAATGCACCACCTCCGAGCTTCCGACTCTGCACCACCATCCAATGCAAGAAGGTGCTAAATTTCTCAAAATACGCACAAGATATGGCACAGCCCATGGGCATACACTTATCATAGTAGTATTCACCCTCAAACTAGAAACCCAACAATCTGAAGGCCGATGGGTGTACAGGCAATAAGTGAAATGCCGATTCGATATCCACCTTCTCCATCAATGCCTCAGGACCCGCCCCCTTGACTAACTGCGCCGCTCTGTCAAAAGATGCATACCGAACCGTACACCACTCACTCGGGATAAGGTTGTTTACCGAAGACCCCAACGGCGAAGACAAATTATGGATCAGCCTAAACTTCCCTGGCTCTTTCTTAGGTATAATCCCTAATGGAGACACCACAAAATCGCTGCAAGAAGGGTGCCTGAAAGGACCCGCAATCCTCCCCAGCCGCAGCTCCCCATCCAACTTGTCCCTGGTGACCGATGCCCAGCGCCGCACACTTGGGGAATTCCGTGCTGCTATGCCCGCCACAGCACCCTGAACCGGAATAATAAAACCATATTGAAAACCAAACTGCAACGTTAACCTATCCTTTATCTTTGGGTATGTAAGAAGCCAGCTACACAACACAGGCACCCGTATTGGCGAGGGGCCAAATCGCACAGAGCATTACTTATTTCCCGGCCCTGCCGGCGCCCCAGCTCCTTTCTTAACACACTTTGTTGCTGAATGTGGCCCCCCACAGACTGAGCACGCATGCCGGAATTTATAGATTGGAGGAGGAGTGGCCTAGTGGTTGGGGCAAGGTACTTCAGGCCGGAAGGTCGGGGGTTCAAATCCCACTAGAGGACAGCAACCTTGGGCCGGAAGGACTGGGGTTTCTAGTCCCACAGGTGCTCCTTGTGGTCTTGGGCAAGCCACTTAACCCTCCATAGCCCATGTTCCCTGTAAAATAGTTCTCTCCAAGTTATAATGCCCTGTTCAATGTAATTTCAGTTTGTTCAATGTAAACCGCACTGATGCAGAATAGTGCGGTATATAAGAGAATGTAAATAAATAAATAAATAAATAGTCCGGGAAGGGACACACTGACCTATTGAACCGCCAACACACGTCACTTGCCCCTCCGAGAGCCGGCTTCGTCTGCAATGGGGAGACTCTGCCACGAAAGGAACGACCCGCTGCTGATGCAACCGCCGTCATCGCCGTCCCCACCATTCCCCCACCTCCACCCCCCACCCCAACCCTAACCGACATCTGAGTTAACCACAGGTTTATGTTCTGCGTACCCCAAGTTAAATTCTTGTTCTCCTCCATCTTATCCTGAAACTTCTCGTCATAATTAAGCCACAACCAACCTTCATGTGCTTGTGACGCTTCCAGGATGGAATCAGCATAAGACAGCAACATCCCATACTGTCCTGGAAAATGCTGACCCCACACACTCGCCAAATGCAAGAATGATCTTATCCAATTAACCACATTGCGGGAGACCTTCCGAATACGACCGGCCTTCTCATCCTCCTTACGCTTTTTCTTACTGTCACCCGAATGCTTCCGACCCTCGAGCAAGCGAAAAATATCAATATACTTCCTCTTCCAAATTTTTCTTCGCAACTTCTTGGGTACACCTTCCCATAGTTCCGATAAGGCTGACAATGAAACCGAACCCGCGCCTGCCTGCCCTCCCGCAGCGCCCATCTCCGGCACCGACCCCTGCCTCCCCTCCTCTCCGTCGGAGGACCCCGAAGATTCAGATACCGATGATGAGGAGGATTGAGAATTATGTCGACGCCAATATACATGCCTCCGCTTCTGACATGCCTTCCCCGACCTCTCTGCCCGCACCCCCTCTCCCCCCGCCCTCCGCGACCACAACCGCCGGTAACTCACCCGTCTGCTCTCCTGCCGCCCGTCGAAAGCGGCACTCCTGGAGAAGGATCGACTCTCCGCTGCTGTTCATGTGCTCCTGGGGCCTGTTCGGATACATTCGACGCTCCCCCTGCCGTGTTGGCACCCGAAGCCACACTCCGTACTGCCGATGACTCAACTGCAGAGGACACCCCCCGCGGGCGCAGACATCCTCGGAATCTGTGAAGACAAAAAAGAGAAACCCAGAGGTGGAAACCCGTAGACCAAGTCGGCTGCCACGCCCCTGCCCATTCTGCCTGCGAAGGGCCCTGCCCTCTCCCCAACCACTGTTCCCACAGCACCTGCTGCCCCGACGGCCCAAAGCCTCCCGGGACTGCCTCATAACCTCCTGGAGAAAACATGCCGCCGCCCCCCCTGCCCCATGCCCCCAACCCGAGACTGCCCCCGTCCTCCAAGCGCCACCAAGGACCTGCACCCCATCCTTGCCCCTGCTCCGATTTACCCCCTTCCACCTCACTGGCCTCCCCCCCGCTGCACCCCGCCCCTGCTCGAAAGCACCCACCGCAGGCTCCCCCGCACCCACTACAGGGGCCCCCCAACAAACTCTGGACCCTGGCGCTCTGACCCCTAGCCTTGTTACCCCTCTGCGCTATTCTCCCAGAGGATGGAGCACCCCCACTCCCCCTAACCAGGCCCCGCACCCTGCCCAACCCCCATATTGCGTCTCTACCCCCCGATCTGCTCCGCTGCGCCCCCTACCCCCCGTGTCCAACCCCCGCCCACCTTGCCCCCTTAACTGACCCACAACAGCCCTACCCCCCCACGCCACCTACCAGCCTGCTTCCCAGCCATATTCCTCTTTACAGCCCCCCACCACCGTAAATTTTGTCTTTATTTTTTTTTTCTATGTGCTTTTATAAAATTTTCAACTACTGTGCCTCCTTATATCTTCACAGTTGTTTAGTTTTGGTTTTATTTATTTATTTTTTTAATGGCTCCCTCTCACTCACACACACCGCTCCCGAAAAGAAGCTGAATGACAACCTGCACTACTCAAAACAGCTCATGCGCTGCTCCGCTCCTCCGTTTCAACGTTCACCCACCGAAGAAGGCCTGCTCCGCTGCCGCATTGTCCACCGATGCAGACCCCTCTCACCGCTCTAAGGCCCGCTCCGCTGCCGCACTGTCAAACCGATGCCGACACCTCTCAACGCTCTCCTGCTCCCTGCTCGCGCTCCTGCCTATGCCGCATGTGCTTAGCCCCGGCAATGGAAGCCTTGGCACATGGCGCCCTAAGCTCTGATTGGCTTCGCTCACCTCCCTAGTCCAGCGCAGCCAATCAATTTAAACCACGTGCGTGGCACCCCTGCGCTGACGCGCCATCACCCCCCCCCCCCGCTCCCCAAAGTCGCATGCAGGGTCCCGCACCGGGCTGGGCACCCGGTTACGCACGGGCGCCCGGGACCCTGCCCGCGCCCCTTTACTTAGAGAAAACGGTTACAAAATTCTGTTTTGATGGTATTACACACTAGAGAGGCTACATAGGATGTATCCTGGGGTGGCGCCCTCTTGTTGGAGAGAGTGTGGGGAAGTGGGATCATTTTGGCATATTTGGTGGGGGGGTGCAAAGATACAAGCATATTGGGGTAGGATTCAAAAGTGGATACAGCAGAATATAGGGGTGGAGGTGTAATTGAAATCGGGTATCTTTTTATTATCTTGGTGGGGTGGTAGCCAGCAGCAGAGGGGGGGGGGGGGGGCGGCGGCGAATGGTAATGGCATGTTTAAGCGCAACTTGGTGTGAGCTGGCAGCAGCGTGGAAGCAGAAGGAGGCTCCTTCTATTGTGAACTTTGAGGGGAGACTTAGGCATATAGTCCTTTTGGAAAAGTGAACGGCTGCAAGGCTGCAAAAGGTGGATAAGTTTGAAGTGGATTGGGAAGAGTTATGGCGTGTCATAAAGGAAGGGGGGTTGGAGGGAGAGGAGGAGAGGGAGGAAGGGCAGGGGGGTGTAGGGTAATTGAAGTAAGAGGGATAAGAATAAGAAAATGTTGGTGGTTTATTATTGTATTATGATAAATGGTTGAATAAATAAATAAAAAAAAATAAAAAAAGACTGCTTGAGCCTCACATGTTGCACATGTCTGTAATAAAAGCCTGTTAAACAAAAAAAAATAAACATGAAGTAATGTTGTCTACTGGATATTAGGTTTATTCATGAATTTGTGATAAGACATACTTTTTACAGAATTGCTGAGGTTATGGACTAGCAGATTGCTACTGTTTTCTGTGAAGACGTGTTCTTTGTCAAGGTTTTTATTATATTTCCACAGCTTACTGTTTCTCCATCCTTTGTGATATTTTAAAAACAAAGACTTCCTGAAAGAAGCATAAAGTAATTTGCATGCTGCTTATAGTGAAGAGCATTTAAAATTAATCCTTTAGGGCTCTGCCTCAAAAGGATTCCTTCTGTTCTGTGCCTGGGACATAACCCATTTGGGTTGAATATTGTCTGCATTTTTCCTCATTGGATCCAACCCTAGACTAGCAAGAAATTAAGGGTAAGATCTTTTGGTTTTATTTGTTTTTTTAGGGTGATCTCATTCCCTGTTTTCTAATTAGTGCAGACTTCAGGGTGTGAATTACAGATTATTCTCTAGGCTAAAAATTAAGAAGATCTGGCAGGGTTAAACACAGGTATCGCATACGTTTGCCTTTTAAACATTTAGCGAAATATTTATTACTTTTACTTTTGACTTTGCCAGCTGGAAAAATCCAAATCCTTTCCAAGAGAATAAAGTACTAAAAGACAGCTTTGCATGGTCTCAGAGGAAATTACTTCCTATTTAAAAGTTAATTACTGTGATTAAAGGCATGGTCTATTTTGCTCCCTTCCCTGGCTAGTGTATTGTCCTCATTTGAGTGTACTGGATGCTTTATTACTATACTGTAAATTCCCTGGGGGCCTTTGAGTCTCACAAAGCTGAGTCTTTAAAGTTGAACTGTTTTTTTTTTAAAGCAGTAAACTATAATTGCAGATCTGTTAGTTTTATTTATTTAACAGGTTTTTAAAATACCGCTTTATCATTTCAGTCAAAGCAGTTTACATTGTAACTTAAATCTGGTAATGTACATTAAACAGGGACATTGATAACTTGGATTTTTCTGAGGCAGTAGAGGGTTAAGTGACTTGCCCAAGGCCACAAGAAGTGCTAGTGGGAATTCAATCCTGGTCTCTTGGTTCCCAAGCCAGTGCTCTAATCATTAGGCTACTGCTCCACTCCACTTTAACATTTATTAGTGCCAGTGAGTGAAATGCTAGGTGTGAATCATTTTCCCACTGCTAGCGCACCCTCAGGTTGATGCAGTGAAGTGCGCTGCTCTTTAATGCAGACGATAGCACAGTTTTTCAACATAATTTTCCATACTAGTGTGAGTGCAGAATCCAGGAAGGGATCTAACTCAAGCATAATAAATGTACTATTGCCTGTGCTAACAGCAATGCACAGTGCATTTAAATCTATTTAAATAGACTGTAATGAAGCAATTAGTTATGTAATGCAGTTATAGAGAAATGCACAGAAGACAAGAAGGCTGACCTCAAGACTGGGATTTTAACACAAGGTCTGAAGAGATGTAAAGGTTTAGCTGATAGGTAGGGGTGGCTCAAGGCAATCTGCTGCCTGAGACAAGGGATGAAATACAGCCTCTCCCAAGGTGCCCAAAAAGGAAGGGTGGATGCCTTAGAGCTGGGGTTCTCATTCACAACGCCAGCCAAGAAGTTGCCTCAAGAAAAAAGAATCATGAAGATATGGTGTGATTTATGCACAGAACAAAATTATTAGAAAAAATACTAACATAATAAATAAGCAACAGGTCTCAGACTTATCCGGGCAAATATGTTCAGATTTTTACTCAATTTACTGAACGTATGCCCTAATTGCATCAACGACCTCTGCAGTGTTGCTTGATGGAAAATAATTTATAAATGATGTAAAACAGTGCTTAGCTTTCAATGCAGTCCCCAACGCCAACCTCAGCGCTTAACCTGCGTTTCACTGTATCAGTTTCCTCAGGGGGTTCTTTTTTTGAAAGCACTAATGACAAAAATAACACGAACGTTAATCACATTACATAAGAACATAAGAACATAAGATATGCCATACTGGGTCAGACCAAGGTCCATCAAGCCCAGCATTCTGTTTCCAACAGTGGCCAATCTAGGTCATACGTACCTAGCAGTTTCCCCAAGGGACACAGGTTCCACAATGCTTGTACTGGTTCAAGCATTGATATCCTGGGTCCCTTCTTAATAATGGTTTATGGACCTTTCCTCCAGGAACTTGTCCAAACCTTTTTTAAACCCAGCTACACTAACAGCCTTTACTACATCCTCCGGTAACAAATTCCAGAGTTTGATTACACGTTGAGTGAAAAAATATTTTCTTTTATTAGTCTTAAATAGTTTACCCTGTAGCTTCATTGCATGTCCCCTAGTCTTTCCATATTCTGATAAGGTAAACAATCGATCTACGTTTACCCGTTCCACTCCGTTCATTAATTTATAGACTTCTATCATATCTCCCCTCAGCCGTCTCTTCTCCAGGCTAAAGAGCCCCAACCTTTTTAGCCTTTCTTCATAGGAGTAGCCTTCCATCCCCTTTACCATTTTGGTGGCTCTTCTCTGAACCTTTTCTAAAATCGCTATATCCTTTTTAAGATACGGCGACCAGAATTGCACACAATATTCAAGGTGCGGTCTCACCATGGAACGATATAGAGGCATTATAATATCTTTTGTTTTATTTTCCATTCCTTTCCTTATCATACCTAGCATTCTATTTGCTCTCTTGGCCGCCGCTGCACACTGGGCCGAGGGTTTTAACAAGGTATCCACAATGACGCCTAAATCTTTTTCCTGGGTGGTGGTTCCTAATGTGGAACCTTGCATCGTGTAACCATAGTTTGGGTTGTTCTTCCCTAGGTGCATAACCTTGCACTTCTCCACATTAAATTTCATCTGCCATTTTGATGCCCAGTCTTCCAATTTATCAAGATCCTCTTGCAATTTTCCACAATCCTCCTGGGTTTTAACAACTTTAAATAGTTTTGTGTCATCTGCAAATTTGATAACCTCACTTGTTATTCCACTTTCCAGGTCATTTATGAATATGTCAAAAAGCAGCGGACCCAGCACAGATCCCTGGGGTACACCACTATTCACCTTTCTCCATTGGGAAAATTGGCCATTTAGCCCTACCCTCTGCTTTCTATCTTTTAACCAGTTCCTGATCCACAGTAGTACACTGCCTCCTATCCCATGACTCTTTAGTTTTGCCAAAAGTCTCTCATGAGGGACTTTGTCATAGGCTTTCTGAAAGTCCAGATACACAATATCAACCGACTCACCTTTGTCCACCTGTTTATTCACTCCTTCAAAAAAACATAACAGATTAGTAAGACAAGATCTTCCTTGTCTAAAGCCATGTTGGCTGTCTCCCATTAGGTCGTGACTATCTACATGCTGAGTAATTTTTGTTCTTTATGATGGTTTCTACCATTTTTCCCGGTACTGATGTCAGGCTCACTGGTCTGTAGTTTCCCGGATCACCCCTCGAACCCTTTTTAAAAATTGGTGTTACATTGGCGATCCTCCAATCCTCAGGTATTAGAGATGATTTTAATGATAGTTCACAGATTACTGATAGCAGGTCTGCAATCTCAAATTTCAGTTCTTTCAACACCCTTGGATGTATACCATCCGGCCCAGGTGATTTGCTACTCTTCAGTTTATCTAATAGTTGTAAGACATCTTCCCGATGTATCGATATTTCCTTCAATTCTTCCACACCTTTAAATACCACTTCAGTCATGGGTAACATCCCTACATCTTCCTCAGTAAAGACCGAAGCAAAGAATTCATTCAGTCTCTCCGCTATCGCCTTGTCGCCTCTTAGTGCTCCTTTAACACCTTTATCATCTAATGGACCAACTGACTCTCTCACAGGTTTTTTGCTACGAATGTACTTGAAAAGGTCTTTATTTCGCGTTTTTGCTTCCGCAGCAAGCTTCTTCTCAAATTCTCTCTTTGCCTGCCATTCTCTTCAAAACATACAAATTTCATCACTAGATTCATCTTATATCTACAGAAACAGCCGTTTCGCAAAACGTTTGCCTACATTAAGCAGATCCTCTCTCCCAAAGGTTCAGTTGAATATTTCTCTTTCGAGCCCGCCGGCTTCCCAAAAAACGCCACGCATGCGGGCTGTCTATTTATTCCCTTACGGCTCAAGGTTTAAAGTTGTCTTCTTAAAGGTACAGCTCTCCAAAAAATAACTTCTCCATGATTATTCAGCTCTCGGGAATGCCTAAGGCCTTTCCCTTTTGTACTATCTACAAGACTTGTGTTTTGTCCTGCAACCTTTCAGGAAAGCTGGTGTGGTACATCTCTTATTCATGTGCAAGCTTCCCACTCTAAGTGGGAAATATATAATTGTTGGAGATAAGAAGTAATATCAAGCTGGGTTTGGTGCCTCCATACAACAGTGGCATCGGGTTTAAAAACACTATAGTCGTTTCTCTACAAGGTAGTGATAGAAATGATTGCTTAAAACGATTGATTAATTGTAATACAGGTTAAAAATTTTTTTTTATCAGTTTGGGTGTTCAGTGGAAAAAATATTTTCTTTTATTGGTTATAAATTGAGCACACATACAGGGGATACCGACAATACTATAACCCATGCTGTTTGAAGACATTTTAAAGAAGAGAAAATTTTGTTATGTTTCTTGAAAGTACAAAGTACATTAAACGTATTAGGTATAGTTTTATTAGTATAAGTATCCCCAGCAACCCTTAGTAAGTAAAGAACTTAAATATCTAAACACAACCTTAAAACTAAGATGCAGACAGCAGTCCAGCAACGAGATAGTGGCTTTCCAGTCTTTTGCATTGAATGTCATATGTATGATTTTCTCTCAGTTGGTGAGGGGTCTTAGGTGTGCACAAGGTGCAAGGAGCTCTTTACTCTCAGGGAATGAGTCCGATCTCTGGGGGCAAGAGTAGCAGACTTGTAAGACATAAGGAAGACAGAGAGGTACATAAGCGAGACCTACAGGGATATAGTCCTGAAGTCCCACCTCCAGTCAGGCAGCATCCCTGTTGCCATGGAGGGGAGAGGTCACGTGACAGGAGAGCATCACCCTGCTGTGGCAGGAAGTGATCCTATAGCTAGGACCTGTCCTCCAGGTGATGTAAAACCCTCTCACACCAAGGAAGTTTCTGCAGGGCCATGTGCCCATGAGGGAAAGGTTAGGACAGCCATTATAGTTGGTGATTCGATCATTAAGCATGTAGATAGTTGGGTGGCTGGTGGATGTGAGGATTGCCTGGTAACATGCCTGCCTGGTGCAAAGGTATTGGACCTCACGGGCCACCTAGACAAGGTCTTAGATAGTGCTGGGGAGGAGTCTGCTGTCTTGGTACATGTCGGTACCAATGACATAGGAAAAAGTGGTAGGGAAGTTCTGGAGGCTAAATTTAGGCTTTTAGGTAGGAAGTTGAAATCCAGAACTTCCAGGGTAGTGTTCTCCGAAATGTTTCCTGTTCCACACACAGGACCCAAAAGTCTCAATGTGTGGATGAGACAATAGTGCAGAGATGAGGGTTTTGGATTTGTTAGGAACTGGGGAACATTCCTGGGAAAGGAGGGGCTCTTCTGAAGGGATGGGCTTCACCTTAACCGGGATGGAACCAGGCTGCTGGCATTAACCTTTAAAAAGGAGATAGAGCAGCTTTTAAACTAGATAATAAGGGAGAGCTGACAGTCGCCCAAGAGCGCATGGTTCAGAACAATGTATCCTTGAAGGGATACTACCAAAAAAATGAAGTTAGGACACATCAGCAGAGAGGTTCAAATAAAGACAAAGGTAGCCCAAATGCCCTTGAGTACAGAGCAGACAGAGCTTAAAGATTACAAATGACCCCTGCCTACCGATAAGCAGATTAATATGAATAAAATGCAGTCTGAAATGATTTTATGCAAATGCTAGAAGTCTAAAAAATAAGATGGGAGAGTTTAGAATATATAGCACTAAATGAGAAGTTAGATATGATTGGTATCTCAGAGACATGGTGGAAGGAGGACAACCAGTGGAACACTGTGATACCTGGGTATAAACTATACTGTAATGATAGAGCTGATCAAATTGGTGGAGGGGTTGCGGTATATGCTAGAGAGGGCATTGAGTTGCAAAGGATTAAAGTTTTGCAGGAAACAAAATTTGCTGTAGGATCTCTATGGATTGAAATTCCATGTAAAAAGGGGAAGCCAATGGCAGTGGGGTTGTACTATCGACCACCTGGTCAAAATGAACAAATGGATGATGAAATGCTCAAAGAAATCAGGGAAGCTAACAAAAGTTACAGAGCAGTAATAATAATGGGTGATTTCAATTACCTCGGTATCGACTGGGTCAGTGCCATGGCAGAACATGCTAGGGAGATAAAGTTTCTAGATGAAATAAATGACTGCTGCTTGGAGCAGCTGGTTCATGAACTGACCAGAAGGGAAGCCATTTTGGACTTAGTCCTTAGTGGAACACCAGATCTGGTACAAGAGATAAGGGTGTTGGGGCCACTTGGCAATAGTGATCATAGCATGATCACGTTTGATTTATTTAATGGAGGAGGGATGGTAAGGAAATGCACAGCACTACCTTTTAACTTTCAAAAGGGAGACTATGATAAAATGAGGAAAATAGTTAAGAAAAAACTAAAAGGAGCAGTTGCAAAGGTTAAAGACTTACATCAAGCTTGGGTGGTGTTTAAAAATACTGTCTTGGAAGCCCAGACCAGCTGTATTCTCCAGGACCAAGCAGGAAGTCAGTCCTCACTTATGGGTGTCATCGACGCCGATGAAGCCCCAGCGGAGCATTTCCCCAGCTTTCCATGAAAGCCTTTGGGAATGCTGGCACGCATGCGCGGTTCCCTTCCCGCCTCAAGGTGCCATCTTACCTCAGTCTCTTTTTTTCCGTGAAGCCCATCAGACGTGTGTCCTTTTTTCCCGGAAAAGAGAAGTTTTTTTCTTGGCGTTATTTCGCTTTTTTCCTCGGATTCGACGTCGGTTCCCCTCCCGCCGGGTTCGGTACACCGGTATCGAATCCCCTTTTTTCTTTTTCGGTTTTGCCCTTAGTGGCTAGGCGCTCGCGCCCAATCTTTTTTCTTTTTCCCTGGAAGGCCGGTCCTTTGACCTCGCGGGGACCCTTTTCTCCCCGATGTCTTCCAGCGGTTTCAAAAAGTGTGATCGGTGTAAAAAGATAATGTCTCTCACCGACACACACGACTGCTGCCTTCGGTGCCTTGGCCCGGATCACGATTATAAAACGTGCGGGCCATGTGGAAAGATGTCTTCCAAGGCCCTCCGAAGTCGTCAGCAACAAAGTGAGAGGCTTTTCTCGGACTCGGCCTCTGCCCAGGCCCGGACCTCGTCTGAGGCTTCGATATCTCGGGATTCCGATCCCGAGAAGCGTCGGAGCTCCTCGGACAGAGGGTCCCCCGACCGGGAACGTAAGAGGAAGAAGCGGCTCGCGAGGGTGGCATCGGAGGAGGTCCCTGAGTCCTTGAGGGCCAGGCCTACGACCCCCGACCGTCGTCCCGGGCCCATGGACCAGGAGAAGCCAACTAAAGTTCCTCGCATGGAGCCGGAGTCTGCTGGACACGTAAGTCCTGTTGTCCTCGTAGACTCGCCTCCCTGAGTACCGACGTCGGGCCCGGCGCCGCCGGGGCCCGAGTCGGGGGCTGCTGCGTCACCCGAGCTGAGTCTCAGGTTGACAGCCTTGGAGAGCAGAATGTCTGCCTTCATGGATCAGCAGCGGGCACTGATGGCCAGCCTGTCTGGCGCATCTGCCTCGACCACCGGGACATCGACTTCGAAGTCGACCCCGGAGACCGAGCTGATACTCGAGTCCCTTGCGGCTCGAGGTCGTCCTCGGTCGAGGTCTCCCTCGACCTTCCGTTCGGGACCGAGGGTCTCGACGCCGGTGCCACCGGCATCGGGGCGGGTGCCTAGAGGCCCCGCGGGGTCGGACCTTGACTCAACATCGGACGAGTCTGCTTGGGAGACCGAAGACGAGGAGTCTCCTGACACCTTTAAGACTCGGTGTGTTCCTTCGGACTCACCCAAGTCTGAGCCACGGAGTAGATCCCCTCTGGAGGATACTAGGTTCTCGGAGTTTGTCCGGGATATGGCCGCTGCCTTATCTATCTCGGCTGACCCCGAGGAAGAGCCTCGAGCCCAAGAGCTTGATGCACTGCAGTATGACTCTCCTCCGAAGGAGGCCTTTACTGTCCCGGTTCCTCCGATGCTGGAACGGCTCCTCTTCCGAATGTGGGAGGCACCGGCCTTGGCGCCGGTTTTGAGCAAGCGAGTCGATTCCATCTATCGGCTCCAGGAGAGTCCTGGCTTCCAGAAAGCACAGCTACCACACCATTCCATGGTTGTGGAATCGGCCATGCATTGTCTGAAGAGTCAGAAGATGCAATCTGCGGTGTCTCCTGGTAGGGAGGCCCGAAGCGTTGATGGCGTCAGTAGAAAGTGCTTTCAGGGCTCGATGCTTGTTTGCCGTGTCCAGACTTACCAGCTGTACATGGGGCATGTATTTACGAGACCTGGCCAAGGAGTTGGCCGGATTCTCTGCTGGTCTGTCCGGAGAACCCTTGCAGAGTTTTAAGTCCTTGTCTTCGAGGATCCGGGAATGCTCTAAGTTCATGTCCCGCGCCGCCTACAATGGCTTCGAGGCTTCGGCCCGAGTAGCGGCAGCCGGCATCGTGGCTCGACGCCAGGCATGGCTGCAGTCATCGGACCTCGAGCCATGGGTTCAGGACAAGTTGGTCGATGTCCCTTGCCGAGGTGAGAACCTTTTTGGCAAGCCTGTGGCCGAGAAGGCTGCCCAGCTCGAGACAGAGCTCCTCACGAGGACTAGGCTGTTGAGGAAGACCTCTGCCGCTTCTCATAAGAAGAAGGGCTCGGGTAAGAAGTCCTTTTACCCGAGGAAGGGCACTGCCTACAAACAGTACCCCCAGTATCAGGCTGCCCAAGCTGCCCTCCAGGGTCAGCAAGCCAAGGGCCAGGGTAATGGGCCCCGTAGGCAGAGGACCCCCAAGCCTCAGGCCCCTGCTCCCACTCAGCAGGGTGGGGTTTTTTGACTCCTTGAGTATAGCCATAGCTCCCTTGCAGACCCAGCCCTGCACAGGAGGCCGCCTAGCCTTGTTCGCCCACCAGTGGCCCTTAATAACCCAGAACAGTTGGGTTCTGGACATAGTCCGTCGAGGCTATGCCCTGCATTTTCACGAACTTCCTCCGCCACACTTCCCAAGGGAACCTTTCTGGCCTCCCCTGCACACAGCCCTTCTCCTCCAGGAGCTAAAGGGCCTGTTGCTGGACAAGGCGGTGGAACCTGTGCCTCCCAACTTCCAAGGTCACGGGTTTTACTCCAGGTATTTCCTGGTACCAAAAAGAACCGGTGGTCTTCGACCCATTCTGGATCTCAGAAACCTAAACAGATTTCTAGTAAAAGAAAAGTTCAAGATGCTTACCCTTGGAACTCTTCTGCCCTACCTCCAGCAGGGAGATTGGCTATGCTCTTTAGATCTAAAGGATGCTTACACTCACATCCTTATTCATCCAGACCACAGAAAGTACCTCAGGTTCATTGTGGGGGGGGGAAACCATTATCAGTACAGAGTGCTGCCTTTTGGACTGACCTCCGCTCCCAGGGTCTTTACGAAGTGCCTGGCAGTGGTGGCAGCCTACCTGAGAAATCAGGGCATCTTTGTGTTTCCTTACCTAGATGACTGGCTTATCAGAGGCCAGACTTCTCTAGAAGTTCAACAGGCCACCAGCAGAACCATAGAACTGCTCCAAAAGGTGGGCTTTGTCATCAACTTCGCAAAGTCCGCTTTGCTCCCCTCCCAAAACTTGGGAGTTCATAGGAGCAAGGTTGGATTCTCAGCTGGCAAGAGCTTTCTTACCAGTGGACCGAGCACAAAGGCTCATGGACCTTGCCAGCAAGTTTCTGCACAGGTCCCTGGTCTCCGCCAGACTCTGTCTCAGGCTTCTGGGCCACATGGCGTCGACAGTACAGGTGACCCCCAATGCCAGGCTCCATATGAGACCTGCCCAGTGGTGCCTTCGGACTCAGTGGTCACAAGCCTCAAGCAGTCTCAGGGACAGGATCAGAGTGTCCCACCGTTTCCTGGCCTCCCTCACCTGGTGGTTACACCCCCCAATCTGCTGGTGGGGGTGCCTTTTCAGATTCCACCTCATACAGTGGTACTGACCACCGATGCCTCTCTGCAGGGTTGGGGAGCACACTGCCTAGACAAGTGCGCCCAAGGCCTGTGGTCTCCTTGGGAGGTGTCCCAGCAGATCAGTCTACTGGAACTCAGAGCTATCCGCTTGGCCCTCAAGGCTTTTACTGCTTCCCTGGCACAACAGTCTGCTTTGATCCAGACAGACAACCAGGTAGCCATGTTCTATGTAAACAAACAGGGAGGAACTGGTTCCCAGCCCCTTTGCCAGGAGGCCCAGAGCCTCTGTTCCTTTGCCCTGAAACACAACATGCTCCTCAAAGCAGTCTATCTTCCAGGCCAGGAGAATTCCCTGGCCGACAGATTGAGCAGGATTCTGCAACCACACGAGTGGCAGCTACATCCTTTAGTGCTTCAGAAGATTTTCTTGAGATGGGGGCTTCCCTCCATAGACCTGTTTGCCAGTCCACTGGACAACCAGCTGCCAAGGTTCTTCTCCAGGCAACCGCATCCTCTGAGAGTAGCAGCAGATGCTTTTCTGATTCCCTGGACTCAGGGCCTACTCTATGCGTTTCCTCCCACCCCTCTGGTGGCCCGAACACTGTTCAAGATTCTCCGAGACAGGGCCTCAGTCTTCCTGGTAGCTCCCAGGTGGCCAAGGCAGCCTTTGGTCCCCCTCCTGCTTCAACTGGCAGTGGATCTGCCACTGCCTCTGGGATTGCAACCCGACCTTCTCTCTCAGAATCGGGGCTCCTTGCTGCATCCCAATCTCAAAGCTCTCAATCTGATGGCATGGAGGCTGCAAGGGTAGTGTTGGCTCCCTGGGGCCTGCCTCCCGAGGTTGAGGAAGTTCTGCTAGCCTCCAACAATCCACTAGAAAAACCTATGCTCTCAAGTGGAAAAGGTTCTCTGTGTGGTGTCAGCTACGTGCTGAGGATCCTTTCTCCTGTACTGTCAGTAGTGCTTCAGTACCTGCTGTACTTGTCCAATCAAGGTCTGAAGTCCAACTCTGTTTGGGTCCACCTCTCTGCTTTGGCAGCTCACCACTCCCTAGTTGAGGGCCATTCCTTGTCTGTGCACCCTTTGGTGTCTAGGTTTCTCAGAGGCCTGCTTCTGCTCAAACCTCCCATACGTCCTCCTGCTCCTGAGTGGGAGCTGAATGTGGTCTTGCAGCTGCTGACTCGCCCACCTTTTGAGCCTATGGCTACTTGCCCTCTTCGCTTCCTTTCCTGGAAGACTCTCTTTCTGATAGCCCTTACTTCGGCTAGGAGAGTGAGTGAGCTTCAGGCCTTGGTCTGTGATAGACCTTACACCAGGTTCTATAAGAACAGGGTGGTCCTCAGGACTCACCCTAAGTTCCTTCCTAAGGTTGTCTCCTCTTTCCACCTCAACCAGGAGGTGGTTCTTCCTACTTTCTTCCCTAGGCCTCATGCAAGTCAGGCTGAAACAGTTCTCCATACTTTGGACTGTAGGAGGGCCTTATCCTTCTACCTTGAACGTACGCAAGGTCACAGGAAAGCTTCTCAGCTCTTCCTTTCTTTTGACCCCAATAACTTGGGGAGGCCTGTGTCCAAGTGTACCTTGTCCATCTGGGTGGCTGACTGTATCACCTGGGCTTACAAGGCAGCTGACCTTCCTTTGCAGGGTAGGGTCATGGCCCACCGTGTGAGGGCAATGGCTGCATCAGTGGCTCACCTCCGCTCTGTCCCATTGCAAGACATCTGCAGGGCTGCTACTTGGTCTTCAAGCCAGACATTTGCAGCCCACTACTGTCTGGAGAGGGAGTCCCGTAGGGACAGTGCTTTTGGCCAAGCAGTACTCCGGAATCTCTTTGAGGTCTAGGCAACTCCTGCCCTCTGGTTGGGCTACCTGTGGAGGGTGTGTCCTTGCAAAGCTTTTCCTGTGTTGCTGAGACTAGAGGGAGTTCTCTTGTTCAGCCTGGGTTCCTGGTAGCCCAGAGCTGGGGAGTCACCCATGTGAGGACTGACTTCCTGCTTGGTCCTGGAGAAAGAGTAGTTACTCACCTGTAACAGGTGTTCTCCAGGAGAAGCAGGAATCAATCCTCACTACCCTCCTCCCCTTGGAGTTGCAGTTGTACATAGTTTAATTTTTACATTTTTGTGTGCTGTTCTTAGCTATGTCATTTGACTGAGGTAAGATGGCACCTTTAGTCGGGAAGGGAACCACGCATGCGTGCCAGCATTCCCAAAGGCTTTCATGGAAAGCTGGGGAAATTCTCCGCTGGGGCTTCATCGGCGTCGATGACACCCATAAGTGAGGACTGATTCCTGCTGCTCCTGGAGAACACCTGTTACAGGTGAGTAACTACTCTTTCCATGCTTTAAGAAAAGTGGAAGGAAGTCTCAAAAACTGACAGCATGGTTTAAAGGTGAGGTCAGAGAGGCGGCTGTTGCCAAAAAAGCATCTTTCAGGAAATAGAAAAAAGAGCCAAATGACGAAAACGGGAAACAGCACAAGCACTGGCAAGTTAAATGCAAGGCATTGATAAGGCAGGCAAAGAGAGAATTTGAGAAGAAACTGGCTCTGGAAGCAAAAACGCGTGACAAAGACTTTTTCAAGTACATTTGTAGCAAAAAAACCTGTGAGAGTCAGTTGGACCAATAGATGATAGATGGGGTAAAAGGAGCAGCAAGAGGGGACAAGGCTATAGCGGAGAGACTGAATGAATTCTCAAAGAATTCAGAATACTGCTGCACGTCTTGTCACACACTCCACTCTTCGGGATCATGTCACTCCCTTACTCTTTAATCTTCATTGGTTGCCAGTTTTGTTTTGCTTTCAGTTTAAATTATTGACCCTGCTACACAAAGTCTACCACACCAGTACTCCATCTTATCTGACTGATCTTCTTTCCTTCCATTCCCCTCGGTATACACCTCGCTCTTTCCATCTTAACCGTCTTGCCCTTCCCTCCCCTTCCCGTGCCCATCTGCAGCTCACCCGCCTCTCTGCATTTTACTTTGCCGGTCCTGCTCATAGGAATTCTCTCCCCTCCTCTCTCCGCCTGGAATCACAATATACCATCTTCAAACAAAGCCTCAAAACCCATCTCTTCTCCCTAGCATTTAACGTTCCTTCTCCTTTTGTATGAGTTTACCCTTAGTGTACTTATCTGCCTTTTGTACCCTGTCCTGAACCTCCCGTACGTTTGTCTTCTGTCCTTTACAAATTTGTATATTTCCTTTCCTTTTCTGGCTCTGGCCAAAATTTTATGTATTATGCATTTTATTTATTTTATGTATTTTATTATTGTACACCGCCTTGATTGTTACAGAAAGGCGGTTTTTATCAAATGATTAAACCTTAAACCTTAAACCTTTTGCTTCAGTCTTTACTGAGGAAGATGTAGGGATGTTACGCATGATTGAAGTGATATTTAAAGGTGATACTGCAGAAGAATTGAAAGAAATATTGATACACTGGGAAGATGTATTTCAACTATTTGATAAATTGAAGAGTAGAAAATCACCTGGACCGGATGGTATGCATCCAAGGGTGTTGAAAGAACTGAAATATGAGACTGCAGACCTCCTATTAGTAATCTGTGAACTATCATTAAAATCATCTGTAATACCTGAAGATTGGAGGATCGCCAGTGTAACGCCAATTTTTAAAAAGGGTTCCAGGGGTGATCCGGGAAACTACAGACCGGTGATCCTGACGTCAGTCCCGGGAAAAATGGTAGAAACCATAATAAAGAACAAAATTACTCAACATGTAGATAGTCATGGCTTAATGGGAGACAGCCAACATGGTTTTAGACAAGGAAGATCTTGTCTTACTAATCTGTTATGTGTTTTTGAAGGTGTGAATAAAGAGCTAGACAAAGGTAAGTCGGTTGTTATAGTGTATCTGGACTTTCAGAAAGCCTTCGACAAGGTCCCTCATCAGAGACTTTTGGCAAAACTAAAAAGTCATGGGATTGGAGACAGTGTACTATTGTGGATCAGGATCTGGTTAAAAGATAGAAAGCAGAGGGTAGGGCTAAATGGCCAATTTTCCCAATGGAAAAAGGTGAATAGTGGAGTACCACAGGGATCTGTGCTGGGTCCGCTGCTTTTTGACATATTCATAAATGACCTGGAAAAGGGAATAATGAGTGAGGTTATCAAATTTGCAGATGGCACAAAACTAAGGTGGTTAAAACCGAAGAGGATTGTGGAAAATTGCAAGAGGATCTTGATAAAGTGGAAGACTGGGCATCCAAATGGCAGATGAAATTTAAAATGAACAAATGCAAAGTTATGCACCTAGGAAAGAACAACCCAAACTATGGTTACACGATACAGGGTTCCACATTGGGAACCACTACCCAGGAAAAAGATTTAGGCGTCATTGTGGATAACATGTTAAAACCCTCGGCCCAGTGTGCAGTGGGTAGCCAAGAGAGCAAATTGAATTCTAGGTATCATAAGGAAAGGAATGGAAAATAAAACAAAGGAAATTAGGGAGTATGAAGAATAGGAAGACAAAATGATAAGGAGCCATAGAAGAGAGAGAGAGAGGAGAACAGAGGCCAGGTGGGAGAGAGCCCACAGGGGATTAGGTACACCTGTGAATAAGTGAGGTAATGAGCAGATGACAGCTATAACAGACTGAGTGCCAGGGGGGTGGGGTATAATTTATTCAGCTGTGAAAGCTGAATAATAGTGCAAAAGCGTACAAACGAGGTGAAAGAGCACACTAACAATGATAAATAAATAAATATATATAGAGAGGCAGGCAGCACTCACAAAAAGCAAAATGCAAGCAGATTCAAAGTTCCAGCAGAGCTTGCAATGGGGCTTTTCTCTTCCCAGAGGAGAGAGAGAGACATACAGAGCTAAATACACATGGAAGACAGGAAAAGGGGCTATACAATACCTCGGCAGGGGTGGAGGGGTTAGTCACTCAGATTAGAGCAGACAGGAAAAGTTTTAAACTCTGTCTCGCTGTGTATAGGGTTTTAGGGAAGAAATCCCCAAACTGGGCCCTAGGAGTCCTAAGGGTCTGTCTTGATTGTTCCCTCTGTCCCAAGGCGGGCAGAATCAGCCTTTCAGGCTCCCCTGGATTCCTTATTACAGCTGGGACTAAAGGAACAACCATCTCCGAGGAGGGAGGTGCTGCGCACAAGGAGTCTGTGCTGGAGGGTCAAGGTACTCCTTTTCAGTCACTGCTTTAGGCTCTTGGGCAGCACTCTGTGCATACCTGAAGCTTGATGATGGCTCCATTCTTTGCTGGTAGTCTCTCACTGTAGCCATATGGCTATGGCCTCGGGTTCCCAAGGTTGCAGGTTTGATCCTTGATACACCTGACATTGCCATGCTGGGTCAGGCCAAAGTCAAACAAGCCCAGTCTTCTCTCCAGAAGCTAGGAAGTTTGTAGCAGACAGCCTAGATGGCTGCTGCTTTTTGAGACTAGTTCAGAGTCTTTTCCAAGTCTGTGGTGATTGTCAGTTGGCTTGCTCTTCAGGCGGGGAAGCTTGCCCACAGAGGTGCCTGGAAGGTAGGCCTAGAGATGCTAAGAGTTCCTCTTGTATGGTTGTGAATAAAGCCTAGAGATGCCCTTGAACTACTGTCCTTTTGGTCCTCAGTTATTTCCCTATGAAGTCCTCTGGGTCTGCCATTGCATTAGTCAGGCAGAGGGTGTTCTTTCCAAGTGTGTATTGTTGCTTTCTCATTGGGAACAGCATTAACTGTTGCTCTGCTTCTGTATTCTATACCACCTTCCAGTTCCAGGCCCTGTCATTTGACCTAGACAACAGCTCTCCATAGTTTTTCCAAGGTAGTAATAGTGTTTGCATGCAGGGAGCTCCCGGGTTTTCCATATGTGGATGTCTTGCTGGTCTGGTCAGTCTGTCTGAAGAAGGCCAGAGATAACTCACCTCTTCTGTTCTGCCTTTGACCTCCCCCCTTCCAGTCCTTGAGGACCTTTCTCTTTTGTGAATCCCTGCCTGTTTTGCTCTTGCTCTGAGTGTCTGTACTTCTTTCCTGTTTCATATTGTAGTTCCTTTCTCATACTGGCTTTAGCCTTTTTAAGATAGTATTTGAAGGCAGATAAAGACCAATATGGTCCGTCCAGTCTGTCCAGCAAGGTGGCAAGAGTAGGTACACATGCCGCTCCGTGCAGGTCACCCCTCCACATGCCGCCTCCTAGGGGTGTGCCCACCGCTCTGTGCAGCCCACCCCTATTTGTTGAACTATAAGAGATAGTTAAGTTTATTTTATTTTTATCCTGTTGCAATAAAAAGATCCTCTGTGTCTTTCCCATGTCATTTTATTTATTTATTTGAAAGATTTTATATACCGCCCCTTCTAGAGATCAAGGGCAGTTTACATAGAACTCAACTGTATACACTGAACAAGTCGGGGGTAATTATCATGGGGAGTAACAAACTTGGGATGGTCCATTTATCAACTATATGTACAGAGTTAACTATTTACAGTACAGCATGTTTTGCATGGTAATGCATATATATGTTCATTTGGTTGAGGTTGGGCGTGTTGTGTATAGGTGTTCAGCGATGTTTGAGAAGTTAAGGTGTCATTACCATAGTGCTTGATAAACAAAACTGTTTTGATCTGTTTTCTAAATCTTTGAAGGTCCTTAATAGCTTTGAGGGTAACAGGCAGGGAATTCCAGAGAGTAGGGGCAGTATATGAAAATGCTCTGTTGCTCATGGTTTGTTTGTTTTTTCTGTAGGCTGAGGGAATTTTGATTGTGTTCTTATGGCATCCTCTTTTGTTGTTCGTGTCTGTTGCTGGGTGTATTAGTGTGGAGAGGAATGAGGAGGATACATTGTTAATTAATTTAAATGTGGTCATCAGAGGTTCGAACTTTATTCTGCTTGCGACTGGGAGCCAGTGTAGCGTGTGTAAGATGGGCGTGATATGTTCATGAGGGTATGTTTTATAGATAATTCTGGCTGCAACATTTTGTACTGTTTGAAGTTGGTTTAAAGTTTTCTTTGGAAGCCCGTGTAGTATGCCATTACAGAAGTCGAGGTGTGGAGTTAAATGAAATTGACCCTCATGACTTTGGATCAGTTGTCCAAGTAATGGTCTTAAATGCTGGAGTGTTCTTAGTTTGAAAAATATGTTTTTCAAGATTATTTTTATGTGGGATTCCATGTTAAGGGTATGGTCTAGAATGACTCCTAGATATTTTATTACTTTTCTGATTGGGATGTCGGTTTCATGTGTGTTGAGAAGTTCAGTGGAGGGGGGTGTGGCAAATGTTGAGTTCCTAGTTATGTATTGGACTAATGTTTTGCTAAAGTTTATCCGCAGATTCATTGAGTTTAGCCAGGGTTGGGCTTCTTTGATGCAGGAGGTGAGTGGGTATTGATTTGGGTTAGAGATGTCAATAGGAACATAAAGCATGATATCATCGGCGTAAATATGATATCCTACTTTGAAGCTTTTGAATATGTTGCATATAGGTTGCAGATAAAGGTTAAATAATAGTGCGGACAGAGCTGAGCCTTTGGGGGGGGGGGGTGGTTCCCTTTTCCTGCCTGAATTTTAGTGAGGTTTATCTTCCTATTTGGACTTGTTGTGTGCGGTCCTCTAGATAAGATTGGAACCATTGAAGTTTTGTGTCTGTGATTCTGATTTGTTCTAGTCTTTTGATCATGATGTTATGGTTGACATTGTCAAATGCAGAGCTAATGTCTATAAAAACTGGGATAAATGCTTTTCTTATGTTGTCTAAGCCGCAAATCAGATTATCTAAAAGGATTAATATTTTTTTATTTATTTTTATTTATTTAACCAGTTTTCTATACCGCCTTAGCCTTCAATCAAAGCGGTTTACATTATGTAATCACTAAAAACCGGTACTGGATACATTCCCTTGTCCCCAAAGGGCTCACAATCTATGTGTATCTGAGACAACGGAGTGTTAAGTGGCTTGCCCAAGGCCACAAGGAGTGCCTATAGGACTAGAGTGGAGGAGTGGCCTAGTGGTTGGGGCAAGGTACTTCAGGCCAGAAGGTCGGGGGTTCAAATCCCACTAGAGGACAGCAACCTTTGGCCGGAAGGACTGGGGTTTCTAGTCCCACAGGTGCTCCTTGTGGTCTTGGGCAAGCCACTTAACCCTCCATAGCCCATGTTCCCTGTAAAATAGTTATCTCCAAGTTATATTGCCCTGTTCAATGTAATTTCAGTTTGTTCAATGTAAACCGCACTGATGCAGAATAGCGTGGTATATAAGAGAATGTAAATAAATAAATAAATAGAAACCCATTCCCTCTAGCCTGAGATTGTTGTCCCCAGGTAGAAGTGTTTTGACTCCGTGGTGAGGCCGGAAGCCATATTGCTGTTCATCCAAGGGGGCGTTTTGATCAATATGATCATGTAACTATATTTGGACTGCCTTCTCGATTATTTTGGATAACAGAGGAATGTTCACTATGGGTCTGTAAGAGCTAGGGTTGGATTTGTCCAGTGTTTTGTTTTTGAGAATAGGGCGTATCATAGACTGAGAGCGACCGGCATGGACCCTTGGGTAAGGGATAGATTTACTATGGGTAAAATGATTGGGACTAATTATGTTCTGGTTACCTTAATCCAGTTTACAGGGCATGAGTCCAGTGAAGAATTGGTGGTGTTGAGTATGTTGTTGATGTTTAGGAGTTGTCTTTGATCGACTGGGTGAAAGGAGTTCCAGTTGTTGAGATATATGGGTCGATCTTACAAGGGAGTGAGGTCAGGCATTGGTTTGATTTTCAATTTGTCCGCAAAGTGGTTGGCAAGTATTTGTGGTTTAATGGTGCAGCTGTTTGATTCTGTGTAGGATGTTTGGGTTAGGGATTTGACTATGTTAAAAAGCTCCCTAGGTTGATTTAGTGGTTTGTTAAGTAACTTGGAGTGGTATTCTTTCTTTCTGTCTAAGATCGCTTCTTTATATTTTTGTGGGATTGACATATAAGCGGTTCTAATGTCTGTGTTTTTTGTTGCTCTCCATTTGTGTTCAATCTTTCGTATTTCTTTTTTTAGGGCTGTGAGTTCCTTGGTGTACCATATTTCTGTAGGTTTATGTTTTGGTTTTTCCTTAGTTGCATGTATATGTCACTGTTTTTGAGATAGTGGTGTTCCACATGTTTTTGAGATAGTGGTGCTCCACATGTTTATGGATGTGTTTATGTCTGTTGGTAGGTTTGTTAGTTGTGGGAATATATTCTCAAGGAATGTGTCTGTTGAATTGAGTGAATCATTTTGTTTGGGTTATTTCTTTAGTTTGGGGAGGACTGTGAGGTATCATGGGAATGATGAATTCTGTTATGAAGAGAGATGACCAAGGGATTTGTTTTGTTCGGGGGGGAATGAATATGGAATGGTTGGTTATACGTTTTGGTAGGAAAACCAGGTCTAGGGTGTTCCCTTTAGTGTGTGTGGGTATGGAGACTGTTTGCTGGAATCCCATGTCATTCAGAGAGCTGATGAATAGGGTTGATTGTGTGTTGTGGAAGGATGGAAAGTTAAAGTCCCCCAGGAGAATATGTGGTTTTCTTAGTGAAGTTGTGCAAGTGGATTTGAGGATATGGGTTAGGTTATTATGGTTGGGGGTTGGAGGTCGGTACACCAGGCAGATGGACAGGTATTTGTTTTCTATCATTATCATGTCCATGCCTTCTATGCTGTTGCAGGTGCTGAGTGTGAGGTTTAGATCCTGTTTGCTTAGTACGAGGACCCCACCTCCTGTTTTATTGTCCCTTGGACAATTGAATTGTTGGTATCTTTTTATTTTTAGATGGTTTAGGATAACAGTATCAGTTTCTGATATCCAGGTTTCTGTGATTCTTCATATTTGGGGATTTTTGTCTTTAAGTCATGTATGGCTGGAATTTTAGGTTCCTTATGGACCTAATGTTAATTAGGATGCATTTTAGTGGGATGAATGAGGTGGGCAGGGAGCGTAAAGGATTGTTGTTTTGTGTGTGTATGTATACAAGTCTTCTATGCATGCTGTTTTGTTTTGTGTTATGAGTTTTATATATATTTCTGAGTGTGAGTGGGTGGGGAAATACCTGGAGCGGATGATGGGGATTTGGAGATGTGGTGATGCTTACATTATAAGGGCAGATGAAAGGGTAGTAATGTGGGCTAATGTCAGTAGGAGGAGTGTGATCAGCATTTTTATATTTTTCATGGTGTATGGTAGCAAGCAAGGTGGTGATTATTTTTGGCTATTTATACAATTAGCTGTGTTAGAGTTCTTGTCAACAGCATAAGTATGAAGAGTGATTTTTACAGATTATACAATTCTGTGCATTATAAACAGCATTGATCAATAGTATATATAAGGTTGATATATATATTGTTATAGGTTATACATGTATTTGAGTTACTCACAGTAATGTAAATAGCATACATTTGTGTGCAAATGAGGTCACATTCAGGACTGGTTGGTGAGGGGTAGATTAATACAGCATCTAGATGGGCCTTGCTTCAGGCTCGAGCGTGCAGGTCGAAGAGCTTGGATAGTTGTCAGGTTTGCTGGTTGTGTTCTGGTGTTCTTGGTATGATGCTGATGACTTGAAAATTTTGTGGAAGAATATGCTACCACGTTTCCACATCTAATACAGTGGTGGGGGCAAATAGGTGAATTCAGTCACTGTATTTGCCCCCACTACTTCCATCAGCAGGGCATTCCAAGCATCCACCACCCTTTCAGTGAAAAAGTATTTCCTGACATTGCCTTTCAGTTTTTACTACTTTGCAGTTTCATGTTATGCCCTCTAGTTTTACAGCTTCCCAGTTTTTGAAAAAGGTTTGCTTGTTCATTAATACTCTAAGTATTTAAACGTCTGAATTATATCTCCCCTGTCCCTTCTCTCCTCTAGCATATACATATTTAGGTCTTCAAGTCTCTTCTCATAAGTCTTCTGGCATAGGCTCCAAATCATTTTGGTCGCCTTTTTCTGATCAGTTTTCAGTCTTTTTTTTTATCCTTTGCGAGATATGGTCCCCAAAACTGAACACAATATTCCAAATGAGGCCTCACCAGTGACTTGTACAGTGGCATCAGTACATCCTCCTTTCTGCTGGTAATTCCTCTGTATGCAACCCAACATCCTTCTGGCTTTGGCCACTGCCTTGTCACACTGTTTTGCCACCTTGAGATCCTCAGGAACAATCACTCCTAGTTCCTGAGCGGTCCTCCAGTTTAGTCCTCCACATCCGGGTAGTGCACCTCCTCCTGCAGCACGGAGACTGGACCAATCAGAATCTTGCTCTCATGATGTATCCTGCTGGAGCTCCCATCAGCCCCCCAGTGTGTCCAGTCTCCGTGCAGCAGGAGGACCTGTGAGCCTAGTGCTGGGCTCACTTAGTGGCTTTGAGGCAACACTAGTTAGATTTCTTTGTGGTTTATTTTTTCTTTTCATTGCTGTATTTCTTTTATTTTGGTAGCTGTCCCTTTAAATTTCCTCTAAGAGTGCCTAAAGGGGGGGCCGATTGAGGAGCCGAGCCTGCACGCTACTTCTCCCTGCCGTCTGTGAGAGAGCTGAAGGCAGCGGGTTAATGTTGATCTCCCTCCTAGACAGTACGGAGGTGAGATCTTGTC
This sequence comes from Ichthyophis bannanicus, assembly GCA_033557465.1. Classification (NCBI taxonomy): domain Eukaryota; kingdom Metazoa; phylum Chordata; class Amphibia; order Gymnophiona; family Ichthyophiidae; genus Ichthyophis; species Ichthyophis bannanicus. The sequence continues at coordinate 169,474,952 of CM066040.1, read as the reverse complement.
TTAGCAGCCCCGTTTCTGGCTGGTCACGCCGGCTGTATGCTATTCACGGCTCTGGCGGGCTGCCAATTCGGGTGAGCTTTCCCCTCACGGATCGGGGCTGTCCCGCAGTGCTCCATCCGCTCAGCGGTTCTTCGGCGTTCGGCTCTCCGGCATCAAGGGGTGAGTCACTCAGAGCACCGGCGGTGATTTTCAGCATTTTTATTTCTTTCTTTGTTATTTTTGGACGGGCGGCTGATCGCGGGGTATTATTTGTGGTTTTTCCCGCCATTTCTTCCTTCAGCCGTCGGTGCTGGCGGCCATTTTAACGCGCCAGCGTTTTTTTCTTTTTCCCGCTTTTTTCTCGTCCTTGTGGGCTTCTGCGGGTTCTGGGGGTTTAGAACTGTACCGGCTTGGTTATTTTTTTTGGACCTGCGGTCCTTATCCCCATAGGCTTCATTTATCATAAAAAAAAAAATATATATAAAACTTTATAGAGACCTTTGCTCACTTTTTTCGTGGTTGGCTCTCTGGTCCTGTTTGGCCTGGGGTCACCTTGCTTCAATGTCTGCAAGACCACAGTGTTTAGTCTGGCCTGTAGTTTGTCACAGGTTTTCTTGTTGATTGTATGCCGCTCTGGTGTAATGAAGGTGCGGTTTATCAAGTAACTGAATAAACATAAACATATGGACCTGGTGAGTTGCAGCTGGGAAAGCTGGTGTCGGTGATGACCTATACTTAGAACAGCCTGTTTCTCTCCTAGGATTTAGAGGACTTAGAGGTCGGTTCTATACTTAGATGAACTCATTTTTCCTTACAATGGAGAGGTTACTTAATCTTCAGCCAACTTGGGGCATGCGATGCTTGGTCAGTTTCACAGACCTGGGACTTCTTGGCTTCCAGGTTCTTTGAACCACGATATATAGTGCTCGTCGTTGCAGAGGCACATGCTAACCTTCTGGTTTATGTGTTTTGTTGTCGTTCAACCAGGTCCTTCCTCTCACCTAGAAGATCAAAGAGCAGTTGAGATAGTGATTACAGTTCTGCCATATAATGGCCTGGGTGCCATTGGAAGCACCAGATAGACTGCTTGTCATCATGGATGCCATCCTGAAGGGCTGGAGTTACAATGTCTGGGCCAAGTAGCCCAGGGACTCTGGCCTCATCAAGAGACCTCCTCAAGACGCCTCCTCAGTGATCATACATCTGGATGCAAGAGTGATAAGTTTGACTCTGGAGAGGTGTTTTTTTTTTTAATGCTATCAAGTTAGTGCTGACTCCTGGCGACCTAGCAGCCGCTGGGTTTCTTGGCAAGGTCTGACCAGAAGTAGATTGCCAGGCCTTTATTTCTGAGGCAGGGGAGGGAAAGTAACTTGTTCAAGGTCACGAGGAGTGCTAGAGGGAATTGAACACCATTCTTCTGGGTGTTAGGCTGTTGCTCTAAACACTAGGCTGCTACTCCACTCCCTGGAGAGGTTTAGTCCTCTTCTAATGGGTAAAGTGGGCTGAGTGTTCTCAGATACTACCCTGGTGGTGGCATATGTCCACAAATGAGGCAGAATTTGTGGTGCTGGAATGCATCTTGATGTTATGGAGCTGTGTTGGGCAGAGAATCATTTGATTGCTCTGTCTGCAGCACACATCGTAAGCTTTGACAATGTGCCAGTTGACACTCTGTGTCTGAACACTTTTTGGGTCTGGATGAGTGAGAGCTTAACTCTCCTTTGTGTGACAATATAGTATGAAGATGGGGCCTTACTGTGCACCACTTGATAGCTCCTCACATTGGCATTTTTCTGGGTGACCATTTCAGCCATGGGAAGAATCTGTGGGTGGTGGGCTTGAATGCCCTACTTCAGGAGTAGCCTCGGGAAGGGATGCTGTATGTCTCCCTTCCTGATCCCTGGTGACTGTCTGTTCCACAGGCTTAAGGCTTATTTGGGCCTTATGATCTTAGTGGCCCTGGACTGGCCTTGCAGACCGTGGTACATGGATTTTTCTTGATATCTCATGGGCCTGCTATGGTGGGGGCTCCTGGTAATGGAGGTTCCCTATCCCTTCTTGATTATAGCTTGACCTTTGTGGGGCATAGGCCTTCCAAGAAGGGCTTCTCAGGATCAGTAGTAGTCTCCCTGCTTATGGCACAGTGGGTCTCTACATCCTTAACTTTTGGCAATCTGATCTCAAGGTTCAGGTGACAGTCCTGTTATGCTAAACGAATTTCATCCAAAGAATTTAATTGGCAGTGCACTTTGATGTTGCCCACTTCCTCAGGAGTGAAGCAGTTCCTTAAGAGGTTTCTCTCTGAGGTTAAAGGCACTGAAAGTGCTTTTCTTGGGCCGTTGCAGAAGGCCTCCTTCAAGGGTTGGACCTTTTTTGGTGGCGTCCCAGGGCTTCTTGTCTCTGCCAGGTGGATATCTAAATTGCAGGCCAGGTCTTGCAAGGAACCTTTCCTGGTCTTCTCTATGGCTTCTGTTGCTTTGCAGTCTATGCTGTCTTCTCAAGGGTGCTGCACCCCTTTCATCTTTAGCTTATAGTTTATTTACTTGATATACCACACATCAAACACACAATATCTTTGCGGTTGACAATAACAAAAAGGGGGAAATAACACACCAAAACGCAACAAACTAAAACAAATTAAAAAAACAGAAGGAAATACGATAGATTAAAAAAAATGCAATATGAAGGGAAGACAAAACTCATCTAGAGTTATTCCTGCCAAAATCAATGAGATGGAAAGGTCTTTACTAAATACAGTATCTTAAGAGTCACTTTAAATTTTTGAAAGGAAGACTCCAATCGAAGATTTAATGGTAATAAATTCCATAACCAAACAGGAGTGAGGTGGTTACCAAGAAAATAATTTTTATTGAGATCAACGTTAAGAACTAGGGAACTCGACAGGGCCACGTTTCAGCAGTGCCTTCGTCAGAGGTACAGGCCTCTAAGAAAAACAAACAACAATAATCAAATATCAAAATAAAAAATGTGAAGCCTTATGCATTAAGTAGTGCAATGAAATATATACACATAACACTAGAATACATCCAAAATACTAAAAAGTGAAACATAACCACCTACTGATTATCTAATTAAAAACGTGTATGTCTTAATAAATAAAAACATAACTAAAATTGAAATTATAAATACTAAAATGGACAAAACTTAAATAGCAATAAAACATTTGAGAGAAGTAAAAGGGAGGCATATTAAAAACAAATCACAAATGCATATATAAAGTGATAATAACGTAGTATGTCTTCACATTAGGACATTAATATTATGGGTCAGTATTCTAAAAAGTAATGTAAACATGAATGTAAGGATCACCACTCTTCTCAAGTTGCTTCACTGGCTCCCTACTCATTTCCATATCCAGTTCAAACTTCTACTGACCTATAAGTGCACTCATTCTGCTGCTGCTCCTCACTATTTTTCCTCTCTTGTCTCTTCCTACACCCCACCTCGGGAACTCTGCTCTTCTGTGCCATTCTGTATTGCTGCCAACTCCAGACTTTGATCCTTCCACCTTACTGCTTCTTATGCCTGGAACAAACTGTCTGAGTCTATGCGTCAGGCTTCATCTCTGACCCTTTTCAAATCCAGGTTGAAAACTCATGTCTTCGAGGCCACTTTTGGATCCTGATCCGCTTAGTCTCCTATGCGATCAAATAACCAGGGCTACCAAGGTAGTACGCCTTAAAAGCAAACCAAAGAAACTTAAACTTCATCCGAAAAAGTAAAGGCAACCAATGGTAGGCCTTCAGCAATGGAGTGACATAAGAACATAAGATATGCCATACTTGTTCAGACCAAGGTCCATCAAGCCCAGTATCCTGTTTCCAGCAGTGGCCAATCTATGTCATAAGTACCTAGCAGTCTCCCCAAAAGACACAGGTTCCTCAATGCTTTTATTGGGTCAAGCAGTGATATCCTGAGTCCCTTTTAATAATGGTTTATGGACCTTTCCTCCAGGAACTTATCCAAATCTTTTTTTAAACCCAGCTACACTAACAGCTTTTACTACATCCTCTGGTAACAAATTCCAGAGTTTGATTACACGTTGAGTGAAAAAATATTTTCTCTTATTAATCTTAAATAGGTTACCCTTTAGCTTCATTGCATGTCCCCTAGTCTTTTTATATTCTGATGACGCAAACAATCGATCTACGTTCCACTTCATTCATTAATTTAGACCTCTATCATATCTCCCCTCAGCCGTCTCTTTTCCAGGTTGAAGAGCTCTAACCTTTTTAGCCTCTCTTCATAGGAGTATCCTTCCATCCCCTTTACCATTTTGGTGGCTCTTCTCTGTACCTTTTTTAATAACGCTATATCCTTTTTAAGATACGGCGACCAGAATTGCACACAATATTCAAGGTGCGGTTGCACCATGGAACGATACAGAGGCATTATAATATCCTTTGTTTTATTTTCCATTCATTTCCTTATGATACCTAGCATTCTATTTGCTCTCTTGGCTGCCGCTGCACATTGGGCAGAGGGTTTTAACATGTTATCCACGATGATGCCTAAATCTTTTTCCTGGGTAGTGGTTCCCAATGTGGAATCTTGCATTGTGTAACCATAGTTTGGGTTGTTCTTTCCTAGGTGCATAACTTTGCACTTGCCAACATTAAATTTCATCTGCCATTTGGATGTCCAGTCTTGCAATTTATCAAGATCCTCTTGGGTTTTAACAACTTTAAATAGTTTTTTGTGTCATCTGCAAATTTGATAACCTCACTCGTTATTCCCTTTTCCAGGTCATTTATGAATATGTCAAAAAGCAGCGGACCCAGCACAGATTCCTGTGGTACTCCACTATTCACCTTTTTCCATTGGGAAAATTGGCCATTTAGCCCTACCATCTGCTTTCTATCTTTTAACCAGTTCCTGATCCACAATAGTACACTGCCTCCTTTCCCATGACTCTTTAATTTTGCCAACAGTCTCGATGAGGGACCTTGTCAAAGGCTTTCTGAAAGTCCAGATACTCAACTTTGTCGACCTGTTTATTCACACCTTCAAAAAAAACATAACAGATTAGTAAGACAAGATCTTCCTTGTCTAAAGCCATATTGGCTGTCTCCCATTAAGCCATGACTGTCTACATGAGTAATTTTGTTCCTTATGATGTTTCTACCATTTTTCCTGGTACTGACGTCAGTCTCACCGGTCTGTAGTTTCTCGGATCACCCCAGGAACTTTTTTTAAAAATTGGCATTACATTGGAGAATCTCCAATCTTCAGATATTACAGATGATTTTAATGATAGTTCACAGATTACTAGTAGCAGGTCTGCAATCTCATATTTTAGTTCTTTCAACACCCTTGGATGTATACCATCTGGTCCAGGTGATTTGCTACTTTTCAGTTATCTAAGATTAGATCGTGAATGAGCATGCGCTGGCATCCTGTAGTGTCAGGGAAGCCAGAAGACGGAGTTTGCAGTTTAATGAAAAGTGTTGAAACAGGGCATCAAGATTGGCTTGCCCGAAACGCAGTATTGTGTCCTTCCTTGTTAACAACTGCGGACAGGAGTGATCCACATTCAGTTTGGGTTCAGAAAACGACTTTGACTTATATGGACAACAATAGATAAGTGCTATTTTTGAGTAGTCCCCGATTGGCCCTTTTTTGAACATGTTGGAAGTATAATATTTTGAATATGTTGGGAGCATAATATTTGGAACACATTGGGGTGTAGGGTACACTATCTTATGGTGTTTTGCCTACGTTTTAAAGCTCTGCTTGAGCTTCAAAAATTTGAGTAAAACGGAAGTAAAGCCACGAAAGGTAGTTCTTTCCTCACGGCTCGTCTTCCAACATTAATTCACATATACATATACACTTTAGCTCATGACGATAAGTCACAGCTCTATTTTGGTTTTGGACAGGCATAAGGAGTAGCAAGGTGAAAGGAGCGAAGTCTGGAGTTTGCTTCTATTTGTGCCCTTCTCTTCTATTGCTATTTGCTATGAGAGCAGAGTTCCTGAGGAGGAGTGTAGGGTGAGATAAGGGAAAGGCAATGAGGAGCTGCAGAGTGAATGCACTTATAGGCCAGCAGGAGAAGTTTGAACTAGATGCAGAAACAGGAAGCCAATGAAGAGACTAGAAGAGGGGTAATATGAGCATGACGAGACTTGTGGAAGATTAGCCGCACAGCAGAGTGTTGAACAGATTGAAAGGGAGAGAGAAGACTCAGAGCGAGACCAGCAAGGAGCAGGTTACAATAGTCTAGACAGGAGGTAACCAAGGAGTGGATAAGTGTCTTAGTAGTGTGTTCAGAAAGGAATGGGTGAATTTTGTTGATGTAGAGAAAGAAACGCCAGGTTTTAGCTATCAGTTGGATATGTGTGGAGAAGGACAAAGAGGAGTCAGAGACGACCCAAGATTGCGAGCTGAGGAGACAAGGAGGAGTAGAGAGTTATCCATAGAGACTGAAAGGAGGAACGGGAGAGGAGAGTTTAGGGGGAAAAAATAAGAAGCTCAGTTTTGACCATGTTCATTTTCAAGCGGAAAGACATCCAAGCAGCAATGTCAGAAAGGCAGGCAGAGATCCTAGCCAGGATTGCCAGAGAGATTTCAGGTGTAGAGAGGTAGATTTGGCAGTCATCAGCATAGAGATGGTACTGAAAGCCATGGAAAGAGATGAGTGCACCAAGGGATTGGATATAGAGAGAGAATAGCAACACAAGCGGTGACTGTACACATGGATTTCACCCAATGTATTGTAGAAAAATCAAATTGATTGCATTTGTGGAAGTCAAAGATGGAAAAGCTCTAGAACATCAACACAGACAAAACCTGGAGCCGACTGTGATATGGATCATCAACTACTAGTATGCAAACTCAAGCTAAAGTTGAAAAAAAGAAAGCCACTCATGAATGTAGCAAAATATGACCATGAGAATATATCACCAGAATTTAGAGATTGCCTGCAAAATCAATTTGCCGCTTTAGATACAAATGACAGAGCTCCAAAAACGTTATGGGATGACATCAAGAAGGTTGTGTTAGAAGACAGCAAGAAGTCTCTACAAAAGATGAAAAAGCAAAAACAACCAAAACGGATGACTGAAGTAACGCTGAGAAACTAAAGCCAGAAGAGAAAGAGGTAATCGCAGACCTCAACAGAGATCTCCTTGTCTTGTCTTGCTGCACATTGTTTTCCAATGATGCATGCAAGGAAATAGAATCAGAAACTAATAGAGGAAGACAAGATCAGCCTTCCCAAGGCTATGAGAGTTAAAGAAAAAATTCCAGCCTTGAATTAGAATGCTACAAGATGCTCAAGGATGTATGTTGAATGATGCTGAGAAGATGAAGAAAAGGTAGAAATAATATACAGAGTCGTCATACATAAAGATCAAGTGGACCAACAGCTCTTTCAACCTGTACCTTATGATCAGGAACCATTGGTGATGAAAGAAGACTTTGAAGCAGCATTGAAAGCCTTTTCATAGAACAAAGCATGAGGCACTGATGGCATTCCTGTTGAAGTATTACAACAAATGGATGCAGCTATTGCCATACTTAAAAGGCTCTACCAGGAAATTTGGAAGACAACATCATGGCCAACTGACTGGAAAAGATCTGAGGGCCCGATATTCAACTGTGCCGATTTTGGAAGGGCTATGCGCCTTGTCCTGAGGATCACCATGAGTTTACACCAGACTCGACAGCACTTAACAACAACATAGAGCACCTAAGATGAAGAGAAGGTGAATGGGGAGATCTCTGAGCACCTTTTCTCTGGGTGGGGGGACAAGACATTGATGCATCCTATCTGCTGTATTTGCACTTGTTTATTTTATTTAGCTGCATTTATAACCCGCTCTTCACTGGGTCAAAGCGGTTGGTACCCCTGGCTACAAAAATCAGACTGTCAACAGCTATTAAAGTAGTGTAATCTGGGAAGGAGTTGTAGTATGATCTTGCTTTTTTGTAGGATGGCATTCTTGCTTATTTATTTCTCAGCGCTTAATATAGTGCTAAAAAGCAGAAGGCAGAACCAACAAAAGAGCAGAAATTGAAGTACAGAGAAAGGAGCAAAATTAAAGTTCAGGGGAGGAAAAGAGCTAAGCAGTAGAAGATGTGGAAGGAAGAAGAGAGGTCCTGAGTGAAAGAAGGGGAAGGGGAGAGGGACTGAAGAAAAGAAGAGAAGAGTCAGTTCAAAGCAGTCTTAAAGAAGGCGGAGGGAATAAAGGACCACTAAGGAGCCAAGGTAGGTAGGAGACGAGGTGAAAAGGGCACAGTGAACCAGAATCAAGATCTTGTATTGAAGGCAGGAAGAGACTGAAAGCCTATGAAGAGAGACAAGAAGGGGTGGTGGTGACGTAATGTGATTAGTGTGACGGGAACCAAACAGAAGCTTAGCCGCAGTTGATTGGACAAGTTGAAGGCATTTAATAGAGTGAGCTGGGATTCCATTATAAAAGTAATTTATTAATCCTAGTGATTTACAAGGGCATGAATGAAAAGTTGAAGGTGAATACAGCCATACTGGAAAGCGGTCTTTGAATTCTTGAGTGAGATCCTGGAGGAAGCAATTGAAGTGCAGCCGATTGGTGGCACTTCTTAACTGTAGACCAAGGGATGTGTTCTTTGAAAAAGGTCAATTTATAAAAATGTGTTGTATGACAGTGAGAATAGCTGTGGCCAAATATGGAAACAACTGAATCCCCTTAGAATGGAGGAGGTACATGGAAAACAGGGTCATATATTTATGATTTTATTTTTATAATTTATTTTTGAGGACAATACAAAATTGCAATAACATTCCAGTCAAAATCACCAAATCCGCACTGCCCAGCAGTGCAACCCTTTGCTCATAAAACCCATAAAAAAAAAACACACAAAAAAAATACTGTGCATATTCCCGCTGCCCCTCTAGTCATACAAAGAATCAAAAAAAGAAGAGGAGGAAATCAGTTTTTCCAGATTAATACCCTAGGGTCCCCAAATATCTATTCTGTAAGGCAATGCAATGAAATAAAATCTAAGAAGGCAACATGGCCCACACCCCCCATTATATCCTCTGTCTCGTCAGTTCTCTAGTGCACAAAGTGAGCTTTAAGCCCCACCTATTTAAACATCTTGAGCAGAACTTTGTTGGGCATCATACAGTAAATAACATTAAGAAGAGCAATAACATTAACAGCTCAGGGCAATCCACAAAGGTATACAGTTACAATAACCTGATCCATAGCGGTCACATATGGAGCAAACAGGTACATAAGATATGCCATACTAGGTCAGACCAAGGTCCATCAAGCCCAGTATTCTGTTTCCAACAGTGGCCAATCTAGGTCATAAGTACCTAGCAATTTCCCCAAAAGACACAGGTTCTTCAATGCTTGTATTGGGTCAAGCAGTGATATCCTGGGTCCCTTTTAATAATGGTTTATGGACCTTTCCTCCAGGAACGTGTCCAAACCTTTTTTAAACCCAGCTACACTAACAGCTTTTACCGTATCCTCCGGTAACAAATTCCAGAGTTTGATTACACGTTGAGTGAAACAATATTTTCTCTTGTCTTAAATAGTTTACCCTGTAGCTTCATTGCATGTCCCCTAGTCTTTCTATATTCTGATGATGTAAACCATCAATCTACGTTTACCCGTTCCACTCCATTCATTAATTTATAGATCGCTATCATATCTCCCCTCAGCCGTCTCTTTTCCAGGTAATCTCACCTTGACCCAGGACGGCCCCTGGCATCTTCTCCCACTCTACCCAGCAAATAGGGACCACATTTTATTAAATGTCCACTCTTTGCCCCACGTGACCTAAGTTAACTTATCAAAGCCCATGGCTTCCCCTGCTTTCTTGCAATCAGTCGTTTAGGGAGGGGCCCCCTGCTGAGCGCCACCTCCATGCAGTTGCCAGGTGCACAGCCAACAGCAGCTTCCCTTGCAACAGGACTTGATTCCTGCGTCCCCTGCCACTATCTGTCCTCTTTAACCCCAAGAAGAGCTGTCCAGGATCTACTACCAGGCCACCTCCTATAAAATGATTATTATTCTGGACTACCCCTTCCCAGTATTGCAGGATCTTAGGGTACGCCCACCAAAGATGGAAGAAGTTCCCATCCTGCCCACATCCACGTCAGTACTCTCCCATTTCTCTCAAGTGTGCTTTAAACAGCTGATAAGGTGTAGTGTACAGGCAGTGCACTATTTTGAACTGGGTCTGTCTCCAATTCATCACCAACGAGCACTTGAGATCCCCCTGTGAATCCATCTCCATTCTTCCTCCTGTAGCTCTTTCCTAATCGTCGATGCTATCCTGCCACACATTGTAGAGCTGCTTGCATCTACTTCCTGTATAACTGCAAAATCAGGGCCCTCATCCCATTGCCCCCAAAAAGAGTGCTTTCCAATTAGATGGACACTCGCTTGAGTTGCTGGAGGATTCCCTGATTAAAAAAGAAAAAGTAAAGTTGAAAATACTGAAAAAGGGAACCCACATTTCCACCCTAGCATCCAACTCTGCTGTTGACATACAAGTATCGCTACTCTACAAGTCAGAAAACTGACTCAATCCTACTCGACCTAAGTCCTAACAGAGGGAGCAGAGAGGGGCTGATAATCCTCTATCTTGGACTACCGTAACAGCAGTGAGGGAATCATCCCCGCTTCTGCATCCCCCCCACCCGACTGCCTATGCAGGGGGTCCATAAAAGAGTGATCCTGCAACCTCTCCTTGTTCCTCCCCACCCTCTAACCGCTCAAAAACCGATTTAAGGGCAAGTAATTCTCTCTGAATACCCACCCACAAATCCTCCACTGGTTTTAAGTGATGAACTTTCAGTGCCTGAAGAACCAGCAGTATGATAATTTTTTAAATTTGGGATATCGTTTCCTCTTCCCCCCCCATTCCAAAGACTGACAGACTCTTAACCCCCATTCTAGTCTCCCCCCCCCCCAGACAAAGTTTGCAGGAAAAAAGAGGAACTGAGGTATATGCAAAGGGAGGTGATTGAACAAAAAGTTAAACTTGGGAATGATATTCATTTTTAAGGCCACGACCCTCACCTCCAATTAAGATTAAAGGGTGCCCACCTCTCGAAGTCTACTGCCAGGTTCCGTAGAAGAGGGGTGTAATTTAAACTAAATAACTCTCCCAGGTTGCTAGATATATGAACCCACATAGTAACATAGTAACATAGTAGTTGACGGCAGATAAAGACCAGCATGGTCCATCCAGTCTGCCCAGCGAGATGGCAAGAGTAGGTGCACCTGTCGCTCCGCGCAGGCCACCCCTCTCCATATCCTTGTTCAGGGGTAAACCCACCACTCCATATAGGACACCCCTATTTGTTGAGACGTTATATGGTTCGGAAGTTAGATGGTTCGGAAGTTAGATGGTACCGTTTATTTTGTTTTTTTTCCTATTTCTGTAAAAGGATCCTCTGTGTTTGTCCCATGCCTTTTTGAATTCCGTCACCGTGTTCGCCCCTACCACTTCCATCGGGAGGGCATTCCAAGCATCCACCACCCTTTCAGTGAAAAAATATTTCCTGACATTGCCTTTCAATTTACCCCCTTGCAGTTTCATGTTATGCCCTCTAGTTTTACAGGTTCCCCGTCTTTGGAAGAGGTTTGTTTGTTCATCATTTCTCTTTAAGTATTTAAAGGTCTGAATCATATCTCCCCTGTGCCTCCTTTCCTCCAAGGTATACATATTTAGGTCTTCAAGTCTCTTCTCATAAGGCTTCTGACGCAGGCTCCAAATCATTTTGGTCGCCTTCCTCTGAACAGTCTCCAGTCTTTTTACATCCTTTGCAAGATATGGTCTCCAAAACTGAACGCAGTATTCCAAGTGAGGCCTCACCAGTGACCTATACAGTGGCATAAGTACCTCTTCTTTTCTGCTGGTAATCCCTCTTTGTATGCAGCCCAACATCCTCCTGGCTTTTGCCACCGCCTTGTCGCACTGTTTTGCCACCTTGAGATCAGCAGAGATAATCACACCAAGGTCTTTTTCCTGAACTGTGCATACCAACCTTTCTCCCCCTATCTTGTACATTTCTCTTGGATTTCTGCTACCCAAGTGCATGACACTGCACTTTTTTGCATTAAATCGTAGTTGCCAAGCTTTAGACCAGTCTTCCAGCTTTTGTAGATCTTTCTTCATGTTAACCACTCCCTCAGGGGAGTCCACTCTGTTGCAAATTTTTGTGTCGTCTGCAAAAAGACAGACTTTTCCATTCAGTCCTTCAGCAATATCACTCACAAATACATTGAACAGTGCCGGGCCCAGGACCGAACCCTGGGGCACCCCGCTAATCACCTTCCTCTCATCCGAGTGAGCTCCATGTACAATCACCTTCTGTCGTCTGTCAGTCAGCCAATTTCTAATCCAGTTTACCATCTTGGGACCCATCCCCAAGCTACTGAGTTTGTTGATAAGCCTCCTATGAGGAACAGTATCAAAGGCTTTGCTGAAATCCAGGTAGATGACATCCATTGCATGCCCCTGATCTAGTTCCCTCGTCACGCAGTCAAAGAACTCGATCAGATTTGTCTGGCAAGATCGTCCTTCGGTAAAACCATGTTGCCTCGGGTCTTGCAAGCTGTTGGTTTTCAGAAAGTTCACTATTCGCTCTTTCAGGAGCGCCTCCATTACTTTTCCTGCCACCGAGGTAAGGCTCACGGGTCTGTAGTTTGACACTTCTTCCGTGTCACCACTTTTGTGTAGAGGTACGACATCAGCCATTCTCCAGTCCTGAGGAACCTCTCCTGTTTCCAAGGATCTGTTGAAGACATCCTTTAACGGTCCTGCAAGAACCTCTCTGAGCTCTTTCAGTATCCTGGGATGTATCCCATCCGGTCCCATGGCTTTGTCCACTTTCAGTTTAGCAAGTTGTTCTAACACCTCTTCTGCTGTGAATGGTGTGGTATCTACTTCATTCCTATTTTTATATTTGGGAGTCACAGCTGGTCCATCCCCAGGATCTTCTTTAGTAAACACAGAGCAGAAGTAATTGTTTAGCAATTTTGCTTTTTCAGTGTCACTTTCCACGAGTCCTTTCCCAGCACTTCTGAGTCCTGCAATTCCAACTCTGATCTTTTTCCTTTCCCGAATATACCTGAAGAAATTTTTGTTGCCACCCTTAACATCTTTAGCCATCTTTTCCTCTGCCTTTGATTTTGCTATCCTTATTTCTCGTTTTGTCTCTTTGAGTTTGATCCTGTATTCATTTCTGTGTTCTTCGGTCTGCAAGCTTTTGAATTTTGCAAAAGTTGTTTTTTGCCTTTATATGAGCAGCCACCTCTTTGGAAAACCAAATAGGTTTCCTTCTCCTCTTGCTTTTATTTACTTTTCTTACATATTTATCTGTTGCTCCTTTCAATGCCTCCTTTAGTTTAGCCCATTGCAATTCCACTTCCTTTATCTCTTCCCACCCCGTCATCTCCTCCTTTACATACTCTGCCATTTGATTGAAGTTAGTGTATTTGACGTTTAGGACTCTGAGCTTGCTATGATTGGCCTGTGCCATGGCTTTTATTTCAAACCACACCGTGTGATGGTCGCTGTTGCTCACAGGGGCACTCACGCAGACATTTGACACACTATCACCGTTGGTGAGCACTACATCCAGCGTTGAGCTTTCCCTGGTTGGTTCCATCACCATTTGTCTAAATAATGCATCTTGGAGAGCATCCACAATTCTTTTGCTTCTTTCCAGATGTGCAGAAGGAGTAATCCAATCCACATCAGGTAGATTAAAGTCACCCAATATGATTGCTTCCCCCTTTGATGCTATCTTGGCAATATCTCTAATCAATTCATTGTCTCTCTCTTCAATTTGAGTCGGAGGTCTATAGACTACAGCAATATGGATGACAGTGCCATCTCCTCTCTCCAACGCAATCCAGAGCGCCGCTTCTTTTCCCCATGTCCCCTGCATTTCAGTAGCTTTAATATTGCTTTTGACATACAAGGCTACTCCTCCTCCTTTTCCATTTTCTCGGTCCCTCCTGAATAGATTATAGCCAGCTATGGCTATATCCCAATCATGTGATTCATTAAACCATGTTTCTGTAATGGCCACAATGTCCAAGTCTGTTTCTGCCGTTAGGGCTTCCAGGTCTGGAATTTTGTTGGCTAAGCTTCGAGCATTTGTGCTCATTGCTTTCCAGCACTTTCCTGGCTTGTGTGTATTTTGCATTGATTTTGTTCTGCCCACTTCCACATGTTTTTGATGTGTGGTTTAAAAGTGTGGCTGTTTCTGATGTTGTTCTGCTTTTGTTGGGGGTGGCATGCAGATGTTGACCTTCCACATCCGTCACCCCCTTTTCCTAGTTTAAATGCATGTCCACATACTGCCTGAGTTTTTCACTTAGGATTCTTTTCCCTGTGGAAGAGAGATGTAGTCCATCAGCACAGTATAGTCTCTTGTTGATCCATCTGTTGTCCCAGTTGCCAATAAATCTGAATCCTTCCTTTCTGCACCAGGTCTGGAGCCATGTATTAAAGCTGTTAATGCGATGCAGTCTTTTTGTCCCCTTACCAAGAACAGGTAGAACCTCTGAGAATGCAACAGTGTTAACAACGTGCTTGAGTTTCTCCCCCAGAGATTGGAAGTCCTTTTGGGCTGTAGAGGCACTGTTCCTAGCCAAGTCGTTTGTGCCTAGGTGGATAATAACATCAAGTTTGGAATGTTCACTTTTTGCACTAAGTAATTCAACAACTTGGTTTGTATTCCTGCTGGCTGAAGAGCCTGGTAGGCACATGACTATCTTCTCTCCTTTGAACTGTGTTCCCAAGTTGGTGCCTCTGATGATGGAATCTCCAATTAGTAGTAGTTTTCTGTTTGGTGAGGTTTTCTTCATATTTAGTGCTTTAGCAGGGGATTGGGCATTGTCTGACTCATTTAAAGGCCCTTCAGGTTCTTTGAATTGGGCATCCTCATTAGCCAAGGCAGAGAAGGCATTGTGCAGGGATATCTCTTGATGTATAGGATGTCTTTGTGTTACAGGTCGCAATCTACCAGAACCCACTGTGATCCATTTGTTCCTGGGGCGTTTGGTTCTTTGTGGGAGCGGTGGTGGCGTTTGTTCAGTTTGTATCCTAGGAGAGGTGCGCTTCATTGCAGCCAGTTCCTCCCTCAGTAGAGATACTTCTATATGCATGGCAGCTAGGTCTTTCCTTAGTAGAGTTAGTTCTTCATGCATGGCAGCTGACTTTAGACATATAGGACAAGCTCTTAGTTTCCAAATGATTTGTCTTTGAATGAACGTACCGCAGTTATTGCACTGAATACACGACATGTTTATGCAGTCCCAGAAGAGGAAGAAGAAGAAAAGAAGAATACGATGTGGCTTTTAACCCAAGTTTGGAATGATAGATGGCACGTCTGTGACCACTATATAGGCAATGTAGCCCCTGGGGTGGGTGGGGTGAGGGGTAGGGCGGGCGGGAACCTAAGTGTCACTAGCTAGTAGGCTGTTCCTGAACTATTGGCACACACAATGGAGTAAAGTAAGGAACCCACCACTGAGGACAATTAGAAAAAAGACAAATATGGGGAGACAGACTCACAATTATTTGGAGACAGACTCAGTTATGCAGCAACACAGCAAAAATCTCCTTTTGGAAGAGCTCTAAAACAGCACTCCTCCTCTTACAGAACAGAAGGCAATGTAAGCAAACCCACGTGCAGCTCAGAAAAATGGAGGTTTACAACAGTAACTCTGCAGGGGGTGGGGGAGGGGTAGCCCCTGCAGATAGGTTAAGAGAAAGTTTAAAACCTTAAAACTTTAACAGCAATGGAGTAAGGTAAGGAACCCACCACTGAGGACAATTAGAAAAAGACAAATATGGGGAGACAGACTCACAATTATTTGGAGACAGACTCAGTTATGCAGCAACACAGCAAAAATCTCCTTTTGGAAGAGCTCTAAAACAGCACTCCTCCTCTTACAGAACAGAAGGCAATGTAAGCAAACCCACGTGCAGCTCAGAAAAATGGAGGTTTACAACAGTAACTCTGCAGGGGGTGGGGGAGGGGTAGCCCCTGCAGATAGGTTAAGAGAAAGTTTAAAACCTTAAAACTTTAACAGCAATGGAGTAAGGTAAGGAACCCACCACTGAGGACAATTAGAAAAAGACAAATATGGGGAGACAGACTCACAATTATTTGGAGACAGACTCAGTTATGCAGCAACACAGCAAAAATCTCCTTTTGGAAGAGCTCTAAAACAGCACTCCTCCTCTTACAGAACAGAAGGCAATGTAAACAAACCCACGTGCAGCTCAGAAAAATGGAGGTTTACAACAGTACTTCATTTTCTGATTAGCCCACTGAAATGAGAAACCCTGGAGCAATTCCTTTTGCCTCCCCCCCCCCCTTATTTGAGGGCATCAGTTTTACTCAAGTTGACTTTGAACCTTGACAGCCTGGAAATCTCAATTTCCCCCAGAAAAGCAGGAAGGGACTCTTTAGGGCGTACAAAGAACACCAGCGTGTCACCCGCATACAATAATATTTTGCGTTCCCACCTTAATCGGATGAATCAGGTGGTTTTGCTGAATCCAAGCAGTAAAAGCTTCAGTTACCATTGCAAAGAGCATTGGCAATAAGGGACACTCCTGGCATGTACTCAGATAAAGTCTGAATTCCTCCGACTGACACCCATTCACCAAATTCCTCGCTATTGGGCACTTATATAGATCCCGAACCCCTTGGATAAAACATGCCCCCAAATTAAAATGGTCTAACATGGCAAATAAAAAAAAAATCCCACTCCACTCTGTCAAAAGCCTTTTCTACATGCAAAGAACTTTTCTTGCGTCCTTTAATCACATGAAGTAGATCTATAGACCTATGAAGATCAACCTCCCAGTAATGAAACTTGTTTGGTCAGGGTCGGATGAATAAGCCGAGGGAGAACTCGCTCTAAGCGTTGGGCTTAGGACCCTTGCAAACAGCTTAGCATCACAATTAGGGCCATCAGTCTGTAGCTACTACAGTTGTCTTTAGGTTTCCCCTCCTTATGCAACATAATCAGGTTAGCCTCGTACATTGTCTTTGGCATCGACACCAAGTTGCTTTTAGGGAGACCCACTTCAGACATAAACATTGCATTATCTAAAGGCCATATAGCGTTTTTACTACAATTTGATCTCACTGCAGTCTTTATCCTGGCCAACCATAACACTTTGTTAGCCATTTTGGATCATCTTGGGATCTCAGGTTTAGTGTATAAGTGCTGCTTGAATTTTTTAAAGAACAGGTTATATTAGGTTAGAACTGGTGTGGATTACTCTGGAGGCTTTTTGTGTTCCACAGGGCTCCCCGCTCTCCTCATCATTCTTTAATGTTCTTATGATAACATTAGGTTGGTTTCTCTTTCAAAACAGTCATGCTCTATACTTATGCAGATGACATTTCCATTTTGTTAACATTCACATCATCATCAAGTGACCTTTACTCAAAAATTAGTCATACTTTACAGTTAGTTGAGACGTGGGCAGGACTTTTGTGATTACAGTTAAACACATCTAAAACAAAGGCTTTGGGCTTTAATAATGCTAAAGTGTTTCCTAATTCTTTAGTTGAGATGTTAAAATGTTTAAATCTAGTCTCTGACCCAGTACTCTGTGTTCTTGTAGTTCTGTTGTTGTTAAGTGCTGTTGAGTCGGTGTCGACTCATGACGACTCTCTGGATAGTTGTCCTAAATTGTGTTCGATATTCAGTCAGGCGGCTCATTGTTGACAGACTGGTACCCATAGCTGCTGTTATTGTATTGATCCATCTCATTGCTGGCCTTCCTCTTTTGTGTTGACCTTCTATCTTGCCAAGCATGATGTCTTTCTCTAATGATTTCTCTCTTCGCATGATGTGTCCAAAGTATGAAAGTCGAAGTCTTGTCATCTGAGCTTCTAAAGAATGCTTAGATTTGATCTCCTCTAGTACTGACTGGTTTGTTCTTTGGGTAGTCCATGGTATACACAGTATTCGCTGCCAGCACCATAATTCAAAGGCATCAATTTTCTTCCTGTCTATCTTTTTCACTCTCCAGCTTTCACATCCATATGATGTTATTGAAAATACCATAGCTTGAACAAGTTGAATCTTTGTATGGAGAGAGACATCTCTGCTCTTGAGAAGCTTGTCTAGGTCTTTCATAGCCATTCTGCCAAGAGCAATGCGTCGTCGGATTTCTTGACTGCTTGCTGCTTCTTTATTGATAGTTGATCCAAGTAGGCTAAAGTTGTCCACTTTCAATTTCTTCTCCTTCAACGATGAACTTGTTGATTTTGCCAGTTGTCATGATCTTTGTCTTCTTTACATTAAGGTGCAGGCCCATTTTCAGACTTGATCTTTGATCGTGAGAAGCAGATGTTTCAGATCATCTTCACTTTGAGCCAGTAATGTGGTATCATCAGCATAGCGAAGGTTGTTGATGAGTCTTCCACCAATCGTCACACCTCTGTTGTCTTCATACAATCCTGCTTCTCTGATGATTTGTTCTGCATATCAATTAAACAGTAAGGAGGAAAGTATGCAGCCTTGTCTTACACCTTTGCTTATTTTAAACCATTCTGTTTCTCCTTGTTCCATTGGAACCTTTGCTTCTTGATCAATGTGTATAAATGCCCGTAGCATGGGAAATAAGATCCCTGATGTTGAAGCTTTGGTGGCAGTGGACGACTTGGATTTAGTGGTAGTTACAGAAACATGGTTCACAGAAAACCATGACTGGAATGTAACTATACCAGGCTATACTTTATTCAGAAAGGGCAGGGTAGGAAGAAGGGGAGGAGGAGTGGCACTATATGTAAAACATAATATTAAAGCTTTGGAATTACAGAGTTTAAAAGGGAGAGAGGAGGCATTGTGGGTTAAACTAGAAAGAGAGAAAGAGAAATGTATTTGCATTGGCGTGATATACAGACCTCCCTTACAAGAGGAAGAGGTGGACAGAGAGTTAATTGAAGACATACGCAGCATTGCTAGGAAAGGGTAAGTGCTACTGATAGGGGATTTCAATATGCCAGATGTTGATTGGCACATTCCTGCTGCAGTATCATCTAGAAGTAAGGAAATCCCATATTCTCTACAGGGAGATCTATTCAGGCAATTGGTAACAGACCCCACACGTGTAGGGGCCATACTGGACTTGGTGCTTACCAATGGTGAAAGTGTTTCTGACTTTGTAGTGGGAGATAATTTTGCATCCAGTGATCACCAGATGGTGTGGTTCAGTATTAGGACTATGGCTGTTATAAGACCGTCACATTTGATGGATTCTAATACCTCAGGGAGTCATTAGCAGGATAGGAACAGCTGGGGGATGTAGAAAAACAGTGGGCAAAACTGAAAGGGGATATTTTAAGGGCAACCAACCTTTTTGTTAAAATGGTAAATAAAGGTAAAAGGAAAAGGAGTCCGCTAAGGGGAAGTCGTGGTTTAACTGTTCAAGGGCTCTGCTAGGTTTGTCTTCATTTTGCTCAGTCTCGTTTTCAAATGGAGATCTTACGCTCCGTCATCCTAGCGGTGAGACGAGGAGAATTTTTCTCACGGATTTCATGGAGGCCTACCTACACATCCCGATTCATCTGAAGCATTAGCAGTACCTCTGCTTTGCGGTGCCCATTGGGCATTTTCAGTTTTGTTGTCTGTCCTTCCCCCTGGCCATGGAGGTCATGGTGGTGGTCAGGGCATCCTTGAGAAAGGAAGGGATCCTGATCCACCCGTATCTGGATGATTGGCTAATACATGCAAAGATGTAGCAGGAGGCGGCGATGGCCATGCACCTGGTGGTTGAGTTCCTCCAGAGCCTGGGATAGATGGTCAACCTGTCCAAAAATCAGTTACAGCCTGTGCAGCAGTTGATCTATTTAGGAGCTCTATTCGACACCATGGCAGGGCATGTCTCACTGCCCAGCAACTGGATTTGCAAGCTTCAATAGCAAGTGCACCACTTTTTGTCAATGAAACTGCCAACCGCATGGGTTTGTTTGCAATTGCTGTGATCCATGGCAATGTCCTTTTAATTTAGTACCTTGGGCTCATGCTCACATGTGTCCAGTATGCCCTACTCTCACGCTGGTCACCTCAGACTCCAGTGTCTGATGGACGTGAGAAAGAGCCTCAGTTTGTGGTTGGAGGAGACTCATCTGGCAGCGGGAATGTTGCTGGAGCCTCTGGGCTGGGTGCTTGTGACAATTGATGCTAGTCCACAGATTGGGGAGTGCATTGCCAGTCGCAGGTCACTTTAGAGGCAGTGGTCTCCAGTGGGGAGAGCACTTGGTCCATCAGCCGCCTGGAGATGTGGGTGGTGATACTGGCTCTTCAGTATTTCCAACTGCTGCTGCAGTGGGCAGCGGTGAGAGTGTTCTCTGACAACGTGACCATGATAGCCTACATCAACAAACAGGGGGGCATGGGCAGTGCCACTTTGGCAGAAGAAATTCAGCCCTTGCTGCAGTGGGCAGAGGAAAATCTAACAGCCCTCTCCACGATGCACGTAATGGGCAAGGGGAATGTTTAGGCTGACTATCTCAGCAGGCATTACTTGAATCAGGGAGAGTGTGAGCTGAAAGCAGCAGTGTTCCACGATATCACACTTGGTTGGGGGGTCCTGATCATGCACTCGATGGCAACTCTGTCCAAAACCAAAGTGGCCCGGTTCTACAGCAGGTGCAGGGAGCACATGTCCGAAAGACTCTGCCCTCGCACAGAAGTGGCCATCGGAAGGACTTCTGTATGTGTTTCCACCCTCAGGTCTCATAGGGTAGCTGCTACAATCTGGAGGCTCACTGCAGCCTAGTGATTCTCATTGCTCTGGACTGGCCTTACTGGCTGTGTTATGCGGACCTGGTCAGGCTTCTGATTGACAAGCCATGGTATTTGCTGGACAAAGTCAACCTCTTGGTGCAAGGCCTGATTCTGATGCCTCAGGTGGATAGATTTTTGCTTACGGCCTGGCTCTTGAGTGGACGCGGCTAAGATGTAAGGGTTATTTGACGTCTGTGATTGTGATGCTGCTAAAGGCCAAGAAGAGGTCTACTATCTTGGCTTATGTGTGAATTTGGTGAGTGTATTGAGAGCTGGTGTGTTTCTAGGAATATTTAGCCCTTTGCAACTTCACTGCCAGATGTTTTGCTTTCTTTTAGGAGGGTCTGCAGAAGGGAATGGTGCTCAACTCCCTGAAGGTGCAGATAGCGGTTCTCTCTTGCTACCGTGGACATGTTCAGGGATGCTCTCAGTCAAGACATCAGGATATGGTACACTTCCTTAGGGTGGTTAAACAGGTACGGCCTCCTGTACGCTCTGTGGTTCTGCTGTGGGACCTTAATTTAGTTTTGGCGGCCCTGGTGGAGCCGTCCTTTGAGCCGTTGGTCAGGGTGTCTTTGAAGCACCTCACTTTGAAGACAGCCTTTTTAGTGGCGATGTGTTGTTGGGCGCTTCGAGTATTGGAGTTGCAGGCCCTTTCTTGCAGGGAGCCTTTTCTCATGATTTTCAAGGAGAAGGGGGTCCTAAGGCCATTTCCTTCCTTCCCAAAGTGATTTCCTGTTTTCATGTGAATCAGTCAGTGTCCCTTCCAGCCTTTGGGGACTTGGGGGAAACAGATCACCGGCTAGATGTGCACAGGGTGCTTTGCCAGTACCTTAAGAGAACAGCATTCTCCGTCGGTCGAATCGCGTGTTTGTTTTGTTTGGGGAGCTGTGGAAAGATGAAGCGGCCTCCAAGGCTTCAGTAGCCCACTGGATGAAAGAGGCGATTGTATTCGCCTATTCCCTTAAGGGAAAGCCCATGCCAGTTGGGCTTAGGGCCCACTTCATGATGGCACAGGCTGCATCATGGGCGGAGCTTGTTCTGGTTCCGCCAGCAGACATTTGTAGAGTGGCCACATGGTCTTCATTTTTATGTGTCCTTGCCGTTTGGATCTACAGACCTCTGTGGATGGGCAGTTTGGGGCTTCAGTCATCCAAGCAGGACTCGCGGGTCCCTCCCATGTTTAGGTACTGCCCTAGTCCATCCCACTTGCTCTGGAGGAACGATATGCAAGGTGAAATTAGACCTTATTTGCTAACATCTTTCCTTGAGTCCCTCCAGTCTGGGTCCTGCCCGAGTTACGAATCTGAATCTTTTCTAGAGCATGCAGTGAAGCGGTGATTAAGGCGAGCCCAACTGTCTTGAGGGGGGAGGATCTTGGAAGACATGTTTTCAGCTACAGTGAAGTGATCTTCCTCCATTCGAGGTGGGCGTCGGGACAGGTATGTCTGTCAGCGCTCCTGCTTCTCCTTATGTTTATGAATGCTCATCCTGATGAGTCTACATAGTTAAGGTTTGCTTTATTCTGTTGCCTCATTCAGGGTTGTTCTTCTTGTTGCTCTCTCTTTTCATAGACTGCTTTGTCAGTAGAATAGGGAGACTAGAGCTGAAGGGGGAGCTCTGATGACATAACATTTCTTTGTTCAGTCCTCAGCTGCTGGTGGGGGGGGGGAGAAATCCCATTTGTTCAGGACTGGAGGGACTCAAGGAAAGACAATTAGCAGGTAAGGTGTAATTTCACCTTTGTACCAAAGGCAGTTGTGGATGAAAATGCCTTGGTCAGCATCCCCGCTAGTCAGCCTGAGGAAAACTCCATGATCTGACCACAATACCACGGCTCTTTAGGTCTCTGGTCCATCAAGCAGTGAGAGACAGGCAGAGAGTAATACAGAACACAATCACACACACACACACACAAGTGTTACTGTCATTGAGCACAAAGGGAAGACAACAAGCGGATTATGGACAGGCATAATTCCACGCTTATTGAATTCAA
Source organism: Ichthyophis bannanicus (assembly GCA_033557465.1). NCBI lineage: Eukaryota > Metazoa > Chordata > Amphibia > Gymnophiona > Ichthyophiidae > Ichthyophis > Ichthyophis bannanicus. The sequence continues at coordinate 169,452,176 of CM066040.1, read as the reverse complement.
AATTCTCCTCCTAAAAAGCTCCTTTTTATTAGAGAAAAAGAGGAAGTAACAGTCATTTATTATAACCATGAAATAACACAAGGTGTCGCCAGAGTTCTTTTTACAGAGTAAGATCTGATTACAGTATATTAGATGAAATTTATAATTGCAAAAGTTGCAAAAATTATGTTTTGTCAGCAGTGACTGTACAATGAACTATGGTTGCACAGTTCATAGCCTATGTTCTTTTTGCTTGCGTTAACACTATTCCATCTATTTTAAAGACAGTTACACAGAACCCATGATCATGACATCCTATTCTATTTAAAAGGAAGTAGGTGAGAAGTCAAACTTCTAAACACATTTTGTATCAAGAAATTCATCCATCTTCAATTACATATTGGGGATTCTGGTATCCCTTTATCTGTCCATGTCTACAGTCCTCCCTGTGATTATAGAAAGAATCATTACAAAAGAACAGTAGCTGAAACATGTCCAATTCCGGAATAATCTTCTACAGTAGGCTTCATTTTGCAGATGTTCTTTCAAAGTCCTAGGCACATCTGGTCCATAGGTGAGCTTCATCTTATTCATTGGAAGAAATAGTTATACAAAATCATGTGACATTGTTTACCTTTGCTTAGCCTCAATAAAAATGTGTACAGAGAGCAAGACTTTACCAATTATTCTTGTAAGCACTACCTCATCCAGCAGTGGCCAACTGCTTCTCGTAGATCTAGCAATAATTCAGAGATTAGTCCCTCATATCATGACACCAGTCATCACTCCAGATTCGTCAGCAGCATCCTTTCTCACCATGGGCTGTGCTATGCACATCTTAGATCAATCTTTTTCAGTGACCATCCACCCAGGCTTCACTGCTGCACATACATGAGTAGTTCCGCTGGAATCGTTGATCTTTATCAGGAGTCTCCATATTCAGTAGCATTTCATTCAGTCGTTTTCTTCCTCTTCGGCCCATTAGATTCAGTGCATACAATATATAATTTGTAAAAATCCAATTCTCCACTACAGCCTCTCTCTTGATGCCATACAATTGCAAACAAGCACAATTATTCATCCCTAATGAGAGTCTTAAATTGTTGAACAGAATTATATTATCTATTGTTAATTACAATACATCCATAGCTAGCACTAAATTATTACATAGCTAGTCTGTAACATAGTTATTTTTTCATCTGCATTCCTAAACTTATTCTGTCTACTTGCCAAATCAAATGTTAGCATGTGGCCTGATAGACACATTGCTTTTTCCTGTCAGGAACACAATTGTACATATTCATATCACTAATTATATTTGTGATGTATTCTCCAGCTTTAACAATATACAAGATATAGTCAATCTGGTTATTCAAGGGGTAACAACATTAAAACATAACTAGCAGTTTATGACAAATAATTTAAACTCATTTCAATTGTTTGTCAACAATTATTAGGAAGGCTGTCTTATCTTAGGTGATGATTCAACTCACATTATTTTAAACATTATCACTGCATCCTGCACACACAAACACCCCAGTACCTCACTGGTCTTCTCCACTTCCATATCCCTACACGTAGTCTTCATTCTCTTCACATTAATCGACTTCACTTCCCCCCACCATCTCGTGCACACTTACAGTCTACCCATCATTCTGCCTTTTTCTTCCTTGGTCCAGCTCTGTGGAACTCTCTTCCCACTCCGCTCCGTCTGAAAGATAACTACACCAATTTCAGGCCCCTACTTAAATCCCATCTGTTCACCTCAGCATATAACCTCCCAGCCACACCCAACTGACCTGGTTATCTATTTTTGCACTTTTTTTGTTTGTTAGTTATTTTTTTTATACTACTTTCCCCACTAATCACAGCAGTTCACATTGCAACTAAAACTTGGTACAGCACATTAAACAGGAACATTGATAACTTGAAATTTTTCTTTGTAAGGCAATGAGGGTTAAGTGACTTATCCAAGGTTACAAGGAGTGCTAGTACTCTAGTCATTAGACTACTTCTCCATTCCATTCTAATTCACCTAGACATCTAAGCTCACAAAGGAAGGAACATTTATATAAGGGCGTGTACATTCATAAACTATAAAATCTTTTAACACCAAATTTGAACCAATTAAAACTGTTAATTACCACTTCTTTTCAGAACAAAACAGCATAGTAGTAGAATATCAGCACATAGAGCTCCTCATGCAAGAAGCCTGAGACAAAATCAGTATTAATCAAGTGGGCAGATAACTCAAGAGCTCTAGAAAGAGCGAACACTCCAGCTAGTTGAGCATTAGCAAATAGCAAAGCAGCCAACTCTGCACAGAATCAATTCTTTCAATTGCATCAGTTTTCCTTACTCATTGTGCAAAGCAGAACCATCAGTACAGTATGAGGTCAAACAGTAACAAGAAAAGAGCTGAAAGAAAACTGTTTTTTTTCCAAGTGTAGAAGACACTAAAACTTAATGAGAGACATGTTATAGAACTAAAAAATCAGTAATTTGGATTGCAAAGACTACTGCTACCAGAGACTAAAAACATGGAGGCATTCCTGCTACAACAGGGTCACAAAAGCCTGAGAAATAGCCCAGTGGCTTTAGTCTAGTGGGAAATTTCTGAGCAAAACCACAAACAGTAGCAATAGAAGAGGTAGGCATATTGTATCACACTTGCAATTAACAACATCAATTCTGCAGAGGTCTTTCCATAATAACTAAAACATACAAGACATGAGAATTTAAGATCACTCCTCCAATAGACTCCTGCAGATTAGTTTAAAAGAGACTAAGAGAATATCAGCATTTTTTCTTCAGACATTTACTCATACACTATTATAGTTGAACTTTCAACATTATACATATATTCGCCATACTGTTTTAATTACTTAATTCACTTGTTTGAATGTAATTGTATCATTCACTTTTTCCCTTTAAGTAAACAAACTTGCTTGACTTAACTTGACTAGCAATTCAATTTTTTTCCAGTTAAGTTACTAACTTCTCTTTCCTTTAAAACGCTTAATTGTTTAAACCTTTATTACATCACACACTTTATCAAATATCTAAATATATCAAAGCATGGAAGATTTTCCCGTTCATTCACATAAATTATAACTAGAAATACAATTTGGAGAATATATCATCAATCATTTTTTTCCCAAAGTATCCAGAGACATAAGAAACACCAACGAGTAATATTTCTAATAATATTTTTCAGCATTTGCATTATTACACATAGAATAGAATCAGTAAATAAATTCTCATAACCCAAAATAAGTTCAGATCCAGACCTAAAAAACAAACTTATCTACTATACATACACAAGTAAGAGAAATAGTTAATCACATTTAGAGATTTTTTTAACTTCCCCAATAAGGCTAACAAAGAAAAGCTTACCACAGTTGCTCAAGACTTTCTTCCTGCTAATATTGCAGTCATGCCAAGCTGTTATTTGTGCCGGAAATCTCTACATTATTACTGCAATAAATATCAAAACTTACACTGCACAGCACACTTCCCTAACCACGAAATTAGAGGAAACAAACTTCACACTACAATTATGACATGAAATATCAGTCCTTTAAAACTTTGTTTGATTAATTCTATTTTTTCATAGAGCAGTGACTTAAGTTTTTCCCTGTAAGTTTCAGTTTCTTTTATATTTACACTATCCATCCTAAACACTGGATTTTTAAATTTTTCAAAACACAGAGTCAGTGGCTTGCTGCACTTTTCAGCCTTAAACTGCCACAAAATCATTCATGACTGATATGAGGTCACCCCAAATCATTAAGGGCCATCTCATACTGTAACTAACACAATTTGCTCCACTGAAATGTTCCACAAAGGAGGAACGGCAAACTGTGGTTACTGGCAGTCATCGAATGTTAACATAAGGACGCTTCACCAAAACTTGCGCCTCATTTCACAATTAGGGCTTCCTTTTCTCTTGCCCCATCTCACTTCACTTATCTAACTGAGATCTCTAATTAACCTTACCGACTTTACATTATTATCACAATATACACACAGATATCTGTCAATTCTTTAGTATACTCACACAACCACTGCCTGTGTCCTTGAGACTTGTCTGCTGTTTCCAACTGCTGAAGGAACACAGAGATCCGAGTACGGCACAAACTGAGGAAAACTCCATGATCTGACCACAATACCATGGCTCTTTAGGTCTCTGGTCCATCAAGCAGTGAGAGACAGGCAGAGAGTAATACAGAACACAATCACACACACACAAGTGTTACTGTCTTTGAGCTCAGAGGGAAGACAACAAGCGGATTATGGACAGGCATAATTCCACGCTTATTGAATTCAAAATTCTCCTCCTAAAAAGCTCCTTTTTATTAGAGAAAAAGAGGAAGTAACAGTCATTTATTATAACCATGAAATAACACAAGGTGTCGCCAGAGTTCTTTTTACAGAGTAAGATCTGATTACAGTATATTAGATGAAATTTATAATTGCAAAAGTTGCAAAAATTATGTTTTGTCAGCAGTGACTGTACAATGAACTATGGTTGCACAGTTCATAGCCTATGTTCTTTTTGCTTGCGTTAACACTATTCCATCTATTTTAAAGACAGTTACACAGAACCCATGATCATGACATCCTATTCTATTTAAAAGGAAGTAGGTGAGAAGTCAAACTTCTAAACACATTTTGTATCAAGAAATTCATCCATCTTCAATTACATATTGGGGATTCTGGTATCCCTTTATCTGTCCATGTCTACACAGCCCACTGCTTTAATCACTAGGTTATTCCTTTCATGGCATGTTGCAAAGTCGCCATACTCTGTTACAAGCTGCTGCTGCCACACCTAGAATTAGGCCCTGCTTTCTTGCCTGTACTACTACTACTACTACTGGAGAAGTGACATAGATGGCACAGCTACATACATAGTTTGGCATTTAGAGACTGTTTTGAATAATGCTGCCCCATTTCAGAATAGATCATCTTTTGGGTAGTATCGGGTTCTCTGGTATTCAGATGAAGTTCATATAGTGAAGTCAACATTGTGAAAAGCTGAGAAGATGAGAAGTGATGAAAGTCAAGTTACCTGATGATATAGCCATGTATGGGTCAATACCGAGTTGATGTCATCATGGGCTCCACAGATCAAACAAACAGTAAGGATTTGAGGGTTTCTTTGTTTGTTTTATTATATTACATTGCTAGCTCTCTGACTGGGAACTCTTAAAAGGGTTTTGTGTATATTTTTTAAAGCAAGGTTACTTTCATTTTTGGTGTTTTAGGGGAACTTTCCTTGAGCGCAGTAGGTTGCTGAACTCCAGTAACCTCCTCAGGTTTAGAAACTGATAACACCTAATCAGGAGTTAGTGGGCCTGTTTCCTGAGTGCAGTTGAAGCCTGCATAAAAGGCTCCAGTGCCCTGCCCTTTTGAGGCTTTCCTAACCATGGCTCCACAGATCAAACAAACAGTAAGGATTTGAGGGTTTCTTTGTTTGTTTTATTATTGTTTATTGTTTATTTCACATTTAATATACTGCCCCGCATAACATCGAGGCGGGTTACAAACAAAATCAATAGTTATAAAAAGAGAAAAAGAAATTACATTAAATGATAGAAGGGAGGAAAGTAAAGACAGAACAAGCAGACAGTCCAAAGGCAGAAAACAGGGAAAGAAAATTTAGGGGGGAAAAGCTAGGGAGAAAAGATGAGTCTTAAGAAGAGAACGGAATTTGGGATAGGATTCTTCTGTACGGAGGTTGGTGGGGAGGGAGTTCCAGAGAGAGGGTCCTAAATAGTAGAATGCCGATTTCCTGGTAAATTGCTGATGAGCTTTGGAGGGTGCTGGAAGGTGAAGGCGGTTAATATGAATGGACCGAAGACTGCGTGAGGGGGTATGGTAAGTCAGTAAGTCCGAGAGGTAGGCAGGTGTAGAGCGATAAATGGCTTTATGAGTTAAGGTGAGGACCTTAAAGGATATCTGGAAGTCAAGTGGCAACCAATGGAGGTGATGCAGCAGAGGGGTGACATGGTTGCGAGGGGAAGCGTGGAGGATCATGCGAGCAGCTGTATTTTGAATCAATTGAAGACGGCGTTTTTGACATTGGGGGAGTCCAGCGAAAATAGTATTGCTAGCTCTCTGACTGGGAGCTCTTAAAAGGGTTTTGTGTATATTTTTTAAAGCAAGGTTACTTTCATTTTTGCTGTTTTAGGGGAACTTTCCTTGAGCACAGTAGGTTGCTGAACTCCATTAACCTCCTCAGGTTTAGAAACTGCTAACACCTAATCAGGTGTTAGTTCCCTCCCTACCCACCCCGACTCCCACCCACCCCTAGTGAGCAGTCTTGCTTTATAGGGCACCTCCCCCTTTAACAAATCACAGTGAATTGGACCAGCACATTTTGAATATAATTAAAGAGATTTAACTGCTTTTTCTCTGAAAGGACAGCTGCGAAACCGGCTGGTACTTGGTAGATCTCTCTCTTTTGCTTTAACAGATACCTAAGCTCCACGAACAGAACAATGGCTGGGAAAAATCGTATTGCTAAAGCTGTTGCCCCCGTTACAGCTTCTGCCTCGGTCCAGACAGAGGTCCTAATGCCAGTTGAAGGACCAACGGTTCCATGTGCAGGGTGCCTGCATGCTGAAGCTCTGAGGAAACAAGTGGAGGAACTCAAGAGAGGAGGTGGCGAGGCTGAGGAGCATTCAAGACAGTGAGAAGTACATTGATGAGATGCTTCTTGCAGCAACCAGGCTCTCCAGCACAGGAGAAGATGGGTGCCAACAGAATGTCGATGGTTGGACACAAGTCACCAGGGCCTGCAAAATCACCAATCCAACTTCTCCAGCCCTTGAATTGAAGAACCATTATGCAGCCCTGGAAGTGGAGGAGGTGAAAGCATCCCTGGAAAGGGAAGAACCAGAGTTCAAGTACCCCAAAGTTGCGGAATCAGTGACCAGAAGGAAACGAAGGGTAGTGGTGGTTGGAGACTCTCTTCTGAGGGGTACTGAGGCGTCCATCTGCCGACCAGACTTGATGTCCAGAGAGGTATGCTGTCTGCCTGGTGCCAAAATCCAAGATGTTATGGAGAGTTTGCCGAGACTCATTAAGCCCACTGACTATTACCCAATGTTGCTAATCCATGTTGGAACAAATGATACTGCCAGGTATACCTCAGAACGTATCAAAAGTGACTTCATGGCTCTGGGACAGAGGGTGAAGCAGTTAGGTGCATAGGTGGTGTTCTCTTCAATCCTCCCTGTTGAGGGTAAAGGCCAAGGCAGAGAGGCTCGCATCCTGGAGATGAATGCATGGCTGCGTGGATGGTGTCATCGAGAGCGTTTTGGTTTCCTAGACCATGGGATGCTGTTCCAAGGGTTGCAGAGCAGAGATGGCATCCATCTGTCCAAGAAAGGTCAACGCATCTTTGGTTGTAGACTGGCTAATCTACTGAAGAGGGCTTTAAACTAGATTCGTTGGGGATGGGTGAAGAAAGCCCCCAGGTAGGTGATACATTAAATACCTTTATGGAAATGGGTAACAGGGGTAACATATGGAAAGCAGTGTGTATTAATGCCCGTAGCATGGGAAATAAGATCCCTGAAGTTGAAGCTTTGGTGGGAGTGGCTGACTTGGATTTAGTGGCAGTTACAGAAACATGGTTCACAGAAAACCATGACTGGGATGTAACTATACCTGGCTATACTTTATTCAGAAAGGACAGGGTAGGAAGAAGGGGAGGAGGAGTGGCACTATATGTAAAAACTACTATTAAAGCTTTGGAATTACAGAGCTTAAAAGGGAGAGAGGAGGCATTGTGGGTTAAACTAGAAAGAGGGAAAGAGAAATCTATTTGCATTGGTGTGATATACAGACCTCCCTCACAAGAGGAAGAGGTGGACAGAGAGTTAATTGAAGACATATGCAGCATTGCTAGGAAAGGGGAAGTGCTACTGATAGGAGATTTCAATATGCCAGATGTTGATTGGTACATTCCTGCTGCAGTATCATCTAGAAGTAAGGAGATCCTGGATTCTCTACAGGGAGAACTATTCAGGCAATTGGTAACAGACCCCACACGTGAAGGGGCCATACTGGACTTGGTGCTTACCAATGGTGAAAGTGTTTCTGATGTTGTAGTGGGAGATCATTTTGCATCCAGTGATCACCAGATGGTGTGGTTCAGTATTAGGACTAGGGCTGTTAGAATCCATTCCAAGGTGAGGATCTTAGACTTTAGGAAGACTAACTTTGAGAAGATGGGCCAATACCTCAGAGAGTCGTTAGTGGGATGGGAACAGCTGGGGGATGTAGAAAAACAGTGGGCAAAACTGAAAGGGGGTATTTTAAAGGCAACCAACCTTTTTGTTAAAATGGTAAATAAAGGCAAAAGGAACAGGAGACCGCTATGGATTTCGAAGGAAGTAGCTGAAAAAGTGAAGAAAAAGAGGGAGACCTTCATGAAATACAAGAGATCACAGAGAGAGGAAGACAGGCATCTGTATTTGGAAAAACTTAGAGAAGCTAGCAAAGAAGTCAAGAAGGCAAAGATTCAAAAGGAGGAGGAAATAGCCAATGCAATAAAATGGGGGGATAAGACATTTTTCAGATATATTAGTGAGAAGAGGAAGGGCAAAAGTGGTATTGTCAGACTCAAGGGTGCAGGGGGGGGAATATATAGAAGCTGATAAGGATAAAGTGGAATTGCTTAACAAATATTTTTGTTCTGTGTTCACAGATGAAGAACCAGGAGCAGGACCTCAGAAAACACCCACAAATAAGAACAGAAGCGACATCTTGAACAATTTTCAGAAGACTGTGTTCGTGAGAAACTAGCTCAACTTAAAGTAGACAAAGCGATGGGACCGGATGGGATACACCCTAGAATACTGAGGGAACTTGGGGACGTTCTAGCAACTCCACTGACTGACCTTTTCAATGCCTCGTTGGAGTCGGGAGTGGTGCCAAAGGACTGGAGAGAGGCTCATGTGATGCTTTTACACAAAAGCGGAAGTAAGGATGTGGTTGAAAACTACAGGCCGGTTAGTTTAACTTCGGTGGTGAGTAAATTATTGGAAACACTGCTGAAAGAGAAAATAGTGAGGTTTCTGGAGTCCAGCAGATTACAGGATCTGAGGCAGCATGGATTCACCAGAGGCAGGTCTTGTCAGACAAATCTGATTGATTTCTTTGACTGGGTGACCAGGGAGTTGGACTGAGGGAGAGCTCTAGATGTGGTGTATTTAGATTTCAGTAAAGCCTTTGAAACTGTTCCTCACAGGCGACTTATAAACAAACTGAGCACCCTAAGGATGGACCCTAAAGTTGCTGCTTGGGTTAGAAATTGGTTGGGTGGGAGGCGACAAAGAGTACAAGTAAATGGAGCTCACTCTGAGGAGAAGGATGTTACCAGTGGTGTGCCCCAGGGATCTGTCCTTGGTCCAATTCTTTTTAACATCTTTGTTAGTGATATAGCGGAAGGGCTGTCGGGTAAGGTTTGCCTCTTTGCGGATGATACCAAAATCTGCAATAGAGTAGACACCCAGGAAGGTGTAGATAACATGAGGAGAGATCTAGCTAAGCTTGAAGAATGGTCTAGAATTTGGCAGCTGGGATTTAATGTTAAAAAATGTAAGGTCATGCATTTGGGCTGCAGCAATCCAAGGGAGCAATACAGTATAGGAGGTGAAGTACTTTTGTCCACTAATGAAGAGCGGGACCTAGGCGTCGTTGTGTCTGATGATCTTAAAGTAGCTAAACAGGTAGAAAAGGCGACGGCAAAAGCTAGATGGATGCTTGGGTGCATACGGAGAGGAATGGCTAGCAGAAAAAAGGAGGTGATAATGCCTCTGTATAAGTCTTTGGTGCAACCTCATTTGGAGTATGGTGTGCAATTCTGGAGACCGCACCTTCAAAAAGATGTGAACAGGATGGAGTCGGTGCAGAGGGTTGCTACTAAAATGATTAATGGGCTTCATTATAAAGCATATGAGGACAGACTTAAGGATCTTAATATGTACACCTTAGAGGAAAGGCGGGATAGAGGTGATATGATTGAGATGTTTAAATACCTCCGTGGCATAAATGTTCAGGGAGAGAGCCTCTTTCAATTGAAAGCAAGTTCTGCTACGAGGGTACATGGGATGAGGGTGAAGGGAGATAGATTCAGGAGTGATATGCGGAAATATTTCTTTACAGAAAGAGTAGTGGATCCATGGAATCGTCTCCCAGTGGAGGTGGTAGAGATGAGGACAGTAACTGAATTCAAAAAAGCATGGGACCAACACAGAGGATCTCTAAAGATAAAAAGTGGACTGTTGTAGTTGTTGTTATGGAAGGACAGACTAGATAGGCCATGTGGTCTTTTTCTGTCATCATGTTTCTATGTTTCTATGTTTTTATGTTTCTATGTTATTGAGAGCGTTTTTGTTTCCTGGACCATGGGATGATTTTCCAAGGGCTGCTGAATGGAGATGTTGTCCACCTATCCAAGAAGGGTGAAAATGTCTTCCGCAGCAGACTGGCTAACCTACTAACTTTAAAAAGGGAGACTATGATAAAATGAGGAAAATAGTTAAGAAAAAAACTAAAAGGAGCAGTTTCAAAGGTTAAAGATTTACATCAAGCCATGGGTGTTTAAAAATACTATCTTGGAAGCCCAGACCAGCTGTATTCCACGCTGTAAGAAAAGTGGAAAGAAGTCCAAAAAACTGCCAGCATGGTTTAAAGGTGAGGTCAGAGAGGCTGCTGTAGCCAAAAAAGCATCTTTCAGGAAATGGAAAAAGGAGCCAGTTGACGAAAACTGGAAACATGAGCACAGGCAAGTTAGATGCAAGGCATTGATAAGACAGGCAAAGAGAATTTGAGAAGAAGCTTACTGTGGAAGCAAAAATGCATAATAGACTTTTTAAAGTACATTCGTAGCAAAAAATCTGTGACAGAGTCATTTGGACCATTTAGATGATAGAGGGGTAAAAGGGGAACTAAGAGGGGACAAGGCCATAGCGGAGAGACTGAATGGATTCTTTGCTTCGGTCTTTACTGAGGAAATTAAAAAGTCATGGGATAGGAGGCAGTGTTCTATTGTGGATCAGAAACTGGTTGAGTCTGTCTGTACTTGGTTTGTGCTTATTGTTTTTCTATCTTTGTTTTGCACTATCCTTTCTCTTTCTTTCCTGTTAATTTTGGCGTTCTTTTTCCGTAGTTTGCAGTGTTGACCTTTTAATTTCTTTTTGTACACCGCTTTAATGTTTCGGCCTAAGCGGTCTATCAAATATAAAATAAAGATAAAGATAAGATGTAGGGATGTTACCCATGACTGAAATGGTATTTAAAGATGATGCTGCAGAAGAATTGAAGGAAATATCGATACACCGGGAAGATGTATTACAACTATTTGATAAACTTGAAGAGTAGTAAATCACCAGGACCGGATGGTATACATCCAAGGGTGTTGAAAGAACTGAAATATGAGATTACAGACCTACTATTACTAATCTGCGAACTCTCTTTAAAATCATCTGTAACACCTGAAGATTGGAGGATGGCTAATGTAATGCCAATTTTCTTTTGATATTTAACTTTTTATTGTCAACATTTCCAAAATATAACCATATACATGTCTCATTATCATACCATCATCTATACATGGGGAACAAACATCCCAAAGTCCACACAAGTTTCATAATGTTGAATATAGTTTTTGTATAGAACCACATAAATCCAAAACCAAAACATATAACCACAACAGTCTCATACAACAGCTAATAAGTCTCCCCCCAAGCCCACCCCCAGAAAATCCCCCCCACCCCCGAGCCCCCTACCCCCCCTCCCCGCCCTATCCCAACCCCAGGACCTGACACAACCGTCCCCACATCTTTTGAAATTTCCCTTCCTGCTGCCGCCGCCGGATAGCTGTAAGCTTTTCCATAAGGACAATAGCTTTCAACCTAGTCTCAAACTGTTCCAGATCTGGGAGCTCTTTTTGTTTCCAAGCCTGAGCCACCCCCCCCCGAGCAGCACATAAACAAGCCAACACCATTTTACCCCCCCGCCCCATCCCTCCACCCCCCCACCAGGACAGTAAGCAAATAGCCGGAGCTAAAGCCACGTCCATTCCAAGCTGCTCCTTAATCCACCCCAACACCCTCATCCAATAGAATTGAGCTTTGCGACAACCCCACCAGATATGCCAGAAGGTCCCCCTCTCCCCACACTCCCTCCAGCACATAGAGGAGGTCCCAGGATACATCCGATTCAGTCGGTCCGGTGTATAGTACCACCTCATCAATACTTTATAGCAGCTTTCTGTGAAGCGGCTCGCTCTGGGACCCCTCTTAATTTGATCCCATATCCCTTTCCACTCCTCCACCCCCAAGGTCTGCCCCAAATCGCGTTCCCAGTCCACCATATATTTATGTTTCTCAACACCCGGGCCACAGACAGCTCTGTACAGGCCCGAGATCAGCCCTCGCGTATTCCTCTTACCAAACCAAACCTCCTCCAGTCGGGACACCTCCCTACCCAAACCCTCACTCCCCAACTCCCGTAAGAGAAAGGACCGTACCTGAGCATATGCAAACCGATCTCCTACCCCCAACCCAAAATCCTTACTCACCTCATCAAAACTCTTAAGCTCCCCCTCCGCAATAAGGTGCAAACTACAGTCCAACCCCTTCTCCCGCCAGTTGTCAAACCGCCCTCCCTCCCACCCTGGATGGAAGGCAGGCCATCCTCTCCACGGGGTCACCACCGAAAAACCGGTGCCCCGAACAGATATCTCTGGCGCCCGTACATTATCCCAGACTCGTATTGCTTGTCTCATTGCGGGGGTCCCAACCCCTAGCTCCCTCCTCATACCCTTCGGCACCCATACCCAGGCTTCCAACCTCCCTCCCTTAACGTGAAGTTTCTCCAGACTAACCCATGGTTTCTCCTCCCCTTCTTCCCTCCATCCCATCACATGTGTCAGTTGGGCCGCCCGATAATAATCCCGAATATTGGGGACTCCCAATCCACCCTCCTCCTTGGCAGCATACATCACCCTTCTCGCAATGCGTGGGGGTCGTCTTTTCCAGATATAGCGAAACAGTTTCCGTTGCAGACCCCGCAGAGTGATCTCTGGGATTTCCACCGGCAAAACTTGAAACAAATACAGCAGACGTGGAACCACATTCATCTTTAAAACTGCTATTCGGCCGACCCAAGAGGTTTCCAAGCGCATCCAGCCCTCTAAATCCTTACCAATCTGCCCCATTATCCGCGGGTAGTTAGCCTGGTACAGCTTCTCATAGCGTACCGTCAATCGCACCCCGAGATATTCTAACGAGTGGCTCACCCACTTCAAGGGAAACAACCTCCGCAAACACTCCTCCCTCTCCCGGGTCATTCGTACCTTCAGCACTTCCGTCTTATCTATATTCATTTTAAAACCCGAAACGGCCCCATAGCGGCCCACCGCTGCCATCACCTCTGGAAGAGTCTCCCCTGGGTTGCTTAAATGTAGGAGGATATCATCCGCATACAGCGATATTTTATGATGCTGATCCCCCCCGCAACAGTCCAGTGATCTTATCATTCCCTCGAATAGATTCTGCGAACGGCTCCACTACAAGCGCAAAAAGTAGCGGTGATAGGGGGCACCCCTGCCGAGTCCCGCGCCCTAGTGCAAAATCGTGCGAGTACCTTCCATTAATTTTAATGCGCGCTCTGGGTCCTTCATACAAACTTTGTACCCACCGCAAGAAATTGGGCCCACACCCCACCTTCGCCAGTACTTTCATCAGGAACCCCCAATGCACCCTGTTGAAGGCCTTTTCGGCATCGATGGACATCACCAAAAAGTCCCCAGGTTCCTGCCGGGCCTCCCAGAGCACCTCAATCGCCCTCTTAATATTATCCCCCGCCTGTCTCCCCAAAATGAAGCCAGCCTGGTCCACCCCCACTAAGCTCGGCATCCATCTCGCCAGGCGCTCCGCTAGGATCTTGGCCAGGATCTTCACGTCCACATTGAGGAGCGAGATAGGCCTATAGGAGCTGCAACTCAAGGGGTCCTTCCCCAGTTTCAACAAAACCGTGATCCCAGCTGTCAACATTTCCCGAGATAGTGCCCTCCCCGGGCTCAGAGTTCCATTAAAAACCCTGACTAGAAGATCCCCCACTTCCTCCAAAAAAACCTTGTAAAATGGCCCCGACAAGCCGTCGAGTCCCGGGGCCTTCCCCCCTTCCAACCCCTTAACCACCCCTTTTAGTTCTGACCCGGTAATCGGAGCCTCCAAGAACTCCTGGGCCTCCTGTGGGAGGCACCTCAAATCTACCCCCTCCAAATACCCCAGAATATCCTCCTCCCCTATCCCCTCCTCTCCTGCATATAACAACTTATAAAATTCCAGAAATTGGTCCTGAATCTCGGCCTCCCCCTGGCACAGGTTACCCCCCCCCTTAACCTGATAAATAACAGCTGCCCCCCGTTGTTGCTTGATCTGCCGCGCTAGCACTCTACCGGCCTTATCCCCATGCTCATATAGCCTCTGGCGGGCCCTCTGTAAGGCATAGTCTACCTTCGCTAGCTGCAGAGCACGAAGTTCATCTCGCACTTTCCCCAGCGCTTCCCTATCCCGCCGTGTTCCAGAAGCCCTGAAAGCTGCCTCCGCGTCCCGCAACATACCCTCCAACTCCTCCTCTCGCCGTACCCTCTCCCTCTTTCTCCTAGCCCCCCACATCACCAACCGACCCCTTACCACCGCTTTCAACCCTTCCCATACCAAAGTCTCCGCCACTTCTCCTGTATCATTAAAGCACAAATATTCCTTTATCACGTTTTTAACATCATCCACAATCCGCATATCTTTAAGAAGGCTCTCGTTCAACCTCCAAAACATCGTGCCACTCTTCCCCTGACAGCGACAGCTGATCTCTACCGCACTGTGGTCCGACCAACTCACCCCCTTAATATCACCCTCTGCCACTTCCAACATCCACTCACTATCCATCAGAATCAAATCTATCCAACTCCAACTGCCGTGTGGGTGCGAAAAGAAAGTATATGCCCTCTCCGTGGGGTGGAGCGTTCTCCACGCATCTACCAAGTTGAAACGCTTCATCAACCGTTTCAAATCTTGTCGATTCCGACCCTCCCCCCCATCCCCTTTGGGGGCCCTGTCCACGCCGGGGTCTAAAGCCACATTAAAATCCCCCCCCACCACCAACCTCCCCTCCCCAGCCCTTTCAATCAATCGTCCAACCTCCCCCCAGAACCCCTTCTGACTCCCATTGGGACCATACACCACCACAAACATGATATCTTCTCCACCCAATTTCCCTCTTATCCCCATCACCCGCCCTTCACCATCCTTGAAACTACTCTCAACTTGGATCCCGCAACCATTCCTCACCCAAATAGCCACCCCTCCCTTCTTCATCCCCCCCCTGCAGCAAGAATAATACTGGTCCGGATAACGCCGGTGTCGCAACCTCCCCACATCCTGATTGCGCAAGTGGGTCTCTTGCAGCATCACCACATCCCACTGCCATTTCCCCATCTCCCTGATCAGCAAACTGCGTTTCGCCGGGGAGTTCAGGCCTTTAACATTAATAGTGCCTACCCGCAGCATAAGTCAGTTTCACTCCCCCACTCCAACCCCCCCAATGTGCCCTCAGTCCTCTCCCACCCCCCCTTCCCCCCCTCCCCCCTTATACACCTCCCCCCCTCTATCCCCCACATTGCCTTCCAGACATCATGTCCTATCCCAGCCCCCCGTACCCCCATATATACCAGTCACCCTTTGCATATCCAAATGTTAACCACAATCCCCCACCCAATATATCCCCCACCCCCAGCCCTCTCCGATACCCCTCTCAGTCCCCAGTCTCTCATTCGGGTAAATTGAGTTACTGCACTCCATCACCCGCTTCTCACTATCAGTCCACGCATTCCCCTCAGGCACTTCAGGTAACTGGGGTAGATGGTACTTCTTGTCGCCCCTTCGATAATCGCTGTAGTCGCTTTCCTTTCTCGCCGGCCCGCTGCCACTGGGAACTGAGGGGTGTTTTCCCTGACGTCGAACCTCCAGGTTTCTGAGTCACGGACCCCGCCGCTGGCGGAAGGTCTGCACAACCCTGCTCCCGAAGTAGTTTCCACGCCTTTTCTGCTGTTTTAATCCTTCTGGTCACTCCATTCGCCGACACCAACAGACCAAAGGGGAAGAGCCATCTATAGCGGAGCCCTTTCCCCCGCAAGTAAGTCGTTACCTTTTTCAGCGCCCTCCGCCGCTCCAGAGTCCCTTTAGAGAGGTCATTGAAAACTTCCACCTCCCCACCTTCCCAGGCAATTCGCCCGAACCGTCTGGCCACCGTTAAAATCTGGTCCTTCAGGGGGAAGCTGCTCATGCAGGCAATAATGTCCCTTGCTTGTCTCTCTCGACGCGGGCCCAGGCTCCTATGAGCCCTCTCCACTACGATCGGTAGATCTGTTAGGCCTGAGACTTCCCCCAACTGTAGGATTCGCCTGCACACCTTCTGCACCACAACGACACAGTCTTTATGGGCATCCTCCTCCGGGACCCCTCGAATGCGCAGATTATTCCTGCGCGCTCTGTCTTCGAGCTCTTCCATCTTTTCTAGCATCTCCGCGTGCAACACCTGTAATTGACTCTGTTGCGCTGAAACCTCACGCACCTCCGTCGCGTAGGCCTCCACGTGGCCCTCGAGATCTTCCACTCTCTGGCCCAAACACCCGACTTCGTGTTGGATCGCTAGCAGCGTCTCTTTCACCTCCTTCCGCATCGCTTTCATCTCGCTCTGCATCTCACTTTTAAAGGCAGTCAACCATTTCTTTAGCGGCAGGTCACCGCCGGCCGCCTGATCCTCCTCCCCCGAACTTCCACCAGCGGCCTCCTCCTCAGAGCCGACGAACTCTCCGGCCTCTTTCCGCACATATGGGGATTGGAAAGTTGCTAATTTTTGTTTCGCAGCCATTGCCAGGGCTTTAACCCGCTGTCCGTCCACTTTTACCATTCAGGGGGTAGTGCTTAGTCACCTTAATTTTGCGATTCGGACGGAGCTAGGCGTCTATGCTGCCATTAGCTCCGTGATGTCACCGGAAGTCCATCGTAATGCCAATTTTTAAAAAGGGTTCCAGGGTGATCCGGGAAACTACAGGCTGGTGAGCCTGACGTCCATACCTGGTTAAATGGTAGAAACCCTTATAAAGAACAAATTTATTGAAGATAGTCATGGCTTAATGGGAGACAGCAAGCATGGCTTTAGCCAAGTAAGGTCTTGTTTTACTAATCTATGTTTTTTTGAAGGTGTGAATACACAGGTAGACAAAAGTGTAGTTGATATAGTGTATCTGGATTTTATTTTATTTATTTATTTTATTTATTTAAACATCTTTTATATACCGCGACCTTCCGGTGATCAGGTGCGGTTTACATAAAACAGCCAAGGAAACAGGATAACATATCTGTTTTTACATTTTCTGAAAGCCTGTGATAAGTTCCCTCAAGAGAGACTTTTGTCGAAATTAAAAAGTCATGGGATAGGAGGCAGTGTTCTATTGTGGATCAGAAACTGGTTAAAAATAGAAAGAGTGTAGGGCTAAATGGCCAATTTTCCCATTGAAGAAAGGTGAATAGTGGACCCAGTGATTTGTGCTGTGTCCACTGCTTTTTAACATATTTATAAATGACCTGGAGGTGGGAATAGCAAGTGAGGTAACAAATTTGCAGATGACACAAAATTATTAAAAATTGTTAAAACCCATGAGCATTGTGAAAAATTGCAAGAGGACCTTGATAAATTGGAAGACTGGGCATCCAAATGGCAGATTAAATTTATTGTGGACAAATGCAAAGTTATGCACCTAGGAAAGAACAGCCCAAACTATGGTTACATGATACAAGGTTTTACATTAGGAACTATCACCCAGGAAAAAGATGTTGGTGTCATCGTGGATAACACATTGAAACCCTCTGCCCAGTGTGCAGCGGCGGCCAAGAGAGCAAATAGAAAGCTAGGTATCATAAGGAAAGGAATGAAAAATAAAACAACTGCACCTTGAATATTGTGTGCAATTCTGGTTGCTGTATCTAAAAAAGGAAATAGCATTATTAGAAAGGTACAGAGAAGAGCCCCCAAAATGGTAAAGGGGATGGAATGATACCCCAAGGAAAAGAGGCTAAAAAAGGTTTAGGACTCTTCAACCTGGAAAAAGAGGCAACTGAGGGGAGATATGATAGAGGTCTATAAATTAATGAATGGAGTGGAATGAGTAAACACAGATCGATTGTTTATGCCATCAAAATATAGAAAGACTAGGGGACATGCAATGAAGCTACAGGGTAAGCTATTTAAGGCTAATAAGAGAAAATATTTTTTTACTCAGCATATACAGTAATCAAACTCTGGAATTTGTTACTGGAAGATGTAGTAAAAGCTGTTAGTGTAGCCGGGTTTAAAAAAGGTTTGGACAAGTTCCTGGAGAAAAGGTCCATAAACCATTATTAAAGGGGACCTGGGATATCCACTGCTTGCCCCAATACAAGCATTGTGGAACGTGTGTCTTTTGGGGAAACTGCTAGGTACTTGTGACCTAGATTGGCCACTGTTGGTAACAGGATACTAGGCTTGATGGACCTTGTTCTGACCCAGTATGGCATATATTATGTTCTTAAGAAATGGGTAAAAGGGGTAATATCTGGAAAGCAGTGTGCATTAATACCCATAATATGGGAAATAAGAGTCCAGATGTTGATACTTAATGGAAGAGGCTGACTTGGATTTAGTGACTGTTACAGAGACATAGAATATGAACCACCATGACTAGGATGTAATTATATTGGGTTATGCTTTATTCAGGAAGGACAGGTTAGGAAGAAGGGGAAGAAGAGTGGCACTATATGTAAAAAAAATGACGATAAAGCTACAGAATTACAGGTCTTATGAGGGAAGGAGGCGGTACTGTTGGTTAAACTAGAAAGAGGAAAGGGGGCATCCATTTGCATTGGTGTGATATGCAGATCTCCTCCACAGGCAGGAAAAATGGACAGAGATTTATTTGAAGACATTCACAGTATTGCCATGAAAGAAGTGGTGCTACTGATTGGTGATTTCAGTATGCCAGATATTGATTGGACATCCCTGCTGCAGTGTCATCTATAAGTAAGTAGATCCTGGATTTTCTACAGGGAGAACTTTTCCAACAACTGATGATAGAACACACTTGTCAGGGGGCCATACTGGACCTGGTGCTTACCAATGGGAAAAGTGTTTTCTAATGTTAGTGGGTGATCATCTCACATCCAGTGATCACCAGATAGGGTGGTTCAGTATTCGGATTAGGGCTGATAAAGTCCATTCAAAAGTGGGGGTCGTAGACTTTATGAAAACTAACTTTGCCGAGGAGGAAATGACGTCACTGAGCTGAGCGACTGGGTGAAACGGAGCTCCGTAGAGAGAAAGAGCAGTGTTAAAGCAATTATACTCCAATTCTACTGAAAAGAGACCCCATAGCAGTGAAATATTGCGGGACCAACGGGAAAGCATGGCGACGTGGAAGGGTGCTGCAGAACTGAAAGCGTTTGCATACAAGAATGCCGCGGCCGGTCCTGGGGGAAAAACTAAGATGGTGACCGGGAGCATGGTGAGTGAGGAAGATGTTGGCCCAACAAAGAAAGGCACGGAGGAGCAAGGAGGCGAACTGGGAGAGCTCAGAGGGGACTTGGAAGGCTGGTTCAGCACATTGAGAGGAGATCTCGCCCACTTTAAAACAGAGGTGCAATCGTTGCTGGAGGAGCTGTGTGGCGATATAAGGGAAGTGGGGCAGAGATTAGAGGAGGTGGAAACGAAAGTGGAGACCCAGGCGAACACCTTACTAACTATACAGGAAAGAATGGAGACAAGTGAGAATGATCATGAGGAACTCTGGGCAAAGGTGGAAGACCTCGAAAATAGATCCAGGAGAGCTAACATAAGAAAAGAGGAGTCCCAGAAAGTGGAGAGAAAATGGACTGTAAAGAGCTGGTGAAGAAAATATGTATACAAATTGTAAAAGATGCAGGTCTGAATGAGTCGGAGTTTTCTTGGAAGCTGGACTGGGCGCATAGAGCACTGGGCCCTAATTGGGATGGCTGGGACAGAGATATTGTGGCATGCTTTCATGAATATGATACAGAAAATGTGGTGGTGGAGGCAGCGAGAAAGCTGCCCAGAATGCAATGGGAGAATCAAAAAATTGAAATTTATGTGGATTTATCGGCAATAACAATGAGGAAGAAACGAGAATTTGCTGTCGTTACCAAAAGGTTGAGAGAAGGCCAAATCAAATATAAATGGCTCTTTCCCTTTGGCTTGCAGTTTTGCATTTCGGGAGTAACTACTCAAGTCAAGAATGTGCAAGCGCCTATCAGTGCCATGCAGGAGGCAGGATGGGAGGAACTGCCGGAGGTGGAGCCTATGGGGCCAGGGAGGACTCTTGGCTGGCAAAAGGGGAATGGCGGCTGGAAGAGAGCGCAACAAGGAGACCGGAGACTCCGAAGACAACAGCGGCAGGCGCAGACCCGGACGGAGGGAAACGGATGAACAGTGTTATGGGACAAGGGGTTAAATTGATATGACTGGATGCTGTTAAGTGGTGGTTGGAGTGTAAAATGTTTTGAAGAGAGGGTAGGGGGGAGTTAACATTGCTAGAATTGTTGATGTGTTGAGTTGAGACGCTTGCTCTGGGTGTCATGCCTCGATGGGCAAAGGTTATGCTTTGCAGAAGGGGAGGGGGGTGGAGGGGTGGGGGGAGAGGGGACGGGAAGATAGGGGGGGAACTGGATCTCGGTGCGGATGGGAAACAGAGGTGGGAGGGGAGTGGTGAGGGATAAATGGTTAAGTTGCGATTGATGACAATGAATGTGCGTGGTCTAAATTCTCCCATCAAGAGACAACGCATGTATAAAAAGATTGATAGGCTTAGAGGGGATATTGTATTTATACAAGAGATGCACTTGAAGAAGGGAGAAGAGTGGCGGATGGCTAATAAAAGATATCGGGGACAGTGGTTTGCTTCTAACAGGATGGAAATGAAAAAGGGAGGTGGGAATTTTGATTAAGGAGTCCATCCCCTATTCGATTTGTGAAGTGCAATGGGATAAAGGGGGCAGATAAGTGTTTCTTAAGCTTAAAATCTATGAACAATTGTTTACTTTAGCGAATATTTATGGGCCCAATACCGATCAAGGGTGTTTTATGGAGAAAATTACTAGTGAACTTAGGCAATTTGCAGGAAGTCAGTTGATTGTGGGAGGAGATTTCAATTTGACAATTAACCCAATGCTAGATAATTCTAGAGGCATTGCAGCGGGGAGTGCTAAGAGTAGAAGGAAGTTTAAATGGATGGAGAAGGCCCTGAGGATAGTAGATGTATGGCGTGAGTTGAAAGGGAGAAAGAGGGATTATACATATTATTCTGCAGTTCATAATTCCTTCTCCAAGATAGATATGATCTGGATGTCCAAACCTTTGATATCCGGGGTGGAGGAGTGTGGGATTGAGGAAAGAATGTGGTCAGACCATGCGCCAGTTTGGGTGGAGGTTGGGGTGGGACAGGGGAGGAGGCAGAGAGGTAGTTGGACCTTAAATGAATCATTATTAGGGGATGAAGATATAGTCCAGAAACTTCGGGTGGATATTGCAGCTTACCTGGAGATAAATGATAACAATGAGTGTCAAATTGCAACTCTATGGGAGTGCCTGAAGGCGGTGGTACGGGGATCACTGATCTCTGCTGGCACACATGTAAAAAAAGTTAAGGAGAGGAAAAAAAGAAATGTTACGGGTGAAAATTAGGGAGTTGGACGTCCTGCACAAACAGGGTACGTTGGGGAAGGATGGGCGGGATACATTGGAATATGCAAGGAGAGAAAGTTAGGGGAGTTAGAATTGGCGGAGATAAAGTATGCACAGGATTGTTTGCGACAGCAATTTTTTGAGCTAGGAAATAAACCTACCCATTTATTAGCTTATAAACTGAAGCAACATCGGAATAGAAATTATTTCACTAAGATTCGGGACGGCAAGGGACAAGAAGTCAGGAATTTGGAGGCTATACAGGAGCGTTTTGTGGAGTTTTATAAACAATTATACTTCTCAGAACAAGGGGGGGGGTTTGAAAAAATAGAAGAATACTTGCAGATGGACCTCCCTAGGCTTGCTGCAGAGGAAGCTGAATTACTGTCAAGACCCATTAGGGAGGAAGAGGTTGCGGAGGTGATTAAATCACTCCCTGCAAATAAGGCCCCTGGGTTGGATGGGTTTACAAATAAATTCTATAAAGTTTGTAGTCCCATGATATGTGCCCTACTGACCCGTTTATTTAATTCCTTTAAGGAGGGGCAGCAGATTCCAGAGTCGATGCGGATGGCGGGAGTGACGGTTCTTCCAAAAGAAGGGAAAGATCCCAATCTATGTGGATCGTATCGACCTATCTCGTTACTGGGAACGGATTTTAAAATTTTCACGAAAATATTGGCTAATAGGCTCCTTCCATTTCTAACTAAATTAGTACATGAAAATCAGTCAGGATTTGTTCCGGGACGGAAGACAGTGGA
Organism: Ichthyophis bannanicus; assembly: GCA_033557465.1. Lineage (NCBI taxonomy): Eukaryota > Metazoa > Chordata > Amphibia > Gymnophiona > Ichthyophiidae > Ichthyophis > Ichthyophis bannanicus. The sequence continues at coordinate 169,429,617 of CM066040.1, read as the reverse complement.
TAATATACGGAAAGTGTTGAATGCGATGTGGAAAGGGGGGAGGAGATGCTGCTCTTAACGATTGATGCTGAAAAAGCATTCGACCGGGTTTCCTGGCCCTTCTTGTTTAAAGTATTGGAGAGAATGGAATAGGTGGGAATTACCTGAATTGGATTAGAGCAATTTATGATCAACCACTGGCTAGAATTCGCATCAATGGGGAATACTCGGCTGCGTTCGAGCTATCTAGGGGAATTAGGCAGGGGTGCCCCCTTTCACCACTTTTATTCGTGTTATCCATGGAACCTCTAGCACACCGAGTGAGAGAATGTAGAGAGATTACAGGGGTAAAGTGGAGAGAAGTAGAAAGCAAAGTGGCGCTTTTTGCCGATGACTTGCTTTTCATAGTGACTAATCCAATGGGATCATTGGATGCACTGTATAAGTTATTGGTAAGTTATGGAGAGGTATCAGGGTTTAAAATAAACGCTTCTAAGTCTGAGGTATTGAACATATCAACATCAGCGGCCTCGAAATTACAAATTCAGGCAGAGTTCCCTTTTAGATGGGTAAATCATAGTATTAAGTATCTAGGAATTAACCTGGCTCCAAAGATAGATGAGTTATTTAAGGCCAACTATATCAAGATGGAGAATGCTGTAAAATAGGAGCTGGAGGGGTGGAGTGGTAGAGACTTATCATGGATTGGGTGGATGCATGCTGTCAAGATGATGATACTCCCAAGATGGATCTACCTGTTTAATAACTTACCTATGAGAGTTTCAAAGGGCTTTTTAGCTCGGATCCAGAGGAGTGTTATGAAGTTCATAGGGGGCAGGAAAAAGACTAGGATTGCAATGAAAACAATGATGAGGAAAAGAGAAGATGGGGGCTTGGCGGTTCCGGACCTATCTAAATATCTGGAGGCTGCTCAGTTAAGTGGAGTGCTAGCGTGGGGGCGGAGGATGCCAAGGAGTGGGTACAGATGGAAAATGATGCTTGGCAGGGGAGGTGTCTGAGGGAATTAATCTGGTACCCGAGAGAGGGAGGGAAAAAGGATCAAGGTAGGAATCCCTATGTACAGCTGACCCTGAAAGTGTGGGCTAGATGGAAAAGGGTGTGGCTGGGGAAGGAAGGGGTGTCCCGTATGATCCCAATAAGAGGGAACCCTGAATTTCTTCCAGGATTGGATAGAGGGGGGTTTGAGTAATGGGAAGAGAAGGGGTTGATAAGACTAGGGCAGATGTTGGAGGGGAAAGAAATCAAGACCTTTGAAGTGGTACAAAAGCAGTATCAGCTGGAGGGGAAAGAATTTTTTCGATACCTACAGCGTAGTCATTATATATGCCTTCAGATTTTACCGTGGCTACTGCCGGATCTTTAAGAGATTGAAAAACTCTTTTTGAGGGGACCAAAAACTAAAGTGATATCTGCTTTATATACTATAATGATGAAGGCTGACTCTAGGTTGAACTTCCAGTGTAGCTGGGAAAAAGACTTGGGGGTACAGTGGGATGGGGGAGTATGGGAGTGGATATATAAGAATAGATATAAGGGGCTTTTGGCCTCAAACCTGCTGGAGAATAATTATAAAGTGTTGTATAGATGGCATTTAATGCCAGAAAGGTTGCACAAAATGTATGCACATGTGGAGGATACATGTTTGAGGATGTGTGGAGAGCCGGGGTCTTACCTACATATATGGTGGACCTGTAAGAAAGTAAGTGGTTTATGGGAGGAAATATTTACATTGCTGGGTACTATTGTGGGAAAGGTGATTGATCCTCAGCCTGCAGTGGCGTTATTGGGTGTGAGGCCGGATGGGTTGAGGGAGGCGGAGTTCTCTTTCTTAAATTCAGGATGTATGGCCCTTCGGGTGTTGATAGCCCGGAAATGGAGACAGGCTGAGGTCCCAACCCTGGAGGAATTTAGAACGTATTTGGGGCACATCTTTCTTATGGGCAAACTCACGGCTCTGAAGAAAGCGAGACCACAGAACATTTTGTGCATTTGGGGGGCATATATTAGATGGTCAGCAAATCCCTAAACATGGTACAGCAGTGTGGAGATCCAGGGGGGGATGGGGGGGAATGAGGGAGGGGGTAGGGGGGAAGTGGGAGGAGTCAAAGTGTATAAAAGGAGACAAAGGAAATACTGGCGTTCATCTAACGGCTTAAGTTTGTATTGTGATGTGAGGTGGTATTAGGGGGTAAGATTGGAAAGGTGAGATTACCACATATTTTTGCTGTGTATCAAAGTTGTTGTATTGTAAAAGATTGTTGTCTCAATAAAAAAAATTAAAAAAAACAAACAAACTAACTTTGCCAAGATGGGATAATACCTCAAGGAGTCGTCCGTGGAATGGGGACAGCCGGGGGCTGTAGAAAAGCAGTGGGCAAAAATGAAAGGGGATATTTTAGGGGCAACAAACGTATTTGTTAAGAAAATAAATAAATGTAAAAGGAAAAGGAGACCACTATGGTTCTCAAAAGAAGTAGCTGAAAAGGTGAAGAAAAAAAGTGATCTTTTTATAAAATACAAGAGATCACAGAAGGAGGAAGACAAGCATCAGTATTTGGAAAAGCCAAGAGAAGCTGGGAAAGTAGTCAGGAAAGCAAAGATACAAATGAAAGAAAAAATATCTAATGTAGTAAAATGGGGGGACAAGACATTTTTCAGATATGCTAGTTGAGAGGAGGATGTGCAAAAGTGGTATTGTCAGACTCTAGGGTGAAGGAGGAATATCTAGAAGTTGATGAAGATAAAATGGAATTGCTTAACAAATATTTTTGTTCTGTGTTCACAGATAAAAGGTCAGGAACAGGACTTCAGAAAACACCCACAAATAGGAACAGAAGTGAAGGGAATCTTGAATGATTTTCAGAAGACTCTGTTTCTAAGGAACTAGCTAAACTAAAAGTAGACAAAGACCTTCTAACATTCCACAAGGAATTAAAAACTTTCCTGTTCTCAGAATATTACAATACATCTTCCCCCAACAATACTAACAATTTATCTACCTCACAACACACCACCCAAATATCATAATCCCTCCCATCTGAAAAATTATCTCATGTAAATAGCTAAGAAACACAGCCCCCTCTATACCTTTCTTTAGAGTATTCTGGGATGTACATAGTTATGGATCCGTCTATGTTGTATATAGTTGTTTTAACTAGTTCTCTAGTTCCAGTGATATTATTAAGCTGTTAAATGTTCTATGTAACTTCATGTTATTGTTCAATGTAAACTGCCCCTGATCGCAGGAAGGAGCGGTATAAAAGAGCTGTTTAATAAATAAATAAATAGAGCTGGATGGGATACATCTGAGAGTATTGAAGTAACTTGGGGAAGTTCTAGCGGCACCACTGTCTGACCTTTACTGAGTCTTGTGTGGTCCCAGAGGACCGGAGAAGGGCACATGTGGCCCTTTACACAAAAGCGGAAATAAGGATGAGGTTGGGAACTATAAGCTGATTAGTCTTTGGTGAGTAAACTAATGGTAATGCTGCTAAAACAGAGGATAGTGAAGTTTTTGGAGTCCAATGGATTGCAGAATCCAAAGCAGCATAGTTTTTTCTAGATGCGGTTTTTATCATACAAATTTCATTCATTTCTTTGACTGTGTGACAAGAGAGTTGGACTGAGGGAGAGTCCTAGATGTGGTATATGTAGATTTCCGTAAAGCCTTTGACACCGTTCTGCACAAGCGACTTATACATAAATTGAGCACCCTAGGGATGGATCCTAAAGTGACTGGGTTAGAAATTGGTTGAGTGTGAGGCAACAAGGGATACAGGTAAATGGAGCTCACTCTGATGAGAAGGATGTTAGCAGTGGAGTGCTGCAGGTCTCTGTCCTTGTTCTGATTCTTTTTAATAATTTTGTAGGTGACATTGTGAAAAGACTGTCTGGTATGGTTTGTCTATTGGCTGATTATACCAAAATCTGCAGTAAACACCCAGGAAGGTGTAGTTAACATGGGGAGGGATCTAGCGAAGCTTAAAGAATGGTTGAGAATTTGCCAGCTGTAATTTTAATGCTAAAAAATGCAGGGTCATGCGTTTGGGCTGCAAAAATCCAAGGGAGCAGTATGCTATAGGGGGTGAAGTACTAATGTCCATGAAAGAAGAGCGGGACTTGGGTGTGTGTTTCTGATGATCTTAAAGTGGCTAAACAGGTAGAAAAGGTGACTGAGAAAGCCAGAAGGTTGGTTGAGTGCCTAGGGAGAGAAATGGCCAGCAGAAAGGAGGAGGTGATAGTGCCTCTGTATACATTTTTGAAACTTCATTTGGATTATTGTGTGCATTTCTGGAGACCACACCTTTAAAAGGATATAAATGGGATGAAGTCAGCACAGGAGGGTGGCTACCAAAGTGGTCAGTGTTCTTGGTCATAAGGCATATGGGGACAGACTTAAAAGATTCAGTATGTATACTTTGGAAGAAAAATGGGAAAGGTGAGTTATGATAGAGATGTTTAAATACCTCTGTGGCTTAAATGCACAGGAGAATAGCCTCTTTCAGTTGACTGAGGCAGGGCCAGCTTAAGAGGTGAGTCAGTGAGGCACTGGCACAGGAAGCCTGCTTTGCTTCTAGCCTGCCCTCTGTGTCCCTAGCCGCAACATTAACACAGCTGCGGGAGCATTTACTTTTACTCCTGCAGCTGTATTAATGCTTTGCACAGCTGCAGGAACATTTGCTTTTGCTATACTATACTATACACCTATACTATACTCAAGTTACCAGCACCACAGAACCTAATGCTTCTGTGGCTGTGTTAATGCTCAGTGCAGTTGAGGGAGCATTATCTTTCGCTCCCATGGCTGTATTAATGTTTAATACAGGCCAACAAAGAAAGCACAGGGAAACTCGCAGTCAAAGCACACCAGTAGAGCGAGTAGTCCAAAAGTAAGTTTATTGAAAACCACTACGGATCTGTCTGTAGACACACAGGAATACTAGATGCTAAACCGCTGTGTTTCAGCAGAGCCTTCATCAGGGGTTAGTGCTACAAACATAAAATTATAAATAATATTAAAATCATAAAGACTGAACATATAAATCATAAAAGTGAATAGTAAAACATACCACAAAGAGGCAACAAAGGCATATATTATCTAATATCATCCTAAAACAATATTTTAAATGGATAAACCATAAAAAATAGTAAAAAATAGACCATATAAAATAGAGCAAAAGATTACAGTATGAACATAAAATTAGTTGTGATGACAGGAGGCTTCATAAGACCACAACAAAATTATTTATTTATTAACATCATCTCTTAAAAGAACCTAATAACTAGATGTATTAATTAATTAAAAGTATGCACAGTTAGTCGAAATAAGTACGGATAGTACATCTAAATTGTACATATAAAATTTAATGTAAAACATGATAAAACCTGTATGATATGTTGTGTTACCCATGAAGTAAAGTGAATGCTGATTCTGATGATAAAGAGTAACAGCTTAAAATAAGAGGAGGAGTGAAAACTCACATGGAAAGTAATACAAAGTCTGAAATGGCTGCAGTGCACAAGCTGCACTGTCAAGTCGTGACTGGTTAGTTCAGTAACTCTTTGTCATAAAATAATCTAGGCAAAGAAGGGAAAGGATTCTACATGAAAACCACTGGTGATTTCACTAGAATGTGCAGAGATTTCATGTATTGGAATAAAACTATTTTGATTATTGGAAATCAAAAGCACACATGATCCCTAAATGTATTGCATTAAATCTGGCAAAATAAAAGCATTCTAAAACATTAAGCGCACATACGGGTGGCTGATGGACAATGAAAAAGCAGATTCTTTAAACAATGTTTCTGTGTCCCTTAGCCATCAACATTAATTTCACATGTTTTTAGTTTACATTAATTTTCTTGTCTTTGAGTGTTTTTTTATGTATACATATGTCAGCTCAGTACTCCTTCAGGGGTCTACTGATACTTTATGTACATACTTTTTTAGTATTTGATTTTATGCTTTCTAGTTCTCATAGTCACAGTTTTTCAGATTATGAACTATATATTTCCCGTACAGAAACCCTCTTTTCCATAATAAGCACCAATTGGTCATATTTACATGTTTTTAGTATATTCATCAACAGTTGGGTCTGCTGATTTGCAGCGTCCTTTTTACCATGACCACAATTTTGGCGCCAAGCTGAGCTTTAACATGCCAACTCAGCGTTTTGCTAACTTCCCTTGATGTGGATGAGGAAGAATAGCAGACTGCTTCAGTATTCAGTAGTAGTATAACTTTCGAGTTGGCTCCGATTCACCTTACTTGTTTGTATCAACTTAATTTTGCTCTTATTATGAAGTGTAGGCGGCACCGGGGTTTTAAGATTTTTCAATGGCTCTTATTCGTTTAGTTGACAGTATTTATGATTCCTGTTTATTATGTATTTATTTATATATTCTTTTTAACATTGTTGTTTAAAGAATCTGTTTTATCGTTGTCCATCAGCCACACGTATGTGTGCTTAATGTTTTAGAATGCTTTTATTTTGCTGGGTTTAATGCAATATATTCAGGGATCATGTGCGCTTTCGATTTCCAATAAGATAGTTTTATTCCAATACATGAAATCGCTGCACATTCTAGCAAAATAACCCATGGTTTTCATGTAGAATCCCTTCCCTTTGCCTAGATTCTTTTAAGACATAGAGAATTGCAGAACTAACTGGTAAGTGGTCACGACTTGACGATGCAGTTGTGCACTGCAGCCACCTCATACTTTGTATTACTCTTCACATGAATTTTCACTCCTCCTCTTTTATTTTAAGCTGTTACTCTTTGTTATCAGAATTAGTATTCACATTACTCCATGGGTAACGCAACATAACATATATAGGTTTTATCATGTTTTACATTAATGTTATATGTACAATTTAGATGTACTATTTGTACTTATCATTTATTATATTTTTGACTCTGTGCATGCTTTTAATTAGTTATGGAATACATCTAGTTCTTAGGTCCTTTTAAAAGATGTTGTTAATAGATGCACAATTTTGTTGTGGTCTTTTGAAGCCTCCTGTTATCACAACTAATTTTGTGTCATACTTCATTGATTCCTCTAATATTTTGCTCTATTTATTATTTTGCTCTATTTATTATTTTTTATGGCTTATCCATTTAAAATATTGTTTTAGGATGATATTAGACAATGCATGCCTTTGTTGCTTATTTATGCTGTTTTACTATTCACGTTTATGATTTATATGTTCAGTTTTTATGATTTTAATATTATTTATAATTTTATGTTTGTAGCACTAATACCCGATGAAGGCTCTGCCGAAACACAGCCATGTCGGTTTTAGCGTCTAGTATTTCTGTGTGTCTACAGACAAACCCTAGTGGTTTTCAATAAACTTTACTCACTCTACTCATTCTCTACTGGTGTGTTAATGTTTAAACCGGCCATGGGAGCAAAAGCAAATGCTCCTATGGCTATGCTGCTTCAGGGAGGGGGGAGAGATGGCTGATACTGGGACTATGGTGGGGGCAGGAATTAGGCTGGGGGCTGGAAATGGTCTGCTACTCTGACTGAGGGGGCTAGGGCTAGGGCTGGGGCTGGGAAGACTGGCAATGGCTGATAGTAAGACTGGGAGGGGGCTGGAAATGTGCTGATACTGGAGCTGGGGGGGACTGTGAATGTGCTGATATTGGGGCTGGGGGACTGGAAGTGGGTTGATACAAGGTCTGAGGGGTCTGGCTGATACTGGCAATGGGCTGGGACTGGGAATGAACTGATATTGGATCTGAGGGGACTAGAAATGGACTGATATTGGGGGGGGGGGGGGGGCTGACTAATACTGGGAATAGGGGCTGGGACTGGAAGGGAGCTGGGGTCCTGGGATTGAAAGGGAGCTATTGCTAGCAAGTGCTGGGGTTGAAGTAGGAAAAAAGGGAGATAGTGGGAAAGTGAGAAAACAGAGGAGGAAGATATTGTGGGGAGTGGGGAAGAAGCAAAGTTAACCAAGGAAAGGTTGAGAGGGTGGGGTACAAGAACGCATGCAGGTGTAAGAAGGAGAGAAGACAAGGTTAATGAATATTGGAGACAGAAGTAAATGGGTGGGTGCTGGGCAAGGGAAGTTGGAGCAGGAGAGCAGCTACTAGGGACATAGGATGTGGGAATGCAGGGACTCTGACATTTGGAGACTTCATATTTGGATAAGAAAACAGAAGAAAGACTCTAAGGCTGGGTATTGGGATTTTAAGTGGGGAGTTGGGGCTTGGATGGGATTGTGAGTGGGAGCGGAGTTGCTTGGATGGGATTGTGAGTGGGAGCGGACTAAGAAATTGACCAGAGATTAAGAAGACAGTGGGAACAAGGTGATTTAAGTGGTATGAGTAGGACTGTGAGACCAAGTGCAGAAATATGGGGAGGATAGAAGGTTTTGAAGGGCCTTGGAGTGTTTGGTGAGGGGTTGGGGGTAGTTGAGAAAGACAGAGTGCTGTGGAGTGGATGAGAGCCAGAGGAAGGGCAGTCTTCCTTGAAGCAGGTGAAAGAGGGTAGAGATGGGAGAAGTGAAAGAGTAAGTGGAAGCCTGGATGGGGGTAAGACATAAGAAAGAACATGGAGGTGGAGAGAGAAATGTTAGGGAGCGAGCTGGGGCTGGTAAAAGGATATAAGAAGCAGAAGGTGGTAAATGAGGCTGGGGAGGAGATGAGTATAGAAGGAGGAAATGGTGAACTAGAAAGGGGGGATGGAGGTAGGATGCTGGCAAAGGAATTAGACAGATGTGGAATGAAAGGACTAGGGAAGTAAGATCAGGAAATGGAAAGCTGGTAAGTAGGTGAACAGTGAAGAGAGGAAGACTGAAGATGGTAGGAAGTTGAAAGAGGAATGGAATGAATCTGTAGTTAGGTAAAAGGCAAATAGAAGGATCAATGTCAGAGCGATGTAGTGAAGGAAAGGACGAAAAAGACAGGGAGTGTGAAGAAACAGAAAATGGAAATGGGATCCTGGAAAAGGACTTAGAAGAAAATCAGCAAGAGGAAGTAGAAAAGGAGCTGGGACCAGCCCAACTGGAAAAGTGAGATGATCAGATAAGAAAGGTACTGTACAAATGAGTGTCAGTTTTTAGAGAATAAAATATGTCAGCTTTGAAAATGTGAATGTCTTAGGGGTATGTTTACTAAACCGTCTTAATGTTACTGGCGCTAGTTGCAGCGATAATGTGAAGAATGCCATATAAGTATTGGGCGTTCCAGCGTCAAGGTAGCAAGAATCTGTATCGCGTGATAGTGGGCGCCGTGGCACGTTAATGCGCGTTAATCCTAAGTTCGTGCCAACGCAGTGTTAAAAGCTATAAAGGTGTAGCCCACTGGTTACTGCAATGACTGCGGAGGCAGAGGTCATGGGTTCGATCCTGCAGTGGTGTTATGTAAGAAGGCTGTCTGAGGCATTTCCCTTTTTTAATTTAAATCGGTGCTGTCTGAGGCAGTTCCCATATTTCATTTAAATCAGTGCTGTCTGAGGCATTTCCTTTAAGTTAAATCAGTGCTGCCAGCAAAAACACCCTCACAGTGCCGTAACATAAGGCGCCCTATAAGGCACTCCATAGGGCACATTATAAAGTGCCCTGTCTGCCAAGGTGCCTAATAATGTGACCTATAGGGCACCTTATAGGGTGCCTGATAGGGCGCCTTATGAGGCAACCTAAGGTTACAGCACTGTGAGGATGCATTTTGCTGGCAGCACTGATTTAAATTAAAAGGAAAAGCCTCAGACAGCCTTATGAAATAACACCACTATGGGATCAAACCCATGACCTCTGCCTTCACAGTCATTGAAGTAACCAGTGGGCTACATCTCTATAGCTACTACCACACCACTGGCTGGCTACAGAAAGACTGCAGGTCACCACACAAACTGCTGTGGTTACCAGGATAGGGTAAACCCACCCGTACCCATGATGCTCTGCACATGCAGATCAGCAGTCTACAGATGATCACAAGATGGGGTATGCACCCCCACAGCACCTAGGCCTGGTAGGGGGAACTGACAGTGTGTGTTAATGGCACAGAGTAGCTACAGACCAAGACATTGTGCTGGTCCTGTGCTCACCCTGAGGGTGAGGTGGGGCGCCCAGCACCAGGTCCGCAGCACCTGACTTGGCTGAGATAGGCTATGCTGCAGATCCCCATCAGTGCCAGTGTGTGATAGGTAGTCCTTGCAGACACACCTAGGATACACCTGTGTCCATCTGTATTTCCCAGTCACGTCTAGCCCTTGTGGACTATGATGCACCCAGAATAGTGCATATCCTGTGTGGGGCCATGGTCACATGTTATAGATGAAGGGGGGTGTTTGGACCCAAAAGCGGAATATGTAGCACCACCCAACCCACCCTGTGTGGCTCAGGGTGGGGGACAGGATCTCCCACCAACAGATCCACATTCTACATCTCTGCAATGGTGGCAGTAGAGGGGACCATCAACCCCAGCCCTGCACCCTACAGGGCAGTCAATGCAGATCTATACGCATCACATAAGGCAATGGCAGATGGGCAGAGCGCTGCAAAAGCTCAGCTGCCCCCCACCACTATCTGACATTCACCAGCAGAGGGCACAGTCAGTCTCCACCCACTGCACCCTGCAAGGTGTTCCAGCCATACACATGCTAACTGCACACAGTCTGCTAGCTAGTACATAGTGCATGTTCCTGGAGGAACTGTGTGCACCCAAAAATGGGATGTGAGCACACACACCAAGCAGGTATGTCAGTGATTGGGCCCCAGAAAAAGGAACCCATAAATATCACTTGAGAGAAATACTGTATAGCACTATGGGGGAACCTAGCCATGCCGTGGCCACTGCTCAGTCAGGGTGAGAGTGACCTCCCAGCATGACATGCCCTGGCCACCCTGTCCGTGTAGGTGGTGGTCAGCCACTACAATGTCCCAGCCATTGCCCTATGCCCTGTGAAGATGCATCCTGCCCAGTCCACCCTGTCTGGGCCATGCCCACAGTACCTTGCCCCTCATTATGCACATCGGCAGGCTAACACTGGAAACAGTGCAAGCAGTATGGGCTCAGTAAGGTGTAGGCAGCCACAACACACAAGATAGACATACACACACTCCCACACCTATGCCAGCTTTTTGCAACTATAGAGGTTTGTGGCAGCCCTGGCCACCACACCAGTCCTGGGCACAGTGCGGCATTGCCATGGTACGCAATACTGTTGGGGTCACTCCCCGGGGTGGTAAACACTGTCAGAAGCAAAAACTGAAACACACTCCACGGATATCAGAAAGGTTGCTATGATGAATCTCTGTCAACAAATCGTGTTTAACCTAGGATTTGTTATCTGACATTAATCATAGCAACCTTTTGATGTATGTGGACGGCATTGCTAAGGTATGCAGATGCCAGTATTGGGCGATGCTGCTCCATGCAGGGCCCAGCAGCCTGACTCTCCATGAGGCTTCTGATAGTGGGGCCTGTGGGTGTGGGTGTTTCTGCCCCTGTTGGCCGCTGCTCTAGGGCAGAGGTTCCCAACTGCGGTCCTGGTGGGCCAAACACTGTTCAGGTTTTCATTCTGTCCCTAATGAAGATGCATGAGATACTTTTGCATACAATGGGGGCGGTGCATACAAATGCAGCACAGGCATATTTATTAGGGACAGCATGAAACCTGAATGGTGTTTGGCCCTCCAGGACTGCAGTTGGGAAACTCTGCTCTAGGGATTATGGTGTCTGTGCTCTGTAGGGTAAAATATAGGAGTTTATGGCGTGTTTCTTTTATCTGCAATAACAGTTCCGTCGTTGTTTAGTACTGGATAAAATATAGGGACATGGTTTGCAGGAGTCACAGCTGGGACCTGAACCTGTGACCTTCTGCCCCTGAACACACTGGCTGTGTGTACTGCGCCAAACTGTTGCCACAGAGGCAGGTCATTCCCTGGGGATACCATGACTGTTCGTCAGACAGACCTTGTCTGTTGCAGTGCACGGCACCCACCTAAGCGGGGTTTGGCCGTGGTCTGTTGTGGGCAGATGCCACTGCCCCCTCCGCCACCAGCATCCCTCCGCCACCATGCTGACAGTTAAAGGAGCGGTTAAGAAAAATCTAAAAGGAGCGGTTGCTAAGGTTAAAGACTTACATCAAGCTTGGGTGGTGTTTAAAAATACTATCCTGGAAGCCCAGACCAGCTGTATTCCACGCTTTAAGTGGAAGGAAGTCCAAAAAACTGCCAGCATGGTTTAAATGTGAGGTCAGAGAGGCTTTTGTTGCCAAAAAAGCATCTTTAAGGAAATGGAAAAAGGAGCCAAATGATGAAAAATGGAAACAACATAAGCACTGGCAAGTTAGATGCAAGGCATTGATAAGGCAGAAAAAGAGAATTTGAGAAGAAGCGTGCTATGGAAGCTAAAACGCGTAATAAAGACTTTTTCAAGTACATCTGTAGCAAAAAAACCTGTGAGAGGGTCAGTTGGACAACTAGATGATAGACTGGTAAAAGGTGCACTAAGATGGGACAAGGACATAGCAGAGACCGAATGAATTATTTGCTTCAGTCTTTACTGAGGAAGATGTAGGAATGTTACCCATGACTGAAATGGTATTTTTTTTTTTTTTTGAATAGTTTATTTATAATCCACCGAAAACAATACAACTCAGTATAGAACAGTAAACAGGGAACCCGAGGGGTTTGAGGTGTACTCTGATCCTCTCTGCCCCCGGGGACCTGCATAGAAGAAATATAAGGCGGCTTTTAACATAGTATATCCCCCCCCCATCCCCCACCCTCTCACCCACCCTTCTTCTCCCACCCACCCTCCCCCATGCCCGCCCACTCTCCCTCCCCATCCAACCCCCCCCACCCCCACCCCCCTGAGAGAGCTAGTGGTACCGCACGTCCCCCGGGGGGATGCGCCTTGAACTCTCCGCAGAATGTCTTAGTTCCCACACTGCAAAATCTCATTCCGACTATGGGGTCCCAATTGTAGGATATAGGGCTCCCAGATCGCCATGAAGGCCGGCCACCGTTTGACACTGCCTCGCGCCCAACGGTGCTCCATCTGCATCAATTGATGGAAATTGTTCCTCCACTCCCCAAACGCGGGGGGCCGGGATTCCCGCCAGAGCCGAAGTATCGGCGCCTTTCCCACCAAACAAGCCTTGCGAACCAGAAGCCGCTCCCCCCTCTTCCCTGGGCATGGGGGAGGTATGCAGTCCAACACCACAAGGGAGCCCGACCATCGGAGGCGCCGTTGCAGGAGCCTCCCTATGAAGGAAGAGATTTTACTCCAATAAGGCTGCAAGGATGGACAACCCCACCACATATGGAGGAGGGTCGCCAGGGGCTCCGAGCAACGGGGGCAACTGCCGTCGGTAGTGAGTCGGCTCCTCAGCGCTCGCTTCGGGGAGAAATGAGCTCTAGTAAGGCACTTAAACTGCACCTCCCTCCAGCGCATTCCCCTGGCTAGGGTAACTATACGGGAAAGCGCCATCACCAAAGTGCCAGGCGGCACTACGCAGCCCAGTTCCTCCTCCCAGGCCAGTTCAACCTGCCTATAATTCGGGCCAGGAGTGAGGGCGGCCACTCGGGTTTTAAAAACGGAAATTGATACGGGGAGGTCGCCACCAAGCCCAAGGAACTCCAGGATCCGCTGGGCTCGGTCCGCCCTCAGTGCCGCTCGCGGCAAGGAGGCTATGTAGTGTGCCGCTTGAATATAAGCATAAGCGTGTCGAGGGGGAAGATCCCACTCGCGACTCAACATCCGAAATGACTTGCAGGCTCCAGAAGGGTCCACCAAATGTCCCAGGAGCCGGAGTCCCCGGCTGTCCCAGTCTCGAAAAGGGAGCGACTCCGAGCCTGAGGGAAAGGAGAGGTTTCCGCGCAGGGGCAACCAACTAGAGGTCTGCCAGGGTTCACCCCATCGATCATTTAGGTATTGCCAAGTTCGTTTCGCCGCAGTCAACCACACACTCCGTTGTAGATATTGGGGGAGAACCGAGTTGGCGGTGTGTAGAGCCCCCAATAAAGTGAGCGGGGCAACGAAGCATTCCTCGAGGTGCCGGGGCGTGTAATAGGCGGTGGCGCCAAACCAATCTGCCAAATGTCGTGCTTGGCAGGCCAAGGCATAAGCTCGTAGATCTGGGAACCCCATCCCCCCCGCACGCCACCCGCCCAGCAATCGGGCCCATGGGATACGTGCTCTGCCTCCCTTCCAGAAAAAGGAATGAAAGCAGGCCTCGATACGGCGCAAATCTTTGCGCAAAAGCCATACCGGTATGGTCTGAAACCAGTAAAGGAGGCGGGGAAGGACCACCATCTGGGCCGCCGCTATTTTCCCGGAGAGGGACAACGGGAGTGCTCCCCACGCTCGCAGCTGCGTCTGCAGTCGCCGCAGAATCCGATCGAGATTCCGACTGTACAACCTAGTGGGGTGGTCGGGCAATACAATCCCCAGATACAGAAACTCGCCGGACGCCCATTCAAGCGGGAACTCACCGGTCCAGTCGCCCCGAAGGGTGCCCAGCACATCAAGGGCCTCTGATTTCTCCTTATTAATGCGTAAACCCGCCACTCTGCCAAACCGGTCGAATTCCGACATCAAACCGCGCAGGGAACGCTCCGGGGATAGTAGATGAACCAGTAAATCATCGGCAAAGGCCGAGAGCTTGAACTCCTGTGGTCCGATGCGGACTCCGGAAATCTCTCTGGAGGTCTCGATAGTCCGGATCAAAGGATCAAGGGAAAGGACAAAAAGCAAGGGCGAGAGAGGGCATCCCTGGCGCGTCCCTCGACCGAGGTCAAAGGCCTTGGAGACGACGCCATTGCAAACCACCCCCGCTGTCGGTCGGGCATAGAGACTTCTCACCATCTGGCAGAACTGCGGACCGAGTCCATACTTAGGCAGAAGCGCCCAGAGATAGTCCCAGTTCACTCGGTCAAAGGCCTTTTCAGCATCAAAGCTGATCAACAGAGAGGGGAGATGGTGATGGTGCACCCATTCCAGAGAGGCCAAAATTTTCCGCAGGTTTCGCACCGCATGACGCCCCTTAACAAAGCCCACCTGTGAGTCGTGTATCAGGTGTTCCAGCACCTCCGCCAGGCGGTTGGCCAAGATCTTGGCTAAAATTTTTAAGTCAAAATTAAGCAACGAGATAGGCCGGTATGAGCTTGCCGTTAGGGGGTCCTTGCCCGGCTTAGGGATCAACACAATATGTGCATGATTATTTCCCCAGTGGAAGTGCCCTTGCGTGATGCGACAATCATAGACCGCCAACAATGTTGGGGCCACCGTGTCGCCCAGGAGCTTATAAAACTCGGCGCCGAGCCCGTCCGGACCGGGCGACTTGCAACAACTGGCAGCGTTGATGACCGCCTGGACCTCCTGAACGGTCAGCGGCTGTTCCAAGGACTCACGTTGAGCCAGAGTCAGCTGGGGGAGATCAATGCCCCCCAAATAGTCACGAAGGTCGTCTGACGGCACACTCTCTGGCTCATATAGAGAACGAAAGAAGGTCTGGAAAAGTTGTACAATTTCGTCACTGCCGCGGCGGAGCCGACCTGCATCGTCTCGCAGGGCCGCCACCAGTCGGGAGCCACGCTGACCGCGCAAACAGCGGGCAAGCAACCGCCCCGTTTTATCTCCATGGCAGTACATCTGAAAGCGATAATAAAGGTGGGATTTCTTAGCCCGTTGGTGCAGTAGCTCGTTTAACGCCACCTGAGCTTCCCATAGCCGTTTTTTAGTCGTTGCGAGTGGGGCGCGAGCACAACGCCGACGCAGACTCACCACCTGTCTCTCCAATCGTACGATGCGGTCGGTGAGCTGACGGCGCTTGCGGGCCGCAAAGCCAATGATATCGCCGCGCAGAACTACTTTCGCCGTCTCCCAAACCAGCTCTGGGTCGTCCTCGTGACAACGATGGTTCTCTAGAAATTCATGCCAACGCTGGCGGAGGAAGCCGTGGAACTGAGCATCATGATACAGATCTAGCGGGAAGCGCCAGAGCCGGGACCCGGAGGGGGAGGCTCCCCCCCAATGTAATTCCATCCAGACCCAGGCATGATCGGAGATCTCCACTGGGCCAATCTGAGTCTCCCCCACCTTGACCATGGCGTCCCCCGAGAGCAAGATGTAATCAAGACGAGCACTTGAACCATGCGCCCGGGATTGGTGAGTATAGTCCCTTTCCGTGGGGTGGAGGAGTCTCCATGGATCCACCAGATCCAACCGTCTCCGGAATCTTTGCAGCATACGGGTCGTGGGGATTCTCTCTCGGTTCCCCCCCTCCGTCGAAGTATCCAGCTCGACATCTAAGATGCCGTTAAAATCGCCCCCTAGAAGCAAAGGACTGTCGGGAAGCTGTTCAATCTGGGAGGCCAAATCACCGAAAAAAGTGGGGGCAAACGTGGTGGGCCCATAAACGTTACCTATCGTGATTAATTTCCCGTCCAGGTGGCCATGCAATAACAAGTATCTGCCCGCCTTGTCCGCCTTGAGGGAGGCCAGAGAAAAACGCACTCTCTTGTGGAACAAAACCGCCACGCCCCCCTTCCGCCCCTGTGCCGGAGAACCCCAGACTTGGCCCACCCATGAGCGGCACAATTTGTTATGTTCTTCAGCTGTCTGGTGGGTCTCCTGAAGGAGGGCAATGTCACACTTCTGGCGGGCCAAAGCCTGCAGCACCTTATAGCGCTTGATCGGGTTCCCCAGCCCGCACACATTCCATGTGACCACCTTTAAGGGCATGAGGCAGTGTCAAGAATCCAACAAAAGGCCAAGCTCACATGTAGTAGGGGAGCCCCCCCAGCCTGGGACTCCCCTCTCTCCAAAATGGCGCGGATGCAGCACCACAATGTCACCCATGGTCCGGTTACCCCCTGCCCTCTCATCCTTCCCCCTCCCGCCACCCCCCCTTCGACACCCTCTCCTATCCCTCCCCCCCTCCCCACCTGTCTCCTCTCCCCCTTCCTTCCAATCCCAACGAGTCCGCCCATCCGGTCGGACAACTCCCACTAGCATTCGGGTTACCCCTTTCCCCCTAGAATCCCCCCCAACCACGCCACCACTAACATCCTGCCCCCCCCCTGAACATCCCTCTTTCCGCCGCTCAGCCCAACTCAATTCTCTGGGGCCCACAAAAGGAATGCCACCATTGCAAGTAATCAAGGACATGGGAATAATACAAAGTAGTCACAATAGCTACGCTCTTTTAAAACAAAGTAACTTAACAGAGACTTCATATTGTGATAGTATTGCCTTAAGCTGATACAGCTAAGGGAAGCAGATAATTAGAAAATGTTACAGTAACATCTCCCACGCCGCAGGAGAGAAGATAGTCCCAGGGAACAGAGCCTAAAAGAAGAGGGAGGCTAAGGCCCCAGTGAATTAACAGAGGGAAAGAAGGATACATGAAGGGTGTATAATTAAAGAGGAAGTGTATGGCTGCCACAGCGGGGAGAAGAAAATAAACTAAAATAAAAAATAAAAAAAACCAGAAGGGATTAAAGGGAAATAAAAATTACAGATAAGGGGGGGGGTGGGGGGTTAAAAACTAAAATAGAAAGGTAAACCGGGTCCCAAAAGCAGAGAACAAGTGTCCAGCAAGACAGCAAATCCGCCCGCACAGGGCAAGCCCCGGTAATCCAAAGGCCACGCCAGAGAAAAGTGAAACCTCAGTCCAAGCCACACAGAGGTCCTCAGGAGGGGCTTGAGCTGGTTATGTTCAGAGAGTCCAAGAACGCAGAGGCCTCCGCCGGCGTTGCTAGGTATTTCGGGCGGCCCTGGTGTTCCACCCGCAGACGGGCCGGGTATAGCAGGGAGAAACGGAGTCCTCGTGAGAAAAGCTGGGCGCAGATCGAGGAGAAGGCGCGCCGCTGTTGGCTAACCAGGACCGAATAGTCCTGGAAAACCAGAATGCGCTCAGCAGGCGGCTGGTCCAGGGTTCGTCGGTTTGCGGGCAAGGCGCAGGACCTCCTCTTTCTGCCGATAGTCTTGAAACCGGGCAATCACCGCCCGCGGCCGCTGTGCCTGCTCCCGGCGAGGTCCCAGGCGGTGCACGCGGTCCAGCTTCACCTGGCCGCTATCAGCAGCGCCGAGGAGTTGTGTCAGCCAGGACTGCAAATGATGAAGAAGGGCTCCGTCGCTCACAGACTCCGGGATTCCCACAAAACGAAGGTTTTTGCGGCGTCCCCTGTTCTCCAGGTCATCCAGCTTCTCATTTTGCTGCTTCACAACGGTTTCGAGGGCAGCCACTTTGGCCTCAAGAGACTGCTGGGAATCCTCGACGGCGGCGATGCGCTCCTCCGCTCTCTCCACCCGTCCAGTAAACTCTGAAAAATGCTGGTTAAGAGTCTGGAGGCTCCCGGCGAGACCCTGGAGGCGAGTTTCCAACGCGCTCACCACAGCTGCGCTCACCTCGGTCACCAGGTCAGTAGTATCCCCTGATCGCGGGCTAGCCGGGTTCCCTTCGGCCATTTTAGCCTCCCCTGCACGAGGCTTCTCCCGCCGGACCGACTTCGCTGCCATCGGGTTGTATCGTGTGTGCCTTGGTTGCTGTAGTCTTACACCAATAATTTAAAGCTCCCGGCCACGGAGTCCAACTGTTCAGCAAATTTAGAGGGGATCGGGAGCGTGGTTGCAGATTTTTAGCAGATATAAGGGGTAATTACCCGGAGCCGATCAGACCACGTCTGGTCAGCTCATTGCCAGACCGGAAGTCGACTGAAATGGTATTTAAAGGAGATGGTGTTGAAGAAATGAAAGAAATATACATACACCAGGAAGAGGTATTACAACTATTTGATAAACTGAAGAGTAGCCAATCATCTGGACCAGATAGTATACATCCAAGGGTGTTGAAAGAACTGAAATATGAGATTGCAGACCTACTATTAGTAATCTATGAACTATCATTAAAATCATCTGTAATACGTATTGTATAACTCTTGTTAATTTACCCTGTTATCCAAGTTTCCAATCCCTGTTCAAATGTAAATGCTTCTCAGTGACCCTGAAATGCATATGTTATGTTTTGATGTAAACCTCACTGATGTCAATAGCGCGGTATAAAAGAAATACTAAATAAATAAATAAATAAATAATAATTCTCCAGGACCAAGCAGGAAGTCAGTCCTCACATATGGGTGACGTCGGTGCCGACGGAGCCCTCGCGGAGCAATTTTCCCCAGCTTTCAAAGAAAGCCTTTGGGAATTGCAGCGCGCATGCGCGGTCCCCTTCCCGCCCAAAGGTGCCATCTTGGCCAGTCTTCTTTTTTCCGCGGAGCCATACAGACGTTGTCTAACAGTCACCGCTGAAAAGTTGATTTTCTTTCTTATTTTAAGTTTTTCTTCGGTTCGACGCCAGTCCTTTTTCCGTCCGGCCTCGCGACGCCGGTTGCGAGGCCTCCCCTTCTTTTTCGGTTTTTCTGTCCTTCGTGACAAATTTGCTCTTTTTCACTTTTTCCCTGGCGGCCCGCTCGTTCGACCTCGCAGGGGCCCTTTTTCCCCCGATGGCCGCCAGTGGCTTTAAAAAGTGTGTTAAGTGTAAGAAACTGATGTCTCTTACCGACACACATGATTGCTGCCTCCGTTGCCTGGGCCCAGATCATGAAGAAATGATCTGTGGGGCCTGTAGCAAGATGTCCGCGAAATCTTTGCGGAGTCGGCAGCATCAGCGGGAGAGAATCTTCTCTGACCCCAGCCGTACCCGGACCTCGTCAGAAGCTTCGTTGTCCAGAGAATCTGGCTCTGAACACCGTCGGAGCTCCTCTGAGAGGGGGTGAGTCGGGGGCTGCTGGGTCTCCTGAGTTCGGACTCAGGTTGACGGCCTTGGAGAGCAGCCTTGCTGCCTTCATGGACCAGCAGCGGGCATTGATCGCTGGCCTCGCTGGCGCTTCTGCCCTGACCGCCGGGTCGTCGACGTCTAAGTCGACCCCGGAGACCGAGCCGATCCTCGAGTCCATGCGGGCTCGAGTCGATCCTCGGTCACGGTCGCCTTTGGCCTCCCGTTCGGGTCCGAGGTCGTCGACGCCGACCCCCTCGGTGTCGGGGCGGACGGCGTCTGTACCCGCCCGGCCGGAGCCGCCCGACTCCTCCTCAGAGGAGTCCACCTGGGAATCCGAGGTGGATGAGTCGCCTGATTCTTTTCGGACTCGGTGTGTCCCTTCGGATTCCCCCGAGTCCGAACCTCGGAGACAGTCCTCCCCGGAGGATGCCCGGTTCTCGGACTTCGTGAGGGATATGGCCAAGGCCTTGGCCTTCCCTGCGGATCCCGAGGAGGAGCCTCGAGCCGAAGAGCTCGATGCCCTCCAGTATGACTCTCCTGCAAAGGAGCATTTTACTGTACCGGTTCCTCCGATGCTGGAACTACTTCTCTTCCGCATGTGGGAGAGTCCGGCGTCGTCGCCGGTGTTGAGCAAGCGGGTCGATGCCATCTATCGAGTCCGCAAGAGCCCTGGCTTCCAAAAAGCACAGCTGCCGCACCATTCCATGGTGGTGGAATCGGCCATGCATCGGCTCAAGAGCCAGAAGATGCACTCCTCGGTGCCTCCCGGCAGGGAAGCCCGCAGCCTGGATGGCATCGGTAAGAAGTGTTTTCAGGGCTCTATGCTTGCTTGTTGGGTCCAGACTTACCAGCTCTACATGGGCATGTATCTCCGAGACCTGGCTAAAGAAATAGCCGGATTCTCTGCTGGTCTCTCCGAGGAACCTTTGCGGAGGTTCCTGGCCTTGTCCACCGGTATTCGGGAGTGCTCCAAGTTTATCTCTCGAGCAGCCTATGATGGCTTTGAGGCATCGGCTCGGGTAGCCGCAGCCGGCATCGGGGCCCGCCGACAGGCTTGGCTTCAGTCATCCGACCTCGAGCCCTGGGTGCAGGACAAGTTGGTCGATGTCCCCTGCAGAGGTGAAAACCTCTTTGGCAAACCTATGGACGAGAAGGCTGCACAGCTCGAGACAGAGACTCTCACCAGGACTCGGCTCTCCAGGAAAACCTCTGCCCCTTCCCAGAAGAAGAAGGGCTCGGGGAAAAAGCCCTTTTACCCGAGGAAGGCGGCTGCCTATAAACACTACCCTCATTATCAGGCCTCAGCAGCTCCCCAACAGGGTCAGCAGGCCAAGGGACGGGGTAACGGGTCCCGTAGGCAGCAAGCCCCCAAGCCTGCGCCACCGGCCCCTGCTCCGCAGGGTGGGTTTTTTTGACTCTTTCAGCATAGCCTCTCTCCCTCCGCTGGTGTCTCTCAGCACGGGAGGCCGGCTGGTCCACTTTGCCCACAGGTGGCCCAACATCACGTCCGATACCTGGGTGCTCCACATAGTCCGAGAGGGCTATCTTCTACACTTCCACCAGGTGCCTCCCCCCTACTTTCCAGGGGAGCCTCTGCGACCCCCTCTCCACCAGGACTTACTCCTTCAAGAGTTGGCAAGTCTTCTTCGGGAACAGGCGGTGGAACCAGTGCCCCACCACCTGAGAGGTCAAGGCTTTTATTCCAGGTACTTCCTGGTACCAAAGCGAACTGGGGGCCTCAGACCCATCCTGGACTTGCGGAACCTCAACACGTTCCTGGAAAGGGAAAAGTTCAAGATGCTTACCCTTGGAATCCTGCTGCCCTACCTCCGGCAGGGAGATTGGCTATGCTCCTTGGATCTAAAGGATGCCTACACTCACATCCTCATCCACCCCAGCCACCGACAATACCTAAGGTTTGTGGTGGCAGGCAATCATTACCAGTACAGAGTACTGCCCTTTGGCCTATCCTCCGCACCACGATTCTTCACAAAATGTCTCGCAGTGGTAGCGGCTTATCTCCGGCTTCAAGGCCTCTTTGTCTTCCCTTACCTAGACGACTGGCTCATCAGAGCACCGTCCTCCACGGAGGCCACTCACGCCACGCAACGTACTGTGACTCTACTCCAGTACTTGGGCTTTGTCATAAACTTCGAAAAGTCCACTTTGCTCCCCTCTCAGGATCTCGAGTTCATCGGCGCCAGGTTAAACATGCTTCAAGCGCGAGCCTTTCTGCCGCTCGACCGGGCACAACGGCTCATGGCTCTCGCCAGCCGCTTTCACAGCCATTCCCGGGTCTCGGCCAGGCACTTTCTGCAACTGCTCGGCCATATGGCTTCCACGGTCCATGTGACCCCCAATGCCTGCCTGAATATGCGGCCTGCTCAATGGTGCCTTCGCTCACAATGGCGTCAGGCCTCGGGGAGACTAGCGGACTCAGTACGAATCTCCAGCCCGCTGGTCTCTTCTCTACGGTGGTGGCTTCATCTGCCCAACCTAGTGCTCGGGATGCCTTTTCAGTCTCCCCCGCCGGTTTCAGGTACTGACGACCGACGCTTCTCTCCTGGGTTGGGGAGCACATTGCCAAGGGGCATGTACTCAGGGTCTCTGGACCCCGTGGGAATCTGCCCAGCAGATCAACTTCCTGGAGCTCAGAGCGATCCGCCTGGCTCTCCGGGCCTTCTCCCACCTTACCACTCGCCAGTCCGTCCTCGTCCAGACGGACAATCAAGTGGCCATGTTCTACGTGAACAAACAGGGGGGCACGGGCTCCTTTCTTCTCTGTCGGGAAGCGCAGAGGCTCTGCGCTTGGGCCGTCAGCCGAGGGATCCTCCTCAAAGCTGTCTACCTCCCAGGTCAAGAAAATTACCTGGTAGACAAACTGAGCAGAATCCTCCAACCACACGAGTGGCGATTGGACCCGTTGGTGGTTCAAAGGATCTTTCTCCAGTGGGGCCTCCCCACGCTGGATCTATTTGCCAGTCCTCTGAACAGGCAACTTCCTAGGTTCTGCTCTCAGGAACCGCATCCCCTCCAAGTAGCGGCGGATGCTTTTCTGCTCTCATGGTCCACGGGCCTTCTGTATGCCTTTCCTCCCATGCCGCTGGTGTCTCGAACACTTTTCAAGGTTCTCCAGGACAAGGCTTCGATGATCCTGATAGCGCCCCGGTGGCCCAGGCAACCGTGGTTCCCGCTTCTGATGCAACTGGCGGTAGATACTCCGTTGCCTCTGGGGTTTCAACCAGATCTCCTGACCCAGGATCAGGGGTCTCTCCTACACCCCAACCTCAGATCTCTTCATCTGATGGCCTGGCTGCTGAAAGGGTAGTCCTTGCTCCCCTCCTGCTGCCTCCGGAGGTGGAAGAGGTCGTGCTGGCTTCCAGGCGACCCTCTACCCGGAATCCTACGCCCTTAAATGGCGTCGCTTCTCCACCTGGTGTACTCAACAGTCTCAAGACCCCTTCTCCTGCTCGGTGTCGGTGGTCTTGCAGTACTTGCTTTCCCTCTCCAATCTTGGACTAAAGTCCAACTCGGTCAAGGTTCACCTCAGTGCTATTTCTGCACATCATGTGCCGGTGGAAGGCAGGCCTCTTTCCGGCCACCCTCTTGTGGCACGGTTCTCCCGAGGTCTCCTTCTCCTTAAACCACCTTTGCGCCCCCCAACCCCCGACTGGGACCTGAACGTGGTTTTACAACGGATTACCTGTCCGCCTTTTGAACCCATGGCTACCTGTCCTCTCCGTTTTCTTTCTTGGAAAACCTTATTCCTGGTAGCCCTCACTTCCGCTAGACGCGTTAGTGAACTGCAAGCCCTAGTGTCTGATCCCCCTTACACTAGGTTCTACAAGAACAGGGTAGTCCTGCGGACTCACCCTAAGTTTCTTCCAAAAGTGGTCTCCCCTTTTCACATCAATCAGGAGGTGGTGCTTCCTACCTTCTTTCCCAGGCCACACTCCAGCCGAGCTGAGATGGTCTTGCATACCCTGGACTGTAGAAGGGTGCTGAACCTCTATATTGATTGTACGTGGGAGCACCGTAAGACTGTCCAGCTCTTCCTGTCTTATGACCCTAATAAATTAGGGCTCCCTGTCTCCAAGCGTACTCTGTCCATCTGGGTAGCTGACTGTATCGCTTGGACTTATGGGGCGGCAGGCCTCTCGTTGGAGAGTCGAGTCACGGCTCATCGGGTTCGGGCGAAGGCTGCGTCAGTGGCTTACCTCCGCTCTGTTCCATTGGCAGACATCTGCCGGGCCGCTACTTGGTCTTCGAGCCAGACTTTTGCAACCCATTACTGCCTCGAGAGGGAGTCCCGCAGGGACAGTGCTTTCGGACAGGCAGTCCTCCGTAATCTCTTCGAGGTTTAAGCAACTCCTACCCTCCATCCCGGATGTTGGGCTACCGGTTGGAGATTAGTCAGAGAAGATTCCTTCCTTCTGTGCTGCTGAGCTAGAGGGAGCTCATTTTTGTGCTTGGGGTCTCCGGTAGCCTTGTGCTTGGGAGTCCCATATGTGAGGACTGACTTCCTGCTTGGTCCTGGAGAAAGCGTAGTTACTCACCTGTAACAGGTGTTCTCCAGGAGCAGCAGGAATCAGTCCTCACAACCCTCCCTCCTCCCCGTGGAGTTGCAGTCATATGATTTAGTTTTTGCAAATTTTTTGCTGTCTTTTCGCTATGTCATCAGACTGGCCAAGATGGCACCTTTGGGCGGGAAGGGGACCGCGCATGCGCGCTGCAATTCCCAAAGGCTTTCTTTGAAAGCTGGGGAAAATTGCTCCGCGAGGGCTCCGTCGGCGCCGACGTCGCCCATATGTGAGGACTGATTCCTGCTGCTCCTGGAGAACACCTGTTACAGGTGAGTAACTACGCTATACCTGAAGACTGGAGGATGGCTAATGTAACGCCAATTTTTAAAAAGGGTTCCAGGGGTGATCCAGGAAACTACAGACCAGTGAGTCTGACGTCAGTACCGGGAAAAATCATGGAAAACATCATAAAGAACAAAATTACTGAACATGTAGATTGTCATGGCTTAATAGGAGACAGCCAACATGGCTTTAGCCAAGGAAGGTCTTGTCTTACTAATCTGTTATGTTTTTTGAAGGTGTGAATAAACAGGCAGACCATGGTGAGTCGGCTGATATAGTGTATCTGGACCTTCAGAAAGTCTTTGACAAGGTCCCTCATCAGAGACTTTTGGCAAAACTAAAAAGTCATGGGGCAGGAGGCAGTGTACTATTGTGGATCAGGAACTGGTTAAAAGATAGAAAGCAGAGGGTAAGGCTAAATGGCCAATTTTCCCAATGGAGAAAGGTAAATAGTGCAGTATCGCAGGGATCTGTGCTAGGTCCGCTGCTTTTTAACATATTGATAAATGACCTAGAAATGGAAATAATGAGTGAGGTAATCAAATTTGCAGATGACACAAAATTATTCAAAATTGTTAAAACCCATGAGGATTGTGGAAAATTGCAAGAGGATTTTGATAAATTGGAAGACTGGGCAGATGAAATTTAATGTGGGCAAGTGCAAAGTTATGCACCTAGGAAAGAACAACCCAAACTATGGTTACACAATGCAAGGTTCCACATTAGGAACCACCACCCAGGAAAAAGATTTAGGCGTCATTGTGGACAACATGTTAAAACCCTTTGCCCAGTGTGCAGCGGGGGCCAAGAGAGCAAATAGAATGCTAGGTATCATAAGGAAAGGAATGGAGAATAAAACAAAGGATATTAAATGCCTGTATATCGTTCCATGGTGCGACCGCACCTTGAGTATTTTGTGCAATTCTGCCACCATATCTTAAAAAGGATATAGCGTTATTAGAAAAGGTACAGAGAAGAGCCACCAAAATGGTAAAGGGGATGGAAGGATACCTCTATGAAGAGAGGCTAAATAGGTTAGGGCTTTTCAACCTTGAAAAGAGACGGCTGAGAGGAGATATGATAGAGATCTATAAATTAATGGATGGAGTGGAATGAGTAAACGGAGATCGATTGTTTACGCCATCAAAATATAGAAAGACTAGGGGGCATGCAATGAAGCTACAGGATAACCTATTCAAGGCTAATAAGAGAAAATATTTCACTCAACATGTAATCAAACTCTGGAATTTGCTATCGGAGGATGTAATAAAAGCTGCTAGTTTAGCCGGTTTTAAAAAAGGTTTAAACAAATTCCTGGAGGAAAGGTCCATAAACCATTATTAAAGTGGACCCAGAATATCCACTTCTTGCCCCAATACAAGCATTCTGGAACCTGTGTCTTTTGGGGAAACTGCTAGGTACTTTTGACCTAGATTAGCCACTGTTGGAAACAGGATACTGGGCTTGATGGACCTTGGTCTGACGCAGTATGGCATATCTTATGTTTTTATGCCCATGTTGCTGTCTGATAAATGTTTCCAGGGGCTACCGAGCCTTGATTCACCCATAAGGACGCTTGCGCTCAGGCAGAATGGGTGCGCAGACACCAGAACTGGCTGGTTCCGTAACAGATACACGGAGGCAATAGCCTCCTTAATCCAGTGCCCCAAAGTCAACTTGGCCACCATGTCACCCTTGCGCAGGCCAGCAAACAGCACAAAAAGATGGTCCAACTTACGAAAGGAATTCGTAACCTCCACATACCGGAGAAGTAACCCCCTGGACATCCACAAGGCAAAGATCCTTATCCTTTCTCCAACACTGCTCCTTAGAGAAGGAGGGCAGGGAAGACGATCCAAAAAACTGCCAGCATGGTTTAAAGGTGAGGTCAGAGAGGCTGTTGCTGCCAAAAAAGCATCTTTCAGGAAATGGAAAAAAGAGCCAAACAACAAAAACTGGAAACAGCACAAGCACTGGCAAGTTAAATGCAAAGCATTGATAAGGCAGGCAAAGCAAGAATTTGAGAAGGAACTTGCTACGGAAGCAAAAACACGACATAAAGACTTTTTCAAGTACATTCGTAGCAAAAGGCCTGTGAGAGAGTCAATTGGACCATTAGATGATAGAAGGGTAAAAGGGGCAGTAAGAGGAGACAAGGCTATAGCGGAGAGACTGAATGACTTCTTTGCTTCGGTCTTTACTGAGGAAGATGTAGGGATGTTACCCAAGACTGAAGTGGTATTTAAAGGTGATACTGCAGAGGAATTGAGAGAAATATCGCTACACCGGGAAGATGTATTACAACTATTTGATAAACTAAATAGTAGCAAATCACCTGGACCGGATGGTATACATCCAAGAGTGTTGAAAGAGCTGAAATATGAGATTGCAGACCTGCTATTAGTAATCTGTGAACTTTCATTAAAGTCATCTGTAATACCTGAAGATTGGAGGATCACCA
Organism: Ichthyophis bannanicus; assembly: GCA_033557465.1. Lineage (NCBI taxonomy): Eukaryota > Metazoa > Chordata > Amphibia > Gymnophiona > Ichthyophiidae > Ichthyophis > Ichthyophis bannanicus. The sequence goes on along the minus strand of CM066040.1, from coordinate 169,402,545 downwards.
ATGTAACGCCAATTTTTAAAAAGGTTCCAGGGGTGATCGGGGAAATTACAGACTCGTGAGCCTGACATCAGTACCGGGGAAAATGGTAGAAACCATCATAAAGAACAAAATTACACAGCATGTAGATAGTCATGGCCTAATGGGAGACAGCCAACATGGCTTTAGACAAGGAAGATTTTGTCTTAATAATCTGATATGTTTTTTGAAGGTGTGAATTGTGGCAAGGAGGCCTATCTGGAGTCTGGGGGAGGACAAAGAGACAGGGAATTCACCCTAGTAAAGGGCCCCCTTTCACCGAGGCAGGGTAGGAAAGCCACAAACACCTCCAGGAATCAGAAAACTTCCACATGGCCCACATTTCATGCTCCCCTAGTGGAATGAAGGGGAGAGGATACAGAGCCCAGAACCCCTTAGGCAGTGAATGCTCCAAGCACTCAGGTGCCCGAAGTCAGGCTGATTGCCATCACCTGGGTAGGGAGGGGTTGAAGCTAGAGCCCTGGAAGTATAAACCTAGGCCAGAGTATGAGAGAAGAATGAGGAGGAGGAGGAGAAGCAGGAAGCCAGACTGCCACGAGCCGAGGCACAGCTGCAAGCAAGGGAAGCTTGACCGGTGCTGAGCAGAGCAGAGGAACTGAGCTTCCAAGAGAGGAGAGTGCTAATTGTCATATAGCACGTCTGCAAGAAGGTTTGGAGCCAGGAACAGGAGAGACTCCAAGATCCCCCGAGAGGCTAGCTGAGCATTGTGAGTAGGATTGGGAGTCAGAGCCTATGCAGCTGGGAGAGTCTGAGGTAAAGCTGAATGAGGAGGACACTCCCATGGACTGTTCTTTGTGCCAAGCTTTAAACCTGAGGAACAGGGAGAAAACAAGCCATTCTTAAGATAGAGTTTGCCAGGAAAATAAACCCATAGTCCACAGGCTGGGTGGCCGTGAGTCCCTCGTGTTGGTAAAGGGAAAGGTCACAGGGACTAAAGAGCAAGCCTGGAAACTGGGATAAGCTTGTTAATTTTCTGCTGCTGGAACAAGGACACTGGGGTAAGAAAGTAGCTAATTATAACAAAGCTTTCTTGTGCCCTGAGTTATATTTCTTGCTTGAAGGTTTTGAAGCTGAGAGAAGCTATACTATCACGGACAGTGAATGTGGTTTTGTTTTGTGCATTACCCAGCAAGGCTAAAAAGGGAATTATCCTTGCTCTTAAAGACTGTGTATCCTGCACTATGGTGAACCTTTAAACCAGACATTTTTGGGTTTGTGTTTGTTTTTGGAGAGTGCTCTGCTTCACAGAGTCCCTAAGCAAATATCCTGTACGTGGTATGAACGAACCTTTGTGTGTATAAAATAAATTTCTGTCAGTTGCCTTACCCTTGGAGCCCGACTACAGCTTTCTGTTTGATGCACACATACAGCCAGCAGAAAGTTCCTCTAAAAACCACGCCCTCCTAGCTAGAGGCGAGTGGTGGCGGCGTGACAGAATAAACAGGTAGACAAAGGTGAGTTGGTTGATAACGTGTATCTGGACTTTCGGAAAGCCTTTGACAAGGTCCCTCATCAGAGACTTTTGGCAAAACTAAAAAGTCATGGGATAGGAGGCAGTGTACTATTGTGGATTGGAAACTGGTTAAAAGATAGAAAGCAGAGGGTAGGGCTAAATGGGCAATTTTCCCAATGGAAAAAGGTGAATAGTGGAGTACCCCAGGGATCTGTACTGGGTCCGCTACTTTTTTGACATATTCATAAATGACCTGGAAAAGGGAATAACTAGTGAGGTTATCAAATTTGCAGACGACACAAAACTATTTAAAGTTGTTAAAACCCAAGAGGACTGTGGAAAACTGCAGGAGGATCTGGATAAATTGGAAGACTGGGCATCCAAATGACAGATGAAATTTAATGTGGACAAGTGAAAAGTTATGCACCTAGGAAAGAACAACCCACACTATGGTTACCCAGTGCAAGGTTCCACATTGGGAACCACCACCCAGGAAAAAGATTTAGGAGTCATCGTGGATAACATGTTAAAACCCTCCGCCCAGTGTGCAGCGGCGGCCAAGAAAGCAAATAGAATGCTAGGTATCATAAGGAAAGGAATGGAAAATAAAACAAAGGATATTATAATGCCTCTGTATTGTTCCATGGTACAACCGCACCTTGAATATTGTGTGCAATTCTGGTCACCGTATCTTAAAAAGGATATAGCGTTATTAGAAAAGGTACAGAGAAGAGCCACCAAAATGGCAAAGGGGATGGAAGGCTACTCCTATGAAGAGAGGCTACAAAGGTTAGGGCTCTTCAACCTGGAAAAGAGACGGCTGAGGGAGATATGATAGAGGTCTATAAATTAATGAATGGAGTGGAACGGGTAAACGTAGATTGATTGTTTACGCTATCAGAATATAGAAAGACTAGGGGACATGTAATGAAGCTATAGGGTAAACTATTTAAGACAAATAATAGAAAATATTTTTTTCACTCAACGTGTAATCAAACTCTGGAATTTGTTACCGGAGGATGTAGTAAGAGCTGTTAGTGTAGCTGGGTTTAAAAAAAGGTTTGGACAAGTTCCTGGAGGAAAGGTCCATAAGCCATTATTAAAAAGGGACCCAGGATATCAGTGCTTGACCCAATACAAGCATTGTGAAACCTGTGTCTCTTGGGGATACTGCTAGGTACGCATGACCTAGATTGGCCACTGTTGGAAACAGGATACTGGGCTTGATGGACCTTGGTCTGACCCAGTATGGCATATCTTATGTTCTTATGTCCTTATGTCCTTGTGTCCTTGTGCTGGTGGTGCGCAGTCCCAGGCCTTCCAGTGTGCTGGAAGGCGGCTGCCTATGGTACGTGATATGGGGTAGGGGTGCCTGCCTAGACATCCACGCTTTCCCCCTGCCAATGTTCTGTGCCCTTTGGGGTACTTTCTGGGTACTGTCCCCTGGGACACTGTGGGACACACACTCGTGGCCGTGTTTGCCCTTGGTCAGTTGCTGTCTTGCTGGTTTTCCGCTTCTACATTCCTATGTGTCACCTAGGCATCTGCCTAGCCCACCCTGTGCCCCAGCTGCCCCACTGCATGTCCTGCCTGCAGCCCCCTGTACCCCATTTGCAGCCTCACAGTAGTGCCCTCTCGTACTTGGGCACTGTGATGTTGCTGCACATGTATCGCTACTATCACATTATTTGGTTTCTCTGCCTTTGCTGCACATTGCTGACTGAAATGGTCTCTCTCCCCTGCAAATGTGCCTCTAGCATGAGGTTTTCACTGGCGCTAATTTTCAGAGCTTTATTTCATGGCGTTAGTGTGCATGGAGCCTCTCCCTGCCCACTCTCCGCCCATTGACCCTTTACTCCACCCTCTGGGAAGCCTTACTCCACCCTCTGCGCACCTTAACGCCGCCGAAGACATTATTGCGCGATACGTGATGTTCCCGCATGGTAATGCACCATTATCGTGCGATAACGTCACGTATCGCGTGATAACATCGCAGCCGTGCCGTTAGCGCCGTTTAGTAAACATACCCCTTATAGTTCATTACAGGAAGAAATGAAATGCATTTCTGTTTCTTTCTTCCATGTTTCACAGCTTGGTGTCTGATTTTGGGTTTTCAGTTTCAATTTTTGTCATTTGTAATTTCTTATTCTTTAATTGGTGATGGTCTGTGTTTTCCATGTGCAGCTGAGATAAGGCCTTCTGTTAATATGTAGGTTTTCTCTAGGAATCTGTAGTAGTTCAGCTTGTTCTCTTTTCCAACTGGGAGTTACTGGCGTGTTAGAATATTTGCAGTGCTGATTTTCCATAGGTAGGGTTGGTGCAATTAGAGTTCTTGATGCAGGTGTTGTGTCTGCAGTGTTTTGTGTTTCACGCTCAGTGTTTTAGCTGTGGAGAGAGTTAGTGATGTAGTCTCTGATGTGAGTCTAAAATTTCTATAGAATTTGTTTATGTTGAGATGTAAAGTGAAACACCCTAGTTCAGCTCTGCTTCTGTTGGGAGAGTTTATTAGTGAGTCTGGAGTGTTCCATATGAATCCAACAAAGGGCAGTATATCAAGTCCAATAAACTCTAAACTGTGAATAATTATGCCCTATCAGACTGATATTCAGGCAATTATGCATTTGCTGGCAAATGCATAATTATTCTAACCTTGTATTTTCAAAAAAAATATGCAGATAATATCAGGATTTAAAATTGCAGATACTATCTGTATACTAATGGGGCATGTTAGGGAAGGAGCCAGGGGTAAGCCAGAAAATTATCCAGATGGTGGCAATATTCGGCCATTATTCAGGTAAGTTGCACGTTTAGTTTAGGTCTGTAGAATATCAGGTCGAGCCTAAGCAGATCACTATCACTCTGTATATTCAGCGTGCGATCTATATGGATAGTGACAGAGAATACACAGATTAAATTAAATGGGAGGGTGGCATTTAACGAGCCAGTGGGCTGAAAATTTACCCCTGTTTACACAGCTTACACTGCAAGATTGGACAGATGGGGAGGGGTGCACAAAAAGCAAAAGTTGCTCAGGGTGTTACAGCTCTTTGAGCTAGCCTTGGACCGAGGAGTAGTTTGTGGAAATATTTATTTTTCCAGGAATAAGCAGGAAATCAGTCCTCACATATAGGTGACGTAGACACCAACAGAGCCGTCACAGAAGCATCTCCCCTTTGGGAGATGCCACCACACATATGTGGTCCCCTTCCCACCTAAGGGTGCTATCTTACTCCTGCTGATTATCCTGCTGAATACCCTGCTGTGTTCCTGTGCTGCTGCATCGGACTGCCCGTGTTTGTTCTCTGTCCCCCCCAGGTACCGCCTCCATTCCCGCCGGAAGTGACGTGGGTCTCACCGTGTATAACATCCACTCCGGTGCGGCGCCCGCCGAAGAAGCGCGCACAAGGAGCACGACCTGCTCCTTGTGCGAGCTCCTTGGGACGGGGCGAATATCCCAAGGCCTCATCCCCTACTGCCGCCTCGGCTGCTCCTTCTCACTCCTCGCCTCCACGTTGTCCCACCCCTGTTACCTCTGGTCTGTTGTCGACTGCTGCTTTCTGTAGCCAACTATCCTTGGCTTTCTTTGGATCTCTGTTGTTGCTCCTTTTCCTCTCCATGTCTACTATCCCTGTGCACTGGGGCTGGCGGCCCGCTATGCCCAGTACTGTCCCCCCTGGTCATCTTGCTCGTCAACTTTCTAATCTGACCTATTGCTCGTCTACTTCTTCCTGCCCTCCCCCTCCTCTTTCCCCCTCTCTTGTGTTCCTGCAACTTGCTCTGCTAAACTGTCGTTCTGTTCGCTCGAAGACTCTTTTGGTTAACGATCTCATTACACAGTATGGTCTTGATCTCTTCTTTCTGACTGAGACGTGGTTGAAGGAAGGCGATGAGTCCTTCCTTAATCGCTGTCTCCCGCCAGATTATTCTTTTCTGTCTACATCCCGTCGGGGGAGGAGCGGCGGAGGTGTAGCTGTTGTTTACCGCTCCTCCCTCCCCCTCTCTGAGCTCCCCACCTCTTCCTCCCTACTCTACCCAGAATCCCTGCTTCTACGCTTAGACTCTCATTCTTCCCCCTATCACTTTCTTCTTGTTTATGCTCCCCCCTCTCTCTCTGTCTCTGCATGGGATTCTCTCCTTGCTACCATTTCTGAAGCCTCCCTTCTCTACCCGCACCTCCTAATTTTGGGTGACTTCAATGTTCACGTTGATTCTCCCTCTTCGACGAGGGATCTTTCCTTTCTCACTTTTCTCTCCGATTTGTCTCTTCGTCAATTTGTTTCTTTTCCCACCCATGTTGCTGGTCATACGCTCGATCTCCTTATTACTTCCAGCTCTTCCTTTGCTTCGCCCTCCTCCATTTCCTCCCTTGGTCTGATCACTTCTGTCTTCTTTTCTCCATCCCTGCTTTGGCCCCCCCATCTGCTTCTTTAACAACCCTGGGTACATCCTCCACCCCCAGCTCTAGCCTTCCGTTGTTTTCCCGTAAACTCGCTGCTGATGCCCTTCTCCGATTCCCTCCCTCTGCTTCGATTTTCCCTGAGGACTTTGCCTCTCTCTCTGACGTCCAAGCTCTTCAATGGCAATCCGTACTTTCTTCTGCCCTTGACCATGTTGCCCCCCTTTGCCTTCGTCTGCCCCCCCGTTGTCACCCTCACCAACCCTGGTTTCACCCTGGCCTTCTCCTACATCGGAAATATCTTCGTCGTTCAGAACGCATATGGCAGAAACTTCCACCCCCCTCTAACCTGCAAAGTTTCCGCCTATGCCATCAGCACTATCGCATTCTCCTTCACTCTGCAAAACGTGATTATTACTTGAATCTTATCTCTTCTTCGTCAAATTCCTCTCGTCAGCTCTATTCTATTCTTCGCTCTCTCACTGCGTCTCATTCTGCCTCCTCCCACTCGCCCCCCTTTTCGTCCCCTTTCCCAGATCCCTCCTCTCTTGCCTCTTTTTTGTTTCTAAAGTTCATACTCTCTGCCAGTCCTTTCCCACCTGTCCCCCTCCCCTTTCCCCTCCTGCCACCTCCTCTCCTCCTTCTCCCCCCTTTCCTAGTGCTCCTACTCCTGCGTTGTCTCATGTTTGGTCTTCCTTTGCGGCAATCACACCGGCCATTCTTCAAAAAACCTTTTTGTCTCTCCGTAAAACCACTTGTTCAGCTGATCCTATTCCCTCCCATTGGCTCCTAGAGCCTCCCCTATCCCTTTCACCCTATATCCTTTCTCTTTTCAACTCTAGCTTATCCTCCGGTCTCTTTCCCTTACCCTGGAAGCATGCTATCGTTCGTCCCATACTGAAATCCCGTTCCTCTGACCCTTCTGTTCTTTCTAGTTGGCGCCCCATTTCTAATCTTCCTTTTCTCTCTAAATTTCTTGAGAAACTGGTTTTCCTCCAACTTTCCTCCCATCTTGAATCTTCCCTCACTCTTCACCCCCGTCAAGCTGGTTTTCGTCCTGGCCACAGCACAGAAACGGTTCTTCTTTCTCTTCTTAACGAACTTCACACTGCTCACGATCACGGTCTTTACACTTTAGCTGTCTCTCTCGATCTTTCTGCAGCGTTTGATCTGGTGGACCATCGCACACTCCTTGCTCGTCTTCAAGAAGCTGGTCTTTCTGGTGTGGTTCTTCAATGGTTTCACTCTTTTCTCTCCTATCGCTCTTTCTCAGTTGTAACCGGGTCTTCATCTTCAGCTTCCACTCCTCTTTCCTGTGGTGTGCCCCAAGGGTCTGTTCTTGCCCCTCTGCTCTTTAATGTTTTTCTAGCCCCTCTTGTCCTTATAATCCAGCAGTTTGGTATCTCGGCATATTATTATGCCGATGACATCATTTTATTACATCACACCGATTCCCTTACTCCTGATCTCTCCCCTCTTAATCTTTGCCTCACTGCTGTTGCCTCCTGGTTTTCCTCTAATTTTCTTCACGTAAACCCGGCTAAGTCTTTTGCTATTTGGTTCACATTTGGAAGCCCTTCCCCCACCTGTGCTCCCTCCTTTTCTTCCCAACCTATTCCTCTTGTCTCTTCTATTCGTTACCTTGGTGGTGTTCTTGATTCTGCACTTTCTTTTAAGGAGCATATCTCGTCAGTTGTTCAGCGTTCTTTTCATTCCCTTAAACAACTCCGGGCTGTGCGCCCTTTTATTTATTTATTTATTTATTTAAAGTTTCTTTTATACCGCACTATTCGGCATCAGCGCGGTTTACATGGAACAAAAACATCTCAGTACATTTAACAAGTATGAGTTTACAGATAACAGTTTAAGAACTTGGATAACTGGGAAAATCTATTTGTAGAACCATTCCATAAACTATTTACATAAGATCAACAAAAACATATGTATTTAAATTTACCTGAGATCAACAACATAAATATTTCTAAGTGTATATACAACTGCATTGCGTAATTCTAATGCATTTGGGTTTTTTGTTAAACATTGGAGGTATATGTTGGAGGTGATCTATATTACGGTGGCTGAAAGTATTCCATGAATAAATAGTGCTTGATCGCCTTTCTGAATTGTTTAATATCTCGTATTGCTCTAATATCTGGGGGAGTTTGTTCCAGCATCTAGGAGCAAAAGAATTAAAAGCCCTGTTGATCGTTGATTGGGACCAATTTGTGGTTTCACTGGGTATGACTAGCATGTTTTCAGTGAGAGGTCTTCTTGCTCTTGTGCTAGGTGTTTTACAGATGAGGTCAGCGATCGTTGATGGCAAAATGTTATGGAAGGCTTTGAATGTGATAAGGAGTGCTTTATAAGTAATTCTGCATCTTATTGGGAGCCAGTGTAGGTCCATTAGGATTGGCGTAATATGGTCTCTTCTTGATGCGCCAACTAAGAGCCGTGCCGCAGCATTCATTACTAGTTGCAACGGGTTGATGGTGTTCATAGGTAAGCCATTTAAGACAATATTTGCATAGTCAAAGTGAGGAGTGACTATTGCCTGGAATATTGAACGGAAGTCATTTGCTTCTAACATGGGTTTTAGGTGGCGTAGGCTTTTTATCTTAAAGTAAATCATTTTTACTGTACTTTTTATATGCTCAGTAAAATCTAGCCGTTGATCTAGTATAACACCTAGGTAGCGGATTGACTTCTTAATTGGGAGCTCAGCATTTCTTACTTTGAGTGAGACTGGTGGGGAGAATAGCTTGTTTCTGGTGACAACCAAGACTTCTGTCTTCTTGAGATTAACTCGCATGTTTTGGGCTAAGAGCCAATCTGTTATTGAATTGAAACAGTTGGTTAAGTTAGTGTAATTTGGACTTGTGGTGTCAATAGGAGTGAAGATAAGCACATCGTCTGCATAGATGAGGCAAGATACATTGAAGGATTTGGTGATTTGGCAGATTGGCTGCATATATATTGAAAAGCAGCGCAGAGAGGGAGGATCCCTGTGGGACTCCTTGCGTTTGGAGGAATGGTTCAGATGTGTTTGAGCCAATGCGAACTTGTTGCTGTCGATTTTCCAGGTATGATTTACACCAGTTCAATGCTAGACCTTGAATACCCTTTTCAAAGAGTCGTGATAGTAGTATCTTGTGGTCGACTGAGTCAAATGCAGCTGATATATCTAGGAAAATCATTGCTACACCTGACTTTATGTTATTGATCGTGATGATTAGTGTGTTGATTAAGGAGGTCATGAGGGTCTCGACGCCATGTGCTTCCCTGAATCCATGCTGGCTCTGATCTAACGGGGAATATGTGTCAATATACTGCTGTATTTGGCGTTGAGTCTCCTTCTCCAGTATTTTGGCAAGTATCGGGATACTGGAGATTGGGCGATAGGATTCTTCCTTCTTTGGGTCCATTTGATTGTTCTTTAATAGTGGTCGTATTGAAGTTTGCTTGAGTGCGACTGGGAAGGTTCCTGATGAAAAGGAAAGGTTTGCGATTTTAGCTATGTATGGACTGAGATCCGATCTCATTGATTTGATCCAGTGTGCTGGGCATGGGTCATTAGCTGCAGTTGTTGTATTCAAAGTAGCAATAATTTCTTCAATTGTTTTGGATGATGGAGGTGAGATACTGAGGAGCGGTTCTTGAGGTTGTGTGGACTGAGGGGAAACTTGTAAAGAAGTTGAATTTGTTCTGACTAATTTGGATTGGATATAGTTAGCATACTGTTGAGGTTGGATATGTTCTTGCTGTTGAGGTGACGGCTCCTTTGATAGTGCTTTAACTAAGTTGAATAACTCGCGTGGTTTATTCAGAGCTCGATTGAGTAAGTCAGCATGGAATTCCTTCCTTTTGGACCACATTAGGTCACGGTGATTTTTGAGATGTTCCATGTATTGATCCTGAATGACACTATCGCGGGTGCGCCTCCACTTTCTTTCTAGTCTCCTAAGTTGGAGTAGAGATGAACGAATTTCAGGAGAGAACCAGGGGGCATTTTTCTTTCTATTGGCACCATTGTTAGCAGCTGTCCTATTTTGCATTGGAGGTAGTATAGAATACTGGTGGAGAGTCTCGTTCCAGTTGTCAACCATTTCATCAACGTTGTTAGATGGCTTTGATAATTTAGGTAGTACTTGTGCTTTGATCGAATTCTCTGTGCTTTTCTCTCCTCCTCTGCTCTGGCCACACTTCTCTTTTCCCTTGTGATGTCTCGCCTTGATTATTGTAATGTCTCCCTAGCTGGTCTCCCACAGTCCCAACTATCTCGTCTTCAGCGTGTCCAGAATACTGCCGTTCGTCTTCTTACTTACGCTTCTCGCTATGATCATGTCACCCCTCTTCTTCTCCAGCAGCACTGGTTACCCATCCCATTTCGTGTTCAGTACAAAATCCTCACTTTTGCACATAGGGTGGTTCGCACGAGTATCCCTCTTTATCTTGCTGATCTGATCCATTTCCGTACTTCTCATCGTCTGCTCCGCTCTATTCACACAAACCGGATGTCTCTCCCTTCTCCCTCTCAGGCCCACCTTGAATCTACCCGTTCTTCCGCTTTCTATTTCTTGTGCCCTAAACTTTGGAATTCGCTCCCCCCTCCCCTCCGTGCAGAAGAGTCCTTCCAGTCCTTCAAAGCGCAACTCAAAACCCATCTCTTTTGTCTGGCTTTTAACCTCCCCCTACAGTCGTGTCTCCCTCTCCTTCCTCCTGTTGATGTATGCTTTGCCTGTTGTTTTTCCCTGCTATTTCTCTAGTCTTTTCTATTCCTTAATGGTGTTCCTTTCCTCCCTAGCAGTCTATATTTTTAATGTTTTTAAATATTTTAATTTATTGTAAACCGCTCAGATGCCTTTGGCCTTGGGCGGTATAGTAAATCTTTTAATAAACATAAACATAAACATTTATTTATTTTGACAGTTTTGTATACCACCTTATCCTTCAATCAAAGTGGTCACAACACAGTTGGGGGATACATTTAACACGAGAGGATATGAGACACATACACTAATACTTACAGGGAACATGGGCTATGGAGGGTTAAGTGGCTTGCCCAAGACCACAAGGAGCACCTGTGGGACTAGAAACCCCAGTCCTTCTGGCCCAAGGTTGCTGTCCTCTAGTGGGATTTGAACCCCTGACCTACCGGCCTGAGGTACCTTGCCCCAACCACTAGGCCACTCCTCCCTACTTAGTCTTCCTTTTTCTGCCAAGCCTTACAGACATCTGTACGCCTGAAATCTCTCCGGCAATCCAGACCCGGATCTCTGCCTGCCTTTCTGACATTGCTGCCTGGATGTCTCACCGCCACTTGAAACTGAACATGGCCAAGACTGAACTTCTTATCTTTCCCCCTAAAACCTCCCCTCCCCTCCTCTTTCTCCTTTCTCAGTCTCTGTGGATAACTGTACTCCTTCCTGTTTCCTCAGCCTGCAATCTGGGGGTTGTCTTTGACTTCTGTCTCTCTTTCTCCACACATATTCATCTGATAGCTAAGACCTGCCGTTTCTTTCTCTATAGCATCAGCAAAATCTGCCCTTTCCTTTCTGAACACACTACTAAAACGCTTATCCACTCCTTAATCACCTCCCGTCTTGACTACTGTAACCTACTCCTTACTGGTCTCCCTCTGAATCATCTCTCTCCCCTTCAGTCTGTTCAACACTCTGCTGCGCAGCTAATCTTCCGCCAGCCTCGTCATGCCCATATTACTCCTTTTCTCAAGTCACTTCATTGGCTTACTATCTGTTTCTGCATCCAGTTCAAACTTCTCCTGCTGACCTATAAATTAATTCACTCTGCGACTCTTCTCTGCCTTTCTTCTCTTATCTCTCCTTACAACCTCCCTCGGGAACTCCACTCTTCTAGCAAACTGCTTCTATCTATGCCCTTCTCTTCTACTGCTAACTCCAGACTTCGCTCCTTTCACCTTGCTGCGCCTTACGCCTGGAACAAACTACCTGTGTGTGTACGCCAGGCACCTTCTCTAACCCTCTTCAAATCCAGGCTGAAAACTCACCTCTTTGCTGCTGCTTTTGGATCTTGACCCACCTCATCTCCTTTTTCTTTCCCCTTGTTTTATCCCTGCCTATACCTTCTGTGTTTGTCTTGACTAGATTGTAAGCTCTGATGAGCAGGGACTGTCTCTTACATCTCTGTGCAGCGCTGCGTACGATTTGTAGCGCTATATAAATGCTCAGTAGTAGTAGTAGTAGTCTTTCTTCCTTGGAAAAAGTTGATTTTCTCATGCACTTCTGTGCCTTTTCCGGCTAACGCCGGTCCCTTTCCCACCTCCCAGCCCCGCTGCTCCAGCCTTGGGCCTTAGAACCTGTTAGGCTTTTCTCCATCCAGCGTGTTTCACGCCTTTATCAACTGCTGGTAGCATTGAAGGTCTGACCTTGCTGGGGCCCTTTTTGCCCCAATGGCCAATGGATTTAAGAAGTGTGATTGGTGCTCCAAAAACATGTCCCTCACCGACGCACATGATTGTAGCCTTCGGTGTCTGGGTGCTGACCACGACCTGGAGGCGTGCTCCTTGTGCAAAAAGATATCCACTAAGACCATCCATAGTCTCTGGCAGAAGCAGGACGATATCGTCCATATGGCAGACTCAACCCTAGTATCTCCAGTAGCTGCATGCTCTAAGGCCTTGCACGGATCCTTGGAGTCCTATAAAAGTCCTGCGGTTCCCGAGCAAACACGCAGACACTCTGATCAGGGTTCCCGAGAGCGAGAGCGTAAGAAGAAGACAAAATCCTCAAGGGTTTCATCCTGGGAAGCGGACAAGCATGACGAGTCCCCTGGTGAGTGCTTCTGGCTCCAGCCAAGCTTCGGCAGCGATTCATCGAAGATTGGATTCAACGATGCCCTTATAGCTATCGGGCCTCGGGTCTTTGACAGAATACTCATACTGGGAGTCTGATGAGACTTCCCCAGAGACACGGTCACACTGTGACATTCCCTCTAACCCATCTCCGCCAGCATCGAGGTGGTGGTCCCCACCTAAGGACACCTCATTCCTCGAGTTTGTCCGGTACATGGAGAAGGCACTCCCTCACCACAGAGTTGGAGGAGGACCCTCGCATGGAGGAACTCAAAATCCTCCAGTGCAAGGCCCCACCCATGGAGCCCCTCACAGTCCCCACCCAAGGAGCCCCTCACAGTCCCCGTCCCCTCTATCCTCAATTGATGACTCCTCAGAATGTGGGAGGAACCAGCATCGGTGCCGATTGTTAGCCGATGTGTGGACACCATGTGGACCCGGCTTCAGGAAGGCGCAACTCCCTCACACCTCCATGGGTTGAGTTGGCCATGCGTTGACAAAAACACCTGAAGACGCACTCTTCAGTGCCCCCGGGCAGGGAGTCTCGGCCCTCGGGCGTAAATGTTACCAGGGCTGGATGCTGGCGTGCCATGTACAAGCATACCAGCTGTATATCAGCATGTATCTCCGAGACCTAACTAAAGAACTCGGGGGGGGGGGGGGGTCGTGGCAGGCCTCAATGGAGACCACCTCCAACGCTTCCAGATCCTCACGAATTCTGTTGGTGAGTGCTCAAAATACCTGTCTTGAGCAGCCTACAATGGTGGCTGCCGCAGGCATTGGCGCCTGACGCCAGGCCTGGCTCCAGGCATCAGACCTCGAGCAATGGGTTCAGGAAAAACTCCTTGACGTCCTTTGCCTTGGGAAAAATCTCTTTTGCAAGCCGATGGAGGACAGGGTGGCTTAGATCGAGACAGAGTATGTTACTAGGACTCGACTCTCGAGGAAGAGTTCCACTCTTCCCAGGAAGAAACCACCCGGGAAAAGGCCTCCCCTTCCGCAGGAAGGGCCAGCCTTATCGAGGTTATACTCCATACCCTGCCACCCAGACCCCTCAGCAGGGTCATCAAGGCAAGGGAGCAGGCCAGGGCCCACATACGCCTAAGGGCTCCAAGCCCCAGACACCAGCCCCAGCTCAGACTGGGTCAGGGTTTTGATTCCCAAAGCATAGCCTCTACCCATGGAGGATCAGCTATCAACAGGAGGGCGCCTGACTCATTTTGCTCATTGGTGGGCTGCCTTCCCCACCAACTCCTGGGCACTTCAGATGGTCGGAGAAGGTTATTTCTTCATCTGGACCAGAAGTCGCCTCTTTTCTTTCCAGGAGAGCCCCCTTGGACTCCTCTGAACCAGGCCCTGATACTAGAGGAACTCACAGGCCTTCTCAGGGACAGGGCTGTGCAGCTGGTACTACTCCACTTAAGGGGGAAGGGGTTCTACTCCAGGTACTTTCTGGTCCCAAAAAGAACAGGAGGCCTAAGGCCCATCCTGGACTTGAGAAACCTGAACAAATTCCTGGTGTGGGAGAAGTTCAAAATGCTCTCCCTTGGAATATTGCTGCACTACCTCCAGCAGGGAGATTTTGGCTATGCTCCTTGGACCTAAAGGATGCTTATACCCACATCCTTATTCATCCCAGTCACAGGCAGTACCTAAGGTTCATGGTCAGGGGTGACCACTACCAGTACAGGGTACTTACCCTTCGGCCTAGCCTCCACACCAAGTTTCTTCACCATACCTGGATGACTGGCTAGTAAAAGGAGACACTGCCTCAGTAGTGCAACAGGCCATGGCCCACACCATCAAGCTCCTACAACATCTGGGGTCTATAATAAACCACCCCAACTCCCACCTCACTCCAACACAGGACCTGGAGTTCATAGGCACTCGCCTGGACACTCTCCAAGCCAGGGCCTGCCTGCCTCCCCCTGGACAGGGCAGATCATCTCAGGGTCCTGGGGACCAAGGAGCAGCACAGTCACGCTGTGTCGGTGTGTTCCATACTCGGCCACATGGTTCCACAGTCCATATGGTCCCCAATGCCTGCCTCCATATGCGGGCAGCTCAGTGGTGCCGCCTCTCACAGTGGATGCAGGCCACGGGCAGGCTCCGGGACAAGGTCTCGGTGTCCTGTCAATTAGCAGAGTTGCTCATTTGGTGGCAGGATACACAGCACCTGCAGAAAGGCATACCCTTTTCAACATCCAAATCCCCAGAGGGGCCTCACTACAGACGCCTCACTACTGGGCTGAGGTGCCCACTGCGAGGAACTGTGCACGCAGGGAAACTGGTCTCTCGAGGAGAGCCAGAAGCAGATCAACCTGCTGGAGCTCAGAGCCATTTTTCTGGTGTTCAGGGCCTTCCAACACCGCCTGCAGGATCAGTTGGTGCTGGTCCAAACAATCAGGTCATGATGTTCTATTTGAACAAACAAGGGGGCACAGGGTCTCATTGCCTCTGCCAGGAGACAATAGCCCTCTGCTCTCGTACGTGATCAGTTAGGGAATGCTCCTCAGGGTGGTATACGTTCGTGGCCAGGACAGTGCCCTAGCGGACAGGCTGAGCCGGGACCTCCAGCCAAATGAGTGGCACCTAGACCCCAGGGTAGTGCAGCGGCTATTCCTACTATGGGGAACACCAAGTCTCGACCTCTTTGCCAGCCCAGCCAATGCTCAGCTGCCATGCTTCTGCTGTCCCCAACACCCATCCCGGATAGTGGAAGATGCCTTCCTCATCTCGTGGTCAGAGGGCCTTCTGTATGCCTTTCCTCCCACACCACTAATCACACGGTCCCTCTTCATGGTTCAGCGGGACGAGGCTTCCATGATCCTGGTGGCCTCATGGTGGTCCAGGAAGCCTTGGTTTCTCCTGTTACTCTGCCTCTCGATGGAGCTCCTGGTCCCTCTGGTGAGTTAACCAGAACTGCTGACCCAGGAGAAGGGCTTGCTTCTCCACCCTAGCCTGAAGTCCCACTTGCTAACAGCATGGCTGCTGAACGGGTTGCCCTAGCACCCTTTAACCTTCCCAATGAGGTGGAGGAAGTCCTCCTGGCCTCTCGTAAAGATTCCACAAGATGAGCCTACACCTTCAAGTGGCACAGATTTTCAGTATGGTGTGACTCATTCTCTTGCCAGGTGCACACAGTGCTCCAATACTTGCTCCACCTTTTGCAAGCCAGACTTAAGTCCAACTCCGTTAGGGTGCATCTGAGCGTGCTCTCCGCGCATCATCATTCCATAGAGGGCAAGCCTTTTTCTGTCCAGCCCCTCATTACTCGATTCATGCGGGACTTGCTGCTCTCTAAACCTCCCATCTGGCCACCGCCGGCGGAATGGGATCTCAGCGTGGTTCTGACGCAGCTTACCAAACTGCCTTTTGAACTTTTGGCTACCTGCCATTTGTGTTACCTATCTTGGAAGGTGGTCCTTGGAAGATGGTCTTCCTGGTGGTGCTCACCTCTGCCCGCAGAGTCAGTGAGCTTCAGGCCTTGGTGGCTGAGCCACCCTACACTAGGTTCTACAAGAATAGGGTCATGCTTCGCACCCACCCTAAATTCCATCTGAAAGTGGTATCCGCCTTCCACCTCAACCAAGAGGTGGTGCTCCCTACCTTCTTTCCACGGCCTCACGCTGACAAGACAGTGGCCGTTCTCCATACTCTGGACTGCAAAAGGGCCCTGTCCTTCTACCTTCAACGTACTCAGGGCCACCGCAAAGTCTCACAGCTTTTCGTTTCATACGACCCCAGTCAACTGGGGGAAACTGTCATCAAGCAGACCCTGTCCCACCTGGGTGACAGACTGTATCACCTTCTCCCATGATCAGGCAGGGCTACCGTTGGAGCACCGGGCCATGGCGCACAATGTCAGGGTAATGGCAACTTCAGTTGTGAGCCTACATTCTGTCCCCATGGTGGACATCTGCCGAGCTGCCACCTGATCCTCCGTCCACACTTTTGCAGCTCATTACTGCCTGGAGAGGGAGTCCCAACAGGACAGTGCCTTCAGCCAGGCCGTATTCCGTAATCTGTTCGGGGTTTAGGCAATTCCTGCCCTCTGACCCTTCTTGTTCAGGCTACTGGAGCCATGGTTCTCCCTGGACACTGGGGTCTTCAGAATCTGCCCTCAGATTCGCTTGCGGCTGCTCACGACTGGGCCATGTTTTTCCTTTTTCTACAGGTTCTCGGGAGCCTGTAGCTAGGGAGTCCCATATATGTGAGGACCGACTTCCTGCTTGTTCCTGGAGAAAGCACAGTTACTCACCTGTTCTTCAGGGACAGCAGGAATCAGTCCTCACAACCCTCCTTCCTCCCCTTGGAGTTGCTGTACATTTTGGCCATCTTCTTTTGTCGGCTCTAGCTAGGTCATCTGACTAAGTAAGATGGCACCCTTGGGCAGGAAGGGGACCACGCATGCATGGTGGCATTCCCCAAAGGCTTTCTCGAAAGCTGGGGAGATGCTTCCACGAGGGCTCTGGCATCAGTGTCACCCATATGTGAGGACTGATTCCTGCTGTCCCTAGAGAACACCTGTTACAGGTGAGTAACTACGCTTTATGGAAGGAGTAGTAGATGTATGGAATAGTCTACCAGTGGAGGTGGTAGAGGCAAGTACTTTATCGGAATTCAAGAAAGCATGGATTAACACAGAAGATCTCTAAAGGAAAAAAGGGACTGTAAGTAGTTGGTATAAAGGGCAGACTGGATAGGCCATATGGTTTTTATTTGCCATCATTTCTGTTTGGTTCTATAGTAATTCTAGCAGAAGGTGGGAATCCTTATAGGCTATAATGGGCTCAGAAGACCACAGCAAGGTGTAGCTAGCAGGCAGGGCCAGCCTGTCTACTAGACAGGCTAGACAACTGCCTAGGGCAGCAGACCTCTGTGGGTGGCAGGCTATGTGCTTGCCACACATGGCCTGCTGCCCCTCCTCCCTGCATGCTGAGCCACCCTGCCACTCTCCCTGCTGCTGTGGATTCTGGCAGCATAATCGGAGTGTGGGGGGGGTTAAGCTTGGCAGCAGGCCATGTACTTCGGCACATATGGCCTATGGCTTCTGATTCCCCGAAGTTGTTACGGGGGGGGGGGGGGGAGAAGCGGCAGGTCATGTGTGCTGAAGCATATGGCCTGCTACTGAGTCGCGTCGACCCCGCTGCTGGAATCAGTTTCAGTGGTGGGCGGTGGTGCAGCTCGGCATGGGGGGAGGGGAGGGCGGCGTGGCTTAGCGCACAAGGGTGGGTGTCTGCACAGCTGGGGCTTCTGCCTAGGGCGGCAGAAACCCTTGAACCCTTGGGTTGGCCCTGCCAGTAGGTGTCTTCCAATCAGCATGAAAAGTATGCAAATACAAGCTTTTGTGACCAGAGCCTTTCAGATGTGAGAAGAATGGAACCCATGGGAACTTGAAAGCTCATGTACAATAATTTTTTCTGGCTAAATCCTATATTGGTGTGGTAAAATGTATTACAGTTTTGATGAAACTACATGATTGTTACTGATGTAATTGTAAGATTTTCATTTTACTGAATTTATCGTGGAATAATTTTTTTAACGATATTAACCTAGAATGCAATAACAAACACATCACTTAATTTAAAATTGAAAGTATGGAATAATTTTTATTAAGCTATAATGCCATAACACATACACAATTTTATCCACATTAGTACATACCAGTATTAGTGTAGTACTTTTTAAAAAATTTCCTGGTATTAATTTCTTAGTTTACAGAATTTCACAAGTAAATGCAATTCTTAAGACTAAACTCAAGAAAACTTTCAAGAATACAGTACTAGCCTTTGTCTCAATATCATTCACATTATGAAGAGAGGTGAAATATCTATATATATTATTGCATTTTTTCTTCCACTTATATCAAATTTACAACCACGCTTATCTGTTTCTGTGCTCTTCTGTGTACACAGTTTTTCGTTTCAGTATGGCATTGTAGTGTAATCATTTTGAAGACATTTTTCATGCCGGTTAGGGATTGAAATTTTATTTGTTACTCGACATGTAACAACAACAAATTACAGCCAAGTTTAAAAAAGCCAGAAAAATACTTTTCTGCCTAGCCGTTTCGATGCCGGTTCCCCTTCCTGCCTCGGCTCAGTACACCGGTATCGAGTCCGGTTCATATTTTTGTTTTTTGTCCTTAGAGACTAGCATTCGTGCTCTTTTTCTTCTTAGCTGGCAGTCCGGTCCTTTAACCTTGCAGGGGCCCTTTTTCCCCCGATGGCTGTCAGCGGGTTTAAAAAGTGTGATTGATGCACGAGGTTAATGTCTCTCACCGACACACATGACTGCTGCCTCCGTTGCCTCGGGCCCTACCACGACCCGAAGGTCTGTGGCCCATGTAAGAAAATGTCTGCCAAGGCCTTGAGGAGCAGGCAGCAGCAACATGATAAGATTTTTCCCAAGTTCGTACCTGCCCGGGCCTGGACCTCATCGGAGGCCTCGACATCTCGGGAGCTCTCTGACCTTGAGCAGCGTCAAGTGTCCTCTGAAAGGGGGTCTCCCTTGCGGAAACACCAGAAGAAGAAAAAATCCATGAGGGTGGTGTCCTCAGATGGCTCCGAGCGGCCGAACCGGAGACACCGAGGCAGGTAAGCACTGTCCTCATTGTGGACTCTTCTCCAGGAGAGCCGACATTGGGCCCAACGGTGTCAGGTCTCAACCCGGGGGCTGCGGAGCCTCCTGAGCTCGGTGTCAGGATGATGGCCTTGGAGCGCAGCATGACTGCCTTCATAGACCAGCAGCGGGCACTAATAGCTGGTCTCACCGGTCCATCTGCCCCGACCACCGGGACATCGACGTCAAAGTCGACCCCGGAGGCTGAGCCGATCCTCGAGTCACTAAGGTTTTGAGTCGATCCTCGGCCGAGGTCACCCTCGACCTCCCTTCAGGGCCAAGGTCATCGACGCCGATTCCACCGGTGTCGGGGCGGTCGAGACTGAAGCCCTCGAGGCTGGAGCCGCTCGATTCCTCCTCGGAGGGGTCCGGTTGGGAAACGGAGGACGATGAGTCACCAGACACCCACCGGACCAAGTACATTCCCTCGGATTCCTCGGGTTCTAAACCTCAGAGAAATTCCCCCAGAGGACACCCAGTTCTTGGACTTCGGAACATGGCAAAGGCTTTGTCATTCCCAGCGGAGGCCTAGGAGGAGCCTCGAACCGAAGAGCTCGAGATCCTCCAGTATGACTTCCCCCTCGGGAAGCCCTTACTGTATCGGTGCCTCCCATTCTGGAAAGGCTGATGCTCCGCATGTGGGAGACACCAGCCTCGATGCCGGTGCTTAGCAGGCGAATCGATTCCATCTATCGAGTTTGCAAGAGGCCTGGGTTCCAAAAAGCACAACTGCCGCACAACTCCATGGTTGTGGAATCGGAATCAAGAGCCAGAAGACGCACTCCTCGGTGCCTCCTGGCTGGGAGGCCTGCAACATGGATGCCCTCTACAGAAAGTGCTACCAGGGTTCGATGCTGTCATGCCTAATCCAGACATACCAGCTGTACATGGGCATGTACCTACGAGACCTGGCAAAGGAGATTGCCGGGTTCTCAGCTGGTCTCTCCGAGAGACCTTTGCAGCACTTTAAGGTCTTGTCCACTGGGATTCGGGAGTGCTCGAAGTTTGACTCGAGCAGTCTGACAGCTTCGAGGCGTCGGCCCGGGTAGCTGCGGCCGGCATTGGTGCACGCCGCCAGGCATGGCTACAGTCGTCGGACCTGGAGTCATGGGTACAAGACAGGTTGATCGATTTTCTTTTCCGGGGTGAAAACCTCTTCGGCAAGCCCATGACAGAGAAGGCTGCCGAGATTGAGTCCGAGTACCTGACCCACACAAGACTTGAGAAGAAGACTTCTGCCCCTTCTAAGAAGAAGGGCTCAGGTAAGAAGCCCTTTTTCCGAGAAAAGATACTACTTACTGCAACTACCCCACATATCAGGCCTCCCCAGCTCCCCAAAAGAGGCAGCAGGCCAAGGGACAGGGGGGTGGCCCGCGTAAGCAAAAAGCGCCCAGGCACCGGCTCCGGCCCAGCCTAGAGGGGGGTTTTGACTCCCAGAGCATAGTCCCCCCTCTCAAAGGAAGCAAGGCCATGTACAGGAGGAAGGCTGACCCTGTATGCCCACTGGTGGCCAGCCATCACACCAGATACCTCGGTTCTCCAGATAGTCCAGGTGGGCTATCGGCTACATCTCACCCAGGTACCTCCCTCTTACTTTCCAGGGGAGCTTCTCGGACCCCCTCTTCACAGGGACTTCCTCTTAAAGGAGTTAGCAGGTCTTCTCGAGGATCAGGCGGTAGAACCAGTGCCCCACCACCTGCAGGGAAAGGGCTTCTACTCCAGGTATTTCCTGATACCAAAGAGAACTGGAGGCCTAAGACCCATCCTTGACCTGCGCAACTTAAACAAGTTCCTGGTGAGGGAAGAGCTCAAGATGCTTTCCCTTGGAATATTGCTGCCTTACCTCTGCCAGGGAGACTGGCTATGCCCCTTAGACCTAAAGGATGCTTATACACACACATCCTCATTCATCCAGACCACAGACAATATCTACGATTTGTGGTGGGAGGAAACCACTTCCAGTACAAGGTGCTTCCATTTGGCCTAGCCTCTGCACCCAGGGTATTCACAAAGTGCCTAGCGGTGGTGGTGGCCTTCCTAAAAAATCAGGGGATATTTGTCTTCCCCTACTTGGACGACTGGCTCATCAGAGCCAGTCAGCCCTGGAGGCCCAACAGGCCACGTCTCACACTATTCAGTTGCTACAGCACCTAGGTTTTGTGATAAATTACACAAAGTCCGCTTTGGTTCCCTCTCAGGGACTGGAGTTCATAGGAGCGAGGTTAGACACCCTTCAAGCAAGAGCTCATCTACTGGAAGACAGGGCACAGAGACTTGTGGCCCTAGTGCAGCAAGTGAGTCGCAGATCCCAGATCTCAGCAAGACATTTTCTCTGCCTTCTTGGTCACATGGCCTCCATGGTACATGTGACATCCAGTGCCCGCCTCCACATGAGAACAGCTCAGTGATGCCTCAGGGACCAGTGGACACAGGCCACAGGCCGACTCAGAGACACCATAAAGGTGTCCAAACGACTGGTGTGGTCATTGACATGGTGGCTTCAACCACACAACCTACTGGAGGGAGTGCCTTTCCAGCCTCCCCCGCACACGAGAGTGCTGACCACAGATGCATACTTGCTGGGCTGGGGAGCCCATTGCCAGGAATTGTGCACTCAGGGTATGTCATCTCCACAGGAGAGCACACAACAGATCAATCTCCTAGAGTTTCGAGCTATCCTCCTAGCTCTACGGAACTTCTGTCAAATCCTGGTTCATCAGCCTGTCCTAATTCAGATGGACAACCAAGTGGCAATGTTCTATGTGAACAAGCAGGGGGCACAGGGTCTCGCATCCTCTGCCAAGAGACCCTGGACCTATGCTCGTTTGCAGTCAGCCAAGGTATGCACCTCAAAGCAGTTTACTTGCCAAGTCAGGAAAACTTCTTAGCCGACAAGCTCAGCAGAATCCTGCAGCCGCACGAGTGGCAACTGGATCCCAGTGTAGTCCAGCAGCTGTTCCAGTGCTGGGGGCGTCCATCCATAGATCTGTTTGCGAGCCCACAGAATCACCAGTTGCCCCGCTTCTGCTCCAGACAGCCACACCCAAGAAGGGTGGCTTCAGATGCTTTCCTAATATCATAGTGGTGGGCCCTCCTGTATGCGTTTCCTCCCACGCCCCTGGTGGCTCGGACTCTATTAAAGGTCCTTCAGGACAAGGCCTCGGTCATCCTGGTAGCTCCCAGGTGGCCGAGGCAGCCATGGTTTCCTCTGCTGCTTCAACTGGCAGCAGAGGCCCTGATTCCTCTGGGATTGCACTCCAACCTCCTATCGCAGGAGGGGGGTACTCTCCTGCATCCCAACCTCAGGTCTCTCAACCTGATGGCATGGCTGCTGAAAGGGTAGTTCTCGCACCACTTCTCCTCCCTAAGAATGTAGAGGATGTACTGCTCGCCTCAAGGAGGGAATCGACTACAAAGACCTATGCGTTCAAGTGGCATAGGTTTGAGGTGTGGTGTAATAAGCAGGCAGAAAACCCTTTCTCGTGCCAAGTGTCGGTAGTATTGCAGTATCTGCTTCACCTCTCAGATTTAGGCCTCAAGTCAAACTCTGTCCGAGTCCATCTTAGTGCCTTATCAGCACACCACTCTCCAGTGGAAGGGCAACCTCTATCTGTGCATCCTTTAGTGTCCAGGTTCCTGAGAGGTTTACTTCTGCTGAAACCCCCGGTTTTCCCTCCAGCGACTGAATGGGATTTGAATGTGGTCTTAGAGCGGCTTACTCACCCACCTTTTGAGCCGATGGCTACCTGCCATCTCCGCTTCCTATCTTGGAAAGCGCTTTTCTTGGTGGCTCTTGCGTCGGCCAGACAAGTGAGTGAGCTGCAGGCTCTGGTGTCCGATAGACCGTGCACACGGTTCTATAGGAACAGGGTGGTGCTGCGCACTCAGCCCAAGTTCCTTCCGAAAGTAGTTTCCTCATTCCACCTCAACCAGGAGGTGGTTCTTCCGACCTTCTTTCCCAGGCCGCATGCCAGTTGGGCAGAAGCAGTCCTGCACACCCTGGCCTTCTACATGGAACGTATGTGGGGACATAGAAGGGCTTCTCAGCTCTTCGTCTCTTATGACCCCAGTAAGCTGGGGATGCCTGTCTCCAAGCGTACCTTGTCCACTTGGATGGCGGATTGTATCGCCTGGGCATACAGGGTGGCCGATCTTCCGTTGCAGGGTCGAGTCACGGCCCACCAGGTAAGGGCTAAGGCGGCATTAGTGGCTCACTTCCACTCTGTTCCGCTCGCAGACATCTGCTGGGCCGCCACCTGGTCTTCAAGCCAGACTTTTGCGACCCATTACTGCCTGGATAGGGAGTCCCAACAGGACAGTGCTTTCGGCCAGGCTGTACTCCGTAGCCTGTTTGAGGTTTAGGTAGCTCTTACCCTCCGACCCTTTGGTGTCAGGCTACCGGAGTGTTACGTTCTCGGTTGAACTCCTATCATGGCTGCTGTGGCTCTTCTAGAGGGAGCCTGTTTTTCAGTAAAGGGTTCTCGGTAGCCTATAGCTAGGGAGTCCCATATGTGAGGACTGACTTCCTGCTTGTTCCTGGAGAAAGTGTAGTTACTCACCTGTAACAGGTGTTCTCCAGGGACAGCAGGAATCGGTCCTCACAACCCTCCCTCCTCCCCTGGAGTTGTAGTCCTATTATTCATTTTTATTCTTTTGCCGTCTTTTTAGCTATGTCATTTGACTGAGCAAGATGGCACCCTTGGGCAGGAAGGAGACCGCGCATGCGTGATGCAATCCCAAAGGCTTTCTTTGAAAGCTGGGGATTGCTCTGCATGAGGGCTCCGTCGGTTCCGACATCACCCATATGTGAGCACTGATTCTTGCTGTCCCTGGAGAACACCTGTTACAGGTGAGTAACTACGCTATCTGGAAATGTGGTATTTATGATGGAAAGCACTATGTAAGTTTAAAACTGAAATTTCACGAATGCAACATTTTTTCTAGATGTCTGGTATGCTTTGCCAGATTTTGTGTAGGCCTTTCATTTATTCTGTCAAAGCTTCAGCTGAAGATATCGACCTACAATTTTGTTCAGAAATGCAAATACCAGGATTTTACTGACTAATGGGTCACTGGGTTCTTAAACATTTTTAAGCTTTTGGCTTTTATTTCAATGACTAATTGTCATGTTTTAGGAGTTTTTTTTAAATAGCGCTTTGTCCTTTTTGCATGTAATTTACATTGTTAAATTTTGGCAATTATGGTTTCCTGTTGGCAATGTTTTTATGCACATTTTTTTCAGGTGGCGACAGACAAGGTTGCAGAAAAGCTAAGTTCTACTCTCTCATGGGTGAAGAACACAGTCTCGCATACTGTCAGTCAGATGGCCAGTCAAGTGGCAAACCCATCAGCTTCATTACACACTACATCCTCATCTACCACTCTGTCTACCCCAGCAATCTCCCCTTCTTCACCAGCACAGCTGAGTCCAGATGAGGTTGAATTATTAGCGAAATTAGAGGAACAAAACAGGTGAGTGGTATATACTGTTTGCATTTTCTTGATGATTTAGAGAATATATTGAAATGCTTAAGTAAAAGTATTACATACCAATTAACCTACTGTTCCATGTAAACCGCACTTGATACTAGGGAAAGAGCGGTATATAAATAACTGTTAAATAAATAAATAAAATAAATATATTCTTAAAATGAAATGAAGACTGTCTTTGTTAATAAGACTTGTACTACAAGCTGAATTTTATGCTGATAAGCTGTGAGATGAATAGTTTCCTCAGCTATAAACTGAGTATTTGTAATGGTGCTTTTCTCTTTGTGATATTGACCTACAGTGGTAGTCATTATACGGCCTGGGGACATGTGGTAGCTCTGTAACTCTCTTCTCCCACCTTCAACAGAAGAGCTGTTTGGTTTTCTTCTGGTGCAAGTTTTGGTAACTAGAGCATTCTAGTTTTCCTTGTCTTCTTTGGCATTTAGCCTTTAGTGTTAACCGTTGAATAGTATCGTGGACCTGTTTGAATTTTTATGTCACTGCGATTTTGTCATGTATTATTTTTTATTTACGCTGCTATGCTTTACTGTTACATATTGTTAATGTTTGTATATTTTATAATTTCATTTTTGTTAACTGCATTAATGTGCTAAGCGTGCAGCGGTTCTCAAACGGGGTCGGGACTCCATATGGAGTCGCATCATTAGTGGATGGGATCACAGAAACATGGCCATTTCCTCTTCTCTTTGGACTTTCACTGTGATATATGGCACCAGTCAGCATTTGGCCTGTGAGCCAGTGAACATTCATAGGTCCCTGCCTCTTACTGGGAAATCTTCCTGTTAGAATGGAAATCCATGCTGAGTACTGGAATCTGTAAGCACACTGACACAAGGGACCTGTGCCGACTGCTGCTTTTTACTTTAGATGAGTGGAGGGAGGGGGAAGGAGGCTGAAGAGCTGTTTGATTTCATTATCTGGCATCATGTGGATACTAAATTGCTAGAATGGGATCATATGGGATAAAAATTTGGGAAGCACTGTGCTAAGGGAAAGGTGATTTCTCCAGGACCAAGCAGGAAGTCAGTCCTCACATATGGGTGACGTCGGCGCCGACGGAGCCCTCGCGGAGCAATTTTCCCCAGCTTTCAAAGAAAGCCTTTGGGAATTGCAGCGCGCATGCGCGGTCGCCTTCCCGCCCAAGGGTGCCATCTTAGCCAGTCTTCTTTTTTCCGCGGAGCCCTACAGACGTACCCGTCGTGTCCCCGCGAAAAAGTTGATTTTATTCGTAATATTCTCTTTTTTCCTTCGCTTCTTCCCGCCCGGACTCGCGACGCCGGTCACGAGTCCTCTTCTTCTTTTTCGGTTTTTCTGATTTAGTCAGTTTCGTTTTCGGTTTTTTCACTGGCATCCCGGTCTTTTGACCTCGCATGGGCCCTATATCACCCGAAGGCAGCCAGTGGATTCAAGCGGTGTGGTCAGTGTGACCAAAATATGTCACTAACTGACACACACGATAATTGCCTCCGCTGCCTGGGCCCGGATCATGAAGAAATGATCTGTGGGGCCTGTGGCAAAATGTCCTCCAAAGCGTTGAGAAGTCGGCGGCATCAGCGGGATAGGATCTTCGCTGACCCCAGCCGTACCCGGACCTCGTCGGAGGCCTCGGCGTCCAGAGGTTCCAGCTCTGACCGTCGCCGGAGTTCCTCCGACAGGGGTTCTCCCTCCGGGGACCATCGACGGAAGGTGAAACCCGCGAGGGCGGCGTCGGTGGACGCTCCTGGCTCCGCGAGGGCCAGGTCGCATAGCCCCGATAGCCGTCCCGGGTCCTTGGAGAAGGAGCACCTCTTGAAGCGACCTCGCATGGAGTCGGAGCTGCCTGCTCGGGTAAGTCCTGTGGTCCTCCTGGACTCGCCTCCGAGACCGCCGAAGTCGGGCCCGACGCCGTCGGGGCCCGAGTCGGGGGCTGCTGGGTCACCTGAGGTCGGACTCAGGTTGACGGCCTTGGAGAGCAGACTGTCTGCCTTCATGGACCAGCAGCGGGCACTGCTCGCTAGCCTCGCTGGCACCGCTGCCCCGACCGCCGGGACGTCGACGTCTAAGTCGACCCCGGAGACCGAGCCGATCCTCGAGTCCATGCGAACTCGAGTCGATCCTCGGTCGAGGTCACCCTCGGCCTCCCGTTCGGGACCGAGGTCGTCGACGCCGACAGCCTGCCCGGGCCGACCCCACCGATTCCTCCTCGGAGTCGGTCTGGGAGTCTGAAGAGGAAGAGTCACCTGATTCTTTTCGGACTCGGTGTGTCCCCTCGGACTCGCCTGAGTCCGAACCTCGGAAGCAGTCCCCTCCGGAGGATGCCCGGTTCTCGGACTTCGTCAGGGATATGGCCAAGGCTTTGGCCTTCCCTGCGGATCCCGAGGAGGAGCCTCGAGCCGAAGAGCTCGACGCCCTCCAGTATGACTCTCCCGCCAGGGAACACTTTACTGTACCGGTTCCTCCCATGCTGGAACGACTACTCTTCCGCATGTGGGAGAGTCCGGCCTCCTCGCCGGTCCTGAGCAAGCGGGTCGATTCTATCTATCGAGTCCGCAAGAGCCCTGGCTTCCAAAAAGCACAGCTACCACACCATTCCATGGTAGTGGAATCGGCCATGCATCGTCTTAAGAGCCAGAAGATGCACTCCTCGGTGCCTCCTGGCAGGGAGGCCCGTAACCTGGATGGCCTTGGTAAGAAGTGTTTCCAGGGCTCTATGCTTGCGTGTCGTGTCCAGACCTACCAGCTATACATGGGCATGTATCTCCGAGACCTGGCTAAAGAGCTAGCCGGATTCTCCGCTGGATTGTCCGAGGAACCTTTGCGGAGGTTCCTAGCCTTGTCCACTGGCATTCGGGAATGCTCAAAATTCATATCCCGAGCAGCCTATGATGGCTTTGAAGCATCGGCTCGAGTGGCCGCAGCCGGCATCGGTGCCCGCCGACAGGCTTGGCTTCAGTCGTCTGACCTTGAGCCCTGGGTGCAGGACAAGTTGGTCGATGTCCCCTGCCGAGGTGAAAACCTCTTTGGCAAACCTATGGACGAGAAGGCTGCACAACTAGAGACAGAGACTCTCACCAGGACTAGGCTTTCTAGGAAGACCTCCGCCCCTTCCCAGAAAAAGAAGGGCTCGGGAAAGAAGTCCTTTTACCCGAGAAAGGCGGCTGCCTATAAACACTACCCCCAATATCAGGCCCCCGCAGCTCCCCAACAGGGCCAGCAGGCCAAGGGACGGGGTAACGGGTCCCGTAGGCAGCAAGCCCCCAAGCCTGCACCACCAGCCCCTGCTCAGCAGGGTGGGGTTTTTTGACTCCTTAAGCATAGCCTCTCCCCCTCCGCTGGCTCCTCCCAGCACCGGAGGCCGGCTGGTTCACTTCGCCCACAGGTGGTCCAACATCACTTCAGATGCCTGGGTGCTTCAAGTCGTAAGAGAAGGCTATCTTCTCCACTTCCACCAGGTCCCTCCCTCCTATTTCCCGGGAGAACCTCCACGACTCCCTCTGCACAGGGACTTACTCCTTCAGGAGTTAGCAGGTCTTCTACAGGAACAGGCGGTGGAACCGGTGCCCCACCACCTGAGAGGTCAAGGCTTTTATTCCAGGTATTTTCTAGTACCAAAAAGGACAGGAGGCCTCAGACCCATCCTGGACTTGCGCAACCTCAACAGGTTCCTCGTGCGGGAAAAGTTCAATATGCTTACCCTTGGAATCCTTCTGCCCTACCTCCAGCAGGGAGATTGGCTATGCTCCTTGGATCTAAAGGATGCCTACACGCACATCCTCATCCACCCAAGCCACCGCCAATACCTAAGGTTTGTGGTGGCAGGAAATCATTACCAGTACAGGGTACTGCCCTTTGGCCTGTCCTCCGCACCGCGAGTCTTCACAAAATGCCTCGCGGTGGTGGCGGCCCATCTCCGGCTTCACGGCCTCTATGTCTTCCCGTACCTCGACGACTGGCTCATCAGAGCAGCGTCCGCTCCGGAGGTCACCAACGCCACACACCGCACGGTGACTCTTCTGCAGTACTTGGGCTTTGTCATAAACTTCGCAAAGTCCACTTTGCTCCCCTCACAGGATCTCGAGTTCATCGGCGCAAGACTGCACACTCCTCAGGCGCGAGCTTTCCTGCCTCTCGACAGGGCTCAACGGCTCATGGACCTAGCCGGCCGTTTTCGCAGCCAGTCCCTGGTCTCCGCCAGGCGCTTCCTGAGACTGCTCGGCCATATGGCTTCCACCGTCCATGTGACCCCCAATGCCTGCCTGAATATGCGGCCTGCTCAATGGTGTCTTCGCAAGCAGTGGCAACAAGCCACAGGCGGCCTAGCAGACCTAGTGCGCGTCTCCGAGCCGCTGGCCTCGTCTCTCCAGTGGTGGCTTCATCGGCCGAACATGGAACTCGGCATGCCTTTTCAGTCACCTCAGCCGGCCCAGGTGCTGACGACAGATGCGTCCTTCCTGGGTTGGGGAGCACATTGTCAAGAGGCACGTACTCAGGGCCTCTGGACCACGTGGGAGTCTGCTCAGCAGATCAACTTCCTGGAGCTCAGAGCGATCCGCCTGGCTCTCAAGGCTTTCTCCCACCTGACCTCTCACCAGTCCGTCCTTGTCCAGACGGACAATCAAGTTGCCATGTTCTACGTGAACAAACAGGGGGTCACGGGCTCCTTCCTTCTCTGTCGGGAAGCACAGAAGCTCTGCTCTTGGGCCGTCAGTCACGGCGTTCTTCTCAAGGCAGTTTATCTCCCAGGCCAAGAAAATTGCCTGGCGGACAACCTCAGCAGGATCCTCCAGCCGCACGAGTGGCGCCTGGATCCCTTGGTAGTTCAGAAGCTCTTTCTAAAGTGGGGCCTCCCCACGATGGATCTCTTTGCCAGTCCTCACAACCGGCAACTTCCTCGCTTCTGCTCTCGTCAGCCACATCCCCTTCGAGTTGCGGCAGACGCTTTTCTACTCTCATGGTCGGAGAGCCTTCTGTATGCTTTTCCTCCCATCCCGCTAGTCTCGCGAACTCTTTTCAAGGTTCTCCGAGACAAAGCTTCCATGATCCTGGTGGCCCCTCGCTGGCCCAGACAGCCGTGGTTTCCACTCCTGCTGCAATTAGCGGTAGAGGATCCATTCCCTCTGGGGTTTCAACCGGATCTCCTCACTCAGGATCAGGGGTCTCTGCTACACCCCAACCTCAGATCTCTCAATCTAATGGCCTGGCTGCTGAGAGGGTAGTCCTTGCCCCCCTTCTTCTGCCGGCAGAGGTGGAAGAGGTCGTCCTAGCTTCTCGGCGACCTTCTACCCGCAAATGCTACGCCCTTAAATGGCGTCGCTTCTCCGTTTGGTGTACCCAGCAGTCTCAGGATCCCTTCTCCTGCTCAGTGTCGGTGATCTTGCAGTACTTGCTCTACCTCTCTAATCTGGGACTTAAGTCCAACTCCGTCAAAGATCACCTCAGTGCTCTTTCAGCATATCATGTACCGGTGGACGGCAGACCTCTTTCCAGTGACCCTCTCGTAGCGAGGTTTCTCCGAGGTCTCCTTCTACTTAAACCACTTCTGCGCCCGCCAGCGCCTGACTGGGATCTGAATGTGGTTTTACAGCGGATCACCTGTCCGCCTTTTGAACCTATGGCTACCTGTTCTCTCCGTTTTCTTTCTTGGAAA
Organism: Ichthyophis bannanicus; assembly: GCA_033557465.1. Taxonomy (NCBI): domain Eukaryota; kingdom Metazoa; phylum Chordata; class Amphibia; order Gymnophiona; family Ichthyophiidae; genus Ichthyophis; species Ichthyophis bannanicus. Next base: position 169,372,070 of record CM066040.1, on the reverse strand, counting down.
ACATTGTTCTTGATAGCCCTCACTTCCGCTAGACGCGTAAGTGAATTGCAGGCCCTCGTGTCTGATCCCCCTTACACTCGGTTCTACAAAAATAGGGTAGTCCTACGGACTCACCCAAAATTTCTTCCAAAAGTGGTCTCCCCTTTTCACATCAATCAGGAGGTGGTACTTCCGACCTTCTTTCCCAGGCCACACTCCAGCCGAGCTGAAATGGTCCTACATACCCTGGACTGTAGAAGGGCATTGAACTTCTACCTTGACCGTACGCGGGAGCACCGTAAGGCTGCTCAGCTTTTTGTGTCTTTTGATCCCAATAAATTGGGGCTCCCGGTCTCCAAGCGTACTCTGTCCATCTGGGTTGCGGACTGTATCACTTGGGCTTATGGGGCAGCCGGGCTCTCCTTGGATGGTCGAGTCACGGCTCATTGTGTTCGGGCAAAGGCTACGTCAGTGGCTTACCTCCGCTCTGTTCCGCTGGCAGACATCTGCCGGGCCGCTACTTGGTCTTCGAGCCAGACTTTTGCGGTCCATTACTGTCTCGAGAGGGAGTCCCGCAGGGACAGTGCTTTCGGACAGGCAGTCCTCCGTAATCTCTTTGAGGTTTGAGCAACTCCTACCCTCCATCCCGGATGTGGGCTACCGGTGGGTAATAATTCAGCGAAGATTCCTTCCTTCTGTGCTGCTGAGCTAGAGGGAGCTCATTTTTGTGCTTAGGGTCTCCGGTAGCCTTAAGCTTGGGAGTCCCATATGTGAGGACTGACTTCCTGCTTGGTCCTGGAGAAAGCGTAGTTACTCACCTGTAACAGGTGTTCTCCAGGAGCAGCAGGAATCAGTCCTCACAACCCTCCCTCCTCCCCTTGGAGTTGCAATCATCTGCTTAAGTTTTTTTGCAAATTTTTATGCTGTCTTTTTTTAGCTATGTCATCTGACTGGCTAAGATGGCACCCTTGGGCGGGAAGGCGACCGCGCATGCGCGCTGCAATTCCCAAAGGCTTTCTTTGAAAGCTGGGGAAAATTGCTCCGCGAGGGCTCCGTCGGCGCCGACGTCACCCATATGTGAGGACTGATTCCTGCTGCTCCTGGAGAACACCTGTTACAGGTGAGTAACTACGCTTTATCAATTCAATAAACTAAATTAAACTTTTGGTGAGTTTGAGCTGGACAGTCCCCAAACACCTGTACTATTCTCATGAGACTGTGAGTGGAGTAGTAGCCTAATGGTTAGAACAGCAGATTGTCAACCAGGGAAGACAGGATTATAATTCTGCTGCTCTCCTTGTAACATTGGGCAAGTCACTTAATCCTCCAGTGTATAAGGTACAGAATTAGATTGTAAGCCCTCTGGGGACAGGGATATGTCTAGCGTACCTCAGTATAATTCATCTTGATCTACTACTGAAAAGGTATAAGCTGAATCCAAATAAACTTTTGGGAGTCTGGACAGCTCACGAGAACATAAGAAAAGCCATGCTGAGTTTGACTAAGGTCCAGTTTTAGACAATGGACAATCTGGGTCACAGGGACTTGCCAGATCCTCAAAAATATATCTGTTTCTCATAGTTAATTTCCAGGAGTGAGCAATGGCTCTCCCAGGTCTACCTGGCTAAATATTTTTTATGGACTTTTCTTCCAGAAACTTGTCCAAACTCACTGACAGCCATGTGATGTCAAAAGAAAACAGAAGAGCTTTTATGGAGGCAGTACCAGTCACAAGCTTCCAGAGAAGATGAAGGAAAGATTTAACAGATTGGAAGGAATCCAGCTGGGAGGGGAGAGGATGGAAGTGGGGGCGGAAGGTGGAGACTGATGATGAGAGTGGCAGGCAGGAGATTGAGGGAAGAAAGTGTTTTTATGGTGGGGGAGAGGAGTTGATGAATTGTGTGTTGAGAAAATGAATTACTGTGAGTATTATTTCTGAGCAACTGGACTAGCTGCCACATTGGATAGTGAAATCTGTGTTTGGTGTTGGGTCTGGCTCTTGTATTGAAGATTGTTTTGGCAAAGTGGCCCTTGTATGAGAAAAGAAATCATCACTATCCTACTGGATCAAAATTGGGTGAGCATTACTTCAATATTTCAATGTTCAGGTACTGAACTGTAACCAGTGGGAAAGTAGAAAAATTTATTTTTATAGGGTATGCATCAGGTTTCTAGTGACGCAGCTGAAAGAAATAAAATGGGACTTGATTATCAATTCAGTAGAATATAAATGTATCATCCAATTAGAATATGTTCATTTTGAGCAGTAATCTAATTCTATTCACAACTTAATACTAAATATGTTAATCAGCTAAAGCAAATGTAATTAAGAACATAAGATTTGTAGAGCTTAGTTAGGTGTTTCAATTCTGCCTTTTTTCTTAAGTGTTTTTTCTTCTTTTTCCTTCTGGTTTTGTTATTCGCCTCTTCCAAATACATTCTGCTAGACCAGTCCAGACTAGTGGGTTGTGTCCCCCTGCCAGCAGATGGTGAGACAGAGAAAAGTTCCCAAAGCTTTGCGACATCACCCTTGGTATAAAAACCCATTCCCCAAGGGGAGCTTCAGTATTTTCTCTGTCTTAGCAGATGGTAGACTTCTAGCTCCTGGCGTTCTCTGAGAAGAGATTTGGTGTCTGTGTAGCTATCTTTGGCAGTTGTGCGCACTGTGATGCGCCTTCTTTGGTGACAGTTTTCCTTTCTTCACTTTCCAGAGCTGCTGCTGGTCAAGAGGACCAGTAGAGCACATCTGTAGGGAAGTGTTCTTGCTCTTGAGGAGCAGTTGCAGCCTTCCATTCTGACTGTTCTGCAAGCAAGACTTCTATCAACTAAGTTGGCACTCACCTTTTGTTATTTTTCTAACTCCTTAAAGTTTGTTTTAAAAAAACAACAACAAAAAAACACCTTATTCAAGGACCCGATTGCTGAGGAAGTTGTCAGGCAGCTTTTTCTTCTCCGGACCCTACCTTCTAAATCTATTTTTTCTCCAGGACCAAGCAGGAAGTCAGTCCTCACATATGGGTGACATCGATGTCGATGGAGCCCCCATGCGGAGCAATTCCCCAGCTTTCTAAGAAAGCCTTTGGGAATACACCCTCGCATGCGTGGTCCCCTTCCTGCCCAAAGGTGCCATCTTGCTCAGTCTTTCTTTTTCCGTGGAGCCCAACAGACGTGAGTCCGTGTCACCCGGAAAAGTTTGATTTTTTTCCTGCGATTTTCGCTCTCTTTTTGTCCGGTTCGATACGCCGGTATCTACCCGATCTCTATTTTTTGTTTTTTTGCCCTTCGTGGCACGCATTTGCGCTCTTTTTTTTCTTTTTCCCTGGAAGGCTGGTCTTTTGACCTTGCGGGGGCCCTTTTTTCCACGATGGCCTCCAGTGGTTTCAAAAAGTGTGATCGTTGTAAGAAGCTCATGTCTCTTACCGGCATACACGACTGCTGCCTGCGTTGCCTCGGGCCGGACCATGATCCCAAGGTCTGTGGCCCGTGTGGAAAGATGTCCACTAAGGCACTCAGAAGCCGGCAGCATCAGAAGGAGAGAATTTTTTCTGACTCTGCCTCCGGTCAAGCCCGGACCTCATCAGAGGCCTCGACGTCTCGGGAGTCGGACCCCGAGCTTTGTCGCGGTTCCTCTGAAAGGGGGTCCCCCAGTCGGGAGCATAAGAGGAAGAGAAAGCTCATGAGGGCGGCGCCGAAGGATGCCCCTGGTTCCTCGAGGGCCAGGTTTCGGACCCCTGACCACCGCCCCGGGCTTTTGGAGCTGGAAAAGCCAACTAAGGTATCCCGTGTAGAGCCGGAGTCCGTTGAGCACATAAGTCTTGTTGTCCTCGAGGACTCTCCTCCCAGGGAGCTGACGTCGGGCCCGGCACTGCCGGGGCCCGAGTCGGTGGCTGCTGAGTCTCCTGAGCTTGGACTCAGGCTGACAGCCTTGGAGAGCAGACTGTCTATCTTCATGGATCAGCAGCGGGTGCTGATGGCCAGCCTGACTGGTGCATCTGCCCCAACCACCGGGACGTCGATGTCTAAGTCGTCCCCGGAGACCGAGCCGGTTCTCGAAGCCATGAAGACCCGAGTCTGGACTCAGTCACGGTCTCCCTTGACCTCCCGTTTAGGACCGAGGGCGTCGACGCTGATGGCCCTGGCGTCGGGGCGGGTGTTGCTGGAGCCCACACGGTCGGAGCCCCTCGACTCTTCCTCGGATGAGTCTGCATAGGAGACGGAGGACGAGGAGTCCCCCGATACCTTTCGGACTCAGTGTGTCCCTTCGGACTCACCGCAGTCCGAGCCCCGGAGTAGGTCCCCACTGGAGGACACCCGGTTCTCGGAGTTTGTCAGGGACATGGCCAAGGCCTTGAATGTTCCTGCGGATCCCGAGGAGGAGCCTCGAGCCGAAGAGCTCGATGCCCTGCAGTACGACTCTCCCCCGCGGGAGGCCTTTACTGTGCCGGTTCCTCCGATGCTGGAATGGCTCCTCTTCCGGATGTGGGAGGCACTGGCCTTGGTGCCGGTTTTGAGCAAGCGGATCGATTCCATGTATCGAGTCTGAAAGAGCCCTGGGTTCCAGAAGGAGCAGCTGCCGCACCATTCTATGGTTGTGGAATCGGCCATGCATCGTCTGAAGAGCCAGAAGATGCACTCTGCGGTGCCCCCCAGCAGGGAGGCTCGAAGCCTAGATGCCATCGACAGGAAGTGCTTCCAGGGCTCGATACTTGCTTGCCGTGTCCAGTCCTATCAGCTGTACATGGGCATGTACTTGTGGGACCTGGCTAAGGAGATAGCTGGGTTCTCGGCTGGCCTCTTCGGGGAACCTTTGCAGAGGTTCAAGTCCTTGTCCTCGGGGATCTGAGAATGCTCCAAATTCATCTCCCGGGTGGCCTACGATGGCTTCGAGGTTTCGGCCCGCGCAGCGGCGGCCGGCATCGGTGCTCGATGCCAGGCATGGCTACAGTCATCGGACCTCGAGCCATGGGTGCAGGACAAGTGTGCAGTGGCGGCCAAGAGAGCAAATAGAATGCTAGGTATGATAAGGAAAGGAATGGAAAATAAAACAAAAGATATTATAATGCCTCTATATCGTTCCATGGTGAGACTGCACCTTGAATATTGTGTGCAATTCTGGTCGCCGTATCTTAAAAAGGATATAGTGATTTTAGAAAAGGTTCAGAGAAGAGCCACCAAAATGGTAAAGGGTATGGAAGGATACTCCTATGAAGAGAGGCTAAAAAGGTTAGGGCTCTTTAACCTGGAAAAGAGACGGCTGAGGGGAGATATGATAGAAGTCTATAAATTAATGGAACGGAGTGGAACGGGTAAACGTCGTTCGATTGTTTACCTTATCAGAATATAGAAAGACTAGGGGACATGCAATGAAGCTACAGGGTAAACTATTTAAGACTAATAAAAGAAAATATTTTTTCACTCAACGTGTAATCAAACTCTGGAATTTGTTACCGGAGGATGTAGTAACATAGAAACATAGAAATATAGAAACATGATGACAGAAAAAGACCACATGGCCTATCTAGTCTGTCCTTCCATAACAACTACAACAGTCCACTTTTTACCTTTAGAGATCCTCTGTGTTGGTCCCATGCTTTTTTGAATTCAGTTACTGTCCTCATCTCTACCACCTCCACTGGGAGACTATTCCACGGATCCACTACTCTTTCCGTAAAGAAATATTTCCGCATATCACTCCTGAATCTATCTCCCTTCACCCTCATCCCATGTCCCCTCGTCGCAGAACTTGCTTTCAATTGAAAGAGGCTCTCTCCCTGAACATTTATGCCACGGAGGTATTTAAACATCTCAATCATATCACCTCTATCCCGCCTTTCCTCTAAGGTGTACATATTAAGATCCTTAAGTCTGTCCTCATATGTTTTTATAATGAAGACCACTAATCATCTTAGTAGCAACCCTCTGCACCAACTCCATCCTGTTCACATCCTTTTGAAGGTGCGGTCTCCAGAATTGCACACCATACTCCAAATGAGGTCGCACCAAAGACTTATACAGAGGCATTATCACCTCCTTTTTTCTGCTAGCCATTCCTCTCCATATGCACCCAAGCATCCTTCTAGCTTTTGCCGTCGCCTTTTCTACCTGTTTAGCTACTTTAAGATCATCGGACACAACTACGCCTAGGTCCCGCTCTTCTTTAGTGGACAAAAGTACTTCACCTCCTATACTGTATTGCTCCCTTGGATTGCTGCAGCCCAAATGCATGACCTTACATTTTTTAACATTAAATCCCAGTTGCCAAATTCTAGACCATTCTTCAAGCTTAGCCAGATCCCTCCTCATGTTATCTACACCTTCTTGGGTGTCTACTTTATTGCAGATTTTGGTATCATCCGCAAAGAGGCAAACCTTACCCGACAGCCCTTCCGCTATATCACTAACAAAGATGTTAAAAAGAATCGGACCAAGGACAGATCCCTGGGGCACACCACTGGTAACATCCTTCTCCTCAGAGTGAGCTCCATTTACTTGTACTCTTTGTCGCCTCCCACCCAACCAATTTCTAACCCAAGCAGTAACTTTAGGGTCCATCCCTAGGGTGCTCAGTTTGTTTATAAGTCGCCTGTGAGGAACAGTGTCAAAGGCTTTACTGAAATCTAAATACACCACATCTAGAGCTCTCCCTCGGTCCAACTCCCTGGTCACCCAGTCAAAGAAATCAATCAGATTTGTCTGACAAGACCTGCCTCTGGTGAATCCATGCTGCCTCGGATCCTGTAATCCGCTGGACTCCAGAAACCTCACTATTTTCTCTTTCAACAGCGTTTCCATTAATTTACTCACCACTGAAGTTAAACTAACCGGCCTGTAGTTTTCAGCCACATCCTTACTTCCGCTTTTGTGTAAAGGCACTACATGAGCCTCTCTCCGGTCCTTTGGCACCACTCCCGACTCCAACGAGGCATTGAAAAGGTCAGTCAGTGGAGTTGCTAGAACGTCCCCAAGTTCCCTCAGTATTCTAGGGTGTATCCCATCCGGTCCCATCGCTTTGTCTACTTTAAGTTGAGCTAGTTTCTCACGAACACAGTCTTCTGAAAATTGTTCAAGATGTCCCTCGCTTCTGTTCTTATTTGTGGATGTTTTCTGAGGTCCTGCTCCTGGTTCTTCATCTGTGAACACAGAACAAAAATATTTGTTAAGCAATTCCGCTTTATCCTTATCAGCTTCTACATATTCCCCCCCTGTACCCTTGAGTCTGACAATACCACTTTTGCCCTTCCTCTTCTCACTAATATATCTGAAAAATGTCTTATCCCCCCATTTTATTGCATTGGCTATTTCCTCCTCCTTTTGAATCTTTGCCTTCTTGACTACTTTGCTAGCTTCTCTAAGTTTTTCCAAATACAGATGCCTGTCTTCCTCTCTCTGTGATCTCTTGTATTTCATGAAGGCCTCCCTCTTTTTCTTCACTTTTTCAGCTACTTCCTTCGAAAACCATAGCGGTCTCCTGTTCCTTTTGCCTTTATTTACCATTTTAACAAAAAGGTTGGTTGCCTTTAAAATACCTCCTTTCAGTTTTGTCCACTGTTGTTCTACATCCCCCAGCTGTTCCCATCCCACTAATGACTCCCTGAGGTATTGGCCCATCTTCGCAAAGTTAGTCTTCCTAAAGTCTAAGATCTTCACCTTGGAATGGATTCTAACAGCCCTAGTCCTAATACTGAACCACACCATCTGGTGATCACTGGATGCAAAATGATCTCCCACTACAACATCAGTAAAGGCTGTTAGTGTAGCTGGGTTTAAAAAAAGTTTGGACAAGTTCCTGGAGGAAAGGTCCATAAACCATTATTAAGAAGGGACCCAGGATATCAATGCTTGAACCAATACAAGCATTGTGGAACCTGTGTCCCTTGGGGAAACTGCTAGGTACATATGACCTAGATTGGCCACTGTTGGAAACAGAATACTGGGCTTGATGGACCTTGATCTGACCCAGTATGGCATATCTTATGTTCTTATGTTCTTATGTCCCATGCCGGGGTGAAAACCTCTTCGGCAAACCCATGGCTGAAAAGGCCGCTGAGCTCGAGACCGAGACTCTAACAAGGACAAGGTTGTCCAGAAAAATCTCTGCCCCTTCTCATAAGAAGAAGGGCTCGGGGAAAAAGACCTTTTACCCGAGGAAGTCATCTGCCTACAAATCTTTCCCTCATTATCAGGCCTCCCCAGCTCCCCAGCAGGGTCAGCAGGCCAAGGGGCAGGGACATGGGCCCCGTAGGCAGAAAGCTCCCAAGCCTCCAGCTCCTGCTCCTACTCCTACTCAGCAGGGAGGAGGTTTTTGACTCCCACTGCATAGCCTCTCCACCTCTGCTGGGAGGTCGGTCGGCCCTGTTTGCCCACCAATGGCCACCTATCACAAGAGATGCTTGGGTACTGAGCATAGTTCAGAAGGGCTATCTGCTCCATTTCAATCAAGTACCCCCCTCCTACTTCCCAGGGGAGCCTCCAAGACCTACTCTGCATCAGGAACTCCTTCTCCAGGAACTGCAAGGTCTTCTTCAAGACAGGGCGGTGATGCCTGTACCTCCCCACCAGCTGGGGCAGGGCTTCTACTCCAGGTACTTTCTTGTGCCAAAGAGAACTGGAGGTCTCCGGCCCATTTTGAACTTGAGAAATCTCAACAAATTCTTGGAAAAGGAAAAGTTCAAGATGCTTACTCTTGGAACACTGCTGCCCTACCTCCAGCAGGGAGATTGGCTATGCTCCTTGGATCTGAAGGATGCATACACTCACATCCTCATTCATCCAGACCACAGAAAATACCAAAGGTTCGTGGTAAGAAACCATTTTCAGTACTGAGTACTGCTCTTTGGCCTAACCTCCGCCCCACGGGTCTTCACAAAGTGCCTGTAGGTGGTAGCGGCCTACTTGAAACCAGGGTATCTTTGTCTTCCCCTATCTGGACGACTGGCTCATCAGGGGTCAGACTCTCCAGGAGGCCAGGCAAGCCACCCTCCGTACTGTCTCTCTCCTTCAACAACTAGGCTTTGTCATAAACTTCGCAAAGTCCACTTTGCTCCCCTCCCAGAACCTGGAATTCATAGGGTCACGGTTAGACTCCCTGCACGCAAAAGCTTACTTGCCAGAGGACAGAGCGAGAAGGCTGATGGACTTGGCCAGCCGGTTTCTGGACAACCCACTGATATCCGCCAGACTTTGTCTGCGGCTCCTGGGCCACATGGCTTCAACAGTGCATGTGACCCCCAATGCCCGCCTGCATATGAGGCCTGCACAGTGGTGTCTCAGGACTCAGTGGAAGCAGGCTACAGGCAGCCTAAGAGACAAAGTAAGGGTGTCCAAACCCTTCCTGAACTCCCTGCAGTGGTGGCTGCACTCCCCCAACCTTCTGCAGGGAATTCCTTTTCAGGTACCTGTTTCCACTGTGGTACAACCGATGCCTCCTTGCAGGACTGGGGTGCACATTGTCTGGACAAGTGCATACAAGGCCTGTGGTCTCCTTGGGAGGCCACACAATAGATCAACCTCCTGGAACTCAGGGCAATGTGCTTAGCCCTCAAGGCCTTCTCTCACACCCTGGCCTACCAATCTGTCTTGGTGCAGACAGACAACCAGGTGGTGATGTTCTATGTGAACAAGCAAGGGGGCACGGGGTCCAGGCTCCTGTGTCAGGAGGCACAAGCCCTATGCTCTTTTGCACTTCAACACAATATGCTGCTCATGGCAGTCTATCTTCCTGGCCAGGAAAATTTCCTGGCGGACAGATTGAGCAGGGTTCTACAACCTCACTAATGGCAGCTGCACCCTCTGGTGGTTCAGAACATTTTCCTGAAATGGGGACTTCCATCCATAGACTTCTTTGCTAGTCCCCTGAACCGGCAGCTGCCTCAGTTCTGCTCCAGGCAACCGCATCCCACGAGATTCGCAGCGGATGCTTTCCTGATATCATGGTCCAAGGGCCTCCTGTATGCGTTTCCTCCCACGCCCCTGGTGGCCCGAACCTTGTTCAAGATTCTGAGGGACAGGGCCTCGGTCATATTGGTAGCCCCCAGATGGCCGAGACAGCCCTGGTTCCCGCTTCTGTTACAGCTGGCGGTGGACAACCCACTTCCCCTGGGGTTGCAACCCGTTCTTCTTTCTCAGGATCAGGGTTCCCTTCTGCACCCCAATCTCAAAACTCTCAATTTGATGGCCTGGAGGCTGCAAGGGTGGTGCTGGCTCCCTGGGGCCTGCCTCAGGAAGTTGAAGAGGTGGTCTTGGCCTCTAGGAAGCAATCCACAAGAAAGACCTATGCCCTGAAGTGGAAGCGGTTCTCCTTGTGGTGTGATAAACGCCAGGAGAACCCTTTCTCCTGTCCTGTGCCAGTGGTGCTTCAGTACCTGCTACACTTGTCTAATCAGGGTCTTAAGTCCAATTCTGTTCGGGTGCACCTTTCTGCTCTGGCAACCCACCACTCACAGGTGGAAGGGCACTCTTTATCGGTTCACCCCTTGGTGTCCAGGTTCCTCAGAGGCTTGCTCTTGCTAAAGCCTCCTCTCCATCCACCAGCCCCTGAGTGGGAGTTGAATGTGGTCTTGCAGCAGCTTACTCGCCCTCCCTTTGAGCCGATGGCTACGTGTCCTCTCTGCTTCCTTTCTTGGAAGGCTCTTTTCCTAGTGGCACTGACCTCGGCCAGGCGAGTGAGTGAACTTCAAGCCCTGGTCTGGGACAGGCCATACACTCGTTTCTATAGGAACAGGGTAGTCCTTAGGACTCATCCTAAGTTCCTCCCAAAGGTAGTCTCCTCTCTTCACCTCAATCAGGAGGTGGTTCTTCCAACATTCTTCCCTAGGCCCCATGCCAGCCGGGCTAAGGAAGTCCTGCATACCCTGGACTGTAGAAGGGCCTTGTCTTTCTACCTTGAGCGTACTAAGGGTCATAGAAGGGCTACTCAGCTCCTTGTCTCCTTTGACCCAAACAACTTGGGGTCGCCTTTTTCCAAGCGTACCTTGTCCATATGGGTGGCGGACTGTATCGCCTGGGCTTACAGGGCAGCAGACCTTCCCTTGCAGGGTCGAGTTACAGCCCACCGTGTCCGGGCAATGGCTGCATCAGTAGCTCATCTCCATTCTGTACCGTTGGCAGACATCTGTAGGGCTGCAACTTGGTCCTCTAGCCAGACTTTTGCAGCCCATTACTGCCTGGAGAGGGAGTCCCGTAGGGACAGTGCTTTTGGTCAGGCAGTACTCCGGAATCTCTTTGAGGTTTAGGCAACTCCTGCCCTCCAGCCCTCTTGTTGGGCTACCGGTGGGATCTCTTCTCAGTAAAATTCTTTCCCTGATGCTGAGGCTTCACAGAGGGGAGCTCTATTTTCAGCCTGGGTTCCTGGTAGCCCAGAGCTAGGGAATCACCCATATGTGAAGACTGACTTCCTGCTTGGTCCTGGAGAAAGAGTAGTTACTCACCTGTAACAGGTGTTCTCCAGGAGCAGCAGGAATCAGTCCTCACAACCCTCCCTCCTCCCCTCGGAGTTGCAGTTGTACATAGTTCATTTGTTTTTTGTGCTGTCTTTTAGCTATGTCATCTGACTGAGCAAGATGGCACCTTTGGACGGGAAGGGGACCGCGCATGCGTGGGTGTATTCCCAAAGGCTTTCTTAGAAAGCTGGGGAATTGCTCCGCATGGGGGCTCCATCGACGTTGATGTCACCCATATGTGAGGACTGATTCCTGCTGCTCCTGGAGAACACCTGTTACAGGTGAGTAACTACTCTTTTTCCTCCTTCGAAAGCAGTGAGTGTTTTATTTCTTTTGCAGTTCTCTTTTAAAGCAGCGTCCCGATCTGTTTTTCGGCAGTATCTTGTTCTTCTGACCATGAGCGTTGCCCTTCTTTTTTTCGGTGTGCTCCATTTTATGAAGTTGCCTTTTTCTTGCTTCTCTTCACGCTGTCAGTTGATGGCTGCTTCATGGCTCTGTTTTGCTTTTTCCCACCATAATTTTGTGCTATGGCTGCCATTCTTTCTTTAGAGTCTGTTGGTTTTTGGCTCCATGGCTCTTGCTGTGACTTTTTATTTTATTTTTTTGTGAAAATGCTTTCTTCCCTACAGCGCTGCTTGCGCTGTTGGAAGAAATGTAAGACTTTGACAGTTTGTATTCCTTCTGTGGTTCGGATCAAGGGGGGGTGGGTCCTTCTGCGTCTACAGATCTTGGTTCCACTAGCCCTCCCAGGTCTCTTGCTTTAGTTCCCTTTGGGTTACCTCAGGGTGATGGTAGATCTCAAGATGCCCTTCCTCCGGTTTTGTTGCCTGAGCAGCCTGCTCACTCTCTACAGCTCTCTAATCAGCCTATGTAGACTTCAAATGACTGTTCTGATCTCCAGTTTATGCAGCTGTTCTGTCAGGCCTAGATATGTGGCCCTTGGGGACTATGGCTACTCAAACAGTCACTGATCCTCTGTCTAGAAAGCGTGCCCGCCGAAGTTTGGCTGGAGCTTTTTTAGAACTGGCCAAGGATATCTCCTCTCCTTCAGGGGACTGGCCTGCCCTGGCCTGTCCTACCCTGCAGGGGGTGATGGTGACGGTCTTTCAGATGAACATTCTATCACTTCTGAGTCCAGCCAGGAAGAAGGAGAGCTCTTGCCATTGGAAGATGACCAGGAGCCTCATGAAGACGGTCAAGATATCCGGTTATTCCATAAGGAAGAGCTTCCTGCTCTCATTGCTCAAATTATGGAGGCTCTGTACCTCTCAGACTCTCAAATGCAACAGCATTCGGATTCGTCTAAACTCAGGCAGACCTCATCATCGTGGGCATCAGGAAACCTTCTAAGACTTTTCCCTTTCCCCTGGAACTACAACAGATGTCTCCTTAGGAGTGGGATTCTCCTGATGTGTCTCTACACTCTGCTTGTCGCTTGGGGCGTGTTTGTTTGGTCTTCAGATGATCTTGACAAGTGGTTATGTTTCCCTAAAATAGATGCCCTGGTCACTTCAGTCACTAAAGGCACAACCATTCCTGTGGAGGGCGGCACTGCCCTCCATGATCAAATGGATCGCAAGGTGGTGGGCTTCTTAAAAAACACTTTATCATCATTGACCTTGGCATTGTAGGCTTCTGTTTGCGGAGGTCTTGCTGCATGCGCTCTGCTCCGATGGCTTCAATCACTTCCGGATGATCTGACTTTGCCTTGTTTAGAGTCGGTGCTGCTTTGCAGATGTCTTTATGATCTGAAGATGCCTTTTATGATCTGCTGCACTTATCTGCTCGGTCTGTGGCTGCTGCTACTGTGGCTTGGCATTGGCTGTGGCTCCGTCATTGTAATTCGGGTACTGCTTCCAAGTCCCATCTCGCCAAGCTTCCTTTCAAGGGCTGCCTTCTTTTTGGTGAAGATTTGGAAAAACTTGTGAAGGATTTGGGGGAAGTCGGAAGTCGTTTGCCGGAGGCTAAGTCCAAATCCAATTTTCATCGTCCTGCCAAGTCGTCGTCGTCATCTGCATTCTCATCTTATAGAGTCTGCTTCAGAGACGTTTGTTGCTATCAGCGTGGCAAATCCGGTTGTTCTTTGAATAGGGCTAGTTCTAAGCCTTAGTCCTTTTGGGGTATCTGTCGCAACCAGGACAATTTCTCCTTGTACGTCAAGTTTCATGGTTCTGCGAAATCTTCCTCCGTGACGGTTTTCAGGTCCATTCTGGGGTGCCTCCTGTGGGCAGACGCGTATGGTATTTTTCCCACGAATGGATCCAGATAACATGAACCGGTGAGTACTCAAGGTAGTAACACAGGGTTATGCTCTTGGCTTCACTGAGCCCATGTTGAATGTCTTCCTTATCTTTGAAAACGGTTTCGTGGCCAAGGGCAGTAGCTGTATGCCTGACTCTTTACTGCCACCTTCAGTTCAATGCGGTATGCCCATTTCCTCCCTCAGAAAGAAGTTCTGGTCACTATTCCATTTACTTTGTCTTCCCAAGAAGGACTTTTCCTTGTCCTATCTTGGCCTCAAGGGAGTCAGTCGCTCTCTTCAGGTGCTGTGGTTGTGGATGGAAACCCTCAGGATAGTCATTCAAATTGTTTGGCCAGGCAAATTTCTTGCACCTCTGGACCTGGCGAAAGCATATTTTCATATTCCAGTTCGCCAAGATCATTAGCAGTATTTCTCCGGGAAAAAACAGGAAGCCCGTCCTCACTTATGGGTGATGTCAGCACCGGTGAAGCTCTCGCAGAAGCATCCCCCCCTAGCTTTCAAAGAAAGCCTTTGGGAAATGCTACCGTGCATGCGTGGTCCCCTTCCTGTCCAAGGGTGCCATCTTGCTCAGTCTCCTTTTTTCCGTGGAGCCTTCAGACGTTTGTCTGGCTTGTCCCCAGAAAAAGCTGATTTTTTTTTCTCTCCGAGCTTCATACTTGCCTCTGGTATCACACCGGTACTCGTCCTGCCACCCTACCTTACTGCCTCGGCATCGAGTTTGGGTCTATTTTTGTAGTTTTTCGTTCTTTAATTATCTGGTGTCTTTGCACCTTTTTTCCCAACTGGCAGCCTGGAGAGTCTTCGACCTCACAGGGGTATTTTTTTACCCCATGGCTACCAGCGACTTTAAGAAGTGTGATCGGTGCTCAAAAATTATGTCTCTAACCACCTTCGGACAGCTCCAGAGCATATGGAACAGATCGCCCTTTGCCTCACACCCTTTTCAACAGGCATCTGAACTGCCTGGGTATATAGCTTTCAACTTAACTGGGATCCAATACATTCTCAAACGAACTTTGTAACTATTCTCCAACATGGCCGTCCCAGGCGCTAACTGATAGGCTCTATCATAAATTCCATCCCACCTAGTAGCATCCCAATACCCCGATAGTTCATCTTCCCACTTCTTTTGACTGAGTGTTATCCCCTTCTCTTTTTCACTTAAGAGTTTATACAATTGCAATATTACCCTATTTTGTGCTTTCTTCTGTCCCATCATCTCCTCAAATGGTGTAGGCTTGGCTAACAAATTTAGTTTCACTTTTCTGTGCTGCAAGAAATACCACATTCGCACATAAGCGTAGTGGTCTGTCTGCTCTAATTGATATTGTTGCTGTAATTCTTCAAATCTTTTAATTGACCCCCCTTCCCCAAGCACTTGACCTATCCTACACAACCCCTTATTCGCCCATCGCCTATACACTCCCATCCCTTCCCCCACCCCACACTCTGCTACTGTTTGTATATAAGTTTCTCTTGAATAGTTTTTTCCCCCAAGCAAATACCCTTTTCATTTCCTCCACATTTGAAGAGTGAGCTCCCGGAATGGATTCTCCTCTACCTCCCCCTTCTGCCTTTCTCCAGGGTCCCACATCCAGGCTTCTACATTTGCTACTGCTCCTCCTTCAATGTACACCCACCCCGGAGTTTCTATCCCTTCTCGCCACGCAAACAGCACTCAAAATTGCGCCGCCTCATAATGCCTGAGCAGACATGGAACTCCCAGCCCACCCTCCTCCCTAGACTTGTACAATACAGCCCTTGCCACTTTCCCTCACCAAATGAACTGCATAATTAGATTTTGCATCTTGTCCATTTCATTTTTTGTCACCTTATATGGTAAGAACATGAACATAAACAATACCCTTGGTAATATATTCATCTTTGCTACAGCTATACGCCCCAACCAAGACAAATATACCCCCCCCCCCCCCCAACCTGGAAAGATCCTGTTGCATATTATCCACCAGTACCTGATAATTCCATTGCTTGATGTTTAGTATAGATTTCCCTAACTGAATCCCCAAATATCGGAAATTACGCTCCACCCATTTAAACCTAAAATGTCTCAGACTCTCTTCTACTTTGGGCAATAAATTAAACCCCAACACCTCCGTTTTACTTTGATTCATTTTGTATCCTGCTATCCTACTGTACCTCTGTGTAGCTGCTAACAAAACCTGCAACATAGTTATAGGCTGCGTCAGTGTAAAGATAATGTCGTCAGCAAACAACCCAGTTTTTTCCACCTGTCCCCTAATTTGAACCCCCTTTATATCTACTGCCTGCCTGATATAGTCTGCCAATGGTTCTATTGTTAAAGCGAAAAGCAATGGGGATAGCAGACAACCCTGTCTGGTACCCCTGGTGAGCTCAAAACTTTCCGAATAGCCTCCATTAACCCTAACCCTAGCTTGTGGACTTCTATATAATGCTCTTATCCAACTGATATAATTATCACCAAAACCTTTCCTCTCCTGTACCTGAAACATGCATGACCATTCTACCCGGTCGAATGCTATTTCCGCGTCCACCGTGACCATGATCGCTGACTCTTTAGCTCTCTGGGGGTACCATGATATATTCAGAATCTTTCGCACATTATCACTCCCTTGCCTCCCCTTTACAAATCCTGTCTGATCCCTGTGTATCAACTTGGGTACAACATCCTGAATATGATTCGCCAAAACCTTGCCAAGATCTTAGCGTCCAGGTTTATTAGTGATATTGGTCTGTATGAACCACACACCCCCTTATCTTTGCCTGGTTTTGGCAGTACCGTAATCTCTGCTTCTGCCATAGACTTTGGGATATCCTCACCCTGCAGCACCCCATTAAACACTTGAGTAAGAATCGGCGTGATTTGATCTGACATTACCTTGTAAAATTTTGCTGTGTACCCATCTAATCCTGGTGCCTTACCCGTTTTTAAATTTGATATAGCTCGCCTTACTTCCTCCCCCTGAATTGCTTGCCCTATACGTTCCCTGTCCTTGGGATCCATCTGTGTTAATTTACACTCATTCAAAAATGCTTCTGTCTCCTCCCTCCCATTTTTAATTTCACTCGTATACAATTTCCCATAAAATTCTTGAAACACCTTTCTTATTGCCTTAGCCTGATGCACCATTTCTCCTTTTCTATTCCAAATCCCATCAATATAGGTCGCCTGTCTGCGGGCTTTTATATGACAGGCCAAAATTTTCCCCACCCTATTCCCTCCATCAAACTGTGCCTGTTTCAGCACTGTAAGCTTATACGCCAGTTCTCGGGCTCTCAACTTACTCAATTCGGCCCTTGCCTTAATTAATTCTGCAATTGTACCAGGGTCTTGTACCTCCTGATATTCTCTTTCAAGTTTCCTTATTAACCTTAGTAATTCACCTTCTGCAGCCCCTTTCTCCCGCTTTACCTTCGCAGCTAAGTTGATCAACTGCCCCCTAATAACGGCCTTAAGCCCATCCCACACTGTACTAAGGATCACATCTTCTGTTATATTAAAACTTAAATATTCTTTTATACTTTCTCGTATTCTTCCCACCTGATGTTCTTCATCTAATAGTGAATCATTAAGCTTGCAAAATTTCAAGTCCTCCTCTTCCCTACCTAGTTCAAATTGTATACTGACCGGAGCATGATCTGTCCAGGTTATTACTCCATGCTCCACCTCCCGTACTCGAGAGACCCACTTCCCCCCCCCCCACCCCAGATCACATCTAGCCTACTGTAGGTTCCATGCACCAGTGAGTAGAAGGTATATTTGTGTTCTCCCAGATGCCAGCTTCGCCAAATGTCTACCAACCCCAGCCTCTCTTTCAATTTCTTCAAACTGCGCCTATCCCCTCTACCACCACTAGCCTGACCCCCACTGTTATCCAATCTTGGATTGCATGTTAAATTGAAATCCCCTCCCAGTATTATAGGAGCACTTCCCAAAGCTTCCAACTCCCTTAAAATTCACTCATACTCCTCCCCTTGACGTTCATTAGGACCATAAATACTAACCACGCACACCTCTTCTTTATCAATTTGCACTTTCACACCCACCCATCTACCCCCTTTGCCTCTACACGTTCCGTTCACAAGATGTTGATACCCTTCCCCTACCAGAATCCCTACCCCTCCTTTACGGGGATTTGCCCTCTGCCCTGCTAGAACCACCATAGGGTATTGCTTAGAAGTTAACATATATTCCTTAACGTCCCTCCAGTCTGGTCCCGAAACCTCTGGGTTTTGCTCCTCTTCCAGCAGCTTGGAGACTGAGAAACGTCACACTTGTGATGTCACTGGTACATAAGCTCCGGAACCGCCTCCAGACACCAGTTACCTCAGTCTCCAATCAGCTGGAGGGTGGTGAGCCGGTCTTGGCTCACCAGAGGAGCAATTAAGGAGAGTTAGCAGCCAGTGAGGGTTAGGTTGGGCTGGTTACTGGCAGTGCAGTGAGGATTTGTTTTATTTAAGGATTTATTTAATTAATTTAATTTAATTTCTTTAATTTCTTTAATTTACTTTCAGTTACTTTAATTCTCAGGCTGGGCTGAGTGTGTGCTTTACTGGGAGTGCTGCAGTTCCCCTCCCCCCCTCCCTCGTGGCATCTGCTTGACTGGGGGGGGGGGGGGTGAAGACCGGTTAAGAGGCCCGTAGCGTGCAGAAGGTCTGCCTGCTAAAGCTACTGAGGCCGTCGGGGAGACAGGCAGTACAGTAGGAGAGACGCTGGTTTCCTCATGTTCCTGCGTGCTACTGAGATCTTCGGCTCGACGGTTCCCGCGCTCAGCGGTAGAGCCCGGAGCAGCACAAGTCTTTTTGCTGGCGTTAAGGCAACAGGTAAGAGGGGCCTTGGTAGTGAAGAGAGCCGGAGGGCTCGTAGTTTAGTCCAGTGCAGTGCTGCGGCGTCAGCGGGAAAGCTGAACCGCGTGGTGAAAGCGCGGGAAAGCACCACATTTAGTTTTCTTTTGTTTTTAGCGGTGTGCAGAGCTCGGGCAGCCTCGTTTTTCTCAGCGGGTGTCTGGAGATTACTTGGGGGGCACGGAGAGTGCTTACTTTAAATTCATTTGTTTAAAAAAAACAAAAACAAAACAATAATATATTACCACCACACTTTACAGCGGTGGAGAACTCAGGAGCTTTTGTTCATCTCCGTGGCAGTATGGTGCAGGGGGGTGTTGGAGCATAGCTCAGAAGGCAGAATGCCTAGACCACTTTGTTTGATTTGTGGGACTAAAAAAGGCACAGTGTCAGAAACGGGGATTTGTAAGGCCTGCACTCAGGAGACTGCAGCCCTGGAACTGGCCACAGAGCAGGCAGAGGATGCTAGGGGGAAGGTACCCATTTCCCCTCAGCAACCAGGTTCCAAAAGCTTCGCGTCTATGGAGCCCATGCCTGGTACGTCTTCTGACCTTCCTTGCGCGCAGCCCATCCTATCAGGGGGCTTGGCGGCGATTTTTTCTTCGGATTTCGTGATGCTGCTTCAGAAGGCATTTGGCAATCCTTCGGGTACACTGGTCTCTGGGGCCTCCGAGGGGACCTCAGTGCTGAAATGCCCAGGTATGCCCATGGATAAGGATGTGATGGGAGTGTTAGCGAAAATGTCCAAGACAGATAGGGAGCGGACGGCTGACTCGGTGGTATCCGATGGGGCTCCGCTCGGAGGAGCAGGATATGGAATTGGATTTGGAGGACGACCTGGAAGAAGGCAAAATTGTGGAGCAGGAAGATCAGGCCAGGGTCGTCCGTGTTTTTCGGAGAGAGGAGTTGTCGGCGCTTATCTCGGAAACGCTGAAAGCGCTGAATATGCCGTCAGGGGGGCTGTCGGCAGATTCCTCCATGGAGGATCCGTTGTTGCAGGCTGTTCGCAAGACTCAGAGTGCATTCCCGGTGCACGGAGTGATTAAGGAGATGATTCAGGAAGAATGGGATTTACCAGAGTCTGCCCTAAAGGGCTCTCGCGTGATGGCGCGCCTCTATCCGCTGGCTGATCAAGATCGGGAGTTGTTTAGGTCTCCTAGAGTGGATGCCGTGGTATCGGCAGTTACCAAGAAAACTACCATTCCAGTAGAAGGCAGTGCAGCTCTTAAAGACCCCCAGGACCATAGATTGGAAGCGCTGTTAAAACAGGTTTTTGAGATCAATGCTCTCTCGATGCAAGCGTCTATTTGTGGGGTTTGGGTAGCGAGAGCATGTCTGAGATGGGTACAGTGTATCCAGACTGATAAAGCCGAGGAGTTTACGGCAGAGGCCGCCAGGTTGGAATCCGGGGCAGCCTATTTAGCGGATATTCATTATGACCTTATCAGGGGCCTTTCTAAGAGTATGGCGTCGGCTGTTGCTGCTTGGCGGTACCTTTGGCTTCGTAACTGGGCGACAGACGGCGTGTCCAAAGCTCGGTTGAGTAAGCTTCCTTTTAGGGGTAAGCTATTGTTTGGAGAGGACTTGGATAAATTAGTAAAGGATTTGGGAGAGTCTAAGGGCGGCGATTGCTGGAGGACAAACAAAAACAGGGGCGTCCATTTTCCGGGCCTAAGGGTCAACTTCGGGAATTTTGCCGCTTTCTTTTCCCCAGATTTGGACAACTTCAGTGGGGGCGCTTTCCCTATAGAAACCAGGGGTTTCGAGGAGCGGGTCGGGGGTTTGGTGCCGCCGCCTCCTCTGCTTCCTCAGGCGCGTGGAAGTCCCAATGAAGTCGAGGGGGCCCAGGTGGGATTGGTTCCCGTGGGGGGTCGGTTACGGGAATTTTACCCTGCTTGGGTCCAGATCACATCGGATCAGTGGGTGCTAGAAGTGATTCGAGAGGGATATGCCTTAGAGTTTCAGAGACCAGTGCGAGATTCTTTCGTGTGCTCACCGTGTGGGGCAAGGCTCAAAAGAAGGGCAGTGCATGACACGGTGCGGAGGCTATTAGCCCTCAAAGCAATAGTTCCGGTACTTTCAGACCATTGCGGCAGCGGTCGATACTCCATCTATTTCATAGTGCCAAAGAAGAAGGGTACTTTTCGGCCAATTTTAGACCTAAAGCGGGTAAACCGCTGTCTCAGAGTGTCCCATTTTTGGATGGAGACCTTGCGTTCCATGATAGTGGCGGTACAAAGAGGGGAGTTCTTCACGTCCCGATATGGCGAGAGCACCAAAGGTTTCTCCGGTTTGCTGTGCCTTTGGGGCACTTTCAGTTCCAGGCGTTACCTTTTGGACTGGCTACAGCGCCACGCACGTTCACCAAGGTGATGGTGGTCATGGCAGCGGCTCTGCGAAAGGAGGGTGTGCTAGCACCCTTATCTAGATGATTGGTTGATACGAGCAAAGTCAAAGGCAGAAAGCGAGGTGGCGACAGCCAAGGTGGTAGTGTTTCTGCAGAGTCTCGGCTGGGTGGTCAACAGGTCCAAGAGCAGGTTGACCCCATCACAGCACCTGGACTATCTGGGAGCGCGCTTCGATACGAACTTAGGAAAAGCTTTTCTACCAAAGCTTTGAGCGCAACGACTTTGACGGATGGTCCGGGAGTTTTTACGCGAACCAGCGCCAATGGCATGGAGCAACATGCAGTTGCTAGGGACAATGGCGGCGACGCTCGAGTTGCTTCCCTGGGCGAGAGCGCACATGAGGCCGTTGCAAAAGGTGTTGTTGCGGAGATGGTCCCATCAAACGGATACGTTGATGCGGCGGCTGCCATGTCTCCCGGAAATGCACGGGATGCTGAGCTGGTGGTTGCGCCCAGGGAGTCTGGAAAGAGGAATGTCCTTCGAGGCCCCAGCGTGGGTGGCGTTGACGACGGATGCCAGTCTCTCTGGCTGGGGGGCCCATTGTCAGGGAAGTTTCGCTCAAGGACGGTGGATGGAACTGGAAGGGAGCTGGCCCATCAACAGGCTGGAATTGAGGGCGGTGGCGAAGGCGTTGCAGGTTCTACAGCCTTCTCTCGAAGGGAAAGCCGTTCGAGTGTTGTCCGACAATGCGACGGCGGTGGCGTATGTCAATCGACAAGGAGGCACCAGCAGTGCGGTGCTCGAAGAGGAGGCCGCGGAGTTGTTCATGTGGGCCGAGGAGCATCTTCTGGCACTGTCGGCAGCTCATGTCGCAGATGTGGACAATGTGGAGGCCGACTTCTTGAGTCGGGTAAGAGTAGACCCGGGAGAGTGGGTTCTTCACCCGGAAGTGTTCGCCATGCTGGTCCGTCGTTGGGAGATGCCGGTGATGGATCTCATGGCGTCCTTTCAGTCGGCACAGGTGAGTCGCTTCTTCAGCCGAAGAAGGGAGCGAATGTCAGAAGGACTGGATACTCTTCTTCAGACCTGGCCACAGGATCAGCTGCTGTACATGTTTCCGCCCTGGGTGTTAATAGGGCGAGTGCTACAGCGCATAGAGCGCCACCAGGGACAGGTGATATTGATAGCGCCGGATTGGCCCAGAAGACCGTGGTATGCCGACTTGATGCGGCTCGTGATCAGAAAGCCGTGGCGTCTTCCTCGGTGGGTCGATCTTCTCTCTCAGGGGCCGCCGGTCATGCCTCGAATGGATCGGTTCTCGCTTACGGCCTGGCTCTTGAATGGGCGAGGTTGACGGCAAAGGGCTACTCGCCGGCTGTTATTTCCACTCTGCTTAAGGCTCGTCGGCGGTCGACTTCTTTGGCCTATATCTGGGTTTGGCGAATATTTGAGGCTTGGTGTCAGGAGCGGCAGCTGGAGCCATTGAGAGTCTCTATTTCGCAGGTCCTGTCGTTTTTGCAGGATGGTTTTCAAAAAGGTTTGGCAGCCTCGTCCCTAAGGGTGCAGTTGGTGGCACTATCCTGCTATAGGAGAAAGGTTCAATGGGTGGCCTTGGGCGTACATCCAGATATTAAGCGTTTTTTGAGGGCGGTGGCTCTGTTGCGCCCTCCGAGGAGGCCGGTGGTTCCGACCTGGGATTTGCCTTTGGTTCTCGAAGCGTTGGGACGTGAACCCTTTGAGCCGCTGTCCAGGGCTTCGCTTAAGGATCTTACCTTGAAAGTGGTATTCTTGGTGGCTATTGCATCGGCTCGGAGGATTTCCAAGTTGCAAGCATTGTCCTGCCGAACGCCCTTTCTATCTTTTAGTGAGTCAAAGGTAGTTCTGAGGCCGGTGCCGTCGTTTTTGCCAAAGGTGGTCTCGGTTTTTCATGTGAATCAAATGGTTTCTTTGCCAGTGTTTGTGTCTCAGGCTAACAATTCTTCCTCAAAGCGTTTGCACAGCCTGGATGTCCGGAGAGCCCTGAAGCTCTACTTGCGCAGGACAGCACCCTTCCGGAAGTCGGATAGGCTTTTTGTTCTCTTTGCAGGGGCGCGAAAAGGTGGGGCAGCTTCTAAGGCTTCCATCGCCCATTGGTTGAAGGAGGCAATCGCGTCTGCATATCTTCTCAAGGGCAAGTTAGTACCGAAAGGATTGAGAGCTCATTCTACGAGAGCACAAGCGACATCCTGGGCGGAATACAGTTTGGTGCCGGCTGCGGAGATTTGTAAGGCAGCGGCCTGGTCATCTCTGCATTCCTTTGTCAAGCATTACCGGCTGGATGTCCAGGCAGGCAGGGATACTTGTTTTGGATCTGAGGTGCTTCAGGCAGGTCTGCAGGATCCCACCCATTGATCTTTTACTGCTCTGTTACATCCCCAGAGGTTTCGGGACCAGACTAGAGGGACGTTAAGGAAGGTGAAATTAGACTTACCTGCTAATTGTTCCTTACGGAACTCCAGTCTGGTCCCGTATCCCTCCCTGGAGGTTGTAGTTCTCACGCGCCTGAAGCACAGGGAAGTTACAAGTAAGTAGCACAAGCACGAGGAGAGCATGTGAGTTGGTTTACCTTGGCACAGGCATTCTTTGTGTTTAAGTAGATGCCATGATCCCTACAGGGGGGGGGGGGGGAGATCGGACCGGAGCATTTCGGGAACAGTACGGGCCGGGTGTGTTTGTTGGGGGGGGTTTGAATTCTGTTAGCAGTAGTTCTTGTTATTTGTCATGTTACTACTTAATTGTTGCTCCGCAGAGTCTGCTTTGTCAATAGGTTACTGGTGTCTGGAGGCGGTTCCGGAGCTTATGTACCAGTGACATCACAAGTGTGACGTTTCTCAGTCTCCAAGCTGCTGGAAGAGGAGCAAAACCCAGAGGTTTCGGGACCAGACTGGAGTTCCGTAAGGAACAACAATTAGCAGGTAAGTCTAATTTCACCTTCCTACCCAACCCGAAGATGTGTTTCCTGTACACACAAAATCTCCGCCCTCAGCCTTCCACCTTCTTTTTCCAACAGTTGTCTTTTCCTCCAATTGCGAAGACCTTTAACGTTTAAGGTAGCTATCGTTAATGTTCTCCTATCTCTACGAGTGTGCATAATTGGCCTCCCTCTCTTTCTGCTAGCCCCCCCTCGCGCCCTCCCTATTGCACACTCCCCCCTCGTACCTCCACCCCTTCCCCCTCTACCAACTGGCCCCCCTTCTTTAAACCCTTCTCCCCTCCCCCTCCCCTTCTTCCCCCTCCCCCTCCCCTTCCCATTCTTCCCCCTCCTCCCCTGACCCCCAACCTCCTCTTTATCCAGAGGAATTAGACGGAGTAGTGTGTCCCCTACCTCCCCCAGCTTCTTCCTTCTGGCTCCCCTCCCACCCTCTCTCCCCATCCCCGATCTTTCCCCTTCATATCCCCTTTACCCAGATCTTTAACCTCCCCCTTACCTACAACCAACCTCTTCCCCCCCTCCTCTTAACACACCCCCTTCCCCATCATCCCTAGAATCCCCCTGCTTATCCCCACCCATGGCAGCAAATTTACATTCATAATCATACATGTACCTACAAATTCATTCAAACATCACAAATACTTTCCCCAACATTCCCCATCCCTCCCAATTCTACCCCTCCATCTCTCTCCCCCACCATCCTCCCCTAAACCGGACATCTCTGGTATTAACATCAGTCTCTGAATCTCTGTCTACCCCTCATCTCTTTAGTCCATCTTTGTCCTCTGGTTTTCTGCCTTCTCTCTGATCTTGACAAATTCCACGGGTTTTGTGCATCTCATGATTCAAGTCACCATGCCGCTTCTGCCTCTTCTCTGCACCTGACGCACCAGAGGATCCTTGTTGACCAAGCCCTGCTTCCCGAAGTGCCGCCTCCGCTTCCTCTTTGGTTTGTATTCTCTATGTCCTCCCCTTCTGAGTAAAATGGAGTCCAAAGGGATGCAACCACCTCCCGCCTCAAA
Organism: Ichthyophis bannanicus; assembly: GCA_033557465.1. Taxonomy (NCBI): domain Eukaryota; kingdom Metazoa; phylum Chordata; class Amphibia; order Gymnophiona; family Ichthyophiidae; genus Ichthyophis; species Ichthyophis bannanicus. The sequence goes on along the minus strand of CM066040.1, from coordinate 169,347,204 downwards.
ATTTGTGTAACTGGTTGCATTGCCCTTCTGCGCTGCAGGGTTCCTGTAGACAAGTCCTCATAGATGTATACTGGGTACTCCTGCCATTCAAAGGTTCCAAAACCTCTCATTTTGGTCGTAATCCTCTTTCATTTTGTATCTCGACAGACACATTATGATATCCCTAGGCCTGTTCGCTATTGGCGGGCCCAATGCCCTGTGTGCTCTCTCTATTTGTATGTCCGCAGTGGTCACCTCCTCTTCCCCTTTTTTAAGTACTTCCACACACACTGACACTGCTACTTTCTCACTATCTTGAAACTCTTTCTCCTCAGGAATGCCCCTGGTTCTCAAATTGTTTCTTTGAGAGCGATCCTCCAAATCTTCTAGCTTGTATAGCATAGTGTCTTGCAAGGTCTGTATTTTCGAAAAGCATTGCACGCCTTTCTGCTGCTGCTCTGTCTCTTGCAATCTATTTTCATGGTCTCCCATCCTGCACGTCAACTCCCCTATTTACTCCTTCAAGGTGCCAATGAGCTCACTTTAGTTCAGTTTTCACCGATTTCACTTCAATTTTTATTTCTGTAAACCAGTCCCCGAACTCTGCCCTGGTTGCAAATGCAATGTGTGCCTTCGAGTCAGTCCCGACTCCTGGTGACCCAGAAGCTCCTGGGTTTTCTTGGTAGTGTCACCGGAAGTAGATTGCCAGGCCTTTCTTCCGAGGCAGTGGAGGGTTAAGTGACTTGCCCAAGGCCACAAGGAGTGCTAGTGGGACTGGAACCCTGGTTGCTTGGTTACCAAGCCAGTGTTCTAACCACTAGGCTACTCCTCCACTCGTGCCCTAGTTACTCCTTGCTTAAAATCTTTTCCATGTTCCACCACACTCTCTGATACTGGTTCCTCCACCAGTTCAATACTCTCCCCCGGCTTACTATTGCATTCTGTGGAAACACGTTCAATGCTCCCTGCATGTGGCCCAGGATACACATAGTCCCGGAGAACTGCTGCCTTCCTCCTTGTGGTCACTGTGACTGGATCAGACCCCCCCCCCCGTGTAGGAATTAAAGTTGTAAAAAAGATGCTTTTTTTAGGCAATTTAATATGCTGCATACAGAGAATACTATGCCTCTATCAGAAGTCTTGGCTCTTCTTCCATTAGTTAAAGCAGCTCGGTACTCTCCAGCATCTGTTTCTCTACACATACTCGGCCACCTGCTTCTCATCCCAGGCACTTCTTCCTGCTGTACACTATTTTAATTAGTTTGCAGTCCTTCTCCTTAGTCCCTGCCAGTGCTCTTTCCGCTGCACTCCTCCTCCGATGTATTTTTCTATCCGGATTCAATTTATTTCATATGATTATCCCCGCGGCTACCGATCACCTTCTGCTCCTTATTCAATGCTCCCTCTGCTGCCGTCTTCATCAACGATCCACTCTCTCACCCCGATCGCCATTTTCTCTCCTCCACATTGCTCTCACGCCGCTCCCACCGTGCACGCTCTCCTCCTCTGAGCCTACTCCGCTCCTTCTCACCTCATTCCTTTCAGGTCTCCGACCTTTCCGCCCTGCTCCTCGGCGATCTATTCCCCTTTGGGGGGGATTTTTCTGCTTCTGCAGCTGGTCATCAATGATCCAGTCTCTCACCCGGTTGCTATTTTCTCTCCTCCACGTTGCTCTCACTCCGCTCCCACCATGTATGCTCTCCTCCTCCGATCCTGCTCCGCACCTTCTCACCGCGTTCATTTCAGGTCTCCGACCTTTCCGCCACACTCCTCGGCGATCTATTCCCCTTCGGGGGGTATTTTTCTGCTTCTGCAGCTGGGTCTGTGCCGGAGCGGCTGGCTTACACTGCCATCGGCAACGGTGACATCACTTCCTCTCTGCTTTCTATCTTTTAACCAGTTCCTGATCCAAAATAGTACACTGCCTTCTATCCCATGACTTTTTAATTTTTCCAAAAGTCTCTGATGAGGGACCTTGTCAAAGGCTTTTTGAAAGTCCAGATACACGATCATCCCCGGCAAGTGTGCTGGGCACCGGCCACGGAGCATCGGGAGCCCCGAGGCCCATGGAGCAGCCCTTCTACAAGTCCTTGATGGACTACTCCGAGTGGGAGACGGAGAATGAGTCGTCTCCTGATACCCGTCGGCACCGCGACATCCCATCAGACTCTCCCGTCTCGGAGCCTTGACGGCGGTCGTTGCTGTATGATATGGGCTTCCTTGATTTTGTCAAGGGTATGTCTGTTGAGGGTAAAGGCCAAGGCAGAGAGGCTCGCATCCTGGAAATGAATGCATGGCTGCATGGATGGTGTCATCGAGAGCATTTTGGTTTCCTAGACCATGGGATGCTGTTCCAAGGGTTGCAGAGCAGAGATGGCATCCATCTGTCCAAGAAAGGTCAACGCATCTTCGGTAGTAGACTGGCTAATCTACTGAAGAGTGCTTTAAACTAGATTCGTTGGGGATGGGTGAAGAAAGCCCCCAGGTAAGTGAGAGCCCCCAGGTAGGTGATACATTAAATACCTTTATGGAAATGGGTAACGGGTAACATATGGAAAGCAGTGTGTATAAATGCCCGTAGCATGGGAAATAAGATCCCTGATAATGAAGCTTTGGTGGGAGTGGCTGACTTGGATTTAGTGGCAGTTACAGAAACATGGTTCACAGAAAACCATGATTGGGATGTAACTATACCTGGCTATACTATTCAGAAAGGACAGGATAGGAAGAAGGGGAGGAGGAGTGGCACTATATGTAAAAACTATTATTAAAGCTTTGGAATTACAGAGCTTAAAAGGGAGAGAGGAGGCATTGTGGGTTAAGCTAGAAAGAGGCAAAGAGAAATCTATTTGCATTGGTGTGATATACATACCTCCCTCACAAGAGGAAGAGGTGGAGAGAGAGTTAATTGAAGACATACACAGCATTGCTAGGAAAGGGGAAGTGCTACTGATAGGAGATTTCAATATGCCAGATGTTGATTGGCACATTCCTGCTGCAGTATCATCTAGAAGTAAGGAGATCCTGGATTCTCTACAGGGAGAACTATTCAGGCAATTGGTAACAGACCCCACACGTGAAGTGGCCATACTGGACTTGGTGCTTACCAATGGTGAAAGTGTTTCTGATGTTGTAGTGGGAGATCATTTTGCATCCAGTGATCACCAGATGGTGTGGTTCAGTATTAGGACTAGGGCTTTTAGAATCCATTCAAAGGTGAGGATCTTAGACTTTAGGAAGACTAACTTTGCCAAGATGGGCCAATACCTCAGGGAGTCGTTAGTGGGATGGGAACAGCTGGGGGATGTAGAAAAACAGTGGGCAAAACTGAAAGGGGATATTATAAGGGCAACCAACCTTTTTGTTAAAATGGTAAATAAAGGTAAAAGGAAAAGGAGACCGCTATGGTTTTTGAAAGAAGTAGCTGAAAAAGTGAAGAAAATTAGGGAGGCCTTCATGAAATACAACAGATCACAGAGAGAGGAAGACAGGCATCTGTATTTGGAAAAACTTAGAGAAGCTAGCAAAGTAGTCAAGAAGGCAAAGATTCAAAAGGAGGAGTAAATAGCCAGTACAATAAAATGGGGGGATAAGACATTTTTCAGATATATTAGTGAGAAGAGGAAGGGCAAAAGTGGTATTGTCAGACTCAAGGGTGCAGGGGCGGAATATGTAGAAGCTGATAAGGATAAAGCGGAATTGCTTAACAAATATTTTTGTTCTGTGTTCACAGAAGAAGAACCAGGAGCAGGACCTCAGAAAACACCCACAAATAGGAACAGAAGCGAGGGACATCTTGAACAATTTTCAGAAGACACTGTTCGTGAGAAACTAGCTCAACTTAAAGTAGAAAAAGCGATGGGACCGGATGGGATACACCCTAGAATACTGAGGGAACTTGGGGACGTTCTAGCAACTCCACTGACTGACCTTTTCAATGCCTCATTGGAGTCGGGAGTGGTGCCAAAGGACTGGAGAGAGGCTCATGTGGTGCCTTTACACAAAAGCGGAAGTAAGGATGTGGTTGAAAACTACAGGCCGGTTAGTTTAACTTCGGTGGTGAGTAAATTATTGGAAACGCTGCTGAAAGAGAAAATAGTGAGGTTTCTGGAGTCCAGCAGATTACAGGATCCGAGGCGGCATGGGTTCACCAGAGGCAGGTCTTGTCAGACAAATCTGGTTGATTTCTTTGACTGGGTGACCAGGGAGTTGGACCAAGGGAGAGCTCTAGATGTGGTGTATTTAGATTTCAGTAAAGCCTTTGACACTGTTCCTCACAGGCGACTTATAAACAAACTGAGCACCCTAGGGATGGACCCTAAAGTTACTGCTTGGGTTAGAAATTGGTTGGGTGGGAGGCGACAAAGAGTACAAGTAAATGGAGCTCACTCTGAGGAGAAGGATGTTACCAGTGGTGTGCCCCAGGATCTGTCCTTGTTCCGATTCTTTTTAACATCTTTGTTAGTGATATAGTGGAAGGGCTGTCAGGTAAGGTTTGCCTCTTTGCGGATGATACCAAAATCTGCAATAGAGTAGACACCCAGGAAGGTGTAGATAACATGAGGAGGGATCTAGCTAAGCTTGAAGAATGGTCTAGAATTTGGCAGCTGGGATTTAATGTTAAAAAATGTAAGGTCATGCATTTGGGGTGCAGCAATCCAAGGGAGCAATATAGAATAGGGGGTGAAGTACTTTTGTCCACTAAAGAAGAGTGGGACCTAGGCGTGGTTGTGTCTGATGATCTTAAAGTAGCTAAACAGGTAGAAAACGCGACAGCAAAAGCTAAAAGGATGCTTGGGTGCATATGGAGAGGAATGGCTAGCAGAAAAAAGGAGGTGATAATGCCTCTCTATAAATCTTTGGTGCGACCTCATTTGGAGTATAGTGTGCAATTCTGGAGACTGCACCTTCAAAAGGATGTGAACAGGATGGAGTCGGTGTAGAGGGTGGCTACTAAAATGATTAGTGGTCTTCATTATAAAGCATATGAGGACAGACTGAAGGATCTTAATATGTACACCTTAGAGGAAAGGCGGGATAGAGGTGATATGATTTAGATGTTTAAATACCTCCGTGGCATAAAAGTTCAGGGAGAGAGCCTCTTTCAATTGAAAGTTCTGCTACGAGAGGACATGGGATAAGGGTGAAGGGAGATAGATTCAGGAGTGATATGTGGAAATATTTCTTTACGGAAAGAGTAGTGGATCTGTGGAATAGTCTCCCAGTGGAGGTGGTAGAGATGAGGACTGTAACTGAATTCAAAAAAGCATGGGACAAACACAGAGGATCTCTAAAGGTAAAAAGGGGACTGTTGTAGTTGTTGATATGGAAGGACAGACTAGATTGGCCATGTGGTCTTTTTCTGTCATCATATTTCTATTTCTAAGGCCCTGGCATTCCCTACAGAATCAGAGGAGGACCCTCAGGCGGATGATTTGGAAATCCTCCAGTACGAGGCCCCTCCAAGGGAATCGCTCACGGTGCCTATCCCTCCTATCCTGGAACGTCGGATGCTCTGTATGTGGGAGACACTGATGTCTGTGCAGGAGGTGAACAAATAGCTCGACTCGATGTATCGAGTCCGCCGGAGCCTGGACTTCCAGTAATCACAGCTGCCGCATAACTCCATGGTGGTGGAGTCGGCCATGCGTTGGCTGAAAAGCCGGAAGACGTGCTCTTCGGTGCCCCCTGGCAGGATGGCCTGCACCTTGGATTATTATTATTTATTATTTAACAGTTCTTTTATACCGCTTTATCATTTCAATCAAAGCGGTTTACATTGTAACTTAAACTTGGTAATATACATTAAACAGGGACATTGATAACTTGGAATTTTCTGAGGCAATGGAGGGTTAAGTGACTTGCCCAAGGCCACAAGGAGTGCTAGAGGAAACTGAACCCTGGTCTCTTGGTTCCCAAGCCAGTGCTCTAACCATTAGGCTACTCCTCCCTCAGCAGAAAATGTTACCAGGGCTCGATGCTAATCGGCTGCATCCAGGCCTACCAAATGTACATAGGCTTGTACCTGAGAGACCTGGCGAAGGAACTTGCCGGGTTCTCAGCTGGCCTCTCCAAGAAACCCCTGCAGTGGTTCAAGAACCTGGCCAAGGCAGTCCGTGAGTGCTCAGTTTGTCTTGGCCGGTTTATGACGGGTTGAAGTCTGCAGCTTGAGTAGCAGCGGCGGCGGGCATTGGTGCATGACAGCAAGCATGGCTACAGTCGTCCGACCTCAAGTTCAGGATAAATTGGCAAACCCATGACCAGCAAGACTACCGAGCTGGAGACCAAGTTCATGACAAGGACCAGGCTCTCTAAAAAGATTGCTGCCCCTCTCCGACAGAAGGGCTCAAGTAAAACGTCCTTCTACCCGAAGAAAGGGGCTGCTTGCAGAAACTACCCATCATTTCAGGCCTCCCTCGCTCCCCAACAGAGTCAGCAGGCCAAGGAACATGGGCATGGCCCTCATAAGCAGAAGGCTCCAAAACCCCAGGCACCAGCTCCAGCCCAACCAGGGGGAAGTTTTTGTCTCCTTGAGCATAGCCTCTCTACCCCAAGGAGATCAGCAGCCCACAGGGGGACGTCTGACCCACTATGCCCAGAGGTGGTTGACCATCACCACCGACCTCTGGGCACTTCGGGTGGTCAGGGAGGGTTACCTCCTCCACCTGACTCAGACACCTCCCCCCTTATTTTCCGGGAGAGCCCCTCAGCTCTCCCATCCACCGGGACAGTCTACTGAAGGAGTTGGCAGGTCTTCTCGAGGACAAAGCGGTAGAACCGGTGCCCCACCATCTCAAGGGGTTCTATTCCAGATATTTCCTTCTGCCAAAAAGAACAGGGGGCCTAAGGCCCATTCTTGACCTGTGCAACCTCAACAAATTCCTGGTGAGGGCGAAGTTCAAGATGCTCTCCCTTGGAACATTGCTGCCCTACCGCCAGCAGGGTGATTGGCTATGCTCCTTAGACCTCAAGGATGCCTATACCCACATCCTCATTCACCCCAACCACAGGCAATACCTGTGGTTCATAGTGGGGGGACAGGCACTATCAGTACAGGGTGCTCCTTTTCGGCTTGGCTTCTGCCCCAAGGGTCTTCACAAAATGCCTGGCAGTTGTGGCCGCCTTCCTCTGTCTCCAGGGGGTCTTTGGTTTCTTCTACCTGGACGACTGGCTCATAAAGGTAGGTAATGCCTCAGAGGTGCAGCACGCCACTGTACACACCATCCATATTCTGCAGCACTTGGACTTTGTCATAAACTACCCCAAGTCTCATCTCCTCCCGACACAATGTCTGGAGTTCATCAGGGCAAAGCTGGACACTCTCCAGTCAAAGGCCTTCTTGCCCAGGGACCGAGCCAACCATGTCCAGGGCTGACCAGGCACAGTACCGTTCTGTGCCCATTCGGCTCCTCCTGCGCTGTCGGGCACATAGCCTCCACGGTCCACGTCACCCTAGACGCTTGCCTTCACATGAGTGAAGCGCAGTGGTGTCTCCAAGACCAATGGACTCAAGCCATGGGGTGCCTCACCAAATCAGAGAGTCCCTGTAACATGCCAACTGGCGGACTCTCTGATTTGGTGGCAGTCTCTCCAGTATCTCAAGGTGGGCATGCCTTTTCAGGCCCCCGGTCCCGAGCCCCTCAAGGGTCCTCACCACGGATGCCTCCCTGCTCGGCTGGGGAACCCACTGCGAGGAGCTGCACACTCAGGGCAACTGGTCAACAGACGAGAGCACCCAGCAGATCAACCTCCTGGAGCTGCGGGTGATATACTTAGCCCTTCAAGCATTTTGCCGCCACCACCTGCGTCACCAGCTGGTGCTGGTCCAGACGGAGAACCAAGTGGCAATGTTCTATATGAACAAACAGGGGAGGGCAAGGGGACTCGGTGCAGTGGTCCTCTGCTCGTATGCAATCCAACAGGGTATCCTTCTACAGGCAGTATATCTACCAGGCCAGAACAACCTGCTGGCCGTTAGGCTGAGCAGAATCCTCTAGCTGCACGAGTGGCAGCTTGACCCCAGGGTGACCGACCGGCTCTTCCAGATCTGGGGTAAACCCATGATGGACCTGTTCGCCAGCCTGGCAACTTCCAGTTGCCCTGCTTCTGTTCCCAGCAGGCCCACCCCTCCAGGGTGGCAGCGGATGCATTCCTCATTTCATTGTTGGAGAGCCTCGTATACGCCTTCCCTCCCACGCCAGTGATTGCCAAAACCTTGTTCAGGACCCTCCGCGACAGAGCCTCACTCATCCTGATATCCCTTCGGTGGCCCAGGCAACTGTGGTTCCCGCTGCTCCTCCGATTAACAGTGGAGACCCCATCCCGTTGGGGACCTTTCTGGGACTCCTGTCTCAGGAAGGGGACTCTTTTCTGTACCCCATCTTGGGATCCCTGTCGCTGACAGCGTGGTTGCTGAAAGGGTGAGGTAGAGGAGATCCTGCTGGCTTCTCGCAAGGCCTCTACTAGAAGAACTTCAAATGGCACAAGTTTTTGGCCTGGTGTGCTGAGCACAGGGCTGACCCATTTTCCTGCCCGGTGGGTTTGGTATTACAGTACCTTCTCCACCTCTCGCATTCCGGGCTCAAGTCTAACTCTGTCCAGGTGCACCTAAGTGCCCTGGCGGTGCACCACCACCCGGTGGATTGCAAGCCTCTCTCAATCCAGCTATTGGTGACCCGCTTTCTTAGGGGTCAGCTCTTATGGAAGCCCCCGATTCACCCTCCGGCAACCGAATGGGACCTCAGCGTGGTATTGGGGCAGCTCACTCGCCCACCCTTTGAGCTCTGGCTACTTGCCACCTACGGTACCTCTCTTGGAAGGTGGCATTCCTGGTTGCACTTGCCTCCGCTCGCAGAGTTAGCGAGCTTCAGGCCTTAGCGGCAGAGGTCCCTTATACCAGGTTCTACAAGAACAGAGTGGTACTCCGCACACACCCTAAATTTCTTCCGAAGGTAGTATTGTATGTCCATCTCAACCAGGAAGTAGTACCCCCTACCTTCTTTCCGAGACCTCACTCCAGTAAGGCGGAGACAGTCCTTCACACCTTGGACTGTAAGAGGGCTTTGTCCTTCTATATCCAGTGCACTCAGGGCCACCGCAAAACTACTCAGCTTTTCGTCTCCTATGACCCCAGAAGGCTGGGGGAGGTGGTGACCAAGCATATGCTGTCCACCTAGGTGGCGGACTGTATCGCCCTTGCCTATGAGCTGGCAGGGCTTCCGCTGGAAGGCCGTGTCATGGCGCACCGTGTCAGGGCCATGGCGGCTTCGGTGACAAACTTGTGCTCTGTCCCGATGGTGGACATCTGCTGGTCCGCCACTTGGTCTTCAGTCCATACCTTTGCAGTCCATTACTGCCTGGAAAGAGAGTCCTGACTGGACAGTGCCTTCGGCCAGGCTGTGCTCCATAATCTTTTTGGGGTTTAGGAAACTCCTACCCTCTGAACCTTCTGTGTTCAGGCTACCGGAGTGCTGGTTTTCATCGAACACAGGGGTCCTACTGTGGTCTGTGGACACTGACTTAATTGCTGCTGCTCGTGGCTCCCCATGAGGGAGTCCATGTTTTTGCTATGGGCTTTCGGTAGCCTGTAGCTGGAGAGTCCCATATATGAGGGGTGACTTCCTGCTTGTTCTCGGAGAAAGCGTAGTTACTCACCTGTAACAGGTGTTCTCCAGGGACAGTAGGAATCGGTCCTCGCTACCCTCCCTCCTCTCCTTGGAGTTGCTCCTTTACCATCTTTTATTTTTGCCGTCTTTTAGCTATGTCATCTAACTGAGCAAGATGGCACCTTTGGTCTGGAAGGGGACCACACATGCTTGGAAGCATCTCCCAAAGTCTTTCTTTGAAAGCTGGGGGGATGCTTCCATGAGGGCTCTATCTGTGCCGACGTCACCCATATGTGAGGACTGATTCCTGCTGTCCCCAGAGAATACCTGTTACAAGTGAGTAACTACGCTTACGTTATGCTGTCCTCGGTCAACATTATCAGTTTCATACCCTGCCCTTTGGTCTTGCGACAACTCCTCACACTTCCTCCATTTCCCATTTGATCTGCAACAATCCCACTTGATCTGGGATTTCGCCCCCAGCAAGGGGTTGAAACATTACTAACTGCCCTTACCAACAATTTAATAAGAGGCATAGACAAACCCCAGAAAGGTTTTATACTTATTTTCCTCGATGTCAAGGCAGCTTTTGACTCCATCCCACATGATAAAATCTTTCAACGTCTATAAGACATAGGATTGACTGGAAACACCCTTAAATGGTTCAGATCATTGAACATCACAGCCAAGTAAGAGTCTGCACCGAAGAATCATCAACATTCACCTTGCAGCAAGGAGTCCCTCAAGGATCGATCTTTAATATCTTCCTCCAAACTCTATGCACATTAATACAGGCACTCAAGATACTATACCATGTGTATACGGATGATTTTATGATATACACACCATTCTGAACCAACAACCACACACATTGAGAGAGCTTTCAAAACCATCAAGAACTGGCTATCTGCACACAATATGACCTTAAATTACAAGAAGACTGAGGTTCTGTACATTGTAGTGCACCTTCTACTGCAGCCTGGAGACTGGACCAATCAAATCTTCTGTAGTACATATCCAGCAGGAGCTCCCAGAAGCCCCCCAGTGTACTAGTAACAAAGCATACTTAACGAAGCAACACATTAAATAATCGTTAAACTATCATTACATTATCAGTAAACCCTTATCTTCCCCCCCTGTAATAACCAACTCCCTCCCCAAACGAGGAAGTCAGAACACCGCCTGGCGCCGAAACCGACGCCTTCCAATTTACACAGAGCTCCCCTTCACAGAAATCTGGGGAGCTGACTGAACTCCAAGAAAGGGAAGAGCCATAGCGATAAGCACGACTGTCAACAGAACCCGAACGGGACGAAGAACCGTCCTACAGTCAACCGCTCGGAACAGCGCGCCGCAAGACTACACAGAGAGTTGGGAGGGAAGGAGGACTAAACTGGATCCTACAGGAACTACAATTACCAGGTTAGTGTAATTTCCATTTCCTGTGCGGATATCCAGTTTAGTCCTCCACAATCGGGATGTAACAGAGCAGTTAAGACCGGGCGGGACCTTGCCAGCCGGCGCGCAGAACCGCCGATCCAAAACAGGAATCCCGAGCCGCTAATACATCCAGGCGATAGTGCCTGCTGAAAGCGTGCAGAGACGACCAAGTGGCCGCCCTACAGATATCCGCTGGCGGAACCAGGCAATGCTCCGCCCAAGAGGTCGCCTGAGCTCGAGTAGAATGAGCTCGAAGCCCCTCCGGAACTGGCCGCTGCTGCAACAGATACGCAGATGCGATCGCTTCCTTGATCCATCTAGCAATGGAGGCCTTAGCCGCCGCCTCCCCTTTTTTTTGCGCCCCCAAAGAGCACAAAAAGCCGATCGGTCTTACGAAAGGACTCCGTAGACTGCAAATACCAACGCAGCGTGCGACCCACATCGAGCCGGTGAAGACCCTTGTCCACCGACTCGACCGAGTTCGCCGAAAGAACCGGCAGAAACACTGCCTGATTCAAGTGAAAGGGAGACACCACCTTTGGAAGAAAGAAGGCACCGGCCGGATCACAATCCGGTCCGCGGAAAACGACAAGGAAGGCTCTCGGCAGGACAAGGCCTGAAGATCCGAAATGCGCCGAGCCGAGCAAATGGCTACAAGAAAGACCGTCTTCAAAGTTAGATCCTTCAGGGACGCCCTCCGCAAGGGCTCAAAAGGTTCCCGCACCAGAGCCCGCAGGACTAAATTCAAATCCCACGGGGGAATCGGTGCTCTGCGGGAAGGCCGCAAATGAAAAACAGCGGTCAAGAAACGCCGCACATCCGCATGAGCGCTGAGAATGCGGCCTAAAACATTGCCTCTATAGCAGGAGATCGCTGCCAACTGAACCTTCAGGGAACTGGCCGCGAGGCCTTTCTCGAACCCATCCTGAAGGAAGCTTAACACGACGGGCACAGAGACCGTCGCCGCCCGGACTCCCCGCCGGGAGCACCAGTCCTCAAAAATCCTCCAGATTCGAACATAAGAGAAGTGGATGACTTTCTTGCCCGCAGTAGGGTGGAAATCACCGCGGGCGAATAACCCTTCTTTTTCAGCCGAGCCCTCTCAATGGCCAAACCGTAAGCGAGAATCGAGCCACCTGGGGCATCCGCAGGGGGCCCTGAAGAAGAAGGTCCGGCAGCGCGGGCAGGCGCCAAGGCACGCCGTCCCGAAGTCTGACTAGCTCGGCATACCAGGGCCTCCGGGGCCAATCCGGAGCCACCAGCAGCACTCTGCCCTGATGACCCTCGATGCGCTGGACGACCCGGCCGATCAGCGCCCACGGAGGGAAGACATACAGAAGCCCGGACGTCGGCCACGGCTGAATGAGAGCGTTGAGCCCTTCGGACATTCGCTCCCGCCGTCTGCTGAAGAAGCGACTCGTCTTGGCCGTCTGGAAGGTCGCCATGAGATCCATGATGGGCGGACCCCACCGCCGCACTATTTGCGCATACACCTGTGGATTTAACTCCCACTCTCCGGGGTCCACTCGCACTCTGCTGAGAAAGTCGGCCTGGACATTTTCCGCGCCCGCTATGTGCGCCGCTGATATTGCCGGCAGACGAGTCTCCACCCAACTGAACAAGGCTGTCGCCTCTGTTTCCAGGGCCACACTCCCTGTGCCCCCTTGGCGATTGATGTAAGCCACCGTGGCCGCATTGTCCGACCAGACCCGGACAGGTCGACCCCGGACCAGTGGTTCCAGGGCCAATAGTGCTAGTCGCACCGCCCGAAGCTCGAGACGGTTGATCGACCAAGACGCTTCCTGGGAGGACCACACCCCCTGAGTGAAGCGGGTCTCGCAGTGCGCTCCCCCACCGGCTAAGCTCGCATCCGTTCTGTACATCACTAGGAACAACAACTTCACACCGCCTTTTACAATAACCATTGACGGAGTCTAACTACAGGTAACACAAGAAGTCCGATATTTAGGGGTCACACTCGACCAAGGCCTTACCTTCATACCCCACATCAACAACATAACAAATTCTATATACTACATGCTCAAAACAATACAATGACTCACAGTTCCTGTGCGGATATCCAGTTTAGTCCTCCACAATCGGGTAGTGCACCTTCTACTGCAGCCTGGAGACTGGACCAATCAAATCTTCTGTAGTACATATCCAGCTGGAGCTCCCAGAAGCCCCCCAGTGTGTCCAGTCGACTTAAGCTCAGTGCTGCAAGCACTCATTTTCCTACACCTGGACTGCTGTAACCTTATTTTGCAAGGCCTGCCCAAATACACGCTATACGCATTGCAACTTGACCTAAATACAGCTGCAAGGATCCTGACCAAAACATCCAGAGCTGAACACATCACCCTGGTTCTTAAGTGCCTCCATTGGTTACCCGTCGCAGAGCGCATAAGATACAAATCCCTTCTCACTATCATCCACATATCTACAATCTCTCAATGAAAAAAGGCCAAACACCAAAACCAGAAGATCAAACACCATTAACATGCTACACACCCCTTCAACAATTACTAAGACTAACCATGCAACCTCCAAACGAGCATTCTCATTATTTGCCCCAACCCTCTGGAATGCACTGCCAGATAACCTACGTGCCACAAATGACCTGACAGATTTCAGAAAAAGCTAAAACCCCACCTTTTCATTGGATGCTGTACAGAACCGACTTAATCACTGGAACGGAATGGACCTTCACTTGGGCACTTTACACACAACCAGCTTAATGACTCAATCAATGGACTTCCACAACCTAAGAAACTCATCCCACTCTCTTCCCATAATTGCCTACCCAATTGAATATAATATAGTTTATATGTTATGTTCTGCTGCTAATTACTGTTTTTATTGTGTTTATATTACACGGTTCTATGTTGGCCCTGTTATGTAAACCGCTTAGAATTGGAGATACAGTGATATAAAAAACTGTTAAATAAAATAAATAGTGGCAACTTCCCTGTGGTGCCAAGGTATTCGGGTTCATCCTTATCTAGACGATTGGCTGATCAGAGCAATGAGTTTCGAGGAGGCTACTTCTGCAGTCTCTCAGGTCCTTTCCTTTCTGGACCGTCTCGGCTGGGTGGTCAATTATGCCAAAAGCAATCTGTGCCCAGTTCAGTCTCTGAAATTCCTCAGTGCCCTCTTTGACACGAGAGTAGGTTGCATCTTCTTCTCTTATGACAGATGCAAGATACTCTGCGTTCAGGTCCTTGCCTTCAGGTGCCTGGCAGCTCTCATTGCCTGGGATTACCTACAACTCCTCTGCACCATGGCTTCTGCTCTCGATGTAGTCCCCTGGGCCCATACTCACATGCGTCCGCTTCAGTACTCTCTCCTGTCGTGCTGGTCCCCATCCACCCAGGACTGTCAGATTCATCTACCCCTTTGTTCAGTGGTTCACCGCAGTTTGCTTGTGACTTTTTCCTCGTCACTTGTTGAAAGGCATTCCCTTGGAAATTCCGCATTGGGTGGTGGTCACCAAAGACGCCAGCCTTGCAGGCTGGGGAGTGCACTGCTAGGGACAGGCAGCACAGGGATCTTGGTCCATTCAAGAAGTCTCTTGGACCATCGTTTGCCTCGAAGCCCTGGCTGCTCATCTGGCTCTATTCTTCTTTCAGTCCCACCTCCAGGGTCGAGCAGTCCAAGTACTTTCCAATAATTCCACCATTGTGACCTATCTCAACAGACAGGGTGGGACCAAATGTCCCATAGTGGCCTGGAAATGAGTCTTCTGTTAATCTGGAAACAAGCAGGAAGTCAGTCCTCGCATATGGGTGATGTCGGTGCTGATGGAGCCTGTGCAGTTTTCAGAGAAAGCCTTTGGGAGATGCACCACACATGTGTGGTCCACTTCTCGCCCAAGGGTGCCATCTTGCCTCAGTCTCCTTTTTTCCGCAAAGCCCAACGGACGTTGTCCTGTTTTCCCTGGAAAAAGTCAGATTTTATTGTTTTGTCCGGTTTGCGTATCGGTTTCTTCCTGTCCCTGAGCCAGCTTGCCTTGGTGTCACTCCTCAGGTTCATCTATTCGTTTTCTCATTTTTTCATAGAGGTACTCCTCGACTGGTGTTCATGCCCTTTTTCAGCCAAAAGCCTTGGACCCCTGCTGAGAGGTGGTGCTCCCTTTTTCCGATGACCTCCAGTGGCTTCAAAAAGTGTGACCAGTGTGGCAAAATTATGTCACTCACCAACCCATATGACTGCTGCCTCAATGTCTCGGCCTGGAGCACAATGACTCGACTGCGAGCTGTGCAGAACCATGACCTTAAAGGCCTTGAAGAGCCACCATTAGCAGTAGAAACGTTTGTCTTTCAGAAGTCTGACTCTGCGCCGGAGTCTCCAGTAACACCATGCTCCAGGACCCCCTCCGTTACCTTGGAGTCCCACAGCTGCCGTTCCTCTGAGCGGAAATCCCCAGAGGTGGAGCACAAAAAGAAGAAACCCTTGAAGACCACTTCGGAGGACAGATCTGGGATAAAGGAGAAATCCCACCCCAGGACCCGCAGTCCCAGGTGTAAGTCCGAGGAGTTGGGGCAGGAGCAGCCTGCCAAGCTGTGCCCCGCAAGGAGTTGTCAGCACCCACTGACTGGTCTCGGGCCTCCGAGGCCATCCTCATCGAGGACTCCCCCTTGACAGTACTGATGCCTGGCCCGATGTCTTCGGTGCCTGCATCAGAGGCTACGGAATCAACTGGTATGGAGACCAGAATGGCAGCCCTAGATGGCAGTATATCTTCCCTAGTGGCAGTGCAGCAGGCGTTCATGTCCAGCTTGTCGGGTTCATCTGCCCCGATGTCCGCACCCTTGACATTGAGGGCTTCCCTGGACATTGAGCTGGTCCTCGAGCGCCATCGATCTTGAGAGAGCCCCCGGCACTGGACAAGATCCTGGTCCCGGTCCCATTCCTCGGGACACCAGTCCTCCTTGGTGAGCACCCATGGCTCGGACTGACTATTCTTCAGAGGTCACGGACCGCTGAGAGCGGCCCTCGACTAAGGTGACTGCACAGCATCTGACTCATACTCTGACTTAGAGTCCAAATGGGAGACCGAGGACAAAGAGTCCTTGGACATGAGGCGACGCCATGTGATGTGCCCTAAGACCTGTCGCCCCTGATGATCTGAGTATGTTGCATTCCTTGATTTTGTGTGTGACATGGCCAAGGCTCTTGCCATTGAGACCGAGGCTGAAGAGGACCTGCGCACTGAGTTATTGGAGGTACTCCAATAGGAAGCACCACCGAAGGAAACCCTTATGGTACCGGTGCCCCCTGTCCTCAACCGCCGCCGCCTCTGGATGTGGGAAACACCGGCATTGGTTCCCATTGTTAGTAGGTGCCCCGATGCCATGTACCGGGTATGCCAAAGCCCTGGGTTTCAAAAGACCCTGCCTCCCCACAACTCCATGGTCATAGAGCCGGCAGTGCGCTGGCTTAAGAGCCAAAAAACGTATTCATCGGTGCCACCTGGCAGGGAGGCCCGAACCCTCGATGCCCTTGGCTGGAAGGCCTTTCAGTGCTCAATTCTAACATACCAGATCCAGTCCTACCAGCTCGATATTGGCATGTACCTGAAGGAACTGTCAAAGGAGCTTGGTGGATTCTCGGCAGGCCTCGATGGGGAACCCCTACAGAGGTTCAAGACTCTAACCTCGGCAATAAAAGAATCTTTGACGTTTTTGTCCCGGGCAGCCTATGATTGCTTTGAGTCATCAGCCAGGGTGGCCGTCGCAGGCATCGGGGCATGACACAAGGCATGGCTGCAGTCATCTAACCTGGAACTATGGGTGCAGGACAAACTGATAGATGTCCCCTGGATAGGAGAAAACTTATTCGGGAAGCCCATGGCGGATAAGGCAGCAGACATAGAGACAGAGTACGTGACGAGAACCAGGCTCTTGAAGAAAACTTCAGTGCAGCCCCAGAAGAAAGCCCCGGGGAAAAAGCCCTTCTTCCTGAGGAAGGAAGGTGGCTTTAACAGTACTCCACACTTCCAGGCCTTCTTGGGCCCTCAACAGGGCCAATAACAAAAAGGCCAGGGACATTGTCCCAGAAAACAAAAGGCCCCGAAGTCCCAGGCATTGGCTCTGACCCAGCCTGGGAGGAACGTTTGACTGCCTGGGCATGATCTCCCTACCCCCAGAGGGTCCTCTGCTGCCCACAGGTGTGCATCTAGCCCTGTTTGCCCACAGGTGGACAGCCATCCCCACCAATACCTGGGTGCTACAGGTGGTCAGGGATGGTTACCACTTCCACCTACAATGGGTACCACCCTTGTACTTCCCAGGAGAGCCCACCAGGCCTCTCTTTCACCAGACCCTGCTCCTTACCGAGCTAGCAGGCCTAATCAAAGACAAATCAGTCGAGCCAGTGCTGAAAAATCTCTGGGGCCAGGCTTCTATTCCAGGTATTTCCTCATCCCCAAGAGGACTGGGGGGCCTCGGGCCCATCCTGGACCTGCGAGAGCTCAACAGGTTTCTGGTGAGGGAGAAGTTCAAGATGCTCTCCCTTGAGACGTTACTGCCATTCCTCCAGCAGGGAGATTGGCTATGCTCCTTAGACCTAAAGGATGCTTATACTCGCATCCTAATTCATCCCAGCCACAGAAAATACCTCTGGTTTGTGGTGAGAGGACAGCACTACCAATACAGAGTGCTGCCCTTCGGTCCGGCCTCATCGCCAAGGGTCTTCACAAAGTGCCTCGTGACCCAAGAGGCCTTCGTCTTTTCTTATCTGGATGACTGGCTCATAAAGTGAGACACGACTGCAGAGGCACAATGCGCCACTGGGCGCACCATCAACACTCTACAGCACCTAGGGTTTGTTATAAATTACCCCAAGTTCCACCTTATTCCGGGCCAGCGCCTAGAGTTCATAGGGCCGCGCAACTAGATACCCTCGAGGCAAAAGCCTTCCTCCCCCAGGAGAGGTCAGAATGTAGAGATACACAGATGCCGGATGCTACCTGCCCTGCTCCTACGCCGCCTGTTGGGATACATGGCCTCCACGGTCCATGTCACCCCATATACCCACCTGCACATGAGGGCAGCCCAGTGGTGCCTCCACTCCCAGTGGACACAAGCCACAGACAGACTTGGGGACAGAGCGAAAGAGACCTGTCAACTGGCGGACTCCCTTGGATGGTGGCAGATCCCACGTCACCTTCAGGCCGAGATGCCCTTCCAGGCACCCAAACCCCAGAAGGTACTCACCACAGACGCCTCTCTAATGGACTAGGGAGCGCATTGCGGGAGCCTCCAGAAGCAACTCTGCTGGTTCCTGAAGGAATCCCGGATGCAAATATAATATACCTAGCCCTCCGAGCCTTCCGCCTCCAACTCCAATACCGCTTGGTGCTGATCCAGACTGACAATGTTCTCTGTGAACAAACAGGGGGGTACAGGGTCGTACCCCCTCTGTCAGGAGACAGTAGCCCTCTGCTCCTAAGGGCGATGTACCTCCCAGGCCAGGATAATGCCCTGGCGGACAAACTGAGAAGGGTCCTCCAGCCACACGAGGGGCGCCTGGATCCAGTGGTAGCCTCATGGCTGTTTCGTCTCTGGAGCATCCCCTCAATGGACCTGTTCTCCAGCCCGGACAACACACAGTTGCCCCAATTCTGCTCGCACCAGCCGCACCCATCCCATTTGGCAGTGGATGTGTTCTCATTCCGTGAACAGAAGGCTTCATGTACACCTTCCTACTGGTAGCCAAGACACTATTCAAGGTCCAGCGTGACAGAGCATCGCTAATGCTGATAGCTCCTCACCGCGGTGGCCCAGGCAGCCCTGGTTCCTGCTGCTTCTCTTCCTATCGGTGGCATCGCCGATTTCCCCTGAGCCGAGCTCCAGGGCTGCTCTCACAGGAGCAGGGCACTCTCCTACACCCCAATCTGGGGTCCCTCTCATTTACGGCTTGACTGCTGAAAGGGTAGCGTTAGCCCCCTTCAAACTCCCACGGGACATGGAAGAAATTTTTCTGGCCTCTTGTAAGGCCTTCATGAGAAGGGCATATGCCTTCAAGTGGTGCCATTTCTTGATGTCGTGTGCAGAAAGGCATGCAAACCTGTTTTCCTGCTCATTGTAAGTGGTACTTCAGTACCTGCTTCACCTATCGCAGGTGGGACTGAAATCCAATAAGGTCAGAGTACACCTGAGCACCATCACAACACATCACCATAATGTTGAGGGAAAACCCTTCTTGGCTCAGCCCCTTGTGTCCCGATTCCTGTAGAGCCTCATGTTATCCAAACCCCTGTCCTCCCCCTAGTGGTAGAGTGGGATCTCAATGTGGTGGTCTTGCTGCTCACTAAGTCTCCATTTGAGCTTCTGGCTACTTGCCACTCCTGGTACGTATCTTGGAAGGTTGCCTTCCTGGTAGCTGTCACATCAGCTCGTAGAGTCAGCGAGCTCCAGACTGATGGTAGAGCTGCCCTACACGAGATTCTACAAGAACAGGGTGGTGTTCCGCACACACCCCAAGTTTCTGCCGAAGGTGGTGTTCCCATTCCACCTCAACCAGAAGGTGGTACTCCCCATCTTCTTTCTGAGACCTCACGCCAGTAGGGCGGAGACCATTCCCCACAATCTGGATTGTAAGAGAGCCCTGTCCTTTTACCTGCAGTGGACTCGGGGCCACCGCAAAGCACCACAGCTTTTCGTATTCTACGACCCCAGCCGTCTGGGACTCCCAGTGACTAAGCAAACTCTGTCCACTTATGTGGCGGACTGCATTGCCCTTACCTTCAAGCATGCAGGGATCTCACTGGACCAGAGAGTCACAACACACTGCATCAGAGCCATGGCTACTTCCATGGCAAATCAGTGTTCCGTCCCCATGATGGAAATCTGCTGGGTCGCCAGCTAGTTGTTTTAAGAAATGTTCTGAGTGTGGCGGTATCATCTTGGCTACTGATACCCATGACTGGTGTCTCAAATGCCTTGGTTCTGACCATCAGCCATCAGAGTGTCCTCTGTGTAAAGAAATGACAAAGAGAGGCCTACAGAATCGAGCTGTGAAATTAGGCACACGCTTTGCCTCAGATGCAGTATCTTTGGCATCGACATCATCGAGGGCATTGTCTTCCTCTTATGGATCTCAGGTATTGAAACATAAGTCGTCTAAGAAGAAAAGCCATTCCCCCAAGGGTAGATTCTTTCTAAGCATAGAGATGCCTTGAGCGTTGTCTTGGTGGATCTGCCAGCCAATCAACCCCTGCGGGAGGACTTTTTCTCCAAAGTCATCGAGGGGTCCCAGGATGCTCCTGAGGCCTCTACCTCTGGAGAGCTCCAGGTGTCATTCTCTGGGACAGTAGCCCGCATCTCCAGTACCAGTACCCAAGCATCGGCAGGCTCTATGGATCAGCGTATCCTGGCCGTTGAGCGAAGCTTAGCGGCTCTACTGGTGGCTTCGTTTCCGGTCAAATCTTTACTGGTGGTACTGCCAACGCCAGCACTGTCTACGGTACCGATGCAATCCATGTTACCCATGACTGAAGTGGAATTTAAAGGTGTGGAAGAATTGAAGAAAATATCGATACATCAGGAAGATGTATTACAACTATTAGATAAACTGAAGAGTAGCAAATCACCTGGGCCGGATGATATACATCCAAGGGTGTTTAAAGAACTGAAATATGAGATTGCATACCTGCTATTAGTAATCTGTAAACTATCATTAATATCATCTGTAATACCTGAAGATTAGAGGACGGCGAACGTAACACCAATTTTTAAAAAGGGGTGATCTGGGAAACTACAGACCAGTGAGCCTGACGCCAGTACCGGGAAAAATGGTAGAAACCATTATAAAGAACAACATTTCTGAACATGTAGATAATCATTAGAGACTTTTGGCAAAACTAAAGAGTCATGGGATAGGAGGCAGTGTACTATTGTGGATCAGCAACTGGTTAAAAGATAGAAAGCAGAGGGTAGGGCTAAATGGCCAATTTTCCCAATGGAGAAAGGTGAATAGTGGTGTACCCCAGGGATCTGTGCTGGGTCCGCTGCTTTTTGACATATTCATAAATGACCTGGAAAAGGGAATAACGAGTGAGGTTATCAGATTTGCAGATGACACAAAACTATTTAAAGTTATTAAAACCCAAGAGGATTGTGGAAAATTGCAAGAGGATCTTGATAATTTGGAAGACTGGGAATCAAAATGGCAGATGAAATTTAATGTGGACAAGTGCAAAGTTATGCACCTAGGGAAGAACAACCCAAGCTATGGTTACACGATGCAAGGTTCCACATTAGAAACCACCACCCTGGAAAAAGATTTAGGCGTCATTGTGGATAACATGTTAAAACCCTCGGACCAGTGTGCAGCGGCGGCCAAGAGAGCAAATACAATGCTAGGTATCATAAGGAAAGGAATGGAAAATAAAGCAAAGGATATTATAATGCCTCTCTCGTTCCATGGTGAGACCGCACCTTGAAAATTGTGTGCAATTCTGGTCGCCGTATCTTAAAAAGGATATAGCGTTATTAGAAAAGGTACAGAGAAGAGCCACCAAAATGGTAAAGGGGATGGAAGGATACTCCTATGAAGAAAGGCTAAAAAGGTTAGGGCTCTTTAACCTGGAAAAGAGACGGCTGAGGGGAGATATGATAGAAGTCTATAAATTAATGAACGGAGTGGAAAGGGTAAACGTAGATCGATTGTTTACGTTATGAGAATATAGAAAGACTAGGGGACATGCAATGGAGCTACAGGGTAAACTATTTAAGACTAATAAGAGAAAATATTTTTTCACTCAATGTGTAATCAAACTCTGGAATTTGTTACCAGAGGATGTAGTAAAGGCCACTCTACTATGGGCTCAACAGTCTTGGGATCTGTCTTTATTGCTTCACATGCTCAGCTGTGCCCCGTTTAGAGCCTATCTGTAAGGCATCTCTCAAATATTTGATTCTGAAAACTGTTTTTCATATAGCAGTCACTTTGGCACAGTGTGTTTCAGAACTCCAGGCACTTTCTTGCTGGGATCCTTTTCTGTCTTTTATCCCCGGAAGAAGTTACCATTTGAACAGTGCCCTCTTTTCTGCCTAACGTCCTTTTGGATTTTCATGTCAACCAATCAGTTGTGCTTCCTTGCTTTTTTTAAGGAGTAGTTTTCGATTGACAACCGAGCCCTTCATCTGTTGGATGTTGGTAGGGTGTCACGCCATTACCTCAAACTCACTAATACGTTTCTTCTCTCTGATCACCTTTTTGTCCTGGCTTCTGGTCCATAAAAAGAAGTGGCCACTAACAAAGCAACCAATGTGCGCTGGTCAGCTTATATTTTATTTTACAAACCTGTACCCGTAGGTCTTTGGGCCCATTATACATGGGCCCAGGCTACCTCAGGGACAGAATGCTCATGGGTAACTCTGCTAGATATTTGCCACCTGGTCCTCCCTCTTTACTTTTACACGTCACTATCGCTTGGATGTCCAAGCTCGAGAAGCAACTTGCTTCAGAGCCTCTGTCTTGGCTGCAGTTGTTAATTCCTGCCCTGGAGTGGTTTAGCTATGGTACTCCCCACTAGTCTGGAGAGGCCTATCAGGATGTATTTAGAAGGAAAAATTTGCTTACTGATAATTTCCTTTCCTGGAATTCTGCTAGACCAGTCCAGGACCTCACCCTCTAAACTGTTTAGTCCATCGCCTAGCTAAGACTCTCTTTACGTATTGGTGACATTGCTGTACCTCGCCATGTACATACTTCCTTGGCCTGTGGGTTCTGTTTCACATTCTTTGGTGATTCTCAGTCTTGAAAGACTACAAGAGGGAACTGCTACTTCTGGAGAGAGATCTGCAATTGTAAATATTTACTTCTGGGAATTTTTCTAAATCTTGGGGAAAAAGGAATTCTTTAGATTAAAGTTGATTAATCTGTGAACCCAGTGTATTTGTTAAATTAGTCAGGGCCTAGTAGCAGCAAAGAACTTTCAGTTTAAATTTAAAACATAGCAAAAAGCTTTCTGGTTAAATTTAGACCCCAGGACTCCCTCTATCCAAGCAAGGACTGTGGGACTACCCCTGGAAATTGGTCACAGATTACTTGAGAAGCTCGGGACAGGGTACTGTGTAGCAGCCAGCTTTTAATACATCTTTTTCCCTCCCTCCCCAACACCCATCCACCCTTGGGATAATTGTAGCTTTATAGGTGCATAAATCTCTCAAAGGAAAGGAGGTGCCATATTCACTCTCAGGTGCAGCTGTTTGTCCTAATCAGGCATACATTAAGGACCTGAGATTAATTAAGGTTTAGGTGAACAAAGTACACTAAACTTATTAGGTATAGTTTTATTAGTATAAGTATCCCCATCAACCCTTAGTAGATAAAGAACTTAAATACCTAAACACAACTGTAAAACTAAGATGCAGACAGCAGTACAGCAGCAAGATGGGCGTTTCCAGTATTTTGCATTGAGTGTCACATGTATTATTTTCTCCCAGTTGGTGAGGGGGTCTTGTGTGCACCATGTGCAAGGAGCTCTTTGCTCTCAGGGAACGAGTCCGATCTCTGGAGGCAATGGAGAAAGGCTAAATGGCCAATTTTACCAAAGGAGAAAGGTGAATAGTGGAGTACCCCAGGGATCTGTGCTGGGTCCACTGCTTTCTATTATATTCATAAATGACCTGGAAATGGGAATAACAAGTGAGGTTATCAAAGTTGCAGATGACACAAAACTATTTAAAGTTTTTAAAACCCATGAGGATTGTGGAAAATTGCAAGAGAATCTTGATAATTTGGAAGACTGGGCATCCAAAATGCAGATGAAATTTAATGTAGACAAGTGCAAAGTAATGCACCTAGGAAAGAACAACCCGAACTATGGTTAACCGAAGCAAGGTTCCACATTAGGAACCACCACCCAGGAAAAAGATTTAGGCGTCCTCTTGGATAACACGTTGAAACATAGCATAGTATATGATGGCAGATAAAGACCCAGTGTGCAGTGGCGGCCAATAGAGCAAATAGAATGCGAGGTATCATAAGGAATGGAATTCAGAATAAAAAAGGGATATTATAATGCCTCTGTATCATTCTATGGTGCGACCACACCTTGGATATTGTGTGCAGTTCTGGTTGCTGTACCTTAAAATGGATATAGTGTTATTAGAAAATGTACAGAGATGAGCCACTAAAATGGTAAAGGGGATGTAAGGATACCCCTATGAAGAGAGGCTAAAAAGGTTAGGGGTCTTCTACCTTGAAAAGAGAGGGCTGAGGGGAGATATGATAGAGGTCTATAAATTAATGAATAGAGTGGAACGGGTAAATGTAGATCAATTGTTTATGCCATTAAAATATAGAAAGACTAGGGGGCATGCAATGAAGCTACATGGTAACCTATTTAAGACTAATAAGAGAGAGATTTTTTTCACTGAACGTGTAATCAAACTCTGCAATTTATTACCGGAGGATGTAGTAAAAGCTGTTGGTGTAGCTAGTTTTAAAAAAGGTTTGGAGAAGTTTCTGAAGGAAAGGTCCACAAACCATAATTAAAAGGGACCCAGGATACCAATTCAAGTATTGTGGAACCTGTGTCTTTAGGGGAAACTGCTAGGTACTTATGATGTAGCTTGGCCACTGTTGGAAACGGGATACTGGGCTTTGATGGACCTTGGTCTGACCCAGTATGGCATATCTTATGTTCTTATTTAGCTTGTTAGAGTTTTTCATTTATGAACTCCTTATTGATCTGGTTTTGTGCTTCCTTGGCTGTTTGAACTCCTGCTGCTTGTTATGGTTATACTGAAGCTCCCCTTGGAGGATGGGTTTTTATACCAAGGGTGATGTCTTAAAGCTTTGGGAATTTTCTCTGTCTCACCATCTGCTGGCAGGGAGACACCACCCACTAGTCTGTACTGCTCAAGCAGGATTCCAGGGATGGAAATTATCAGTAAATAAAAATTTTCCTTGCCTATAGTGGACTCTTCAGAGGCAAATAATAATCATGAGAAATGTTTTTCTATTTTTGATATTTTTCCTTGTGTTTTCTCAGAGTATTGTATTTGATGGGGTTTTTTTTTTTTTTGTAAATGGACATATAAAAATAAAAAAACATGATTTGCCATACTGGGTTAGATCAAAGGTCCGTCAAGCCCTGTATCTTGTTTCCAGCAGTGGCCAGTCCACTTCATAAGTACCTGGCCAGATCGCAAAAGGTAGACAGATTCTATATTGTTTATTTCAGGAATAAGCAGGGTCCACTTTAATAATGATTTATGAACTTTCCTCCAGGAACTTGTCTAAACATTTTTTTTTAATCCAGAGGTTTTATTACATCTGGCAATAAGTTTCAAAGCTTAATTACGCATTGAGTGAAAGAATATTTTCTCTTATTAGTATTACAAATACTACTTGGTAGCATCACAGTTTGTCCCCTAGTCTTTTTCTTTTTTTTGAGGGAGTACGCAACCAATTTCACTTTTACTTGTTCCAGTCCACCCTCTATCTTATCTCCCCTCAGTCACCTCTTCTCCATACTGAAGAGCCCTAATCTTTTTAAGCCTTTCCTCATAGGGAGTAGTCATCAAACCTCTTTATCATTTTGGTTGCCCTTCTTTGCACTGAATTCCTCTATTATCTTTTTTTGAATGCGGCAACCAGAAATGCACACAGTACTCAAGTTGCAGTCACAGCATAGAACAGTACAAAGGCATTGTGATATCCTTTGTTTTATTTTCTATTCCTAACCTTAAAATTCCTAGTATTCTATTAGCTTTCTTTTCTGCTTTTGCTCAATGAGAAGATATTGTGTTATTATCCTCAATGTGATATCTAGATCCATTTCCTGGTTGGTGATTCCTTGCATCATGTTACTATAGTTTGGGTACTACTTCCCTAAGTGTATAATGTTGCACTTTACCACATAAAATTTAATCTGCCTAGTCTCCCAATTTGGATGCCTAGTCTCCCAATTTTTCAAGGTCGTTTTGCAATTTTTCGTAATCCTTTTGTGACTTGACAAAAAATTATTCTAAATTGTTATCTACAAGTTTGATCATCTTGCTTATTGTTCCATTTTCCAGATTATTTCTATAAATATGTTAACAAGCAGTGATCCCAGTACAGATCCCTAGGGCACTTGACAATTCAGCTTTCTCCGTTGAGAAAATTGATGTTTTAACCCTACTCTGTGTTTTTTATTTTATCTTTTTAACCAGTTCCCAATCCGTAATAGGATACTGCCTCCTATCATAAGAACCTAAGATATGCCATACTGGGTCAGACAAAGGTCCATCAAGCCCAGTATCCTGTCTCCAACAGTGGCCAATCTAGGTTATATGTACCTAGCAGTTTCCCCAAAAGACACAGGTTCCAAGAAGTGCAATTAAAAAACAATTAAAAACCATTAAAAAACAATTTCTTGGTTTTAACTAATTTATTATGGTTCTTTTATATAAGTGTTTTCTTAAGTGCCATATGTAAATGTATTAAGTTACGTGCTTAATTTTACTTTTACATTGTATTTTTATGTATTTATACATTAATGTTTTGGTTGATGTTTTTTGATATGTGCTGTTTTTAATATGTGTTGTTTTCCTACTATTTTTATTTATAAAAGTACCCCTCCCCCCGAAGAAGGCGTCAGCCGAAACGCGTTGGGGACTCCAATAAAGCACCCTTTTAAGCAACTGTGTTCATCTCTTGCTCCTGCTTGTTGTGCACCCAAGATTAGTCTGCAGGAGTTCTGCTCTCCTTGTGCCTTATCTTCCCGTCTGGTCGGTTCATGAACCAGCTGCTCCAAGAAGCAGTCATTTATTTCATCTAGAAACTTTATCTCCCTAGCATGTCCTGCCGTGACACTGACCCAGTCAATACCGGGGTAATTGAAATCACCCATTATTATTACCGTTCTGTAACTTTTGTTAGCTTCCCTGATTTCTTTGAGCATTTCATCATCCATTTGTTGATTCTGGCCAGGCGGTTGATAGTACAACCCCACTGCCATCGCCTTCCCCTTTTTACATGGAATTTCAATCCATTGAGATTCCTGTAGAACTTTAATCCTTTGTGACTTAATGCCCTCTCTAACATGGAGCACAACCCCTCCACCAATTTGATCAGCTCTATTGTACCCAGGTATCACAATGTCCCACTGGTTGTCCTTCTTCCACCATGTCTTTGAGATACCAATCATATCTAACTTCTCATTTAGTGCTATATATTCAAACTCTCTCTGAAGATGAGGAACAGTTGGGAGCTATCCAAAATGTGAACCATGCCTTGGACCCAGATGAATCTGTATTGGGCTGTAATGTGGATGAGGACCTACTCTCACCTTTAGAAGACTATGCAAAGGCCAGCATGATCCACCCATTCTTGAAGGAGGAACTGGAGGCATTGATTTCCAAGGTCTCGTCTGCCTTGAACTTTCCAGATACTTCTGGCACAGAGCAGGAGCCAAAAGTACACCCGCTTCTTCAAGGAATGCGGACATCCACTACTGTCTTCCCATTCCCAGAGGTGATCAAAGATATGATCCGGTCCAAGTGGGACTCGCCCAACTCCCTGCCTAAAGATTTAAGGGTCTATAAGAAGATCTACACTCTCCGGAAGAGGAGTGCGGCAAGTGGTGCGACATTCCCAAGGTGGATGCACAGGTTACGGCGGTTACCAGATGGACCACCATTCCCATGAAAGGCAGATAGGCCTTAAAGGATATTCTGGACTGCTAGGTTGATAACTTGTTGAAGAGCTAGTTTATCATGGTGGCGGCTGTTCTACACCTGGTGGTATGTACCAGCTTGACGTCTTGAGCTCTGCTCCAATGGATTCAGTCTCTTCCGCCTGATGATACTACTTCTCTCTTGGAGTCTGCTACGGCCTTCCTTTCTGATGCCATGTATGACCTGGTGCGCTTGGGATGATGCTCTGACTGTGTATAGCATTGGATTTGGCTGCGTCACTGGGTGATGGACACCTCTTCCAAAGCCTGTTTGGCTCAATTGGCTTTTAAGGGGAAGCTCCTGTTTGGAGCCAATTTGGAGAAATTGGTGAAGGACCAAGGTGAGACAAAATCTTACCACTCCCAGAAGGCAGGGCCCAGGGGGCCTGTGAATCAGGCCAGTGTCCCTTTCTTGTTCGCCTTCACCTGACCAGCAAGGGTACTCTGGCCAGATTCCCGGGGAATTATTATCATTCCCACTCTGGAAACCTTACATCCCCCTCTACTTCAGGACCTCAGGCTTGTTCTCAGTCCTTTGGTGGAGCATGTGAACCCAGGGACTCGGCCCCATCCAGAGGAGGTCCTTTCCAAGCTACGCAGTGGTGCCTCTGTTGGGCAGCAGACTTTGGCTCTTCTTTTAGAATGGACCCTTGTTACCAAGTCACCATTCAATTTGGCTATATCCTGGAATGCAAGGAGCCGATTCCCACTGCCTTAATAGTTTTCCCTTTTGGGTCTGTGATCAAAGGTGCCATGGTGCAGACCACCTTGAACAAGTTGCTTTGCCTAAAGGCAGTGGTGCCCATCCCCCCAGACAAGCAGGACAAGGGCAGATACTCTAATTACTTAGTGATGCCATTGGACGGTTCCTTCCAGCCCATTCTGGATCTCAAAGAGGTCAATGTGCACTTGCATGTCATGCACTTTTGGATGGAAATCTTACGCTTTCTGATGCAAACAGTACGCTGAGGGGAAATCTTGGCTTCTCTAGATCTGGCTGATGAGCATTTGCATATCCCA
The DNA here is from genome assembly GCA_033557465.1 of Ichthyophis bannanicus. Taxonomy (NCBI): domain Eukaryota; kingdom Metazoa; phylum Chordata; class Amphibia; order Gymnophiona; family Ichthyophiidae; genus Ichthyophis; species Ichthyophis bannanicus. The sequence continues at coordinate 169,318,482 of CM066040.1, read as the reverse complement.
ATCGGGTGGGTCAGCAAAAGTATCTGTGTTTTGCCATGCTTAGCTCTCACTATCAGTTCACTGCCCTTCCTTTCAGGCTCTCCACCGCTCCCAAGGATGTTCTCAAAGATCATGGTGATATGGTTGTGTTGTTGTGTCGCCAAAGGGTCTGTGTCCATCCCTATTTAGACTACTGGGTCATCCGAGCCTGTTCCCTGTCCGAAGCATCTTGGGTGACATCCCAAGTGGTGTCTTTTTTTAGAAAGCCTCGGCTGGGTGATCAATCAGGAAAAGAGCCAGCTTTTACCATCCCAGTCTTTAGAGTTTCTGGGAGCATGTTTTGACACTTGAGCGGGCAGAGTTTTCCTGCTAGAAGAGAAAGTCAGAAGACTGTTCATTTGCCTGGTGATGTTCTGTGTGCAGCAGGTTCCAGGAGTCTGGGATTATCTTCAGCTCCCTGGATTGATGGTGGTGACCATAGAGATGGTCCCATGGACGCGTGCGCAAATGCTATCGCTCCAGCGGTCCTTGATGACTTCATGGTCCCTAAGTTCTCAGGAGGTCGAGCACAGGATTCCACCATGTTAAGGGTGAAGTACAGACTGTGGTGGTGGCAGTGGCAACCCTGTCATCTGAGGAAGGGTGTACCGCTGGACGATTTCTCCTGGATTCTGCTGACAATGGATGCCAGTCTCTTGGGATTGTATGGCTCAGGGTTGTTGGAAATGCAGGGAGGAAGTGTGGTCCATCAACCGCTTCGAGGCAAGGGCCATCAGGTTGGCTCTAATGCGTTTCTGGCCCCTGGTTGAGGGCCAGGCGGTTCGAGTGTTTTCAGACCATGCAACGGCAGTGGCTTATGTCAATTGGCAGGTTGGCATAAGAAGTGCCAGAGTGGCCCTGGAGATGGATCTCTTCTTTGCTTGGGGAGAAGAACCTCCTAACCTTGTTTGCTCAGCACATTGCCAGAGTGGACAATGTGGAAACAGATTTCCTCAGCTGGCACTCTCTGAACCCTGGTGAGTGGGAGTTGAGTCAAGAGGTATTTCAGTTGATTCTACGCCGTTGGGGTCGCCCCGAAATGGATCTTATGGTGACCTGATCCAATGCCAAAATGTGTCACTTTTTCAGTCTCCACATTGAGATGGGGTCCAAGAGCATCTATGCCCTGACCCAGCCTTGGACCAGTCAGACATACGTTTCCTCCGTGGCCCCTGGTGGGCATGTGATTCAGTGTATAGAGTGCTATCCAGGTAATGCCAGATTGGCTGTGGAAAGCGTGATGCATTTCCCATCCCAGAGGCTGTTGTGGCAGGGACTGGTCGTCCTGGAGGACCTGACTTCCTTCTCGCTTATGGCAAGGCTCTTGAAAGGAGACTGCTAGCACGTAAGAGCTACTCTCCAGCAGTAATCTTTACCATGCTTGGTGCCCAGAGGTGGTCTACTAAGCTAGCATATGTACAGATATGTTTCCTCTAAGCACTGGTACAGCTTGTGGCACTTGATTTCTGGGGCAGCCAAGGTGTCATTCCTGTTGGCCTTTCTGCAGGATGGCCTAGAGAAGGGCCTCTCACTTCTCCTTTAAGGTTCAGGTGGCAGCTTTGGCCTTTTTCCTTGGTACAGTGGCAGGCAAGTACTTGGCCTTGCACCTGGACATCTCACATTTTCTCCAAGGGGTTCAACGTCTGTGATCCCTTCCTAGGATCTGTTTGTGGTGCTCAGGGCCCTGATGGTAGCCCCCTTTGAGCCGTTGAAGTGCGCTACCTTGAAGAATTTGGCTATTAAGATTGTCTTCTTGGTCACAATTTGTTCTGCAAGGCGGATCTCCGAACTTCAGGCTCTGTCTTGCCAGGATCCTTATTTGTCATTTCAACTGAGGCTGTTTCCATTTGGCCTGTGCCTTCCTTCTTGCCTAAAGTGCTATCTTCCTTTCACGTGAATCAGGTGGTTTCCCTGCCCTCCTTCTCTAAGGAGCAGTGTTGGAGAAAGGATAAGGATCTTTGCCTTGTGGATGTCCAGGGGGTTACTTCTCCGGTATGTGGAGGTTACGAATTCCTTTCGTAAGTTGGACCATCTTTTTGTGCTGTTTGCTGGCCTGCGCAAGGGTGACATGGCGGCCAAGTTGACTTTGGGGCACTGGATTAAGGAGGCTATTGCCTCAGTGTATCTGTTACGGAACCAGCCTGTTCTGGTGTCTGCGCACCCATTCTGCCTGAGCGCAAGTGTCCTTATGGGTGAATCAAGGCTCGGTAGCCCCTGCAAACATTTATCAGACAGCAACATGGGCATAAAAACATAAGATATGCCATACTGCGTCAGACCAAGGTCCATCAAGCCCAGTATCCTGTTTCCAACAGTGGCTAATCTAGGTCACAAGTACCTAGCAGTTTCCCCAAAAGACACAGGTTCCAGAATGCTTGTATTGGGGCAAGAAGTGGATATTCTGGGTCCACTTTAATAGTGGTTTATGGACCTTTCCTCCAGGAACTTGTTTAAACCTTTTTTAAAACCGGCTACACTAGCAGCTTTTATTACATCCTCCGATAGCAAATTCCAGAGTTTGATTACATGTTGAGTGAAATAATATTTTCTCTTATTAGCCTTGAATAGGTTATCCTGTAGCTTCATTGCATGCCCCCTAGTCTTTCTATATTTTGATGGCGTAAACAATCGATCTACGTTTACTCATTCCACTCCATCCATTAATTTATAGATCTCTATCATATCTTCCCTCAGCTGTCTCTTTTCAAGGTTGAAGAGCCCTAACCTATTTAGCCTCTCTTCATAGAGGTATCCTTCCATCCCCTTTACCATTTTGGTGGCTCTTCTCTGTACCTTTTCTAATAACGCTATATCCTTTTTAAGATATGGTGGCAGAATTGCACAAAATACTCAAGGTGCGGTCGCACCATGGAACGATATACAGGCATTATAATATCCTTTGTTTTATTCTCCATTCCTTTCCTTATGATACCTAGCATTCTATTTGCTCTCTTGGCCCCAGCTGCACACTGGGCAAAGGGTTTTAACATGTTGTCCACAATGACGCCTAAATCTTTTTCCTGGGTGGTGGTTCCTAATGTGGAACCTTGCATTGTGTAACCATAGTTTGGGTTGTTCTTTCCTAGGTGCGTAACTTTGCACTTGTCCACATTAAATTTCATCTGCCCAGTCTTCCAATTTATCAAGATCCTCTTGCAATTTTCCACAATCCTCATGTGTTTTAACAATTTTGAATAATTTTGTGTCATCTGCAAATTTGATTACCTCACTCATTATTTCCATTTCTAGGTCATTTATCAATATGTTAAAAAGCAGCGGACCTAGCACAGATCCCTGCGATACTCCACTATTTACCTTTCTCCTTTGGGAAAATTGGCCATTTAGCCTTACCCTCTGCTTTCTATCTTTTAACCAGTTCCTGATCCACAATAGTACACTGCCTCCTGCCCCATGACTTTTTAGTTTTGCCAAAAGTCTCTGATGAGGGACCTTGTCAAAGACTTTCTGAAAGTCCAGATACACTATATCAGCCGACTCACTATGGTCTGCCTGTTTATTCACACCTTCAAAAAAACATAACAGATTAGTAAGACAAGACCTTCCTTGGCTAAAGCCATGTTGGCTGTCTCCTATTAAGCCATGACTATCTACATGTTCAGTAATTTTGTTCTTTATGATGTTTTCCATGATTTTTCCCGGTACTGACGTCAGACTCACAGGTCTATAGTTTCCTAGATCACCCCTGGATCCCTTTTTAAAAATTGGCGTTACATTAGCCATCCTCCAGTCTTCAGGTATTTATTATTTATTTATTTAGTATTTCTTTTATACCGCGCTATTGACATCAGTGCGGTTTACATCAAAACATAACATATGCATTTCAGGGTCACTGAGAAGCATTTACATTTGAACAGGGATTGGAAACTTGGATAACAGGGTAAATTAACAAGAGTTATACAATACATATTACAGATGATTTTAATGATAGTTCATAGATTACTAATAGTAGGTCTGCAATCTCATATTTCAGTTCTTTCAACACCTTTGGATGTATACTATCTGGTCCAGGTGATTGGCTACTCTTCAGTTTATCAAATAGTTGTAATACCTCTTCCTGGTGTATGTATATTTCTTTCATTTCTTCCACACCATCTCCTTTAAATACCATTTCAGTCATGGGTAACATTCCTACATCTTCCTCAGTAAAGACTGAAGCAAATAATTCATTCGGTCTCTGCTTTGTCCTTGTCCCATCTTAGTGCACCTTTTACCAGTCTATCATCTAGTTGTCCAACTGACCCTCTCACAGGTTTTTTTGCTACAGATGTACTTGAAAAAGTCTTTATTACGCGTTTTAGCTTCCATAGCACGCTTCTTCTCAAATTCTCTTTTTCTGCCTTATCAATGCCTTGCATCTAACTTGCCATTGCTTATGTTTCCAGTTTTCATCATTTGGCTCCTTTTTCCATTTCCTTAAAGATGCTTTTTTGGCAACAAAAGCCTTTCTGACCTCACATTTAAACCATGCTGGCAGTTTTTTGGACTTCCTTCCACTTAAAGCGTGGAATACAGCTGTTCTGGGCTTCCAGGATAGTATTTTTAAACACCACCCAAGCTTGATGTAAATCTTTAACCTTTGCAACTGCTCCTTTTAGTTTTTCTTAACTATTTTCCTCATTTTATCATAGTCTCCATTTTGAAAGTTAAATGGTATTACTGTGGATTTCCTTACCGTCCTTCCTTCATTTATTAAATCAAACGCGATCACGCTATGATCACTATTGTCAAGTGGCTCCATCACCCTTATCTGTTACACCAGATCTTGTGTTCCACTAAGGACTAGGTGCAAAATGGCTTCCCCTCTGGTCTGTTCATGAACCAGGTGCTCCAAGAAGCAGTTATTTATTTCATCTAGAAACTTTAACTCCCTAGCATGTGCTGCCGTGACACTGACCGGGGTAATTGAAATAATCCATTATTATTACTGTGTTGTAACTTTTGTTAGCTTCCCTGATTTCTTTGAGCATGTCATCATCCATTTGTTCATTCTGGCCAGGCGGTCGATAGTACACCCCACGGCCATCAACTTCCCCTTCCCCTTTTTACATGGAATTTCAATCCATAGAGATTCTACAGTGAATTTTGTTTCCTGCAAAACTTTAATCCATTGTGACTCAATGCCCTCTCTAACATAGAGCGCAACCCCTCCACCAATTTGAACTTCTCTATCATTGCGATATAGTTTGTACCCAGGTATCCCACTGGTTGTCCTCTTTCCACCATGTCTCTGAGATACCAATCATATCTAACCTCTCATTTAGTGCTATATATTCTAACTCTCCCATCTTAATTTTTTAGACTTCTAGTATTTGCATACAAGCATTTTAGAGACTGTATTTTATTCATATTAATCTGGCTATCGATAGGCAGGTGTAATTTGGAATCTTTAAGCTCTGTTTGCTCTGTACTCGAGGACATTTGGGCTACTTTTATCTTTATTAGAGCTTTATCAGGAGAGAGGTTCAATCTTTTGGTAGTATCCATCAAGGATATATTGTTCCGAAGCATGCGCTCTTGGGCGACTGTCAGCGTTCCCCTATTATCTAGTTTAAAAGCTGCTCTATCTCCTTTTTTTTTCCATTTTAACTTTTTATTAATCATTTCAATGAGAATTACAATTCTCTGCAAACTCAACTTTGTACAATCCCTTTTCAGTGACATATGCTCACATATACATTCCCTTTATATATTTATGCATAATCCCTTCCTATGTGCCCCTCCTTATATCTTCCCCTCTCCCCCTTCCCCTCTCTCCTCCCTCCTCCCTCCCCCCTCCCCCTCCCCCTCTCGCTCTTCATCCATCCGTTCATTCCCGCTCATCCATTCCTGTGTTAGCATCCCCTCCCATTTCACCCATTCACCGTTGATTCTTCCTAATGGGCTGTAGCTAGATCCCCTCCCACCTTCTTCTGCTGCTCTCCTCCTCTCACATCCTTCCAGGTTTCCAACCACTTACGTACTCTCTGCCAATGCACCTCACCTTCCCCCCCTTTCCCCTGTCTCATCTCTGTCAATCTATGCATCAAACTCACCTCTGCCACTCTTCTAACAAAACCTGCTGGTTGTGATGTAGTCTCTCCCACCCAATGCTGTGCTATCTCACTTCGAGCTGCTACTAGGCAGTGATGGAGCACTCCATCAGCCCGCTTTGAAATGTCCTCCTCGATGCAGTAAGCAAATCTCTGGCTTCCGTTGCAATCAATATCCTGTCATGTTATAAATCATCTCTAAGTTCGCCCTCCAGTAAGCTTGTATCCAGTCACACTCCCACCACATATGCATCCAATCCCCTCTCGCATGACATCCCCTCCAACAATGATCAGTAAATCCCCTTCCAGCTCTCTTTTTTCGCACTGGAGTCCAATACCATCGGAACAATACTTTATAAGCATTCTCCTTTACCTGTGTGGCAATAGAGATACTTGCCACCGTCTGTATTATCTTGTCCCATACCCCCTCAGACCAACTCTCCCCCAGATCTTCTTCCCATTTTAACATATACCCCAATTTACTCCCCCACCCTCCATTAAGCCTTTGTAAATTCTGGACAAAACTCCTTTTTGCTCTATGTTTCCTGTACACAGTGCCTGTAACCACTCCCTGTTTTCCCATATATCTTTCCACACCTTCGGTTGTCTCAAGAAATGGCTCACTTGTAGGTATGCATAATAATCTCTATCCCCCAAGCTATATAAATCCTTAATTCCTTCAAACTCAAAAATGCCTTCCTTGCTCACTATTTGAGAGATGTGCGTTAACCCCGCCTGTGCCCATCTTTGCAGAATATGTACCCCTGGTCCTTGGCCACTTTCAAAACAGGCCTCCAATGTCATCCCCTGTGTGTATCTTTTATCTTGTACTAATAATTTTCTATTTTGTTTCCACACTTGCAAATTATGCACTATTAGGATTCCGACATTTAGTTTCTAAACTTTGGCTCCCCCTCCACACTTCTTGACTAGACTTTTTCCCCTTAATGAATCTTCTTCCATTTGGACCCATTATTTCTTCCTCGTTTCCACTCATATAGTGTTTTCAGTTGCGCTGCCTCATAATATTTCCTAAAGTTAGGCACCCCTGACCCTCCCTCTCCTTTAGCTCTTTGCATTACAGCCATAGCCACTCTCGTCCGTCTATTTTGCCATATGAACCGATTAACAATTCTTTTTTGGCCAGGAGGTACCTTAATTGGTAGCGTCTGAAACAAAAATAGAAATCGTGGTAATAGCATCATCTTTATTGTGGCAATCCGTCCAAACCATGACAAGTATCCCCGCCCCCACCCATCTAACCAACTCTCTACCTGCCCAAATATTTTCTGATAATTCAGCTTATATAAGGCTTCTATCCTATTACTAATGTGAATGCCAAGATATCTAATACTCTCTCTTGCCCCTTAAATTGATATTTCTCTTGCAGTATTCCCTGTGTGTCTCCGTGGATGGTTAAATTTAAGATTTCTGATTTGGTCCAATTAATAGTAAAACCCGATAGTCTGCCAAATTCTTCTAATTCCCACATTAAAATTGGAATTGAAACGAGAGGCCTGCCCACGCTCAAGATTGTCATCTGCAAATAGCGAGATTTTGTATTCACTTCGCCCTGTTTTTATTCCCTGTATATCATCCCTCTCCCGCACTCGCTCCGCAAACGGTTCCAGCAATATGGCAAAAAGTAGCGGTGGTAATGGACAACCCTGCCTCGTTCTCTCCCCTGCCCAAAAAATTCCAAATAAGCCCCATTCACTCTTACGCAGGCTTTCGGATTGTGGTATAAAGCCTTTATCCAACTTATGAATTCTACCCCCAAGCCCATTCTTTCCATTACCTCAAAGAGAAATGGCCATGACACCTGGTCAAAAGCCTTTTCGGCATCTAGCGACAGCAATAAGGCTTCTTCCCCATTTTGTTCTGTGGACCAAATCATATTCAATATTTTCCTGATATTGTCCGCTACCTGCTTACCAGGAATGAATCCCGTTTGATCGGAATGGATAAGCTTTCCTATCAACCTATTAAGACGCGTAGCCAGTATTTTAGCTAATAATTTGGTGTCGAGGTTAAGCAGGGAGATAGGTCGTTATGATGAACACTCTTGTGGATCCTTTTCCTCTTTGTATATTATAGTTATTCCCACCCACCCCATAGTATCCGCTAATTCCCCTCCCTCCCTTGAAAGATTGAAAAACTGCACCAATGGTTCTGTTAGTATCCCTCCAAAATGTCTATAAAAGCACGCTGTCAGCCCATCTAACCCCGGGGCCTTATCTATTTTTAATTGTTTTATCACTCGCTGCACTTCTTCTGCTTGCATGTCCTTGTTTAATTATTTTTATTCCCCCTCTTCTAATTTCGGCAACTTCATTGAATCAAGATAGCTTTGTATTCTCTCCCTCTGTGGGGCATTCCTGCCCCCCTGTAATATCCCCTAAATGCTTCCCTAATTTCCCCATCCGTGTGTACCAGCCCTCCTCCCTGATTCCGAATTTTCAGTATATGGGACCGCAGTTTCCTCTGCTTCAATTTCTGCGCCACGTATCTCCCCGCTTTATTTCATCCCTCGAAGTCCTGTCTCAAAAGTTGCATTTGGTACCTTATTTTGGCAGCTTGCATTTCATTTAACTGTGCTCTTATTGCTAGCACTTGCCCTCTATAGGCTCCTGGCCGCCCTTGTGCATCAAATTCTTCCAACTCCATCAATTTGACTCTCAATTTCTTCTCTCTCCCCTCCCTTTCCCTCTTTTTCCGCGCCCCCCCCCCCCATTTAAGTAAGATTCCTCTCACCACCGCCTTATACCCATCCCACACTCCTCCCCATGCCACTTCCCCATTATTGTTCCATTTAAAGTATTCCTTAGTTTCCCTCTCTATTTCCTCCCTAACCTTCCCATTCTCTAATAAATATGTTCATTAAGTCTCCAAAACCGTATAACTTTCCCCTCCCCCTCTATTGCCAATTGGACCTGCACTGGTGCGTGATCAGACCATGTAATTGACTCCCATATCCGCCCCTTTGATCCGTCCACCCATCTCCTTGGAAACCCAGATAGCGTCTGTTCGGGAATATGATCCATGTACTGGAGAAAAATAAGAAAATTGTCTCTTCCCTGGGTGAATCAATCTCCAAGCATCAATCAAGCAGTGTTGTGTAACAAAACTGTGATAACGCATCTTATCCACCCATTTACCCTCTCTTTTCCCTGTAGCATCTCTTGCAGGATTCCACGTTAAATTAAAATCCCCTCCACAGATTAGCTTCCCCTCCCCCAATTTCCCCACCTCTTCATTCAGTTTTGTCCAAAATTTACTTTGCCCCCCTGTTGGCGCATATACATTTACAATACAATACCATTCATTCCCCACCTTTAACCGCATTAACACATATCTCCCCTCTTTATCCCTTACCACAATGTGCAGTAACATCTTCAACTTTGCATCTATCAAAATAGTCATCCCTCCTTTTTTCTTTTCCACTGTATTAGAAGCATGTACACAAAGTCCATATCTGCTGGGTTTGACCAGGTACTCGGTTGCTCTTGTTAAGTGCGTTACTTGTAAAAGCACCACCACTGCCCTTTGGCATATCATTTCTTTATATAATTTTTGTCGTTTAAATGGTGAATTGAGCCCTTTGACATTTAGTGATACTATTGTTAACTCGCCTTATCTTTTCATCCCCCCCGCCCCCTCTCTCTCCCTCCCCCCCCTGCCTCCCCCCATCTCCCTTCCCCCTCCCCTCATTGGAGGCTCGTCTTCCCGTCTTAGTGACAATCAATCAAGCCCTCGCCTATTCTTACCCTTCCATCCCATCTGATTACCCCGCACCCTCTCCTACCTCCCTTCCCCATGCCCTGCCCTCCTCTACGGCCCCCCGTAGCCCACTTCCCTCCCCTCCCCTCCCCTCCCCTCCCTGCTCCTTCTACTTTGCTCAGTAAATGGTATTATACCTCCTGAATTATCCCCACCTCCCTTCTCAGCCCCCCTTCCTCACTCCCCTTCTACCCATTCTCCTCCACCCTCTCCCCCCTTTCCTCCCCCTTATTCCACCCTTCCCCCTACCCCCTTTAATACATTTATCATTCCCCATCAACATTTCCCCTTCAGGATCTTCATAATGTCTCTGCTCCTGCTCATCCACTGCTTTAGCCATTCCCCTTCTCCGCTGTCCGCTCTCCTGGGTTGCCGTTATTGAGTCTTGCCAGCCGCTTGCCATCCACTGGTGCCCGGTGCCACTTCATACTATCTGCTCTCGACTTAGATGCTTTGCTCAGCGTTGATCTGCCTTGGCCACCGACTCCCTCTGGAAAATTGGTCAGACCCCAGTCTTTAAGCACTCTCCACGCTTCCTCACTGGACTGAACTTTTTTCGATTTTCCTTTCACTGTGATCAATAAGCCAAAAGGAAACAACCACTTGTATCTCAGGTCTTCTCTCCTCATATAGGCTGTTACATCTTTCATCTCTCTCCTCCGTTGAAGCGTACCCCCTGATAAGTCCTGATACGGTTCCACTTCGTGCTCCTCCCATTTGTAGTGCCTCAGTTTTCGTGCCGCCCTCAGGACCCTCTCTTTCATTTTAAAATAATTCAAGCACACCACGATGTCTCGGAGTCTATTGTCCCTTACAGGCCTGAGACCTCTGTGTGCCCTCTCTATTTGCAGGGGCTCCCTCTCTCCGTCCTCCTCTAGAGCTGCGGTTTGTAGCAGGGATCTAAATACTTTTGTTATAACGTCATCAGAGTTCTTGTATTTAGCCTCTTCTGGGACTCCCCTCACTCTGATGTTGCATCTTCTAGATCGGTCCTCCAGATCCTCTGCTTTCAACTTGTTCTTCTTGACCTGCTTTAATTCTTCCCAGCCTTTCTGTATTTCTTCCATTACTTCCCCTTGTTGTTCTATCTGGCTCTCAGTTTCCTCTACTCGAGCGCCCAGATCAGCCAAATCTTGTCTCTTTTATTTCATTTTTTACACCACTAATTTCCTTTTTGTGATCCTCTTTCAATTCCATTAGCCACCGCTTAATCAACTCAGCCATTCCCGGGCTCCACGCTCCCTCCATCTCCTCCTCTTGCTCCGCTCCTCTGTCCTTCTCTCCCTCTTTCGCCCCTTTGGCGGTCACATATGATGAACGGAAGTCTGCCAATTTTTTCTTTGCTGACATCCCTCCTTTTGGTTTCTCCATTTCCTTTCTCTGAGCCTTGCAAGGCTATTTCTCAACTGCTTTCCTTTAATTGATTATTTTTAGTTGGTTATTTTGCAGGATACGACAGTCAACCCCTTCCTGTTTCCACTCTTGCCTGGTTTTCTTAGAAACATAGAAACATGATGACAGAAAAAGACCACATGGCCCATCTAGTCTGTCCTTCCATATCAACAACTACAACAGTCCACTTTTTACCTTTAGAGATCCTCTGTGTTGGTCCCATGCTTTTTTGAATTCAGTTACTGTCCTCATCTCTACCACCTCCACTGGGAGACTATTCCATGGATTCACTACTCTTTCCGTAAAGAAATATTTCCACATATCACTCCTGAATCTATCTCCCTTCACCCTCATCCCATGTCCCCTCATAGCAGAACTTGCTTTCAATTGAAAGAGGCTCTCTCCCTGAACATTTATGCCACGGAGGTATTTAAACATCTCAATCATATCACCTCTATCCCGCCTTTCCTCTAAGGTGTACATATTAAGATCCTTAAGTCTGTCCTCATATGCTTTATAATGAAGCCCACTAATCATTTTAGTAGCCGCCCTCTGCACCGACTCCATCCTGTTCACATCCTTTTGAAGGTGCAGTCTCCAGAATTGCACACTGTACTCCAAATGAGGTCGCACCAAAGACTTATACAGAGGCATTATCACCTCCTTTTTTCTGCTAGCCATTCCTCTCCGTATGCACCCAAGCATCCTTCTAGCTTTTGCTGTCGCCTTTTCTACCTGTTTAGCTACTTTAAGATCATCAGACACAACCACGCCTAGGTCCCGCTCTTCTTTAGTGGACAAAAGTACTTCACCTCCTATACTGTATTGCTCCCTTGGATTGCTGCAACCCAAATGCATGACCTTACATTTTTTAACATTAAATCCCAGCTGCCAAATTCTAGACCATTCTTCAAGCTTAGCTAGATCCCTCCTCATGTTATCTACACCTTCCTGGGTGTCTACTCTATTGCAGATTTTGGTATCATCCGCAAAGAGGCAAACCTTACCCGACAGCCCTTCCGCTATATCACTAACAAAGATGTTAAAAAGAATCGGACCAAGGACAGATCCCTGGGGCACACCACTGGTAACATCCTTCTCCTCAGAGTGAGCTCCATTTACTTGTACTCTTTGTCGCCTCCCACCCAACCAATTTCTAACCCAAGCAGTAACTTTAGGGTCCATCCCTAGGGTGCTCAGTTTGTTTATAAGTCGCCTGTGAGGAACAGTGTCAAAGGCTTTACTGAAATCTAAATACACCACATCTAGAGCTCTCCCTCGGTCCAACTCCCTGGTCACCCAGTCAAAGAAATCAATCAGATTTGTCTGACAAGACCTGCCTCTGGTGAATCCATGCTGCCTCGGATCCTGTAATCCACTGGACTCTAGAAACCTCACTATTTTCTCTTTCAGCAGCGTTTCCAATAATTTACTCACCACCGAAGTTAAACTAACCGGCCTGTAGTTTTCAACCACATCCTTACTTCCGCTTTTGTGTAAAGGCACCACATGAGCCTCTCTCCAGTCCTTTGGCACCACTCCCGACTCCAACGAGGCATTGAAAAGGTCAGTCAGTGGAGCTGCTAGAACGTCCCCAAGTTCCCTCAGTATTCTAGGGTGTATCCCATCCGGTCCCATCGCTTTGTCTACTTTAAGTTGAGCTAGTTTCTCACGAACACAGTCTTCTGAAAATTGTTCAAGATGTCCTTTGCTTCTGTTCCTATTTGTGGGTGTTTTCTGAGGTCCTGCTCCTGGTTCTTCATCTGTGAACACAGAACAAAAATATTTGTTAAGCAATTCCGCTTTATCCTTATCAGCTTCTACATATTCCACCCCTGCACCCTTGAGTCTGACAATACCTTTGACAATACCTTTCACCTCCTCCACTTCCAGGGCTGCATAATGGTTCTTCAATTCAAGGGCTGGAGAAGTTGGATTGGTGATTTTGCAGGCCCTGGTGACTTGTGTCCAACCATCGACATTCTGTTGGCACCCATCTTCTCCTGTGCTGGAGAGCTTGGTTGCTGCAAGAAGCATCTCATCAATGTACTTCTCTCTGTCTTGAATTTTCCTCAGCCTCGCCACCTCCTCTCTGAGTTCCTCCACTTGTTTCTTCAGAGCTTCAGCATGCAGGCACCCTGCACATGGAAATGGTCCTTCAACTCAACTGGCATTAGGACCTCTGTCTGGACCGAGGCAGAAGCTGTAACGGGGGCAACAGCTTTAGCAATACGATTTTTCCCAGCCGTTGTTTTGTTCGTGGAGCTTAGGTATCTGTTAAAGCAAAAGAGAGAGATCTACCAAGTACCAGCCGGTTTCGCAGCTGTCCTTTCAGAGAAAAAGCAGTTAAATCTCTTTAATTATATTCAAAATGTGCTGGTCCAATTCTCTGTGATTTGTTAAAGGGGGAGGTGCCCTGTAAAGCAAGACTGCTCACTAGGGGTGGGTGGGAGTCGTGGTGGGTAGGGAGGGAACTAACACCTGATTAGGTGTTAGCAGTTTCTAAACCTGATGAGGTTACTAGAGTTCAGCAACCTATTGTGCTCAAGGAAAGGTCCCCTAAAGCACCAAAAAGAAAGTAACCTTGCTTTAAAAAATATACAAAAAACCCTTTTAAGAGCTCCCAGTCAGAGAGCTAGCAATCTAATATAATAAAAACAAACAAACAAACCCTCAAATCCTTACTGTTTGTTGATCTGTTACCCTGTTGATCTGTTACCCTGTTTGTTGATCTTTTACCCTTTAATTACAGCTCCCACGATGGTGCCTCAGATCCACATCATTGTTCTATTCCTATTTTGGTATTAAGCTGTTCTTTATACCACTTGTTCACTCTTTCCCTCCGATGCCGACAAATACTGGCTCCTTCTGCCTCTTGCTCCTCTATCTCACTCCTCCGTAGGCCTCAATCACCCTCTACTGCTCTCTGCCACGTGGTTGCTCGCACCGATCCCCCACTCTCCCTCCAGAGCCGATTCGACGATCTAATGTTACTGACCGGCGGTTTGTTTTTTGTTCCCCCTGTTTTCATCCGTATCGGGGCTGCTCTATGGCTGATCAAGCTCTCACCGGAGCTCCCGCCTGGATCCTCCCGCTTCCGCTTAGCTCTCGCTGCTCCGATCTGCTGGGCCCTGATCTTGCTCCTCGCTCCGACGCCTCTCCCGATCCTTACAGACCTCTTTGCATTCCTTGCTCTCCGGTGCTCTTTTCAGTGCCTTTCGCCTCACACTTAACTTCGCCGGGGGTATTTTTTCCACCTTTTATTAGGCATCGGCGACGGAGCCAAACTGCTACGCCGCCATAGACTTAGCTGATGTCACAGGAAAGTCCCGCTCTATCTCCTTTTTAAAGGTTAATGCCAGCAGCCTGGTTCCATTCCGGTTAAGGTCCAGCCCCTCCTTTCCCCAGAATGTTCCCCAGTTCCTAACAAATCCAAAACCCTCATCCTTGCACCATTGTCTCATCCATGCATTGAGACTCCGGAGCTCTGCCTGCCTTTTGGGTCCTGCGCGTGGAACGGGAAGCATTTCGGAGAATGCTACCCTGGAAGTTCTGGATTTCAACTTCCTATCTAAAACCCTAAATTTAGCCTCCAGAGCCTCCCTACCACACTTTCCTATGTCGTTGTTACCGACATGAACCAAGACAGCAGACTCCTCCCCAGCAGTATCTAACACCTTGTCTAGGTGGTGCGTGAGGTCCACTACCTTCGCACCAGACAGGCATGTTACCAGGCGATCCTCATGTCCATCAGCCATCCAGCTATCTACATGCCTAATGAGCGAATCACCAACTATAACTGCTGTCCTATCCCTTTTTCTTTGTGGGCAGATGGCCCTGGAGAAGCCCCCTCAGTGTTAGAGGGTTTTATATCACCTGGAAGGACAGGTCCTAGGTACAGGATCACTTCCTGCCGCACCAAAGTGATGCTCTCCTGTCACGTGACCTCTCTTCTCTATGGCGACAGGGATGCTGCCAGACTGGCGGTGGGACTTCAGTACTATATCCCTGTAGGTCTCGTCTTTGTACCTCTCTGTCTTCCTTCTGTCCTCCAAGTCTGCTTCTCTAGCCTCCAGAGATTGGACTCATTCCCTGAGAGCAAAGAGCTCCTTGCACCTAATGCACATGTAAGACCCCTCACCAACTGTGAAAAAATCCTACATGTGACACTCAATGCAAAAGACTGGAAAACCCCCATCTCGCTGCTGGACTGCTGTCTGCATCTTAGTTTTAAGGTTGTGTTTAGATATTTAAGTTCTTTTCGTACTAGGAGGTGTTAGGGATACTTATACTAATAAATCTATACCTAATGCATTTAATGTACTTTGTTCACGTGAAGCTTAATTAATCTCAGGTCCTTAATGTATGCCTGATGAGGATGAACAGCTGCATCTGAGAGTGAATATGACACCACCTGTCTAAGAGATTTAAGCACCTGTAAAGCTACGATTATCCCAGGGGTGGGTGGGTGTTGGGGAAGGAGGGAAAGAAGACTTATTAAAAACTAGCTTTAGACAAGGAAGATCTTGTTTTACTAATCTGTTATGTTTTTTTGAAGGTTTAATAAACAGGTAGACAAAAGTGAGTCGGTTGACAAGGTCCCTCATCAGAGACCTTTGGCAAAACTAAAAAGTCATGGGATAAGAGGCAGTGTACTGTTGTGGATCAGGAACTGGTTAAAAGATAGAAAGCCAAGGGTAGGGCTAAATGGCCAATTTTCCCAGTGGAAAAAGGTGAATAGTGGAGTACCGCAGGGATCTGTGCTGGATCCGCTTGTAACCCACCCTTAAGGGGTTAAGTTTTTTTTTTACTAGAGTGTGCAGCTCCTGAGGAGTGTGTGGATTTGAATTTGGAGGTGATGGAATGTTTGAGTTAGATAAGTTTTAAAGGATTGTAGATTTTGGGTTGTTTAGAGGGGTTTTTGATGTGTGAAACATCCAAATTGAGATTGTGCCATTCATTTTAATGAAACATGCAGTTGAGAATAAAACTGATTTTTTCCTGCAGAATTTGGAATGGGTTCTACTGCTTCATCTGCATATTCCATAAACACGCCTCTGATTGGCTAAGGGATCTAGAAAACAAATTGATGATGTCAGCAGAGTCCTAGACAACAGAAAGAAAGTTTTTTTTTGTTTTGGTTTGTTTTGATGAGAGAGAGGTTTGTTTTTTGAACAGAGAGAAAAACAACAGTTTGGGCTGTGTTGAGAGATGTGCTTTTTATGCTATTGTAAAAGTATCAATTGGTGATACATTGTTCTGAAGAGTGGAACTGGAGCTGGGTTTTAGGGACATCAGGCTAAGTAAGTGAATATCCTGATTTGGAGAGGTTTTGAACAGTGTTGCTTGAGACTCTGCTAGTAGTGAAGCCAGGGGCTTTGACTGAAGATTTCATGGGAGTCCTCTGTAAGAAAGAGACAGAGTGGAATTGTCAGAGTTTTCTTTAAAAGAACTGTGCTATTCAGTAGCCTGTTTTAAGAAGTGTCTGAAGCCTTAAAGAAAACCAGCACAGTAAGTGATTACCTGCTGTGATAAAGAGGAATGAGTCTGAAGCTTGGAATGAATAAATAACTGCTTTGTTTGTGGAAGTGTCTGTTTGAAATGAAGCTCTGTTAAAAGATAGAGTAACACTGAAGAACAGACTTCCTTAGTTAAGGATATTTAAGTATATGTTGTTTTACCTAGTGTGCAATAGCATTGTTAGAGAAATGGAATGAAGCTAAACATTGTGGAATGGACATGTAGAGCTGTAACTCTGAGTTCAAGACTGAGTAAATGAGGTGCAAGGTGTGTTCTATGAAAGAGGGGGTTTATTAAGCACTTCAGCAAAGGGACTAAAGTTCAGACAGGTGACTGCTAGTTAGGGACTTTGTTTAATTTTATTTTTTTTAGTTAGAGAAATTAATAAAGTTTGATGAATAATAGTAAATTAGAATGTTATATGTCAACAGTAGGGAATAGTTAGAGTTTTGCCTCCTTTTATTTTCTTTAAGTCAGGGAGTCAGGTACACCGGATTCCAAGGATCCTGAGGTGCGGCGGTTCCTGTGCGAAATCTGGGCCCCAACACTTCAGCCTCACAGTCATCTGGATAAAGACACCTTACCTGAACGTCAAACTAAAGCTAAGTGAAGCACTGGACTTGAGTTTTGTAGTTTTAACAAGGAAAAAGGAAAGCAAAGAGAGCGAATTATTCTTATTTGTTAATCAAATAATACGTTTTCACTGTAAGGAAAAGTAAAACTACAAAAAGCCTCTGAATTTATGAGATAACAACTGAAGTTGAGAGAGAAATACACTTTAAATGCTGCAGTAGCCAGAAAGGTTGCTGAACTGTTTAGAATAGTTAGGGTTACCTTTATAAGAGTTGTAACGTGTTGTGATTGATACTAATTAATACTTATCTGTTAATCCAATAAATGATGAAATGTAAGATGGGTTATTCTTTTATGTCCACTTAAACTAGAAAAATATTTTCAGCGAGAAGTTCAACAAAGTGTTAGAACCTGCATAAAATAAATATTAAGACACTTTGCTGTAACTTCATTGGTAAACTTTATACATAACATCTGAGTTTACTTATTGTAAACTTCCCCAGTACCTTTTGAAGGAACTGTGTGTACTGTACCTTCCCCCTTTGCAAGTCTGGTGATACCGCCTCCCCCCTACGGCCACTGACTACACAATTTAGTAAGGAAGATACATCAGGGCGTGTGTCACGAGTTTGCAAGGAGAGGTGGGTTACACGCTGCTTTTTGACATATTCATAAATGACCTGGAAATGGGAATAACGAGTGATTGCAGATGAGACAAAACTATTTAAAGTTGTTAAAACTCAAGAGGATTGTGGAAAAATGCAAGAGGATCTTGATAAATTGGAAGACTGGGCATCCAAATGGCAGATGAAATTTAATGTGGACAAATGCTAAGTTATGCACCTAGGAAAGAACAACCCAAACTATGGTTACATGATGCAAGGTTCCACATTGGAAAGCACCACCCAGGAAAAAAACAGGTTAAAAACCACCGCCCAGTGTGCAGCGGCAGCAAAGAGAGCAAATAGAATGCTAAGTATCATAAGGAAAGGAATGGAAAATAAAACAAAGGATATTATAATGCCTCTGTATCGTTCCATGGTGCAACCGCACCTTTAATATTGTGTGCAATTCTGGTCGCCGTATCTTAAAAAGGATATAGCGTTATTAGAAAAGGTACAGAGAAGAGCCACCAAAATGGTAAAGGGGATGGAAGGATGCTCCTATGAAGAGAGGCTAAAAAGGTTAGGGCTCTTCAACCTGGAAAAGAGACGACTGAGGGGAGATATGATAGAGGTCTATAAATTAATGAATGGAGTGGAACGGGTAAATGTAGATTGTTTACATCATCAGAATATAAAAAGACTAGGGGACATGCAATGAAGCTACAGGGTAACCTATTTATTTTATTTATTTATTTAGCCAGTTTTGTATACCACCTTTTCCTTCAATCAGGGTGGTTAGGGACAAGACAAAAGGGTCTGCATTGAACAGAGGTGAACAGACAAACATTTAATTCTGGAGGGTGAGCACAGATCTGGTTCTTTGGTGGTTGGTGTCTGTATTGGTGGTGACTGAGTTATGGGAGTTGTTCAAATGAGTCCATGAATAGGTGGGTTTTAAGGGATTTGTGGAAGTCCTTGAGGTCTTTTGTGCTCGAAGATCCTCAGGGAGGGAGTTCCATAGATCCGGTGATAACGCTGTCCTGGACGTTGCTTGCTTTGTCCTGTGGTATCCGGCTGTGTTGGGATTCTATTGCTGCCTTGGGTTCGCCTGGGTCTTCTGCTTGTGTCTTTAGTTATCAAGGTCTGTAGAACCTCTGCTGAGCAGTGGTGTATGATTTTGAAGATGGTTAGTGTAGCCTTGAATTTTGTTCGTGCACTTATAGGTAGCCAGTGCAACTGTCGCAGAACCGGTGTTGTGTTCGTACTTGACTGTGCCTGTGATTATGCGAACTGTAGTGTTTTGGACCATTTGAAGTGCGTGCACAGTTTGCTTTGGTAGCCCCTGGTATAAAGAATTTCCGTAGTCCAGTATGGAAGTGATGACTGCCTGGCATACGGTGCGGAAGTGGTCTTGGCTGAGAAGTGGCTTGAGTCTTGAGATTGATAAGAGAACATTTTTTTTTCACTCAACGTGTAATCAAACTCTGGAATTTGTTACCAGAGGATGTAGTATAAGCTGTTAGTGTAGCTGGGTTTAAAAAAGGTTTGGACAAATTCCTGGAGGAAAGGTCCATAAACCATTATTAAAAGGGACCCAGGATATCACTGCTTGACCCAGTACAGGCATTGAGGAACCTGTGTCTTTTGGGGAGACTGCTAGGTACTTATGATCTAGATTGGCCACTGTTGGAAACAGGATACTGGGCTTGATGGACCTTGGTCTGACCCAGTATGACATATCTTATGCTCTTAGAACTCGCCACTCAAATATTTGTTTGCATGTGGTGCCTGAGGAGAAGGTAATCACAACTATAAAGAGCTGGTGGAGAGCTTCTGTAGAGCCCTCTTACGACAGGCTGAAATGTCGACGGACAATGTCTCTCACTGTAGACACAGCTCATAGAGTACTTGGGCCATGGAGGGATGGCAAACCAAGAGACATAGTGGCATGCTTACACAAATTCAATGCTAGAGAAACCATAATGCTGGCAGTGAGGAAAGTGGGCAAACTACAGTGGGGAAACTTGTGTATGCATATATCTCAGCAATTACAGTAAGGAGGAGACGGGAGTTCAGACCGATTACAAAGAGGCTGAGTGAGGAAAGGATCCAAAAGAAATGGCTCTTTCTCTTTGGACTGCAATTTATAATTGTGGGGGTCGCGACCATTGCCTAAACATTGGAAGATGTGATTAAAGGTATGAAAACAGCGGACTGGACAGAATTGCCAGCATTGCCAGAGGAAAATGGAGGGGAACAGAGAAGATTAAACCTAATGAGCGCAGGGTGGCAGAGAGTGACGCAGTGCAGTCGGCGCTTGGGGAGACAAAAAGTGAAAGGCCCTAAAAATTCAGGTGAAGAATGAGCATTTTGACATTTGCCTTGAATGATTAAGCAGACAAAGGGTGTTCTTTGAATGAGTGGAGTGGCGGTTGTCTTTAACAATTGAGGGAGAGGGTGAAATTTCAAAAATTGGCAGAGACACACACCTCATAGGAGTGGTTGGTGAAGAGATTTAAGTATGGAACGAAGGAGAGGGAAGGGAGGGCGATATTGGGTTGGGATATATGTGACCATGGAAAAAAGAGATATAAACCTTTATTTATTTATTTTTTTAGACAGATTTGTATGCCGCCTTTTCCTTCAAACAAGGTGGTCACGTCACGTCACATCACAATTGGAGGGTTACATTTAACATTAGGGTACGTGTAATCATTTAGACAGCACAGGTACGTAACAGTATTTAGACATTTAGACAATGTTTAGACATTAGACATCTATAGTAAGTAAAATGAAAAAGGACACTGGGCTTAAATTCAGAGTCATGTCCCTGAATGTTAAGGGCTTGAGCTCACATAGAAAAAGGCAATTATTATTTGAAGAAGCCGGTCGACTTAAAGGGGATATAGTCTTATGTCATGTCCTAGCCCTCCGCCTCAGGCTAAGATGGTTAGGGTTGCCATTATGTTCTCCTTATAGAAGGTGGGATAAACTATTTTGCTCCAGCTAAGACTGCTGGGAGTGGTAGTTCTTTTGCCTTCTAAGAAGAAATAGTCGTGAAACCAGTGGTAAAGGCAAAGATGACAAAATTTATTCCCCAAATAAAAGGTTCTATGCAGGTTGCATCAGGATAATTCTTCAGTGGTTCGCTCAAGGTTATTTACACAAGTATGCTGGCTAAGCTTCACACTCTTTACTCAAAAGTGCAACTGCTTAACAGATAAAGAAAAACATAGCAGCTTCCTTCAACAAAGAAAAATATTCTCTTTTCCTTTGTCTTCCCTCAGCTCTCCAATATACACTAACAAAGGGATTCAATGTCATCAGCTAAACACAACGTACAGTCCATAGGTACTTCAGATGATAATGAATCATTCTCATTACAGTCCACTTGCATTTCTTCCAACTCCTGAACTGCAGTGTTTTGCTTCAAGCTACTATCATACGTCTTAGGGTAACTCCTCCCTAAGGCGTTCTGTGTCTCCTTTGAGCACAGCTCTATGTGATAGGGATTACAGGTACCTGAGGTTGTGGAGACTCCTCTCTGGCTCTGTTCAGCAATCTCTCTCCAGCTATGGGGAAACAGTCTCTGGTTCCCTTGTTGGAGTTCCTCCCAGGAGCTCTGCCCCGGTTCCCTGTTCCAGGCTAGGCTTTGTAGACTCTTGGACTGAGTCCTGGGCTCCCACCTCTGAACTCTCTGAACCTTTCTATCCGGCACTGGGGTTTGAAGGTTTCTCTTGTCCCCTTCTGCTCTGATTGCTTCACCTCCACTTCTCCAGCTGTGTCTCCTCCTGTGTTCCCTCTTGAGTGCTGTTGTCGTTGTTCTCCTGTCTCTTCCTTGTTCTCGTCATCCTCTCCGTCCTCCTTCTCCTCCTCCTGACTCTCTCTCTAGCCAGGGTTTATATTCCTGCTCTCTGAGCCGTGTCTCTGCCTCTCTGGACAGGTGTCTGTAATTAGGTTCCAAGCTTGCTACTACGTCAGCAGAGCTTGGGTGTGGCAGCCTAGCTTCAGTTTCTCTGTGCTTGCTTTCTTTTGGCAAACGCTAAAACGTGTGTACTGCAGGGATGTCACTTTTCTTAAAGGTAAAATCATTCTTTTCTTCTACTTCCATATGCTCACTAGAGGCTTCCTCATCACACTTAATACATGAAACCCACTTAACTAAGAGTAGTGAAGGAAGGCTAGCATGCAGGAAATATTAATATCAATGGTTTGCTTCCAATTCGCTTGAAAAGAAAAGAGGAGGGGGTGGAGATAATGATGGCATCGCTGTTCCTGCACCAATGCTTGGAGTAAAGAGTGATGGGGGGGGGGGTGGAGATTTCTCCTTTTATAGATAAAGCATTTAGGTCAAATATATACCATAATGAACGTATATGGACAAATTGTGCACAGGGGGATTTTTTCGAAGTATTAAAACCCGCAATAATTTATTTAATAGAAGGCCACCTAATAGTTGGGGGAGATTGCAATTTGACAATTGACCCTGAATTGGACTCCTCCCGAGGGGCCCCAGAGGGAAATGCAAAGCAAAGAAGGAAACTAAAAATATTGATGAGAGACCTGGATCTAGTAGACATTTGGAGAGATAAAGGTGGTCGGGAAAGGGACTACACATTCTTTTCTAATGCACATGGTTTCTACTCAAGGATAGATATGCTATGGGCTTATAAGGCACTTATGCCACAACTGGTAGCATGTGCAATTGACGAGAGTACATGGTCAGACTATGCTCTTATTTGGGGAGATTTTCAAGAGCCTGCATGAAAATCAAGAATGGGATGCAGATGAGAAGGAAACATTGGGGATCCCGTCTCTGGCGGAGGCTGTATGGCTACCCACGGAGAAACGATTACTTTCTAAATGCCACAGCCCCCTTGTGAAATTACCTCTTCAAATTTGGTTCAAGTGGAGAGAGAAATGGTTGGGGGAAGAATGCAAAACTAGATGGATCCCCCTTAAGGGTAATTCTGAGTTCCCACCAGGTGAGGAGCAGACTTTTGCCGAGAGATGGGCCCAGAATAAACTAGGGCATATAGGACAATTTTTAGAAGAAGAAAAAATTAGACCCTTTGAGGAACTCAGAGAGGAGTTTGCACTAAAAAAAATCTGACCACTATCACTATGTCCAAGTTGCTCACTATATTCAGAACAAAGTTCTACCCAGGGCTAAGAGAAGAACTTTCACCAGTTGAGGAACTTTATCTATGTGTTAGCCCTAAGGGGTTGATAGCGCGACTATATAAACTTATGGAAAGGAAAACTGGGGAGAAAGAACCTTTTTCAAAATAAGTGGGAAGCGGATCTTAAGGTGGTCTGGGATGGGCGAACGTGGGACCATATTTTCCTTCATAGATATAAAGGCTTACTAGCCACTAGACTTACAGAGCATAACTATAAGATCATGTATAGATGGTATATGACACCGGATCAGCTGCAGAAAATCTATGGGACAATCGATGGGAGGTGTTAGCAGAACTGTGAGGAGCAGGGTACCTTCCTGCATGTACTGGAGTGCAGTATTTGTGTATGAGTAAGATTTTAGAGAATGTAATAATACCTAACCCTGGAATGACTCTTTTGGGTCTGTTATGTAAAGTAATAAAAAAGGAGAACAGAATGTTTGTCATCAATGGGTGCTTAGCCGCCCACCTGGTAATTGCCAGGAAGTGGAGACAGGAAGAACCACTAGGAAGTGGAGAGTGGGGTAGAACCTTAGACCAAATATTCCTAATGAATAAGCTCACGGCACTGAAAAACTCCAGTATGGCTCGGTTTGAGGCTTCTTGGGCCGGGTATTTAGCATGGATAGCTAAAAATAGGGCTACTGGAGAGGAGTAGCATAATAACCAAAGTGTAGAGGTATATGGATGATAAGTCAAACAATAGGAACCCGTGGTCTGGAAGAATGAGGCTGCAGATAAGGGATGGAAGGGGAGGGGGAGGGGATAAAATATCTAAAACTACAAGTGGTAGAAGGGTGGTTCAGTAGATGAGACAAAAGTTTATATATTTTTGTATTGGTATAATGCCTTTGGAGCAAATGTTGTTCTAAGGTTATGCTATCCACTTGGCAATAAAAAATTTAAATATAAAAAAACAGACAGACTGGATTCACAGATTAATCAGCTTAAATCTAAAGAATTCCTTTTTCACCAAGATTTAGAAAATTTCCCAGAAGTAAATACTTACAATTGCAGATCTTTCTCTAAAAGTAGCAGTCCCTTTTTATAATCCTTCAAGACTACATCACTTGCCACTTTAGTGAAGCATTACTGCTTGGATGTCCATGCATGGGTTGACACAACTTCCACTCGAGTTTTGCGAGCTGCTTTGTCGTCTTCCCGCCTAGTTGGTTTTGTACATCCCACTTGTCTGGACTGGTCTAGCAGAACGATATGGAAGGTGACATTTTACTTACCAGATAATGTCCTTTCCTTGAGTTCTGCTAGACCAGTCCAGAGCCTGCTCCTGAAACTGTATTTGCTCTGTTCTACTGCTGTGGTACCCTTGGGTTTGCCATGATTCTGTATTTGGATCTGCAGGCTCATCTTCTACTGACAGCCTTCTATTTTTACCTTCCTGTACATAGTTATCTACTGTTGTTTGCTCATTGTGCACACATTGAGATTGTGTGAAGCTTGCCATGTTTCTTCCATATGCCTTGAGACAAATACTGAAGAGACCTCTGGTGGCTGAGGCACATAGAGACATAGGAATGATATCTTTGAAACCTTAGTTTTTCATTGGTTATTTGTCACCACCAGTCTGCTAGTGGGGAACACAGCCCACTTGGCTGGACTGGTCTAGCAGGACTCAAGGAAAGGATATTATCTAGAAAGTAAAAAGTCACCTTACGAGTTTGTTTCCACAGCAAACTTCTTTTCAAATTCTTTCTTTGCTTGCCTTATCAATGCTTTGCATCTAAAATTTGTCAATGCTTATGTTTCCTTTTTTCTTCATGTGGATCAGTTTTCACATTTTTTGAAAAATGTTTATTTTGATTACAGCGGCTTCTCTCACCTTACCTTTAAACCATTTTGGTTGTCATTTGGCCTTCTTTCCATCTTTTTTTAAAGTGTGAAATACATTCGATCTGGGCTTCCAAGATGGTATTTTTAAACAATGTCTAGGCCTGATGTAAAGCCTTAGATTTTGCAGTTACTCCTTGCAGTTCTTTCCTAACCATTTTCCTCATTTTATCATACTTTACCTTTTGAAAATTAATTGCCAGTGCAGTAGATTTCCTTCCTGTCCTTCCTCCATTTATTAAATCAAATTTGATCATATGATCATTATTGCCAAGTGGCCTCAGCACCATTTCCCCTTACACCAGATCCTGTGTTAAGCTATGGGCTGAGTCTAAAATATTTCCCCCTTGTGTCAGTTCCTGTACCAACTGTTCCATGAAACAGTCATCTATTTCATCTAGAAACTTCTCTCCCTATAATGCTTTGAGTTTACATTGACCCTGTTGATATAGGGGTAATTGAAATCAGCCATTATTACTTTGTTGCTAGTTTTGTTAGCTTCCCTAATTTCTGTTAGCATAAATCATCTGTCCATTCTGGTGAGGTGGATAGTAGTACAACTCCAGTGCTATTCCTTTCCTTTTCTCACATGGTATATCTGTTCATAAAGGTTCTACAGTGTATTTTGTTTCATGCAAAAGTTTTAGAAACATGACGGCACATAAAGACCTATGGCCTATCCAGTCTGCCCTTCCATACCAGCTACTAAGTCTATGGTCTCTTTTTTTTCCTTTAGAGATCTTCTGTATTTATCCCATGCTTTCTTGATTTCAAATGCAGTCTTTTGCCTATACTACCTCCAATGGGATACTATTCACGTATCTAACAATCTTTCTGTAAAGAAATATTTTTGCAAATTACTTCTAAGTCTAGCTCCTATCACCTTCATCCTATGTCTCCTTATTACAGAGTTTTCTTTTAATTGAAAGGGGCTCTCCTCCTGTGCATTTATGCCACGGAGGTATTTAAACATCTGTCATATCTCCTTTTTCCTGTCTTTGTTCCAAAGTATACATATTGAGATCTTTAAGTCTGTCCCATATGCTTTATTGATGAAGCTTACTGACCATTTTGGTAGCCACGCTCTGCACAGACTCTATCTTGTTTTATATCCTTTTGAAGGTGTCTCCAGAATATCCTGTTTGACTCAGTGCTCTCTTTAACACACAATGCCACCCCTCCACCAGCTTGATCTACCCTATCGTGGCAACACAATTTGTATTCTGGTATCAGTGTTGCACTGGTTATCTTCCTTCCACCAGGTTTCTGAGATGCCAATTATATTTACCTCCTCATTCAGTGCTATATATTCTCTCTCTCTCCAATCTTATTTTTTTTTAGAGTTATAGAACTTGTATTTAGCCATATGCAAGTATGTTTTTAGCTCCTATTCATGAGTCGACACAGACTCAACAGCACTTAACAACAATAGCCTGCTTATCAATTTGCAGGGATAATTTGGAATCTGTCAACTTTGTTTTTTTTCTTAAAGGTACTTAGACTACTCTTTTACCTTTAGGGTCTCCCAATAGAGAGTTTGCAATAATCTCCTTGTTTTGATAGTATCCTTCATAGATAGATTATTCCAAATCATGTGCTCCTTGGGCGACTGTCTGCTTTCCCCTATTATCTAGTTTAAAAGCTGCTCTATCTATCTTTTTAATATTAGTGCCAAAAATCTGTTCCTTATCGTCACTTCAGTCCAGTCCCTTAACTTCTGGGTTGCGCAACCCTTCCAGCAGCTTGGAGGCTGAGCCCATCATCTTTTTGATGATGGTGTGGTATAAATACCACTGGCACCACCCACTGGCACCAGTAATCTCAGCCTCCAAGCAGCTGGAGGGTTCCTGTAAGCCAGAGTGCTTACGGGGTTCTTAGTTTTTAAAAATTACTTTAAAATTACTTTAATTTACCTTTATTTACTTTAAATTGCTTTATTCTTACCATTCCCTTTATTGGTAGTTTTCCTTTAAGGGTTTACTTCTTGGATCTTTTGGCTCTCCTCCCTCCCCCCCCTTGAGCGCCCTTCGTGCAGGCCCGCTCCTCAGAGGGAAGAGGTTTACTGGAGCCGCGGGGCTCGGGAGAGCTCGCCTCCTTCTCCTCCCGCATTTCCAGAGCTCGTCTGAGCAGGACTCCCTCTGCCTCGCGCCGAAGCCCCCTTGGTGGGCTGAGCGCTGGAGGCAGCACCGAGCATCCTCCTGGCAGCGTCCCCGACCTCGCGCTTCAGCCCCGAGGCGGCTGAGCGCTTGAGGCAGCCCCGGAGTGCAGAGCACGGAGGACGGTTTGCAGACTGCCGCAGCACATCGGATCGGGAGTCGGGAAATTAGCAACTCTGCTTCCTCCCGTGGTTCAGGCCTCCGCGTGGTCTCGGCCTTCCATGTGGGGAGTCAGCGAAGTGCGGCTGCTCCTCTAGGGGGCTGAGCAGCGCGCGCCAGTTAATCGACGAACCGCAAGTATTTGAGCAGGAAAGCTCCTTATGTTTAGCGTGTTTTAACTTATTTTACCTTTGTTTTTTGCTGTATTTTGCTCGGTTTAACGCTGGTAGCTAATTACGGCTGGGGGAGGGGACACAGAGGTCTGTTGTTATCTGGCCTGTTTTCTCCACTTGGCGCCATTTTTCCTCTGATTTTTCTTTTGAGTTTCTTTTGCTTTTTTGCTCTATATACAAGTTTTCTAGAACCAGCTTTTTTCCCACAGATTCTGGTTTATTTAATTGTTGAATTCCAAGCCGGTCAGTGCCTAAGGGGGCATGCCGAGTAAGCTGCGGTGTCCTTCTTGCGGCACTCAGAGGGGGACAGCCTCAGTAGCAGGGGTTTGCAAAACCTGCGCTGCAGAAGCGGCTTCGGTGGAGAAAGAAATCCACTTGAGCATGTCTCAAGCCACCCTCGGGTCAGGAGATCCTCTGGAAGGGGTAAGGGAGGTCCATTCTCCTCCGCCTTCATCTGTAGAGGGACCAGGTCCTTCCTCTTCCCTTCCCGCCACCTCCGCCGGTGCGGAGGGAAGCTGGGATCACTTTTCCCCGGAGTTGGTGCTCCTATTGCACAAGGCCTATTGCTTGCGCAAGCAGGGAGCTTCAAAGCCAGTAGCGGCTAGGGAAAGCAGGGACACTGAGACCGGGAGGTCTAGATCCCTGGACCTTGTCATCCCTGCTAAGCGCGCGAGGCTTCTAGACAAGGAGCCTTTCGAATCCCCGTCTCGGGACTCCCTTGAGGAGGAACCCTCGGACAAAGAGGGAGGGGAAGATGAGGAAGAGCTGGAAGAGGGAGAGATCCCGGAGGAGGAGCAATCTCGCATAATCCAGGTTTTTCGGCGGGAAGAGCTCCCAGCGTTGATTAGTGAGTCTCTAAAAGTGCTCAATGTGGCCGCGGAGTCTCCGGCAGAGGAAGAAGCCCTGGAAGATCCGTTGATCCAAGCCGTCAGAAGATCTCAGAGCGTTTTTCCAGTCCATAGAGTGGTTCGTCAGATGATGCAGGAGGAATGGAACCAGCCAGAGTCTAGCCTAAGGGGGGTACGGGCTATGTCCCGCCTCTATCCACTATCTGAATCGGACAAAGAACTGCTGAAGTCCCCCAGGGTGGATGCGGCAGTCTCAGCGGTGACGAAGAAAACTACGATTCCGGTTGAGGGAGGCGCTGCTCTGAGGGACAGTCAAGATAGAAAATTGGATACGCTTCTAAAACAAGCCTTTGATGTGAGTGCCCTCGCCTTGCAGGCCTCAGTCTCGGGAGCTTGGGTAGCTAGGGCCTGCCTGAGGTGGTCCCAACAACTTCAACTGGCTGACGGTCCCTCAAGTGAGGCCCAAGCGCCGATGGCCAGGTTAGAGTCCGGCTCGGCCTACCTAGCAGATAGCCAGTATGATCTCATTAGGAGTCTGGCAAAGAATATGGCCTCGGTGGTTGCAGCCAGAAGGTACTTATGGCTACGTAACTGGTCGGCGGATGCCTCTTCAAAGGCTCGCTTGAGTCGTCTTCCGTTCAAGGGGAAACTACTGTTTGGCGAAGACCTGGATAAGTTAGTTAAGGATCTCGGAGAGTCAAAGGGAGGCAGGCTCCCGGAACATAGGCCCAGGCTAGGCCATCCTTTAGCGCAGAGCCGAAACCAGCCGAAGGAATTTCGGAGATTCCGTCAGGCCAGATCGAACCCCTTTCCCAGGGGCTTTTCCTCCAGGGGGTTTTCCTCCAGGGGACAAGGCTTCAGAGGGTTTCGCGGAGCGGGCAGAGGTTTTGGGGCCTCTTCCTCCTCCTCAGGTCCTAGAAAAACACAATGAGAGACCGGGGGGCCAGGGGGGAGTTCTGCCGGTGGGGGGTCGGCTAAGGCAGTTTCTCCCCGCCTGGTCCCGGGTCACATCCGATCAATGGGTCTTGGAAGTAATCCGAGAAGGGTACGCTCTCGAATTTGCAAAGCAGGTAGCCCCTGCTTTTGTTCAATCCCCCTGCGGCCCACCAGAGAAGAAGGCGGTGGTGGATGCCACTCTTTCAAGACTTATAGCGCTGGGAGCGGTTCTGCCCGTCCCTCCAGATCAGCAAGGGTCCGGTCGATACTCCATCTATTTTGTGGTCCCAAAGAAGGAAGTTTCCTTTCGGCCAATTCTAGATTTAAAACAAATCAATCGCTGTCTCAGAGTTCCTCACTTTCGCATGGAGACCCTGAGGTCGGTTATTGCGGCCGTTCATCAAGGAGAGTTCCTCACGTCCCTAGATTTGACGGAAGCATATTTACATATCCCGGTCCGGCGGTCTCATCAGCAGTTCCTAAGATTTGCCGTACCAAGGGGCCATTTCCAGTTCCAGGCCCTTCCCTTCGGCCTAGCAACGGCTCCCAGGACGTTCACCAAGGTGATGGTAGTCGTGGCCGCTGCTCTTCGCAAGGAGAGTATCCTGGTCCACCCCTACCTCGACGATTGGCTAATCCGAACAAAGTCAGAAGAGGAGAGTCGCTCGGCAACGGACAGGGTCGTGGACTTCCTACAAGAGTTGGGGTGGGTCATCAATCGAGCAAAGAGCAGATTGACTCCCACTCAGGAGATCGAGTATCTAGGAGCAAGGTTCGACACCAAGGCAGGGAGAGTGTTTCTATCGGAATAGAGGCTAAGAAACCTGAGGAATCTCGTGTCTCGATTTCTTTGGATGAGAGTCCCCACGGCCTGGCATTACCTTCAGCTGCTGGGTACCATGGCAGCAGCAATAGAAGTGGTACCATGGGCCAGGGCTCATATGCGCTTCCTCCAGCGCACGCTGTTAAGGCAGTGGTCCCATCAACATCATCCACTATCCAGGAGGATTCCCTGTCCCCTCCGGATCAGGAGATCTCTGCTTTGGTGGAAAAACCCAATGAACCTGGGCTGCGGGATGCCCCTCGAGACTCCGCAATGGATCCAACTGACGACGGATGCGAGTCTTAGAGGCTGGGGGGCCCACTGCCGGGGACAGTTTGCCCAAGGCAATTGGACTGCGAAGGAATCGAAGTGGTCGATCAACAGGCTGGAGCTGAGGGCGGTAACCTTAGCCTCCGGGCGCTCCAGCACTTGGTGCGTCAAAGGGCAGTCCGCGTCCTGTCCGACAACGCCACCACGGTGGCCTACATCAACCGGCAAGGGGGAACAAGCAGTCCGTCCTTGGAAAAGGAGGTATATTTCCTCTTTCAATGGGCCGAAGTCCATCTGTTGGCGCTGTCGGCACAGCACGTGGCCGGCATAGACAACGTCACGGCCGATTACCTCAGCAGGTTCAGGATAGACCACAGGGAGTGGGAACTGGCGCAGGAGGTATTCGATCAAGTAGTTGCCCGCTGGGGAAGGCCAATCATGGATCTCATGGCACGGTACACGACGGCAAAAGCCTGCCGGTTTTTCAGTTGCAGAAAGGAAAGGATGTCCGAGGGCCTGGACGCCCTAGTCCAAAGCTGGCCTGCAGAGGGTCTGCTCTACGTGTTCCCTCCCTGGGCCCTCATAGGGAGGGTTCTGCGAAGGGTGGAATCCCACCACGGTCTGGTAGTTCTCATTGCCCCCGATTGGCCTCGACATCCGTGGTATGCAGACCTAGTGCGGCTGACAGTGGATCAGCCCTGGCGACTCCCCTGCAAGAGGGATCTCCTACGACAGGGCCCGGTATGCATGCCCCACGTTCATCGGTTCTCGCTTACGGCCTGGCTATTGAAAGGGAAAGGTTCAAGAAGCGGGGGTATTCGGGGTCAGTAATTTCAACGTTGTTGAGCGCACGCAAACCCTCCACCTGTCTGTCCTATGTGAGAGTTTGGCGTGTCTTTGAAGCCTGGTGTTCGGAGCGGCAGATTAGGGCCCTTTCAGCTTCGGTCTCCCAGGTTCTGGACTTCCTTCAGGCGGGGTTCGAGAAGGGTCTAGCGTCTAGCTCGCTGCGAGTCCAGCTAGCAGCCATCTCATGTTATAGGGGAAAGGTCAGAGGCAGATCCTTAGGGTCTCATGCAGACGTGGGCACGTTTCTCAGAGCGGTCAGGCGGTTACGGCCGCAACAAAGATCCGTCATCCCTCCTTGGGACCTCAACCTAGTCTTGAATGCTCTCTCCGGGGAGCCCTTTGAACCTCTAAGGAAGTCCTCCCTGAAGGACTTGACCCTAAAGACGGTATTTTTAGTGGCTATTTGTTCGGCCAGACGCATATCAGAGCTTCAGGCACTATCGGCTCGTCCTCCTTTTCTCTCATTTTTTAGGGATAAAGTAATCTTGCGTACGGTTCCGTCCTTCTTACCGAAGGTCATCTCTCCTTTTCATGTGAACCAGTCGGTTTCCCTTCCGGCTTTCCCTGACAGGGATCAAAATGAGCTCGGGGAGAAGCTTAGGTTTCTGGACGTGCATAGGGTCCTGAAGCGTTACCTCTCCCGCACGAAGTCTTTTCGAAAGTCCGAACGTCTCTTCGTTCAGTTTGGGGGGCCACGCAAGGGAGAGGGAGCGGCTAAGGCTTCCATCTCTAGGTGGATCAGGGAGGCGATTGCCTCAGCGTATATCCTCAAAGGGAAGCAGGTCCCAAGAGGCCTGCGCGCTCATTCAACCAGGGCGCCGGCGGCTTCCTGGGCGGAGCATAGTTTGGTGCCGCCTCTGGACATTTGTAGGGCGGCTACCTGGTTGTCTCTGCACACCTTTACCAAGCATTATAGGCTAGATGTCCAAGGGGCGACAGATGTCAGGTTTGGTAGTGCGGTTCTTCGGTCTGCACTAGCGAACCCCTCCCTGGGTGGAACTGCTCTGTTACATCCCAGAAGTTAAGGGACTGGACTGAAGTGACGATAAGGAAGAATTAATTAGTCCTTACCTGCTAATTAGTGTTCCTGAAGGAACTTCAGTCCAGTCCCTGATCCCGCCCGAGTTCGAGGAGTTTATTTCAGGGGACAGACCGAAGACAGCGTACGAATACAGTGTGGCGGTTCCCGTGCTTAGGGTCCTGAGGCCAGGAGGGCCAGCGAGAGGGGAGCTGCGCGGAGGAGAGGGAGGTCCAGCTCGGCCTCATGTAAGCCTCTTCCTCCCTTCCTGCCCTTCCTTTTCCCTCATTGATTGAAAAAAAAAAAAAAAGGAAGTTGAGACGGTTTAGGGACCTGAGTGGTCAGTTATGTTATTTCGTTTTGAAAGTTGAGTTCTTCATTATCTATCCGTTAAGTCTGCTTTTGCAATAGGTTACTGGTGCCAGTGGGTGGTGCCAGTGGTATTTATACCACACCATCATCAAAAAGATGATGGGCTCAGCCTCCAAGCTGCTGGAAGGGTTGCGCAACCCAGAAGTTAAGGGACTGGACTGAAGTTCCTTCAGGAACACTAATTAGCAGGTAAGGACTAATTAATTCTTTCCATCCTGATTGAGATGGAGCCCATCCTTCTGGAAAAGGCCTTCTATTCCCCAGAATGTTGCCCAGTTCCTAACAAATTTAAAGTTCTCTGAATCTTTGTCTCATTCACATGTTGAGATTCTGAAGCTTTGCCTTCTTCTTGAATCCTCTCATAAAAAGGGAGCATTGCTGAGAATGCTACCTTGGAGGTGCTGAATTTTAGGTAAAAAACCTAAATTTTGGTTCCAGAACTTCCCTCCTAGGCTTTTCTCTGTCACTGTTACCTACATGTACCAAAACAGCTGGCTTCTCCCTGGCACTGTTTGAAATCCTATCTAGATGATGTGAGAGATCCGCTACCTTTGCACCAGGTGCAGGCAAGCGAGCCTCTTGCCGTGAGCCACCCATCCTGTCTACATACCTAATGATCCAATCTCTTATCCATTCTCTCATGGGCTGACGTCTCTGAAGAGACATCCTCTGTGTAAGTAGATATTGCATTCTCTGTGAACAAGCCAATGGAGCCCCCCGCATGGAATGCTCCCCAGCTTCCAAAGGAAGTCTTTGGGAGGTACATTGCGTATGTGCGTCTGCCTGTCTGCTTGCCACGGTGCTATCTTCTCCAGTCTTCTTTTTTCCACAGAGCCTCTAGGACATGTTCCTGCAGTCCGGAAAAAAGTTTGTTTTTCTGGCCCTCATGGGCCAGTTTTTTGTGTTTTCCTTGCTGCCTGTGATTGGCTCAGTTTGTCTTTCTGACTTAGGTTTTCCTTTTGTTGTCTTTTTGTGCTTTTAGCGACCTTTATACCTTCAGGGTTGTTTTCTCACCCATGGCAACTCTTGGGTTTAACTTGGCCATGGTGGTATTTTTCGGCATATCTAAGCTAGCTAGAGTTTTAAAAATGCACCAAGTGTGGCAAGACCATCTCGGCCACTGACCGCCATAACTTGTGCTTACAATGCCTTGGAGCTGATCATCAGCCGGTGTCCGGTGAGCCTTGCTTGCAGATCGGACGCACCGAGGACTGAAAGGTCAGGAAAAGCAGGAGTTCTCCCTCTTTGGCTCATCAGATTCAGCATCCCCCTGACCCCATTGTAAATGCCTTCCAAAGTTCCTCAGGCATCCAAGGGGAAGGAGCTCCATGCCTAGTTGTAGCCAAGGGGCCTGAGCAGTGAGAGACTCTCTGATGAAATCCAATTGATGTCAAAGGTCAAGTACCTGGAGAAAATCCAGGTGCACTGTCATCACAGCCCTCCTCAAAGCGATGTGGGGAGTGATGGCCGGGAGCGACCAGCGGGAGAAATTGACCTGGACAGCAGAGTCAACCCACATTACCCAGGAGGGCAGCCACATATCTTCCGATGCACCAATTAGCGTGGTGTCCCCGCCCGAGGGGTTGACGCTGGTGTCTATGGCTGCGGCATCGACCCCCTCATAGGTGGTGGTTCTGGAAGAACACCTTTGAGCCCTTGAAACTCACTTGGCGGTGGTTGTTGACTTGCAAAATCCAGGTCTTGTGGAGCCGAGAGTGTCATCGCCACATTCCATCCAGCTCTTTCTGGAGATTCATGCCCTGCCCACCAAGGTAGGACATCGGGTGGGAGATTGAAGTAGACAGTAATTCCCAGGGCGATTTCTCTGACCAGCATGTCGGAGTCTGATGCCAAAAGGTGCCAGTGCACCGGGCGACATGGGGCTATTGGTGTCCATCCTCTCCCACCTGAGGAGCAGGTGGGAGGAGGAAACTGGCACTATGTCAACTTCCTCTTGGAATCCAAATCAGAATGGGAGTCTGAGGAGGAATCGACAGCTTCGGACCTACGTTCCCCAGATCTCCCATCCGACCCGTCGCCTCCCCCTTGAGCAATGCAAGTTGCCCCCAGAGGACATGTCCTTCCAGGACTTCAGTAGGAACATGGCCAAGGCCATCCCCTTCTCTCTGGAATTGGAGGAGGAAGCTTGGTCAGAGGAACTGGAGCTGCTCTAGTGCCCCTCGGTTTCCAGGGAAATAGTTTGGATTCTATACCGTATCTGGACATTATGATTAAGAAGTCCGACAAAGGCTTTATTACTGATTTATATAGAAAACCAACAGACAGGAATACTTTCCTTACTTATGACAGTTGCCACAACACTTCCTTCAAGCAGAACTTACCAGTCAGTCAATTTCTTAGAATCAGACGTATATGCACCAATAACACCGATTTTGAAAAACATGCCACTGATTTATACCAGCGGTTTGAACAGCGTGGATATCCAAATAAATGCATTTATAAAGCATACCAGCGAGCATCCGGCACAAACCGTTTCACACTCTTAAAGAATACAGTACGTCCTCATTTGGACAGAGTGACTTGTCCTCTTACTTTTTCATCACTTTCCAAATCTATCACTGACATATTAAAACAAGAATGGGATTTAATCGCTTCCTTACCAGCCTTTGAATCCAAACAACTCA
Organism: Ichthyophis bannanicus; assembly: GCA_033557465.1. Lineage (NCBI taxonomy): Eukaryota > Metazoa > Chordata > Amphibia > Gymnophiona > Ichthyophiidae > Ichthyophis > Ichthyophis bannanicus. The sequence continues at coordinate 169,283,267 of CM066040.1, read as the reverse complement.
TGGTTTCATATAAACGTGCTCCCAATCTTAGTCATTTTTTGGTTCCCTCTGCCCTGACTGTTCCTAGAACCGCTCCTAAGATCAGAGGCCACTATAGCTGTGGAAATTGTTCCATTTGTCTTCATGCTATCACCGTAAAAAACAGTTTTACACATAATTCTACTGGTCACAAAATTACCATTAATCATTATTCTAATTGCAAAACTGCCAATGTAATCTATTTAATCCGATGTCCCTGTGACATGATTTACATAGGTAAAACCTTGCGTCAAATTAGAACACGCATTATACAACATAGGAGCAATATTCAAAGACAACTTACAGATAAACCATTGGTTTCACATTGGGTAGAGAAGGGACATACTGTCAGCGATCTCAAGTTTTTGGTGATCAAAACTGCTATACCACACTGGCGCGGTGGTGATATCAACCTCACTTTACTTAAGTTGGAACAACGGTTTATTTATAATTTTAACAGTTTACATCCATTTGGACTCAATCAGGAGAGTGATCTCTCAGTTTTTTTACATTAATATTTTTCAGAATCATTCCCCTCATATCTATATTTTTATAAATATCAATTTTAATAACGTTTTACCTACAGGGTTCTTTGGATTCATACTTGCACTGTTATTTAAGAACCTTTTGTATTTATTCATTTTATCACAATTTGTTCCATATTTTTTTGTACATAGGATTTAATATGTTTGTTAATTATTAATTTTTTATTCATCATTTTCTTTGTTTCCTCTTATATTTATATATTCAATCATATATACATTTTTATATTTTTACAGTCTTCAACTTCCAATTTCTTTTCTTTTTTAATGCATATTCAATTACCTTCAGCTTCATCACCAGCTTTACTACTTGCTCAGTTTATCATCTGATGATATTTTTACAATGTTACCTGCATCCAATTTATTGTTCCTAACAGCCTTGACATTTTTGTTTTATAGTCCATTTTTACACACACAGCAAAAACTGATACTCTATAACACACACTAGTTGATGATACAATTTCCCAAAAACATACAAAATTTCTTTTTCATATAATTTTTGCACTAACTTTTTCTAAGCTCCGCCCAATTGTGACGTCTTTCCCAAAAAAAAGGCGCGAAATTTGGCGTCTATAAAATGTCACACAGTGCTAGCTCCTGATGCTATTGTGTACAAGATTCGACACGTTGGTCTTTTGGAATCTTCCCATTTGGCAATATTCTATGTTTACATTTGCCCGCCTCAACAGTAAGTACGATACATATTTATATCTTTGGTTTGGTTTAAGGTCGGGTCCTGCTGAGTCAGCTTTTATCTCGTTTATACTATCCTTATCTTGTAGCTCAATGTTTTCACTCCGTCCCGAATACTCCGATTCATTCTGTCCTATTTATCAGGTCATGTTCTTCACTCATGTGCTTACAATACAAGGTATATCATTCACTCACTATCCACTACCCACGTCAATACTTTTCTTTACATCCATTCGTGAAAATCAGTTTAGCGATTAAATTTTATGTATTAGCATATAGAAGACCTCCATGTGCACATTCTTTTATTTGCCAATGTATACACCACGGCAATATATGTCATCATGCTAGTTTACTGTTCCAACTTATATTAAACATTTAGCATTTCAATGACATCTTGTATGGTTTAATTATTTCGCGATAATCTCTTCTCCCTCAGGTTTTTTCCCCTCTGCAGTGAAAGCGCATTGATACCATCTAACTTCCCCTGTCCTTTTACGAATTATAAAGTTGTCGACTCACTACATTTTAGCAGTTCATTTCATTATGCTCTGTAGTTTCCCTTGCAGCTTCAATCGACATAATATATGAATGCTTTTTATGGATCGGTTTATTTATAGTTCCCTTTGATTAATATTGTTTTTATTTATTCATTTATTTATATTATAGTCCACTCTAATTTATTATTACATCACATACAACATTTTTACTTAGGTCATTATGAGACTATAATCTTGTTAGGTAGGGATATTCTTCAATAAAGCTTTTTGGTTTAATGTCAACTGCATTTAATAAATACGCATAAAATCAATTCAACCTATATTGATGTAACTAGCATATAGAACACTTCCTCATGCATACCCTTTAACTCACAAGCACATACAATAATAGAATATGTCGCTATGATAATTTACTGCTCTAAACTCATTTCCCACATTCAGCACTTTTACCCTTTCCTTGACAGAATACATTTCCCCTTCGTGCCTCCCTCTCATGGTGATACTTCCATTTTGATCATTGAAATCCCTCCTTTCTCCCTATTGATAACACAAGACTTATATTCACTATATATTCGCAGTTGATTATACCATTATCTTGGTCCTCTTTGCAGAATACATGTTCTGTTTATAGATTCATTCATGTAGCGCTCTTCTCCTCCTTTTCATTTTACATTTAATATTAATATATATATATTTATTATTATTTTATTGTCTCTCTGTATTCATTGTTGTATATTTTTTATAATACATATTTTTAAGTATATTTTTACATATATTATTGTTTTACAAGTATTTTATTTTGATGGTACGTCTTAAGTTCGTCCAACATCTCACGATTTACAAACTTAGAATCAAGTATTCCAATATTATCTTATTTATGGATACATTTATTATTATTATCAATATTTGTATCATTATTAATTTTATTACTCATTTTATCCATTTTTATGTATTATTTAATTATTTATTATTTAATTATTTATTATTTTTGGTACATTTGATGCTTTGTTTTTTCATGTATTATTTGGTCTAATGAGTGATTATATAGTTTTTCCTTTTATAGCTATCACATAGTGCTACGACTCAATTGTCCTTAAGAGACAACCTCATCAATTACGGCGCTATCAATACATAGTGCTTTTTTACCCAATTGTCTTTATGAGACACCTGTACAACACTGGTATGTCACCACCTATTTATTTTATTATATTTATTTGTGTATATATATATATATTTTTATATATTTTATATATTCATTTAATTGGTTCATTACTATTATTTTTATTTTTATTTTTATTTATTTGTTCAATACATATTTTTACTTCTGTTATTTATATGTATACATGTACAGAATTGATTCATGTGGATTATCAACTAGTTTTAATTTAATTTGTTTTTTACAATATCTTAGTCCTCTGTCTCGGCCCTCGTTGATTTAATTTATTTAGTAAGATGTAGTTTATTTGTTTTTAACTCTATTGTTATTATATATTTTGTTTTATTGATTTTTCACCCTCTGTTTTGTTCCTCTGGTTGGTTTAAATGTTACATTTTCTTCACACATAATATACTAGTCATTTTATTGTCTTAATATATTTTTTATATACATATTTATTTATTTGTTCTTATTTATACCTCACATTATTTATTGGATTTGATGTTATATATGTCCATTATTATAACATTGTTTGTTTTATCCATGGTAGCTGTATGTCCCCCGAAGAAGGCGTAAGCCGAAACGCGTAGGGATATTCTTCAATAAAGCAGTCTGGTCCAAACCTACTTTTGTCTCTTGCTCCGTTTGTTCCCTTGTGCATCTGCAAGAGTTACGCTCCTTCTCTGTCTCTCGTCTCTCTACCAGATTTATATGAGCATGTTCATCAAGGATGATATGCTGGACCTGAATATCATCTTCCAAGATCTGCCTGAACAAACTCTCCACCCACTACAAATGGCCCAAATCACTGCAGCCCGAATAATTACGGGTTGATCACACATCACCTCTTTTCTGATACAGCTTCATTGGCTTCCCATCTCTGCTAGGATCAGATACAAAATTCTGATCACAATATTCAAAATATTGCATGCCTCCAATCCCTAATCTCAAGTACAAATAACAGACTATGAAGAAATTCTACCCTCAACCTGCTTGCAATACCACAGAATAGTTCAAAAAGTAAACAGGTCACCTGCAATAGGACTTTTACTCTATTCACCCCATCCATGTGGAATAAACTACCACCAACTTTAAGAGTTTTCTCAGACCTGTCCGACTAAAAATTAAAAACTCACCTCTTCAAAGAAGAATATAACAAATCCTCAGACATAGAGACTCACCATAAATTTGTTTGGTTGAGTTGTGTGGTTTTTGCAGTACAAACACTAACAATGTACTAAAGACTCAGAAAGATAACTGTATATACACTGTAAATAGTTATGAGTTAATGATACCAAATGTTATACAGTTACATTTTTAATTTGTTTTTCTGTTCTAGTTCTCTGTAAAACATTGCACTTTATGGTTGTATTAAGCTGTAAACCGCTTTGAATCGTAAAAAGGTGGCATAAATAAATAAATCCACCTGTAACTAGGCACACTTCCCAGGCCCAATGCCAATTTTCAAGACTTTGGATTTAGAATAATTGATCTTTAAGCCTGAGACCTGTGAGTAGGCCTCAAAGATGCATTGCATGAGGTTGACAGGCCAAAGACTTCATCAGGGACAACAGAATATTGTCTGCGAACAATGCTATCTTATATTCGCTATCACCAACCTGAACTCCCCGCACATCCTGCGAATTCTGGAACTGCTGATCAAAGGCTCCATAACAAGTACAGATAACAGTGGCGACAGTGGGCACCCCTGATGCATACCCTGCCCGAGCTGGAAATAGTCAGATCAGCCACTATTAACCCAGACACAAGCTTGTGCCCTCGGGAGAGAATGCGCACCCAGCCCTGAAAGAGTGGCCTGAACCCCGTCTTATCCAGTACCCCCCACAAGAATTCCCAATTCTATCAAAAGCTTTCTCCGCATCTACATCTAGGAATAGCATCATTTGCTGCTCATGCCGGGCCATGGCCATCACTTGGAGCACCCTCCAAATATTGTCTACTGCCTGTCGCCCTGCCACAAACCCCACCTGTTCCCCATTGGCTAGTCTGGGGAGAATCAGCTTCAGCCGTTTGGCCAGTACCTTGGCTAAGATTTTTACATCCATATTCAATAGGGAGATTGGGTGATAAGATGCCACCTCATTACAGGGCTTCCTCAGTTTAGGGAGCAATGAGATCACCGCCTCCAATTGCGTAGGTGGTAGATCTGCCCCCTGCAACACTGCATTAAAGACTTCAGTCAGAGCTGGGGCCAACCAGCTCTCATAGCTTTTGTAGTATTCCGGGGGAAGCAGTCACCCCCTGGAGCCTTCCTAGCTGGTAGGCTGTGAATAGCCAATTGCACTTCTTGTGCTGTGATCTCAGCCTCCAATCGCTCTTGCTCAGAAGCTGTCAGAGCCTTCAGGTCCACTCCATGGAGGTAACCCTCTATCTGCTCCCGCTCCATGGGGTCCTCAGTGTACAGGTGTTTCAAAAAATCCACAAAGACTACCCGAATCTCCCTGGACTTCACCATAACCACTATGTACCTCAGCTCACAAACTATTCGGTCATACTACTGCCGTTGCAAGTGCAGTGCTAAAAATTTACCAACCTTTATTCCCCTTCTCATAGAACATTTGTCGGAGCCTGCGGTGCATAAATTATAGATCACGCTGCACATGTTAGTCAAAGCAGTCCCAAATCGCCATCCATTGCTTTCAAACCCGCTGTGAACCAGTCTGCGCATGTTGAAGTTGAAGACACTTAACCTTCGCTTTCAAGTGCTGCAGCTCTCGCTGGCATTTCTGTCGATACCCCACCATCTCAACCATCAGACACCTTCTAGCTGTTGCCTTAAAGGCATCCCAGATGAGTGGGAGAGCCACATCCCCAGTGGTATTCAGCTCAAAATATTCGTGGATAAACAAGTTGTGTGCCTGAACCGCTTCCACCTGTTGGGGAAAAAAAACACTATGCAGGGTCCAAGTCTGGCTTCCAGAGTCCAACTCAAGGTCTGCAGTGTCCACCCAATAGGGGGCATGGTTGGACCACGTTATCGCACTAAGGTCAGCCACCACGTCCTCCCTCCAGCAGCCGTTGATCAAACAACATGTAGTCAATCTGCATGTAAGTTTGGTGTACCAGTGAGTAATAAATTTAGCAATACTGCCCGTGATGAGTATCACGCCATACATCTGGAGTCCCAGGTCCAACACTACAGTAGTAAGCTTCCTGTTAGCCCCACTCACTCCTAGTGCCCCCCTGCCCGTGGAATCCAAGTGGGGCTGTGTGTAAGTGTTAGTCACCACCTAGCACCAGAGGTCCCTGGGCAAATTCTGCTAGGGAGTCATTCAGAACTGTGAAAAATCGGGCTTGACCCTTATTTGGAAGCACGCACATTGGTTATAGTATAAAGGGTATCACTGAGCTGTACATTTAGGAAAATCTGCCTGCCCGCCTATCCCTTTGCACTCCTTCAATAACAATATGCATGGATTGCTGTAGCAGAATAGCTATGCCACATTTTTTGTGCCCCTTGGTGTCTGCTACAGCCCATACCACTAAATATGGCTGGTGCTGAAGCTATTTATGACCAGCTGCATGGAGGTATGTCTCCTGTAACAAGACCACATTTCCATCTAAGCTTCTAAGCTCCTTAAGAGAGAGTGCTTCCACGGAGAATTCAGGCCTTTAACATTAAATGAGACAATTTTCAGCATGGCAGCTAGAAATGTCCCTTACCCTCCGCCCCACACTATGTAGAATAGAGAATAGATTCCCCTGATTCTCCGGGAACAAGCAGGAAGTCAGTCCTCACATATGGGTGACGTCGGCACTGACAGAGCCCTCACGGAAGTATCCCCCCAGCTTTCAAAGAAAGCCTTTGGGAGATGTCACCACGCATGCATGGTCCCCTTCCCACCCAAGGGTGCCATCTTGCTCAGTCTCCTTTTTTCCGCGGAGCCCTTCAGGCATTGTCTGTCTTGTTCCTGGAAAAAATTGATTTTTTTCTCTCTCCGTGTTTCACACTCGCCTCTGGTTTTGCACCAGTGCTCTTTCCGCCTACTGACCTTGGTCCCTCAGCATCGGGTTCGGTTTAATTTTTGTAGTCTTTTGTTATTTTCTTTTTCTGGCATCTTCGCGCCTTTTTTCTCCCGCTGGCAGCCCAGAGGGTCTTCGACCTCTCAGGGGTACGTTTTTCCCCCAGGGCTACCAGTGGCTTTAAGAAGTGTGATCGGTGCTCTAAAATCATGTCTTTGACACACACAACTGTTGCCTCGGGTCAGACTACGACCTGGCGGTCTGCGGTCTCTGCAAGAGGATGTCCAACAAGGCCTTCAAGAGCCACCAGCAGCAGCACGATAAGATTTCCCCGCGTCCCCGATGCCTCCGAAGGCCAGGGCCTCGTCTGAGGCCCTGACATCTCAGGCGAAACTCTCTGAATCTGAGCCTCATCGTGTGTCCTCAGAAAAGGGGGTCTCCCTCGAGGGAACCCAGGAAGAAGAAACCATTGAAGGTGGCGTCCTTGGATGTTTCTGACTGTCCGGGAGCTCCCTGGGCCTGATCTTGCAGTCCGAGACTCTCGCCCGAGGCGTCGGAGAAGGAGCGACCTGCAAAGGTCCCCTGGAAAGATCCAACTGCAGACCAGCCTCAGTCCCCAGATACCATCCTCGTTGAGGATTCCCCTTCGGGGGAGCCAGCGTTGGGCCCACATCTCTCGGTGCCTGCGGTATAGGCCGCGGAGACTTCTGGTCTGGGGTCCAGAATGCTGGCCCTGGAGCACAGTTTCTCTGCCTTCATGGACCTGCATCTGGCGCTGTTGTCCGGCATGACTGGTTCATCTGCCCCGACCACCGGGCCCTCGACGTCCAAGATGTCCCCGGAGGCCGAGCCGATCCTCGGCTGAGGTCGTGCTCTGAGTCACTCAGTGGGACCATAGTCATCCCCGGCAAGTTTACCGGGCGCCGGCCATAGGGCATTAGGGCCCCCGAGGCCCATAGAGCAGCCCTCCTATGAGTCCTCAATGGACTACTCCAAGTAGGAGACAGAGGACGAGGAATCCCCTGATACCCGTTGCCACTGTGACGTCCCTTCTGACTCTCCCGTCTCGGAACCTTGGCGGCGGTCCCTACCTGAGGACAATGGCTTCCTGGATTTTGTCAAGGACATGTCTAAGGCCCTGGCATTCCTGACTGAGTTGGAGGAGGACCCTCGGGCAGATGAGTTGGAGCTCCTCCAGTACGAGGCCCCTCCACGGGAATCACTAATGGAGCCCATTCCTCCCATCCTGGAACAGCTCATGCTCCTAATGTGGGAGACACCGACATCAGTGCCGGTGGTGAGCAGATGGATTGACTCAATGTATCGGGTCCGCCGGAGCCCAGGCTTCCAGAAATCACAGCTGCCGCATATCTCCATGTTGGTGGAGTCGGCCATGTGTTGGCTGAAAAGCCAGGAGACGCACTCCTTGGTGCCCCCTGGCAGGGAGGCCTGCACCTTGGACGCCCTCGGCAGAAAGTGCTACCAGGGCTCAATGCTCATCTGCTGCATTCAGGCCTACCAGCTGTACATGGGTATGTACCTGAGAGACCTGTTGAAGGAACTCGCCAGGTTCTTGGCTAGTCTCTCCGAGGAGCCTTTGCAGCAGATCAAAAACCTGGCCAAGACAGTCCATGAGTGCTCCAAATTCATGTCTCAAGTGGCCTATGACAGGTTCGAGTTAGCGGCCCGGGTAGCCGTGGCGGGCATCAATGCATGTCACCAAGCTTGGCTTCAGTCGTCTGACCTCGAGCAGTGGGTTCAGGACAAATTAGAAACATAGAAACATGACAATAGAAAAAGACCACATGGCCTATCTAGTCTGTCATTCCATTGGTCAATGTCCCATGCCATGGAGAGACCTCTTTGGAAAAACCCATGACCAACAAGGCTGCCAAGCTGGAGACCGAGTTCATGATGAGGATCAGGCTCTCTAAGAAGACCACTGCCCCTTCCCAAGGGCTTGGGTGAAAAGTATTTTTACCCAAGGAAGGGGGCTGCTTACCAAAACTACCCACCTTATCAGGCCTCCCTGGGTCCCCAACAGGGTCAGCAGGTCAAGGGACATGGGCATGGCCCGCATAAGCAGAAGGCTCCAAAACCCCAGGCACCGTGCCCGGTCCAGTCAGGGGGGAGCTTTTGACTCCTTGAGCATAGCCTCTCTACCCCAAGGAGACCAGCAGCCCACAGGGGGACATCTGGCACTCTATGCCCAGAACTGGGCACTAAAGGTAGTCAGGAAGGGTTACCTTCTCCACCTGACTCAGACACCTCCTCCTTATTTCCTGGGAGAGCCCCTCAGATCTCCCTTCCACCGGGACCTTCTTCTGAAGGAGTTGGCAAGTCTTCTCGAGGACAAGGCGGTGGAACTGGTGCCCTACCACCTCAAGGGCAAGGGGTTCGACTCCTCATGCCAAAGAGGACAGGGGGCCTAAGGCCCATCCTCAACCTGCACAACCTCAACAAATTCCTGGTGAGGGAGAAGTTGAAGAGGCTCTCCCTTGGAATATTGCTGCCATACCTCCAGCAGGGAGATTGGCTATGCTCCTTAGACCTCAAGGATGCTTATACCGACATCCTCATCCACCCCAACCACAGGCAGTACCTGCGGTTCGTAGTAGGGGGCAGGCACTTTCAATACAGGGTGCTCCCCTTTGGCTTAGTCTCTGCCCAAGTCTTCACAAAATGCCTGGCAGTCGTGGCCACCTTCCTCTGGCTCCAGGGGATCTTTGTCTTTCCCTACCTAGACGACTGGATCATAAAGGGAGGCACAGCCTCAGAGGTGCAGCAGGCCACCGCGCACACCATCCAGGTTCTGCAACACTTGGGCTTCGTCATAAACTACCCCAAGTCTCACCTCCTCCCAACACAGTGCCTGGAGTTCATCGGGGCAAAGATCAACACTCTCCATTCGAAGGCCTTCTTGCTCTGGGACCGAATCAATCGTCTCAGGTCTCTAGCTTGGGACATAGAGTACCGTCCTTCTGTGCCCGCCCAGCTTCTTTTGAGCCTCCGCAGTCACATGGCCTCTATGGTCCACGTCACCCCAGATGCTTGCCTCCACATGAGGATGGTGCTGTGGTTTCTCCAGGACCAGTGGTCTGAGGCCACGGCCACCTCCACCTCCGAGACAGAGTTTCAGTGATCCGCCAGTTGGCGGACTCCCTGATCTGGTGGCAGTCGCCCCAGCATCTCGAGACGGGCATTCCCTTTCAGGTCCCAAGTCACTGAAGGGTCCTCACTACGGACACCTCCCTGCTCAGCTGGGGAGCCCACTGCGGAGATCTCTGCACTCAGGGCATTTGGTCGCCAGACGAGAGCACTGAGACTGTCCTTTTGGCTGTTTTAAATGAACTACATGTTGCACATGATCGCGGTGATATCACTCTATTGGTTTCTCTGGACTTATCTGCGGCTTTTGATTTAATCGATCACACTCTTCTTCTCACTCGTCTTGCTGAGGTGGGGTTACGTGGTGCGGTTCTTCTTTGGTTTCGCTCCTTCCTCACTGCTCGCTCCTTTTCTGTTACCTTAAATGGTAAGTCATCCAGTTCTCTTCCTCTCACTTGCGGTGTCCCCCAAGGCTCTGTATTGTCCCCTTTGCTGTTTAATATTTTCCTGGCCCCCTTGCTTCTTGTATTACAGCAATACCCAGTGTCCTGTTATGTTTACGCGGATGATATTATTCTGCTCTGTCACACCTCTCCACTTTTCCTGATCTCTCCCCCTTCAACTCTTGCCTTTCTCATGTGGCCTCTTGGCTTTCTCAGCACCTCCTTCGTCTTAACCCATCTAAGTCCACTGCTATGTGGGTTTCACTGAGTGGGTCGTGTCTGTCTGTTGCCCCCACGATTGATTCTATTCCCATTCCTCTGGTATCTTCTTTTCGGTACCTCGGGGTGATTCTTGATTCTTCTCTTTCTTTCCGTGATCATATTTCTTCCCTTACTAGGCGTTCTTTCGCTATTCTCCGCCAGCTTCGGGCTGTTCGTTCACTTCTTCCCCTCGGGTCCCTGGTCACTCTCGTCCTTGCTCTCATCATCAGTCGTCTCGATTACTGTAATATCTTTTTGGCCAATCTTCCCAATTACCAACTTCAACGTCTTCAGCTCATTCAGAATACTGCTGCCCATATTATCACCTTCGCCCGTCGCTTTGATCACATTACTCCCATTCTCATTCGCCTTCATTGGTTGCCCCTCCGTGTTAGGTTTCATTACAAACTCCTTATCCTCACTCATCGTGCAATTTATACTAATAATCCTCTGTACCTGGCTGATTTAAATCTCTCTCCACACGCCTTACCGTCAGCTCCGCTCCCTTCATGCTAATCGTCTGGCCTTACCATCCCCGTCTCACGCACATCTTGAAAAAACCCGTCACGCTGCTTTCTTCTTTCTTGGACCCTGGTTATGGAATGCCCTGCCTTCGTCCCTCCGTTTAGAATCCTCCTATTCGCAGTTTAAATCTTCTCTTAAAACTCATCTGTTTCAGAAAGTGTTTGATCTCCCCCCCTGATTTCCCTTCCTGATACCGCCCCAGGTTACTGTCCTGACCTAGCTTAGTTTGGTCCTGCCACCCCCTTGTTTGTCTTTGTTGGTTGTGCTGTTTGTCTTTTGTCCGTGTTTAGTTGCTGATTATTGCCTACTGCCTGTTGGTTGATTATTGCTTACTGTTTGTTGGTTGTGCTGTTTGTCTTTTGCCCGTGTTCAGTTGTTGATTATTGCTTACTGTTTGTAAGGTTTTTGTGCTATTCTTTTTCTTTCTTTCCTATTATTTTTGGCGTTCCTTTTTCCGTAGTTTGCAGTGCTGCCTTTTTATTTTATTTGTACACCGCTTTAATGTTTCTGACGTAAGCGGTCTATCAAGTGTAAAATAAAGATAAAGATAAAGATCCAGCAGATCAACCTCCTGGAGCTCCAAGCCATACACCTAGCCTGAGGGTCTTCTGTCACCAACTGCGTCACCAGCCGGTGCTGGTCCAGATGGACAACCAGGTGGCGATGTTCTATGTGAACAAGCAGGGGGGCACGGGTCTCATACCCTTTGTCAGGAGGCACTGCTCCTCTGTACACAATCCAACAGGGTATCCTCCTGTGGGCAGTGTACCTGCCAGGTTAGGACAACCTGCTGGCCAACAGACTCAGCAGGTTCTCCAGCCTCACGAGTGGCAGCTGGACCCCAGAGTCGCCAGTTGGCTTTTCTGGCTCTGGGGGGAATCCATGATGGACCTGTTTGCCAACCTGGACAACTTTCAGTTGCCCCGCTTCTGCTCCTGGCAGGCCCACCCCTCCCGGGTGGCAGCAGACGCGTTCCTAGTCTCATGATCGGAAGGCCTCATGTATGCCTTCCCTCCGATGCCACTGATCACCAAGACCTTGTTCAGGACCCTCCGCAACAGGGCCTCGCTCATCCTGATAGCCCCTCGGTGCCCCAAGCAGCCATGGTTCCTGCTGCTTCTACAGTTGACGGTGGAGGCCCCCATCCCCTTGGGGAGCACCGGGGACTCCTATCTCAGGAGGGGGGTTTTCTCCTGCACCCCAACCTGGGGTCCCTGTTGCTGACAGCGTGGGTGCTGAGAGGGTGACTCTAGTCCCTTTCAACCTTCTGGCTGAGGTGGAGGACATACTGCTGGCCTCTCACAAGGCCTCCACTAGGAAGTTTACACTCTCAAATGGCACAGGTTCTCTGTTTGGTGTGCCAAACACTGGGTTGATCCTTTCTCCTGCCAGGTGGCTCTGGTGTTACAGTACCTTCTACACCTTTCTCAGTCCAGGCTCAAGTCTAACTCCGTCCGAGTGCACCTGAGTGCCCTGGCAGCGCACCACCATCCTGTGGATGGGTAAGCCCCTCTCGGTCCAATCGTTGGTGACCCATTTCCTTCGGGGCCTGCTCTTATCGAAGCCCCCGGTTTGCCCTCCGGCAACCGAATGGGACCTCAACGTAGTGCTGGGGCAGTTCACTTGCCCACCCTTCGAGCCTCTAGCTACCTGCCACCTTTGCTACCTCTCTTGGAAGGTGGCTTTCCTAGTTGCGCTCACCTTTGCAGAGTTCGCGAGCTCCAGGCCCTTGTGTTGGAGGCGCCTTATACCAAGTTCTACAAGAGCAGAGTGGTGCTTCGTACGCACCCCAAATTCCTGCCAAAAGGTAGTGTCACCATTCCATCTCAACCAGGAAGTGGTGCTACCTACCTTCTTTCCAAGACCTCACTCCAGTAGGGCGGTGATGGTCCTTCATACCTTGGACTGTAAGAGGGCCTTGTCCTTCTATATCCAACGCACTCAAGGCCACCGCAAAGCTGCTCAGCTTTTCATCTCCTACGACCCTAATAGGCTAGGGGAGGTGGTGACCAAGCGTACGCTGTCCACATGGGTAGCGGACTGTATCACCCTCACTTATGAGCAGGCAAGGCTCCCGCTGGAAGGCCGCACTGTGTCAGGGCCATGGCGGCTTTGGTGGCAAACTTGCACTCTGTCCCGATGGTGGACATCTGCCGTGCCACAACTTGGTCTTCAGCCCATTACTACAGTACCTGGAAAGAGAGTCCTGACGGGACAGTGCCTTTGGCCAGGCTGTGCTCCATAACCTTTTTGGGGTTTTGGCAACAATTACCCTCTGACCCTTCTGTGTTCAGGCTACCGGAGTGCTGGTTTCATCAGATGCAGGGGTCCTACTGTGGTCTGTGCTGCTGCTTGCGGCTCCCCATGAAGGAGCCCTGTTTTGCTATGGGCTTTCGGTAGCCTGTAGCTGGGGAGTCCCATATATGAGGGCTGACTTCCTTCTTGTTCCCGGAGAAAGCGTAGTTACTCACCTGTAACAGGTGTTCTCTGGGGACAGCAGGAATCAGTCCTCCCAACACTCCCTCCTCCCTTTGGAGTTGCTCCTTTACCATCTTTTATTTTTACCGTCTTTTAGCTAGGTCATCTGACTGAGCAAGATGGCACCCTTGGGCGGGAAGGGAACCACGCATGTGTGGTGGCATTTCCCAAAGGCTTTCTTTGAAAGCTGGGAGGATGCTCAGGGGCGGCCCAAGGGGGGTGCGGGGCCATGTGCGGAGACTCGGTGCAGGGCCTCATTTGCATAAGTGGCCTTATTTGCATAAATATTTGCATAATGTTACCATACACTAACTTTTAGTAAACATGTCTCTTAATGAGTGTATGGATAAGGAAAAACTAAAAGATTTCAACATTACTATAATCCAGTGCCAACTGCCAGGCACATTAGGAACTACTACAAACGCTGCCCATTTAGAACCCATAGCAAACCCGCCGTATCCTGACAGCATTACCAGGACTCACAAAGCACCATACCCTACCTATCAAAAGGCAACACTGCAAATATTAAACCAATACATTTCAGAGAATACTGGGGAAAGAGAACAAGTGGCAATGTCAAATAGGAATTACATAAACAGAATACCTCAGCTCAGTTACACATGCAGAACATAGACCATCACCAAACAAGGAATCACAATTTAGAAACAGGAAGGCAATAATTAAACTGGGAACCCCAAAAGCCAAACTTGGAATGTACAACAACACTGTAGAAATAAAACTATAAATTAATTTCCTCTTGTACCAAACAAAGCGCAGACGTTAATGATGCACATTTCCCAGAGCTTTCATATTCCAGTTAATAAATTCAAAATAAAGAGATATCTTTCTACCTTTTGTGCATTTTTTTTCAGTTGCAATTGCTCCAGCCACTTTCTTCTGGTTTGTTCATGTTTTCTGCTAACTCTCCATCGTCTGCTGTCCATTTGTCCTTTCTTCTCTCTTCTAGTTTTTTTTCCATTCTCTCTCTCTACATCTGCTTTAACATACTAATCTTTCTCCTTTTGCTCTTTCCTCATTCCTATTTCATCCACTCAAATTTTACCCCTCCATCCTCAATCCCCACTTACTCTCCCAATACCAGGCCAATTGTAGATTTTTCATCCCTCCCACACAAAATATTTTTCCTCTCTCCATTTTACTCTCCCAGCCCCATCCCATTCTAATCCTTCCCCAACATCAGCTCCCTTCTAGTTCCAGCCTCACCCAGCATCCATTCCCTTCTAGTCCCTGCATCAGCCCATTTCCAGTCCTAGCCCCCCATCAGTCCATTTCTAGTCATTTCCTAGCCCCATCATCAGCCCATGTCAAATCCTAGCTCCCCTCCACTCAGCCCAATTCCAGTCCAAGCCCCCCCATGAGCCTACTTCTAGTTCTAGCCCCTCCATGAGTCCATTTCAATCCAAGCCCCCACCACAGCCAATTTCCAATCTTAGCTCCCCCCAACAGCCCATTTCCAGTCTTATCCTAGCTGCTCCCTCACAGCCCATTTCCATTCCAAGCCCCCTCCCCATCAGCTATTTGCAGTTCTTCTCCAGGACGAAGCAGGAAGTCAGTCCTCACATATGGGTGACGTCGGCGCCGACGGAGCCCTCGCGGAGCAATTTTCCCCAGCTTTCAAAGAAAGCCTTTGGGAATTGCAGCGCGCATGCGCGGTCCCCTTCCCGCCCAAGGGTGTCATCTTGCTCAGTCTTCTTTTTTCCGCGGAGCCCTACAGACGTTGTTTGTAATTCACCGCTAGAAAAGTTGATTTTATTTGTCTTTTTTTAGGTTCGACGCCGGTTCTTTTCCCGCCCGGACCCGCGACGCCGGTTGCGAGTCCGTTCTTTATTTTTCGGTTTTTTGTCCTTCGTGACAGATTTCGCGCCTTTTTTTCTTTTTCACTGGCAGCCCTGTCTTTTGACTTCGCAGGGGCCCTTTTTCCCCCGATGGCTGCCAGCGGGTTTAAGAAGTGTGATTGGTGTAAGAAGCTCATGTCTCTTACCGACACACCCGACTGCTTCCTCCGCTGCCTCGGACCCGATCATGACCCGATGATCTGTGGTATGTGTGGCAAGATGTCCTCAAAAGCATTGAGGAGTCGGCAGCATCAGCGGGAGTGTATCTTCTCTGACTCCGGCCAGGCCCGGACCTCGTCGGAGGCTTCGACGTCTCGGGACTCTGGTCCTGAGCATCGTCGTAGTTCCTCTGAGCGGGGGTCTCCTATCCGGGAACATCATCGGAAGAAGAAAACCGCGAGGGTGGCGTCGGTGGACGCTCCTGGTTCCTCGAGGGCCAGGTCGCATAGCCCCGATAGCCGTCCCGGGTCCTCGGAGATGGAGAGGCCTTCCAAACATCCTCGTCTCGAGATGGACTCGCCTGCTCACGTAAGTACTGTAGTCCTCGTGGACTCGCCTCCGAAGGAACCGATGTTGGGCCCGACGCCGTCGGGGCCCGAGTCGGGGGCTGCTGGGTCTCCTGAGCTCGGACTCAGGTTGATGGCCTTGGAGAGCAATCTGACTGCCTTCATGGACCAGCAGCGGGCATTGATCGCTGGCCTCGCCGGTGCTTCTGCCCTGACCACCGGGACGTCAACGTCCAAGTCGACCCCGGAGACCGAGCCGATCCTCGAGTCCATGAGAGCTCGAGTCGATCCTCGGTCACGGTCTCCTTCGGCCTCCCGTTCGGGACCGAGGTCGTCGACGCCGACTCCCTCGGCGTCGGGGCGGATGGCATCGATGTCCGCCCGACCGGAGCCGCTCGACTCCTCCTCCGGGGAGTCAGCCTGGGAATCCGAGGACGAAGAATCACCTGGTTCTTTTCGGACTCGGTGTGTCCCATCGGACTCCCCCGAGTCCTAACCTCGGAGACGGTCCCCCCCGGAGGATACCCGGTTCTCGGACTTCGTGCGGGATATGGCCACGGCCTTGGCCTTCCCCGCGGATCCCGAGGAGGAGCCGAAGAGCTCGCTGCCCTCCAGTATGACTCTCCCCCAAAGGAGGCCTTTACTGTACCGGTTCCTCCGATGCTGGAACGACTTCTCTTCCGCATGTGGGAGAGCCCGGCGTCGTCGCCGGTGTTAAGCAAGCGGGTCAATTCCATTTATCGACTCCGCAAGAGCCCCGGGTTCCAAAAGGCACAACTACCGCACCATTCCATGGTGGTGGAATCGGCCATGCATAGACTTAAGAGTCAGAAGCTGCACTCCTCGGTGCCTCCCGGTCGGGAGGCTCGAAGCCTGGATGCCCTCGGTAGGAAGTGTTTCCAGGGCTCTATGCTTGCTTGTCGAGTCCAGACCTACCAGCTCTATATGAGCATGTATCTCCGAGACCTGGCTATATGAGCATGTATCTCCGAGACCTCTCAAGGAAGACCTCTGCCCCTTCTCAGAAGAAGAAGGGCTCGGGGAAAAAGCCCTTTTACCCGAGGAAGGCGGCTGCCTATAAAGAAATAGCCGGGTTCTCTGCTGATCTCTCCGAAGAACCTTTGCAGAGGTTCCAAGCCTTGTCAACTGGTATTCGGGAGTGCTCAAAGTTTATCTCTCGAGCAGCCTACGATGGCTTTGAAGCATCGGCTTGAGTAGCCGCAGCCGGCATCGGTGCCCGCCGACAGGCTTGGCTTCAGTCATCCGACCTCGAGCCCTGGGTGCAGGACAAGTTGGTCGATGTCCCCTGCAGAGGTGAAAACCTCTTTGGCAAACCCATGGATGAGAAGGCTGCACAGATCGAGACCGAGACTCTCACCAGGACTCGGCTCTCAAGGAAGACCTCTGCCCCTTCTCAGAAGAAGAAGGGCTCGGGGAAAAAGCCCTTTTACCCGAGGAAGGCGGCTGCCTATAAACACTACCCTCATTATCAGGCCTCAGCTGCTCCCCAACAGGGTCAGCAGGCCAAGGGACGGGGTAATGGGTCCCGTAAGCAGCAAGCCCCCAAGCCTGCACCACCGGCCCCTGCTCAGCAGGGTGGGGGGTTTTGACTTCATCAGCATAGCCTCTCCCCCTCAGCTGGTTCCTCTCAGCACAGGAGGCCGGCTGGTCCACTTTGCCCACAGGTGGTCCAACATCACTAGAGATACCTGGGTGCTTCACATAGTCCAAGAAGGCTATCTTCTGCACTTCCACCAGGTACCTCCCTCCTACTTTCCAGGGGAGCCTCTCAGACTCCCTCTGCACAGGGACTTACTCCTTCAGGAGTTAGCAAGTCTTCTTCAGGAACAGGCTGTGGAACCGGTGCCCCACCACCTGAGAGGTCAAGGCTTTTACTCCAGGTACTTTCTGATACCAAAAGAACAGGAGGCCTCAGACCCATCCTGGACTTGTGGAACCTCAACAAGTTCCTCACAAGGGAAAAGTTCAAGATGCTTACCCTTGGAATCCTGCTGCCCTACCTCCAGCAGGGAGACTGGCTATGCTCCTTGGATCTGAAGGATGCCTACACTCACATCCTCATCCACCCCAGCCACAGACAATATCTCAGGTTTGTTGTGGGGGGGCAATCATTGCCAGTACAGAGTACTACCCTTTGGCCTTTCCTCCGCACCAAGGGTGTTCACCAAATGTCTAGCAGTGGTGGCGGCTTATCTAAGACTTCAAGGCCTCTTTGTATTTCCATACCTGGACGACTGGCTCATCAGAGCACAGTCTTCCCAAGAGGCCACTCACGCCACGCACCGCACTGTGGCTCTGCTCCAGCACTTGGGCTTTGTCATAAACTTCGCAAAGTCCACTTTGCTCCCCTCTCAGGATCTCGAGTTCATTGGCGTAAGATTAAACACGCTTCAGGCGCGAGCCTTTCTGCCTCTCGACAGGGCAAACAGGCTCATGGATCTTGCCAGCCATTTTCACAGCAATTCCCTGGTCTCTGCCAGGCAATTTCTGAGACTGCTCGGCCATATGGCTTCCACAGTCCATGTGACCCCCAATGCCCGCCTGAACATGCAACCTGCTCAATGGTGCCTTCGCACACAATGGCATCAGGCCACTGGGAGCCTAGCGGACTCCGTACAGATCTCCGACCTGCTGGTCTCTTCTCTGCAAAGGTGGCTTCATCTGCCAAACCTAGTGCTAGGAATGGCTTTTCAGTCTCCTCCGCCTTCTCAGGTCCTGACGACCGATGCTTCTCTCCTGGGTTGGGGAGCACATTGCCAAGGGACATGTACTCAAGGCCTCTGGACTCCTTGGGAGTCTGCCCAGCAGATCAACTTCCTGGAGCTCAGAGCTATCCGCCTGGCTCTGAGGGCCTTCTCCCACCTCACTTCTCACCAGTCTGTGCTGGTCCAGACGGACAATCAAGTTGCGATGTTCTACGTGAACAAACAAGGGGGCACAGGCTCCTTCCTTCTCTGTCGGGAAGCACAAAAGCTGTGCTCTTGGGCCGTCAGCCGCGGCATCCTCCTCAAAGCTGTTTATCTCCCGGGTCAAGAAAATTGCCTGGCAGACAAACTGAGCAGAATCCTCCAGCCACACGAGTGGAGATTGGATCCGTTAGTGCTTCAGCGGATCTTTCTCAAATGGGGCCTACCCACCATGGATCTCTTTGCCAGTCCTCTCAACCGGCAACTTCCCCAATTCTGCTCTCGACAACCGCATCCTCTCAGAGTAGCGGCGGATGCTTTTCTGATTCCATGGTCCACAGGCCTCTTGTATGCCTTTCCTCCCATGCCACTGGTGTCTCGGACGCTCTTCAAGGTTCTCCGGGACAAAGCCTCAATGATCCTCGTGGCTCCCCGGTGGCCGAGACAGCCCTGGTTCCCGCTTCTGATGCAGCTGGCGGTGGACACTCCTCTCCCTCTGGGGTTTCAGCCCGATCTCCTGACCCAGGATCACGGGACTCTCCTACACCCCAACCTCCGCTCCCTTCATCTGATGGCCTGGCT
Source organism: Ichthyophis bannanicus (assembly GCA_033557465.1). Taxonomy (NCBI): domain Eukaryota; kingdom Metazoa; phylum Chordata; class Amphibia; order Gymnophiona; family Ichthyophiidae; genus Ichthyophis; species Ichthyophis bannanicus. Next base: position 169,263,691 of record CM066040.1, on the reverse strand, counting down.
GCTGAAAGGGTAGTCCTTGCTCCCCTCCTGCTGCCTCCAGATGTGGAGGATGTCGTCTTGGCCTCCAGGTGACCCTCCACCCGGAAGTCCTACGCTCTTAAGTGGCGTTGGTTCTCCGTCTGGTGTGCTCAGCAGTCTCAAGATCCCTTCTCCTGTTCGGTATCAGTGGTCTTGCAGTACTTGCTTTGCCTCTCCAATCTTGGACTTAAGTCCAACTCGGTCAGGGTCCACCTCAGTGCTCTTTCTGCGCATCACATGCCGGTGGATGGCAGACCTCTTTCCAACCACCCTCTAGTGGCTCGTTTTCTCAGAGGCCTCCTTCTCCTTAAACCACCTTTGCGCCCACCAGCCCCTGACTGGGATCTGAATGTGGTTTTACAGCGGATTACCTGTCCGCCTTTTGAACCTATGGCTACCTATCATCTTCATTTTCTTTCTTGGAAAACCTTATTCTTGGTAGCCCTCACTTCTGCTAGACGCGTTAGTGAGCTACAGGCCCTAGTATCTGATCCTCCTTACACTAGGTTCTACAAGAATAGGGTAGTCCTACGGACTCACCCTAAGTTTCTTCCTAAAGTGGTTTCCCTTTTTCACATCAACCAGGAGGTGGTACTTCCGACTTCTTTCCCAGGCCACACTCCAGCCGAGCTGAAATGGTCCTGCATACCCTGGACTGTAGGAGGGCGTTAACCTTCTACCTTGACCGTACGCGGGAGCACCGAAGGGCTGTTCAGCTCTTCGTGTCTTATGACCCCAATAAGTTGGGGCTCCCTGTCTCCAAGCGTACTCTGTCCATCTGGATTGCTGACTGTATCGCTTGGGCTTATGGGGAAGCCGGCCTCTCGTTGGAAAGTCGAGTCACGGCTCATCGTGTTAGGGCGAAGACTGCGTCAGTGGCTTACCTCCGCTCTGTTCCATTGGCAGACATCTGCCGGGCCGCTACTTGGTCTTCAAGCCAGACTTTTGCAGCCCATTACTGCCTGGAGAGGGAGTCCCGCAGGGACAGTGCTTTCGGACAGGCAGTCCTCCGTAATCTCTTTGAGGTAAAGGCAACTCCTGCCCTCTGTCCCGGATGTTGGGCTACCGGTTGGAGGCGTACTCAGAGAAGATTCCTTCCTTCTGTGCTACTGAGCTTGAGGGAGCTCCTTTTTTGTGCTTAGGGTCTCCGGTAGCCTTAAGCTTGGGAGTCCCATATGTGAGGACTGACTTCCTGCTTGGGTCCTGGAGAAAGAGTAGTTACTCACCTGTAACAGGTGTTCTCCAGGAGCAGCAGGAATCAGTCCTCACAACCCTCCCTCCTCCCCTTGGAGTTGCAGTCCTATGATTTCGTTTTTGCTAATTTTTTGCTGTCTTTTAGCTATGTCATCAGACTGAGCAAGATGGCACCCTTGGGCGGGAAGGGGACCGCGCATGCGCGCTGCAATTCCCAAAGGCTTTCTTTGAAAGCTGGGGAAAATTGCTCCGCGAGGGCTCCGTCGGCGCCGACGTCACCCATATGTGAGGACTGATTCCTGCTGCTCCTGGAGAACACCTGTTACAGGTGAGTAACTACTCTAAGCCCCCCCTTCCACTCAGCCCATTTCCATTCCAAGTCCCCATCCCCATCAGCTATTTGCCGTTCAAGCCTCCCCTTCCACTCAGCCCATTTCCAGTCCTAGCAACCCCCCAACCCATTACCAGTCCTAGCCCCCCATCAACCCACTTCCAGTCCTAGCCCCCCATCAACCCACTTCCAGTCCTAACCCCATCAGCCCACTTCCAGTCAGCCCCCATAGCCCACTGCCAGTCCTAACCCCCCATCAGCCCACAGCCCATTACCAGTCCTAACCCCATCAGCCCACCTCAAGTCCTAACCCCTCCCCATCAGCCCATTTCCTGTCCTAGCCCCCCCATAGCCCATTTCCTGTCCTAGCCCCCCCCCTAGCCGATTACCAGTCCTAACCCCCCATCACCCCATTTCCAGACAGGCCCCATCAGCCCACAGCCCATTACCAGTCCTAACCCCCCATAGCCCATTACCAGTCCTAACCCCCCATAGCCCATTACCAGTCCTAACCCCCCATAGCCCATTACCAGTACTAACCCCCCCAACAGCCCACCTCAAGTCCTTACCCCTCCCCATCAGCCCATTTCCTGTCCTAACCCCCATCAACCCACAGCCCACCTCACGTCACGTCCTAACCCCCTCCATAGCCCAGGCCATTACCAGTCCTAACCCCCCCACATCGGCTCAGGGAAATTTAAAAAAAAAAAAAGCTGGCTGCGGCCGCTGCCGCCGCGGCAGTGGCAGAATGGAGTGTCCCGTGGGGCCCCCTCTGCCCGCTGAGCCCCTCTGCAAGGGCTTTCAGATTCGCGAAGGGAGAGTGTCTCCCTCGCGTCTCTGTTAAGCCCGCAGGGGCTAATGGGAAATTTCCCATCTGCCCCTTTAGACGCGAGGGGCTGATGGGAAATTTCCCATTAGCCCCTGCGGGCTTAACAGAGACGCGAGGGAGTCACTCTCCCTTCGCGAATCTGAAAGCCCTTGCAGAGGGGCTCAGCGGGCAGAGGGGGCCCCGCGGGACACTCCATTCTGCTGCTTTCCTTTCCCCCCCTCTTCCCCCAGCAACTCCTTTCCCCATCCCGCCCTTCAGCACATTCCCCCTACTATCATCAGCAACTTTAAACAAGCATGGATATACCCCAAAAGTGTGAGAATCAACATAGTAAACAACAACAACTTTGTAATCATCACAGTTCACCAGGAGAGTTGCTTCCACACTGCTCCGTGGAGAGTTCAGTGGCAATCGTATAGGTCAGGGGCATGTCGGCTATAAATACACTGAGCCTCCATGCATTGAAAGTCCAAGGTCTGGGCTTAGTCAGCCTTCGCAAGTCAAGTAAAGGGAATCAGTGGTAGCGTCCCCCACTTTTTTCCATTTGGAGAGGGTTGACAGTTGTGATTGCATCTGAGGCACTGCATCATTCTTCACAAGGCCTGCCATTTGTAAGGCTTGCCAGGCCTCAGAGAAATCCTTAGCAGATACTTTCTTCCCCTCCACTGCAAAGTTTCATATGGAAGGGAAAAGATCAGGAGTATCTGGTCCCCTCCTTCACCAGCACCTCAATAACTAGCTTCATTTCCTGCGCCATACAAGGGTGAATGTGGAGAGATCCCGATAAAGCGTTACCGATGCCTTGCCATATTGCATTGCTTTTTTCTCCTGTCCCCTACTCAATAGCAGGTCAGCATCTGGGAAGCACAGAAAGTGTACTATAATATCTCGAGTTTTGTTTCCTGGGGGCTTAACCAGTGCCCTGTGCACTCTCTTGATGTCCATGGGCACCTGCCAGGCCTGAAACTCCGATGTAAGCAGCTCCTTGGCAATAGCTCACACAGTGCCCTCCAGATTCTTGATGTCCTCTTCTCAGGGACACTCTGTATGTGCATATTGTTGCACCTGGCCATGTTCTCAATGGCATCTAGCTTGTAGGTTAACTCCAGAGCCTGCAGCTTCCATCTATCAGTCGCACACTGCAATTCATTTAAAGTTTCTGCATGCTCCTCCAGCTTAACCTCTGCTTGCTCCACGAACTCCCTGGCTCCTTAATTTCCCTGTATTCATGACATCCGCCCTCATTGAGCGAAACTCGAAGACCTTCTTATCGAAGCCGCAGCGAAATTCCCTCTGCAGACAAATGTGCTCAGATGCTGAGAGTCCCAGCAGCTCCCCGCTTTCAGTTGCCTCATCTTTGTATTTCCCTGACGCCATGCTTTTCAGAGAGCTGGTATGTGGACCAATCTTGCTGATGAGTCGCAGAGATGTGCGCAGCTTGTCCTTGCTTTCTGGCAGGTTAGCTTTTGAAGCCATCGTGCTTCCCCTGCTGTGTGCTGCTGCTTGCGATCAGCGTCACTGTGATGGAGAGTGTTTTTGGGGGCTTTTGTTCATTCGGGGCAGCGGAGGAAAGCCCTTAAGCCACCATCAGTTTGGGTGACATCACTTCATCTCCTGTAAAAAAAAACAAACAAACAAACCCCTATGTGTTAAGAATTATATTTAAGTAGAGGAGAAGTTTTTTTGTGTAGTCTTTCTGAATGAACATATAGTAGGTACCTATTTGGATATTCCACATAGGCACCCCAGTGAGAATGAATGTTTGTTTAGCAGTAGAAACACACAGAAGGAAATAACCTTTATTTCCAACATGGAAAAAAAGTTTTACAGTAAAGAGCATGTTTATTAACCTGGACTAACTGATAGCATGGGCTATTTATAACTAGGTCCTATTGAATAACATGGGATCTAATTACAAATAGCTTGTATTTTAACCATTAGCCCAGCTAAGTAAACATGCTCCTAAGTCTTGGTTGGCAATCTAGACTTTTTTTTTTAAACTTAAATTTTTTTATTCAATACTCATTGTACAATATATTGTCTGTATATAACATGTGCATCTCTCTTAACATGAACAGGGTTACTTTCTTTCCGACTACAACATAGGAGTTTGTGAACTGTACATGTCTTCTGTATTTCACCGTCATTTGTCAACTCTTTTAAAGAGATTAAACATGCCCCAGTTTTACATTCTTATCAGCTAAAATATCATGGGTTTATTGACTGTACAAATATTCTGTAATAAATCAACTCATTTGTATTGATTGTTTTCATTTCTGTATTGCTTTTCTCTCCTTTCTACCACTCCTTATTACTCCCCCTCCCCTCCCCTCCCCCTAAGTTTCCCCCTCTCTTTTCTTTTCCCCTCTTTTCCTGAGATCCTGTGTTGCTGCTGTTCCAGGTCCCCCTTACTGGGGTTTCCTTAACTTCCTCCTATTATTCATTTCTTCATCAACCATTGCCTATAAGATTGCCAGTGTCTATTAATACTCTTTCTACTTTGATTCTTTTAGGCTGTTATATCACTCATTCTATAGATGTATGCAAGATGTTTTATAATATTATCATGTTCAGGCCTTTGCTTAGATTTCCATTCTTTTGCAATTTCCATTCTAGCTTCAATTGCAATCATTTTCATCTTGTATATTGTATCCAAATCTATTTCCTCATCCCATTCATTAAGCAGTGTTGCATTGGGGGTCATCTGCCTCGCCAACCTAGCATCTCACAAATTATCTCTTCCATCCACTGCCAAGTGCCCTGTAGAACTGGGCATGTCCATCACATATGAATGTATGTCCCCCTGCCCCCACAGCCTCTCCAACATTGAGTGCTTTCCTCTCCACCCATTCTGTTAACGCGAACTGGGGTTAGGTACATTCTATAGAGCATTTTATAGCAGTGCTCTTGTATTGCTGCTGAAGCTGATGGGATTTTTGTCACCCTATATATCCTCTCCCATCTATCTAGGTCTCATATTCCCCCCAAATCTTCCTCCCATGCTTTCATATGTGGATTTGGTATTATTGGATTGCTTAAGGCACTATACAGCCTTGCTACCAATCCTCGAGATGTGTCGCCAATTCTGTAAAGTTTTTCAAAAATTGTCTCCTTATTCTCCAGTTCTTTTTTAGCACATTTTATGGGCAGCCAAAAAATTATCTGGAAATATCCATACCAATCCCCTGCTTCTAACTCAAACTCCTGCCTGAATTCAGCAAAGGGTCGCAATTGGCCTTGTTCGGTTAGCATTTGGCCTACATACTGAATCTCTTTCCTTGCCCACTGATGAAATGGTTTTGACATGCTCCTCCTTCAGGTAATCCCTCACATTGTAGAATACATTGCATTCTCAAGCTACCTCCTATTCCCACCAAGTGCTTATGCGTCTTCTTACATACTCGTAATTTACATAAAATGAAAGGGTTTCCCCCATAATGCCCTTTTCCTTTCCTTCGAAATTGCCATAGGAAGTCTGTAATAAGCTCTGTACCTTTCTCCTCTTGTTTGATCCTACTCCATTGGGGTCCCCCTTTTCCCATTCTCTAGCTCAGTACAGCTTTCAGCTGAACCGCCTGATAGTATTTTTCAATTTCAGGGACTGCTAACCCGCCCCCCCCCCTCTTGCCTCTATGCAGTATCGTTTTTTGCACTCTTGGGGGTTGTTGTCTCCAAATGTAGGAGAAGATCCTTTTTTGTAATAAAGCAAGCACTATCTGGGGCACTTCAACAGATAGAGCCATGAATAAGTATAGCAGTCTAGGCAGTATATTCATTTTGATTATAGCAATTCTCCCGAACCAGGAAAAACATGGCTTATTCCATCTTACCAAGTTGTTCATTACCTTCTCCACTATATACCTTCTCCATCTGTTGCAAAGATAAGATTTGCACCAGGCTAGTGCTGAGCCTTGTATCCCTTTTTCTTTAAGTCGGAGTAGTGGTGTGTTGTGGTTTACGGAGTCAAAGGCGGCCGCTATATCCAGGAATATCAAGACGAATCCTTGGTGAATATTGTCGAGGCCTGTGATTAGATTATTGAAGAGGGTTGTGAGAATGGTGTCGATACCGTGGGCTGCTCTAAAGCCATGTTGGGAGGTGTCTAGAGGCGACTCCGTATCTATGTGTTTGTCCCTAAGCTCTTGTTCCTTTAATGCCCTCTGTCTTTTTCTCCATCCTTCTAGTTCGATAAGATGTCCTCTTACCACTGCTTTAAGACCATCCCAAACTGTTGCCTCTTTCACCTCCCCTTTTCTTTTGTTTTCCAGATGTATTCCTGTTCTTCTTTTATTAATCCCTTTCTCTTACTCTGAGGGTTTCATTCAACCTCCAAAACTGTAGTCCACCCCCTATTGCTCAAAGGTTGAGTGCTATCTCAACTGGAGCATGATCTGACCATGTAATAGACCCGATTTCTACCCTCTCCACTTGGCCTACCAGTCTCCCACCAACCCATATTATGTCTATTCTACTGTATGTGGAATGTGGGTGTGAATAATATGTATATTCTCTTTTGTTATCCTGTAGGTGTTGCCATGAATCTACGATATCCAGTGTCTTCATAAGTTTAATTAAACGCTTACTCGCCCCCTTACTTCCCGCTGGATTCCCCCCTGTCATGTCTACCCTGAGATCCATAGTCGCGTTAAAGTCACTTAAATGCTCTTCTAGAATGGTTGCTAGTTTAGAATAAAATGGCATATGCACAGCATAGGGCTAAGGTCTTCCCGGCAATTTTCCCTTTCCATAGTAGGTATCTCCCTTCCAGATTCCTCACCACCATTCACTCCTCCCGTACAAGCCCTCGAGCAAACATGATCCCTACCCCTCCTTTTTTTTTTGGATGCTCTCGATTAAATGCCAGATACACTTGATCAAACCTTCCACTTGTTAACCATTTTTCCTGTGATCTGTTTAAGTGTGTTTCTTGTATCATTAATATATCTGCCTTATTCCTACTTCCTTCTTTATGTAGGGCTTCTCTTTTACGCCAGGAGTGGAAGGCACACATTGCATTTGCATTGTCTTTTACGCCAAGTGTTTAGGCCTTTAGTATTTATTGAAATTATCATGCATATCATCTCTTTACTTTGCTTATCCCGCATTCTCAGGTTTACTTATTACAACCCCTTTCTTTACACAAGATCCACCCTCCTTCTCACCCCTTCCCTTCTTTACCCTCCCTGCACCCTTTTCATCCCTCCCTGCCCTAAGGCGGCTTACTTGCTGCCTCTTACTTATCGGTGACTTCATCCTTTCTGTCCTCCCCTTCCCTTTTTCTTCCTTGGATGCTGCTTAGATATAGCTTTTTTTCTTGTCCTCCCCCCGACCTTCAATTTTTATCTTCTTTCCCCTTTCTCTGTTTTCCACAAACATCCATTCCTCCACTCTCCCACTCATTCTTTACCCCTCTTTGATACATACCATTATCATATCAGATAGTATGAGATATTACTCTGCTCCAGTGATTCTAGAATATAGTTCTTAAGTTTTTCCTCAGGGATCTGCTGTCTTCCTTTGTCCTCCCTGTTTGTTCTTACGCTGTTTTTTGTCCACTCTTGCCATGATGCATTCTTTCCTCGTGCTTGCTTTCGTGGCTCTTCTGGGATGTTGGTTATTCCTACTTCTTTCATGGCTGCTACCAGTTGTTGTAGTGTGGCTACTCTTTTTGTACTTCCATTCTGAGTGAAGGCTAGGCCAAACGGGTAGAGCCATTTGTATTTAATGTTCTCTTCTCGTAGCTTTGCGGTATATCCTCTCCATGCTTTCCTACGTTGTAACATTGCCATAGCTAGATCTGCATATATAGCTACTGTATTCCCTTTCCACTTGAATTGCTCAGCTTTCCTCATATGGGCCGTGATCTGTTCTTTAATTTTGTAGTCCTGCAGGCGGATGATAATATCTCTTGGATAATCACCCCTGCTGGGGCCCAGGGCTCTATGTGCTCTGTCCATTTTGATCTCCATGTGCTTTATATCCTCCTCCGTTAGCGCTAGCACCACCTTACAGATCTCCCTTGCTGTCTGTTCATAGTTCTGGTATTCCATCTTTTCAGGTACCCCTTTAATTCGCAAATTGTTCCTCCTTGACCTATTCTCTAGGTCTTCAACTTTAAGCTCCAACTGTTCTTTAGTTATTTTCAAGGCCCTGATGCTTTGGTCCAACCCCTGTACTGTACTTTGGGCTTCTTCCATCTGTTTTTCTGCCTCTTCCACCCTCCTGCCCAGGTCCATGTCTGCTTGGAAATCTGTGATGGCGATTTCCATGTCAGCGCAAAACCCCGCCATTTCTGACTGTAGCTCTCCAAACCATGCTCTTGGTTCCTCTTTTGTAATTTGCACAAGTGCATTTGTGTTAACTCTGATGTTCCTTGCGTCACTTCTATGCATCGATCCGCCATGGGGTTGTCTACCCCCTTCTCCCCTAAATTGTGTAGATCTGAATACACAAAGTTGCGCAAGTCTGCCGGTTTTTTTTATGTTGCTGCCATCCCTTCTGAAATCTGCACCGGGGGGTTTTTCAAATTTTATGGTCCTTTATAGCTCACTTTGGTGGGGTTGTCTGGCGGAGCTCAGCTCTCAGCCTTCCATGCGGGATGGTGATGTCACCGGAAGTCCACAATCTAGACTTTAAAGCAAATGACTTGTTATACAAATCTGAATTGATAGCTATAAATGAATGCATAAGAAAGCAGGAGGGCATATGATGGCAGTATAACAAGCTCAATAAACTGTAACTGTATGGCTTAATGATGGAACTCAGCTGCCCTGCAGAAGATTTCTCTCTTAAGCTGTGTTTCAGAGTTAAAATTGCCGTAGAGGCTATGATATGCTACTGGATAGGCAGGGAGTCAATGAAGGTGGAGGTGATTAAGGGAGTATGTATGAAATAAATCATTTGTGCATGAAGTAACTGACGGACAGCAACCTTGTCCCCCCCCCCCCACCCCAGCTCTGAAAACTGGCCAATGGAAGGCCTCTCAGCTGACCTTTAGAGGTGGTTGCAGAGCCAGTAGTCTGACAGTAGCTGCCATTATATGCAGGGATAGGTAATCTGCCTTATTTTTGGTCACATGAAAAGGAGTTGAAGTTATCAGGAGATCTTGAGACTGGGAGAAGAAAGGAGGATCTGCATTTATCATTGCAATAGAAACATTGTGCTTGTGTAATAGGACTTTTTAAAAAATAGGTTTAAATTTTCCTATGTAACATTTAGGAGTGGTTCAGTCCAGCCAAGTGTACCAAAAGATTTGTTTGAGGAAAGTAAATCATTGGTGGTAAATCTACAAATGAAGCAAAGGGCACATGTGTGTGTCGCCTTGTAGTGGCCATTTTATTAGGAAAGAAAGTTTATCAAAATTTATGGATCATGAATATAACCAGGTAAGATGTTCATACTTTAGTGGAATGCACATGTAAAACTTAAGTTTACTGGTACAGATTTTGTAATTGATTTAAACCATTTGTTTATGTTGGTATAAGTTAGTTCTGTTTTTCCACATGTATGTGTCAATATGCAAATGTGTTTGCTACATATTGTGAGGGGGGTTTACATGTGGGAAGATGAAATTCAGATCCACTGTGAAAATTGTTTTAAAGCTTCAGCCCAGAAGCGCTGACTTAAACGTTTAATGGTATTAAAATTCTTCTGAGTGTATCATGCTTAAAAATGACACTGTACAGACTTGCAAAGAGGAAGTGCCTCAATTGAGAAGTTAGTCTATCTGTAATTAAAAGCAAGTAGCAAATCTCTTGCTGTTTAACCCTATGGATATATTGCAGAGCTGCTCATGGAATGTTGAGCTTTAATCATTCCCCTTTTCAGGCACATGGGAGGATCTCATGTAGTTGATCTGTTAGTCCACTTTAATGGATAATAAGTAAAAATAAAACCAACAAAGGAATATAAGCTGATAACTGTTTTATTTGACTAACAACATACATTTCTTGGCTAACTCTATAAACCTTCTTTCTTGGGTCAGGACAGTATGAAGAAGAAGCTTTTACCTTCAAAAGCTAGTAAAAAAACGTATTTAGTCCAAAAAACAGATATTGTCTTCTATTCTTTTTTGTTTTAATTTTATTTGAGGCACAGGGTAAGAGGGAAGAGATCAGGAATAAGGGACAGCCTTCTCCTAGTGCGCACGGATTTCCTGTGTTTTAGATAAATATAAGTTTTAAATGCAGAAATTGCTTCTTGGATGCTTGTGTAACTTTGTTTTTAGTGCTGTCTGCTCAAAGAAGTATTTCAAAATGGAAAGCTTTTAAGAGTTCTGATGTTTTGTAAAATAAACTAATTGTTTTCCACAATAGGAGCATAATTCACACTTCATTTGTCTCAATACAGGTTCCTTTTAGGAGAGCAGAATACTGTATATATTTTCATCTGTATTTGTTTAGCTCAAGGGTTTAGAGTGTTGGTCAATTTAGTTTAGTTCTGCAAACATTCAAGCTGAAGGACAGGGTGCAGAAGCACAAATACTGCATAGTACACGTTGACATCCAAGCTTCTCATTATAGAGCTCTCAGTAGGTCAAGTCAAAGAAAAGTGGATTTACAGATGAACACCCTCTTTAAATTTTGTTTTCTGGATATTTTAGTTAAAATATTCTGTTTCTGTTCAGCTGAACAATGATATTATGGAGTTCTGCTGTAACAGTAATATTGCTGTGGTCTGTTGCCAAACATTTTGATTTGTTGCACACTGCAGGTTATTAGAGACAGATACCAAGTCCTTACGATCAGTAAATGGCTCAAGAAGAAATAGTGGGTCCTCACTTGTATCCAGCTCTTCAGCTTCCAGCAATCTCAGCCATCTAGAAGAAGACTCCTGGATTCTGTGGGGAAGAATTGTAAATGAGTGGGAAGATGTCCGTAAAAAGAAAGAAAAACAAGTTAAGGTATTTACAGTGGCATGCAAAGAACTCGTAGTGATATTAGCTCTGGAGAAAACTGTATTTTTTGTAAGCTAAAATATCTTTATTGGAGCAATATTAGTTCTTCAGGACCAAGCAGGAAGTCGGTCCTCACATATGGGTGTCATCGGCGCCGATGAAGCCCCAGCGGAGCATTTCCCCAGGTTTCTATGAAAGCCTTTGGGAATGCAGGCACGCATGCGCGGTTCCCTTCCCGCCTAAAGGTGCCATCTTACCTCAGTCTCTTTTTTTCCGAGAAGCCCACCAGACGTGTGCCCTGTCATCCCGGATAAAAGTTGATTTTTTTCGGCGATCCTCGCTGTTTTTTCTCCCGATTCAATGCCGGTTCCCTTCCCGCCGGGTTTGGTACACCGGTATCGAGCTCGTTTTTCTTTTTCAGTTTTTGCCCTTCATGGCTGGCGTTGGCGCCCTTTTTTGCTTTTTCCCTGGAAGGCCGGTCTTTTGACCTCGCAGGGACTCTTTTTTTTCCCCGATGGCTTCCAGCGGTTTCAAGAAGTGTGATCGGTGTAAGAAATTAATGTCTCTCACCGACACACACGACTGCTGCCTTCTGTGCCTCGGTCCTGATCACGACCCTAAGTCGTGTGGACCATGTGGGAAGATGTCTTCCAAGGCACTCCGAAGTCGCCAGCAGCAGAAAGAAAGGCTTTTCTCGGACTCAGCCTCCGGCCGGGCCCGAACCTCATCTGAGGCCTCGACATCTCGGGATTCGGATCCCGAGCGCTGTCGGAGCTCCTCGGACAGGGGGTCCCCCGACCGGGAACGCAAGAGGAAGAAGTGGCTCGTGAGGGCGTCGTCGGAGGAGGTCCCTGGCTCTTGAGGGCCAGATCTAAGACCCCCGACCGTCGCCCCGGGCCCGTGGAACAAGAGAAGCCTGCCAAAGTTCCTCGTGTGGAGCCGGAGTCTGCTGGACACGTAAGCCCCGTTGCCCTCGAGGACTCTCCTCCCAGAGAGCCGCCGCCGGGGCCCGAGTCGGTGGCTGCTGCATCTCCCGAGCTGAGTCTCAGGATGACAGCCTTGGAGAGCAGATTGTCTGCCTTCATGGAGCAGCAGTGGGCACTGATGGCCAGCCTGTCTGGCGCATCTGCCCGGACCACCGGGACATCGACTTCGAAGTCGACACCGGAGACCGAGCCGATACTCGAGTCCATCATGGCTCGAAGTTGACCTCTGTCGTGGTCTCCCTCGACCTCCCGCTCGGGACCGAGGGTGTCGACACCGGTGCCTCCGGCATCGGGGCGGGTGCTCCAGGGCCCCACGGGGTCGGACCCTGACTCCTCGTCTGACGAGTCCGCCTGGGAGACGGAGGATAAGGAGTCCCCCGATACGTTCAAGACTCGGTGCATCCCGTCGGACTCACCACAGTCTGAGCCCCTGAGTAGATCCCCTCCGGAGGATACTCGGTTCTCGGAGTTCGTCCGGGATATGGCCACTGCCTTGGCTATTCCGGCGGACCCTGAGGAAGTGCCTCGAGCTGAAGAGCTCGAGGTCCTGCAGTATGACTCTCCTACGAAGGAGGCCTTTACTGTCCCGGTTCCTCCAATGCTGGAACGGCTCCTCTTCAGGATTTGGGAGGCACCGGCCTCGGCGCCAGTTTTAAGCAAGCGAGTCGACTCGATCTATCGACTCAGGAAGAGCCCTGGCTTTCAGAAGGCACAGCTACCACACCATTCCATGGTTGTGGAATCGGCCATGCATCGTCTGAAGGGCTACGATGGCTTCGAGGCTTCGGCCCGAGTTGCGGCAGCCGGCATTGCGGCTCAACGCCAGGCATGGCTGCAGTCATCGTACCTCGAGCCATGGGTTCAGGACAAGTTGGTCGATGTCCCTTGCCGAGGTGAAAACCTTTTTGGCAAGCCCATGACTGAGAAGGCCGCCCAGCTCGAAACAGAGCACGTTACACGGACAAGGCTGTCTAGGAAAACCTCGGCCCCTTCTCATAAAAAGAAGGGCTCGGGTAAAAAGCCCTTTTACCCGAGGAAGGGCACTGCCTACAAACAGTACCCTCAATATCAGGCTGCCCAAGCTGCACCCCAGGGTCAGCAAGCCAAGGGGCAGGGTAATGGGCCCCGTAGGCAGAGGACCCCCAAGCCTCCGGCCCCTGCTCCCACTCAGCAGGGTGGGGGTTTTTGACTCCTTGAGTGTAGCCTCTCCATCCCTGCTCTCCAAACCCTGCACAGGAGGTCACCTTGCCCTCTTTGCCCACCAGTGGCCCCTCATCACCGGGGACAGTTGGGTTTTGGACATAGTCCACAGGGGCTATGCACTGCATTTTCACCAACTGCCTCCTCCTTACTTTCCAGGGGAGCCTCCAAGGCCTCCCCTGCACACAGACCTTCTCCTTCAAGAGCTTCAAGGTCTGTTGGTGGACAGGGCGGTGGAGCCTGTGCCTCCCCACTTGCAAGGTCACGGATTCTACTCTAGGTATTTCCTGGTGCCCAAAAGAACCGGTGGCCTTCGACCCATTCTGGACCTCAGGAACCTCAACAAGTTCCTAGAGAAAGCAAAGTTCAAGATGCTTACTCTTGGAACACTTCTGCCCTACCTCCAGCAGGGAGATTGGCTATGCTCCTTAGATCAATAGGCAATAAAGCAGCACCTGTTCACTACATACTACCCTGAATCTAGCCTTAGTAACCATACATATGGCCCCCCAGACAATCTCTCATTACAAGTAAACAATCAGACTCAGCATGAAAAAGGATAATCAAATGATCGCTCAGAATGTACCCCAGTGTAAATAAGATGTAGATATGTTCTGCCTGAAATCAGGTACCAGTGTGATACAATGTATAGAGTTAAGAATTGTACATAGTTTCCCCCAGTTACTTCCAAGTTGATCTCCCTGTTTATTGTAAATACAACTCAAAGTTCCTTGTGTTGTATAGTTGATGTTAAATGTAAACCGCTCTGATCTAAAATAGAGCGGTATAGAAGAACTGTTAAATAAATAAATAAATAAATAAATAAATAGATCTAAAGGATGCATACACTCACATCCTCATTCATCCAGACCACAGAAAGTACCTCAGGTTCATTGTGGGAGGAAACCATTATCAGTACAGAGTGCTGCCTTTTGGCCTCACCTCCGCTCCCAGGGTCTTTACCAAATGCCTGGCAGTGGTGGCGGCCTACCTGAGAAATCAGGGAATCTTTGTCTTCCCCTATCTGGATGACTGGCTCATCAGGGGTCAGACGTGCCAGGAGGCCAGACAAGCCACCGCTCTTCTTCAAAGCCTGGGGTTTGTCATAAACTTCACAAAGTCCACTTTGCTCCCCTCCCAGAACTTGGAGTTCATAGGAGCAAGACTGGACTCTCTGGCAAAGGCTTTCTTGCCAGAAGACAGGGCCCAAAGGTTGATAGCCTTGGCAAATCAGGTTCTCAGCAGGTCACTGGTCTCCGCCAGACTCTGCCTGAGGCTGCTTGGCCACATGGCTTTGACAGTACATGTGACCCCCAATGCCAGGCTCCATATGAGGCCTGCACAGTGGTGCCTTCGGACTCAGTGGTCACAGGCCACAGGCAGCCTCAGAGACAGGATAAGGGTGTCCAGACAATTTCTGAAATCCCTCAACTGGTGGCTGCACCCACCCAATCTACTGAAGGGGGTGCCTTTTCAGATTCCTGGGTACATGGTGGTACTGACCACAGATGCCTCCCTGCAGGGCTGGGGAGCTCATTGTCTAGGCAAGTGCACCCAGGGCCTGTGGTCTCCTTGGGAAGCTGCACAGCAGATCAATCTCCTCGAACTCCGAGTTATTCGATTAGCACTCAAAGGTTTCTCTCCTACCCTGGCTCATCAATTTGTCCTGGTTCAGACAGACAACCAAGTAGCCATGTTTTATGTGAACTAACAGGGCGGGACTGGGTCCAGAATCCTTTGTCGGGAGGCTCAGGACCTTTGTTCATTTGCCCTCAAGCACAACATGCTCCTCAAGGCTGTGTACCTTCCAGGCCAGGACAACTACCTGGCCGACAGATAAAGCAGAATTCTGCAGCCCCACGAGTGGCAGCTGCATCCTTCAGTAGTTCAGAAGATCTTCCTAAAATGGGGTTTCCCTTTGGTAGATCTCCTTGCCAGCCCAATGAACAAGCAACTGCCAAAGTTCTGCTCAAGGCAATCGCATCCTCTGAGAATAGCAGCAGATGCTTTTCTGATTCCATGGTCTCAGGGCCTCCTGTATGCGTTTTCTCCCACGCCCTTGGTGGCCCGAACTCTCTTCAAAATTCTTCAGGACAAGGCCTCGGTCCTGCTGGTGGCTCCCAGGTGGCCGAGACAGCCTTGGTTTCCTCTTCTGCTTCAACTGGCGGTGGATCCCCCACTGCCTCTGGGGTTGCAACCTGACCTTCTCTCACAGGAGCAGGGTTCCCTTCTGCACCCCAATCTCAAAGCTCTCAATTTGATGGCCTGGAGGCTGCAAGGGTAGTTTTGTCTCCCTGGGGCCTACCTCAGGAAGTTGAGGAGGTTGTCCTAGCCTCTAGGAAACAGTCCACTAGGAAAACCTATGCTCTCAAATGGAAAAGGTTTTCTGTGTGGTGTCAGCTACGTACAGAGAATCCTTTCTCCTGTACTGTGCCAGTAGTGCTTCAGTACTTACTGCACTTATCAAATCAGGGACTTAAGTCCAATTCTGTTCGGGTCCACCTCTCAGCTCTAGCAGTTGTCACCCACTAACGTACCCAAAGGCTAGAAAGGGCTTGGGTTGTTTGATGGGGCAGTATTTTTATGGCTTTAGAGCTCCTATGAAGGCTTTAGCAAGGCCTTCTGGATCCTGTAGTTTTCACCGTTAGCCAAAGAAGTGTAGTTGAAGCAGAGGGTAAGGTTTAAACTCAGACTTTATTCCCCGTCCGGGGTGGATTCATAACAGTGGAACTTAAGGCAGGTCAGACCCTTCGTCTGATAACACAATTAAAGAAAAATACTTTCAACACAACTTAGCTTTCTTCAGCATTAAACCAGGAAACAAAAAGTAACAGAAAACAGTTCCTTTTACTCACGGAACTCTTGCACCTGTTTCTTCTCATAAACAGTTCTGGCTGCTTTTAACATAGAGATGCTATACAATCAGATAATGTGTACGTGCAGTCCATCTCATTTTCCTCTAAAGATTCTCCAAGAGGTTCAATCTGCATCTCCTCTTCATCTGAGTAAACTTCTGGCTCCCAACTGCCGTTAAAGTTATAAGGTTCTTGTCGGGGAGTTAAAACACTCTCCTCCCCCACTATACTAGTGGCCCGTGGGTAACTACCGTATTTCCTGTAGTTGGGTTCCTGAGAACTACAGAGCTCTTGGTACGTGCATAGAAAGTCAGGGTATTGCAAACCTCTCTTATTAGGGTAAATACGCCTATCTTTAGGCACTGCTGTTTCCTGCTCTCTCGGATAAGCACAGCTCTGCTTTGAAGCCCCTTTTCCACGGTGTTTCTCTGACTCATTCAAATGTGCTTCAGGGTAAAAGTTTTCCCCTTCCGCATTTCTGGTGTTAGGTAATTTATATCTTAAAGCCTTGGCTGTTGGACTGCCTTCTCTGCTTGCCTCACAGCAACGCTCCTGGGGATATTGAGAGGCTGTGCACTGCTGTTCCCAACAGCTTCTCTGAGAGTCACCAACCTCCTGTGCTCTGGATACTCCCCTTGGCTCCGTCCTCACAGCTCCACGGACACTGCTCTCAAGCTCAGCAGTTCCTAACGCTTCTCCCGTAGTTCCAACTACAGCCCTTGTAGTTCCTACTACTTCTCTCTCAGTTCCACTTTCTCTCCCAGTTCCTCTACCTTCCAGTAAGTGATTTTTAAGTACGTTCAAATTGGTGTTAGCCTGGGCTCCGCCCCATGCAGGTGCTCTTCATTTTCTAATGAATTCTGTGCTCCCTTTCTGTTTGGGCGTTCCCTAACACCACGTGGCTTTGTTTTCATCTGTTGCTCATAGCAACCTTCCCCCATGTGTGAACCTGAGCTGTCAGTTTCCCTTACATTTTGCTCACAATCCCCTACTTCCATGGGTTCTGATGGCGCTACCTTATGACACAGCTCACCACTCACTGGTGGAGGGACATTCTCTGTCAGGTCACCTCTTGGTGTCCCGCTTTCTCAGGGGCTTGCTTTTGCTCAAGCCTCCAATCCGCCCTCCTGCCCCTGAGTGGGAGTTGAATGTGGTCTTGCAGCAACTGACTCGCCCACCTTTTGAGCCGATGGCTACTTGTCCACTACACTTCCTATCCTGGAAGACACACTTCCTGATAGTCCTTACCTCGGCTAGGCGAGTGAGTGAGCTTCAGGCCCTGGTCTGTGATAGGCCTTACACCAGGATTTATAGGAACAGTGTAGTCCTCAGGACTTATCCAAAGTTCCTCCCAAAGGTTGTCGTCTCTTTCCACCTCAGTCAGGAGGTGGTTCTTCCAACATTCTTCCCTAGACCTCATGCAAGCCAGGCTGAAGCAGTCCTGCATACCCTGGACTGTAGGAGGGCCTTATCCTTCTTCCTTGACCGTACGCAGGGGCATAGGAGAGCTACTCAGCTCTTCGTGTCCTTTGACCCTAATAAGTTGGGGTTGGCTGTGTCCAAGCGTACCTTGTCCATCTGGGTGGCTGACTGTATCACCTGGGCTTACAAGGCGGCTGACCTTTCCTTGCAGGGTCGGGTCACGGCCCATCGTGTCAGGGCAATGGCTGCCTCAGTGGCTCATCTCCGCTCTGTGCCCTTGGTAGACATCTGCAGGGCTGCAACTTGGTCTTCAAGCCAGACTTTTGCGGCCAATTACTGTCTGGAGAGGGAGTCCCGTAGGGACAGTGCTTTTGGCCAAGCAGTACTCCGGAATCTCTTTGAGGTTTAGGCAACTCCTGCCCTCCTGCCCTCTGTTGGGCTACCGGTGGAGGTTGTGTCCTTGAAAAGCCTTTCTTTGCTGCTGAGACTAGAGGGAGTTCTCTTGTTCAGCCTGGGTTGCTCGGTAGCCCAGAGCTAGGGAGTCACCCATATGTGAGGACTGACTTCCTGCTTGGTCCTGGAGAAAGAGTAGTTACTCACCTGTAACAGGTGTTCTCCAGGAGCAGCAGGAATCAGTCCTCACAACCCTCCCTCCTTCCCTGGGAGTTGCAGTTGTACATAGTTTATTTTTCATTTTTGTGTGCTGTTCTTAGCTATGTCATTTGACTGAGGTAAGATGGCACCTTTAGGCGGGAAGGGAACTGCGCATGCGTGCCTGCATTCCCAAAGGCTTTCATAGAAAGCTGGGGCTCCGCTGGGGCTTCATCGGCGCTGATGACACCCATATGTGAGGACTGATTCCTGCTGCTCCTGGAGAACACCTGTTACAGGTGAGTAACTACTCTAAATAGACTAAGGGAATGGTGTACCCAGTTCTGCACCCTCAAAGCTCACATGGTAATCTCTCCCCAGCTTTCCAAGAAAGCCTTTGGGAGATGTACCATGCATGCATGGTCCACTTCCTGCCTAAGTGTGCCATCTTGCCTCAGACTCCTTTTTTCTGTGGAGCCCATTGGACGTGTCTATTCCCCTCGGAAAAAGTTGATAGTTTTTGTCTTAAAATTTGCTTTTATCTGGCCGCATACTGCTTGCCTTGGTGTCATGTTTTCTCGGGTTCTTTTCTATTTTTCTAATTTTCGTTCAGTGCAGGTTCGCACCTTTTTCCTGGCAGGCCAAATGAGTTTGACCTCATGGGGGCTGTCTTCCCCTCCATGGCCTCGGTCAGCAGCTTCAAGCTGTGCGACTGCTGTGCACACAACATGTTGCACAAAAACCTGCACGACTGCTGCTTTCAGTGCCTTGGGCTGGATCCATTATCCCTTGGTCTGCAGTCTCTGTAAGCAGATGACTCTCAAAGCCCTTAAGAGCCGTCAGCAGCAGCATGAATCCATCTTCCACAAAGATGACTCTGCCCCAGAGTTGTCCGCAAGACCTCGCTCCAAGTTCTCCTCTGGGACTTTGGATCTTCACGGGGACTGGAGACCAAGTGGCCTTGGAGCCACAGAGCCTCCAGCTGGAGCTCCAATGATGATGGCTGGCAGAAGAGCCAGAAACCCTTGAAGATCACGTCAGGAGATGAGTCAGAGGCAGCGGGAAAATCACACGTGCCTAGGACCCATAGCCCTCGACACGAGGTCGAGGGTGATGATTGGGAGAGGCCTCCTAAGTTGCCTTGATGGGAGCCGTTGACATCGAGGGATCGGCCTCGGACCCCTGAGGCAATCCTTGTCAAGTGCTCCCCCTTGACGGAGCTGGCACAAGGCCCGAAGTCCTCTGTGCCCATGCCGAATCCTGCAGAGCCATCTGGTCTCGAAGCCAGGATGGGGGCCCTAGAGCGCAGTTTGTCTGCCTTCTTGGCCCAGCAGCGGGCTCTGATGCCAAGTTTCTCCAGGTCAGCAGAGATATCTGCGTTTTGCCATGCTTGGCTCTCACTGTCAGTTCATTGCCCTTCCTTTTGGGTTCTCCACTGCCCCAAGGACATTCTCCAAGGTCATGGTGGTAATGATTGTGGTACTCTTGGCACTAAGGGATCTGTTTTCATCCTTATCTGGAAGACTAGCTCATCTGGGCCCTTTCCCTGTCTAAAGTGTCTTAGGTGACATCCCGAGTGGTGGTCTTTTTGGAAAGCCTCGGCTGAGTGATCAATCAGGAAAAGAGCCAGCTTTTGCTTTCCCAGTCCGTGGAGATTCTGGGAGCACATTTAGACACTCGAGTGGGCAGAGTTTTCCTGCCAGAGGAGAAAGTCAGAAGACTGTTGAATTGCTTGGCAATGCTCTGTGCGCAGCAAGACTCCAGAATCAGGGATTATCTTCAGCTCCTCGGACTGATGATAGTGACAGTAGAGATGTCCCATGAGCGCGTGCTCACATGCGGGCACTCCAGCAGTCCTTGTGGACTTGATGGTCCCCGAGCTCTCAGGAGTTTGCGTGCAGGCTCCCTCTCACATTGATGGTGAAGTCCAGCCTGCGGTGGTGGTCGCAGCCCTTTCATCTGAGAAAGGGTTTCCATGTGATGATTTCTCCTGGATCCTGCTGACGACAGATGCCAGTCTCTCGAGCTGGGGAGCATATTGCCAAGACTGTATGGTCCAGGGCCATTGAAACCACAGGGAAGTGGTGTGGTCCATCAGCCACCTCAAGTTGAGGGCTGTTAGGTTGCTGCCTCTGCTTTTCCGGCCCTTGGTCATGGACTGGGTGGTTGGAGTGTTTTCAGACAATGCCACAGCGATGGCTTACATCATTCGGCAGTGCGGCACAAGAAATGCCAGAGTGGCCCTGGAGATAGATCTCCTGTTTGCTTGGGCAGAGAATAATCTCTTAGCCTTGTTGGCTCAGCACATTGCTGGCGTGGACAATGTAGTAGCAGATTCCTCAGCCAGCACTCCCCAAATCACAGCAAGTAGGAACTGAGTCAAGAAGCATTTCAGTTAATTCTGTGCCATTGGGATCGTCTTAAGATGGATTTAATGATGTCCTGCTCCAATGCCAAAGTGTGCTGCTTCTTCAGTCGTGGCATGGAGATAGGGTCCAAGGGCATTGATGCCCTGACCCAGCTTGGCCCAATCAACGGCTATTGTACATGTTGCCTCCGGGCCCTTGATGGGGCATGTGATTCGGCGTATAGAGCACCACTTGGGCAGGATTGTTCTGATGGTGCCAGATTGGCCACAGAGAGCGTGGTTCAGAGACCTGATGAGGCTCCTTTAAGTGCCGCCTCTTTGGTTGTCTCCATATTGGGAGCTATTGCAGCAGGTTCCAATTATCCTGGAGACCCCGGCTCCCTTCTTGCTTACGGCATGGCTCTTCAAAGGAGGCTGCTAGTGCGTAAGGGCTACTCTCCAGCAGTAATCTCTACTATTCTAAGTGCCTGGAGGAGATCTACTGAGCTGGCATATGTGCGGATATGGTGCCTCTTCGAGCGCTGGTGCGGCACTTGATTCTTGAGGCAGCCAAGGTGTCCTCCCTGTTGGCCTTTTCTGTAGAATGGCCTAGACAAGGGCCTCTCACTTAGCTCCCTGAAGGTTTAGGTGGCAGCTTTAGCCTGTTTCTGTGGTCTGGTGGCAGGCAAGTCCTTGGCCTTGCACCCGGATGTCTCATGTTTCTCCATGGAGTTTGCATCTGCGTGTTCTCCTTCAGTCTGTGATCCTTTCCTGGGATCTGTATCTGGTGCTCAGGGCACTGATGCTGTCCCCTTTTGAGCCAATGAATCGTACTACCTTGAAGGATTTGATGCTCAAGACTGTCTTCTTGATCGCAATTTGTTATGCAAAGTGGATCTCTGAGCTGCAGTCTCTGTCTTGCTGAGATCCTTATCTGTCTTTTCAACTGAGGCCGTTTCCATTAGAACTGTGCCTTCCTTCTTACCTAAAGTGCTATTTCCCTTTCACGTGAACAATTGGTTTGTCTGCCCTCCTTCTCTAAGGAGCAGTGTTGGGGGAAGGATAAGGATCTTCGCCTTGTGGATGTCTAGAGGGTGCTTCTTTGGTACTTGGAGGTTATGAATTCCTTTCGTAAGTTGGACCATCTTTTTGTGCTGTTTGCTGGCCTGTGCAAGGGTGTGGCGGCGGCAGCCAAGTCGACCTTGGGGCGCTGGATTAAGGAGGCTATTGCTTCAAAGTAAATGTTATGGAACTGGCTGGTTCTGGAGGTTTTGCGTGCCCATTCTACCCAAGCACAAGTGTCCTCATGGGCAAAGCAGAGCTTTGTGGCTCCTGCAGACATTTGTCAGTGGGCATCTCTTTCCACTTTTGTCAAGCATTACTGCTTGGATGTCCATGTGCGTGGAGACACTTTCTTTGGCTCAAGTTTTACGAGCTGCTTTCTTCCCGCACAGTGGTGGTGTAGCTTTGGTATATCCCATTTGTCTTGGCTGGTTTAGCAGGACGATATGGAAGGTGACATTTTACTTACCAGATAATGTCCTTTCCTTGAGGCCTGATAGACCAGTCCAGGGCTCGCCCCTGAAACAGTTTTTTCTGCTGAAGTACCCTTGGGTCCGCCATGATTTTTATACTTGGCTCTGCAAGTTGTTCTTCTTCTGACAGCCTTCTGTTTCTGCTTTCCTGTACATAGTTCGCTACTGTTGCTTACGCATTGTTGCCCACATTTGAGGTTGTGTGAGGCTTGCTCTGTTTCTCATATGCTTTGGGATGAATACTGAAGGGGCCTCTGGTGGTGAATAGTGGTATGGGAGTGATGTCACTGAAACCTGAGCTTTTCATTGGTTCTTTGTCTCTACCAATCTGCTGATAGGGGAATACAACCCACTTGTTTGGACTGGTCTGGCAGGACTCAAGGAAAGGACATTATCTGATAAGAAAAATGTCACCTTTATGCTTTGCAGTCAGGACAGGATGGAGTCCTGTATCCTTTGTAGAGTGTAGGTTGAGGAGTGTTGGACTTCTCTACCAGGATGTGTTAAGATTGCTAGTTTTCAATGCCAAATTGTTTGGACAAATGAGTTTTCAGTTTTCTGCAGGACTTGTCAAGATCATTTGTGACCCGAAGATTATCAGGACACACAGGGCCGGCCAGTCTACTAGGGAGAATAGACGGACGGCGTTGGTTTCAAAATGGAGTTGGGCCACCGCTGCCCCTCAAATCCATCTTTCTCTTCTTGTGCAGCTGCAGGTTGACTCACTTTTGAAAGTGGCAGCAACTCAAAATGGAGTCAGGCCGCTGCAGCTGCAAGTTGAGAACATAAATTCAGGGAGTGGCAGCAGGAGGGGGATGCCTGCAGCAGGGGGGCAGGGGCTTCTGCCTGGTGCGGCAGAAACTCTTGGGCTTCCTCTGAGGAAGCGCATTCCATATACTTGCCGCATAGCTTGAGAATGCTTAATTCGAGGCAGCCTGGTTGCTTTTCCTCTTTGACGCAGGAATGGTGAGGGTGTATTGTGTCTTGGTTCTTCCCAATCTGTTGTCAGGCGTCTTATGTAAAAGAGATTGTAAGTAAGTAGAGGAAAGGTTATGAGATACTTTGAAAATAGCAAGGCCTTGTATTAGAGTGGGTTGCAATGAGAGAAGCCAGTGTAATTGTCTGAGGATTGGGGTTATGTGTTATATTCTGGGTGCTCTGTACAGGATCCAGGCTGCAGTGTTTTGGGCCAACTGTAAATGGAGGAGCACATAGCCTGGTAAACCTTGTAAGATAATGTTACAATAATCCAGATGTGGGAAGACTAAGGGTTACCGTGGAATAACCCTTGACCAGTGCCTAACACTTCAGTCACACATTAACACCACCATTAGACTCATATACCACAAAATAAAAACAGTACAGGGCCTATGACCCTTATTAAACACACATCTAAGGGGGAGGTAGTGGTGTAAATGTTCGTGGTGATATGCTTTAAGTGCTCCAGGGATATCTGGTTGAAGGTATGCTATGTGATGGGTATGGAGTTGCTGGTGAGCGGTTTTATGGTTGATGTCAATGTGTTGCTGCTCTTGCAGGTTTAGTTTTGGAAGTAGTTGGCTAGTGCTTGTTGGGATCAAGGCACTGTGCCTGTTCTCTTGTGTAGGACTCCTGACTAATGACTTGACTAGATCGACCAACTCTCTGGAACGGTTTAAGGAGGTTAAGATGAGCTTGGTGTTGTATTCTTTTCTTTGTTTATCTTATCCTGGTATTCTTGAAGCTTGGACATGTAATCATCACGATCCTATGTAGATTTGGATCAGCGCCATTTTCTCTCAAGTTGTCAAAGTTTTGCTTAGCGTTTCTTAGGCCTACGGAGTACCAGATAGTGGTATTTCCTAGTGGCTTTCTTTGTCTATGGTGGGATTGCTGCTCTGCATAGTCTGATTTCAGTTCTGGACCAGGGTGTCGAAGTTTTGTGATTTCTGGTCTAGCTGAGGGATAATTGTATCCAGAAGCTCTTTCTTGTCCATGTGCTGGAATTGTCTTGTACTAAGTTGTGGTTGGGTGTTTGCAGGCTTTTGGGAAGATGAAAGTTGATTGTTTTATGGTCAGACCAAGGGACTGGTGAGATGATGGGAGTTGGAAGGTGATTGTTTTTGAGCATATGTTTAGGAGTGAAAATGAGGTCTAATAAGTTTCCCCTCTCGTGAGTAGGTTCATCAATGATCTGGGTGTATTCTATGTGTCCTTAGCTTCCATGAAGGACTTGGAGCTTATTGGGGGCTGAAAGGAAATTCAAGTCACCTAATAGCAGGAATTGTTGGTCACAGATTGTCTGTAGAAGGGCTGTTAGCTCATCAGTAGGTGCAGTTGGGAATCTACAGGCTAGGCAAAGCATGATAGATTTGTTTGAGATGATGAGCATGTCTATGCCACATCCTGTGTTAGTGCTAATATAATGGAATTGTAGGTGGTCTCTAGCTAAGATAGACACCTCCATCTCCTCCAGAATCCCTGGTCATTGGTGTCAGAGTCCTCAACATGACTCAGAGGGCAAAAGCTAGGAGCAGCCTCCCAAGCTTTCCTGGCGGGAGGAGTTGCCACCTGAGACCTCGGAGGTTTGGCGCAGGACTTCTGAGGCTGTGACCATAGTGGAGTCCCTGCCGAAGGAGCCAGCATTGATACCAGCAGTTGCAGAGACCCTCCCTCCTAGCGAAGAGTATGCTGGCTTTTGAGCGCAGTCTGGCTGCCTTCATGATGCAATACCCCACCCCCTTGAGGACTGGGTAACTCTGGTTCCTCGGCACTGGTGACAGCCCCGTACACAACGGAGGCCTCACCAGCCAATGTGCAGCCGATTCTTGAAACTCTTATGGTTTCCACAGATTCTCGAGACTGCTCCCGATCCCGGTCGGTGCAACCAGTCTCCTCGGGTTCCTCCGGTTCTGAGCATAAAGAACAGAGGGACCCAGTCATTGACGGAGTCCTTAATCCTGTCGATACTTCGAGTTCCTCAGTGACTCAGACTTGGACTGGGAGATGGAAGATGAGTCTATGGAGTTGGCAAGGCACCAGGATGTGCCCTCAGATCCCTCGCCGCCTCCTGAGCGTCGAAGGTCCCCCCCCAGGACCTCTCTTTTCTGGCGTTTGTGAGGGACATGGGAAAGGCTTTGCCTTTCACCCTTAAGGCAGAGCGGGAGCTTCGAGCTGAGGAGCTTGAGATCCTCCAGTATCCCACCCCACAAAAGGAGGCCATCATGGTCCCTGTCCACCCCAATCTGGAGCTGCTTCTTATGAGGATATGGAAGACCCCGCTTATGGTGCTTACAGTGAGTAAGTGGCTTGATTCCATGTATTGGATCCGCAAGAATCCAGGCTTTGAGAAAACACAACTGCCTCACAAACTCCATGGTGGAGGAGTCGGCCAAGCACCGTATCAAGAGCACTAAGACTCACTCTTTGGTGCCCTCAGGTCAGGATGCATGCACCATGATGGCTTTGGCAGGAAGTGTTACTTGGGCTTGATGCTCATAGCCCGTATACAAATACTAGCTGTACATGGGCATGTACTTTGAGAGACTTGGCAGGGGAACTTGTCGAGTTCTCGGCTGGGCTTTCTGGTGACCATCTCGAGCACTTCTGGAGTCTGATCATTAAAACATAAATCATTAATCTCTCCTCCTCTTCACTATCTGACCTTATCCAAACAGCAGCCCCTAGTAGACCAAGAAGATCCACAGCAATAAATATGCTAACATTACCAAGAGAATTAACAAGATGCACCTCGGCAACTGCAAACAGGGCATTCAGTCTCTGCGCCCCAAGAATCTGGAACTCCTTACCAACAAACATCAGGTCTACCACCAACCTAATCCAGTTTAGGAAGGCCCTTAAACACTTCCTTTTCCTCAAATACTTCCTAGAGAACAATGAATCACATTCCCACTCAATCTCTTACAACTGTTCCAACACACCTTGTCAGCCAGAGGACCACACCATGTAAGAGGTACTTGACCATTAAATCTCACTCTATGTTTTTCTATGACACTGTTCTTGTAAATAGTTATCTTTAGTTATCCAAGTTAGCTTTCCTGTTATTTGTAAACTCAGACTTATGTACCCGTCTGATTGTTAAGTTCCATGTAAACCGCGCTGATGCTGAATAGTGCGGTATAGAAGAAATTTAAATAAATAAATAAATAAAACCAAGGAATGCTCCAAATCTGTGACTCGGGCAACCTATGACTGCTTCATGTCCGTGGCAGAGGGCATTGGTGCCTGCTGCCTGGTGTGGCTACAGTCCTCTGACCTGGAGCAGTGGGTTCAGGACAAACTGGCTGATGTCCCATGTTGGGGACAGAACCTCTAAAGCAAACCCATGACTGAAAAGGCTGCTGAGTTGGAGACTGAACAACTCGCTCTGACCAAGCTCTCCAGGAAGACTGCTGACCTTTCCCGACGGAAGGCTTTGGGGAAAAAAATCCTTCTTCCTGAAGAAGAAAAAAGCCTACGGTTCATACCCCCATACTACTCCTACCAAGCGCCCCCACAGAGGCAGCAGGTCAAGGGCCAAGGCCAAAGACAGCAGCCTAGGCCTAAGACCCCAAAACTCCAACCAGTGCCTCAGCCACAGCCTGGGGGTGGATTATGACTCCCAGACCATGGCTTTCCTTCCCTTTCAGGCTCAGTTCCGCTGCACATTTTGGGGCTTCTCCAATTCTTTGCACACCATTGACCCAGCATCACCACTGACACCTTGGCATTACAAATAGTGAAGGAGGGTTACCTCCTATACTTCGAACAGACCCTCCCCCTGTTCTTTCTAGGAGAATGCCCTCTGGAATCTCGCCATCGAGAACTTCTCCAACTGGAAGTAGCCAGTCTTTTGGCAGCCAGGGCGGTGGAACTGGTTCTGTCATCAGACAGGAAGAGGGTTCTATTCCTAATACTTATGATCCCCAAAAGGACAGGCGGCTTCCGACCCATTCTAGATTTTCGCAATCTAAACTGGTTCTTTGTAAGAAAGAAGTTCAAGATGGTATCCCTTGGAACGTTGCTGGCCTACCTCCAGCAGGGAGATTGGCTGTGCTCCTTGGATCTAAAAGATGCATACACCCACATCCTCATTTACCCCCTGGACCAACAATACCTCTGCTGCTTCTTCATCAGCAGCAGTCACTACCAATATGGGGTTCTTCCCTTCAGACTAGCTTCCGCTCCCAGAGTTTTCACAAAGTGCTTAGTGTTCATGGCCGCTTTTCTTTACATGGGGATTTTTGTCTTTCCTTACCTGGATGACTGGTTGATAAGGGGCGGCTCTTCGGACAAAATTTTCCAGGCTACACAGCATACCATCCACGTCCTGAAGCAGCTGGGCTTCGTCATCAACTACCCAAAGTCCCACTTGCAACCCACTTAGCGCCTCGAGTTCATTGGGGCTCTCCTCAATACTTTGGTGGCCAGAGCATATCTCCTGACAGACTGGGCCCACTGAATCATCTCTCTGGTGCACCAGGTTCAGTGCTGCTTGATGGTTTCCGCTCTCCAGATGCTTCGCCTCTTGGGCATGTAATTCCGTTCGCCTGCCTACATATTTGGCAAGCACAGTGGACCCTCTGCCAACAGTGGTATCGTCATAAACATAGGATCCTGACAACAAGGAACCCCGTTGTCAAAAATTTCTTTTTGTTGGAGATAGTCGTCAAAGTAAGCGGGGAAAAGACTACCGTTAACCACTGCGACTGCTCCTTTTTTAAAATTTTCTTTAGTAAATCAAATGTTGAAAATTTGTACTTAGCTCAGAGAAGCAGACAAAATGCCAGGTTTCCACCAGGTTGACGACGTGTCACACGTTTCGGGTTAAACATATAGAATTTATAACCCTGCCTCAGGTCATCTCTCGCTGGCCATATAACTCAAATTCTGCTCTGAGAACGAGAGCCACTTTCCAAATGAATACTGGGTATGTTCCTCTTATACTTCGGCGTCTGACGTCACTCACCAACATATGCTCAGTAGCAATCACGTGAACTCACTTAGTTGATTAAAGCAGTAAGGAGGATCTCACTGACAAGAGAACACCTTACAAATTGGTTGATTGATCTAAATAATGGTATACCAATCTATTTGCATATTAAGACCACTAGGATGAACAGTGTTTAAACAAAAAATCCATTTCTGTTCCCTGAGCTGCAATCGCTGTTCCCAATCACCACCTCTAGGATCAAGGGGTTCAATATCTAAAATCCTCCAGCATAGAGAATCAAAGGCATGTTGAAGTTGCAGGCAATGTTCCACCATAGGAGCAGAAAGATATTTTAATCGCAAACGTGAAGCATGTTCAGACAGCCTAAGTTTGACAGGACAGATTGTACATCCTACATAATATTTTCCACAAGGGGAAATTACCAGATAAACTACAAAAGTAGAAGAACAATTTGTAGAACCTCGCAAAGAATATGTCCTTGAAGTGTGCCTGTCAATCCATGTTTCTCCTGGTATTGTTAGATTGCAAAACGTGCACTGATTGCAAGGGTAATGTCCATTGGTGTCATGCATATACAGAGGGCGATCTAAGGTATGTGTAGTCTTCATGACCAAGTTCCTCAAATTCGCCCTTCTTGAGAAGGCAACCCTAAGGGTCTTGTCATGAAAGCAAGAATGAAGCCCCAGTATTGGCCAGAATTGATGCAACAATTGAACTACAAGTACCATATGACTAGTATATGGTAAAATGTCCGTAATTACTTCCTCCTCAAGTGAAACATGAGCTGGTTGAAAGAGCCATTCTTGATGGAGATGTTTGGCCTGTTTATATGCTTTAGCAATGACATCAAGAGGATAACCCCTATACACAAGACAATTTTTTAAATCAGCAGCGTGTAATTTAAATTCCTCTGTCGTGGAGCAATTTCGACAAAGTCGCATAAATTGTCCAAATGGTAGTCCACGTTTAAGGGCTCGTGGATGAAAACTCATATCTAAGTAGAGTATTGCGTTGAACTGGTTTTCTAAAAAGCTAAGTACAAATTTTCAACATTTGATTTACTAAAGAAAATTTAAAAAAGGAGCAGTCGCAGTGGTTAGCGGTAATCTTTTCCCCGCTTACTTTGACGACTATCTCCGACAAAAAGAAATTTTTGACAACGGGGTTCCTTGTTGTCAGGATCCTATGTTTGACAGTTATTTTCTGATTCTGACCGGTTTTTAATAATCAGTGGTATCGGGTATCAGGCCGCCTCTCCGACAGAGTGCGCCTAACTCCACCACTACCTGGCTCCCTCTCCTGGTGGCAGCAGTCTGTGCATCTTCTAGCAGGGCTGCCACTTCCAAGGGCCCTTAGACCAGAAAATTCTGACAACAGATGCCTCCAAGCTTGGCTGGGGAGCCCATCTTTGCGGCTTCTGCACACAGGGCCTTGGTCGGAGGAAGAGAGCCTTCATGAGAGAAACTTCCTCGGAGCCATTGCAAATGTGCTGCGGTCTTTCTGGACACAGCTGGCTTGTCACGTTGTTCTCATCCAAACTAACAGCCAGATAGCGATGTTCTACATCATCAAGCAAGGGGGCATGGGCTCGTACCTTCTCTATTGGGAGACAGTCTGTCTCTGGAAGTTTGCCATGAAGCTTCAGATGGTTCTTCGGGCAGTGTATCTCCCGGGAGAGGACAGTGCCTTAGCTATCCTCTCAAGTTCCTCACCTGAAAGGTCATCTTTTTGGTGGCACTTACTTCAGCATTCAGAATCAGTGAGCTGCAGGTGCTCATAGTGCAACCGCCTTATACCAGGTTCTACAAAAATAGAGTGGTGCTATACACTCATCCTATGTTTCTCCTTAAGGTGGTTACAATATTCCACCTAAACCAGTCCGTGGTACTGCCCACCTTTTTCCCATTGCCTCATGCCTCCAGGACAGAGGTCTGTCTTCATAATTTGGACTGTAAGAGAGTGCTCGCTTTTTATCTTGAACGGACGAAGCCTCATTGCCGTTCCACTCAGCTCTCCATTTCCTACAATCCCAACAGACTGTGGGTAGCCATCTCCATGTGCACCCTTTCCTCTGGGTGGCTGACTCCATCTCTCTTGGTTATGCCCAGGTTGGGCTTACCTTAGAGCGCCATGTCACAGCGCATAATGTTCATTCTATGGTAGCATCAGTGACTCACTTGTGCTCCGTCTCCACAGTGTAGATTTGTAGGGCTGTTATGTGGTCATCTGTCCACACCTTTGCAGCCCACTGCTATCATGATGAGGATTCCTGGTGTGACAGCACCTTTGGCCAAGCCATACTCCGGCACCTCTTTGGGAATTAATGCAATTTTTTCCTTCCGGCCCTTCTGTCTGTCCAGGTTACTGGAGAGTCAAGTATTGGTTGATGCCTGAGACTGATGTTTACTCTTGGAACCTCAGCGTTTCCTACTGTTTTCTTGGTTGGTTTTTCTGATTGCCTCGTTGGGCTCTCTACAGGGCTTTTCAGTAGTCTGTAACTAGGGAGTCCTATATGTGAGGACTGACTTCCTGTTTGGTCCCGGCGAAAGCATGATTACTCACCTGTAGCAGGTGTTCTCTGGGAACAGCAGGAATCTGTCCTCAATACCCTCTCTCCTTCCCATGGAGTTCCCTTCTTTTTGGGTTTAAGCTATTTCGTCATACTGAGGTAAAATGGCTCCTTTGGGCGGGAAGACAGGCATACATGCGTGGAGTACCTTACAAAAGCTTCCTTTGGAAGCTGGAAAGCCTTCCACACAGGCTCCATCAGTGACACCGCCCATATGTGAGGACTGATTCCTGCTGTTCTCAGAGAACACCTGCTACAGGTGAGTAACCACGCTTTCTCTGATTAGTCTTAAATATGCTACACTGTAGCTTCATTGCTTGTCTTCTAGTCTTTCTACTTTTTGAAGGAGTAAACCAATTAATCTATGGGTTCCACTCCATTTATTATTTTGTAGACCTATATCATATCTCCTCTCAGCCATCTCTTTTCTAAGTTGAAGAACCCTAACCTTTTAAGCCTGTACTTGAAGGGTTATCCTTCCATCCCCTGTATCACTTTTGTTGCTCTTTTCTCTACCTTTTCTAATTCCGCTATATCCTTTTTATGATATGGTGACCAGAATGGCACACAGTATTCAAGGTGCAGTTGCACCATGGAACGATACAGAGGCATTTATAATATCCTTTGTTTTATTCTCCATTTGTTTCCTTATGATTCCTAGCATTCTATTTGCTTTCTTGGCCGCCGCTGCACACTGAGCAAAGTGTTATGACGTATTATCCATGATGACACCCAGAGCCTTTTCCTGAGTGGTGGTTCCTAATGTGAAATCTTGCATCGTGTAATTATAGTTTGGGTTGTTCTTTCCTAGATGCATAACTTTGCACATGGCCACAGTAAATTTAATCTGCCATTTGAACATCCAGTCTTCCAGTTTATCAAGGTCCTCTTGCAATTTTTCACAATCTTCTTGTGTTTTTTTTTCATTTGATATGTTTTTTATTGAATATTACTTAAACACTACATAAAACACATCCACATAAAGTTTTCTTTAAACAGAATAAACCAAAAATAAATTAACATAGAAGAAAATATAAAAAAGGAAACAACTTCAGAAAAACCCAAAGTCCACATAATGGAGAACACATTTTAAATCTAATTCATCCAGTTATTACTAATAGACCCTTTTTACTTCAGCCCAACCCACAGCAGAATTATTTATCACTAACAAACCTCTCCAGATGCAATACTTCTGTAAAGATATATTTAGACCCTGAATACAACACAAGACATTTACAGGGAAACTTTAAATAAAAAGTTCTCCCAATAGCCAGAACTCTAGATTTCATTTGCAGAAATGCTTTCCTATGAAGCTGGGTGGCCTTAGCCACATTCGGAAAGATATTAATTGGATATCCACAAAACAAAAGATCTTTTTTCGGAAATTAGCATTTCAAAATAGCTAATTTCTCGGCTTCTGATTTTAGAGTGACTACAAGAGTCGCTCTTTTAGAAACCTTGTCTAGAAAAGACTGAAAATTGAGTCAAATCCAGACTATCCAAATATACCTGTTCACCCGACTCCCCCCCCCCCCACCAGACTCAAGGACACTATGAGGGAGATAATATAAAGAAGTGACAATAGAGTAATCAAAAGCAGAAAACAATAATGCCTCCTTTATATATTTCCTTAAAAGCTCAAGTGGGGAGAGCAAGCGAATGACAAGAAAATTAAAAAAACGCAAGTTTCTAGCTTGAGCCCTATTTTCCAACATTTCCAACTTTGTGTGTAATATTTGACTATCCCTAATAAATGTATCTGATACCACCTGCATTCCACCAACAGCAAACTCTAATCTAGAGAAACTCTCATCCAGACCAGAGATCCGTATTCCATGCAGCTGTAAAGTTTTAACAGCACCCTGAGAGAGACTACACAGCTGAGTCACAGCTTAAGTATCCCCTCCATTTGAGTAACAGACAGCCAAACATCCTTAAAAGAAATATCAACCCCTGCCAAGTCAACCGAAACCATATCCGCAGCTGCGGGCATGGAAACAGGGACTGGAAGGGGTAACATCATATTGAAAGAAACAGACATCGAGTGCGTCGCTTCCCGAACTTGTGGGGTAGAGGTGGTAGAGGGAGAACCCATCACCCCTGAAGCGAAGTCGTCCAACTCACTGACCATGTACTTCATTAGATTGGGGGGGGGGGGAGGAGTACGCAACCCCAAACTGAGGCTTGTGCAGATGAAACAGTTTCCGCAGTCACTGGGGCTGACTTCTCAGTACTCTCAACATGCATACCCATTGGTCCTTGTATGACTTGTACTGCAGCAGGTGCTTTGGCCTTGGCTTTTCGCTTTCCCATTACAGAACAGCCAGACACAGCAAAGGAAACCCACAGACTTCCTCAGGCGCTCCAAAGGGGCTCCCAAGCAGCAGGACGTGCCACGTGGGTCACGCCCCTTCGGGCATGTGCCCATGGCCACACGCCCGTGGCTGCGTCCCGTGGCTGTAGCCAGTTTTAATCCTCAGTTGCAAGGAGGGAGGAGCTCTGAAAACTGGCATGCCCAGGTGGAATTGGGACACAGGTGATTAGCGTTACCAGGCAAGATAGATCCAAAATGTGTTTCCCAATCCTCTTGTGTTTTAACATCTTTGAATAATTTTGTCATCTGCAAATTTGATCACCTCACTCATTATTCCCATTTTCAGGTCATTTATGAATATGTTAAAAAACAGCAGACCCAGCACAGTTCCCTGGGATATTCCACTATTCACCTTTCTCCTTTGAGAAAATTAGCCATTTAGCCCTACTCTCTGCTTTCTATCTTTTAACTGGTTTTAACTGGTTCCTGATTCACAATAGTACACTGCCTCCTATCCCTTGACTTATTAATTTTGCTAAGAGCCTCTTATGAGGGACCTTGTCAAAGGGTTTCTGAAAATCCAGGTACACTATATCAACCGGCTCACCTTGGTCTACCTGTTTATTCAAACCTTCAAAAACAAATATAACAGATTAGTAAGACAAGACTTTCCTTGGCTAAATCCACATTGGCTTTCTCCCAGTAAACCATGATTCTCCAGGACCAAGCAGGAAGTCAGTCCTCACTTATGGGTGACGTCGGCGCCGACGGAGCCCTCGCGGAGCAATTTTCCCCCAGCTTTCAAAGAAAGCCTTTGGGAATTGCAGCGCGCATGCGCGGTCCTCTTCCCGCCCAAGGGTGCCATCTTAGCCAGTCTTCTTTTTTCCGCGGAGCCCTACAGACGTCCCCGTCTTGTCCCCGCGAAAAAGTCGATATTTCTTCATTATTTTATTCTTTTTCCTTCGGTTCGACGCCGATCTTTTTCCCGCCCGGACTCGCGACGCCGGTCACGAGTCCTCTTCCTTTTTTTCGGTTTTTCTGACTTTGTCAGCTTTCGTTTTCGATTTTTCCCTGGCAGCCCGGTCCTTTGACCTCGCAGGGGCCCTTTTTCCCCCGATGGCTGCCAGTGGTTTTAAGCGGTGTGGTCAGTGTGACCGAAATATGTCACTAACTGACACACACGACTTTTGCCTCCGCTGCCTGGGCCCGGATCATGAGGAACTGATCTGTGGGCCCTGCGGCAAAATGTCCTCCAAAGCGTTGAGAAGTCGGCGGCATCAGCGTGATAGGATCTTCGCTGACCCCAGCCGTACCCGGACCTCGTCGGAGGCCTCCGCGTCCAAAGGCTCCAGCTCGGACCGTCGCCGGAGTTCCTCCGACCGGGGTTCTCCCTCCGGGGACCATCGTCGGAAGGTGAAACCCGCGAGGGCGGCGTCGGTGGACGCTCCTGGTTCCGCGAGGGCCAGGTCGCATAGCCCCGACAGCCGCCCCGGGTCCTTGGAGAAGGAGCACCTCACGAAGCGACCTCGCCTGGAGTCAGAGATGCCTGCTCGGGTAAGTCCTGTGGTCCTTCTGGACTCGCCTCCACGACAGCCGACGTCGGGCCCGACACCGTCGGGGCCCGAGTCGGGGGCTGCTGGGTCACCTGAGCTCGGACTCAGGTTGACGGCCTTGGAGAGCAGACTGTCTGCCTTCATGGACCAGCAGCGGGCACTGCTCGCTGGCCTCGCTGGCGCCGCTGCCCCGACCGCCGGGACGTCGACGTCCAAGTCGACCCCGGAGACCGAGCCGATCCTCGAGTCGATGCGAACTCGAGTCGATCCTCGGTCGAGGTCACCCTCGGCCTCCCGTTCGGGACCGAGGTCGCCGACGCCGACTCCCTCGGCGTCGGGGCGGCAGGCGCCGCGCCCTGCCCGGGCCGACCCCACCGAGTCCTCGTCGGAGTCGGTCTGGGAGTCTGAAGAGGAAGAGTCGCCTGATTCTTTCCGGACTCGGTGTGTCCCCTCGGACTCACCGGAGTCCGAGCCTCGGAAGCAGTCCCCCCCGGAGGATGCCCGGTTCTCGGACTTCGTCAGGGATATGGCCAAGGCTTTGGCCTTCCCTGCGGACCCCGAGGAGGAGCCTCGAGCCGAAGAGCTCGACACCCTCCAGTATGACT
This sequence comes from Ichthyophis bannanicus, assembly GCA_033557465.1. NCBI lineage: Eukaryota > Metazoa > Chordata > Amphibia > Gymnophiona > Ichthyophiidae > Ichthyophis > Ichthyophis bannanicus. Next base: position 169,228,514 of record CM066040.1, on the reverse strand, counting down.
CTCCCGCAAGGGAACACTTTACTGTACCGGTTCCTCCTATGCTGGAACGACTACTCTTCCGCATGTGGGAGAGTCCGGCCTCCTCGCCGGTCCTGAGCAAGCGGGTCGATTCTATCTATCGAGTCCGCAAGAGCCCTGGCTTTCAAAAGGCACAGCTACCACACCATTCCATGGTAGTGGAATCGGCCATGCATCGTCTTAAGAGCCAGAAGATGCACTCCTCGGTGCCTCCTGGCAGGGAGGCCCGTAACCTGGATGGCCTTGGTAAGAAGTGTTTCCAGGGCTCTATGCTCGCATGTCGTGTCCAGACTTACCAGCTATACATGGGCATGTATCTCCGAGATCTGGCTAAAGAGCTAGCCGGATTCTCCGCTGGTTTGTCCGAGGAACCCTTGCGGAGGTTCCTGGCCTTGTCCACTGGCATTCGGGAATGCTCAAAGTTCATGTCCCGAGCAGCCTATGATGGCTTTGAAGCATCGGCTCGAGTGGCCGCAGCCGGCATCGGTGCCCGCCGACAGGCTTGGCTTCAGTCATCAGACCTTGAGCCCTGGGTGCAGGACAAGTTGGTCGATGTCCCCTGCCGAGGCGAAAACCTCTTTGGCAAGCCCATGGCTGAAAAGGCTGCACAAATTGAGACTGAGACTCTCACCAGGACCAGGCTTTCTAGGAAGACCTCTGCCCCTTCCCAGAAAAAGAAGGGCTCGGGGAAAAAGTCCTTTTACCCGAGGAAGGCGGCTGCCTACAAACAATACCCCCATTATCAGGCCCCTGCAGCTCCCCAACAGGGCCAGCAGGCCAAGGGACGGGGTAACGGGTCCCGTAGGCAGCAAGCCCCCAAGCCTGCACCACCAGCCCCTGCTCAGCAGGGTGGGGGTTTTTGACTCACTGAGCATAGCCTCTCCCCCCCCGCTGGTTCCTCCCAGCACCGGAGGCCGGCTGGTTCACTTCGCCCACAGGTGGTCCAGCATCACCTCAGATGCCTGGGTGCTTCAAGTCGTGCGAGAAGGCTATCTTCTCCACTTCCACCAGGTCCCTCCCTCCTTTTTTCCGGGAGAACCTCCACGACCCCCTCTGCACAGGGAATTACTCCTTCAGGAGTTAGCAGGTCTTCTACAGGAACAGGCGGTGGAATCTGTGCCCCACCACCTGAAAGGTCAAGGCTTTTACTCCAGGTATTTTCTGATTCCAAAGAGAACAGGAGGCCTCAGACCCATCCTGGACCTGCGCAACCTCAACAAGTTCCTCGTGCGAGAGAAATTCAAGATGCTTACCCTTGGAATCCTTCTGCCCTACCTCCAGCAGGGAGATTGGCTATGCTCCTTGGATCTAAAGGATGCCTATACGCACATCCTCATCCACCCAAGCCACCGACAATACCTAAGGTTTGTGGTGGCAGGAAATCATTACCAGTACCGGGTACTGCCCTTTGGCCTGTCCTCCGCACCGCGAGTCTTCACAAAATGTCTCGCGGTGGTGGCGGCCCATCTCCGGCTTCACGGCCTCTATGTCTTTCCGTACCTCGACGACTGGCTCATCAGAGCAGCGTCCGCTCTGGAGGTCACCAACGCCACGCGCCGCACGGTGACTCTTCTGCAGCACTTGGGCTTTGTTATAAACTTCGCAAAGTCCACTTTGCTCCCCTCACAGGATCTCGAGTTCATCGGCGCAAGGCTGCACACTCCTCAGGCACGAGCGTACCTACCGCTCGACAGGGCTCTACGGCTCATGGACCTAGCCGACCGTTTTCGCAGCCAGCCCCTGGTCTCCGCCAGGCGCTTCCTGAGACTACTCGGCCATATGGCTTTCACCGTCCATGTGACCCCCAATGCCCGCCTGCATATGCGGCCTGCTCAATGGTGTCTCCGCCAGCAGTGGCGACAAGCCACAGGCGGCCTAGCAGACCTCGTGCGCGTCTCCGAGCCGCTGATCTCGTCTCTCCGGTGGTGGCTTCAGCAGCCGAACCTGATCTACGGAATGCCTTTCCAGTCGCCTCAGCCGGCCCGGGTGCTGACAACAGATGCATCCCTCCTGGGCTGGGGAGCGCATTGCCAAGGGGCACGCACTCAGGGCCTCTGGACCACGTGGGAGTCTGCTCAGCAGATCAACTTTCTGGAGCTCAGGGCGATCCGCCTGGCTCTCAAGGCCTTCTCCCACCTGACTTCTCACCAGTCCGTCCTTGTCCAGACGGGCAATCAAGTTGCCATGTTCTACGTGAACAAACAGGGGGGCACGGGCTCCTTCCTCCTCTGCCGGGAGGCACAGAAGCTCTGCTCTTGGGCCGTCAGTCACGGCATTCTCCTCAAGGCAGTTTATCTCCCAGGCCAAGAGAATTACCTGGCGGACAAACTCAGCAGGATCCTCCAGCCGCACGAGTGGCGTCTGGATCCCTTGGTAGTTCAGAAGCTCTTTCTAAAGTGGGGCCTCCCCACGATGGATCTCTTTGCCAGTCCTCACAACCGGCAACTTCCTCGCTTCTGCTCTCGTCAGCCACACCCCCTTCGGGTTGCGGCGGACGCTTTCCTACTCTCATGGTCGGGGAGCCTTCTGTACGCTTTCCCTCCCATCCCGCTAGTCTCTCGGACTCTTTTCAAGGTTCTCCGAGACAAAGCCCTCATGATCCTGGTGGCCCCTCGCTGGCCCAGACAGCCGTGGTTTCCGCTCCTGCTGCAATTAGCGGTGGAGGATCCATTCCCTCTGGGGTTACAACCAGATCTCCTCACTCAGGATCAGGGGTCTCTGCTACACCCCAACCTCAGGTCTCTCAACCTGATGGCCTGGCTGCTGAGAGGGTAGTCCTCGCTCCCCTTCTCCTGCCGGCAGAGGTGGAGGAGGTCGTCCTAGCTTCTCGGCGACCTTCTACCCGCAAATGCTACGCCCTTAAATGGCGTCGCTTTTCCGTTTGGTGTGGCCAACAGTCTCAGGATCCCTTCTCCTGCCCGGTGTCGGTGATCCTGCAGTACTTGCTCTACCTCTCTAATCTGGGACTTAAGTCCAACTCCGTCAAAGTTCACCTCAGTGCTCTTTCAGCACATCATGTGCCGGTGGATGGCAGACCTCTTTCCAGCGACCCTCTCGTAGCGAGGTTTCTCCGAGGTCTCCTTCTACTTAAACCACCTCTGCGCCCGCCAGCGCCTGACTGGCACCTGAATGTGGTTTTGCAGCGGATCACCTGTCCGCCTTTTGAACCTATGGCTACCTGTTCTCTCTCTCCGTTTTCTGTCTTGGAAAACACTGTTCTTGATAGCCCTCACTTACGCTAGACGCGTAAGTGAATTGCAGGCCCTCGTGTCTGATCCCCCTTACACTCGGTTCTACAAGAATAGGGTAGTCCTACGGACTCACCCAAAATTTCTTCCCAAAGTGGTCTCCCCTTTTCACATCAATCAGGAGGTGGTACTTCCAACCTTCTTTCCCAGACCACACTCCAGCCGAGCTGAAACGGTCCTTCATACCCTGGACTGTAGAAGGGCTTTGAACTTCTACCTTGACCGTACGCGGGAGCACCGTAAAGCTGCTCAGCTTTTTGTGTCTTTTGACCCCAATAAATTGGGGCTCCCGGTCTCCAAGCGTACTCTGTCCATCTGGGTTGCGGACTGTATCTCTTGGGCTTATGGGGCAGCCGGACTCTCCTTAGAAAGTCGAGTCACGGCTCATTGCGTTCGGGCAAAGGCTACGTCAGTGGCTTACCTCCGCTCTGTTCCGCTGGCAGACATCTGCCGGGCCGCTACTTGGTCTTCGAGCCAGACTTTTGCGGTCCATTACTGTCTCGAGAGGGAGTCCCGCAGGGACAGTGCTTTCGGACAGGCAGTCCTCCGTAATCTCTTTGAGGTCTGAGCAACTCCTACCCTCCATCCTGGATGTGGGCTACCGGTGGGTGATAATTCAGCGAAGATTCTTTCCTTCTGTGCTGCTGAGCTAGAGGGAGCTCATTTTTGTGCTTAGGGTCTCCGGTAGCCTTGAGCTTGGGAGTCCCATAAGTGAGGACTGACTTCCTGCTTGGTCCTGGAGAAAGCGTAGTTACTCACCTGTAACAGGTGTTCTCCAGGAGCAGCAGGAATCAGTCCTCACTACCCTCCCTCCTCCCCTTGGAGTTGCAGTCGTCTGCTTATGTTCTTTTTGCAAATTTTTTATGCTGTCTTTTTTAGCTATGTCATCTGACTGGCTAAGATGGCACCCTTGGGCGGGAAGAGGACCGCGCATGCGCGCTGCAATTCCCAAAAGCTTTCTTTGAAAGCTGGGGAAAATTGCTCCGCGAGGGCTCCGTCGGCGCCGACGTCACCCATAAGTGAGGACTGATTCCTGCTGCTCCTGGAGAACACCTGTTACAGGTGAGTAACTACGCTTTATCTACACGTTCAGTAATTTTATTCTTTATAATGGTTTCTATCATTTTGCCCAATACCGATATCGTGCTCTCACCGGTCTGTAGTTTCCAGGATCCCCCCCTGGAATCTTTTTTAAAAATTGGCATTACATTGGCCATTCTCCAATCTTCAGGTACTACAGATGATTTTAATGATAGTTCACAGATTAGTAATAGTAGGTCTGCAATCTCATCTTTCAGTTCATTCAACACCCTTGGTTGTATACCATCTGATACAGGTGATTTGCTACTCTTCAGTTTATCAAATACTTGTAATGCATATTCCTGGTTTAACGATATTTCTTTGAATTCTTCCTTTAAATACTATTGCAGACATGGGTAACTTCCCTATATCTTCTTTAGTAAAGACCGAAGCAAAGAATTTCTTCAGTCTCTCCCCTATGGCCTTTGTCCTCCCTTTGCACACCTTTTACCCTGCTATCATCCAATGGTCCAACTGACTCTCTCAGAGGTTTATGCTATGATTGTACTTGAAAATGTTTTTATTATACGTTTTTGCTTTCATGGCAAGTTTTTTTTGAAAATCTCTCTTTACCTGCCTTTTAATGTCTTGCTTCCAAATTGCCAGTGCTTATGTTTCCCGTTTTCATCATTTGGCTCTGCCTTCCATTTCCTGAAAGATTCTGTTTTTGCTACAACAGCCTCTCTGACCTTACCTTTAAACCATGCTGGCAGTTTTTGGGCATTCCTCCCAGTTTTCTTAAAGCATGGAATACATCTGGTCTGGGCTTCCAAGATAGTATTTTGAAACACCACCCATGCCTGATGTAAATCATTAACCTTTGCAGCTGCTCCTTTTTGTTTTGTCTTAACTATTTTCCTCATTTTATCATAGTCCCCCTTTTGAAAGTTAAAAGATACTGTGAGTTTCCTTGCCTCCTTCTTCAGTTTATTAAATCAAATGCAATCATGCTATGATGACTGTTGCCAAGTGGCCCCAACACCCTTATCTCTTGCACCAGATCCTGTGTTCCACTAAGGACTAGGTCCAAAATGGCTTCGCCTTTTATCAGATCATGAACCAGCTGCTCCAAGAAGGTCATCATATATTTTATCTAGAAACTTTATCTCCCTAGCATGCCCTGCTATGACACTGACCCAGTCGATACCGGGGTAATTGAAATCACCCATTATTACTGTTGTAACGTTTGCTAGCTTCCCTGATTTCTCTTAGCATGTCATCATCCATCTGTTCATTCTGGCCAGGTGGTTGGTAGTACACCCCCACTGCCATCGCCTTGCCCTTTTTCACAGGGGTTTCTATCCATAGAGATTGAAAGCTTTGGAGAAGTACCTGGAGGAAAGGTCCATAAACCATTATTAAAGGGGACTCAGGGAATCCACTGCTTGCCCCAATACAAGCATTGTGGAACCTGTGTCTTTTGGGGAAACTGCTAGTTACTTGTGACCTAGATTGGCCACTGCTGGAAACAGGATACTGGGCTTGATGGACCTTGGTCTGACCCAGTATGGCCTATCTTATGTTTTTATGATTCTACAATGTATTTTGTTTCATGCAAAACCTTAATCCTGGGTGACTCAATGACCTCTCTCACATAGAGCACAACCCCTCCACCAATTTGGTCTGCTCTATCATTGCAATATAGTTTGTATCCAGGTATCTCAGTGGATCCAGAAGGGCTTGAGAGGAAAGAAAGTCAAGGCAATGGCATTGAACTACATTCAAGTAGTTTAGAAATGAAGGGGAGGAGGGAGATGGGTCGATAATTAGAAGGACAGGTAGGGGCTAGTGAGAGTTTCATGAGGAGAGGTGTAACCACAGCATACTTAAAGGCTGTAGGAGGAGGTCACGTGATGCGTGAGTGAGCGCGGACGCTTCCCGCTCGCTCTGGGGCAGCCACAGCAAGTAATCTGCAAAATACCTAATTTAATTTCATAAAATTCCCCCCCAGCCTCTGCCAGTGTCTACGTGATTGCGGGCTGCTCACGGTGGGCTACAGTGCAGACCTGCAATGCCGCTCGCGCCGAAGAGAGAGCGGGAGAGACTTCCCAAGGCCGGGCCCTCCGCGTCGGCACTGCAGCAGCCGTCCTCGCCGGGCGAAGACAGCATAGATTCGGCCCCGGCAGAGTTGGCTAAGGAGGTGGTTAAGCTGCTAGACCCGAAGTTCGACCTGCTCCTGAAAAAGCTCAACGGAGTGGAGGAATCCCTGGCAGATTTCGGCAAGCGGGTCGATGAGCTGGAGCATCGGGTCGCCAGTATAGAGGAGGAGGAGGGTAATCGCGATAGAGAACTGGCCAAGCACAAGCAGCTACTACAGGAAATACAACAAAAACTGGACGACCTGGAAAACCGCTCAAGCGCAATAACCTGTGGCTCATCGGTATCGGAGAGGAGAAAGCTGACCGGGAACTACTACCCTTTTTGGAGACCTGGCTGCCAGAGGCCTTAGGGCTGGATGACCTGCGGGGCCACTTTAAAATCGAGCGAGCGCACCGCCTCGGGACACGCCGAGAGGGGGGAGACCGGCCCAGAGCGGTGATTCTGAGAGTTCTCAACTTTCAGCACAAGTCCTTGATTCTACAAGCCTACCGGAAAGCTCCTGCGCTGCTGCTTGACAACCGGAAAATACTCATGTTCCAAGACTACTCGGCATCAGTAGCAGCAAAAAGGAGAGAGTTTGCGCCCATATGTGCCGAGCTGTTCCAGCGGAAGGCCCGTTTCACCTTGGCCTTCCCGGCCACGCTGCGCGTCACCATTCAGGGGAAGAACCCCACTTTTGAGCAGGCGGGCCCGGCGAAGCAGTTTGTGGCACAACTGCCTGCTACGTGAGTGGAGAGTTGGCTGATCTGGGACCCCTTTGCGGAGAGGATTGAGACTGTTGTGTGCACTGGAGGCTTGGCAGAAGGGACAGATGCCTGGCCACCCACCGACCGGCCACTCCAGCTGAGGGACCCGGTCTCTATTCTGGCCGGCTGGGGCCTGGCGGAGACCCGTGGCCTTCCTTCTTGCTTCTTTTGTAGTTTGGACTGAGTATTTGTTGTCTTTTGTCTCTTCCTTCCTTCACTAGTTGTTTAATACTTTAATAAGGTATGTAGTTTGAGATACAGAGTGCCTCGCTGGGGGGAGGTGGGGGGGATGGGGGGGTTTCGCTGTGGCTGTGGCCGCCCTGATGCATTGCTTTGACCTAGGCCTCAGTGTCGGGAACTGAGGGTTATGGTTAGAGAGGTTTTAAGAGGGTATGGGGAGCAGGAACGGCTAGGGAGCTTGGGGGAGGGGAGCGGGAAGAAGGGGGGGAGAGAGGGGGGTGGGAGGGGGCTAGGGAAGTCCAGGGATGGCGGAGTCGCCACTGGAGTGTGCCTCCCGCCAAGGCGGGCCACCTCACGGAGAGGGGACCCCCAGAATACGGGGTGGTTTTGAGTGGACGCGGGGTGGAGGCTTGGCTGCCCTGCGCTGAGAGAGTAGTGTTTTATCTACAGGCTTTGAGAGTCGAATTGCTACTGCTTCCCCCATGATCTGAAATTGGTGTCCTGGAATGTTGGGGGGATCACAACACCGGTGAAACGCACCAAAATCCTGCAAGCCTTAAAGAGAGGGAAGGCCCAAGTGGCCCTCCTGCAGGAGATGCACTTAACCGCCATAGAGCATGGCAAATTGCGCCGTGATTGGGTGGGAACGGTCCTGTCCGCATCATCAGGGAGGGCCTAGTGGTTGGGGCAAGGTACTACAGGCCGGAAGGTCGGTGGTTCAAATCCCACTAGAGGACAGCAACCTTGGGCCGGAAGGACTGGGGTTTCTAGTCCCACAGGTGCTCCTTGTGGTCTTGGGCAAGCCACTTAACCCTCCATTGCCCATGTTCCCTGTAAGTATTAGTCTATGTGTCTCATATCCCCTCGTGTTAAATGTATCCCCCAGCCGCTTTGACCCGGTGAAAAGCGGGATATAAATGCAGCTAAATAAATAAAATAAATAAAATAAATCAGACGCGAGACGCAAGGGGGTTGCCATTTTGATCCATAAGAACCTACCATGTGAGGTGTTAACGGTAGAGGAGGACCCCGGGGTCAGATACCTTTTCGCCCACGTTAAGATTCAGGGCGAGGAACTGTTTCTTGGGAATGTGTATGCCCCTAACACTTATGACCATGAGTTTTTCAAATCTATCTTGAATACGATTTTGGGGGCCCCGAAGGTTCAGGTCATTCTCGCAGGCGATTATAATTGCCCACACGACCCCCTCTTAGATCGCTATCACCCCCATCCTGGGAGGGGCTGGAGTAACAGGGGGGTGGGCTACCTCTGCAAATTGGGAGAGCTGGTTGATGTCTGGCGGGTCCTCCACCAAGGGAGCAGAGACTACACACATCTGTCGCGTGCGCACCAAACGTGGTCGCGAATTGATTATATTCTGGTGTCGAAACACTGGTTTGGGAAGGTGCTTGAGGCGGAGATAGGGCCTATTCTTGTATCCGATCATGCCATGGTCAGTATGGTCTGGCGATGTGAGTGGGCGGGACCTGGCAAATGGCTCTTCCCTAGCTATTTATGGAAAAGACCAGAGTTCCGCGACTATGTGACCCGACATTGGGCCGAATTTGTGGAATTTAACAAAGGGACAGCCAGTTCGGTGGCTTCCTTTTGGGAGGCTGGGAAGGCAGTTCTTTGCGGGCATATCATAGCTTATGTGGGCGCGGAATGGAAGAGGGTTAATGAGGAGGTGCTCCGACTGACGAGGGACCTCCGAAGGGCTAAGGACGTGGCCCTCCGACAATCTGATGGAGTCCAGGGCTACATCGAGATCCAAAAGCGGTTGAATGACTTGCTGCAGGAGCGAGCTATTCAGTCCCAGCAATACTACCTCCATCAGTTCTTCCGCTATGGCGATAGGTCAGGGAAGCTGCTGGCGAGGTTGGTAAGGGAGAGGACTGGCCCCCGAGGGGTCGCGGTGATTCGTGACGAGGAAGGAAAGCGGTACACGCGGCCTGAGGAGGTAGCGCGGGTTTTTCGCTCTTTTTATGAGAAGCTATATACATCGGAGGAGGGCGATGCGCTTCTAATGGATGAATTCCTGGAACGAGTCTCGCTCCCGAAACTCTCGGAAGAGCAAAGGGCGGTGTTGAACCACCCTATGACGGGGGAAGAAATTCAAAGGGCGATCAAAGCGGGTTCACCGCACAAGGCGCCCGGCCCGGATGGCTACTCCTACGAAGCTTATAAGATGCTAGAGCTGGCGGTGGTGCCCACGCTGGCAGCCGTGTATGATGAGGCAGCAGAGCTTGGCACCTTCCCGAGAGATATGCGTACCGCTAGCATTATACTCCTTCCAAAGCAGGGAAAGGACCCCGAAGATCCCGCTTCTTATAGGCCGATTTCGTTGATCAATGTTGATCAGAAGCTCTTTGCTTCAGTGCTAGCAGCCCGGCTCCAATTATTTCTTCCTGGACTGGTGGGTTCTCATCAGGCGGGCTTTGTTCAGGGCAGGGAGGCTTGTGTTGTTAACATTAGTAGGGTGGTGTTGGGTATGGAGCAGACCTCGCTGGCGCGAGACCCGCTGATTCTTGTCATTTTGGACTCGGAGAAGGCATTTGATAGGGTGTCCTGGCGATATATGTTTGCGGCCCTACGGAGGTTTGGCTTCCAGGGCCTATATCTGCAATGGCTGCAGGCATTGTATGCGTCCCCCCTGGCGGTGGTTGAGGACGGGGGTGTACGCTCGCCGTCCTTTTCTTTAGCGAGGGGCACGAGACAAGGCTGTCCTCTCTCCCCACTGCTGTATGTTCTGCAATTGGAGCCGCTTCTGCTCTCCTTACTTGAGTCTGCTCAGATCAGGGGCATTGAATGGCGAGATGGGAGCGTCAAACTGAGCGCCTTTGCGGACGACATTTTGCTTTGTCTCACCCGCCCGATGCAGTCTTTGCCGGCGGCGCTGAGAGTTATTGAACATTTTGGCGGGTTTTCCGGGCTTCGCATCAATCGGACGAAATCGATGGTTTTGGATGTGGATGGTCAGTCTCGTGCCTGGCAGGGTCCGTTCCCGCTTAGGTGGGCGGAGGGGCAAATCCACTACCTGGGTGTCCAAATCCCTGCGCGTATGCAGAGTCTTTATGCAGTCAATGTTCGACCCCTCCTTACCTCTACGTTGGTGAAACTGCAGAGGTGGAAAGTCCTCCCGCTCTCCTTAATGGGACGTGTAGCGCTAGTGCGAATGATCGAATGACCACGCTGGCTGTATTTGCTGAGGAATCTGCCTCTCTGGCTCCACAGACGCGATCTGCGGGAGTTATACAAACAGATCGGTCGTTTCCTATGGAAGTCACGAAGGGCGTGTATTGCGCTGGAGACGCTCATGCGCCCGGTAAGTGAGGGGGGAATTGGACTGACTTCCTTGCGAACCTATAATCTCTGCTACGTAGTGAGGCATCTGAGCGATTTAGTGGTGGGGAATGCGGAGCGGATTCCGGTAACCCTTATTGATCAATTCTCAGAGAATTGGCATAGAATGTTCTTGCTGCACTGTGGGGGGGCGATGCTACCGCAGGCCTGGAGGGCCTCATGCTATTTGCGCATGCTACGAGAGGCGTGGCGGTTCCTTTGTCGGCGTCGCGGGCTCCATTGGGGTATCACAGACTGCCTACCCCTAGTGGGTAATCAACATTTTTTGCTGGGTACCGTCAGTGGGGTGGGTAATGCCTGGTCGCAGGCGGGTATCGAGTACATCGGCCACTTACGCATGGAGACCTCGGATCAGCTGGATTCCTTTCAAATGCTGTCATGACGTTATAATCTGCCGAAAGCGACGTTTTATTATTATCTACAGGTGCGGCACTATGTGCTCAGTGTGCCCGAGAGGGCTGTGCTGTTATCTCGAGATCATAGTCTGTGGTCCGTGATGGTGAAATTTCAGGAGAGTACCGCCGCCAGGAAGCTGAAGGAGGATTTGGCTCCTGCTGGGAATGGGGCGGGATTGCTCTCTTTGGTGGAGCGCTGGAGGAAGGACGGGATGGCAGATCTTACGGTGGAACTGGTGGGGGCAGCATTTCGACGGGTGCGGGAGCTCTCGGAAGCGGTGCGCTATCGGGAACTGCAATTCAAGCTGGTATGGCGAGCCTACATTTCTGAGGTTGGAACGTGTAGGATGGGACTGCTGACGTCGGATGTGTGTGGTCTCTGTAAGCGGGAGGTGGGCACACTACTGCATCGTTTTTGGTCCTGCCCCGTTATCCAAACTTTCTGGGAGGCGGTGGGGACCAAATTGGCCTTTTGGGTGGAGGGGAGGATAGAACTTCACCCTTTATGATGCCTGTTTCATGTGGCGCCTCCTGGGACCCAGGGGTCAGCGGCGCAATGGCAGCTCTATGAGAAGAGTTTCCTGGTGGCTAAGCAGTCCATCTTGCGTCATTGGTTGTCAGAGGGGGGCCCAGTTCTAAGGGAATGGGAGGGGCAGCTAGGCAAACTACTGCGTATGGAACGTAGAACGGCCCGGATTCTTGGGGATAAAGCCTGGTCACGATTTCAACTTGTTTGGGCGCCCTTGCTACATGCCCCGGACTTTAACACCGGGGAGGAGCAGGAGTAGGATTGATATGTTCAAGGCGGGACCTACCTGGAGGAGGGGGGCTGCAGGGGGGCACTTTTGGGAGACGAGCTGTGGGTGGTAGGTTTGGAGGTCATCCCTGGCCAAGGGGAGGGAGGGGTGGGGGAGCTAGGGAGAGGGTGGGGTGGGGTGGGACGGAGAAGGGGACGGAGGGGTTGGACGGGGGAGGGGGGGGAGCTCTCTTGAGATCCTTAGGCTTGTCAATAGTTGGACAGGCGGAACTGTCCCGAATGTGTTCTTTGCTTTCCTATGCCACTCAGGGGGGGGACCTTGATAGTTGTGTTATGCATTAGTCTGAGTTCTTTCCCCTGCTTTCGGGGTAGTTGGTTGCACTTCTGTTTCAATAATTGTTGTTGTGATTTCTGAGTGTTCCTATCAACGACCTATTCGAAGGTCCGACATAATGTTCACCTTATATGAAAACAATAAAAATGATTTTACATAAAGGCTGCAGGAACAGTTGCAGTGGAAAGTGACAGGTTGAGAATATGAGAGGTGGAAGTAGCTATTTAGCATTCAGAATCAAACTCTGAATGCTAAATAGCTACTTTTCTATCAGGCTGAAATGGATTGGAAATTGAAAAGAGATGTTTATTGAACAATGCAGTCATTCGTATCCTTGCCTATAGTCTTCCGAAAGCCCACAAAGCACCAGCATATTTTTTTCTTGATGTATTCAGCCAGCAAAACACAATAAATTGATTTCTGGGCTTTTTCATGTGTAATTAAGACTATGTAACATGGTAAACCTTTTTTAATTTTTTGTTTTATTTGTGCATCAGGAGCTTGTCCGAAAAGGGATACCTCATCACTTTAGAGCAATAGTTTGGCAACTTTTATGCAATGCTCAAAACATGCCAATAAAGGACCAGTATTCAGAACTTTTGAAAATGACCTCACCGTGTGAAAAGCTGATCAGAAGAGACATTGCAAGGACATACCCTGAGCACGACTTCTTCAAAGAAAAAGACAGTCTTGGTCAAGAGGTTTTATTCAATGTAATGAAAGTAAGTTAGATGAAAGCTTTGTGGAAATGCATTTTAGAATATGCATCCAAATGGGGAGGCTGAATGAGAAGCAGAAAGAGAAATGGAACATTTTCACCATGAGTGAGGATTAATTTCCATTTATGAGGTATTTTGTAAAACAATGCCATTATCTTACTGTTCAAAATATATTATTTCTGCAAGTTGTATGAGCTATTTTTTATGTTCAGAACTTTTTATTGAAATTACAGACATAAAAAGATCCCCATCCATATCACACAACATAACAACAAAAGATTCAATACGATCAAATATGGAGAGTATCCCTGAATACACTTTTTAAATCCACATCATTTTGAGCATTTATCACTGAAACCTACCATTGTCCAAATCAAAAGGAAACTGATCCCATTAAACAGCATTATAGAAAATAAACCAGGAATACCGGACCTCTTCATGACCTAGTATACAGCACCTTAAGTCCCATTGAATTAGACAAAACCACAGTGTTGTTAAAACGTCAGTCAACCGTCACAACCCTTCCTTCACTCCTCCCAAATTCAGCTAAAATTTAAGAGAGAACTGCATGCTCGAGTAGGCAAAATCACCCAGTATGGCTCCCACACCCTCTGAAAACGCAGCCATGCATTCTTACGCTCTTTCACCTTGTTTCAAAATACATATCTCCAGGAACAAGCAGGAATGTAGTCCTCACATATGGGTATCATCGGTAGCGGCGGAGCCTGCGCGGGAACGCTCCCCAGCGTCCAATTAGAAAGCTTTTGGGAGCATCCCACAGCGCCTGCGTGCTGCCTTCCCCAACTGTCTGTCTCCAGTTCTTCATTTTCCACGGAGCCAGCAGGTCGTGTTCCTGTCACCGCAGAAAATTTTCCTTCTTTTTTGTGGTCGCGTCTGCCTTCCTCGACGCTTTACCGGTACCGCCGGTTTTCTTTCTTTTCTTTAAAAAAAAAATTATTAGTACTTTTCCCATTTTTTCCAGGTGCATGTGCCATTTTGGGCCTTAGGCCCAAGATTTTTTCCATAATGGAAAAACCCTCCTCGGGTTTTAAAAAGTGCACCAAGTGTGGTGGTACCATCTCCGTCACCGACACCTGTGAGTGCTGTCTGAAATGTTTAGGGTCCTGACCATTCCATCTCGGAGTGTATGGCCTGTGCCATGATGTCCAAGAGAGGTCGACAGAACCGAGCCGCCAAGCTCAGTACCCTGTTTCCCTTTGATGCAGCCTCGGTGGCATCGATGTCTTCCAGGGCTTCGTCTTCCTCCCGTGGATCTCAGGTAACTAAACATAAGTCTAGCCGGTCCTCAAAGGGTAGATCTCCTCCTAAGCATTGAGATGCCTCTGGTGTTGCCCTTGATGATTCTACACCTGCCAAATTGCCCCGGCGGGAGGCTTCGGCTTCCAAAGCATTATCGGGGCTCCAGGATGTTCTCGAGGCCTCGACCTTGGCAGAACTACTGGTGCCATGCTCTGGGGTACCGGCGGTCTTTTCCGGTACCGACATCCAGGCATCGGCAGCGTTGATAGACCAGAGAGTCCTGGCTATTGAGTGCAGTCTGGCAGCTCTCCTTGCGGCATCGACACCCTCGGAACCGCGTCAGACTTTTCAACCGGTACCAGCATGACTCCGGTATCGATACCGATAGCATCGACATCGATGTCCGCATTGCCGATACCCAGTCATCCGATGCCTTCCGGTACCGATATTCTGGTACCGATTACTCCCGGTACCGACTTCGGTCGGTACGGGTATCAGGCTCTTCAAGAGCATCCTGACAGAAGGTACTTCGAGTCCTCAGAGGAATCTGAGGATTCTGACAGTTCTGTCGATGCGGGAATACTTCTCTCAGAGGAGCCTTCCTCCCCTAAACGTAGGATGTCTCCTCCAGAGGACATTTCCTTTCAGGATTTCATCAGGGAGGTGGCTCGAGGTCTGTCCATTACTGTGGCACCTGAAACAGAGCCCAGAGCAAAGGAGTTGGAAATTTTACAATATCCTAAAATTCCTAAGGAGGCAGCTACCTTGCCCATCCATGAGATCTTGCATGATCTCATGTTAAGAATGTGGGAGACACCTCTTACCACCTCTCCTCATTCTCGTAGACTGGATACTCTGTATCGAGTCCCTCCTTGTCCTGGTTTCCAGAAAACTCAGCTTCCTCACCACTCTATTGTAGTGGAATCAGCTATGAGAAGGATCAAGAGTGCAAAGTGCCTCTAATCCTCCAGGACGTGAGTGCAGAACTTTGGATGCTTTTGGACGTTGTGTCTTCCAAGTTTCCATGCTTTCTGTCAGGATCAGTTCCTATAGTCTATATATGTGAATGTTCCTGAAGGAAGTCACAGGTGATTTAGAGGCTTTGAGTCTTCTGCCCAAGATGTTTCTAAATTTGTCAACCGTGCAGCTTTTGACTGTTTTGAGTGCATAAGCAGAACCTCTGCCATTGCCATAGGTGCACGTTGAATTGCTTGGCTCCAGGCATCTGATCTGGAGCTCTGGGTACAAGATAAACTGGGAAATATTCCTTGTACTGGTGAGAACCTGTTTGGTAAAGATTGGCAGGAAAAGGCCAATGAGTTGGATGCTGACAACTCCACCTTGGATAGATTATCTAAGTCCACAGCTGATCCTGCAAGAAAGAAATCTTTCAAGAAACCATTCTTTTCTAAAAAGAAAAAGTATTATCCTGCTTATTCTCAGCAGGGACGTTCTGCAGGTCAGCCTGTCAGGAAAAGTCAGCAACCACCCAAACAAAGAAAAGCAAAGACTGCTAAGCCTCAGCCGCCCCAGCAGTCTCAGCCTCCACAAGGCCTTTGACTTTCAGCTAGAGAACCTAGCCTTCCTGGCTCTCATTGGACCAGAGCCTTCCACCATTCCAGGAAGGTTGTGTCACTTTGCCCCCAGATGGGGGAAAATAACAGCAGAGCATTGGACACTCTCCATCATAAAAGAGGGGTACAAGCTTCATTTTTCAAGCATGCCCCCTCCCACAATGATAAGGCAGTTCAATTCTCCGACCTCCCTCATCAACATGTTAGGTCAGGAGGTCACTATGCTTCTTGCCCAAGGGGCAATAGAAGAAGTACCCATCCATCAGCAGGGTACAGGGTTTTTCTCCCTCTATTTCCTTATCCCAAAGAAAACAGGGTGATACAGAACTATCTTAGACCTCAGACCCATGTTCTCATCCATCCAACTCACAGAAGGTTCCTTCGGTTCCTTTTTCAAGAAAAGCACTACCAATACAGGGTGCTTCCATTTGGCCTGGCCTCAGCACCAAGGGTGTCCATGAAATGAATGGCTGTGGTAGCAGCATTTCTCTGCACTCTAGGCATATTAGTCTTCCCCTACTTAGACGACTGGCTTATTCTAGCCCCAACAGAGTCAGAGGCCAGGACTTCTCTATCCTGCACAATGCGTATCCTTCAGTATTTGGGTCTGGTAATAAGCATCCCAAAATCCAGTCTAACTCCCACTCAGTCTTTAGAGTTCATAGGAGCTTTGCTGGATACCAGAAAGGCAAGGGCCTATCTCCCCCAGGCCCGTTGCCTTCGCATGGTGCAGTTAGCTTCTCAAGCAGTGCTAAAACCTCATCTCACTGCCCGAGAGATGCTACAACTGCTAGGCCAGATGGCATCTACTGTGCATGTGGTTCCCTATGCTCGCCTCCATATGAGGGCAGCTCAGTTGACTTTATCCACTCAATGGACCCAGGCATCAGGATGCCTGTCAGACAAAATAGCAAACACAAGTCGCCTTATTTTATCCCTCCAATGGTGGAAGTCCACTCAAAACCTGTTGCTAGGGTCCCCTTTTCAACAACCATTACCCCAGGCAACTCTCACAACAGATGCTTCTCTGATGGTTTGGGGAGCTCATCTGCAAGACCTCTCCACCCAAGGCACCTGGTCTCCACAGGAGACTCATCTACATATCAATCTCTTGGAGCTCAGAGCAATCTTCCTTGCTCTTTGAGTGTTCCACACCCTGCTCAGCTACAAGACAGTCCTCATTCATACGGACAATCAAGTAGCCATGTTCTACGTGAACAAGCAGGGGGTAACAGGCTCTCTGTCACTTTGCAACGAAGCTTTGTTACTATGGGCCCTTGCCAGAGAGCATCAAATTCATCTCCTGGCAGTGTATCTTCCAGGCATACAAAACTCTTGGGCAGACAGACTCAGTCGAGTTCTGCTTCCACACGAGTGGTCTCTGCATGCATACAAGGTGGCCAAGATTTTTCAAATTCGGGGAACCCCGAACATAGACCTCTTTGCAAGTCCGTGGAATGCCAGACTTCCCTGGTTCTGTTCCAGAATTCCGGCTCAGGGGGCTCAGGCCACGGATGCTTTCCTTCTTTACTGGGGTCAAGACTTCCTGTATGCCTTTCCACCCATTCCCCTAATTCCCAAAACCCTGTTCAAGCTTCAGAGAGACAGAGGCCATATGATTCTCATAGCTCCACATTGGCCACAGCAAGTGTGGTACCCTCTGCTTCTACATCTCTCTCAAGCTCCCTCCCTGGAGTTAGGGTCTGCTCCAGATCTCCTATCTCAGGAGGACGGAATGTTATGGCATCCCAATCCCCAGTCTTTACATCTGAGGGCTTGGTTGCTGAAGGCCTAGATCTCCATGATCTTAACCTCCCTCAGCAAATAAAGAATATCCTTTATGCTTCCAGGAAGCCTTCCACAAGACGCTCTTATGCTTTCAAGTGGAAAAGGTTTACCATATGGTGTTCGCAAAAGGGTCTTAACCCCATTGCCATACCTCTAGAATTATTACTGGAGTATCTCCTTCATTTATCCAATGCAGGACTTAAGACTGACTCAGTGAGGGTCCATTTGAGTGCCATTGCAGCTTCCTTCAAACCCCTAAATGGAGCCTCCCATTAAGCCACCTCCTGTGGCATGGGACTTAAATTTTGGTTCTTGTTCAGCTCATGAAGCCACCTTTCGAACCCTTAGCTACTACCTCCTTGAAATTCCTTTCTTGGAAAGTTATTTTTCTCATTGCAATCACATCAGCACGTCGCATCAGTGAGTTGCAAGCACTAGTAGCTGATCCACCTTATACAAGGTTCCATCATGACAAGGTAGTCCTTAGGACTCATCCACGCTTTATGCCAAAGGTGGTCTCGCCCTTTCATCTAAACCAAGCGGTCTACCTACTGTGTTCTTTCCAAGGCCTCATGCATCAAATGCAGAAAGGAACCTTCATACTTTGGACTGTAAAAGAGCTTTAGCCTTTTACTTACAAAGAACACAGCAACATAGAAAGTCCTCTCAACTCTTTGTTGCTTTTGATCCTTCTCATTTGGGACTTCCAGTCTCCAAGAGAACACTATCCAACTGGATTGCTCAGTGTATATCCTTTGCTTATCAGAGTAAGAATCTTCCTCTGGAGGGCCATGTCACAGCTCACAATGTGAGAGCCATGGCAGCTTCAATGGCTCATCTGCACTCTGTGTCTATCGACGACATCTGTCGAGCAGCCACCTGGGCCTCGGTTCATACCTTCACAGCCCATTACTGCTTGGACAAGGACTCCCGCTGGGGTGCCTTGTTTGGTCAGGCTGTTCTCCAACACCTGTTCCATACCTAATCAACTCATACCCACCATCCCTGTTTGGGTGCCAGAGATCCATGGGGGGAAGTGGAGCCCTTCTCAGGGGCACACAACATCTGGGGTCTCTCTCTAGCATCTAAAGCTAGGGAGTCCCCATATGTGATGACTACATTCCTGCTTGTTCCTGGAGATAGCATAGTTACTCACCTGTAACAGGTGATCTCCGGGAACAGCAGGAATTTTGTCCTCACAACCCACCCACCTCCCCTAGGAGTTGTATCTCTCTATCTATCTCTTTCCCTTTCCCTCTCTCTCTCTCTCTCTTTGTCTAAACTTTAAAACTCAACTGGAGAGAGGCAGTTGGGAAAGGTGGGAAGGCAGCACGCAGGCGCTGTGGGATGCTTCCAAAAGCTTTCTAATTGGACACTGGGGAGCGTTCCCGCGCAGGTTCCGTCAGTACCGACGATACCAATATGTGAAGACTAAATTCCTGCTGTTCCCGGAGATCACCTGTTACAGGTGAGTAACTATGCTTTACATGGCAACAGACATGTACTAGCATCTGTTCACCCTTCACTAGAGTTGTGACATCAGCAAAGTCATTAAATAATAACATAACTGACAAAGGTATCTGTTGCTAAAGATGTTCCGCAAACAATCAAGTACTTGCTGTCTAAAACACTGTACCTGTGGGACAAGCCTAAAACAAATGCTATAGAGTAACGTCAGCTGCTCCATGTTTCACACAAGAGCAATTAATTGGAAGATGAAAATGCTGTGTTCAGTGAGGTGAAATATAAGCCCGAAATAAAAATGTATACTGTTACTGTATTATAATATCAGTTTATATAGTAATACAGGTCATATAGCTGGTGAAACATGCCTGTAACGACTATATTCCTAATTCCTCAGCCCATTTGGATGCCCAAGAGAATAGATCAAAGTCAGGCTGCATAGCATGCAAAGTCCTGTAAAAGACAGAGAGCATCAAAACACCCTCATCCTCTGAACATAAATAATCTTCTAACCTTTCTTTAAAATCCTCACTAAAAAACGCAGAGGGGATTGTGCGTATGTAATGTCGCAGTTGTAAATATCAACATAAATCTCTGCAAGTTATGTGAAAAGTGGTTTGAACATTTTGAAAGGATGTAACTGCCCCTTCTGTCGTAACCATATCAGCCAACCTCTTTATCCCTTTCCAAAACTATTCACCATATGCCTTTATTTATTTATTTATTTATTAAACAAACAATTTGTATACTGCAATTTCCAAGGATCAATTGCTGTTTATAGATAACAAAAATTTTGAAGAGTGTATTAACAGCTGCATTCTCAAAGTACATGGAACAGAGAGTAACTATATACATGAGCTATATTCATGCTTTGCATGTTAGCATAAACAGAAACACAATTAAACTCAAATAACTATTTGCAGTTCATTTGGAGAGTGGAGATTTTGAGTTGGGGGGAGGGAGGGGAGAGTTACCTGAGTATTATGTTGCCCAAGAGTGCCAAAGTGGAGGGTAAATAGATACATTTTGAGGTTCTTTCTGAAGGTCTGTAGATCGTTTTGTTCTCTGAGGTGGTCAGGGAGAGTATTCCAGAGATGAGGGGCCATGTGAGAGAAGGCTTTGTTTCTAGTTATTTGTCTAGCTTTCCTAAAATCACTTGGGATCATAAATTTGTTTTTGTTTCCCTTGCGTTGTTTGTGGTTATTTTCTTTAGTGATAAGTGTGAAAAGGTATCATGGGGAAATGCGGTTGATTAGTTTAAATGTTGTAACAAGAATTTTATATTTTATGCGATTTTGTAGTGGTAGCCAGTGGAGAGCGTGGAGTGTTGGTGTAATATGTTCAGTGGATTTAGTGTTAGTGATTATTCTTGCTGCAACATTTTAAGCTAGTTGGAGGCGTTTGAAGTCCTGTTTTGTGATGCCTTGCAGGATAATATTTGCATAGTCAAGGTGTGGCGTTACAATTGCTTGTATAACTGATCTAAGGCATGAAGGTGAAGTAGAGGGCGGCATTGTTTTAAAAGTTTGAGTTTGTAGTATATCTTTTTGGTTGTTTGTGTAATATGGGTTGTAAAGTTAAGTGAGCGGTCAATGATTACCCCTAGGTATTTAACTTCATTTTTAACCGAGATGTTGATGTCATTGATTCTAATAGTTGGGGGGGGGGGGGGTGAAGTTCTGACTTATTGTTACAAACATGGCATCAGTTTTTGTGAAATTGATGTAGAGATTGTGGTTCTGTAGCCAGTTTGTGATTTTTGAGAGGCAGTCAGCAAGAAGTTGGGTCGGTGGGTTTAAGGTGTCCCATGGAAAATAAAGCATTATGTCATCCGTGTAAATATGGTAATTTACACGGATAACCTTAGTGGTTTATCCCAGGAAGAAAAAGTCGATTACCTTACAGGATTAGAAGAAAATGCCACATTTGGGTTATAGCCTAGCTTTACACAAAATCTCTACCAGGTAAGCTTTAAAGTATGAACAGTTACAAATGATTAGTGGATAAATCTTTAGCAATCGCATTAAGTACAAAACTGAATGACAAGGACTTCACTAACGTTTTCTTGACAGACGATGGCATAAAATGAGAATTCCCATGCTAATAGTTCCCAGTGAGTTGTAAATTTCAGGCCTAGTTATACAGTTGCAAATCTAGGATCCCCAAACCGCCTTTGTTTCCTCATTAATAACTGAAAAGGAGCAACAGAAATGGTAAAGGGAATGGAAGGATAGCCCTCTGAGGAGAGGCTTAAAATGTTAGGGCTCTTCACTTGGAAATGAGATGACCGAGGGAGGGATATGACAGAGGTCTGTAAATTAATGAATGGCGTGGAACGGGTAAACATAGATCAGTTGTTTATGCCATCAAAAAGTAGAAAGACTAGAGAACACACAATGAAGCTACAGTGTAACCCATTTAAGACTATGTATGTAACAAGGAGGGGGCTGATTCCGTTGGCCAGACGGATTGCCACCCTCCTCATCCATGCAAGAGGGGAACAAAACCTCGCATACTAGTACATATACAGGGAGGGCCTACCATCTCTTCCAAATAAACCACACCTCATGCAGATTATACTCATACCTGGCACAATATTCTCACATATATTTCTTACAAAAAACCCCTTTATTTCTTTCTTATATCACAGAAGCAAGCATACAGGAAGCATAACATAGAGTGGTGGGTTCACCCCTGGGCAAAGACATGGGGAGGGGTGGCCTGCATGGAGCGGCAGGTGTACCTACTCTTGACATTGTGCTGGGCAGACTAGATGGACCATACTGGTCTTTATCTGTCGTCATTTACTATGTTACTATGTAACAAAAACGAACTAAATACAAAGTAATTTGGAGAATTTCCCTCACCCTCTTCTTACAAGTTTACAGATATAAAGTAATTAAAAGATTTCCTGTCCCATCGACAGATCCTAGCACAGTGAAAGAGTAGGATATATGGTTCCTAGCTATACTCAAATATATACTAAGGAAAACCTTTCACCCAGCACAAAGAATCAGAATCATACTCACTCATTAGCAGACATGCAGTGGAAATTTACAAACCACCTTCTTCAGAAAATGGGGTGTAAATTCCCGATCTTTAAAAGT
This sequence comes from Ichthyophis bannanicus, assembly GCA_033557465.1. Lineage (NCBI taxonomy): Eukaryota > Metazoa > Chordata > Amphibia > Gymnophiona > Ichthyophiidae > Ichthyophis > Ichthyophis bannanicus. Next base: position 169,206,380 of record CM066040.1, on the reverse strand, counting down.
TCTGTCCTGTTATATAGTTTTTCTTTTCCAATTAAGTCCCTTTGCTTTCAATTCCAGGCATCTGGATTCTCTCTTCCATTCCTTCCTTTGTTCTGTCATATCTGCACTCCTGTTATTGCTGACCTGTTGACCCCTTATGGCTTTGTGTATAACCATTTGCTCAGGCCTTTGTCAGATTTATTCCCTGTTATCTGACTCTTTTCCCCCTTATTCTTCACCTGGTTTGTCGTTCCATCTCTTATTTTCAAGAAATATAGAAAATATATCTTACTAGTTTTCTGATATCTTCTGACAGTTTCCACACTAGACCCCAGTAGGCCCCATGCCAAACTGGCATACCCATGCTAATGATGCCTTCTATCTCCTGTGCTCTGTTGATGTGTGTTTTTTCTCACATTTTTTCCATCTGATGTCACCTAATACCTCTAGCACCTCACAGAGCATATCCAATGCAACTGCCAGCAATTTGGACTGTTAACCCCTTCCCCACTGCCTCTCACAACTAATAATAGAAAATATTTTTTCATTCAGGCATCGGGTCGCCTGGGAGACAAAATAATGTTATGTACATTTATTTATTTAACAGGTCTTCTATACCGCCTTATCATTTACATTCAAAGTGGTTTACAATGAACATTTATAGCAACAAGCTTTACATTGAACAGGGTTATTCAACATGGATGGTTACATTGGGGTAAAACAAGCAATTGTCAGTTGCTAACTATTTACAAGAACTCTAGCTGTGTTTCATGGTCCATTTGCTGTTACTGTTAAACATCATCATCCGGGGTAGATCCAGAGTATTCCAGGAACAGATTGGTTTTTATTGCCTTCCTAAAGTCCATTAGGTCTTTGATCTCACGTTTTGATGTGGGGAGATCATTCCACAGATCTCTCCAGTTCCACCACAGATCTCTCTAGTGGTGGTAATCCCCATAAAACCTTCTTGTAGGGTCACCTTTTCAGATGCCTCCACATCAATGCGTCCAAATTGGGCTGGGGAGCTCATCTGGACAATCTCTCCACTCAGGGTCTTTGGTCTCATCAGGAGTCACAACTCCACATAAATCTGCTGGAACTCAGAGCCATCCACAATGCTCTAAAGGTATTCCAGGACCATCTTCACTTCTGGACAGTTCTAGTCCAGACAGACAGTCAAGTAGCCATGTTCTACTTGACAAGCTTTTAAACTAGATAATAGGGGAAAGCCGACAGTCGCCCAAGAGCGGATGGTTCGGAAGAATGTATCCTTGAAAGATACTACCAAAAGCACAGAGGTTCCAAAAAAGTGTAAAGTAGCCCAAATGCCCTTGAGTATGGAGCAGACAGAGCTTAAAGATCCCAAATTACCCATGTCTACCAATAGCCAAATTAATATGAATAAAATAAAGTCTCTGAAATGCTTGTATGCAAATGCTAGAAGTCTAAAAAATAAGATGAGAGTTAGAATATATAGCACTAAATGAGAGGTTAGATATGATTGGAACATCAGAGACATGGTGGAAGGAGGACAACCAGTGGGACACTGTGATACCTGGGTACAAACTATATCGTAATGATAGAGATGATCAAATTGGTGGAGGGGTTGTGCTCTGTTAGAGAGGGCATTGAGTCTGAAAGGATAAAAGTTTTGCAGGAAACAAAATTTGCTGTAGAATCTCTATGGATTGACATTCCATGTAAAAAGGGGAAGACGATGGCAGTGGGGATGTACTATCGACCACCTGGCCAGAATGAACAAATGGATGATGAAATGCTCAAAGAAATCAAGGAAGCTAACAAAAGTTACAGTGCAGTAGTAATAATGGGTGATTTCAATTACCCCGGTATCGACTGGGTCAGTGTCACGTCAGGACATGCTAGGGAGATAAAGTTCCTAGATGAAATAAATGACTGCTTCTTCGAGCAGCTGGTTCATGAACCAACCAGGGGAGAAGCCATATTAGACCTAGTCCTTACTGGAACACCAGATCTAGTGCAAGAGATAAGGGTATTGGGGCCACTTGGCAATAGTGATCATAGCATGATATCCTTTGTGATTTAATTAGTGGAGGAGGGATAGTAAGGAATTCCACAGTACTACCTTTTAACTTTCGAAAGGGAGACTATGATAAAATGAGGAGAATAGTTAAGAAAAAGCTAGAAGGAGCAGTTGCAAAGGTTAAAGACTTACATCAAGCTTGGGTGGTGTTGAAAAATACCATTTTGGAAGCCCAGGCCAGCTGTATTCCACGCTTTAAGAAAAGTGGAAGGAAGTCCAAAAAACTGCCAGCATGGTTTAAAGGTGAGGTCAGAGAGGCTGCTGTTGCCAAAAAAGCATCTTTCAGGAAATGGGAAAAAAGAGCCAAACAACGAAACCTGGAAACAGCACAAGCACTGGCAAGTCAAATGCAAGGCATTGATAAAGCAGGCAAAGGGAGAATTTGAAAAGAATCTTGCTGCAGAAGCAAAAACGCGAAATAAAGACTTTCAAGTACATTCGTAGCAAAAGACCTGTGAGAGAATCAGTTGGTCCATTAGATGATAGAGGGGTTAAAGGGGCACTAAGAGGCGAAAAGGCGATAGCGGAGAGACTGAATGAATTCTTTGCTTCGGTCTTTACTGAGGAAGATGTAGGGATGTTACCCATGACTGAAGTGGTATTTAAAGGTGCGGAAGAATTGAAGGAAATATCGATACATTGGTAAGATGTATTACAACTATTAGATAAACTGAAGAGTAGCAAATCACCTCGGCCAGATGGTATACATCCAAGGGTGTTGAAGGAACTGAAATATGAGATTGCAGACCTGCTATTATTAATCTGTGAACTATCATTAAAATTATTTCTAATACCTGAAGATTGGAGGATCGCCAATGTAACACCAATTTTTAAAAAGGGTTCCAGGGGTGATCCGGGAAACTACAGACCGGTGAGCCTGACGTCAGTACCGGGAAAAATGGTAGAAACCATCATAAAGAATATAATTACTCAGCATGTAGGTAGTCATGGCCTAATGGGAGACAGCCAACATGGCTTTAGACAAGGAAGATCTTGTCTTACTAATCTGTTTTGTTTTTTTTGAAGGTTTGAATAAACAGATGGACAAAGGTGAGTCGGTTGATATAGTGTATCTGGACTTTCAGAAAGCCTTTGACAAGGTCCCTCATCAGAGACTTTTGGAAAAACTAAAGAGTCATGGGATAGGAAGCAGTGTACTACTGTGGATCAGGAACTGGTTAAAAGATAGAAAGCAGAGGGTAGGGCTAAATGGCCAATTTTCCCCAATAGAGAAAGGTGAATAGTGGTGTACCCCAGGGATCTGTGCTGGGTCCGCTGCTTTTTACATATTCATAAACGACCTGGAAAGTGGAATAACGAGTGAGGTTATCAAATTTGCAGATGACACAAAACTAAAGTTGTTAAAACCCAAGAAGATTGTGGAAAATTGCAAGAGGATCTTGATAAATTAGAAGACTGGGCATCAAAATGGCAGATGAAATTTAATGTGGACAAATGCAAAGTTATGCACCTAGGGAAGAACAACCCAAACTATGGTTACACAATGCAAGGTTCCACATTAGGAACCATCACCCAGGAAAAAGATTTAGGCGTCATTGTGGATAACATGTTAAAACCCTCGGCCTAGTGTGCAGCGGCGGCCAAGAGAGCAAATAGAATGCTAGGTATCATAAGGCAAGGAATGGAAAATAAAACAAAAGATATTATAATGCCTCTATATCATTCCATGGTGAGACCGCACCTTGAATATTGTGTGCAATTCTGGTCGCCGTATCTTAAAAAGGATATAGCGATATTAGAAAAGGTTCAGAGAAGAGCCACCAAAATGGTAAAGGTGATGGAAGGATACTCCTTTGAAGAAAGGCTAAAAAAGTTAGGGCTCTTTAACCTGGAAAAGAGACGGCTGAGGGGAGATATGATAGAAGTCTATAAATTAATGAACGGAGTGGAACGGGTAAACGTAGATCGATTGTTTACGTTATCAGAATATAGAAAGACTAGGGGACATGCAATGAAGCTACAGGGTAAACTATTTAAGACTAATAAAAGAAAATATTTCTTCACTCCACGTGTAATCAAACTCTGGAATTTGTTACCTGAGGATGTAGTAAAGGCTGTTAGTGTAGCTGGGTTTAAAAAAGGTTTGGACAAGTTCCTGGAGGAAAGGTCCATAAACCATTATTAAGAAGGGACCCAGGATATCAATGCTTGACCCAGTACATGTATTGTGGAACCTGTGTCTTTTGGGGATACTGCTAGGTACGTATGACCTAGATTGGCCACTGTTGGAAACAGGATACTGGGCTTGGTGTGACCCAGTATGGCATATCTTATGTTCTTATGACGGAACAGGCTCTTGGACCCTTTGCACTGAAGCCCTGCATCTGTGGTCTTTTGCAATACAGTATCAAATTCACCTACTTGCGGTGTATCTTCCAGGCAAGCAGAATGTCTTGGCAGACAAAGTTGAGTCCTGCTATCCCACGAGTGGTCTCTCCATGCGGACAAGGTCGCTCACATTTTTCAGATCTGGGGAACCCCAGATACAGACCCTTTCACGAGTCTTCAGAATGCCAAGTTTCCCCGTTTCTGCTCCAGGACGCCTGCTCAGAACAACCAGCAGGTAGATGCCTTTCACCTTCACTGGGTGAAAGCTTCCTATATGCCTTACCTCCCATTCCCCTCATTAACAAAACTCTTTTCAAACTCTAGAGAGACAGGGGCTACATGATTCTTATAGCCCTGCGTTGGCCACAACAACCGTGGTTTCCTCTCCTCCTTCGTCTGTCTCAAGCTCAGCCTGTGGATTTTGGGTCTGCTCCAGATCTCCTCTCACAGGAGGACGGGACACTACTGCATCCCAATCCACAGTCCCTACATCTTACAGCATGGCTGCTGAAGGCATAGCCTTCCAGGACCTCAACCTCTCTCAACAGGTAGAGGATATCTTCTTAGCTTCTAGGAAGCCTTCCACCAGACGCTCCTATGTCTTCAAGTGGTATAGATTCTCCCTCTGGTGTTCTGAAAGGGATCTTAACCCCTTCTCAGCTCCGGTGGATGCATTACTTGAATATTTCTCCACCTGTCTTCTGCTGGACTCAAAACCAATTTGGTAAGAGTGCACCTAAGTGCAATTGCAGCCTCTCACATACCCCTGGATGGTCAGCCCATCTCTTCTCAGCCGCTTGTAGCACACTTCATGAGGGGTCTTCTATTGACTAAACCTCCCATTAAGCCACCTCCAGTGGCATGGGATCTTAATGTTGTTTTAGGACAGTTTCTCAAGCCGCCCTTTCAACCTCTAGCCACCACTTCTCTGAAGTTTCTCACCTGGAAGTTCACTTTCCTTATTGCCCTCACTTCATCAAGATGCTTTGGTGGCTGACCCTCCTTATACACGATTCCACCATGATAAGGTAGTCCTTAGGACTCATCCCCACTTTATGCCAAAGGTGGTCTCGCTCTTCCATTTAAACCTGTCGGTTTACCTCCCTGTATTTTTTCTTAGACCTCATTCCTCTAGGGCAGAAGCAACCCTTCACACTCTAGATTGCAAACGTGCTTTGGCTTTTTATCTCCAGAGAACTCGAGAGCACAGAAAAGCTTCCCAAATTTTCATCGCCTTTGACTCAAGTCACCTGGGATTGCCAGTATCCAAGCAAACTCTATCCAGATGGATAGCGGATTGCATCTCCTTTGCTTATGAAAGTGCAGGTCTCTCTCTTGAGGGTCATGTCACTCCACATAATGTTCGGGCCATGGCTGCCTCTGGCAAATCTATGCTCTGTAGCAAATCTATGCTCTGTAGCGATTGATGAGATATGCAAAGCAGCAACCTGGTCTTCTGTCCACACCTTTGCTGCTCACTATTGCCTGGACAAGGACTCCCGCCGGGATGCCTTGTTTGGCCAAACTGTTCTCCAGCATCTCTTTCAGACTTAGGTCAACTCCTACCCTCCATCCCGGATTTTGATACCAGACATCCTTGGAGGATATATGACCTACTTACTTATACCTGTGATCCACAGCTCACTCTGAGGTCATCTCTCTGGCATCTTCGAGCTAGGGAGTCCCATATGTGAAGTCTTATATTCCTGCTTGTTCCTGGAGATAGCGTAGTTACTCACTTGTAACAGGTGCTTTCTGGGACCAGCAGGAATTTAGTCTTTACAACCCACCCACCTCCCCTAGGAGTTGTACTTTTCCTCTTCTCTCCTTTTATCTCAGCTACAAACTCAACTGAGGAGGGAGAGCTGGAAAGGCAGGAAGGCAGCTATGCAGGTGCAGTGGGATGCTGGGGAGCATTCCTGCGCGGGCTCCGTCGGTGCCGACGTTACCCATATGTGAAGACTAAATTCCTGATGTTCCTGGAGATCACCTGTTACAGGTAAGTAACTATGCTTTATAAAATAACCAGAGAACCCAAAAGAGCTCAAGGCTTCAAAAAGATACTTCTGCTGCAGCTGATTGAAGGCCTTCTCATCATCACATTGCAGTGCCAACAAAATTTTGTTCTCATTCAGACAGACTGAAATTTTCCACACACTATAAAACTTGGCAAATGGGTTGCTGGGCACGCGTCAAAGATTTTGGCAAATATTTTTTCATCAGTATTTAATAAAGAAATTGTTATGTAAAATTTTCTCTGTTTTGGGATGACTGCTCTGAAAATCCCCCTCGAGTAAGCGTGTCAGAAAAATAGTCTTCTAAAGGTTCACACCATTTAAACTGCAAAACTTGGTAGTATTGCACAGAAAATGGATCTGAGCCTGGAGTTTTGCAAGGCTTTAAAGATTTAATAGTCTGTTGAATTTCACCTGCTGTAATAGTGGTATTTAAACCTTTGAATGCCATCAGGGCCAACTGTGGGAGCACCATACTTTTTAACCAAATGTCCCAGTGTCCACTGAGGTCCTTGAGCTTTATAATTTCCCCATAAAAAGAGGCAAAGGCTTGCACCATCTCCTGCACTCCTTTAAGGAACTTATTACCTGATCCCCTCAAGGCTGTGATGTATTTCATCCCAAGGCAAGGTTTGGTTATATATGCCAAGAGTTTACCTAATTTGTTCCCATGTTGGAAAAACTATATTTATAGTAGAACAAGTCTTTAAAAAAATCATCTTGTGGCTAAGCATATTCAGTGTAACTTGCATTGCTATCATCTGTTCCTTGGGGACCAACGTGGGCTGACCAATTGTTGCTCCCGTCTAATAATGTCTCGTGCCCTTGCCTTCCTTCTACCGACAACATAATTAATAATATCCCCACAGAATACTGCTTTCCTAGCCTCCCAAAACAAAGTTGGAGTTTTTGTGAGTCTGATTATGTAAAATATATTCATCCACTTGCTTTCCAAAACTTTTATGAAACGCACATCTTTTGCTAAATAAAAGGAAAAGCACCACCGTCCCTGATCCATCTCCAATCCTTCCCTTCCAATATTGAGCCATATCATAGAATGGTCTGAAATTTCGGGTAACCCAATTTCAACTTGCATAACATGAGCAAATAAAAGGGCAGAGAGCAGAAGATAATCTATCCGTAAAAGCAACCATGTGCATGAGAGAGCTGGGTATAATCATGCTCTTGAGGATGCAACGATTGCCAACTGTCCAGTAAATTTAAAGAATGACAGAGATAAGGGAGACCATGTTTGTCATTCCAATATTTACTTCCTTGACTAGACAAACTATTCATCCTAGGATCCTGCAAAAATTAATGGCCAATCAAGAAAGACAAACACTTGACACACCAGACTTTGGTAAAAATCATGCTGATGAACATTAGACGCATAAACATTGACCAAAATCACTTCACAACCCTGGGATCTTTATGAACATGTTGTATTTGATAAGATATAAACTTAATAAAATTGCCACCCCCAGATGGTGGGATTCTACCAAAGCATGAACTACTCCTTGACCCATGATTACGCCAACTTACTATGTTGTTCATCATCTATGTATGTCTCCAGCAGGTATACTACATGAACTTGTCTTCACAATCTCTCTAATATTTTGTAATGCTTGATAGTTGATCCAATCCCTGTGACATTCCAGGATGTTATCCTATTCTCCAGGACCAAGCAGGAAGTCAGTCCTCACATATGGGTGACATCAGTGCCGACAGAGCCCTCGTGCGGAGCATTTCCCCAGCTTTCAAGGAAAGCCTTTGGGAATGCAGCACGCATGCGCGGTCCCCTTCCCGCCCCAGGGTGCCATCTTGCACAGAAATCTCCTCCTTCAGGAGAGTTGGCAAGTCTTCTAAAGGAACAGGCGGTGGAACTGGTGCCTCACCACCTGGAAGGGCAAGGCTTCTACTCCAGGTACTTCCTGGTACCAAAAAGGACAGGAGACCTCCGGTCTGTCCTAGACTTGCGAAACCTAAACAAGTTTCTGGATAGGGAAAAGTTCAAGATGCTTACCCTTGGGATACTGCTGCCCTACCTCCATCAGGGAGACTGGCTATGCTCCTTAGACCTAAAGGATGCTTATACTCACATCCTCATTCATCCAGACTGCAGACAATATCTCAGATTTGTGATGGGAGGAAACCATTTTCAGTATAGGGTACTTCCCTTTGGCCTAACCTCTGCCCCCAGGGTTTTCACCAAATGCCTGGCGGTGGTGGCGGCCTATCTCAGGAATCAGGGAATTTTTGTCTTCCCATACCTGGACGACTGGCTCATCAGGGGCCAGTCTGTCCAGGAGGCCAGACAAGCCACTCTTCGCACTGTCTCTCTTCTTCAGCATCTGGTCTTTGTCATAAACTATGCAAAGTCCATTTTACTCCCTTCTAAAGAACCTAGAGTTTATAGGGGCGAGACTAGACACCCTTCAGGCAAGAGCTTACTTGCCCGAGGACAGGGCCCACAGATTGATGGGGTTGGCAAACCAGTTCCAAAGCAATTCTCATGTCTCCGCCAGACACTACCTGCGACTTCTGTGCCATATGGCATCCACTGTGCATGTGACTCCAAATGCCCATCTGCACATGCGGGCTGCTCAGTGGTGCCTCAGAACTCAGTGGGTGCAGGCCACAGGCGACCTCCGAGACAGAGTAAAGGTGTCCAAACCACTTTTGGACTCCTTACAGTGGTGGCTACATCTCCCAAACCTTCTCGGGGGGGGGGTACCTTTTCAGGCTCCAGCACACACAAGGGTGCTGACGACCGATGCTTCCTTAAAGGACTGGGGTGCACATTGCCAGGGCACGTGCACTCAAGGCCTCTGGTCCCCTCGGGAGGCCACGCAGCAGATCAATCTTTTGGAGCTGCGAGCAATCCGCTTAGCCCTACAGACTTTTTCTCATGCCCTCTCTCACCAGTCTGTTTTGGTTCAGACAGACAATCAGGTGGCAATGTTCTATGTGAACAAACAAGGGGGCATGGGGTCCAGGCTCCTATGTCAAGAGGCGCTGGCCCTTTGCTCCTTTGCAGTAAAACAAGACATGTTTCTCAAAGCAGTTTATCTACCTGGACAGGAGAATTTCCTAGCAGACAAGCTAAGCAGGATTCTCCAGCCTCACGAATGGCAGTTGAATCCATGGGTGGTCCAGCAGATTTTCCTCCGCTGGGGACTGCCGTCCATTGATCTCTTTGCCAGTCCACAAAACCGTCAGTTGCCCAGGTTTTGCTCAAGACAGCAGCACCCCCTGAGAATGGCAGCAGATGCTTTTCTGATCTCTTGGTCTACGGGCCTCCTGTATGCGTTTTCTCCCACTCCCCTGATGGCCTGAACTCTGTTCAAGATTCTCCGGGACAAGGCCTTGGTGATTCTGGTAGCCCCCAGATGGCCCAGGCAGCTGTGGTTTCCACTTCTGCTGCAGTTGGCGGTGGAAACTCCATTCCCTTTGGGGTTGCAACCCGATCTCCTGTCTCAGGATCAGGGTTCCCTTCTGCACCCCAATCTCAGGTCCCTCAGTCTGATGGCCTGGCTGCTGAAAGGATAGTGCTAGCTCCCTTGCTTCTACCTAGGGAGGTTGAGGAGGTGGTTTTGGCCTCTAGGAGGCAGTCCACCAGAAAGTCCTATGCCCTCAAGTGACGTAGGTTTACGGTTTGGTGTGCTCAGCGCAAGGAAAATCCTTTCTCTTGCCTTGTGCCAGTAGTACTGCAGTATCTACTTCACCTGTCAGACCTAGACCTTAAGTCTAACTCTGTTCGGGTCCACCTCAGTGCTCTTTCAGTGCACCACTCCCCGGTGGAGGGACAGTCTCTGTCAGTTCATCCCTTGGTGTCCCGTTTTCTCAGAGGTCTGCTTCTCAAGCCTCCGGTTCGTCCACCGGCGACTGAGTGGGATTTGAATGTGGTCTTGCAACAACTTACTCACCCACCGTTTGAACCGATGGCTACTTGCCATTTGCGCTTCCTTTCTTGGAAAGCGCTCTTCCTGGTAGCTCTTACCTCGGCCAGATGTGTGAGTGAACTACAAGCTCTGGTTTCTGATAGACCATACATGTGGTTCTATAGGAACAGGGTGGTCCTACGGACCCATCCAAAGTTCCTTCCAAAAGTGGTCTCCTCTTTCCACGTCAACCAGGAGGTGGTTCTTCCGACCTTCTTTCCCAGGCCGCATACCAGCCGGGCTGAAACAGTCTTGCATACCCTGGACTGTAAGAGGGTATTGTCTTTTTACATAGAAAGTATGCGGGGGCATCGAAGGGCTACTCAGCTCTTCATCTCCTTTGACCCTAATAAGATGGGGTTGCCTGTCTGCAAGTGTACGTTGTCCACTTGGGTAGCAGATTGTATCGCCTGGGCGTACAAGGCAGCCGACCTCCCCTTGCAGGGTCGAGTCACGGCCCACCGTGTCAGGGCGAAAGCCGCGTCAGTAGTTCATCTCCGCTCTGTTCCGTTGGCAGACATCTGCCCGGCCGCTACTTGGTCTTCAAGCCAGACTTTTGCAGCTCATTACTGCCTTGAGAGAGAGTCCCGGAGGGACAGTGCTTTCTGACAGGTGGTACTCCGTAATCTCTTTGAGGTTTAGGCAACTCCTACCCTCCGGCCCTTGTGTTGGGCTACCGTATGGGGGCGTTCTCAGAGGATATTCTTATCAGGGATGCTGAGGTTCTTGAGAGGGAGCCATTTTTTCAGCTTTCGGTTCCCGGTAGCTTAGAGCTGGGTAGTCCCATATGTGAGGACTGACTTCCTGCTTGGTCTGGAGAAAGAGTAGTTACTCACCTGTAACAGGTGTTCTCCAGGAGCAGCAGGAATCAGTCCTCACGACCCTCCCTCCTCCCCTGGAGTTGCAGTCATATCATTCATTTTGATTTTTTGCTGTCTTTTAGCTATGTCGTCAGACTGAGCAAGATGGCACCCTTGGGCGGGAAGGGGACAGTGCAGGCACGTTGCATTCCCAAAGGCTTTCTTTGAAAGCTGGGGAAATGCTCCGCTCGGGACCGACGTCACCCATATGTGAGGACTGATTCCTGCTGCTCCTGGAGAACACCTGTTACAGGTGAGTAATTAATCTGTATCTGCATTATTCATTTCCAAAAGTCCTCACTGGGCATTTTTTGCCAACAAAATTACAATCTGAAAGCCCCACAGTGGGACCAAGGTTAGGGTGCCCAATCTCCACCCCATTCAAATATCCAATGTACTTTAAATAAAAATTCCAATCCCACACACTCAACAAGCACCCAAGTTGCAACCTGACATCCCTCCAAAGTTCTGCCCCCTCCTTTTTTTTTTATACCGTACAAGCACTGAAACCTTCCATTATCAACAACTTAACCCTGCCCTCCCCTTTCAAAACCCCCGACCCGTAACAATTCCTTCGTTATGTGGAAATGAATCACTGATGCGGCGCATCCACCCCCTTGTTCAAGCAAACTTCCATGCCCATCCGACAAGCACCTTACAAAAAAAATTCATCTTATCTCATACATTCCTCAAAGCCTGCCATTTATCTCTTCATCAACTGACAAATCACTCAAGTTAGAGTTAGCACACTCACCACAAACATGTCTCTACATACTTTCCCATACACACTCACTTCTATAGCATGAAATGAAATATAAGAATAAACTAGTATGATTCACCCAAGCAACCATATGTCCCACACTCACACTCATAAGAACATAAGATATGCCATACTGGGTCAGACCAAGGTCCATCAAGCCCAGTATCCTGTTTCCAACAGTTGCCAATCTAGGTCATACGTACCTAGCAGTTTCCCCAAAAGACACAGGTTCCACAATGCTTGTACTGGGGTAAGCATTGATATCCTGGGTCCCATCTTAATAATGGTTTATGGACCTTTCCTCCAGGAACTTGTCCAAACCTTTTTTAAACCCAGCTACACTAACCGCCTTTACTACATCCTCCGGTAACAAATTCCAGAGTTTGATTACACGTTGAGTGAAAAAATATTTTCTTTTATTAGTCTTAGTTTACCCTGTAGCTTCATTGCATGTCCCCTAGTCTTTCTAATCTCCAGGAACAAGCAGGAATGTAGTCTTCACATATGGGTATCGTCAGTACCGATGGAGCCCGCGTGGGAACGCTCCCCAGCGTCCAATAGGAAAGCCTTTGGGAGCATCCCACAGTGCTTGCGTACTGCCTTCCTGCCCTTCCAACTGTCCCTCTCCAGTTCTTCGTTTTACGCGGAGCGGTCAGGTCACATACCCTGTTACCGCAGAAAATTTCATCTTCAATCTTTGTTTTTGTGGTTGCGTCTGCCTTCCCTCGACGCTATACCGGTACCGCCGGTTCTTTCTTCTTCTAAAAAAAAAAAAATCAAATCTATAGTTTCTGAAGTGGTTTACTTCAGGAGCTTTTTTTCCTTGGTACTAGGTGCCATTTTTGGCACTAGGCCCAATTTTTCCTTAAAAATGGAAAAACCTACTTCAGGTTTTAAGAAATGTTCTAAATGTGGCGGTACCATTTCCTTCACTGACACTGATTGGTGTCTCAAATGTTTAGGTCCTGACCACTCTATTTCAGAGTGCCTCGCCTGTGGAATGATGTCAAAAAGGGGCTGGCAGAACCGAGCTGCTAAACCTAGCACCCTTTTTCCCTCAGACGCGGCGTCTGTTGCATTGACGTCCTTCAGGGCTTCATCTTCCTCCCATGGATCTCAGGTAACTAAACATGAATCTAGCCGGTCCTCAAAGGGTAGATCGCCTTCTAAGTATCGAGATGCCCCGGCGTTGCCCTTGAGGAATTTTCACCGTCAAAACTGCCCCATGCGGGAGGCTTCGGCTTCCAAAGCATTAGCTGGGCTCCAGGATGTTCTTGAGGCCTCAACCTCGGCAGAACTACTGGCGTCATGCTCTGGGGTTCCGGCCACTTCTATCGGTACCGACACCCAAGCATCGGCAGCTTCGATAGACCAGAGATTCCTTGCTATTGAACGCAGTCTAGCGGCTCTTCTGACGGCTTCGGTACCGTTGAAACTGCTTCAGACACCTCGACCGATACCGACACCAGTATTGGTACTGACTGCATCGACATCGGCGGGTATGCCACCCGTACCAAGTCATGCGTCTGTCTCCGGCATCGACAGATCGGTACCTGAACAACCCAATACCGACTTCGATCGATACCGGTACCATGCTTTGTGCGATCACCGGAATCGGAGATATTTTGTATCCTCGAATGAATCTGAAGACTCCGAAGACCCTGCCGATACTAGAGTACTTCTCCCCGAGGATTCCTCTTCTCCTCAATGCAGAATGTCTCCGCCAGAGGATATGTTCTTTCAGGACTTTATCCGTGATGTGGCCCGAGGCCTTTCCAACACAGTAGCTCCTGAAAGAGAGCCTAGGGCAAAGGAGTTGGAAATCCTCCAATACCCTAAGGCTCCCAAAGAGGCAGCTACTCTGCCTATTCATGAGATCTTACATGATCTTATACTAAGGATGTGGGAAACACCTTTAACCACATCTCCTCATTCTCGAAGACTCGATACCATGTATCGCGTTCCACCTTGTCCTGGCTTTCAAAAAACTCAATTACCATACCATTCAATGGTGGTGGAATCAGCCATGAGAAGGATGAAAAGTGCAAAGAGACATGCATCCAATCCTCCAGGTCGTGAATGTAGGACTTTCGATGCCTTTGGGCGTCGATGCTTCCAAGCTTCCATGCTCTCAGCTAGGATCAGTTCCTATATCTTGTATATGGGAATGTTCCTTAAAGAAGTCACAGGGGACTTGGAGCTTATGAGCCCCCTTCTTCCTGATGACAAAAGACAAGACTATCTCACTCTTGTCAAACATGCTCAGGATGTTTCCAAGTTTGTTAATCGTGCAGCCTTTGACTGTTTTGAGTGCATAAGCAGAACCTCTGCTATTGCCATTGGTGCACATCGGATTGCCTGGCTTCAGGCATCTGACTTGGAAATTTGGGTACAGGATAAATTAGGAAACATTCCTTGCACAGGCGAAAATCTCTTTGGCAAGAATTGGCAGGAGAAGGCTAATGAAATAGATGCTGACAATATCACATTGGATAGATTGTCCAAATCTACAGCTGATCCTGCAAAGAAAAGATCTTCTAAAAAACCATTTTTCATTAAGAAAAATAAGTTTTATCCTTTCTATACCCAACAGGGACACCGTCCAGGCCAGACTGCCCAAAAGGGACAGCAGCAACAACTTAGACAACAAAAGAAGCCAAAAGTTGCAAAACCTCAGCCACCTCAGCAGGCTCAGCCTCCTCAGGGGCTTTGATTCTTTTCTAGAGAACTTTGCCTTCCTACCCCTGAAGGATCCATAACCCGTAACCATCCCAGGCAGGTTATGTCACTTTGCCCACAGATGGTACCAAATAACAGCAGAAAATTGGACTCTGTCCATTGTAGGAGAGGGGTACAAGCTTCATTTTCACAGCCTGCCCCCTCCTACAATTATAATAGTACAATTCTCAGACTTCTCTTGACAATCTCTTAGGTTAAGAAGTCACAATGCTCCTTGCTCAAGGAGCAATAGAGGAAGTATCCATTTCCCATCAGGGTACAGGGTTCTACTCCCCCTATGTCCTTATTCCAAAGAAAACAGGAGGACACAGACCCATTTTAGACCTCAGAGAATTGAACAAATATCTGTTCCGAGAGAAGTTCAAAATGGTCTCTCTAGGAACTCTGCTGCCATACCTTCAAAGTCAGGATTGGCTTTGTTCTCTAGATCTCAAGGATGCGTATACTCATATCCATCCAAATCACAGGAGATTCCTCCAATTCCTGTTTCAAGGAAAGCACTACCAATACAAGGTTCTTCCCTTTGGCCTGGCTTCTGCGACTAGAGTGTTCACAAAATGCATGGCTATGGTAGCAACATTTCTCCGCACTCTGGGAATATTCGTCTTCCCTTACTTAGACGACTGGCTCATTCGAGCCCCTACAGTGCCAGAAGCCAGCTATGCTCTGTTTTGCACAATGCAAATCCTTCAGTATTTGGGACTGGTCATAAACCTCCCAAAATCCATTCTTACTCCCACTCAGTCCCTAGAGTTCATAGGAGCTTATCTGGATACCAGACAGACAAGGGCTTTCCTTCCGCAGCCCTGCTGTCTTCGCATAGTACAACTAGCTTCCCAAGCAGTGCTGAAACCTTGTCTCACTGCTCGGGAAATGCTACAATTGCTAGGCCACATGGTATCTACCGTGCATGTGGTTCCTTATGCTTGCCTCCATATGCGAGCAGCCTAGTGGACTTTATCCACTCAGTGGACACAGGCCTCAGGTTGCCTGTCGGACAAAATAACAAACTCAGACCGTCTTATTTCGTCCCTCCAATGGTGGCGATCACCCAGAAACCTTTTGGTAGGGTCTCCTTTCCAGCAACCCCTATCCCAAGCCACCCTAACAACAGATGCTAAACAGGTGGGATGGGGAGCCCACCTGCATGGGGTCTTTACCCAGGGTACCTGGACTCCACAGGAGGCCTGTCTTCACATCAACCTCCTGGAGCTCAGAGCAATCTTCCTTGCTCTTCGAGTATTTCACACCCAGCTCAGCTACAAGACAGTCCTAGTTCAAACGGGCAATCAGTTAGCCATGTGAACAAGCAGGGCGGAACAGGCTCTCTGTCACTGTGCAACGAAGCTTTGCGACTATGTGCCCTCGCCAGAGAGCATCAGATTAATCTCCTTGCGGTGTATCTTCCAGGCAGACAAACTCAGTCTTCCACATGAATGGTCTCTCCATGCAGACCAGGTTGCCCAAATATTTCAGATTTGGGGAACCCCTGACATAGACCTCTTTGCAAGTCCACTGAATGCCAAACTTCCCCGGTTCTGTTCCAGAATTTTGGCTCGATGTTGTCAGGCAAGGGACGCCTTCCTCCTTCACTGGGGTCAGGAATTCCTATATTCCTTCCCACCCATTCCCCTTATCCCCAAAACCCTATTCAAGCTTCAGAAAGACAGAGGTCATATGATCCTCATAGCTCCACTTTGGCCACGGCAAACGTGGTACCCTCTGCTCCTACATCTCTCTCAAGCTCCGCCTCTGGAGTTGGGATCCACTCCAGATCTTCTCTCCCAAGAGGACAGTATGCTGTGGCATCCCAATCACCAGTCTCTGCATCTCAGGGTCTGGTTGCTGAAAGCCTAGAACTTCAGGATCTTAACCTTTCCCAACAGGTAAAGGATAACCTTCATGCTTCTAGAAAACCCTCCACAAGACGCTCGTATGCCTTTAAGAGGAAAAGGTTTACCATATGGTGCTCGCAGAAGGGTCTTAACCCTCTTGCAATACTTCTGGACTCGATACTGGAGTATCTCCTTCATTTGTCAAATGCGGGTCTTAAGACAAATTCAGTAAGAATCCATCTTAGTGCTATTGCAGCTTTTTACAAGCCTCTAAGTGGACAACCTATTTCCTCTCATCCTCTCATAGCGAGATTTATGAGAGGCCTTCTTTTAACAAAGCCTCCGATTAAGCCACCACCGGTGGCATGGGACTTTAAATCTGGTGCTCGGGCAGCTCATGAAACCGCCCTTTGAACCATTAGCCACTACATCTTTGAAATTCCTTTCCTGGAAAGTCATCTTCCTCATTGCAATCACATCAGCACGTCGCATCAGTGAATTGCAAGCGTTAGTGGCTGATCATCCTTATACAAGGTTCCACCATGATAAGGAAGTTCTTAGGACTCATCCACACTTTATGCCAAAGGTGGTTTCGCCTTTCCATTTAAACCAAGCAGTTTACCTTCCTGTATTCTTTCCGAGGCCTCATGCCTCCAGTGCAGAAAGGAACCTTCATACCTTGGACAGTAAAAGAGCTTTAGCTTTTTGCTTGCAAAGGACACAGCAACATAGAAAATCTTCTCAACTCTTTGTTGCTTTTGATCCTAGTCATTTGGGACTTCCAGTTTCCAAAAGAACACTGTCCAACTGGATCGCACAGTGCATATCCTTTGCCTATGAGAGTAAGAACCTTCCTCTTGAAGGCCATGTCACCGCTCACAATGAGAGAGCCATGGCAGCCTCAATGGCTCATCTTCACTCTGTGTCTATTGACGACATCTGTTGAGCAGCTCCTTGGGCTTCGGTACATACCTTCACAGCCCACTACTGCTTAGACAAGGACTCCCGCTGGGATGCCTTGTTTGGCCAAGCTGTTCTTCAACACCTTTTTCAGACTTAATCAACTCCTACCCACCATCCCTGGTAGGATGCCAGAGATTCATGGGAGGAAGTGGGACCCTTTCGCAAGGACTGACAACTTCCTGGGGTCATCTCCCTGACATCTGCAGCTAGGGAGTCCCCATATGTGAAGACTACATTCCTGCTTGTTCCTGGAGATAGTGTAGTTACTCACCTGTAACAGGTGATCTCCGGGAACAGCAAGAATTTAGTCTTCACAACCCGCCCACCTCCCCTAGGAGTTGTATTTTTCTCTCTCTTTCTCTCTCCCTCTCTCTTTTGTCTCAGCTATAAACTCAACTGAAGAGGGACAGTTGGAAGGGTGGGAAGACAGCACGCAGGCGCTGTGGGATGCTCCCAAAGGCTTTCCTATTGGACACTGGGGAGCATTCCTGCGCGGGCTCTGTCGGTACTGACGATACCCATATGTGAAGACTAAATTCCTGCTGTTCCCGGAGATCACCTGTTACAGGTGAGTAACTACGCTTATTCTGATAACGTAAACAATCGATCTACGTTTACCCTTCCACTCCGTTCATTAATTTATAGACTTCTATCATATCTCCCCTCAGCCGTCTCTTTTCCAGGTTAAAGAGCCCTAACCTTTTTAGCCTTTCTTCATAGGGGTATCCTTCCATCCCCTTTACCATTTTGGTGGCTCTTCTCTGAACCTTTTCTAGTAATGCTACATCCTTTTTAAGATACGGTGACCAGAATTGCACACAATATTCAAGGTGTGGTCGCACCATGGAATGATACAGAGACATTATAATATCCTTTGTTTTATTTTCCATTCCTTTCCTTATGATACCTAGCATTCTGTTTGCTCTCTTGGCCGCCACTGCACACTGGGCAGAGGGTTTTAGCATCTTATCCACAATGATGCCTAAATCTTTTTCCTGGATGGTGGTTCCTAATGTGGAACCTTGCATTGTGTAACCATAGTTTAGGTTGTTCTTACCTAGGTGCATAACTTTGCACTTGTCCACATTAAATTTCATCTGCTATTCTGATGCCCAGTCTTCCAATTTATCAAGATTGCAATTTTCTACAATCTTCATGGGTTTTAATAACTTTAAATAGTTTTGTGTCATCTGAAAATTTGATAACCTCACTCGTTATTCCCTTTTCCAGGTCATTTATGAATATGTCAAAAAGCAGCGGACCCAGCACAGATCCCTGGGGTACACACTATTCACACTTTGGTGCCCCTGCAAAGTGAAGTTTGGATTTTGAAGACTTTTGGGGGGAATGTTTTTCAGAACACTGTGCCCCCTTTCTGCGTAGCTTCTTACCAGCTCTTCATGGGCATGTACTTGAGCGTCATGCACAAAATGCTGGAGTTCTTAGACCCTTTTCCTCAAGGGAAGGCTGAGCAACTCTGTTCACTGGTGGAAAAGGGGAAGGAATGTGGAAAATACATGGCTCGAGTAGTTTGAAACCACATTGAGAGCCCTCTTCTATGGGTATTGGTGCCTGAAAAGACTCATGGCTCCTGGTCTCAGATTTGAGTTAGTATGTAGGAGAAGCTTGCTGATGTGCTGTGCCATGGAGATAATCTCTTCAGAGATAAGGTGCAAGAACCTGCAATCCTTATAGCGCAGCAGAGTTACGTTCTTAAGACTCTTTCCAGGCCCATTTCTAACCTGGTCGTCTTATCTCAGAGGTACCAGAGCATAGGACAAAGGCGATCCTCTTACTCTCGGGCATAGATATCCTCCTCCCTCTTGCTCTTCCCAGCTAGTTTATCTGCCAAAACCACGGGTGAAGTTTTGACTGTTTCTTGGAGAACATAGCAAGTATTCCAGCATCCAATATCAGACAACCATCCAGTAGGTTGCAGGCCCCTTATAACCTCCAGTTGTTGGGTGCTAAAAATTGATCATTTAGGATTGACTTGCACCAAATTACCTACCAAGAGCATCTTGGTCAAGTCTCCACTTCAGGAACTATTTACAAAGGAACTCTCTTCCCTCTTAACATTAATATGGTCAAACTCGTTTCACTATGGAAAACAGCACAGGAATTCTACTCCAAGCATTTCCCGATCACAAAGAGAGACAGCAGGGAGAAGTCCATCCCAGTTCTAAGTGCTGTAAACAAACTTTTTGTTTGAGAAAAGTTTAGGATGGTTTCCTTAGGCACCCCTATTTTTTTACCTCCAAAAAGGAAACTGGTTATATAAGGATGCATACTGTCAAATAGAGATATTTCCTCTGACTATGATGCATCTCAGATTTATAGTAGGGAAATACCACTGCCAGTATCGCATTCTGCATTTTGGCCTTGCATCAGCTCCCTTGCGTGTTCACAAATTACCTGCTATTTACAGAGACTGGGAGTGTTATTTTCCTATCTGGACAGTTTGCTAATCAAGAGCACAATTTAGGAGGGGACCCAAAGATCCAAGCATACCACTGTCCAGGTGTCAGAATTACTAGGGTTCATTATAAATTACCCCAAGTTGCAATTAAACCTGTCAACTCATTTGGAATTCATAGGCGCTTTGGTAGATAAAACTTAGGTAAAACCTTGCTTCCACAGGAAAGGATTACCAATCTAGCATCCATGATGGAAGAAATTTAGAAGAGTCTGAAGACATCAACATGGGACATGCAGAGGATGTTGAGCCACATGGTCTTGACAGTACACGTAACACCCTTGGTATGTCTCAAAATGAGACAAGCTTAGTGGACTTTGATTTCACAATGGACTCAAACCACTTGCAGGCTCCAGGATATGATATGATTGTCACTGCACTCCTTCAGGGCATTCTGTTCTTTTGGATAAGAACATAAGATATAGCATACTAGGTCAGACCAAGGGCCCCTCAAGCCCAGTATCCCGTTGCCAACAATGGCCAATCCAGCTCACAAATACCTTGTCAGGTTCCCAAAAGGTATCCAGATACCATGTGCTTGTCCAGTGGGTAAGCAGTGGATTTCACTGGTCCTCTCTAATAGTGGTTTATGCACTTTTCCTCCAGGAACTTGTCCAAACTTTCTTTTAAATCCAGCTACACCAACAGTTTTTACTACACCCTCTGGTAATGAATTCCAGAGTTAGATTATGCATTGACTGAAAAAATATTTTCTCTGATTAGTCTAAAATGTGTTCTACATCATTGGTTCATTGTGTGTCTCCTGGTCATTCTATTTTTTGAAGGAGTAAATAGTTTATCTACATTTACCCATTCTACTCCGGTCATTATTTTATAGACCTCTATCGTATCTCCCCTCAGCTGTCTCTTTTCCAAGCTGAAGAGCCCTAATCTTTTAAGCCTTTCCTCATAGGGATATCCTTCCATCCCCTTTACCATTTTAGTTGCTCTTCTCCTGTACCTTTCCTAATTCCACTATATACATTGTAAGATATGGTGATCAGAATTGCACACAGTATTCAAGGTGTGTTCACACCATGGGGGGGATACAGAGGCATCATAATATCCTTTATTTTATTCTTCATTCCTTTCTTTGATTCCCAGCATTCTATTTGCTTTCTTGGCCGCCGCTGTATACTTGGCAGAGGGTTTCAATGTCTTATCCACAAGGACGCTTAAATCCTTTTCCTGGGTGGTGGTTCCTAATGTGGAATCTTGCATCGTGTTACTGTAATTTGGGTTGTTCTTCCCTAAGTATATAACTTTGCACTTGCCCACATTAAATGTCATCTGCCATTCGGATGCCCAGTCTCTTAATTTTTCAAGACCTTCTTGCAATTTTTTTATAATCTTCTTGTGTTGAGGACTGTGAGAACAAGGTGGCATCTAGTTGTTAGCTGTTGCACTCACCTCTCGACATGCGGCGGTTTCCTGGGGATTCCCTGGCCTCAGATGGGGAGGGGGAGAAAGAGAAAGCCGAAGAGCCAGTCCTGTGGTTCGGCAGTTTCTGTCCCGGAAAGTCAGAGAACGCTTATCGAATGTGGTTTGAGACTTGGAAGTGGCAGCACATCGGCGGGGCTGGTAGCACGATCTGAATTGGCCTTGAATGGGGGCGTCTTTGAGCCCCATTGAAAGAACTTCTCCTCCGTGTTCCTGAAGTATTTCCAGTCCACCTGTGCGGCCGTTGCCAGTTTCATACCAGAGTGGGGGAGCCAGTGCGATCCCTGGAGGATCCCTAGCTGCGTTGTTGTCTCCTATTGATGGGGAGCTGTATCATCTAATGACGCTATTGTGAAGGGGAAGGTGGTATCTGAGGGAAGTACTTGTCATCTCTCAGGCCCTGGAGGGCTGAAAAAACCTGCAGTAGTCACAATAGAAGCCTTATGGGAGGCATTAGCCTTGGTGAATTCTTCTCTGCAAACCTTAGCAGGTATTTTCTCTCATTGCTCTTGGCAGAATGGCTATGAAAGACCTAGATAAGATTCTCAAGAGCACAGATGTCTCTCTCCATACAAAGATTTGACTTGTTCAAGCCATGGTATTTTCAATAACATCATATGGATGTGAAAGCTGGACAGTGAAAAAGATAGACAGGAAGAAAATTGATGGCTTTGAATTATGATGTTGGCGGCGAATACTGTGTATACCATGGACTGCCCGAAGAACAAACCAGTCGGTACTAGACAAGATCAAACCTAAGCTTTCTTTAGAAGCTCAGATGACAAGACTTCGACTTTCATACTTTGGACACATCATGCGAACAGAGAGATCATTAGAGAAAGACATCATGCTTGGCAAGATAGAAGGTCAACGCAAAAGAGGAAGGCCAGCAATGAGATGGATCAATACAATAACAGCAGCTACGGGTACACCAGTCTGTCAACAATGAGCCGCCTGACTGAAGACCGAACACAATTTAGGATAGCTATCCAGAGGGTCGCCATGAGTCGACTCTGACTCGATGGCACTTAACAACAAAGATTCATTATCCGGGGTGTCTCGGGAGCAGACTCAGCAGGCTGTCTGTTCTGGAAGCCAGATTTGGGAAATTACAAGATACCCAGTGTACAGTGTTAAGGATTCCTCAGTGTTTCAGAAGATGGAGTATCTGGAGAACTCAGTAAGGAGAAACAATTTAAGGTTTATTATTTTTCCCAAGTCTCCATTGGTACCACCTATTGAGATGACCAGGAAATATCTCTGGGAAATACTGAAGCTACAGGTAGACAATTTGCCACCAATTATTTGGGCGCAATATCTGTCTATGGGTTCCAGCGTCACTGCCACTGGAATGGATCAGTCTCAAAACCAGATGGGCTCTATTGATCTATGTTTTTTTTGAGAATTCCCTGGATGTTGTGACTGAACGGACAACTTTGCTTGTTAGTTTTGCCATTGAGATTGACTGTCATACTGTGTTAAAATAATATTTTCGATATATGCAGGAGCTGTTTTGGGGGCCAGGATTCAAATTTTTCCTGATTTTTCGAGGGCTACCCAATTAAGGCATAAAGAATTCTTGGTGTTAAAACCAAGAATTCTTGCCTTGGGTGCCACTTTTTTGTTAAAAATTTCTCTGTAGATGTTTTGTTTTCCTACAATTCCTTAGTTTTTTGGTGAGTAGGGAGGGGGCGTCCGAGGGTTAATGGCTTCCCTGAATAAGCTAAGCTGGCTGTGCTGTTGCCATATCTTTATTTTCCCATTTTCCTAAACTTGCTTTCTGGGTTTTGGTGGGCTTATATACTAAAGTCCCTCACTTGGTTTGTAGCTTGTCGTGCTGTGAGGGCTTGTATGCATCATTGATGCTGAGAGCTAAACTATCGGTAGTTTAACTACTGGCAGGGTCTCCCAAGATGGACAGGTCTCAGCTGAGGTGCCAGACCAAGACAAACCACCCATCTGGGCAGCAGCAGAATGGGATAGTGTTGACGGCGGAGGATCACATTTCTGTGACAACGGCAACAACACCAAACTTAAACTGCGCGGAAGAAAGGCCCGGCAATCTACTTCTGTATCTGGCCATGAAAACCCAATGGATAGTTACAACAAAACAAATTGTGCTGTAGTGCTGGAAGATGAGACCCCCAGGTCGGAAGGCACTCAACTAGCTACAGGGGAAGAGCTGAAGACTTTTCAGAGTAAAGCCAGCATTTATGATGTGGTTGGATCAAAGCCCTCGGGACGTCTGACTGCTGATGTAGCTGCGCATGAAATGAGAGTCAAAAGCTGTAAAGATGTCTTATACATTGGAACATGGAATGTACGAAGCATGAACCAAGGGACGTAGGAGGTGGTCAAGAATGAAATGGAACGTGTACAACTTGATCTGTTGGGTGTCAGCAAACTGAAATGGACTGGCATCGGACACTTTGCATAAGATAATCACATGGTCTACTATGCTAGAAATG
Source organism: Ichthyophis bannanicus (assembly GCA_033557465.1). Classification (NCBI taxonomy): domain Eukaryota; kingdom Metazoa; phylum Chordata; class Amphibia; order Gymnophiona; family Ichthyophiidae; genus Ichthyophis; species Ichthyophis bannanicus. Next base: position 169,182,493 of record CM066040.1, on the reverse strand, counting down.
AAAGACAAAGAAGAAATGGTGTTGCATTTATAATAAAGAAGAAACTTGCAAAAACTGTAATGAAATACAATGCAGTCAGCGAACGCTTAATCTCTATTCGTCTACGAAGCATACCTATCAACACAACTATAATTCAAGTATATGCCCCAACAACGGCTGCAGAAGAGAATGAAATTGAAGAGTTCTATGAACAAGTACAAGCTGAAATTGACAGAACATGCAAACAGGATATCCTGATAGTCATGGGTGACTGGAACGCAAAAGTTGGCAACAAAGAAGAAGACAAAGTAGTTGGAAAATATGGACTTGGCAACAGAAATGAAGCTGGAGAAAGACTGATAGAATTCTGCAAGACCAACGATCTATTTATCTCAAGCACCTTCTTCCAGCAACGCAAGCAGCGACTGTACACATGGACTTCACCCAATGGATTGTATAAAAATCAAATTGACTACATCTGTGGAAGTCGACGATGGAAAAGCTCTATAACATCAACAAGGACAAAACCTGGAGCTGACTGTGGTGCAGATCATCAACTACTGGTATGCAAACTCAAGCTAAAGTTGAAAAAGAGGAAACCACTCATGAATGCAGCAAAATATGACCTTGAGAATATACCTCTGGAATTTAAAGACTGCCTGCAAAATTGATTTGCTGCTTTAGATATAAATGACAGAGCTCCAGAAGAGTTATGGAATGACATCAAGAAGGTTGTGTTGGAAGAAAGCGAGAAGTCTCTACAAAAGGTGAAAGAAAAAAACGGCCAAAATGGATGACGGAAGAAACTCTGAAAATTGCCCAGAAACGCAGAGAAGCTAAAGCCAGAGGAGAGAGAGAGACAATCACAGAACTCAACAGAGATTTTCAATGTGCAGCAAGACAGGACAAGGAAAATTACTACAATGACGCATGCAAGGAAATAGAAGCAGAAACTATTAGAGGAAGAACAAGGTCGGCTTTCCTAAAGCTACGAGAGTTAAAGAAAAAGTTCCAGCCTCGAATTGGAATGTTACAAGATGCTCAAGGTTCTATTTTGAATGATGCTGAAAAGATCAAGAAAAGATGGAAGGAATATACAGAGTTTTTATATGAAATAAAGATCAAGTGGACCAACAACCGTTTCAACCTGTACCTTATGATCGGGAACCATTGGTGATGAAAGAAGAAGTTGAAGCAGCATTGAAAGCCTTATCAAAGAACAAAGCACCAGGCATTGATAGCATTCCCATAGAACTATTACAGCAATCTGATGTAGCTGTTACCGTACTTACAAGGCTCTGCCAAGAAATATGGAAGACAACATCATGGCCAACTGACTGGAAAAGATCTGTGTTTATACCAATACTAAAGAAAGGTGATCCAACTGACTGTGGAAATTATCGTACAATCGCTCTGATCCCACATGCCAGCAAGATTCTACTGAAGATTATTCAAAAGAGACTACTACCATACCTGGAACAAGAACTACCTGAAGTGCAAACAGGGTTCAGGAAAGGGCGAGGAACGAGAGACATCATTGCGGATGTGAGATGGATCCTTGAAAAGACTAAAGAATACCAAAAGGATATCTATTTGTGCTTTATCGACTATAGCAAAGCTTTTGATTGTGTAAACCATGAGAAACTCTGGGCCACATTAAGAAACATGGGTATACCAGAACACCTGATCGTACTCTTGCACAATCTGTGCATTGATCAAGAAGCAACAGTTCGAACGGAACAAGGAGAAACAGAATAGTTTAAAATAAGCAAAGGTGTAAGACAAGGCTGCATACTTTCCCCCTACCTGTTTAATTTATATGCAGAACAAATCATCAGAGAAGCAGGATTGTATGAAGACAACAGAGGTGTGAAGATTGGTGGAAGACTCATCAACAACCTTCTCTATGCTGATGATACCATATTACTGGCTGAAAGTGAAGATGATCTGAAACATTTGCTTCTCACAATCAACATAGTCTCAAAATGGGCCTGCACCTTAATGTAAAGAAGACAAAGATCATGACAACTGGCATAATCAACAGGCTCATCGAGAAATTGAAATCGTGAACAACTTTAACCTACTTGGATCAACTATTAATAAACAGTCAAGAAATCAGACCTCGCATTGGTCTTGGCAGATTGGCTATGAAAGACCTAGATAAGATTCTCAAGAGCAGAGATGTCTCTCTCCATACAAAGATTCGACTTGTTCAAGCCATGGTATTTTCAGTAACATCATATGAATGTGAAAGCTGGACAGTGAAAAAGATAGAGAGGAAGAAAATTAACTCCTTTGAATTATGGTGCTGGCGGTGAATACTGTGTATACCATGGACTGCCCAAAGAACAAACCAGTCGGTACTAGAGGAGATCAAACCTAAGCTTTCTTTAGAAGCTCAGATGACAAGACTTTGACTTTCATACTTTGGACTCATCATACGAAGAGAGAGATCATTAGAGAAAGACATCATGCTTGGCAAGATAGAAGGTCAACGCAAAAGAGGAAGGCCAGTAATGAGATGGATCGATACAATAACAGCAGCTACGGGTACACCAGTCTGTCAACAATAAGCCGCCTGACTGAAGACCGAACACAATTTAGGATAGCTATCCAGAGGGTCGCCATGAGTCGACTGACTCGATGGCACTTAACAACAACAACAACATATACTAAAGTATTTGTATTTGTTTGGAAGTAAATTTAAAATAATCCTCTTGTGTTTTAGCAACTTTGAATAATTTGGTATCATCTGAAAATTTGATCACCTCACTTATTATTCCCATTTCCCATTTCCAGGTCATTTATAAATATGTTAAAAAGCAGTGGGCTCAGTACAGATCCCTGGGGTCTTCCTCTGTTCACCTTTCTCGATTGAGAAAATTGGCTTTTTAACCCTACTCTCTGTTTTCTTTCAACCAGTTCCTAATCCACAATTGTACATTGACTCGTATCCTATGGCTTTTTAATCTCCCCAAGAGTCTCTCATGAGGGTATATTCGAAAATGGCTAGAGGCATTACCTTGCATATTCTATCTTACCAAAAGATACTAAAGACAGTTGAGTCCAGACTAGGCTGGGGAGCCCATATAGATGGACTTTAAGCTCAGGGACTATGGCCTGTCAACAAGAACCTCTTCAGATAAATGAACTGGAACTGAGAGCAATTGTGAATGCTCTAAAGGCGTTTAAAGATCAGTTGACCAACCAAGTTTATATTGATGCAAACCAACATAGACAAGTAGGGAGGAACAGCATCTTACTCCCTGTGTTAGGAAACGGTTAAGATGTGGAACTAGCCCATCTCTCACAGGATGACTCTCTGGGCCACATACCTAGCAGGGAAAGATACTGCCCCGGTGGACAAGCTGAGTCATGTACTCCAACCATACAAGTGGTCCCTGAATGTGGAGGTAGCTCGGAGAATCTTTGAGAGTAGGGAAACTCTTCAATATACCTTGTTGCCATTCCTCAGAACAGAAAGTTACCTATGTTCTGCTCCAGGATAGGAACACATGGAAAACTAGCCTCCGATTACTTTTAAGTGTGTGTATCCTCCAATTCCCCTGATAGTGAAAATGCTTTTGAAGCTAGGACAGGACCAAGGAAGAAGTATGTTCATAGTCCCCTATGAAAGTTCCTGACAAGCTTCATGGGAGTTCCCAGCCTATTCTGCTGCCAATAGGGGGAGGTGCTTCAATGTCACATTTTTAGTTGGAAGCAGCAGTATTTTACTTTAAGAACTGTGATGGTCCCATGTAAAGGTGACAGATGGGAAGTGATGTGCATGCATGGTGTGACTATTCAAACACTTCCAGATCAATCTGAGCTAGAGCAGCATTCCCTCACCAGTTTTTGCCAGTGATGTCAGTATATTGTGAGGACTTGTATTCTGCTGCCATGGAGAAAACCTGCTAAAAGTAAGTAACATGGTTAAACATTCTGTTTTAAGAATCTGTTTTTAAATTACTTGTTTTCAATAATATATATTCTCCAGGAACAAGCAGGAAGTCAGTCCTCACTTATGGGTGACGTTGGCACTGACGGAGCCCGTGTGTAGCAATTCCCCAACTTTCAAAGAAAGCCTTTAGGATTGCTTCCATGCATGCGTGGTCCTCTTCCAGCCCAAGGGTGCCATATTGCTCAGTCTCCCTTTTTCCGTGGAGCTCTTCGGATGCACGTCCTCGTCCCTCGGAAAAAGTATTTCGTTTTCCTGCCTCTGGCCTACTGTTTTCCAGTTGCAGCGGTCCTCTACCCATCCTCCCCCTTGCTCCTATCTCTTTTGAGCAAAGAGGACATTTTTTTCCTAATTTTTTGTTGTTGACGGGCTTCGCGCCCTTTTTTTCTCCTAACCACTGGCCATGTGGGTGTTCGACCTCAGGGGGGTCCTTTTTGTCCCGATGGCCACCAGTTTCAAAAAATGCGATAGATTATCCAAGAACATGTCGCTTCCGGACACCCATGACTGTTGTCTACGGTGTCTTGGAGCTGACCATGATTCAGAGCTCTGTTCACTTTGTAAGAAAATGTCCTCCAAAGCCCTGCTCAGTCGTAAGCAGAAGTCCAAAGACATTTTCCGAAAGGCTGCCTCAGAATCCCCGGTGGCAGCCTGTCATCTCTCTGCCGGTGGGGACCCCACCTCAGCTCCGCGCTCAAGACGGCACTCTGACCAGGGGTCCCCTGAAGTGGAGTGGTGTAAGAAGAAGACGACCTCGAAGTCACTGTCAGGGGCTCCTGAGAAGCGTGCGTGCTCCCTCCCATGCTCGGTTGCTTAGCCCTCCTCGGCGTTCCCGAGAGTCGGACAAGGAGCGGCCGGGACCCCCTCTCCTCCTTGACGCCTGACCCAGTGACCCCAGTGTCGGCATTGCAGGGCCCCACGCCCACGTGGGAGTTCCGTAAGCTGGCACTAAAATGCAGCGTTTCTGCATTCATAGCTTCCCAGCAGGCGCTCATATCCAGCTTTGCTGGTCCGTACCTAGAGACCGAGGTTCCCTTGAGAGGGACACCAAAATCCGCCCTGGAAACCCCCGAGAGCCATGAGTCTTGTGTGGGTCCTCGGCGTCTGTCATGCTTGTCTTCCTGTTCCTTGGAGGCAAGATCCTCCATGGCCTCCTGCTCCAAACGGGCCTCAGCCTCCGGGCGAGGAGACCAGCCGGACTTGTACTCCTCCTCCGATTTTTCAGGCTGGGAGTCAGATGGGGATACTTCCCCTGAGACCCGTACCCATCGGGGCCTCCTGTCAGACCCATCCCCGCCCACCTTTCAGTGGCGTTCGCCACCCGAGGACACCTCTTTCTCAGTGTTCATGCAGGATATGGCACGGGCTCTCAACCTGGCTACCCAGGCGGAGGAGGAACCTCGAGCTAAAGAGCTCACTATCTTGCAGTATGAGTCCCCTCCTCGGGAGTCTCTTGCTGTCCCGGTTCCTCCCATTTTGTCCAGGCTGCTACTCTGCATGTGGGAGACCCTGCGTCGGTCCCCATCCATGAGCAAGTGCCTCGATTCAGTAAAACCCAATTCCCTCAAACCTCCATGGTGGTGGAGTCGGCCATGAGAAAACAAAAGAGCCTGAAGTCACATTCTTTGGTTCTGCCGGCAGGGAGTCAAGAGCTCTCGACGCCCTAGGCCGCAAGGCCTATCAAGGGTCCATGCTCTCATGCCATATTCAGGCATACCAATTGTACACAGGCATGTTTTTACGTGACCTAGCCAAGGAACTTGGGGGCTTCTACACGGGCCTCGCGGACGAACCCCTCAACAGGTTCTGGACCCTTCTGAAGTCCGTTGCGGAGTGCTCAAAACACCTCTCCCGCACCGCCTATGATGGATTTGAGTCTTCGGCTTGAGTGGTGGCCACTGGCATTGGGGCCTGGTGCCAAGCATGGCTCCAGTCCTCGGACTTTCTGCAGAAGGGCCTATCCTACCGAGGCTACCCACCGTACCCACTCACTCCTGCGCCGACCACTGTGACGCAGGGAAAGTCTGGACCCACACAGTCATCACAGACTGAAAGGATCCAAGGCCCAAACTCCGGCTCCACCTCAGCCTACCCAGGGGTTTTAACGCCAGCAGCGTAGCCTTTCGCCCCCTGGCAGCGCCTCAGCCGGTGGGTGGATGCCTGTCCTCCTACACCCCTCAGTGGGCATTCATCACATCGGACACTTGGGTCCTCCGAGTAGTCCGGGACGGCTACCATCTCCGTTTAGACAGGCTTCCCCCTCCCTTCTCCTCAGCGGAGCCTTCTTGACTCCCCGCGCACCAGACCTTCCTACAGCGGGAGTTAGGCAACCTCCTCGCCCAGCAAGCTGTCGAGAGGGTACCAATGTACCTCCAAGGTCAGGGCTTCTATTCCCGGTACTTCCTCATCCCAAAGAAGACGGGGGGTCTATGGTCCATCCTTGACCTCCGGAAATTAAGCAAGTTGGCCTTCTCCTTTGCTGCCCCTACCATCTGGAACGAAATCCCATTAATCCTCCGCACAATAAAGGACCTTCACCAATTCAAAAAAGAACTAAAAACATACCTTTTTACAAAACATTTTGAGGTCCCCTACCAACAAAAAACATCTCCAATACAATCACAGAAACACATACACAGTTCTCAAGACAGAACAAATGATTAAACATAATAAAGACATTTATTCTATCTACCCCACCCTATAGACAAAGATTTACACAAACAAACGGCTATATCACTAATGAAATAAATCCCGGTAACTCATTATGTTATGATGACCTGTACATAGTTTGAAAAGTGTTATTCTAGTTAATGTTCAAAACATGTTCAATGTAACAAAACGTGTATATAGTTAACACAAGTTCCATGTAAAATATACAGAAGTATATTTATTTTTGTTCAATGTGAACCGCCCCTGATCTCTGGAAGGGGCGGTATATAAAAAAAACTGTTAAATAAAATAAATAAAATAAATAAAGTTTCTGGTGTGGGAGAAGTTCAAAATGCTATCTCTTGGCGTCCTGCTGCCCTTCCTCCTGCAGGGCGACTGGCTATGCTCCTTGGATCTCAGGGACGTTTACGCCCACATTCTGATTCACCCCCAGCACAGGTAATTCCTGCGCTTCAGGGTGTAAGGGGAGCTTTACCAATACAGTGTGCTTCCCTTCGGACTCGCATCTGCTCCGTGAGTCTTCACAAAGTGCCTCTCCGTGGCCGCTGCTTCTTCAGACGGCTGGGTATACCGGTCTTCCCTTACCTCGACGACTGGCTTGTCATGGGGCCCTCAGCTGAGGAAGCCTGCCTTGCGGCATCACGCACAATCTTCCTCGAGCGCCTGGGATTCGTGCTCAGCTACCCCGTTCCACCTTGAGCCGGCACAGGCCTTGGAGTTTATCAGCGCACACCTCGACACTCAGCGGGCGATCGCCTTTCTACAGGTGTGGCTCGTCTCCGAGCATTGGCGACCCAGGTCCCGAGCAACACTCGGGTCACGGCGCAAACTATGCTGCACCTCCTGGGGCACATGGCCTCCACTGTCCATGTGGTTCCACATGCCTGCATGCACATGCGGACAGCTCAGTGGTGCCTCAGCACTTAGTGGAGCCTGACCTCTGGTCACCTCAGGGACCCCATTCAGGTCTCCCACAACCTTCGCAGGTCCTTAGACTGGTGGCAGGACCCCCGCAACCTTCTCTGGAGGATGCCCTTTCAATCCCCGCAGCACGAACTAGTGCTGACAACGGACGCTTCCTTGCTGGGATGGGGAGCCCACTGCGGTGCACTGTGCATGCAGGGACAATGGTCACCCGAAGAATCTCAGTAGCAGATCAACTTGCTCGAGCTTCGGGTGATCCGATGCACCCTGAGGGCCTTCGAGGACCACCTCCAAGGAAAGTCGGTACTCGTGCAGATCGACAATCGAGTAATGATGTTCTACATCAACAAGGAGGGGGGCACAGGATTATGCCTCCTCTGCCGGGAAGCTGTCCTCCTCTGCTCCTTTGCCTTCCGTTGAGGGATGTCCCTATGAGCGGTCTACCTCCTGGGCCACAAGAACATCCTTGCAAACAAACTCAGCAGGATCCTCCGCCCTCACGAATGGCGACTGGCCCCTGAGGTGACCAACTGGCTATTCCATCAGTTGGTGACCCGACCATGGACTTGTTCGCCAGCCTGACGAACACTCAGCTCCCCCTGCTTTTACGGCTCAATCCCGCACCCAAGCAGGGAGTCGCAGGATGCGTTCCTTTTGAGCTGGACCTCCGGGCTTCTCTACATGTTCCCTCCCACTCCTCTCATTGCGAGGACCCTCCACAAAGCTCAGCGGGAACGAGCGTCGATGATACTCATCGCTTCCTTGTGGCCTCGGCAACCATGGTTCCCACTCCTGCTCCGGCTCGCATCCGATTCCCCTGGACTGTGCCCCAGGCCTGCTAATGCAGGAGGAGGAGCGGGTGCTACACCCGAACCTGGTCTCGTTATCCCTCACAGCCTGGCGACTGAACAGGCCATGCTAGACCTCCCAGAGGAGGTTGAGGAGGTCCTCCTCGCGTCGAGGAAGGACTCAACGAGACAAGCTTACACCTTCAAGTGGCGACGCTTCTCAGTCTGGTACTCCGAGCTCTAGATCGACCCTTTCTCGTGTCCCACTGGGTGGGTCCTCCAGTACCTTCTCCATCTCTCGAAGGAGGGGCTGAAGTTGAACTCTGTCAGGGTACACCTGAGTGCCATATCAGCGCATCACTTCCCTGTAGAGAGCAAACCCCTCTCGGAGCAGTCCTTGGTGTTCCGCTTCATGCGGGACCTCTTGCTGTCCAAACCTCCCATCCGGCCTCCTCCGGCGGAGTGGGATTTGAACGTAGTGCTCATGCAGCTTAAGCATTCACCCTTCGAGCCAATGGCGATGTACTCGCTTTGGCCCCTATCCTGGAAGGTGGTCTTCCTGGTGGCTTTGACCTCGGCCCACCGAGTCAGTGAACTCCAGACTCTCATGGCTGAAACCCCTTATACCAGGTTCTATAGGAACAAGGTGGTCCTCCGTACCCACCCCAAGTTCCTGCTGAAGGTTGTCTCAGATTTTCATCTCAATCAGGAGATAGTTTTGCTGACCTTCTTCCCGAGACCCCATGCCGACCAGGCGTCGGCGGTTTTGCATACACTCGACTGCAAGAGGGCTCTTGCCGTCTGTCTGCAGCGCACCCAGCCTCATCGCAAGTCTGGCCAGCTTTTCGTGACCTATGACCCCAGTCGCTTGGGGCAGGCAGTCACAAAGCACCCCCTCTCCATTTGGGTGGTGGACTGCATCGCCTTCGCTAATGCGAAGATGGGTCCCCCGCTGGATCGACGGGTCACCGCATACAGCGTCTGAGCCAAGGAGGCTTCGGTGGCTTCGCTGCGCTCAGTGCCGCTATTGGACATCTGCTGGGCTGTGACCTGGGCTTCGGTGAACACTTTCACCTTGCACTACTACCTGGAGAGGGAGTCCCGCCAGTACAGCCTCTTTGGCCAGGTTATACTCCGTAATCTGTTCGGGGTATAAGTAACTCCTGCCCCCTGACCCCTCTCGACAGCTACCGAGGGTTTCGCCCTGGGGACCCGAATACTCGGGCTCCTCCAGGCATGGGCTTCTGCTCACGGCCTCGCGGAGGCATTTTTTTGGTTACAGGTTCAGTAGCCTGTAGCTGGGGAGTCCCATAAGTGAGGACTGACTTTCTGCTTGTTCCTGGAGAAAGCGTAGTTATTCACCTGTAATAGGTGTTCTCCAGGGACAGCAGAAATCAGTCCTCACTACCCTCCCACCTCCCCTGATGAGTGGCTGGATATTTATCCTTTCCTTGCCATCTGCTTGGTAGGGCTCGAGCTAAGGGACCTTACCGAGCAAGATGGCACCCTTGGGTGGGAAGAGGAGCATGCATGCGTGGCAGCAATCCCAAAGGCGTTCTTTGAAAGCTGGGGAATTGCTTTCCACGGGCTCTGTCGGTGCCACCGTCACCCATAAGTGAGGACTGATTCCTGCTGTCCCTGGAGAACACCTGTTACAGGTGAGTAACTACGCTTTGTTCTCAACTGCTGCCATCTTTATAGTATTGAGTATGCGTATGTGTGGTTTTTTTTCAGGCAGTTTTCATCTTCAGACTCCTTCATTAGGGTGGTCATTCTGAAAAATTGCTTAGTCTGTGTAAACAGGAGAAGTTGGAGGCTTTCATTCCACAGGGCTATTGAGGATGGCTCTGTGGATAAGTGCCCATCCCATGACGTTTTAGTCCTATTCACAGTCCTTGTACATCTCTGAATTTTGCAAAATAGCATGTCTCTATTGATCTCTGTTTTGGATTGGAGTTATTCAAAGAAGCATGGGACAAACACAGGATCTCTAAAGGAAAAAAAGGGACTGTTGTAGTGGTTGATATGGAAGGAAAGACTAGATAGGCCATGTGATCTTTTTCTGTCGTCGTGTTTCTATGTTTCTATTTCAGTGACAGAAAGACAGAGTATAAATCCAATAAATAATGCAATAGAGAGATTAGACACAAGAATACACTGCCTGGAATTTGCACTATCCTAGAACCATATCTGAAACAACTTGTTTTATAAAGTTGCCAGTACACTTTAATGTGGCAGCCTTCTGTGCAAAGCCACTGTTAATGTTTTTACCTATTATAAAAGATGTAAAATGTATAATAATTTTGCTTTCAGGCTTATTCTTTAGTGGATCGAGAAGTTGGATACTGTCAAGGAAGTGCTTTTATAGTTGGTCTTCTTCTGATGCAGGTAAACGCCACATTTAACAGAAACTTTTATATATATGTATGCCATGATTTAAAAAACATTTTTAGGGGTAATTGCGTGTTCTAAGAATTATTTTTTTGAAATCTATCTATACTGGGAGCCCTTCTCCATCATTGCTTGTCAGTACCAGCCAGAGAGATTTAGACTTAAAGGGCCCATGCCACTTATCAAGCAAGTTAACTTCCACTGTGACTTCAAGTAACAGCATTACTGTACCCATGGCCCTCCAAAATTGAATCTGCGTGTGTCATGTAGAATTTTAATGAACAAACAAATCTTTTTCAAAGAAGGATAAGGTGTAAAACTAGGGGGCATATGATGAAGCTGCAAGGCAGTAAACTTAAAAGAAACATTAGGAAATACTTTGGATGCTTGGAATACCCTCCCGATGGAGGTGGTGGGGGCAAATACAGTAATGGAATTCAAAATGGCATAGAACAGACCCAGAGGATCCCTTCATAGCAAGAGGATGAAATCAAATCAAACGTAATTATCTTTTGTACTTCAATAAATAGAGGGAGGCTGACTTGCACGGATCAGCAGGTACAACCCTAAACACAGGCATAGAGGGGGGTGGGGTGACCTGCACGGAGCTGCAATTACAACCACTCTAGCCACCTTACTAGGCAGACTAGATGGACCATATTGGTCTTTATCTGCCATCATAAACTATGTTACTGTGTCTTGGCACACTTCTTCTATCTTGGGTTTTTTTTTTTTAATTCAGGTCTCTTATTTCCTAAAGAGATGTTGATATTCAAAAATTTGTCTGGGTAATTTGCAGAATTACATGGATAGATCTTGAAGGCCATTGCAGAAAGCAGGTACTGATAGTTTGCGACTTCGGCGCCAGCATGCAGAAGGAGGCTCATATGCAAATAAGCCACGCATTAGCCATGTGTTAAACTTGGCACTAATGGCAGCATTAAACTGGGAGAGCAAGCCAAACATATGCGCATAGAAGTCGGCGCAAGTTTGACATGCTTTCCCAGAGAAATAGGGGCACTGTGTGGCTAATCTATATATGTTTGTTTATGTTAAAACTTGATATACTGCCATTCACATTAGCAGCAGGGCGGTTTACAATAAAATCAAATTAAAATAAAGTTGAAAAGGAACTGCAATAAATGAAGGTCAATGCAAATGAGGAAGGCCAGCAATGAGATGGATCAGTACAATAGCAGCAGCAGCTATGGATGCCACTCTATCAACAATTAGCTGCCTGATTGAAGACCAATTACAGTTTAGGACAACTATTCAGAGGGTCGCCATGAGTCTGCATCGACTGGACGGCACTTAAATGGCAACAAAACAATGCTGGAGGAGTTGGTGAGGCTAACAGCAATTTATTTATTTGTATTTATTTAACCTGTTTTGGACCAGCGTATGTTTTACATACATAAGGTTTCTCCAGGACCAAGCAGGAAGTCAGTCCTCACATATGGGTGTCATCGACGCCGATGAAGCCCCAGCAGAGCATTTCCCCAGCTTTCTAAGAAAGCCTTTGGGAATGCAGACACGCATGCACGGTTCCCATACCACCTAAAGGTGCCATCTTACCTCAGTCTCTCTTTTTCCGAGAAGCCCACCGGACGTGCGCCCTGTCATCCCGGATAAAAGTTAGATTTTTTCGGCGATTCTCGCTATTTTTTTTTTCTCCCGGTTCGATGCCGGATCCCCTCCTGCTGGGTTCGGTACACCGGTATCGAGCCCGATTCTTCTTTTTCGGTTTTTGCCCTTTGTGGCTGGCGTTCGCGCCCTTTTTTGATTTTTCCCTGGAAGGCCGGTCCTTTGACCTCGCGAGGACTCTTTTTTTTCCCCGATGGCTTCCAGCGGTTTCAAGAAGTGTGATCGGTTTAAGAAGTTAATGTCTCTCACCGACACACACGACTGCTGCCTTCGGTGCCTCGGTCCTGATCACGACCCTAAGACATGTGGACCATGTGGGAAGATGTCTTCCAATTCACTACGAAGTCGCCAGCAGCAGAAAGAGAGGCTTTCCTCGGACTCAGCCTCCGGCTGGGCCCAGACCTCGTCTGAGGCCTCGACATCTCGGGATTTGGATCCCGAGCGCTGTCGGAGCTCCTCGGACAGGGGGTCCCCCGACCGGGAACGCAAGAGGAAGAAGCGGCTCGTGAGGGTGTTGTCGGAGGAGGTCCCTGGCTCCTCGAGGGCCAGGACTAAGACCCCCGACCGTCAACCCGGGCCCGTGGAACAAGAGAAGCCTGCCAAAGTTCCTCGCATGGAGCCGGAGTCTGCTGGACACGTAAGCCCTGTGGTCCTCAAGGACTCTCCTCCCAGAGAGCCGACGTCGGGCCCGGCGCTGCCGGGGCCCGAGTCGGTGGCTGCTGCATCTCCCGAGCTGAGTCTCAGGATGACAGCCTTGGAGAGCAGACTGTCTGCCTTCATGGAGCAGCAGCAGGCACTGATGGCAAGCCTGTCTGGCGCATCTGCTCTGACCACCGGGACATCGACATCAAAGTCGACCCCGGAGACCGAGCCGATACTCGAGTCCATCATGGCTCGAAGTCGACCTCGGTCGCGGTCTCCCTCGACCTCCCATTCGGGACCGAGGGCGTCGACGCCAGTGCCTCCAGCATCGGGGCGGGTGCTCCAGGGCTCTGCGGGGCCGGATCCTGACTCCTCGTCGGATGAGTCCGCCTGGGAGACGGAGGATGAGGAGTCCCCCGACACATTCAAGACTCGATGCGTCCCTTTGGACTCACCGCAGTCTGAGCCCCGGAGTAGATCCCCTCCGGAGGACACCCGGTTCTCGGAGTTTGTCTGGGATATGGCCACCGCGTTGGCTATTCCGGCGGACCCCGAGGAAGAGCCTCGAGCCGAAGAGCTCGAGGCCCTGCATTTTGACTCTCCTCCGAAGGAGGCCTTTACTGTCCCGGTTCCTCCGATGCTGGAACGGCTCCTCTTCCGGATGTGGGAGGCACCGGCCTCGACGCCAGTTCTAAGTAAGCGAGTCGATTCGATTTATCGACTCCGGAAGAGCCCTGGATTTCAGAAGGCGCAGCTCCCACACCATTCCATGGTGGTGGAATCGGCCATGCATCGTCTGAAAAGCCAGAAGATGCACTCCGCGGTGCCCCCCGTCAGGGAGGCCCGGAACCTCGATGGTGTGGGTAGAAAGTGCTTCCAGGGCTCGATGCTTGCTTGCCGTGTCCAGTCTTACCAGCTGTACATGGGCATGTACTTGCGAGACCTGGCCAAGGAGTTGGCCGGGTTCTCTGCTGGTCTCTCCGGGGAGCCCTTGCAGAGATTCAAGTCCTTGTCCTCGGGGATTTGGGACTGCTCGAAGTTTATGTCCCGCGCCGCCTATGATGGCTTCGAGGCTTCGGCCCGAGTTGCAGCAGCTGGCATCGCGGCTCGACGCCAGGCATGGCTGCAGTCATCGGACCTCGAGCCATGGGTTCAGGACAAGTTGGTCGATGTCCCTTGCGAGGTGAAAACCTTTTTGGCAAACCCATGGCCGAGAAGGCCGCACAGCTCGAGACCGAGCACCTTACAAGGACAAGGCTGTCTAGGAAGACCTCTGCCCCTTCTCACAAGAAGAAGGCCTCGGGTAAGAAGCCCTTTTACCCGAGGAAGGGCACTGCCTACAAACAGTACCCTCAGTATCAGGCTGCACAAGCTGCACCCCAGGGTCAGCAAGCCAAGGGGCAGGGTAATGGGCCCTGTAGGCAGAGGACCCCCAAGCCTCCGGCCCCTGCTCCCACTCAGCAGGGTGGGGGTTTTTGACTCCTTGAGCGTAGCCTCTCAGTCCCTGCTCTCCCAACCCTGCACAGGAGGTCGCCTCGCCCTCTTTGCCCACCAGTGGCCCCACATCACTGGAGACAATTGGGTGTTAAACATAGACCACAAGGGCTATGCCCTACACTTTCACCAACTGCCTCCGCCATATTTTCCAGGGGAACCTCCAAGGCCTCCCCTGCACACAGACCTTCTCCTTCAAGAGCTTCACAGTCTGTTGGTGGACAGGGCGGAGGAGCCTGTGCCTCCCCACTTGCAAGGTTACGGATTCTACTCCAGGTATTTCCTGGTGCCCAAAAGGACTGGTGGCCTTCGACCCATTCGGGACCTCAGGAACCTCAACAAGTTCCTAGAGAAAGAAAAGTTCAAGATGCTTACTCTTGGAACACTTCTGCCCTACCTCCAGCAGGGAGATTGGCTATGCTCCTTAGATCCAAAGGATGCGTACACTCACATCCTCATTCATCCAGACCACAAAAGTACCTCAGGTTCATTGTGGGAGGAAACCATTATCAGTACAGAGTACTGCCTTTTGGCCTCACCTCCGCTCCCAGGGTATTTACCAAATGCCTGGCAGTGGTGGCGGCCTACCTGAGAAATCAGGGAATCTTTGTCTTTCCCTATCTGGACGACTGGCTCATCAGGGATCAGACGTGCCAGGAGGCCAGACAAGCCACCCTCAGAACTATTGCTCTTCAAAGTCTAGGGTTTGTAATAAGCTTCGCAAAGTCCACTTTGCTCCCCTCCCAGAACTTGGAGTTCATAGGAGCAAGGCTCGACTCTTTACTGGCAAAAGTTTTCTTGCCAGAAGACAGAGCACAAAGATTAATAGCCTTGGCAAACCAGTTTCTCAGCAGGTCACTAGTCTCCGCCAGACTCTGCCTAAGGCTTCTAGGCCACATGGCTTCGACAATACATGTGACCCCCAATGCCAGGCTCCATATGAGGTCTGCACAGTGGTGCCTTCAGACTCAGTGGTCACAGGCAGCCTCAGGGACAGGATAAGGGTGTCCAGACAATTTCTGAACTCCCTCAGCTGGTGGCTGCACCCACCCAATCTACTAAAAGGGGTGCCCTTTCAAATTCCTAGGTAGACGGTGGTACTGACCACAGACGCCTCCCTGCAGGGCTGGGGAGCTCATTGTCTGAACAAGTGCACCCAGGGCCTGTGGTCTTCCTGGGAGGCTACACAGCAGATCAATCTCCTAGAACTCAGTGCTATTTGATTAGCACTAAAAGCTTTCTCTCCTACCTTGGCTCATCAATCTGTCCTGGTTCAGACAGACAATCAAGTAGCCATGTTTTATGTGAACAAACAGGGCGGGACTGGGTCCAGACTCCTCTGTCGGGAGGCTCAGGACCTTTGTTCTTTTGCCCTCAAGCACAACATACTCCTCAAGGCTTTGTACCTTCCCGGCCAGGACAACTACCTGGCCGACAAGTTGAGCAGGATTCTACAGCCCCACGAGTGGCAGCTGCATCCTTTGGTAGTTCAAAAATGGGGCCTCCCCTTGATAGATCTCTTCGCCAGTCCACTGAACAAGCAACTGCCGAAGTTCTGCTCCGGGCAACCGCATCCTCTGCGGATAGCAGCAGATTCTTTTCTGATTCCCTGGTCTCAGGGCCTCCTGTATGCGTTTCCTCCCACGCCCTTGGTGGCCCGAACTATCTTCAAGATCCTTCAAGACAAGGCCTCGGTCCTGCTGGTGGCTCCCACGTGGCCGAGACAGCCTTGGTTCCCACTTTTGCTTCAACTGGCAGTAGATCCCCCACTGCCTCTGGGCTTGCAACCCGACCTCCTCTCACAGGATCAGGGTTCTCTTCTGCAGCCCAATCTCAAAGCTCTCAATTTGATGGCCTGGAGGTTGCAAGGGTAGTTTTGGCTCCCTGGGGCCTACCTCAGGAAGTTGAGGAGGTTGTCCTAGCCTCTAGGAAACAGTCCACTAGAAAAACCTATGCTCTCAAATGGAAAAGGTTTTCTGTGTGGTGTCAGCTACGTACAGAGGATCCTTTCTCCTGTGCTGTGTCAGTAGTGCTTCAGTACTTACTGCACTTGTCCAATCAGGGACTTAAGTCCAATTCTGTTCGGGTCCACCTCTCAGCTCTAGCAGCTCACCACTCACTGGCGGAAGGACATTCTCTGTCGGTTCACCCCTTGGTGTCCTGCTTTCTCAGGGGCTTGCTTTTGCTCAAGCCTCCAATCCGTCCTCCTGCTCCTGAGTGGGAGTTGAATGTGGTCTTGCAGCAGCTGACTCGCCCACCCTTTGAGCCGATGGCTACTTGCCATCTACGCTTCCTGTACTGGAAGACACTCTTCTTGGTAGCCCTTACCTCGGCTAGGCGAGTGAGTGAGCTTCAGGCCCTCGTCTGTGACAGGCCTTACACTCGCTTCTATAGTAACAGGGTAGTCCTTAGGACTCATCCAAAGTTCCTCCCCAAAGTTGTCTCCTCCTTCCACCTTAACCAAGAGGTGGTTCTTCCAACATTCTTCCCTAGGCCTCATGCAAGCCAGGTTGAAGCAGTTCTGCATACCCTGGACTGTAGGAGAGCCTTATCCTTCTACCTTGACCGTACGCAGGGGCATGGAAGGGCTACTCAGCTCTTTGTATCTTTTGACCCTAATAAGTTGGGGTTGGCTGTGTCCAAGCGTACCTTGTCCATCTGGGTTGCTGACTGTATCACCTGGGCTTATAGGGCGGCTGACCTTCCTTTGCAGGGTCGGGTCACGGCCCACCGTGTCAGGGCAATGGCTGCCTCAGTGGCTCATCTCCGCTCTGTGCCCTTGGTAGACATCTGCAGGGCTGCAACTTAGTCTTCAAGCCAGACGTTTGCGGCCCATTACTGTCTGGAGAGGGAGTCCCTTAGGGACAGTGCTTTTGGCCAAGCAGTACTCCGGAATCTCTCTGAGGTTTAGGCAACTCCTGCCCTCTGTTGGGCTACCGGTGGAGGTTGTGTCAATGAAAAGCCTTTCTTTGCAGCTGGGACTAGAGGGAGTCCTCTTATTCAGCATGGGTTCCTTGGTAGCCCAGAGCTAGGGAGTCACCCATATGTGAGGACTGACTTCCTGCTTGGTCCTGGAGAAAGAGTAGTTACTCACCTGTAACAGGTGTTCTCCAGGAGCAGCAGGAATCAGTCCTCACAACCCTCCCTCCTCCCCTTGGAGTTGCAGTTGTACATAGTTTATTTTTCATTTTTGTGTGCTGTTCTTAGCTATGTCATTTGACTGAGGTAAGATGGCACCTTTAGGCGGGAAGGGAACCGCGCATGTGTGCCTGCATTCCCAAAGGCTTTCTTAGAAAGCTGGGGAAATGCTCCGCTGGGGCTTCATCGGCGTCGATGACACCCATATGTGAGGACTGATTCCTGCTGCTCCTGGAGAACACCTGTTACAGGTGAGTAACTACTCTTTCCATACTTACTACTCAACTGTTTACTAATTAATGGTTATAAATCCAATGGAACTATGTTTAGCTATTATCGTTATGTCAAAAAGCGTTATATACAGAATTTTTATCTGAGATCTAGTTAGTTTAATAGGTATTCGAAGTTTGCTGATTTTGACGGTACTGGCGGCTCAACATAAAAAGATCACAAAAAATAGTAAGTAGCTTATAATGCTGTAATAGCTACTATTTTGCAAATAAAAGTATTTGTAGACTTTAGAAAATAGGTTTAGATAACTGTAAGTTACTTGGTGTCAGAGTTATTGGTGCGTATATCGACCTTGTATGTTTTTCATACGCTGGGCTATTGTAGAAACTAATTGCTGTCAAGCATTCTGTTCTAGGTGTTTCAATGGTGCAGTATCGACGCACTGCATCAGAAGTGTTTTCACGTGTATCATATTCCGCCGTCAGAATGGACTGTTGACAAACTATATTATAACATAATAAAGTGTTTTAAATGAAAACTGCAGTTTCAATAGTATCATACAGTATGTTTATGTCAATGAATATTGGAACTGAATCCTATCTTTTCTGAATACGGACAATATACTATATTGGACCAGTGTATGAAAAACATACACTATGTGAAACTTCTATTTTCTGCAAAGTTTTAATATTTTTTATTATTGCCGGTATTTCATAGTTGTTTGAGTGTAACAAATCTAATAAATCATCTAGAACAGAGAAAGAATATGCGAGCTGTCCAAAACGTGTTAAACTTATTTTTATTTTGCTTTTTTACAATTCAAGGTGGTTTACATATAACAAAGGAACTGAACAGTGCATGAAGATGCAAACTGTTGTACAATGAAACGGAACGTATTAGTATTAACATGTTAACAATACTTGGTCAGAATTACAAGGTCATAGTAACTATATAGAAAGGAATGTCCTTACTGAAGTCAGTTAGTTTTATATATTGCGGACACCCTGAGAGTTTGAGTGGGTGTTTGGAGGGGTTAAAGAACCCTTGGAACAGAAATGCTTTCAGTCTTTTCCAAAAGTCCTTTTGGCCTGAGGATCCTCTCAGAAAAGGCAGTGATGAGTTCCAAACTGTAGGGGCAAACAGAGAGATTGCACCGTTACTTGTGGATTGTTTACGTTTAGTCTTTTGAAGTTGGATGGAGAGTAGGTTGAGTGACTTTGGGGTTGAAGGCAGGAAACTGATTTGTTGTGTGTAATTTTGAATATTGTGGCGAGTGCTTTGTTTCTTATCCTTGCTAGGATAGGAAGCCAATGGAGATGTTTTAGTATTGGAGTGACATGTGCCAGTCGAGTAGCTCCGTGGATAATTCTTGCTGCAATGTTCTGTGCCATTTGTAGAGGGTGTAGAGCGTGCTTGGGGAGACCATGGAAAATGATGTTGCAGTAATTTAGAATGGATGTAATTATGGCCTGGCATACGGTCCAGAATAGATCTGGTGAGAGTAGAGTAGTAGCAATTATCAATGCCTCTTTGACAACTGGTTATGTCATAGTAGGTTGCCTGGTAATTCCATTACTAAAACAGGGTGGTGGTTAATTTGCTGGATTCAGGTAATTACAGGCTAATCTCCGTTTCGCCTTTTTTTCAGTAAAATCGTGAAGCACATGGTTCTTTTGGAGGTTCAAGATTACATTAAGGATCAGAAATTGTTAGTTCAGAGAAAGCCATAGTATGGAGACATTGCTGCTTTCATTGTTAGACATGTTCTGGTCAATATTTAAAAAGCACTCATATTCCATGCCATTCTGAATGTCCTAAGTGCTGTTTTAAAGTGCTGTTTTTATTTTTTAATAAGGCAGCATTATACATATAACACAATACATAAAGGAGGAGGATGAAGTAGGAATGATCTGGGGGCAGGGCCACAAATCAGTATAAATTATGCATACAGGCACCGATATGTGGCCCCTTTAAATATGGCTTATACATTTTGGCTTGCACTTGCCAAAACCAGGTAGAACCTGGGCCCTCTGATGTTTCAAGCTATTTGACAAATGTTTTATTGAACAATGACCTTGTTGCTTTTGAGGATACATTTGTTTCTATTATGTTGGGCATGTCTTCTGCATTTGATGTGGTAACCATCAGTTGTTATTGCAGTGTCTGGTTGATTTTGGATGTGTGGGATTGTGTTGTTTCATGGTTTGAATGTTTTTTGCAAGGTCGCTAATAGGTTGTTAGATTAGGAGAGAATGTTCTAATTTACCCATGTCCCCCCACCAGCAGATGGAGAAAGAAGAAGCTCTCAGAAGCCCCTCAAAACAACATTGTGTCAATCTTCCTTTCAGATGATCCAGGCATCGGGGAAAGCCCCAGATGCCATCAAAATACTGTCGGGGGCCAGTGTCCCTGACAGAAAGAAAAAAAGCCTTGCGGCCCAGTGGCCCTCATCCCCCCACTCACCCAACTAAAAGAAACCCTGGTGGCCCAGCGGCCCTGATTTTCCTCCCTTCTACTAAAAATAAACCTGGTGGCATAGCGGCCCTGAACCCTCCACTCCCCTCCTGATACCTTCACAAAGGAGCGGAAGCGCTACCATCTTGAAAATGGCGGTTCCTGGTCCTGCACGGTGCATCCTGAGACATATAAGGCACTTATATGGCAGTCGGACTCCTGCTCCTTTGTGAAAGTATCGGGAGGTGGGTGGGAGGTTCAGGGCTGCTGGATAACCAGGCTTATTTTATGTTGGACAGGTGGGGTGATTGGGGCTACTGGGCTACCAGGGCTTTGCTTTCTGACAGGGGCACTGGCCCCTGACAGCATTTTGATGGCATCGGAGGCTTTCTCCGATGTCTGGTTCATCTATTGGGAAATCTGACACTTCCCTCAGATGATACGGACATCAGGGAAAGCCCCCGAAGCCATTAAAATACTGTCAGGGGCATGCATAAAACATTTAAGCCACTTCAAGAGCAGAGGTAGAGATATTTGCGCTAAGGCTAGTTATGAAATCCTCTATACGTTTTTCTGCATCAGGCGCAGAAGATGCCATTTTATTTCCTCTCATTTTATTACAGCCAGCTGATTTGCCTGTAATTTAAATACTCTTGGTGTTAATTGTATGCTAGTTTTTCCTTTGCTGTTTACGTCAGTGTCCATCTCTTTTCTGCATTTGACTGTGGTGGTAATTGTGCCTAAAAGTAGCATTATCTGTGCTTAAAGGCCATGCTAATTTTCTGCATCAGCCTATTTGATTTTTAAATTCCACCACCCACTTGGACAAAATTTAGTCAGATAGGAATAGGAGTTTGAGGCATTCTGGGGCTGTGGTTAGAGTTAGCTGGGTAGCACTGCCATTCCATATCATCCTGCTAGATCAGTCTAGTCAAGTGGGTTGTGTTCCCTAACCAGCAGATTGGTGAAGACGAAGAACAATAAAAAGCTCCGATTTTAATGACATCACTCCTATTTCTCTATTCACCTCAGTCACCAGAGGATCCCTTCAGTATTTCTTTGTCTCTAGCAGATGGTGGATGGATTTTCTCCTTATTGAAAAAAATCTGAAGAATGAGAGGAAAAGATTGATAGACATTCATGAATGACCACCTTGAGGGTGATTCTCTCACTTTAGTGCGATGTGGGAGGCTCCACTAGACTGAAGTCTTTTCGGTAGCAATAGAAGGAGAGAAAATTGGTTCAGCTTCATGTTCTTATCCTGAATAAGAGCCTGTTGAGTAGCCAGAAAATTTAAAGGATTTGGAAGCATCTGGAAGAGTGCAGCAGCCTCACACAACCTCAATGCCCCCTCTCTCCTCCTCTCCCCCCCCCCCCCCCGTTCTCTCCCGAAGACTGCAGAAGGCTCTGAGGGATCTGCCTGCCAGCCACTTCTAACGCAGTGCTGCAAAGCCAATACAGTAGTTTCCCAGGAGTAGAGCTGACCCCGGCATGGATTCTCTGCGTGGGGCTCTCGGGGTGAGTACAAGGCTTGACCTTGTCATTGTCCTTGTTGGGGGCTCACGATTCTGTCTTCCTGGGATGCAATTCAGGGTGGACCACTGGTGACTGTTGGTGCGGTGTGGGGGTTCCTGCTGTTTTCTGCTGTTAGTAACGTTTTTATCTATAATGTATCTGGCGGTCGTGCTGTCCTAGTGCGCGTTCTAAGTGGCTCCAATATGTGCTCCTTCCCTAGAGCCTGTAATGTGCACTGCAATAAAAGCGCAGTATTGCGCACCTTTCTGGCCGCTGCAGCCTTAGCGCGTGCTGTTGTGATACTTGCCTTTACTCTCTGTCTTCTTCCCGGAAGCGTTGTTTGACTTGTGGCAAGCAAGGTGCCTCATCTCTGGATTCTGGACTCTACTTTTGCATGGCAGCTTCTGAGTCATCCCTGGAGGGCCTGCTTCCACTCTCTCAGCGAGGGGATGCAGTTAGTCCTGCCTTACCTGTCTCAGGGCAGGAGGTGACGGATGGCTCCATGAGTAAGGATATCCGGCGACTGGAGGATCCGGCGATCGTACTGTGAACTGCTCCTCATCCTCTAGGGCTCTGTGGCGGCTGTGCCCACTGATGTGTCATTTCCAAGAGGAGGTCTTCCGGACTCCAGTTTATCCTCCCTGGAATTCTTTTACTTTTTTCAGCATGCCTGGTCTTTCTGCCAGAGAAATTCAGACTCTGCGGCCTCTGGGTTCCCCCAGGTGCAGTCTCATGCAGGGCAGGCTGAGAGTGGAGGCCCTGTTAGATTACCCCTTACTAAACATCCCCGGCAAGGGGCACCGTCTAGAGCTGGGGTCTCAAACACGCAGCCTGCAATAAAAGTTTGTGTGGCCCACGATGGAGAGGAGACTAAAAAAACAATAAAAACCTGGCTGCTGCTGCTGCCGCCGTGGCAGCGGCAGAATCAATTGTCCCGCGGCCCCTTCCCATCTGCTCCTCAGCCCTCAGCTCCATCAGTGGCTTAGCGGCTCAGCCCTCAGCTCCATCAGCGGCTGCTTTCAGGGCCGCGAAGAGACAGTTTCTCTCTTGTGGCTCTGCTCTGTTGGCTGATGGGGCTTCCCATCTGCCCCAGTGGGCTTAACTGAGCCGCCAGAGGGAAATACTCTCTTCGCGGCTCGAAAAGCCCGCCACTGATAGAGCTGAGGGCTGAGCCGCTAAGCCGCTGATGGAGCTGAGGGCTCTGCCGGGCAGATGGGAAGGGGCCGCGGGACAGTTGATTCTGCTGCTGCCACGGCGGCAGCAGCAGCCAGGTTTTTTTTTTAAATATTAAATTTACTTGGGCTGATTGAGGGGAGGGGGTTAGGACTGGTAATGGGGGGGGGGGGGGGAGCCTAAGACTGAAAATGGGTAATGGGGGGTTAGGACTGGAAGTGGGCTGATGGGGGGGTTAGGACTGGACTATGGGGCTATGGGTAATGGGGGGTTAGGACTGGAAGTGGGCTATGGGGGGCTAAGACTGAAAATGGGGTGATGGGAGGGTTAGGACTGGAAGTGGGCTGTTGGGGAACTTAGGACTGGTAATGGGCTATGGGGGGGCTAGGACTGGTAATGGACTGGGGGGTTGCTAGAACTGGAAATGGGCTGAGTAGAAGGGGGGCTTGAACTGCAAATAGCTGATGGGGATGGGGTTTTGGAATGGAAATGGGCTGTGAGGGGAGGGAGCTAGGACTGGAAATGGGCTTAGTGGGGGGAGCTAGGATGGGCTGATGGAGGGGCTAGGATAGGACTTGAAATGGGCTGTGGTGGGGGCTTGGATTGAAATGGACTCATGGAGGGGCTTGGGCTGGAAATGGGCTGATGCGGGGACTAGAAGGGAGAGGATGTTGGGTGGGGCTAGAACTAGAAGGGAGCTGATGTTGGGGGAGGATTAGAATGGGATGGGGCTGGGAGAGTGAAATGGAGAGGGGAAACATATTTTGTGTGGGAGGGAAGAAAAATCTACAATTGGCCGGGTATTGGGAGAGTAAGTGGGGATTGAGAATGGAGGGGTAAAATTTGAGTGGATGAAATAGGAATGAGGAAAGAGCAAAAGGAGAAATATTAGTATGTTAAAGCAGATGTAAAGAGAGAATGGAAAAAAACTAGAAGACAGAAGAAAGGACAAATGGACAGCAGATGATGGATAGTTAGCAGAAGACACGAAGAAACCAGAAGAAAGTGGCTGGAGCAACTGCAACTGAAAAAAAATGCACAAAAGGTAGAAAAATATCACTTTATTTTGAATTTATTAACTTGAACATGTCAGCTCTGGGAAATGTGGATCATTAACATCTGCGCTTTGTTTAGTACAAGAGGAAATTAATTTATAGTTTTATTTCTATAGCATTGTTGTACACTTCCGGTTCCGAGTCTTATGCGGCCCGTGGGTTACTTTACAAGTCCTCATTTGGCCCTCAAAGCAATTTGAGTTTGAGACCCCTGCTCTAGAGATTGGGAACAGCTGGAGCTGTCCGAGGTTTTGACTATATGTTTCGGATTCAGATGGCTTGATATTGGGCTCTGATGTGGATGAAGAGGTGCTCTTGCCTTCAGAGGATTGTGAAGAGGTCGGAGTGATCCACCTGATCTGGAAGGAGGAGCTGGCAGCGTTGATTGCTAGGATCTCATCCTCCTTGAACTTGATGGTTGCTTCCGGGATGGAGCAGGAGTCAAAAGTGCATCCAAGGGGTGCAGAAATCCGCTACAGTCTTTCCGTTCCCGGATGTAATCAAGTATATGATTCAGTTGGCATGGGACTTTCCCAACTCCTTGCCTAAGGGTGTGTAAAAAGATCTACGCTCTCCCAGAGAAGGAGTGCATTGAATGGTTTGGTATTCCCAAGATGAATGCACAGGTCACAGCGGTAACTAGATGGACCACCATTCTTGTGGAAGGCAGATTGGCCTTAAGGGATATTTTGGACTGCAAGGTGAATTCATTTTTGTGGTACTTACTCACCGTGGCAGCTGCTATCTTGCAGCTGGCAATATGTACCATCCTGACGTCTCAAGCCTTGCTCCATTGGATTCAGTCTCTTCCACTGGATGATATCATTTCTCTTTTGGCTTCTGCTACAGCCTTCCTTTCTGATGTCATGTATGACCTGGTACGTTTTCACGGCATTGGATTTGACTCCGGAACTGGGCAGCAACTCAAAGCTTGGTTGACCTAACTGGCTTTTAAGAAGAAGCTTCTGTTTGGAGCCAATTTGGAGAAGCTGGTGAAAGACCTGGGCGAGACAAAATCTTACCACTCTCTGGAGGGCAGGTCTATAGGGCCTGTGAAGCAGGCTGGTGTCCTTATCTTGTTAGCCCCCGCTCATCCACAGTGTGAACTGGCTGGATTCTTGGGGGTCTCAGGACTCTCGTTGTTGCTAACCTGGAAAACCTTTCTTCCCTTGCTTCCAGGCTCTGGGCTCATTTTCAGTCCTTTTGTGGACCATGTGGACCCAGGACTCTGTCAGTTTTCAGAGGGTGACCCCCCTCCCCGGGCTGTGCATTAAAGGTTTGAAGGACCATTCCCTCATTCCTCCAGTTGGAGGCATGTGTTGCCTTTTCTTTCAGGAATGCGATCCGGGTTACCAAGGATCGCTAGCTGCTAGACACCATTCAGTTTGTCTATATCCTGGAGTGCAAAGAGCCAATTCTGGATGCCTTTGTCATCTCTCCTTGTGGGTCTGCAATCAAAAGTGCCACTGTGGTGCTTCCTTGGACAAGTTGCTGCACCTAAAGGCAGTGGTGCCTGTTCCCCTGGACAGGTGGGGCAAGGGCAGATACTCCATTTATTTTGTGGTGCTCCAAAAGGATGCTTCCTTCTGGGCCTGGAGTTTCTAGGCGCATGTTTCGACACTCTAGTGGGCAGAGTTTTCCTGCCAGAGAAGAACGTTAAAGTTTGTTGGATTATCTATTGCTGTTCTTTGTGCAGCAGGTTCCCAGAGTCTGGGATTCTCTTCAGCTCCTTGGATTAATGGCAACGACCATAGAGATGGTGCCATGGGCACACACTCATATACGACCACTCCAGAGGACCCTGCTGACTCTGTGATCCCCAAGTTCTGATGAGTTTAAGTACAGGCTCCCGCTCCCATTGATAGTGTGGTCCATCTTGTGGTGGTGACAGCAGTCTGGTCATTTGAGGAAGGGTGTGCCACTGGACAATTTCTCCTGGATCCTCCTGATGGCAGATTCCAGTCTCTTGGGCTGCAGAGCCCATTGCCAAGACCATATGGCCCAGGGCTGTTGGAACCACAGGGAAACGGTGTGGTCCATCAATTGCCTCGAGGTGAGGGACATTGGGTTGGCTCTTTTTCATTTCCTGCCCCTTGTTGAGAGCTGGGCAGTTCGAGTATTCTGGGACAACACCATGGTGGAGGCTTACATCAATTTGCAAGGTGCATGAGGCATGCTGGGGTAGCTCTGGAGATGGCTGTCCTATTTGCCTGGGTGGAGAAGAACCTCCTACCCTTGTTGGTTGGTGCAGTATATTGTTGGGGTGGACAGTGTGGAAGTGGACTTCCTCAGCTGGCATTCTCTGGATATTGGAGATTGGGAGTCGAGTTGGGAGGTATTTCAGATGATTCCATATCGCTGGGGTCACCCCGAAATGGATCTAATGACAGCCTGTTCCAATGCTAAAGTTTGCCGCTTATTCAGTTGCCACACGGAGAAGGGGTCCGAGGGCGTCAACGTTCTGACCCAACCTTTGCCAAGTCAGCATCTGCTGTACTTGTTCCTCTGTGGCCCTTGGTAGGGTGTGTGCTTCGGCGTATAGAATGTCATCTGGACAGGATTGTTCAGGTGGCACAGATTGGCTGAGGAGAGGTGGCTCAGAGAGCTGATGTGGCTCATGCAGGCGCCGCCTCTTCGGTTGCCTCTGTCTCAGGGCCTATTGCAGCAGGGACCGATAGTCCTGGAGCACCCGGTTCCCTTCTCGCTTACGGCTTGGCTCTTGAGAGGCGATGTCTAGCACATAAAGGCTTCTCTCCAGCAGTGGTCTCTACTCTGCTTGGAGTCCAGAGGAGCTCTACCAGGCTGGTATACGTGCGGATTTTGGTGCCTCTTTGAGCGATGGTGGGGCACTTGGCAGTTGACTCCTGAGGCGGCCAAAGTGCTATCTCTGTTGTCCTTTCTACAGTATATCCTGGAAAAGGGCCTTTCCCTTAGGTCCATGAAATTTCAGGTGGCAGCTTTGTCTTGTTTTTCAGGTCTGGTGGCTGGTAAGTCTCTGGTTTTGCATCCGAACATCTCATGTTTTCTCTAGGGGTTTCAGCATCTGTATTCTCCCCTTCGGTCTGTTATCCCTTCCTGGGATATGTGTCTGGTGCTCAAGGCCCTGATGGTGTTGCCCTTTGAGCCATTGAAGTGCACTATTTTAAAGGATTTGGTGCTCAAGATGGTCGTCTTGGTTGTCATTTGTTTTGCAAGGGGGACTTCCGAGCTGCAGGGTCTGTCTTGCTATCTGTCTTTTTCAAAGGAGGCAGTTTCCATTTGACCTTTGCCTTCTTTCTTGTCTAAGGTGCTTTCTCCCTTTCACGTGAACCAGATGGTCTGCCTGTCCTCTTCCTCAAAGAATTAGTGTTGGGGGAAGGATAAAGATCTTCACTTTATGGCTGTCCACAGGATGCATCTTCGGTACATGAAGGTTACGAATTCCTTTTGTAAGTCTGAACATCTTTTTTGCACTGTTTGCTGGCCTGCACAAGAGTGACTTAGTGGGCAAGTCGACTTTGGGGCGCTGGATTAAGGAGATCATTGCCTCGACGTATCTGGTGTGGAACCAGCCGGATCCAGAGGGTTTATCTGCCTTTTCTACCTGAATACAAGTATCCTTGTGGGCAGAGCGGAGCTCGGTAGCCCTTGCAGACATCTATCAGGCAGCAATGTGGGCATCGTTTTCCACTTTTGTCAAGCATTACCGCTTGGATGTCCACACGTGGGTGGATACGGCTTTTGTCTCAAGAGTTTTGCGAGCTGCTGTGTCTTCTTCTTGCCCAGTGGAGTTGTAGCTTTGGTACATCCCTCTTTTCTGGATTGGTCTAGCAGAATGATATGTAAGGTGACATTTTACTTACCAGTTAATGTCCTTTGTTTGAGTCATGTTAGTCCAGTCCTTGGCCTGCCCCTAAAACTTTGCTTGCTTTGTTCTTCTTCTGCGATATCCATGGGTCCACTATGATTTTTTTGCCCTTGGCTCTATAGTTCTTCATCTTCTGATAGCCTTCTGTTTATGCTTTCCTGTACACAGTTCTTTACTGTTGATTACTCATTGTTGCCCACGATTGAGGTTGTGTGAGGCTTGCCATGTTTCTCCCATATGCTTTGGGATGAATACTGAAGGGACCTCTGGTGGCCGAGGTGAATAGAAAGATGTCATTGAAACCTGGGCTTTTTATTGGTTCTTTGTTCCACCAGCCTGCTGCTAGGGAACATAATCCATTTGTCTGGACTGGTCTAGCAGAACTCAAGGAAAGGACATTAACTGGTAAGTAAAATCTCACCACTTATCTGGCTAAACCTATCCAGATAAGGCAGACTGCAAAAATAGCATATCTAAATTTATCTGAGTAAAGTTATCTGGGTAACCTCAAGTGATTTATATTCAGCAGCAGATTTAATTAGATAAATGCTGGAGTTCAACTTTATCTGTATATTCAGCAGCACTGATTATAAATATTGCCTGGTTACTTCACTGGCAGTATTCATTTAGTTTAGGTCTGCTAGCAGGCCTAAATTAAATGGATGACTTATCTGAATAGTAGCTGACTCTCACCTCTTTCCAGATGATGATTTTGTTCTACCCTCATTCCTCACAGTAGCAGGCCATTTAGTAGTTTAAATGGTCTGGTAGTATCCATATAACTTTATAAAATACATGAATAGGCCAATTATGCATGGCTTTGAATATTGGCTTGTATGTGTCTACCCCTCTCACTTGGTTTGCAGTTTGTCGTTTTGTGAGGGCTTGCGTGCATCAGTGATGCTAAGAGCTAAACTATCAGTAGTTTAACTACTGGCAGGGTCTCCCAAGATGGACAGGTCTCAGCTGAGGTGCCAGACCAAGACAAACCACCCATCAGGGCAGCAGCAGAATGAGATAGTGTTGACGGCGGAGGATCACATTTTTGTGACAACGGCAACAACACCAAACTTAAACTGCGCGGAAGAAAGGCCCGGCAATCTACTTCTGTATCTTGCCATGAAAACCCAATGGATAATTACAACAAAGCAAATTGTGCTATGGTGCTGGAAGATGAGACCCCCAGGTCGGAAGGCACTCAACTAGCTACTGGGGAAGAGCTGAAGACTTTTCAGAGTAAAGCCAGCATTTATGATGTGGTTGGATCAAAGCCCTCGGGAAGTCTGACTGCTGATGTAGCTGCGCATGAAATGAGAGTCAGAAGCTGTAAAGATATCTTACACATTGGAACATGGAACGTACGAAGCATGAACCAAGGGAAGTTGGAGGTGGTCAAGAATGAAATGGAACGTGTACAACTTGATCTGTTGGGTGTCAGCGAACTGAAATGGACTGGCATCGGGCACTTTGCATCAGATGATCACATGGTCTACCATGCTGGAAATGAAAGACAAAGAAGAAATGGTGTTGCATTTATAATAAAGAAGAAACTTGCAAGAACTGTAATGAAATACAATGCAGTCAGCGAACGCTTAATCTCTATTCGTCTACGAGGATAGCCTATCAACACAACTATAATTCAAGTATATGCCCCAACAACAGCTGCAGAAGAGAATGAAATTGAAGAGTTCTATGAACAAGTACAAGCTGAAATTGACAGAACATGCAAACAGGATATCCTGATAGTCATGGGTGACTGGAACGCAAAAGTTGGCAACAGAGAAGGCGGCAAAGTAGTTTGAAAATATGGACTTGGCAACAGAAATGAAGCTGGAGAAAGACTGATAGAATTCTGCAAGACCAATGATCTATTCATCTCAAACACCTTCTTCCAGCAACACAAGCGGCGAATGTACACATGGACTTCACCCAATGGATTGTATAAAAATCAAATTGACTACATCTGTGGAAGTCAACGATGGAAAAGCTCTATAACATCAACAAAGACAAAACCTGGAGCTGACTGTGGTACAGATCATCAACTACTAGTATGCAAACTCAAGCTAAATTTGAAAAAGAACAAAACCACTCATGAATGCAGCAAAATATGACCTTGAGAATATACCACTGGAATTTAAAGACTGCCTGAAAAATCGATTTGCTGCTTTAGATATAAATGACAGAGCTCCGGAAGAATTATGGAATAACATCAAGAAGGTTGTGTTGGAATAAAGCGAGAAGTCTCTACAAAAGGTGAAAAAGCAAAACCGGCCAAAATGGATGACGGAAGAAACTCTGAAAATTTCCCGGAAACGCAGAGAAGCTAAAGCCAGAGGAGAAAGAAAGACAATAACAGAACTCAACAAAGATTTCCAACGTGCAGCAAGACAGGACAAGGAAAAGTACTACAATGACACTTGCATGGAAATAGAAGCAGAAACTATTAGAGGAAGAACAAGATCGGCTTGCCTAAAGCTGCGAGAGTTAAAGAAAAAGTTCCAGCCTCGAATTGGAATGTTACAAGATGCTCAAGGTTCTATGTTGAATGATGCTGAGAAGATCAAGAAAAGATGGAAGGAATATACAGAGTTTTTATATGATAAAGATCAAGTGGACCAACAGCCGTTTCAACCTGTACCTTATGATCGGGAACCATTGGTGATGAAAGAAGAAGTTGAAGCAGCATTGAAAGCCTTATCAAAGAACATATCACCAGGCATTGATAGCAATTCTATAGAAGTATTGCAGCAATCTGATGCAGCTGTTACCATACTTACAAGGCTCTGCCAAGAAATATGGAAGACAACATCATGGCCAACTGACTGGAAAAGATCTGTGTTTATACCAATACCAAAGAAAGGTGATCCAACTGACTGTGGAAATTATCGAACAATCGCTCTGATCCCACATGCCAGCAAGATTCTACTGAAGATTATTTAAAAGAGACTACAACCATACCTGGAACAAGAACTACCTGAAGTGCAAGCAGGGTTCAGGAAAGGGCGAGGAACGAGAGACATCATTGCGGATGTGAGATGGATCCTTGAAAAGACTAAAGAATACCAAAAGGATATCTATTTGTGCTTTATCGACTATAGCAAGGCTTTTGACTGTGTAAACCATGAGAAACTCTGGGCCACATTAAGAAGCATGGGTATACCAGAACACCTGATCGTTCTCTTCCGCAATCTGTACATTGATCAAGAAGCAACAGTTCGAACGGAACAAGGAGAAACAGAATGGTTTAAAATAAGCAAAGGTGTAAGACAAGGCTGCATACTTTCCCCCTACCTGTTTAATTTATATGCAGAACAAATCATCAGAGAAGCAGGATTATATGAAGACAACAGAGGTGTGAAGATTGGGGGAAGACTCATCAACAGTCTTCGCTATGCTGATGATACTACATTACTGGCTGAAAGTGAAGATGATCTGAAACATTTGCTTCTCACAATCAAAGAACATAGTCTCAAAATGGGCCTGCACCTTAATGTAAAGAAGACAAAGATCATGACAACTGGCATAATCAACAGGTTCATCGTTGAAGGAGAAGAAATTGAAATTGTGAACAACTTTAACCTGCTTGGATCAACTATCAATAAAGAAGCAACAAGCAGTCAAGAAATCAAACGACGCATTGCTCTTGGCAGAATGGCTATGAAAGACCTAGATAAGATTCTCAAAAGCAGAGATGTCTCTCTCCATACAAAGATTCGACTTGTTCAAGCCATGGTATTTTCAATAACATCATATGGATGTGAATGCTGGACAGTGAAAAAGACAGACAGGAAGAAAATTGATGCCTTTGAATTATGGTGCTGGCGGCGAATACTGTGTATACCATGGACTGCCCGAAGAACAAACCAGTCGGTACTGGAGGAGATCAAACGTAAGCTTTCTTTAGAAGCTCAGATGACAAAACTTCGACTTTCATACTTTGGACACATCATGCGAAGAGAGAGATCATTAGAGAAAGACATCATGCTTGGCAAGATAGAAGGTCAACGCAAAAGAGGAAGGCCAGCAATGAGATGGATCAATACAATAACAGCAGCTACGGGTACCAGTCTGTCAACAATGAGCCGCCTGACTGAAGACCGAACACAATTTAGGATAGCTATCCAGAGGGTCGCCATGAGTCGACTCCGACTCGACGGCACTTAACAACAACATGTGTCTACCCATTTCTAATCCTCTGTAATAAATCTTGTCTGTAAAAGCAAACAGCCCCCTCCCAACCATATTGAATACAACTCTGTAGAACTCCTTTCTAAGTTCTTTTAATATCCTAAGATGTATTCCATATGTCCCATTGTCTTATCCACTTTCAGATTTTTTATTTAATTCCATACAAGCCCTTTCACAAAGTAATATCTCCAAATGGGGTAATTTTGTGTATATCATGACAGTGATAAACCTAATTCAAAAATCAGGGTTAGGTTGGGGATGATCCTGATCTCTGATTTACTGCTAGTGCTCATCTTGGCACTTGCATTGTGTCAGAGAGCCACCTATTTGAGTTCATAGGTGTAGTATATACAGACACCATATGAAAGGTGTGATTGGAAATTCTTTTCAATCAAGTTCGTGACACCCAAGTTCAATTGGGATGATTTCTGGATCCTTAAAACAAAACAAAAAAAGCGCACTAGGAGCTAGCTAACAACTAAAAAGACAAAAATAGCTCCTAGTTAAGAAATAAAATAATCCTAACACTTCTGTTATAGAATGAAATTAATCATACTCAAATACGGCTATTCTTTACTATACACATAAGTACCTTTGGGGAATTGGCAGTAGCCATCTGATCTCATAAAAGGCGCAAAAAGTTACTAAAAAAATTAAAAGAAGAGAAAAAGACCTCAGTACGAAGTTAGTATCCCTCTAAACGGCAGATTACTGCCACAGGGGAGTTGTCTTCTACTGCATCATGGGTCTAAAAAACCTCCTTTATTGTGATAAGGTGAAGTGACATGAAACCGCAGTGCCCTCTAAAATCATAACCATTGTATGCAAAAAATAAATGCAGTTGGAAGCCATTGTTAAAATGCCTCATTTCCCAGACAAAAGTACCAATAAGAATACCAAAAAGAGTACTAATAGCAATTGAAATAGAAGAGACTGAAGGAAAAGCGCCCAAAGGTATGACAGAATAGCGAAGAAACTATAAGAATCAGCTGTGAAGTATAGTTAATGATTTATTTGATGCTTAATATGCTGCCTCTTGGGTCAACAATGGAGCGGTTTATAATCAAAGCAACGATAATTAAAAGAAAGAAACCGGAACTACAATATTGATAGGAAAGAGAAAACAAAGGAGGAGATTCTCCAGGGCCAAGCAGGAAGTCAGTCCTCACATATGGGTGACGTCGGCGCCGATGGAGCCCCCGTGCGGAGCATTTCCCCAGCTTTCAAGGAAAGCCTTTGGGAATGCAGTGCGCTTGCGCGGTCCCCTTCCTGCCCAAGGGTGCCATCTTGCTCAGTCGTCTTTTTTCCGCGGAGCCCGACTGACGTGAGTTCATGTCACCCGGTAAAAAAGTGATTTTCTACGGTTTTTTCGTGGTTTTACCCGGATCAACGCTGGTTCCCCTTTCCGCCTGGGCCAGGTACACCGGTATCGAGCCCGGAGTTAGTTTTTCGGTTTTTGTCCTTCGAGACTAGCGTTCGCACTTTTTCTGTGTTACACAGGCAGCCCGGTCTTTTGACCTCGCAGGGGCCCTTTTTCCCCCGATGGCTGCCAGCGGGTTCAAGAAGTGTGATCGGTGCAAGAAACCTATGTCTCTCACTGACACACATGACTGCAGCCTCCGATGCCTCGGGCCCGACCATAACCCGCTGGCCTGTGGCCCGTGCGGCAAGATGTCGTCGAAGGTGCTGAGGAGCCGTCAACATCAGGGTGTGAGAATCTTTTCTGACTCCGCGTCAGGCCGGGCCCGGACTTCGTCAGAGGTCTCGACATCTCGGGAGTCTGATCCCGAGCACCATCGTGGCTCCTCTGAGAGGGGGTCGCCTTCTCGGGAACACAGAAAAGGAAGAAAAAGCTCATGAGGGCGACGTTGGTGGACGCTTCTGGCCCCTCAAGGGCCAGGTCACATAGCCCCGACCGACGCCCCGGGCTCTCGGATTCGGAGAGGCCTTCGAAGTTACCTCGTGTGGAGCCGGAGTCCCTGAGTCACGTGAGTGCAGTTGTCCTCGTGGATGCTCCCCCGGAGGAGCCAACGTCGGGCCCAAGTCGGGGGCTGCTGAGTCTCCCGAGCTCGGACTCAGGTTGACGGCCTTGGAGAGCAGCTTGGCTGCCTTCATGGAACAGCAGCGTGTGCTGATTGCCGGTCTGACCGGTGCATCTGCCTCGACCACCGGGACCTCGACGTTCAAGTCGACCCTGGAGACCAAGCCAATCCTCGAGTCGATGAAGTCTCGAGTCTATCCTCAGTCAAGGTCCTCCTCGACCTCCCGTGCGGGGCCGAGGTTGTCGACACCGATACCCTCGGCGGCGGGGCAGGTGACATCAAAACCCACACGGCCGGAGCCATTCGATTCCTCCTTGGAGGAGTCGGACTGGGAGACGGAGGACGAGGAGTCCCCGGACACCACCTGGCCCTGGTGCGTCCCTTCGGACTCACTGGAGTCCGAGCCTCGGAGAAGGTTCCCCCCGGAGCATACCTGGTTCTCGGACTTCGTGAGGGACATGGCCAAAGCTTTGGCCTTCCCCGCGGATGCCGAGGAGGAGCCTCGAGCCGAAGAGCTCGATGCACTCCAGTACGACTCTCCGCCTAAGTAGGCCTTTACTGTACCGGTTCCTCCGATGCTGTAACGGCTGCTCTTCTGCATGTGGGAGGCACCGGCCTCGGCACCGGTTCTTAGCAAACGGGTCGATGCCATCTATCGAGTCTGTAAGAGCCCTGGGTTCCTGAAGGCACAGCTACCGTACCACTCCATGGTTGTGGAATCAGCCATGCATCGTCTGAAGAGTCAGAAGATGCACGCCTTGGTGCCCCCCGGCCGGGAGGCCCGGAACCTGGATGCCCTCGGTAGAAAGTGCTTCCAGGGCTCTATGCTGTCTTGCCATGTCCAGACTTACCAGCTGTACATGGGCATGTACCTTCGAGACCTGGCGAAGGAAATTGCTGGGTTCTCAGCTGGCTTCTCTGAGGAACCTTTGCAGAGGTTCAAAGCTTTCTCATCGGGGATTCGAGAGTGCTCAAAATTTATCTCTCGAACAGCCTATGATGGCTTCGAGGCTTCAGCCCAGGTAGCCGCGACCGGCATTGGTGCACGCCGACAGGCCTGGCTGCGGTCATCAGATCTGGAGCCATGGGTACAGGACAAGTTGGTCGATGTCCCTTGCCAAGGTGAGAACCTTTTTGGAAAACCCATGGCTGAAAAGGCTGCAGAAATTGAGACTGAGACTCTCACCAGGACAAGGCTGTCCAGAAAGACTTATGCCCCTTCTCAGAAAAAGAAGGGCTCGAGGAAGAAGCCCTTTTTCCCAAGGAAGGGTACTGCCTACAAATCCTACCCTCAATTCCAGGCCTCTACAGCTCCCCAACAGGGTCAGCAGGCTAAGGGACAGGGACATGGGCCCCATAGGCAGAAAACCCCCAAGCCGCCAGCTCCGGCTCCTGCACAGCAGGGAGCGGGGTTTTGACTCCCACTGCATAGCCTCTCCTCCACAGCTGGCTCCACTCAGCCCAGGAAGCCGGCTGACACTGTATGCCCACAGATGGTCAGCCATAACAGGGGATACCTGGGTACTGAGCATAGTCCAGAAGGGCTACTTGCTCCACTTCAACCAGTTACCCCCCTCCTATTTTCCAGGGGAGCCTCCAAGACTTCCTCTTCACAGGCAACTCCTCCTTCAGGAGTTGGCGAGTCTTCTAAAGGAGCAGGCGGTGGAACGGGTGCCTCACCACCTGAAAGGGCAAGGCTTCTATTCCAGGTACCTTCTGGTACCAAAAAGGACAGGAGGCTTCAGGCCCATCCTAGACTTGCGAAATCTCAACAAGTTCCTGGGGAGGGAAAAGTTCAGGATGCTTACCCCTGGAATACTGCTGCCTTACCTCCAGCGGGGAGATTGGCTATGCTCCTTAGACCTAAAGGATGCTTATACTCACATCCTCATCCAGACCACAGACAATATCTCAGATTTGTAGTGGGAGGAAATCATTTTCAGTACAGAGTACTTCCATTTGGCCTAATCTCCGCTCCCAGGGTTTTCACCAAGTGCCTGGCGGTGGTGGTGGCCTATCTCAGAAACCAGGGCATCTTTGTCTTCCGATACCTGGACGACTGGCTCATCAGGGGTCAGTCTCCACAGGAGACCAGACAAGCCACCCTTCGCACTGTATCTCTTCTCCAGCATCTAGGCTTTGTCATAAACTTCGCAAAGTCCACTTTGCTCCCCTCACAGAACATAGAGTTCATAGGGCCAAGACTAGATACCCTTCAGGCAAAGGCTTATTTGCCCGAGGGCAGGGCGCACAGGCTGATGGGCTTGGCCAAACAGTTCCAGAGCGGTTCTCTGGTCTCTGCCAGACACTTCCTGAGGCTCTTAGGCCACATGGCATCCACGGTCCATGTAATTCCGAATGCCCATCTGCACATGCGGCCTGCTCAGTGGAGCCTCAGAGCTCAGTGGGTGCAAGCCACTGGAGACTTAAGAGACAGAGTAAGGGTGTCCAAACTACTAGTGGACTCCCTGCGGTGGTGGCTACATCTTCCAAACCTTGTCAGGGGAGTGCCTTTCCAAGTGCCGCCACACACACAGGTGCTGACAACCGATGCTTCCTTACAGGGTTGGCGGGCACATTGCCAGGGTGCATGCACTCAGGGCCTCTGGTCTCCTTAGGAGGCAACACAGCAGATCAATCTATTGAAGTTGCGAGCTATCCGCTTGGCTCTACAGATTTTCTCTCATGTTCTCTCTCACCAGTCTGTCTTAGTTCAGACAGACAATCAAGTGGCAATGTTCTATGTGAACAAGCAGGGAGGCACAGGATCCAGGCTTCTGTGTCAGGAAGCACAAGCTCTTTGCTCCCTGGTAGTCAAACAAGGCATGCTTCTCAAAGCAGTTTATCTACCTGTCCAGGAGAATTACCTAACAGACAGGTTAAGCAGGATTCTCCAGCATCACAAATGGCACTTGAATCCACTAGTGGTCCAACAGATCTTTCTAAGATGGGGTCTTCCAACTATCGATCTCTTTGCGAGTCCACTGAACTGGTAGCTGCCCAGGTTCTGTTCCAGACAACCGCATCCTCTGAGAATAGCAGCAGATGCGTTTCTAATCTCTTGGTCTACGGGCCTACTGTATGTGTTTCCTCCCACGCCTCTAGTGGCCCGAACCTTGTTCAAGGTTCTTCAGGACAAGGCCTCGGTGATTCTGGTAGCCCCCAGATGGCCGAGGCAACCGTGGTTTCCACTCCTTCTGCAGTTGGCGGTGGACACTCCACTCCCTCTGGGGGTGCAACCTGATCTCCTGTCTCAGGACCAGGAATCTCTCCTGCACCCCAACCTCAAATCCCTCAATCTGATGGCCTGGCTGCTGAAAAGATAGTTCTAGCCCCCTTATTTCTACCTAAGGAAGTGGAAGAGGTGGTGTTGGCCTCTAGGAGGCAATCCACCCGGAGGTCTTAAGCCCTCAAGTGGCGTAGATTCTCCACCTGTTGTGCTCAGCGCCAGGAGGATTATTTTTCGTGCCTGGTGCCGGTGGTGCTGCAGTATATGCTTCACCTGTCAGACCTAGGCCTTAAATCCAACTCTATTCGGGTACACCTCAGTGCTCTATTGGCGCACCACTCACCGGTGGAGGTACAGTCTCTGTCGGGCCACCCCTTGGTGTCCCGCTTCCTCAGAGGCCTGCTTTTGCTGAAGCCTCCGGTTCGTCCACCAGCCACTGAGTGGGATTTGAATGTTGTCTTGCAGCAACTTACTCTCCCACCGTTTGAGCCAATGGCTACCTGTCATTTACGCTTCCTTTCTTGGAAGGCGTTGTTCTTGGTAGCTCTTACCTCGGCCAGTCATGTGAGTGAACTCCAAGTTCTTTTTTCTGATAGACCGTACACATGGTTCTATAGGAACAGGGTGGTCTTATGGACTCATCCTAAGTTCCTTCCAAAGGTTGTCTCCTCCTTCCATCTCAATCAGGAGGTGGTTCTTCCAACATTCTTTCCCAGGCCGCACACCAGCTGGGCTGAAACAGTCTTGCATACCCTGGACTGTAGAAGGGCGTTGTCCTTTTACATAGACTGTATGCAGGGGCATCAAAGGGCTGCTCAGCTCTTCATATCTTTTGACCCTAATAAACTGGGGTTACCTGTCTACAAGTATACGTTGTCCATTTGGGTAGCAGATTGTATCGCCTGGGCGTACAGGGCAGCCGGCCTCTCCTTGCAGGGTCAAGTCACGGCCCACCGTGTCAGGACGAAAGCCGCTTCAGTAGCTCATCTCTGCTCTGTTCCGTTGGCAGACATCTGCCGGGCCTCTACTTGGTTTTCAAGCCAGACTTTTGCGGCCCATTACTGCCTCGAGAGGGAGTCCCGACGGGACAGTGCTTTCGGACAGGCGGTACTCCGTAATCTCTTTGAGGTTTAGGCAACTCCTACCTTCCGGCCCTTGTGCTGGGCTACTGTACGGGGGCATTCTCAGAGAAGATTCTTATCACGGATGCTGAGGCTCTAGAGGGAGCTATCTTTTTCAGCTTTGGGTTCCCGGTAGCCTAGAGCTAGGGAGTCCCATATGTGAGAACTGACTTCCTGCTTGGTCCTGGAGAAAGAGTAGTTACTCACCTCTAACAGGTGTTCTCCAGGAGCAGGAGGAATCAGTCCTCACGACCCTCCCTCCTCCTCCCCTTGGAGTTGCAGTCATATACTTCATTTTTGTTTTTTGCTGTCTTTTAGCTATGTCGTCAGACTGAGCAAGATGGCACCCTTGGGTGGGAAGGGGACCGCGGATGCGCGCTGCATTCCCAAAGGCTTTCCTTGAAAGCTGGGAAATGCTCCGCATGGGGGCTCTGTCGGTGCCGACGTCACCCATATGTGAGGAATGATTCCTGGTGCTCCTGGAGAACACCTGTTACAGGTGAGTAACTACTCTTTACAGGTGTCATCCCACTGACCCTGTAGTCATGCCACCCCAACCTACCCCAAATAAATGGGTCATCCAAAATAAATAAAGCAAATGCAGTTTAACTTAAGTTTTATGGCTTTTACTGTAGCATGTCTCTTTATTGATACTTACAGCTTGACAGATTGGCTGCATTCAAAAATACATGCTTGGTTTTAGTACATGTTGTGTGTCATTGGGTCAGTGTGGAGTCCTGGTGACCCAGTCCCTGAGTGTTTTTGGCAAGATGTGGCCAGAAGTAGATTTCCAGGCCTTCCTTCCATGCAGTAAACCTATAGCACCTGATATTCCAAGGTGGTGTTCCATCCAAGTACTAGTCAGGTCCAACCCTACTTAGGTTCTGAGATCAGACAATATCCGGCTCATCCAGGGCAACGTGGCCGTAATTCTATAAATTTTGTAATTATTTTACTCAGATGGTTAATTGCTTTTTTATTTTATTTTTTTTATAACTTTCTTTATGTAACAGGCAGGCAAGCACTATTATGCAACATGTCAATAGACAAATTAGAAAAGAAAACAAGAATACACAGCAGCCCACCATTTGAATCTGCCAGCCAGACAGCATATATAGCCAGGAGAGCAAAATAAGTCAAAGACTAGAAGAAACTCGAAAAACGCCGGCACATGACAGATCAATCTGATTCCCGCATAGAGAACAAGAGGTAAACATACATCAACATATCTGCTCCCTCCAAGTCCAATACTTGTGCCTGATCTTCTGATGCGCAGCGAAAAGTACTACTACTCAGTTGAAGCGATCTTAAAGATCTGCCGATGCTAATGAGGAAGCGTAGGCACAGTCCTCCAGAAGGTAGCGATAGCATAGCATGTAGCATGAATCAGTTGCACCGCCAATTGGCAATCCTGAGGGAGAGGGGAGTTCCACCAGTTGCCTAGCAAATATAGCAAAGGCGGAAACTCACTGTTTACCCAAAATGCCACTAACTTCCTGACGCACTCTGTGTCTAAATTGGAAGATAGTGGACAGCTCCATCGCATGTGAAAATGAGTCCCTCTTGTCAACAGTCCTGGCAGCATGCCGAAGAACAGGGTGTCCAAAGCCATGAATAAAAAAGAGGACATCTATATGCGTGATGCAGCAGACAGACCATCCACATCCACTTGACAACACCACATAGACACCAAATGACCAGCCTGGTGTGGAGGAGTAGCCTAATAATTAGAGCACTGGTTTGGGAACCAAGAGACCTGGGTTAAATTCCCACTAGGACTCCTTTTGGCCTTGGACAAGTCACTAAACCCTCCATTGCCTCAGAAGAATCCAAGTTATCATTGTCTCTGTTTAATGTGCATTACCAAGTTTAAGTTACAATGTAAACAGCTTTGACTGAAATGATAAAGCGATATAAAAAAAAAGTTAAATAAACAAAATATGGAGTGGAGGAGTGTCCTAGTGGTTGGGGCAAGGTACTTCAGGCCGGAAGGTCAGGGGTTCAAATCCCACTAGAGGACAGCAACCTTGGGCTGGAAGGACTGGGGTTTCTTCTCCCACAGGTGCTCCTTGTGGTCTTGGGCAAGCCACTTAACCCTCCATAGCCCATGTCCCCTGTAAAATAGTTATCTCCAAGTTATAATGCCCTGTTCAATGTAATTTCAGTTTGTTCAATGTAAACCACACTGATGCAGAATAGCGCGGTATATAAGAGAATGTAAATAAATAAATAAGTAAAATAAATTGATTAATTAAATATGACATCCTAGTCAGTGTGATCCAGCTCCACCCGCAAGTCCGCATTCCACTTATCAATTAAGGATGTTAGGGGATTAGAGGAGTACACCACTTTCATGAGGATAAGAAAAAAATGAGAAATCCATTTCTGCCCCTTGCTTGGTAAGCTCTGAAAATGCTCCACAAGAGAGGACAGTGCAAAATGCCACACCCTGTACTCCGGCCAGGCTGCTGCTTCATTTATCTGTAAATAAAGACTGTGCATATCTGAAGGCAACCAAAGCGCCTCCTGTCAACTCGCAAATGTCCTAACTCTTGTACCATCTCCCAGTTGACATAAAAATCTTAGACCCACCTTTTCTCACTGTGCCATATCAGGGATAAAGGTACAGTACAAAGTACTTGACTTCTTAGCCAGCGGAGTGATGAGAGGCATGCCAACCCGTTCCAGGCTAACAAACCTACCAAACCTGTTCCACAGCTTGAATGTATGGGCTGATATGCCATTACCACACAGGATCCTATGTATTGCAGGTGCGTCACTCAGCAGAGCGAGCAACACGGGCAAAGAAAAAAATGTCAATTTGTAACGCCACAATTCCTATTCATCCCAGCGCCCTTTCCCCCTGAAACTAGGCCTGCAAGCTAACCAGACATGCCACCCAGTAGTACAACTACAAATTGGGCAGCCACATCCCATCATTCCCCTTTACCTGACACAACATGTGCAGTCGAATACAAGCCATTTTATTATCATTCAGTTTCTGAAATATAGAGCATGGTACTGTACAGGGCAAATGCTATAAAAGCTACAATAGCCTTAGCAACACATTCTGCTTCAGCAGATTAATCCACTTGCTACATGACTAAGGCAGAAACTACCAAGCCCTCAAATCCTCAGAAATCTGCATCAGGACAGGATCATAATATGTTCACAAATCTCTTTACAGCTATGATACCCAAATACCAAGTTACGTAAAGGAATAAATATGCGGAAACCGCTGGAGTTCCACCGGGAGAATCAGGCATTCTCCCAACAGCAGCTCCAACTTTGAGTAATTATGCTCATACCCTGCCATCCTTCCGAACTCCTGCAAAACCTGCATCAGAATGGGCCCTGCCACATCTAGGTGGCGAAGATAATCCAACAAATCAGCATATAAAGGTATACGATGCTCCAGTCTGCTGACCTTGAATCCCGGAATAGCCAAAGATGCCTGGATACTCTGTGCAAGTGGTTCCATGGCCAGGTCAAAGAGCAGGGGAGACAGAGCATTCCTGGCGCATCCTGCAACAGATGTCAGTAGGTTCCAACAGCCAGTCATTAAATAGGAGCATAGGAATACAAGTCTTGCAGCTAAGCCAGATAGCCACCTGGGATACTCATCTTCTCCAACACTGCAAACAGATAAGGCCAATACTGCTCCAGAAAGCAGGCCCTTTTCGGCCAAATGGAGCAAATCAAACAGGTGTCTCGTGTTGTCCATTGAAGTCTGGCCACTTTCAAATCCTGTCTGGGCTGGGTTCAATAGACTAGGCAGAAAGGTTCCTGTGATGGTGTAGTGTGTGGTGGGAAGGGGTTTTCTTTAAACACAGGCCAAACAGCAGTTCAAGGAAAACAAAATCAGTTTTTGTTCTACCCCAGTTTGTCAAACCTCCACAAAGCAAAACCTATAACGGACAGCAGTTCAGGGAAAACAAAGTCAGCCTACTTCTGTCCCAGCTTGTTAAACCTCCACAAGCTGGTTCTCCTGGTCCTTCCTCCAGCCCCAGTTAAAGTTCCTACCTCAGAACTCCTTTGCATGGCTTGCCTCAGAAGGACTTCTGATTCCACGGGCCTCTCTGCCTCCTGCAGCTTGCTGGATTCTTAACCTCTCCCTGTGAGCCACACCCTCGCAGCCCTGAACTCTGGACTGCAGACTCTCTTAAAGGGAACTGTTGATAATCCCTTTGGAGAGGTGATGGGTAGCATTCTATAAACCCCATCACATGCGCTCTCCCTCAACTCAACCATGCCCCTTTGAGTGCCTGCCTCACCCAGGACCCCCACCAGGAAAGAGAGTCTGCATTCAGGTGAGTTCGACTAGCCCTATGGTGGACCTGGAGTTGGTAGGGTTGGAGACTCAAAAACCACTGCATAATGCGGCCATTGGACTCATTATGTAGAACCAGCCACTTGAGGGGTTGGTAGTCCATTATCAGCGTAAATGGAAAACCAAACAGGTAGTATTCTATGGTTTCAAGTGCTCACTTGACATCCAGGGCTTTGTTCTCAATCCCGTATAATGCTTCTCCCAAGGAAGCAGTTTCCTGCGGATAAATGCTATGGTATGTTCTTCACCCTGACTTCTTGGGTCAGAACGGCTTCTAGGCCTACCTATTAGGCATCAGTTTGCACAATAAATGGTAAAGAGAAATCGGGGCTAATCAGGATGTGTTTAGAGCACACGGCCATCTTGAGATGCTGGAAGGCCAGGTCCAAATTCGGTGACCTGTTCAGGAGCTCTCTTCCAGAAGAGATTGGTTAAGGGCTTTGCCACCTCTGCAAAATTAGGGATGAACCAGTGATAATAGCTATTCAATCTAAGGAAGGCACAAATATTTTTCTTTGATTTTGGGGTGGGTTTCTGGGCAATGGCATTCACCTTCCTGAGTTGAGGTCATATCTGCCCATTCCTGATTAAATATCCCAGGTATTGAACATCCCAACCTCCAAGAAAATATTTCTTGGGGTTGACCCTCTCCCGGCCTTCTGCGGGCTGATCAACACGGCTTGTACGTGACTTAGGTGGGTGATCTAGCCTCTGCTGTAGATGACGATCTCTGTGAAGTCGCATACTTCTTGTGTGGTTTCAGCAGGCGGTCGATTAGGTATTGAAACGTGACTGGAACTCCGTGTAATCCAAAGGGCAGCACTATAAACTGGAACAGACCTTGCGGTGTCGACAAAGCAGTCTTTTCCTTGGCAACTAGAGTTGAGGTCACCTGCCAGTATCCCTTGGTCAAATCCAAAGTTGATATAAAGCATGCTCCACCAAGTCACTCTATTAGCTCATCTACAATGGGCATGGGATATGCTTTCAGTTTAGAAGCTGCATTGACCCTTCGGAAGTCGGTGCAGATTCTGATACTTCCATCAGGTTTAGGAACCAAGATGAAGGTTGACAACCAGTCACTCATAGACTCTTCTATCACTCCCAGGTTAAGCATCTCTTCCAGTTCCTTGGCAGCGGCCTGTCTCTGGGCCTCTAGAATCCGATAGGGTCGTTGCCGGATAATCACCCCAGGGTCAGTAATGATATCATGAAAAATGAGGTGGGTTTGTCCTGGGTGGGTGAGAAAACTTTTAGGTTCCAGTGGATCAAACCTTTTAGATCTCTTCTCTGGGCATTAGAGAACTGATCTCCAATCAAGACTTGAGTTGGATCCGACAGGGCTGAAATTTCCGGTCCAAAATAATCTCCCTGTTCCACTACAGCCGTCACTAGAGTTCACTTTTTCAGTAGCTTAAAATGATATATTTTGGCATCCTTCTGTTTATCTAATTGGATAGTCTCATAAACAGGCCCCACTTTCTCTTCCACCTCAGGGTCCCTGCCATTTGCAGAGTAACTTGCTCTCGGATAACCATCTCCCGGTTGGAAGGTGCGATGCATGGCTGCCCGATTGTAGCCCTTGACCTGCTTGGCTTGGGCTTTTTCTATACTGAGTTTGGCTTTCTCTCTGGCTTTTCTTATCTGGT
Source organism: Ichthyophis bannanicus (assembly GCA_033557465.1). NCBI lineage: Eukaryota > Metazoa > Chordata > Amphibia > Gymnophiona > Ichthyophiidae > Ichthyophis > Ichthyophis bannanicus. The sequence continues at coordinate 169,138,031 of CM066040.1, read as the reverse complement.
CTTGAATTTGTATAACGTACTCCACAAAATTATGCCCGGGTGGTTCTAACTAGATTTTTCTTACCATATCTAATATGTGTCTTGGCCATCTTCTGAAGAGCAACTCAAAAGGTGAAAACCATGTGGAACTCTGAGGGACCTTGTGGATGAAAAACATAAAATAGGGTAGGAGAATGTCCCAATTCTTCCTGTCCTGCTGCAGGAATTTTAACATCTGTTTCAGAGATTTATTGAATCGCTTGAGGGAGGCCATCTGTCTGTGGGCACACACTTGCTTCATCACCTTGGATACAAAGGGTGTTTCTTGATCTGTGAGGATTTCATTTGATATTTCTACCCATGAGAATACTTCCCAGAGGGCATTCACAATCGTAGTAGTCTTCATATTCCTTAGAGCAATGGCCTCTGGGTATCAGGTAGAATAGTCTAGTATGACTAAAATATACTTGTTGCCTTGGATGGTTCGCTCCAAGGGTTCTACTAGGTCCATGGCTACTCTTTCAAATAGGGTTTCAACGCAAGGCATAGGTACTAGAGGGGACAGGTCAGACTCTGGTGGGGTTATGAAGTTGGCAGGTTGGGACATGACTGGCGATATAACTGCAACTGTTTATGGACCCAGCACTGGAGCTTGTTTTTGCTGTGGGCTAAAACAAGCTCCAGTGTTTTCTCCACCCCAGGTGTCCCCTTAATAAATGGCTATGAGCCAGCGATAACACCTGCTGATGATAGAGCTGGGGAACTATCAGTTCTGCTTTTTCCCCGTCTAGGGTATCCTCTTGAAATTTGGTGGTGTTAGGAGGGTTAGGCCCTATTGGAGGGGTGCAGATTTGAATAAGAATCTCTTACGTTTAGAATAACATTACATTTTTTAATTAAACACTACGATTCCTAATGGCCTCAGTGCAGATCAAGATTTTTCAGTGTTCTTGAGTGATTGATAACTCTTGACGATACATATATTCTCTGTTCCCTTCCTTCTCTTCCTCTTCCCTTCCCTTCCCTCTCTTCCCCTTCCTTTCCCTCCCCTATCCTCTCCCCCTTTTCTATTTCCTTTAACACTTCCTTACCATATTTTCAATATATATTCAACACAATTTTTTTTGTTCATTATGGCGTTTTATTCAGTTTCTCTTTTTGTTTATTTATATTTTCTATGAACAGTTGGCTATTTATATCATAGATGATCATTAATCAAAAAATATATATTCCGTTTTTTATTCATCTTATACATTGCTTCCTTTGATTTATCTTTTCATGGATCATTACTGTTACTGTAAAAAGATTTTTAATAGAGTCTAAATATATTTTATTTTTTGACTTCTTATTGGTTCCATGGATCCATTTACATTACAGGCTGCTCATGCATTATTTTTGTTCATTTTTAATTTTTTGTCATGTTATGTAGATTGTAGAACATTCTATTAGAGGTGATCCACTTTAGTTTGACTATTTTTGTTAGTCATACACTTGGTTTGATAAGCTTATAGCATCATCACTATGATATAATTAAGGTATTGAATGCTACACTGTGGCATTGTAAGTATTCCTCTCGGGATTGACTCACTTCCGTTTGGCGCCATCTTGATCTTGATCTTAACAGCTTGAATTGAATAACAGCTTGAATTGTTGGACAGCATCTCTTCCTTCAAGCCGCTGTTGAGTGTTTGCTGTTCATTGCATCCAGGCAAGCGTTTTAGTTTATTTCTACCCTTTCCTTTACTTCATAAGGTCTGGCCAGTTGGCTATTTGGGTCAATATTTTTGTTATATTAGCAATTGCCTACTGTTTCAAAAGAGGTTGTTTTCATTTGTTAACTTTTCTCATTGACTGCGTTTTTACTGCCCAAGTATGACCCAATCTAACTGACAGCTCAGGGTTCACACTCTAGACGCTGCAGGTTCCTCCATAGTGCGTGCTTGGATTAGATTGAGTCTTTAGCTCATATACAGGGTGGCCCAAAAGAAGTGAGAACATCTCGTAAATTAAAAGTTTAAATAGTTTACTTATTTACCTTTTTTAGCTATATAACGTCTTTATTTCGACAATTTCCGGTCGCTATCTTTTTTTTTTAAAATTTGTCAATCGTTTACATCTGTCTTTTTGAATTTTTAAATAACATATGCTACGAGATGTTCTCCCTTTTTTGGGGTCACCCTGTGTGTGTGTGTGTGTGTATATATATATATATGTATATATATATATATGTATATATATATATGTGTATATATATATATATATATATATATATATAATGTAACTCATTTATTAATTTTAGAGCTATAACTGAAGAGCCTGCAATATGTTCACAATGTTGTTGTTGTTGTTAAGTGCCATCGAGTCTGTGTCAACTCATGACGACCCTCTGGATAGTTGTCCTAAACTGTGTTCAGTCTTCATTCAGCCCCTCATTGTTGACAGAGTGGCACCCATAGCTGCTGTTGTTGTATCGATCCATCTCAATGCTGGCCTTCCTCTTTTGCATTGACCTTCTACCTTGCCAAGCATGATGTCTTTCTCTAATGATTTCTCTCTTCGCATGATGTATCCAAAGTATGAACGTTGAAGTCTTGTCATCTGAGCTTCTAAAGAAAACTTAGGTTTTATCTCCTCTAGTACTGACTGGCTTGTTTTTCGGGCAGTCCATGGGATACACAGTATTTGTTGCCAGCACCATAATTCAAAGGCATCAATTTTCTTCCTGATCCGACTTAGTGGAGCCATCAGTTAGTTGGGCCCATATCGCTCCAAAGTTTGGATAGTCTCAGCCGATCACCACTGGATATGGAAGTCAAGGCAGCACCACAACCTCAAATATGGCTTACCCTGCCCAGAGTCTTAAGTGAAACCTGTGCCATTGGATATTGTGTCTGGTCTCCATGCATACAGGCCAATGTTACTGTCTTTGCATAGTCAATTTGAAATCAGGTTACTGTTTCCCAATGAAGGAGGGTCTGCACACTTCTGGAGTCTATCAAGACCTGGAGGTAGTTCCCGTTGAGCTCCACTGATACTACAAATTTCTGTGTCCCTGGGTAGGGAATGTCCACAAAAGCACAGGTGTGAGGAGTGGTTAGGCTGACATCCATGGGTTCCTTTGTACCCAGAGGACATTCCCAAGAAAAGTGTACTCTGGCTCCACACCTAAAAGAGGTGAGGTGGTCATGGCTGGGGCCATGCCCTTGCCTAGAAAGTGACTTTGAGGGTCTGAACATGGGAGTCAACATCCATCCCGACTTCCCCTTCTGTCCTTCTTGGCTAATGGTGGCTTCTTCCTCCTCTTACTGTCCACTTCAGTCACCAGCTGGGCTTCATGATACCCTTTGGCTGTTTCTAGTACACTCTCCAATGTAAGCTTGGCGTGCTGACAGTACCCACTGTCTCATTGGGGTGGTCAAGCCCTGAAAAAACTGCTCCACTAGCACAATCTTGGCTACCTCTAGCCTGGTCTTTCCCTGCAGTTTCAGCCACTTCCATGCGAGCTCCAGTCGGCAGAGGAACCTTTGAGGGCTGTCTTTTATCTGGAGCCCCCCCTTTCTGAATCACTGGCGGTAGGCCTCTGGTGTACAGCGAGTCTCTTCCAATATGGTGACCTTGACAGCTGTTTCGGTATGTCGTCCATTAGGGCTGGCATCCTGGAATGCAGCCTGACTGTTACCTGTCAGCAGTTTCCCCAAGTAAGTAGTCCTGTCAGCAGTTTCCCCAAGTAAGTAACCTCCAAGCACACATAGGCAGAACAACCAAAAGCGCATACCAAAGAATGCGACTCATCAGAAGACTCAAGCCCCTCCTCGACCCAGAGCACTTTCGCACCGTTTGCCAGGCACTAATAACCCCTCTACTAGACTTCTGCAATCCAATATACACCGGGCTACCAAAGCAGATCCTCAGACCACTACAACTGGCCCAAAACAGAGCTGCCCGCATTATAGCCGGTACTACAAGACACGATCACACCACACCCATACTGAAAGAACTGCACTGGCTCCCAATCATCTCACGCATCAAATACAAGACTATCATAAGCATATTCAAGATCAAACAGCACTCCTCTGCCATAAGCCTACACACACTCATACAACCCGACACAAACACACGGCCGAGAAGAAGAGGCACCTCCAATCGGGTTAACCCCAAAAGACTTCACCAAGACCCGCAAAGACACCGCACAACGAGCAATCTCCCTGGCTGCTCCATCCATATGGAACTCCCTCCCAGATGATCTGAGACTAACCACAGAAATCAAGGACTTCTGAAAACAGCTGAAGACAACCCTGTTCATCGAATACTGTGGACATACCCCCTGAACCAGCATACAAGTCAGATCATCAGCCCCCCCCCACCACCCCGAGACTGTATATAAGACTGTATAATAGTTCATGATGTATAATAGTGCACTATGTATATAAACCAACTCTAATCACTTCTCTGCCAACACATACACATTACACTGTACACTGCATGAAAACATTTGCCCCCATGATTGTTTGCCGTGGAAACAGCTTTGATTGAATGATAAGGCGGTATATAAATACCATTAAATAAATAAATAAATGTTGCTTCCGGCCACCCGGCCATGCAGGCAGGTCATTCATGTATAACCTGTAAATAGCAACATGTATATAGCTATCTTTTCTTGTAAATAGTTGTTAAGCAACTCTGGTCAACACTGTATCTGTGACCTGAGTGCCCAGCCTGTATATTGTTACCCACGTTAGTCCTAAGTTACACCACTTGTTCATTGTAAGTACAGTGCAGGTTTCCACCGCACTGTACAGGTTAATGTTTGCCTGTAAACCGCACTGATTTTAAAGAGCGCGGTATATAAAAGTTATTAATAAATAATATAAATAAATTCAAAGTTCACCAAAAAGTGATCAGGTTTATCTTCTAATGTCATTTTCAGTAATGCTTGTGCTGGAGTGGTCTCTGTAGGGCTTGTGCCAACTGAGCCAGGAAACTCCTCTGTGGAACTCCTTGTGCATGAATAAGATTTTGTAGCTGATGCTGACGTTGTTTTGTTGCTGCTGATATTGTTGTTTTTGCTGCTGCCCTTCTAGCAGGGCTTGTTGAAACTCCTGCTCACATTTTTGCTGTTGCTGCTACTACTAATCTTCTGCCAGAATGTGGAGGAGCTGCTCCATCCTGGTTTGTCAGTGTTCTCGTGCATCATCACCACAGTTTTCTCTTCTGCTGCAGTGTTAACCCTGCTGTATTCCAGATCCAACAAACTTTTAGTGGCCTCTAATGGCCAAAACAGTGTCTACCTGTCTGGCACTGACTAGACCACCTTCAGTCTCCTTAACTAGGGCAAGGCTAACCCTCTTAGCCCATACAAAGAAAAAAAAATTCTGACCTGCTGTAGAGGCCCAGTCATAAAGGGACATGGATTTGCTCTCTTTGCATGATGTGTCCAAAGTATGAAGGTCAAAGTCTTGTCATCTGAGCTTCTAAAGAAAACTTAGGTTTGATCTCCTCTAGTACTGACTGGCTTGTTAGAGGAAATCCCCCAAGCTGTCACCATATGTGACAGTGTGGCATGTGGTGGAAAGGAGTTTTCTTTAAAATACAGGCCAGACAGTAGTTCGGGGAAAGTAAAATCAGCCGTCTTCTGTCCCAGCTTTTTAATCCTTCACAAGCTGGTTCTCCCAGCCTTTCTTCCAGCCCCAGTTAAAGTTCCTACCTCAGAACTCCTTTGCACTGCTTGCCTTGGAAGGACTTCTGTCTCCACAGACCTCTCTCCCTCCTGCAGCCTGCTGGGTTCTTAACCTCTCCTTGTGAGCCACGCCCTCGCAGCCCTGAACTCTGGGCTGCAGACTTTCTTAAAGGGGACTGTTGATAATTCCTTTGGAGAGGGATGAGTAGCATTCTATATACCCCATCACTGTTCCAATCGCAACTGCAAAATTTTTGCAAAGATTTTTATTTCCGCATTCAGCAGCCCGATAGGACGTTTCTACTATTTATCATTTGTATAACGCTAGAAGACATACATGTAAGAGACAGTTTCTGCTCACCAGCTCAGATCTACATATCTGGTGCCTTTTGGGGTAACAGGACCACATGAGCCTCTAACAGCTTCCCTTCTGTCCTTGGGACCTTTGCCAGATGCCTCTGATGTTGCTATTTGGGTATCTCTGCCTGGAATGCCTTATAGAACTCTGCAGGATACCCAACCGGCCCTGTGCTTGTACCGTTCTGTAAGTTGCCAATAGCACACAGCACCTCCACAGCCGTGATAGGAGAGCCCAGAAGGGCACTGAAATCTCCTGTGAGGCCTGGAAGCCCATCCAGGAAGGGCTGCAAGTCTTATGGTACTGGATCTTGCCCAGATGCATAAACATCACAAAAGTGCTCTTGCATGATGTGATCCACCTCCACCAGCAAAATCCAAATCCATATCGCTGAATCCCACAGCTGCTTCCCCACCACTGGCATTCCACCTGCACCAATAAGGCTCCCATCTTGTCCCCATACTTATATTTCAGTCAAGTAAAGCTTAGTGATTTTTCAATATATGCCCCATTCAAGCAGCCGCAGTCGATCCTACAGTTTGTGCTGACATTCAAGCACAACAATTGACCGCTCTATTACCTCACAGTGCTGCCTCTGCTGTGCACTAGCAAGGCTGATAATCCTGCTAAGCAAAATGGCCTACAGCACCTCCCCACACATAGCAGGGATGCAGGCCTCTGCAAGATTAAATGCCAAATATGCAGCCAAGGCTGTATGTACTATTTCCATGAACACCACCTGCCCCAAGAGAGAGGTATTAAATCACCAAGTGCTACAACAGTTTGGCAGGCCGCCCATCTACACCATCATTTGAACAGGATGATGGTCTGACAACTGGCACATCAAAGTGTTGTTCACTGTGGCAGAGAGCTGTTTCTGGTTGTGCATAGAAAAACATCAATATGTTTTAGGAGACATGTTGAGATGAGAAAAATGTGTAATCTCTACAGTCTAGATGTTTACACCAAATATCCTCTGAAGCAAAATGCTGGCCCTTGGGCCTACAAGGCCAGGTCTTCCCCCTTTCCTCCCCAGGAAAGGACAGAATAATCAATCACATTATCCATACATATATTCCAGTTGCTCCCAATAAGAAGAGGCAAGGTTTCAAATTACAAGACAGTCTATTGCAGTGCCCTGTGTAAGTAATCTGGATAGTCGTAAGGCTTATATACTGAAGCCACTACACATTCTGCAACAGCTAAGCAACACAGCAATATGAAATAACTGCCATTTGTATCCTGGACTGCCCTCTGACACCATCCGTGGCAGAGAACAGCTTACCAGAATACAGACACCTCATCTAGATGCGTAGGGGAGGTAGCATAAACCTGACTCGCCCATTCTCTCTTGAGTTCAGCATGGTCTGCCACTGTCAGGTGGATCTCTTGAAGAAGCATCACCTGAGCTTTGAGCTGTTTGAAATACTGCAGAAGCCCTTTTCACTTTTTTGGGGTGAGAGATACCCCTTACATTCAGGAAACGGTATTCACCCCAGTCCCACTCATCCAAGCTCCCTGGTACAGAACATGTTCGAATTTTGTAAGAACTGTAGTAGCCAGGTTCCTGACTGTCCAACTTTTGAAGCTGTTCAATCTTTTCCCAAACATCTATCCACCACCCTTCTCTCCCCTGCTCACACTTTCCCTCCAGACATTCTGTACACTTTCCCCATTCTCAATTTGGGGGACCCAGCAGAGTGGGCCATCTCTCTTCTTGTAGAAATGCATCAGGTGGGAACCATATCGGACCCTCATGCTCCAACCACACACCACAATTCCCTCATTTGTCCACTGCTCCAACCACAGACTACAATTCCCTCATTTGTCCACTGCTCCAACCATCCACCACTATTGCCTCATTTGTCCACTGCTCCAATCGCCCATCTCTCCCTTTTCCTATCCCCCATGCTATCCACCCCACCCCCCATATTCTCCCCAAATCCCCCCAGAACCACTCATACCTCACAAAAAAAGTCTTATTGCTCCATAATAGTCTGTTCAAACCCACCCAACACACCATAGCCAGACGCACACCCGCACCCCTGCTCCAGACAACCCTGTTCGCAGGGCCGGCCCATCCACTGCTATCCTCTCTTCCTTTTCTGTGATCTCTGAGGAGGAAACTGCACACCTTTTTTTCCTCCTCCAAACTCACTATCTGCTTTTCTGATCCTGTTCCCACCTGTCTCCTAAGCCCCATCTCCTCCACTGTTGTCCCTTCCTTCTCTCATATTTTCAACCTATCGCTCTCCATGGCAACTGTCCTTGCAGCTTTCATTCATGCTATAGTTAGACCTCTCCTCAAGAAACGCTCACTTGATCATACCTGTCCTTTTAACTGTCGACCCATCCCCATCCCCCTCCTTCCCTTCATTTCCAAACTACTTGAATGTGCGGTATAACACCATTGCCTTGACTTTCTCTCTTCTCAAGCCCTCCTGGATTCTTTACAATCTGGCTTTCGTCCTTTACATTCTACTGAAACGGCTCTTGCCAAAGTCTCCACTGACTTGTTTCTGGCAAAATCCAAGGACCTTTACTCAGTCCTCATTCTTTGTGACCTTTCTGCTGCTTTTGACACTGTTGACCACAACCTTCTCCTTGATACCCTGTCCTTGCTTGATTTTAAGGTCTCTGTACTATCCTGGTTCTACTCTTATTTCTCCCATCGCTCTTTCAGTGTTTGTTCTAGTGGATCCTCCTCTGCTGCTATCCCGCTCTCAGTTGGTGTACCCCAAGAATCTGTCTTGGGTCCACTACATTTTCTCTCTCTATACCCATTCCCTCGGTGTACTCATCTCTTCCCATGGTTTTCAGTACCATTTTTATGCTGATGACTCCCAGATCTACCTCTTTACACCTGAAATCTTTCTGGCAAATCGAGACCCGGATCTCTGCCTGTCTTTCTGACATTGCTGCTTGGATGTCTCACCACCGCTTGAAATAGAACATGGCCACAACCGAGCTTCTTATTTTTCCCCCTAAAACCTCCTCTACTCTTCCTCCTTTCTCACTCTCTGTGGATAACTCTTTACTCCTTTCTGTTTCCTTAGCTCGCAACCTTGGGGTCGTCTTTGACTCCTCTCTCTCCTTCTCCACACACATCCATCTGATAGCTAAGACCTGTCATTTCTTTCTCTATAACATCAACAAAATCCGCCCATTCCTTTCTGAACACACTACTAAGACACTTATCCACTCCTTAATTACCTCACGTCTTGACTATTCTAACCTACTCCTTGCTTGTCTCCCCTTGAATCATCTCTCTCCACTTCAATCTGTTCAGCACTCTGCTGTGCGGCTAATCTTCTGCCAGCCTTGTCATGCTCATATTACCCCTCTTCTTAAGTCACTTCATTGGCTCCCTATCCGTTTCTTCATCCAGTTCAAACTTCTCCTGCTGACCTATAAGTGCATTCACTGCAGCTCCTCACTACCTTTCCTCTCTTATTTCTTCCTATACCTCCCTTCGGGAACTGTGCCTCATCTCCACTGGACTGTGCTCTTCTTGCATGGCAGCTTCTGAGTTATTAACAGTACAGAACAGGTGCACCAAAAATGATGATGAAATAGCTTTATTATAAGACCCCAGTGCTTTTCAGCTTGACACCTTCTTCAGGGGATATATGCCTCAAGAAAATACAAATCAATAAATTAATTACTAGATAAAATCTCAAACATCAAAAGCAGACACAAGTAAATTAAAAAAACTAAACAAACAAAAGTGATGTATCATAAAACAAAGAAATATTCCATAATTAAAATCAAGCATAAAACCATAAAAACGTTATATGCCAACAAATATTTTTTAAAAATTTTAAAGTATAATAATAATATGAATTATGGCAAAGAGGTCCAAAGAAAACAAGAAGTTAAAAACATTGAACCCTTAGAGCTTCAGACAGTGATAGTGGTTATACCAGGCTAAAACATATAAGTGAGGGATGAGGAGGACCTGAAAATTATTGAACTGTCAGACTTATATGGTGTACAACAGAGTAAGTTTGAAACTGATAATAAAGTAAACCATGCGCGAAGGCACCAAATGAACCCATTAAAATACTTCCTATATGTGAAGGTGGACGTGAAAAACCTACTATCTACAAAGCTAAAAACTTACTAACAGACCCAATAGGGAGCAAGAAAGGTTCCCCTAAAAGAGAAAAAAATAAATGTTTAATTCTAAGACACCATCAGGGACCCTAAAGCACATTTTCCTTACAATGAACCTTTCAAATAAATGGGTACTTGCCTTTTGCTTCAAGGAATCGTGTTTGCCTGAAAATGCTGGTCTGGCAAAGAGAGCAGAAGAATGTCTGCTAGTGCTTTAAGGAAACCGCGCCAAACACGAAGTTCAATAAGCCTGTATTTTTAAAAGAAATTTATTTAAAAGATTCTCATAACTAAAAAGGCTATTATAAATGTTAAAAAAGTTAACGGTGAACAGGATTAGAGAAATGTTATTGATGAAGGTTGTGTATATATGTTTGTCTCATTCTCTATATACCAGTGCCGTTTCACCATTCGCTAAGCTATTGTATGTGTTTTTAGAGAAATTGTAATTAAAAACGTTTCTACCTCTTATTCATTAAGAGACCGGAAAGGACATTGGAAATGTTCAATATAGGAAAATTGAAAATTAGAACTTATAAGGTGGCCAACATCAGTCAGCAGAACTAGCATTGTTCTGCCAAATTGCTAAATATCCCAATCATTAAATACAAGGCAAAATCTTAAAATTAATTATTAGATCAATGATGTGCTAATATTATCTGCAAAACAAGGCGGGGGTGAACAATGGAGCATTATGCGATGCTCATTGGCTGTCATAAAGTAAAAGTGTTAAACCAATGTACATATTGAATCTGCTGCTCAAATTGCCGAGAGACACTTAGATTGAAAAACAATCCCTGAAGGGCCTGCTTCCCCTCTCTCAGCAGGGGGATGTAGTTAGTCTGGCCTTGCCTGCCTCATGGCAGGAGGTGAAGGATGGTGCTATGGGTAAAGATATCCAACAGATCCGAGGGATCAGCGACTTGTACTGTAAACCCCTCTTCATCTTCTAGGGAGTCTGTAGTGGCTGTGCCCCCTGCTGTTGGGGTTCTTCCAGACCCTGGATTGTCCTCACCATAATTTTCTTTTTTGCAACAGCCTTGTCTTGGCGTGGAAATTCGGACCCTGTGACCTCTTGGTGCCTCCAGGTGCAATCTCATGTGGGCGGGACTGAGAGTGGAAGCCCTATTTGATTGCCTTTGGCTAAGCGCCCCCAGCGAGGAGCGCCTCCTGGAGATGGACAAAAGCTGGGAGCTGTCTGAGATTTTGGCTATGATAGATTCAGATGGCTCGGTACTGGGCTCTGATGTGAATGAATAAGTACTCTTGCCTTCAGAAGACTGTGAAGAGGCCGGAGTGATCCACCTATTCTAGAAGGAGGAGCTGGCAGCATTGATTGCCAGGGTCTCATTTGCCTTAAACTTGATGGCTGCTTTCGGCACAGAGCAGGAGCTGAAGGTGCCATCTGCTCCTTCAAGAGGTGTGGAAATCCTCTACTGTCTTCCCATTCCCAGATGTCATCAAGGATATGATCCGGTCAGTGGGATTCTCCTGGAGGAGTGTGTTAAGTGGTTTGCTATTCCCAAGGTGGATGCACAGGTCACCAGACAGACTACCATTCCTGTAGAAGGCAGATCGGCCTTAAAGGATTTTCTGGACCATAAGGTGGATTCGTTGTTGAAGAACCAGTTTTCTGTGGTAGCTGCTATTCTATCGCTGGTTTTGCGTACTAGCCTGATGTCTTGAGCCCTGCTCCAGTGGATTCAGTCTTTTCCACCAGATGATACTACTCCTCTTTTGGAGTCTATGGTCTACTTTTCTGATGCCATGTATAATTTGGTACATGCGGTGGCCAGGGATGGTGCCCTGATGACTGTCACACATTGGATTTGGCTCTGGCACTGGGCAGCGGACACATTTCCAAAGCCCGGTTGGCCCCAACTGGCTTTTAAGGGGAAACTTATTTTTGGATCCGATTTGGAGAAGCTGGTGAAGGATCTGAGTGAGATGAAGTCTTACTGAGTTCTTCAAGACAGGTCCAGGGGGCCTGTGAAGCGGGATGGTGCCCCTTAATCATCAGGTTCTGCTCTTCAACCGAGAGCACGCTGGCCGGATTCCCAGGGTTCTCAGGATCTTCGTTGTTACTGACCTAGAAAGCTTTCTTCCTCTTTACTTCTGGGCTTCAGGCACATTCTCAGTCCTTTTGTGGAGTGCATAGGTCGAGGGACTCTGTCACCTGCAGGAGAGGACCCTCTCGGGCTGCACTATGAGGGTTTGGGTGCCAATTCCCTGGTTCTTCTGGTTGGAGGCAGGTTTCGGCCTTTTCTTTCAGGAATGGGCTTGGGTTACCAAGGATCGCTGAGTGCTAGACGGCATTCAGTTCAGCTATGTCCCGGAATGCAAAGAGATGATCCTGGATGCCTTCATCTCACCTTCTGGGTCTGAGATCAAATGTGCCGCTGTGTGGACCATCTTGGACAAGTTGCTATGCCTAAAGGCCTTGGCACCTGTCCCGCCCGATGAGTGGGGCAAAGGCAGATACTCTCTCTATTTCATGGTGCCCAAAAAGGACAGCTCCTTCCGGGCCCATTTTGGACTTGTGTGACTTGCACTTCCAGATGGAAACCTTGCGCTCCGTGATTCAAGCAATGCACCGAGGGGCATTCTTGGCTTCTCTGGTTCTGGCCAAGGCATATTTTCATATCCTGATCTGGATGGATCAGCAAAAACATCTGCGTATTGCTGTGCTTGGCTCTCGCTATCAATTTGTTGCCCTCCCTTTTGGGTTATCCACCTCCTTGAGGACATTCTCCATGGTTATTGTGATGGCAGCTGCAGTGCAGAGGGATCTGTGTCCATCTCTATCTGGATCACTGGCTTATCCGGGCCCATTCCCTTTCTGAGGCATTTAGGGTGGTGTCCAAAGTGGTGTCCTTTTTGGAAAGCCTTGGCTGTGTAATCAATCAGGAAAAGAGCCAGCTGTTGTCTTCCCAGTCTCTGGAATTCCTGGGAGCATATTCTGACACTTGAATGGGCAGAGTTTTCCTGCCAGAGGAGAAAGTCAAAAGGCTGTTGGATTGCCTGATGCAGCAGGCTTCCAGAGTAGGAGGTTATCTTTAGCTCCTTGGATTGATTGCAGCGACCATAGAGATGGTGCTGTTGGTGAGTGTTCACATTCAGCACCTCAGGCGGTCCCTGTTGACTATGTGGTCCCCGAGTTCTCAGGAGGTTGAGCGAGGCTCCTGATAATGGTGAAGGCCAGCCTGCAGTGGTGGCAGCAGCTCTGTCATTTAAGGAAGGGCGTGTTGCTAGACTATTTCTTCTGGATCCTTCTGCTGATGGATGCCAATCTCTTGGGCTGGGGAGCCCAATGTCAAGATTGTACAGCCCAGGGCCAATGGAACCATAGAGAAGTGGTGTGGTCCATCAACCGACTAGACGTGAGGATCATCAGGTTGGCTCTTCTGTGTTTCTGGCCCCTGCTCGAGGGCTGGGCAGTTTGAGTGAGTGTTTTTTGACAACGCCACGGCAGTGGCTTATGTCAATTGGCAAGGTGGCATGAGGAGTGCTAGGGTAACTCTGGAGATGGCTCTCCTGTTTGCCTGGACGGAGAAGAACCTCCTAGCTTCGTTGGCTCAGCACATTGCTGGAGTGGACAATGTGTTAGCGGATTTCCTCAGCCAGCACTCTCTGGATCCCGGAGAGTGGAAGTTGAGTCAGGAGGTATTTTCAGTTGATTCTGCACCACTTGGGTCGCCCCACAATGGATCTGATAGCAACCCACTCCACTGCCAAAGTTTTCCACTTCTTCACTCGCTACATGGAGATGGGTTCTGAGGATATCAACGCCCTGTCCCAGCCTTGGCCAAGTCAGCACCTGCTATACGTGTTTCTTCCATGGCCCCTAGTTGGGCGTGTGATTAGACATACAGAACACCACCTGGGCAAGATTGTTCTAGTGGTGCCGGATAGTCCAAGGAGAGTGTGATTCGGAGACCTGATGTAATTCCTGCATGTGACTGCTTTTCGGTTGCCCCTCTGTCGGGGCCTATTGTGGCAGGGACCGATCATCCTGAAAGACCTGGTTCCCTTCTCGCTTATGACTTGGCTCTTGAAAGGAGATGGATAGCGTGTAAGGGCTGCTCTCCAACAGTGATTTCCACTCTGCTCAGGGCATGGAGGAGGTCTACCAAGCTAGCATACATGCTGATCTGGTGCCTTTTTGAGCGATAGTGTGGCGCTTGGCAGTTGGTTCCTAAGGTGGCCAAGGTGCCCTCTCTTTTGGCCTTTCTACAGGATGGCCTGGAGAAGGGCCTTTCCCTTAGCTCCTTGAAAGTTCAGGTGGCAACTTTGGCTTGTTTCCATGGTCCAGCGGCTGGTAAGTCTCTAGACTTGTAGCCAGATATCTCACACTTTTTTCAGGGGGTTTGGTGTCTGCATCCTCTTCTCTGGTCTGAGATCCCTTCCTGGGATCTGTGTCTGTTGCCCAGGGCCCTGATGGTGGCACCTATTGAGCTGTTGAAGTGTACTACCTTAAAGTACTTGATGCTGGAGACAGTAGTCTTGTTTGCTATTTGTTCTGCAAAGCAGATTTCTGAGCTACAGGCTCTGTCTTGCTGAGATCCTTACATTTTTTTTCAAAGGAGACCATTTCCATTCAGCCTGAGCCTTGCTTCTTGCCTAAGGTGCTCTCTCCCTTACACATGAACCAGGTGGTCTGCCTGCTCTCCTTCTCTAAGGAGCATTATCGGAGGAAGGATAAGGAATCTTTGTCTTGTGAATGTCTGGAGGGTGCTTCTCCAGTACTTTGTTATGAATTCCTTTTGTAAGTCTTATCTTTTTAAGTTTGCTGTCCCATGCAAGGGTGACATAGTGGCCAAGCTGACCTTAGGGTGCTGGATTAAGGAGGCCATTTGTCTTGGCATATATTTTGCGCAACCGGCCAGTTCCAGAGGGTTTGTATGCCCAGTCTACCCCAGCATAAGCATCCTTGTGGGTGGAGTGGAACTTGGTAGCCCCTGCAGAGATTTGTCAGGCAACAACGTGGGCATCACTTTCCACTTTTGTCAAGCATTACCATTTGAATGTCCACATGTGGGCGGACACATCCTTCAGCTCAAGGGCTTTTGAGCTATTGTGTCTTCTTCTTTCTCAGTGGCATTGTAGCTTTGGTACATCCCATTTGTCTGGAGTGGTTTAGCAGGACGATATGGAAGATGACATTTTACTTACCAGTTAATGTCCTTTCCTTGAGTCATACTAGACCAGTCCAGGGCCCACCTTTGAAACTATATTGCTCTGTTCTTCTGCTTTGGTACCCTTGGATCTGCTATGATTATTGTGCTTGGCTCAGCGGGTTCATCTTCTTCTGACATCCTTCTGTTTAGGCTTTCTTGTACATAGTTCTCTTCTGTTGTTTACTCCTTGTTGCCCACAATTGAGGGTGTGTGAGGCTTGCCATGTTTCTCCCATATGTTTTGGACAAACACTGAAGGGACCTCTGGTGGCTGAGGCGAGTAGAGGCATGGGAGTGATGTCATTGAAATCTGGGCTTTTTATTGGTTCTTTGTCTCCACCAATCTGCTGGTAGGGGAAGACAACCCAATTGTCTGGACTGGTCTAGCAAGACTCAAGGAAATGACATGAACTGGTAAGTAAAATGTCACCACCTTGCCGGTAAGAGGTAGTGCACCTTGCTCAAACATTTCTCTACCACATTCACTCGAATAGCTCTCTTCAGCCATTGACAAGAGCTGGGCTGCACAACTTCACCTTGTGTCTATAGTATTATAAGTACTTGCGGCCAACATGTCCATCACCTGCTTAATTGTCCCAGTAAGCTCTGGGGCCATCCGGTGCTGCATCATCCCCATCATGGAGTCATATTCAGCCTATGTAATCTTGCTAGTGCTGAGTTTTTTTAGGAGGGCACTTGGCCTGACCCGTGGTGTCCTTCCACAGCTCTGGCGAGATAATTTCCTCCTTCACAAGCCATTGTTGTATGGGGCCACAGTAAGATATAAACATTTTTAAAAGATTATAATCAGGTTTCTGGCAGGAGCATGCGATTCCGCATCTGATCACCTCAGCTATACATAGTGCTTGGTTCTACACCTCCCCAACTCCCACCCACCCCATGTGAGCTGTCTTGCTTTATAGGACACCTCCCCCAGTTAGCTATACACAGGGACTTGGAATCAGCACATTTAGAACACACTTAAAAGAGGCTAACTGTTTTTTCTTTGAAAGGACAGCTGGGAAACAGGCAGGTACTTTGCTAAGTCACTCTCTTTTGCTTCAACAGGCACCTAAGCTATATAATGGCTGGGAAAAATCATATTGCTAAAGCTGTTGCCCTCATTACAGCTTCTGCCTCTGTCCAGACAGAGATCCCAATGCCAGTTGAAGGACTGGTTCCATGTGCAGGGTGCCTGCATACTGAGGTTCTCAGGAAATAAGTGGAGGAGCTCAGAGAAGAGGTGGCGAGGCTGAGGAGCATTCAAGACAGTGAGAAGTACATGGATGAGATGTTTCTTGTAACATCCAAGCTCTCCAGCAGAGGAGAAGATGGGAGCCTACAGAATGACGAAGGTTGGACACAAGTTACCAGGGCCTGCAGAATTACCATTCCAACTCCTCCAACATTTAAATCAAAGAACCATTATGCAGTCCTGGAAGTGGAGGAGGTGAAAACATCCCTGGAAAGGGAAGAACAAGAGCTTAAGTACCCCAAAGTTGCAGAATCGGTGACCACAAGGAAGCGAAGGGTAGTGATGGTTGGTGATTCTCTTCTGAGGGATACTGAGACGTCCATCTGCCAACCAGACTTGATGTCCAGAGAGGTATTCAGTCTGCCAAGTGCCAAAATCTGAGATGTTATGGAGAGTTTGCCGAGACTCATCAAGCCCACTGACTGTTACCCGATGTTGCTTATCCATGTCGGCACAAATGATACTGCCAGGTATCCCTCTGAGCATATCAAAAGTGACTTTATGGCTCTGGGACAGAGGATGAAGCAGATAGGAGTGCAGGTGGTGTTCTCTTCAATTCTCCCTGTTGAGGGTAAAGGCCATGGCAGAGAAGCTTGTATTCTGGAGATGAATGCATGGCTGCATGGATGGTGTATTTGAGAGCATTTCGGTTTCTTGGACCATGAGATGCTGTTCCAAGGGTTGCAGAGCAGAGATGGCATCCCATCTGTCCAAGAAAGGTCGAAGTGTCTTCAGTAGCAGACTGGATAACCTACTGAAGAGGGCTTTAAACTAGATTCGTTGGGGAAGGGTGAAGAAAGCCCCCAGGTAAATGAAAGCCCTCAGGTAAATGAAGCATTAAATACATGGATATTGATGTGGCGTTCGACTCCGTCAACCATGAACTGCTTATCGCACGCCTCAAGGAGAAGGGAATCCACGATGCAGCTCTTAGTTGGTGCAGGTCATACCTGACAGATAGATGGCAACAGGTGCGAACCAGCCCCATGACATCCGCACCTTTCCAACAAAAGCAAGGTGTGCCTCAGGGATCATCGTTCTCGGCCCTCCTCTTGAATATATACATGCAGCCCATATGTTCACTCATCCTCTCTTTCAATGTTGCCTGCCTGATCTACGCCAACGATATACTGCTCTACATGCCATTCTCAACTGACCAGCCGGACTTTTCACCATTAACGAGCTGCTTTGATGCTGCACTGACTGGCTCCACACCCAAAACCTCAGAATAAACTTCAACAAAACTGACGCCCTATTCATCACCAGGAATCAATCATTTACTCCTCCCGCCTCATTAAAAGTAAGAGACGCCGAGCTTCCTAGCAGGCCCACTGTCCGCTCTCTAGAGGTCATGATAGACCATATAAACAACACCGTCAAGTCAGTCTATCACAAGATACGGACAATCCGACATCTACGACCCCTACTGGAGCCAGACGATTTATCAAGCTCTTGTAACGCCCCACGTCGATTACGCTAACTCAATTCAACAGGGACTGTGCGAGGGTTGCCGCTGAAGGTATTGGCGCTCGATGCCAGGCCTGGCTCCAATCGCCGGAGCTTGAGCAATGGGTACAAGAGAAGCTCCTTGATGTCCGTTGCCTCAGGGAGCAACTCTTTGGCAAAACGATGGAGGACAAGGCAGTTGAAATCGAGACAGAGTTTGTTACCTGGACTCTGCTCTCGAGGAAGACCTCCACCCTCCTGAGGAAGAAGCCACAGGAAGAAGCCTCCTTTCCTCAGGAAGGGCCAATCCTATCGAGGTTGCTCTCCATACCTGGCCACTCAGACCCCTCAGCAGGGTCACCAGGACAAGGGAGCGGGCCTAGGCCAGCACAAGCCCGAGGGTCCCAAGCCCCAGCCCAACCTATCGGGGTTTTGATGCCCCCAGCATAGCCTCTCTTCCCCTGGAGGGTCAGCTCCCAACAAGGGGACACCTGGTCCATTTTGCCCACAGTGGACCTCCATCACCACTGATTCATGGGCACTTCAAATGGTTAGGGAGGGTTATTTCCACCACCGGTACCAGTTACCTCCACCCTTCTTCCCCGGGGAGCCTCCTCAGTTCCCCCTGCACCAGGCTCTTCTAATGCAAGAAGTCACAGGTTTTCTTAGAGACAGAGCTGTGGAGCCAATACCTCACCACCTGAGAGGACAGAGGTTTTACTCCAGGTTCTTTCTGATCTCCAAAAGAACAGGGGGGCTAAGGCCCATCCTGGACCTGAGAAACCTGAACAAATTCCTGATGTGGGAGAAATTCAAGATGCTCTCCCTTGGAATATTGCTGCCCTACCTCCAGCAGGGAGATTGGCTATGCTTCTTGGACCTAAAGGATGCTTATACTTGCATTTTCATTCATCCCAGTCATAGACAATACCTAAGATTCGTGGTCAGGGGGGGGCGACCACTACTAGTACAGGTTGGCCTAGCCTCCGCACTTGAGGTTCTTTACCAAATGCCTAGCAGTGGTACCTGCCTATCTTCATCTCCAGGGGGCCTTCGTCTTCCTGTACCTAGACGACTGGCTGGTAAGAGGGGGGACAGCCTTAAAGGTGCTGCGGGCCACAGGCCACACCATCAAGGTCCTATAACACTTGGGATTCATGATAAATCATCCAAAATCCCATTTCACGAACTCAAGACCTGGAGTTCATAGGGACTCACCTTGACACCCTCCAGACAAAGGGCCGAGGTACAGCGTCACCACATGGTCTCAGCGTGGTCCATTCTTCACCACCTCAGCCACATGGCCTCTACGATACATATGATACCCAACGCCTTTCTCCACATGCGGGCGGCTCAGTGGTGCCTTTGCTCACAGTGGACCCAGGCCACAGGCTGGCTCCAGCACAGAGTTTCGATGCCTTGTCAGCTGGCAGAGTCACTCAGCTGGTGGCAGGATACTCTACTTGCACCAGGGCATGCCCTTCCAACTCCCAAGTCCCCAGAGGATATTCATGACTGATGCCTCCCTACGGGGCTTGGGTGCCCACTCCGAGGAGCTGTGCACCCAAGGAATGTGGTCACCTGAGGAAAGCCAGCAGCAGATCAATCTGCTGGAGCTCAGGGCTGTCTTCCTGGAGCTAAAAGCTTTCCAGCACTGCCTGCGACAGCAGTCAGTGCTTGTCCAGATGGACAATCAGGCCACGATGTTCTACCTGAACAAGCAAAGGGGCACAGGCTCCTACCACCTATGCCAGGAATCCTCCAGCCACATGAGTGGCAATTGGACCCAGGGATGGCACGGCAGCTGTTCAGATGGTGGGGCACCCCGAGCCTCGACCTCATTGCCAGCCTGGTCAACGCTCAGCTACTGTGTTTCTGCTGCCCGCACCCACACCTGGAATGAGTAGTGGTGATGCCTTCCTCATCTCGTGGTCGGGGGGGTCTACTATACGCCTTTCCTCCCACACCATTGATAGAGTGGACCCTCTTCATGGTCCAGTGGGACAAGGCTTCCGTGATTCTGGTGGCCCCCAGGTGGCCCAGGCAGCCTTGGATTCCCCTGCTGCTCCATCTCTCAATGGAGCCTCCACTCCCTCTCGGGAGCTCCCAGGGATGTTTGACCCAGGAGGAGGGCTCAATCCTCCACCCCAACCTGAGATCCTTGTCTCTCACAGCATGGCTCCTGAATGGGTCGCTTTAGCACCCCTCAACCTACCCAGGGAGGTAGAGGAAATCCTTCTGGCCTCTCGTAAGCACTCCACAAGACAGACCTAGGACTTCAAGTGACACAGATTCTCCATATGGTGCATAGAACACCGGACAAACCCGTTCTGTTCGGTGCACATGGTGCTGCAATACTTGCTCTACCTCTCACAATCCGGGCTTAAGCCTAACTCCGTCCAGGTGCACCTGAGTGCCCTCTCCGCAAACCATCACTCCATAGAGGGAAAGCCACTTTCCGTGCAGCCCCTGGTTATTCAAGTCATGCGGAGCTTACTGCTCTCTAAGCCTCTCATCCATCTGCCCCCAGTGGAATGGGATATCAGTGTAGTCCTAGTGCAGTTTACCAAGCCACTCTTAGAGCCCCTTGCTACCTGCCATCTGTGCTACTTGTCCTGGAAGGTGTCCTTCCTGGTGGCACTCACCTCTGCCCGCAGAGTCAGTGAGTTTCAGGCCTTGGTGGCCGAGCCATTCTACAACAAGTTCTACAAGAACAGGGTCATACTCCGTGCCCACCCGAAATTCCTACCAAAGGAAGTATCTGATTTCCACCTCAACCAGGAGGTGGTACTTCCCCCACCCCCCTTCTTCCCTCGGCCCCACGCCAACACGGCATCGGCCATTCTCCACACTCTGGACTGCAGAAGGGCCCTGTCCTTCTATCTGCAGTGCGCACAGGTCCACTGCAAAGCCTTGCAGCTTTTTGTTTCTTATGACCCGAGTCATCTGGGGGAGGCTGTCCCCAAATGGGCTCTGTCCATCTGGGTGGCGGACTGCATCGCCTTCGCCCACAACCAGGCTAGGCTGCCATTAGAGCGCCAAGTCATGGTGCACAAGGTCAGGGTTATGGCAACCTCCGTTGTGAGCCTACACTTTGTCCCTATGGCAGACATCTGCTGGGCCGCCACCTGGTCCTCCGTTCACACTTTTGCAACTCATTATTGCCTGGAGAGGGAGAACCAACGGGTCAGTGCCTTCGGCCAAGCTGTCCTTCGGAATCTGTTTGGGATTTAGGCAACTCTTACCCCTATGACCCTTCCTGTTCAGGCTACTGGAGCTATGGTTTTCCATGGACAGTGGGGTCCTCAGAGTCTGTCTTCAGATTCATCTGTGGTTGCTCACAGCTGGGCCATGTTTTTTTTCTCTACAGGTTTCCGGTAGCCTGTAGCTAGGGAGTCCCATATGCGAGGACTGACTTCCTGCTTGTTCCTGGAGAAAGCGTAGTTACTCACCTGTAATAGGTGTTTTTCAGGGACAGCAGGAATCAGTCCTCACAACCCTCCCTCCTCCCTTTGGAGTTGCAGTTCAAATTTTGGCCATCTTCTTTTGTCGGCTCTAGTTATGTCGTCTGGGCGGGAAGGGGACTATGCATGTGTGGTGGCATCTTCCAAAGACTTTTTTTGAAAGCTGGGGAGATGCTCCATGCAGGGCTCTGTCTGCGCCAACATCACCCATATCTGAGGACTGATTCCTGCTGTCCCTGGAGTACACCTGTTACAGGTGAGTAACTACGCTTTACAGGAGAGTAACTATGCTATCTTGGAAGCCCATACAGTTGTATTCCATGCTTTAAGATAAGTGGAAGGAAGTCCAAAAAACTTCCAGCATGGTTTAAAGGTGTGGTCAGAAAGACTGTTGTAGCCACAAAAGCATCTTTCCAGAAATGGAAAAAGGAGCCAAATGATGAAAACTGTAAACAACATAAGCACTAACATGTTAAATGCAAGGCATTGATAAGGCAGGCAAAGAGATTGTGGAAAAAAGCTTGCTATGGAAGCAAAAATGCATAATCTTTTTCAAGTACATTCATAGCAAAAAACCTATGAGAGTCCGTTAGACCATTAGATGACAGAGGGGTAAAAGGTACACTAAGAGGGGACAAGGCCAAAGTGGAGAGGCTGAATTCTTTGCTTTGGTCTTTACTGAAGAAGATGTAGGGAGGTCACCCATGACTGAAATCGTATTTAAAGGTGATGCATTGGAAGAATTGAAAGAAATATCAATAAACCGGGAAGATGTATTACAACTATTTGATAAACTAAAGAATAGCAAATCACCTGGACCGGTTGGTATACATCCAAGGGTGTTGAAAGAACTGAAATATGAGATTGCAGACCTATTATTAGTAATCTGTGAACTATCATTAAAATCATCTGTAATACCTGAAGAATGGCAAATGTCCAATATAATGCTAATATTTAAAAAAAGGTTCAAGGGGTGATCCGGGAAACTACAGTCCGGTGAGCCTGATGTCGGTACCGGGCAAAATGGTAGAGACTATTATAAAGAACAAAATTACTAAACATGTATCTAATCAAGGTTTAATGGGAGAAAGCTAACATGTCTTTACCAAGGAAGGTCTTGTCTTACTAATCTGTTATACTTTTTTGAAGGTATGAATAAACAGGTTGACAAAGGTGAGCCAGTCGATATAGTGTAGCTGGACTTTCAGAAAGCCTTTGACAAGGTCCTTCATGAGAGAATCTTGGAAAAATTGAGAAGTCATGGGATTGGAGGCAGTGTAATATTGTGGATCCAGGAACTGGTTAAAAGATAGAAAGCAGAGAGTAGGGCTAAATGGCTAAATTTCTCAATGGAGAAAGGTAAATAGTAGAGTACCCCAGGGATCTTTGCTGGGCTTGCTGCTTTTTAATATCTTCATAATGACCTGGAAATGATGCCTAAATCTTTTTCCTGGGTGGTGTGTCCTAATGTGGAACCTTGCATCGTATAACCATAGTTTGGGGGGGGGGGGGGTTATTTCCTAGGTGCATAACTTTGAACTTGTCCACATTAAATTTCATCTGACATTTGGACACCCAGTCTTTTAATTTATCAAGGTTCTCTTATTATTTTTCACAGTCCTCATGGATTTTAACAACTTTGAATAATTTTGTGTCATCTGCAAATTTGATTACCTCACTTGTTGTTCATAAATGACCTGGAAATGGGAATATGTTAAAAAGCAACAGACCTAGCATAGATCCCTGGGGTACTCCACTATTCACATCACTAGATGATGAGGAGTGGAGTGGAGGAGTGGCCTAGTGGTTGAGGCAAGGTACTTCAGGCCGGAAGGTCGGGGGTTCAAATCCCACTAGAGGATAGCAACCTTGGGCCGGAAGGACTGGGGTTTCTAGTCCCACAGGTGCTCCTTGTGGTCTTGGGCAAGCCACTTAATCCTCTATAGCCCATGTTCCCTGTAAAATAGTTATCTCCAAGTTATAATGCCCTGTTCAATGTAATTTCAGTTTGTTCAATGTAAACCGCACTGATGCAGAATAGCGCGGTAAATAAATAAATAAATAAATTTTAATAATAGTTCACAGATTGCTAATAGTAGGTCTGCAGTCTCATATTTCAGTTCTTTCGACACCCTTGGATGTATACCATCCTGTCCAGGTGATTGGCTGTTCTTCAGTTTATCAAATAGTTGTAATAATCTTCCCGGTGTATCGATATTTCTTTCAATTCTTCTGCTGCATCACCTTTAAATACCATTTCAGTCATGAGTAACATCCCTACATCTTCCTCAGTAAAGATCAAAGCAAAGAATTCATTGTATTTCTGCTATGAGCTTGTCCTCTTAGTGCCCCTTTTACCCCTCTATCATCTAATGGTCCACCTGACTGTCTCACAAACTTTTAGCTATAAATGTACTTGAAAAAGTCTTTATTACACATTTTTGCTTCCATAGCAAGCTTCTTCTCAAATTCTCTTTGCCTGCCTTATCATGCCTTGCATCTAACTTGCCAGTGCTTATGTTGTTTCCAGTTTTTGTTATTTGGATCCTTTTTCCATTTCCTGAAAGATGTTTTTGGCAGCAGCCTCTCTGACCTCACCTTTAAACCATGCTGGCAGTTTTTTGGACTTCCTTACTTAAAGCCTGGGATACAGCAGGTCTGGGCTTCCAATTTAGTATTTTTAAACAACATCCATGCTTGATGTAAATCTTTATTTAACCTTTGCAACTGCTTCTTTTAGTTTTTTTCTTAACTGTTTTCCTCATTTCATCATAGTCTCCCTTTTGGAAGTTAAAAGGTAGTATTGTGGGAGGGGAAGTGACGTCACCGGAGCAAATGGCAGCTTGGGCCTCTTTCTCCGTCACCCCGAGGAGACAAAAAGCCCCTAAAAGTGCTTTAATATTTAGGAGAATCGTTAAAACTTCGTGCCAGGAGGAGTCGGGAGCAAATGGCTACAAAAATTAAATTGCCGGAAGCGAAGGATAAGCCACGCACCTCGCAGCGGCTGATGGACAGGACAGGACCACATGGCAGTTCCCCACGGAGGCCGGTATTGGAGGAATCGGGAGACGACGCGCTGAGTGAATTAGAGCAAGGCAGCGAGGCAATTTCCACAGATTCTCTTATACAATGTGAGCTCCGGAGGGTCTTTGAAGAGCTTGCTGCAGAGTTTAGATCAATGCGGGAGGAGGGTGACGTCTGCAATCACGGAGCTCCGCAGAG
The DNA here is from genome assembly GCA_033557465.1 of Ichthyophis bannanicus. NCBI lineage: Eukaryota > Metazoa > Chordata > Amphibia > Gymnophiona > Ichthyophiidae > Ichthyophis > Ichthyophis bannanicus. The sequence goes on along the minus strand of CM066040.1, from coordinate 169,113,338 downwards.
ATATCAAGGACCTGGGCCACCGGGTGGAGGAGGTGGAAACAAAAATGGAGGACTGAAGTGAAACTTTGACTGAATTGCAATGTACAGTGGACAGACAACACTCTCAAATGATGGAACTTACCTATAACATTGATGACATAGTAAATGGGCTCAGAGAAATAATGTTTCAGGGGCATACCAGAAGCTGCGGTGGGGCTGAGAACCTGGTTGAAACGGAGCGAACCTTAACCAAGGAACTTTTGACTTCGGAGGAGTTTCAGTCCCGCGGGGCTAGTATGGAGATTGAAAGGGTACTTCAGGCGCTGGTTAAACCTTATAATAATCAGCCTCGTGATATTATTGCCCACTTTCTACGCTACAATGATGCAGAGCTGTTGCTGAGGAGAGGCCGGGAGAAGAAAACTATACAATATCAGGAAACAGCTGTCTCACTCTACCAGGACCTTTCAACTTTCACGTTGGTGCATCGACGGGAGATGAAACCGGTTATAGAGGTGATGAACAAAGAGGAGATTTGCTATTCGTGGTCCTTTCCCTTTCGAATAAACTTTTTGTTGGGCGGTAAAAAGATCTTTGCAAAAGATCAAACAGAGGCGTGGAGAGCGCTCAGACAAGCAGGCCTCATGGAAGGTAACGCAGCGCCAGTGATCTCGGGCCCCCAGGACTCAGAATTTGAAATAGAAATGAGTGGGGAAAAAATGCTTTATAAGTACTGGCTTGCTTGGGGGGAGAGAACTTTCCTGCTTGAATGCCACTTTTCTGAGGTGTGGGTATTGTCAGATGAGTGGGGCCGTAAGAAATGTGAAGTGTCCATACTGTTTCACCAGGCCTTGCCCATAAGGGTGGAAGAGGTGAGGAAGGACAAATTGGGGCATTGGCTTTTTATGAATGTTCATCTGGGTGGGCGTCTTCTCACTTTGGCTAACATATATGCACCCAATGATGCTCAGATGCAGTTTTTTGTAAGGTTGAAATCTATACTAACAGAGTTCGCGAAAGGGCCTGTTCTTTTTGGGGGGGACTGCAATGTTCATCTGACACCGCAGCTGGATTCCACAGGGAAGAATACCTGGGAGGGAAATGGAATTAGTCAAGCATTTTGAATGTTTGACTGATTTAGGCCTGTGGGATGTGTGGAGGGGCTGTCACCGGGGGGGTGGGGGGGGGGGGGGGAAGTTACACCTACTATTCGTGAGTCCATCAGACTCATACGCGTATTGACTATTTTTTGCTGGACCAGCGACTGGTGAGTGTTGGGGGGGGGGGGGCGGAGGCGAAGGCGGGGCATGGCACCCTAATGTGGTCGGACCATGCCCCCTGCTGGATTGCCCTTCCTTGTGATCTTGGGGGAGATAGGAGGAGGACGTGGCGGTTGGACAGGAGTTTTTTTCCATCGGGCCCCTGCGATGCGAGACCATGGCCGGTTTATACAAGAATTTTTTGAGCTGAATGCCACGGGGGAGGTTGCATTGCCAGTGGTCTGGGATGCTTTTAAGGCCACAGCTCGAGGACACCTTATTGCTGAGGCAGCCCGGGCTAGGAAGGCCTGGGCAAGGGACTCCCAACGGTTAGAAGGAGAGGCCAGGCGTCTCCAGCAAGAACATGCGCAGAATGGTTCCAAGCGGGTTTGGCATTAGTGGCGGGAGACCCAAGCTCAATTAGATGCTTATTTGCAAAAGGATTTAGATACTATGCGATGTCGACTGTGACAAACGTTCTATGAACAGGGGAAAAAGGTTGGGTGCTACCTTGCCTTGAGGCTTAAAAAACAGCAAATCTTGCGAATAGTGCGTGAGATTAAGGTCTCGTCGGGGACCTTACGAGTGGAGTCTCGGGAGATAAGTACAGTGTTTGCAGATTACATGGCACACCTGTATAAAGGGGAGCCCTTCAGCCCCAGTCAGGTGGATGGATATCTTCGTGATATCCCTTTGCCGTGCTTTACAGATCTGCATAGGGAATAATTATTTATTTATATTTATTATTTATTTAGCATACATTTATAACCCGCAACTTCCAGAGTTCAGTTGCGGTTTACAATAAAACAACAATCCACAAAGCAAAAGCTTAGTTTTACATTGAACATTTTGTAACAATAAAAGTAAATGTAAACAGCATGAACTTATGCATAATAACAAAATTGGCTGGTAATTATATACAATAAACTATATACAAATATATGTTGTGGGTACTTTAGAATTGAATCATGGTGTTTTTATAATAGTGTATTGTCTGTTAAGTTGTTGGAAATAGTATTACTCAGTCATGATTTTTAACCTTTATCTGAGTGTATCAAGGGGTTATCTATGTTGCCGTAGTGCATGGAGAATAAGTAGGTTTTTAGTTTTTTACGGAGTTCCATCATTTCGGTTATAGTTCGTAGGTCCTCCGGAAGGGAATTCCAAATAGTTGGGGCAGCATGGGAAAAAGCTCTGTTGTTAGTTAATTTATTTGCTTTTATGAAATCAATAGGAGTATTTAGTTTATTTGAGTATCCTTTTCTGTGTGTGGTTTTTTGAGATTCCATGCTAATTAGTTTGCTTAATGGGATTGGGGCCATGTTATTTAAAGCTTTATATGTAGTTATTGTGGTTTTATATATTATCCTACTTTGAATTGGCAACCAGTGTAAGGAAGCTAGTATTGGTGTTATGTGCTGAATTGAGTGCGCTTTCGTGATAATTCTAGCTGCTGCGTTTTGTGCTAATTGGATTCTTTTTATGTTTTGTTTCGTTATACCTAAGAGAATTAGGTTGGCAAAATCAAAGTGCGGTGTTATTGTAGCCTGTATTATATTAATGAAGTCTAGTTGGTGTACTAACGGTCGTAATTGTTTAAGGATTTTAAGTTTAAAGTATATTTTCTTTATGGTGTTTCTGATGTGAGTGTTCATCAGAGATTATGGTGCAGGAGGTGGACAGGGCTATCCGCCGAATGACTGCTGGGAAGGCTTCTGGTGGGGATGGGTTTCCCTCGGAGAATTATAAAAAAAAATACAGTGCTCAATTGGTGCCCACTCTGGCTGTGCTCTTTAATGAGGTATTGTGAAGGTCCACTGCCCTCCACACAGCTCGAGGCAATCATTGCGATAATACCTAAACCGGGTAAACCACCTCAAGAGGCAGCATCATACCGCCCCATCTCCTTGTTAAATAGGGATGTTAAAATATTGGCCTCTGTGCTGGCCGCCCTGCTAAATTTGGCTCTTCCAGACCTGGTACACCCTGACCAGGTTGGTTTTGTGCCCAGTCGTCAGGCCGCTGACAACGTTCGGCGGATGCGGCAAGTGATACATGCAGCGCGACATGATCACCAACCAATACTTTTGGTGTGCATTGATGCCGAGAAAGCATTCGATAGGATCAGTTGGGGTTTCCTGTGGCGCATCTTGGATAAAATGGGGTTTGGACCCCATTTTTTGCAATGGGTGCATGGCCTCTATTGAGGGCCCCGAGCCAGCATCCCAAGTTAATGGGGGCCAATCGCAGAGCTTTGAAGTGGAGAGGGGTACTCAACAGGGGTGCCCACTATCCCTACTTTTGTTTGCATTAGCAATAGAACCATTGGCGTAAAGCTTTTGTGAGTATCCTGGTATAGCTGGAGTACGGGTGGGCTCGCATGAGTGCAAAATAGCACTTTTTGCTGATGATATCATATTGTCTCTAACTAGGCCTGAAGCCTCCCTTCCCTGTGCAATGCACATCTTTGCGGCCTTTTCACAAGTTTCAGGATTTAAGATTAATTATGCTAAGATGGAAATCCTAAATGTGGGTGTTGAGGAAGCGGTGTGTGTGCAGCTGAAGACGCAACTTCCCTTCCGATGAGTGGACAAAGCCCTTCACTATCTGGGTGTATATCTCACGGTAGATAGGGTGGCACTGTATTGGGCAAACTTTGGACCCTTGATCCAGCAGGTTAAAAGGGACTTGGAATCCTGGACGGGTTTGATGTTGTCATGAAAATGGTGGTAGTGCCGTGATTCTTATACCTTTTCCAGATACTCCCCATACTCTTGCCAAGAGGAGCCTGAGTCCTGGCATGCACTGATAATGAAGTTCATATGGAAATTTAAACGCCCTCGAATAGCTTGACGGATACTCTATGCTCACCTGGGGGGAGGGGGGATGGGAGTCCCTAATCTTCATTGGCACTATGTGGCGGCGCAATGACATGCAGGGGTTGAGTGGATGAATTCTGCTAGCACTAAGTGTTGGGTGAAAATGGAAATGGACCTGTTGGGGGGACCTGGACTAGGTGACCGCCTGTGGCTCTGTGCAAAATTGAGGGGGGGGGGTGGTTGTGTGTTGATAATCCATACATAACTCATTCCCTCCAATACTGGGATTGCTATTTTTGGCCATGGGAGTGGCACTGTCTCCGTTGGCGCCTATAGTTCATAACAGAGCTTTCCCTCCGGGTATGGACGATTTGGCTGTCCGACAGTGGGGGCATAAGGGGCTCAGTTGAATGGGCCAGTTATTTGAAAATGGTGTACCTCGCCCCTTCCATGATTTGCAGGGGAAATTTGATATGCTGCAGCACCTTGCTTATCACTATGTGCAGGTTATGCACTGGGTGGGGAGACAGGATGTTAAACAGCAAGTTGCCCACGATCTAACGGATGTTGAACGCTTATGTGAGGAGCGTACTAACACTAAAGGTCTTATAGCGGCCCTATTTGCAAAATTGCAGAGACAACGCTTTGGGGAGGGTGAACATAGAGCACAGTGGATGCAAGAATTGCACCTCTCGTACACTGAGCAGCAGTGGGAGCAGATTGCGAGCCGACTTTGGAGAAGCTCAATGGCTATTAATGCTAGTGAAACCAATTATAAACTAATATATGGGTGGTACATGACGCCCGTATGAGTGGCCTGAGCTTTCCCGGGGGCATCAGAGTTATGTTGACGAAGATGTGGGGGAAGGGCATCTTGGCACATGTTTGGTGGCTCTGCTTCCACATCCAGGGCTTTTGGCGAGGAATATAATATAGTTTGAAACAAATGATAGGTTTGAATATCCCCTGGGACCCAGGTATTTTTGTATCTGGGAAGGCAGTCCCTGGAGGACGCATCCCTCAATTAGCATTGATTCGCCATAGTCTGAATGCAGCTAGGCTGACATTAGCGACTGCTTGGAAGCAGGTAGCACCTCCGGCGTTGTCATGCTGGTTTATTTATTTATTTATTTAGCTGTATTTATATCCCGCTTTTCACTGGGTCAAAGCGGTCAATTGGTGGATACATTTAACACAAGGGGATATGAGACACATACGCTAATACTTACAGGGAACATGGGCAATGGAGGGTTAAGTGGCTTGCCCAAGACCACAAGGAGTGCCTATAGGACTAGAAATCCCAGTCCCTCCGGCCTGAGATTGCTGTCCCCAGGTGGGACTTGAACCCCCGGCCCTCCGGCCTGAAGTACCTTGTCCTAACCACTAGACCACTCCTACGTATGCGGGGCCTATACACAATGGAATGGGGGGGGGGCGGTAGCGGTTGGAAGAATGCGCCTGCCCCAATTTGAACAGATTTGGGAGCCCTTTGTGTTAAAATACGGCTCATCGTCGGTATCATCACTAACTTAACTGGAGATATATAAAGAGATCCACTCCTAGACATGGGGACTTGTTATCTTCCCCTTCTTAGTAACATTATGAGGAGGGGATGCCCCTTACCTGTCTGATTCTGTAGCAGGGGGGAGAGAGGATGGGGGGATGGGGAAGGGGCAGGGATGGGCAGGGAGGAGGGGAAGCACGAGAAATAAGGGGAGAGGGAAGTAGATGAGTAGGGAATTTGGGTTGTAAGAGGATTTTCTTAAAAAAAAAAAAAAAGAAAAGAAAAGGCTATGTTATGGCAATTGGTTGAAATGATGATTCTATGTTTCATTATTGTACAAAAAATTTGGGAATGGACTTTCTTTTTTCCGTAATTGTATTGAAGCCCTTAAATTAAAAAAAAGGTACTGTGGATCTCCTTACCGTCCTTCCTCCATTTATTAAATCAAATGCGATAATGCTATGATCACTTTTCCAAGTGGCCCCAACACCCTTATCTTTTGCACCAGATCTTGTGTTCCACTAGGTCCAAAATGGCTTTCCCTCTGGTCGGTTCATGACCCAACTGCTCCAAGAAGCAGTCATTTTTTTCATCTAGTAACTTTATCTCCCTAGCATGTCCTGCCGTGACACTGACCCAGTCGATACTGGGGTAATTGAAATCACCCATTATTATTACTGTGCTGTAACTTTTGTTAGCTTCCCTGATTTCTTTCAGCATTTCATCATCAGTTTGTTCATTCTGGAGAGGCGGTCAATAGTACAGCCCCCACTGCCGTAGCCTTCCCCTTCCCCTTTTGAATTTCAATCCATAGAGATTCTATAATGAATTTTGTTTCCTGTAAAACTTTAATCCTTTGTGACTTAATGCCCCCTCTAACATAGAGTGCAACCCCTCGATCAATTTGATCTGCTCTATCATTATGATATAGTACGTACCCTGGTATCACAATATCCCACTGGTTGTCGTCCTTCCACCATATCTCCAGGAACAAGCAGGAATAAGTCCTCACATATGGGTACGTCGGAACCGACGGAGCCTGCGCGGGAAAGCTCCCCAGCTTCCTAGAATGGAAGCTTTTGGGACCTCCCACTGCACATGCGCGCTGCCTTCCCGCCTTCCTGAACAGCTCTCCTCAGTTTTCTCTTTTTCCGCGTAGCCAGCAGGTCGTGTATCCTGTCACCGCTGAAGAAATTGTAGTTTTTTGTTTTGTTTCTTTAGACCGCGTACCTGCCTTCCCATACCGATACCGGTATCGCCGGTCTTCCTTTTTCTTTCTTGAAAAATTATTTTCTTTTTCTTTTATTATTTTTCAGCACTTGGTCACTTCAGTTAGGCCTTCAGGCCTACTTGAATTCTCCACATGGAGAAGCCAGCCCCTGGATTTAAGAAGTGTACCAAGTGTACTGCTGTAATATCAGTCACAGACACCCATGAATGGTGTCTTAAATGTTTGGGGCCTGACCACTCCATTCCGGACTGCCCTTCCTGCTCCCAAATGTCTAAGTGTGGGCTGCAGAACCGGGCCAACAAATTCCATGTGCTGTTTGCTTCAGAGAATCCAACATCACAGTCATCCAGGTCATCATCTCCGGATGGATCTCAGGTAACCAAACCTTCTGTGGGCCAGTCCTCAAAGGGCAAATCTCCTTCAAAGCATCGAGAGGCTCTTAGTTTTGAGGACCCTGCCCCAGCCAAACAGCCCCGGCGGGAAGCTCTGCCTTCCAAAACGCCAATTCAGGGGCTACAGGTTGACATCGATGGCACGGCCTCGACAGATCACCTGTTGGACTGCTCTGGGGTACCGGCCCATACCGGTACCGACATCCAGGCAGCCGTGGCGTCTATGGGCAATACTGTCCAATCCATGCAGCAGGCCGTCATGGCTTTCATTAAAGCTGCAACGCCATCGGTACCGCTTCCAGCGGTTCCGGGCCCGGTTCAGGTATCGTCCGCCATGCCGGAACCCAGGCCTTCTTCTTCTAAACGCAAATCGGTACCGTATGGGCTTTCGCTCCATACCGCTTCCATACCCGGTACGCCCGATGTCGATACCGATCGGTATGCGTATCGTGCGTTGGAGGAAACTAGAGAATACACCGATTCCTCTGAGGATTTTGGCTCCTCTGATGAGTCTGCAGAGCTCTCGCTTGACCTTCCTGAGGAACCTTCTTCTCCAAAAAGGAGAATGTCTCCTCCAGAGGATTTGTCCTTTCAGGACTTTATTTTAGAAATGGCTAAAGGCCTTTCTATCACTACCTCCTCTGAAAGGGAACCAAGGTCAAAAAGGTTGGATATTTTAGGATACTCTAAGTCTCCTAAAGAAGCAGTTACCCTGCCTATCCATGAAATCCTTCAGGAACAATTGATGGATTTCTGGGAGAACCCTTTAACTCTGTCTCCTTATTCCCGTAGGTTGGACACCATGTATCGGGTCCCTCCTTCTCCTGGTTTTCAGAAAACTCAATTGCCTCACCACTCCATTGTGGTAAAGTCTGCAATGAAAAAGATCAAGAGTACTAAAAGGCACTCTTCTACACCTCCAGGAAGGGAATGTAAGACACTGGACTCTTTTGGTAGGAAAATCTTCCAGGCTAGTATGCTTATAGCCAGGATTAATTCCTACAGCCTCTATATGGGCATGTTCCTAGGGGAACTTGCCAAGAAAGTGCGGCATTTTGCCCCCTTTATCCCTGAGGAGAAAGAGGAGGACTTCCTTTCTGTAGTGAAACAACTTTCAGATGTTTCTAAGTTCTCCAACAGAGCTGCCTTTGATTCCTTCGAGGGAGCCAGCAGAGCTTCTGGCATTGCTATTGCAGCCAGACGTCTGGCTTGGCTCCAGGCTTCTGATCTGGAACCCTGGGTTCTAGATGGCTTACGGAATCTGCCCTGTACAGGTGAGAACTTATTCGGTGCAGAGTGGCAAGTTAAAGCCACTCAAATGGACGCTGAAAATGCCACCTTAGAGAGACTTTCTAAGTCCACTTCTACTCCCACTAAGAAGAAGTCTTTCAAGAGGCCTTATTATAAGAAGGCCAGATATGCTTCCAATACTGGCCAGCAATCTTCTCAACCTCGTTTTGCGGCTAAACGTCAGCAAACGAAACAAGCAAGAGCAAAGCCTGCAGCAGCTACTGCAGCTCAACAGGCTCCACCCCCTCAGGGGTTTTGACTTGCCCCTAGAGAACTTGCCATTCCTGGTTCTGGACCAACCAGAACCTCTCACCATACCTGGAAGGTTAGCTCACTTTGCTCCCAGATGGGAACAAATCACAACAGAGCAATGGACCCTCTCTATCATCCGAGAGGGTTACAAACTTCATTTCTCCAACCTTCCTCCTCATCACATGGTGAGACCCTTCAATTCTCCATCTCCTCTCCTAGCCCTGTTGGATCGGGAGATCTCTTCTCTGCTTGCCCAAGGGGCCATAGAAGAGGTTCCTCTTCATCAACAAGGGTCAGGTTTCTACTCCCCCTATTTTCTCATTCCAAAGAAGACAGGGGGATTCAGACCAATCCTAGATCTGAGAGAATTGAACAAATTTCTGTACAAGGAGAAATTCAAAATGCTCTCTTTGGGCATTCTCCTTCCATACCTTCAGAGTCAGGACTGGCTTTGTTCTCTAGACCTGCAGGATGCGTATACACATCTACTCATCCATCCATCCCACAGAAAATATCTTCGCTTTCTGTTCAGGGGAAGTCATTACCAATACAGAGTACTTCCCTTCGGTCTCGCCTCTGCCCCAAGAGTCTTTACCAAATGCATGGCAGTCGTAGCCGCATTTCTCAGAAGCATGGGGGTTTTCGTATTCCCATATCTGGACGACTGGCTCATTCGAGCTCCAACTCAGTCGCAGGCCCAGATTTCCCTAGACCGCACAAGGAGCCTTCTGCAGTATCTGGGACTGGTGGTAAACCTTCCCAAGTCTCAACTCAGCCCTACTCAGTCTCTAGAATTCATAGGGGCCCAGTTGGACACCACCACTGCAAGAGCCTACCTTCCACTGGTTCGGGGTCAGCGTCTGCTGAGCTTGGCCTCCCAAGCCCAGTCCAGTACTCACTTGACAGCCAGGGAAATGCTACGCCTCCTGGGCCATATGGCCTCCACAGTACATGTGGTGCCCTATGCTCGTCTTCATATGAGAGCAGCTCAATGGACCCTGGCCACCCAGTGGACTCAGGCGTCGGGAGCACTCTCAGACCAAATACAAACCTCAAACCGTCTGTCTTGGTCCCTCCATTGGTGGATATCCACCAAGAATCTGTTGTTGGGGGCTCCCTTTCAGCCCTTGCTACCCCAAGCAACCCTCACAACAGATGCCTCCCAATTGGGGTGGGGAGCCCATCTGCTAACTCTCTCCACTCAGGGCACTTGGTCTCCACAGGAGGCCACCCTTCATATCAACCTCCTGGAACTGCGAGCAATTTACCTTGCCCTCAAGGTCTTCTATACCCTCCTTGCCAACCTGACTGTCCTGGTTCAGACAGACAATCAGGTGGCCATGTTTTACATAAACAAACAAGGAGGGACGGGCTCTCTGTCGCTTTGCAACGAAGCTCTCAGATTATGGGCCTTCGCCAGAGAGCACCAAATTCATCTGCTAGCAGTGTATCTTCCAGGAGTTCAAAACTCTCGAGCAGACAGGCTCAGTCGAGTTCTGCTGCCACACGAGTGGTCCCTACACGTGGACCAGATAAGCAGAATCTTTCAGGAATGGGGGACCCCGGACATAGACCTCTTTGCAAGTCCGTGGAATGCCAAACTTCCCCGGTTCTGTTCCAGGACTCCGTGTCAGGAAGCTCAGGCCACGGACGCCTTTCTCCTCCATTGGGGTCAGGCGTTCCTATATGCCTTTCCACCCATTCCGCTGATTCCCAAGACTCTATTCAAACTCCAGAGAGATCACGGCTCTATGATCCTCATAGCTCCACGCTGGCCACGCCAAGTGTGGTTCCCTCTGCTTCTACAGCTCTCCCAGGGATCCTCCCTGGACTTAGGAGCTGCACCAGACCTTCTGTCTCAGGAGGAGGGGACTTTGTGGCACCCAAACCCCAAATCCCTACATCTCCGAGCTTGGTTACTGAAGGCTTAAGTCTTCAAGACTTTAATCTTTCTCAACCTGTGAAAGATATCCTTCATGCCTCTAGGAAACCTTCCACGAGGCGGTCTTATGCTTTCAAATGGAAACGTTTTTCCATTTGGTGTGCTCAGCAGGGCCTTGACCCTCTGGCACTTCCTTTGAATTCCCTCTTAGACTATCTCCTGCATCTTTCCAATGCAGGCCTTAAGACGAATTCTGTAAGAGTCCATTTAAGTGCTATTTCAGCATCCCTGAAACCTATAAATGGACAACCTATCTCCTCTCATCCTCTTGTTGCAAGATTCATGAGAGGCCTGACTCTCACTAAACCTCCCATCAGACCCCCCCCGGTCGCATGGGATTTGAATCTAGTGCTTGGTCAGCTTATGAAGCCACCTTTTGAGCCGTTATTTTCTACCTCCTTGAAATTTCTTTCCTAGAAGGTACTATTCCTAATTGCAGTCACTTCCGCTCGCCGCATCAGTGAACTGCAGGCTCTAGTGGCTAATCCACCTTATACAAGATTTCATCATGACAAGGTGGTCCTTAGGACGAATCCCCACTTTATGCCCAAAGTGGTCTCGCCTTTCCATCTTAATCAAGAGGTATATCTACCTGTCTTTTTTCCGGCTCCTCATGCATCCAGTGCAGAGAGGAACCTTCATACTCTGGATTGTAAAAGAGCTCTAGCCTTTTACCTTAATAGGACTCAGCCACATCGAAAGTCTTCTCAACTTTTCGTGGCTTTTGATCCTTCACATTTGGGACTTCCAGTCTCCAAGCGTACACTTTCCAATTGGATTGCTCAGTGTATTTCCTTTGCTTACCAGAGTAAAAACATTTCTCTGGAAGGCCATGTCACAGCTCACAATGTGAGAGCCATGGCAACTTCTATGGCTCATCTGCACTCTGTTTCTATTGATCAGATCTGTCGAGCCGCTACCTGGGCCTCGGTTCATACCTTTACAGCCCATTACTGTTTGGACAAGGACTCCCGCCGGGATGCCTTGTTTGGCCAGGCTGTCCTCAAACACCTGTTCCATTCTTAGACAACTCCTGCCCACCTTCCCAGGATGGATGCCTGAGATCCATACGAAGATGGCGAACCCTTGGAGGGGGATCTCCCAGGCATCTCAGCTAGGGAGTCCCCATATGTGAGGACTTATTCCTGCTTGTTCCTGGAGATAGCACAGTTACTTACCTGTAACAGGTGATCTCTGGGAACAGCAGGAATTAGTCCTCACAACCCACCCACCTCCCCTAGGAGTTGTATCTTCTATCTATCTGTCTTCCTGTCCTCTCTCTATTGTCTCAGCTATGAACTCGAAACTGAGGAGAGCTGTTCAGGAAGGCGGGAAGGCAGCGCGCATGTGCAGTGGGAGGTCCCAAAAGCTTCCATTCTAGGAAGCTGGGGAGCTTTCCCGCGCAGGCTCCGTCGGTTCCGACGTACCCATATGTGAGGACTAATTCCTGCTGTTCCCAGAGATCACCTGTTACAGGTAAGTAACTGTGCTGTCTCTGAGATATACCAATCATATCTAACCTCTCATTTAGTGCTATATATTCTAACTCTCCCATCTTATTTTTTTAGACCTAACATTAGCATACAAGCATTTTTAGAGGCTATATTTTATTCATATTAATCTGGCTATCGGTAGGCAGGGATAATTTGGAATCTTAAACTATGTCTGCTCTGTACTCAAGGGCTTTTGGGCTACTTTTGTCTTTATTGGAACCTCTCTGTCGATATGCTCTAACTTCAATCTTTTGCTAGTATCCTTCAAGGATACATTGTTCCGAACCATGCGCTCTTGGGCGACTGTCTGCTTTCCCCTATTATCTAGTTTAAAATAGAATGCTAGGTATCATAGGGAAAGGAATGGAGAATAAAAGAAAGTATATTGTAATGCCTCTGAATTGTTCGATGGTGCGACCGCACCTTGAATATTGTATGCAATTCTGGTCGCCGTATCTTAAAAAGGATATAGCAGAACTAGAAAAGGTATAGAGAAGAGCCATCAAAATGGTAAAGTGGATGGAAGGATACCCTTTTGAGGAGAGGCTTAAAAGATTTAAGACTCTTTAACCTGGAAAAGAGACGGCTGAGGGGAGATATGATGGAGATCTATAAATTAATGAATGGAGTGTAATGGGTAAACATAAATCAATTGTTTACACCGTCAAAAAGTAGAAAGACTAGGGGACATGCAATGAAGCTATAGTGTAACCCATTTAAGACTAATAAGAGAAATTATTTTTTCTCTCAATGCGTAATCCAACTCTGGAATTCATTACCAGAGGATGTAGTAACAGCTGTTAGTGTAGCTGGGTTTAAAAAAGATTTGGAAAAGTTAGTGGAGGAAAGGTCCATAAACCTTAAAGAGGACCCAGGAAATCCATTGCTTGCCCCAATGCAAGTTTTGTAAAACTTGTGTGTCTTTTTGGGAGCCTGCCAGGTACTTGTGATCTGGATTGGCCACTGTTGGAAATATGATACTGGGCTTGATGGACCTTGGTCTGACCCAGTATGGCATATCTTATGTTCTTAGGCATTCCTATGAGCAGAAGGAATGGATGAGACGCCACCAGTATACACAGGGAAAGAAGCAACAGAACTTACAATACAAGGGGGAAAAAACTTTTCAAAGAAGCCTATTGGCAAATGCATAATAAATACAGTGGGAAATACAAAGCAGTACTCCTGGAGCCGTTTGTCGATCAAACCAAGACACACGAGTTGTTAAGGAGAGACAAACTGATACCTAAGGATGAGAGATTGATAGTTGTAGTACAGGATAGTTAATTATGGATAGGATGTTTCACACTGATCATAGAAAAAACTAATAACATGGACATATGCAGATTCTATAAGAAAGAGTGGGAAAGAATCACTCATCTCGTTCTTATGGCAGAACATTTCTATACAAAAAGGCACAACAAGGTGGCACGTCTTATTTATTGGCAAATCAACACCACTGTACCAGAGAAGCACTGGAATCATGACCCTAAGAGAATTTGAGAATGACATTATGGTAAATTGAGCTATTCCCATTCCGACGGAGAAGAGGTTGGATGTGAAGAAACCCCATAAGCATTGATAATAAAGGTGTTGATGCCAAGCATTTACTCTGTAAATCGTGGGGAGAGGGAGAACATCCTCAGTTACCAAGAGATGCAGTCAGAGATCAAGAAAATGTGGCAGAAAGATACAGAAATAGTTCTCAGTTTGAGAGCCACATGGCTGAATAAAAGTAATTTCCAGTCGCACCTTGATGAGTTGCTTATCATGTTAGATCTTATGAACTCCAGAAGAGAAGCTGTGGTGCAATGCAAATACTATGGGTGCATGTTAGCAGTGAATATGAGAGACTGAGATCATATTCCACATACCCTGGCTTAGGAGTGATGTTCATTGCTGTCAATGTATGCACAAAGCTAACCCCTTTGGAGAAATGTTTCCCTAAGAGAAACCATCTCTCTCCCTTTCAGTCTATTCAAAACTCAGCTACATGGCTAATCTTCTACCATGGTCTTTACACTCACATAACCCCTCTTCTCAAGTCACTTCATTGACTTTTTATCTGATTCTGCATTCAGTTCAAACTTCTCGTACTGACCTACAAGTACATTCCTTTTGCAGCTCCTCATTACTTCTCCTCTCATTTCACCCTACATGCCTTCTCAGAAACTCTGCAAATCAGGAAAGTACTTTTTATCTGCGCCCTTCTGTTTCAACTCCAACTCCAGATTCCGTTTGTTCTACCTTGCTGCGCTTTACGCTTGGAATAGACTTCCTGAATTGGTACGTCAGATTCCGTCTCTGGTCTTATTCAAATCCAGTCTAAAACCCCATCTTTTCGAGGCTGCTTTTAGATTCCAAGTCCACTTATTTTCCTGTTTTATACACGTGTGTTCTAATCATTCTCTATAAATGAAGGGGGAGGGGTATTCGATGATGACAGCTAGCGCTGATAATGTGGCTAGCTGTGCCATTGAACTTTGAACCCAGATATTCAATGTCAGGGCAGTCAGATAGAACAGTAACTAACCAACTAGCAGTGACATTGAGCTGCTGGCTAGTTAGCTAAAGTATTAAAAGTTAGGTGAGCCTTTAAGGTGTCCAACTTTGGCTGCTTTGGGGTAACAGGCTGATGCATGAATATCGCTGCTTTCCGGTTGTCCCCAGGTGCCACCTTTGCTCTGCTCCCAGCATGTTTTGACACTAGCTGATTATGGTGAGGGCGTTTAGTAGTGGCACGTGGGGATATTCACCTGCACTAACCACCATAACTTTTGTTGCATTGTAGTTTTTGTTCAATTCTTATGGAGGCAATTTTGAGTAGCCTGTGTGATTTGCAGTGAACATAGGCACTTTTCTCTTTGACCTGTATGCACTGGAACTAGTTTTCAAAAGTGCCTGTGTACACTGCAAATCATGCAGGCTTTTCAAAATTGCCTCCATAGGAATTGGGTCATTATTTATTGCATGTGGTTTATATTTGATTTTGGTGACACAGATTCTACTCAGGTAGCCCCAACAATGCAGGCATCCATGGAAGTGTGGAGTCTACATGCAGCTGCTTTTGGATCTTCTTAGATAGACCCTCCTCTGATGTTTCCCTTAAAAAAAAATAGTGGTTGAAATGTACAAATGCTATAGCGTTCACTTATTTTGCTCCTGCAATTTTTCCAGATGGCTAATCTGGGATAAAATAGCATGTGTACATTTGTAAATGTAATATATGCCTTCTGTTTTCTTCATTGAACTTAAAACTCAATCTAAATAATTGCCTCAGAGAATGAGTTGGCTTTGCCCACTAGGCCAATTGTTCTGGTGCATTTTTCAGGTAAGTTAATTTATCTGAGTAAATTACTTTGAAGATTTCTCTTCATGTTTTTCTTACATGTTGATAATGTTCAATATAATGTAATTCAACTCGAGACATTTAAAATGTCACAATGGAGGCCATGTTTATTAAGAATTTGATATTTCATGTTGTGGTTTACTTATGAAAGTCCATTATAAATTCTTGATAAAAGCATTATACTTGTACTTTTATTATAATGTTCTTGGTTTTAATTGTGCCTTTCATATTTAATTCAGATGCCAGAAGAAGAAGCATTTTGTGTATTTGTTAAATTAATGCAAGACTATAGACTTCGAGAACTTTTTAAACCAAGCATGGCTGAGCTGGGCCTCTGTATGTATCAATTTGAATGGATGATACAGGTAAAATGTTAGAATAAAACTGTTCTGTTGCACTTTTAAGTTAATATTTTTTTCTAATTTATATACCCTTTTTCTTTTGGCATACTACTTCTTTCTTTTTTTCCCACTCAATAAAAACCATTCCTGTTCGGTAATCCAGTTTAGTCCTCCAACATCGGGTAGTGCACCTTCTCCTGCAGCCTGGAGACTGGACCAATCAAATCTTCTGTAGTATATATATACAGGCGGAGCTCCCATAAGCCCCCAGTGTGTCCAGTCTCCTTGCAGCTTGAAGACTTCTGTGCCCTTTCTGGGCACACTAAGTGACACTTGAAGGAGCAACATTAGTTAGTTAGTTCTTTTGGGGTTTTGTTTTTGGTCCTTTATTTATCATTTATTTGCTAGGTAGCTGTATCTTTAAAAAAAAAAAAAAAAAAAGCATTGCACAGGGGACTTCCTGGGGGAAGCCAGACCTGCATTGGGCTCCTGCCTTCCTGCCTGGGAATTTCTGAACCCTGGGTTGAGCTCTCCCCTAGGCTGTACGGGGAAGAGCCATACCTGATTCAGCAGTGCCTGTCACTTGGAGAAGTTGGCTGAGTTCCTTGCTGTTTCCTGAGCTGGTAGGAATTTTCCTTGCTTTTCCTTTTAAGCTCTCTGTTTGCATTGTCAGAGGCTCTGTCGGCTCCCCTGGCTTCCGAATTGCACTTTTTCCTGATTTTTTTCGCTTGCCCTGTATTAGAGGGTCGTTTTCTTTCTTTTCCATATTATTTGGTTACCTTTGTATTTTCGCGCCGTTTGTTATCGCGGGTGAAAAAGTGCGGCGGCCATTTTGGATTTCTAAAGTGTGCTTTTTAAGGGCACTTTTTAACACTTGTGCACGGGTTCCCCTGGCGTTTTTGGGGTTTCTTTTGCTGGCGATTTTGCTCAGGGCACCCCTAGGATTCTGGGGAGTATTTTGTTTTCTGTAAAAAAAAAAAAAAAAAAAGTTTTAAATTTAAAGCTGTACTGATTTGAATAAGGTTAGTCCCTTTGCTGTGGGCTTCCCTGTTCCGGTTTCCTTCTTTCCCCCTGGATGCAGGTTGCCTTAGCATGGCTGCCAAACCTCAATGTGTGATTTGTGGGTCCCGCAGAGGTACAATGACTGACTCTGGCATCTGCAAGAGCTGTGCTGCAGTTTCTTCAGAACTGGAATGTCTTCTCCCACTGCTGTTTGCAGCTCTGTGGTAACTCGATTGATTTTTATTGATTTTTATTGATTTTTCAGCGATTTTAGGCATTTCTCTCATGCCTGCAACCCTCCCACCTTCTTCTTTGACTTTTTAAGTTAATTCCTTAGCTTTTGGGGGTTTTAATTCACTCTTTTTGTGTTTTATTTTTGCTGGTGGCCATTTTGAATAGCTAATGAGCCTCGGTTTTTGGCGGGAAGCCAGATTACTTCTCTGCTGACTTCTAACAGCTATATTGCTGTTTCAGTTTTTTTCCACAACACTTGCTAGATGTCAGTTGGGCAGAGGTTACTTTTTTCTCTGCCTATGTATGAACATAATGGATGAAAAGTACAGAAGGCATGGATAGAGAACAGTATGCAATTCAGAGCCACAGTACAATGCTGAGTCACTGACGAAGGGTGCAGGGCTCATGGCTTCCATTCCCCACTGTGCCCAACAAAGAAGGCTGGCTGAGGCATTACCTATTATGGGGAATATTGTTAAGTGCCTGTTCCTGCGGGACGCAGTTATTTCTTTTTAATTCTCCCTGTGCCTTATTCAGGTTTACGCTGTATAGGCTGTCAGAAGAAGCACAGGGCCTCATGCACCAGCTCGGCTCTTCCCCCAGCATCTTGCTTCCCCTGAGGAACTTGGGAACTCCGGAGCTTGGCTTCGGGGGAGCTCTCCATTGGCTTTACGCTGCACTGAGTCTTTACCACGAGAGTTTGGATACCTCCAGGAAGTTCAGGTATCATTTTCTGTGAGAAAACTGTGAGTACTCTGTTTTTGTTTTTTCTTCCTTGCCTCAGCTGCTCTGGGATGCTTTCAGCTGTATCCGGACCCGGCTGCCCCTGAGTTTGGAAGTTCCTACTTTGACTTTTTAGTCCACAACCTGCAGCCGGGTTACTTTGTACGTCCTACTGATTATTGTACCTGTCTTATTCAATATACCATTTGGTTGAGGTTTTAAGTCAGTGTTTTGGATCCTGACTGTTTTGGGCTCGGCCTAATTATGCATGCTCACTGTAATTTTCCTACGGCTGGATTGAGCTTCTACATCCCTCCCCAGAAACTCCTTTCAGCCCCTACCTTGGAGGTCTGAATGGCTGCGGAGGGATCCCGCTCTAATTTCCCTACTTTCAGTCACTATAATTGCCTTACCCTGACCTTGAAAGTTTCTCTATGCCAGCACAGTGAATGACTGACAGTTCCCTTCTCAGTTCTGTGAATACCTGACAGTTTTTTGGTGCCAGCGGCTGTTTTGTTTTCCTCTTCAGTGTTTCTTTTTAGGGGAAACAGCTCTAAACAGCAGTTTCCACGCACTTAATCATGCTGTGGAGGCACGTGGAGTTTCAAAATCCTTTTCTTAAACAGTCTTGGGTTTCCCTGAGCCTTCCTTGCTTTTTGTTTTAAATGCAAAAAAAAAAAAAAAAAAGAATAAATAAATAAATGAAACCCCACACAAGAAGAGGAAAGGTGGTTTAAGTCTCTACAATGCTTTTTTCTCTGGCTGTATTATATGTGAAATATAATCAGCCGAAGGGAACATTAATAGCTTGCTTGTGTCCCACCTGCACGCTGCATCCCGGAGGCTCTCCCCATACCCACTGCGTTGCTAGCTGGGTCCCTCAGCACCTTATCTCCCCCCTCCTCAGAGCCCCTGCTGCAGGATCTTCCACAGCCGCTGCAGACCACATTACACATTCCCATCCGGCCGTCTCATTAACGGTTTCTCCACTTCGCTCTTCCGTGGGGCCACTTCCAATTTCCGGCCATGCCGTTTGGTCTCGCCACGGCCCCCCGCACCTACACAAATGTGATGGTAGTGGTCGCGGCGGCCTTGTGCAAAGAGGGCATCCTGGTCCATCCGTATCTCGACGACTGGTGGATTCGGGCAAAGTCCAGTCGGGAGTGTGTGCACGTCACGAGCAGGGTGGTGGCTCTGCTGCGGTCCCTCGGATGGGTGGTGAAAGAATGCAAGAGTTGTCTGTGCCCGACTCAGGATCTCGAGTATCTGGGAGTGCTCCTCGACACAGCACGGGGCTTGGTGTGCCTACCGGAGCGCCGCATTCGGTCTCTTGTCCGACTCTTCAGGGGGATGCCCGCTCCGTCTGCATGGTGATACCTGCAGCTCCTCGGTACGATGGCAGCAACCTTGGAGGTGGTGCCCTGGGCGCGCTTCCACATGCGCCCGCTGCAGAGTGCTCTACTGCGCCGTTGGTCCAACCTGTTCGACTCGTTGAACAGGGGATGGCCTTGCCCAAGGGCGGTTCGCCGATCACTCCGGTGGTGGCTCTCCTCCGAGAACCTGGCGCGGGGGATTCCCTGGAGCCTCCACTTTGGGTTCCGTTCACAACGGATGCCAGCTTAACCGGCTGGGGGGGCTCACTGCGAGACCCGCTTCGCTCAAGGGGAATGGTCTCCCCTGGAGACTTCTTGGTCGATCAACCGCCTCGAATTACGGGCGGTGCGGCTAGCCCTCTTGGCCTCAAAGCCCTAGTTCTCGACCGGCTGGTACGAGTCCTCTCGGACATTGCGACCACCGTAGCTTACATCAATCGCCAAGGGGGCACCGGCAGCATGGCCCTGGAATCAGAAGCGATGGCCTTGGTCAATTGGGTGCAGTCTCGTCTTCCGGCCACCTCGGCAGCGCCTATGGCAGGCGCGGACAATGTTCAGGCCGATTTTCTCTGCAGAGTGCGGGTGGACCCCGGAGAATGGGAGCTAAACCCGCAAGTTTACGCGCAAATAGTTCGTCGGGGGGAGCCGCCCATCATGGATGTCATGGCGACGTTTCAATCGGCCGAGACGGGACGCTTCTTCAGCAGGCGAAGGGAGCGCATGTCCGAGGGGCTCGACACTCTCATTCAGCCGTGGCCAACGTCCGGCCTTCTTTATGTCTTTCCTCCGTGGGTTCTGATTGGCCGGGTTGTTCAGCGCATCGAGGGCCATCGGGGTCGAGTGTTACTGGTGGCCCCGGACTGGCCTGGGTGGCCCTGGTATGCCGATCTGGTCCGCCTGAGCGACGGCTTTCCTTGGCTCCTATCCACGCTGCCGAATCTTCTTCTTCAGGGACCCTTGCGGATGCCCCAAGTGGGTCGATTCTCGCTTACGGTTTGGCCATGGAGATGGCTCGGCTGAAAGAGTAGGGTTACTCCCCCCGCGGTGATTTCTACCCTACTGCGGGCGAGGAAAACGTCCACTTCTCTTACTTACGTTCGGATTTGGAGGATCTTTGAAGACTGGTGCTCCCGGCGGGGAGTCCGGGCGGCGACGGTTTCCGTTTCCGTCGTTTTAAGTTTTCTTCAGGATGGTTTCGATAACGGCCTTGCGGCTAGTTCCCTGAAAGTCCAGTTGGCGGCTATCTCGTGTTATCGAGGCAAGGTTTTGGGTCGTCTTCTCGGGTCTCATCCGGATGTCCGTCGATTTCTTACGGCTGTTTTTCATTTGCGGCCCTCTCGCAGAGTTGTCGTTCCTCCTTGGGACTTGAATTTGGTTCTGAGGGCACTGGTTCGTGAACCTTTTGAGCCCCTGCGTAGGGCGTCCCTGAAAGATCTCACGCTTAAGGCGGTTTTTCTTGTAGCCATCTGTTCGGCACGACGCATTTCGGATCTGCATGCGTTGTCCTGCCGAGAGCCTTTCTTGTCTTTTTCCGCGGATCGGATCGTTCTCCGTCCGGTTCCTTCCTTTCTGCCAAAGGTAGTATCTCCCTTTCACGTGAATCAGGCAGTGTTTCTTCCAGTGATTTCTTCGCAATCTGTCGGGTCAACGGACAAAGGTCTTCTCCGGCTCGATGTGGGTCGTACGCTCCGTCGTTATGTAAAGGTTACCGAGTCCTTTCGGAAATCTGACCGACTTTTCGTGCTCTTCGGGGGTGCGCGTAAAGGGGAAGCGGCGGCTAAAGCCTCCATTGCTAGATGGCTCAAGGAGGCGATCGCGTCCGCGAATCTGTTGCATCAGCGGTCTATTCCGGAGGGACTGCGGGCTCATTCCACTAGGACTCAGGCGACCTCTTGGGCGGAGTATAGCCTGGTTCCGCCGGCAGATATCTGTAGGGCGGCCACTTGGTCGTCTTTGCATGCTTTCAGTAGGCACTATCGCTTAGATGTGTCAGCGGCTCGGGATTCCTGTTTTGGTTCGGCGGTTCTGCGCGCCGGATGGCAAGGTCCCGCCCGGTCTTAACTGCTCTGTTACATCCCGATGTTGGAGGACTAAACTGGATTACCGAACAGGAAATGGAAATTACACTAACCTGGTAATTGTAGTTCCTGGAGGGTCCAGTTTAGTCCTCCTTCCCTCCCGACTATCTGCTATGATACGGCGGCGCGCTTTCCGAACACGTATTTTGCTAGGGCTCTTCCCTTTCTCAGGTGTTCAGTCAGCTCCTGAGATTCCGGGGGGGGGGGGAGCGGTGTTTGGTTGTCTGAGGCGTCGGTACCGGCGCAATGCAGTGTTCTGACTTCCTCGTTTGGGGAGGGAGTTGGATTTTTATTGGGAGGAACCAATTGTTCTTTAATTATGTCATTTTGTATATTAATCTAATGTGTTGCTTCGTTAAGTATGCTTTGTTACTAGTACACTGGGGGCTTATGGGAGCTCCGCCTGTATATATATACTACAGAAGATTTGATTGGTCCAGTCTCCAGGCTGCAGGAGAAGGTGCACTACCCGATGTTGGAGGACTAAACTGGACCCTCCAGGAACTACAATTACCAGGTTAGTGTAATTTCCATTTGCTGTGATTCAGGCACAATGAGCCTTAATTCATGATTACTCGGGGATTTTTCCCCAGGTGTGTTTTCCCCACAGATCCATTCTCCCATTGTTCCTTATTTCTGGAACTCTGTATCATGGGTTCTAAATCCAGTCACCAAGTGTTACAGACAATGATGTGATTAAGCTCTGCCCCCTCTTCACACCTGCTCCCTCAAGTATTGGATATTTTGCCTCACAGTTGCCACAGTTTGAACCCCCCACATTTCTGTGCATTAGTCTGCAGGTTAATCTGTTAGCATTTTGACTTAATTGCCACCAGGGCCTGCAGTGTCTTCAGCCCATTATGTTAATGAGGCTTTTTGATGTCACAGTACATGTTTTATATTTTTTGGGGGAGAAAGTGGCATTTCCCTCCCTCTTATTTTCTCCGTCTTTCTTCTCCATAATGTGTTATACTTCAACTGTCTTATATGGCAAAGAATATAGGAAATTTTCTACAATAGCTGTTTTCCCTGCTTTCCTTAATATGATAATTGAGTATTGCCACAGGAGCTGTGTTTCATTTCCTTTTTCAATACCACCAAGGGTTTTGAATGTGGCTTCTGGACAGAGTTTTTAGCACAAGATAGTCTGTTTGTAGTGTATGTATTTTTTATTTTTATTTTAGTTTCTTATGATGATGATCTTGCCCAAGGTGCCTTTCAGCCATACAATAATAGATGACTGAAGGTAGTAGTACTACATTGAGCTATTAAGAAAAATTTGTACAAAATTATAATCAAATCCATCTGGCATACATATACTTGGCTATAGAAAGTCTACACCCCTTGAACATTGGACTACATGCATTTAAATGAGTTTATTCCATTCATCAACACACCAAACGCCACACCTTTTTAGGGAGATAAAATATATACCCAAAAAAGCAAAACTTAAATGCAACAGTTGGAAAAATCTCATCCCTTTCTCCTTAACAATCAACACTTGACACGTTTGGCAACCTTTGAGGTATGTTTACTAAGCTGGGCTAATGGGTTAAGATATATTATTTGTAACTAGGTCCCATGTTATTCAGTGGAACTTCATTACAACTAACATGTCTTAGCCATTAACCTGGTTTAGTAAACATACCCCTTGAAGTCTGTAGGAATAGGTCTCCACCAACTTTGCACACCTAGATTTGTTAATATTGGTCTATTCTTCTTTAGGAAACTGTTTAAGCTATCATATTCCTTATGGAACGGTGATGGACAGTAGTAGTCAAACCTTGCTACAGATTTTTCATTAGGTTGAGACTCTGAGTGGGCCACTCAAGGACATTTTATCTTTGTTCCTCAGTCACTCCACTGTAGCTTTGGCTGTGTGCTTTGGGTCAACATCATGCTGAAAAATGAATTTCTGTTCCAGATTTAGCTTTCTTGCAGAATATGGCAGCTTTTCCTCCAATACGTTTCTGTATTTTTATCCATTCATTGGCTCTTCAAGCCTGACAAGTGACCTGTGTCCCTGCTGATGGAAGTACTACTGGGTATGACATGATTCTGACGCCACCATGCTTCACAGAAGGGGTGGTATTCTTGGAGTGCAGTGCTCTGTTGGGATTTTGCCAGTGTAATGCTTTGTATTCTGGCCAAAAGGTTCTAGTTTAGTTTTTCCATATAGCTAAAGAATCTTTTGCGTGTTCCTTTAAATTCTTTAAATGGGATTCCATATCGTCTTACTAGACCAGTCCAGACAAGTGGTTTGTTCCCCTACCAGAAGATTGGTGGAGACAAAGAATCAATGAAAAGTCTAGGTTTCAGTGACATCACTCTTATGCTTCTATTTGCTTCAGACACCAGAGGTCCCTTCAGTATTTCTTTGTCGCCAGTAGATGGTGGATGGATTTTCTCCTCTCTGAAGAAAATTCTGAGGATTTGAGAGGAAGAGATTGATTTAAAACACTCGTGAGTTGATCTTTCACTAGAGTGTGATATGGAGACTCTACTAGACTGTGGTCTTTTCGGTAGCCATAGGAGGAGGGAAAATGGATTTAGCTCTGTGCTCTTACCTTGGATAAGGGCCTTTTGAGCTGCCAGGATAGGGAAGGAAGAGTGCAGCAGTCTCGCACATCCTGAACACTGCCTCCTCCTCTATCCCCCCTGCTCTCTCCCGAAGATTGCAGAAGGCTCTCAGAGGGATTTGCTTGCCAGTCACCTCACACGCAGTGCTGCAAACCCAGCCAAACAATTCCAAGGGAGTAGAACTGAGCCCAGTATGGATTCTGCCTGGGGCTGTCAAGGGGTGAGTACCAAGGCTTGACCTCGTCATTGTCCTCGTTGGGGGCTCCCGATTCTGTCTGCGAGGGATGCAATTCGGGGTAGACCGCTGGTGCTGGGTGGGGGTTTGCCGCCATTTTCTGCTTATGTTGATAGCATTTTCTCTATTGTATGCCTGGTGTTCACGGGGTCCTTGTGCGCGATCTGCCCAAGTGGCTTCAGCATGCACTCCTACCCTAGCGCCTGTAACATGCGCTGGCTGGATCCCCGGAGGTCTCAGGACTCTCATCATTAGCGACCTGAGGAGAAAGAAAAAAAAAGTTCCCTTTCTTCCCTTCTGCTTCTGGGCTTCGTTCTCAGTCCTTTCATGTAGTGCACATGCCCAGGGACTTTGTCCCACCTAGAGGAAGATCCCCCAGGCTGTGCAATGAAGGTTTGGGAGCCCATTCCCTGGTTCTTCTGATTGGAGGCAGGCTTCGCCTTTTCTTTCAGGAATGGGCCCGAATTTCCAAGGATCGCAGGGTACTAGACACATTCCATTTGGCCATTTCCTGAGGTGCAAGGAGCCGATTCCGGATGCCGTCTGAATCGCCCCTTATGTGGGTCTGTGATCGAAAGTGCCACAGTGCGGACCACCTTGGACAAGTTGCTGTGCCTAAAGGCAGTAGTGCCTGTCCCACTGGATGAGTGGGGCAAAATCAGATAATCCATCTATTTTGTGGTGCCAAAAAAAAGAAAGACTGTTCCTTTTGGCCCATTCTGAACCTCAAAGGGGTCAACGAGCACTTGCGCATCCTGTACTTTCAGATGGAAACCTTGGGCCTGATATTCAAAGTGCATTTATATGAACAGCCAATTAACCATGTAAATGCCTGCTAACTGGATATTCGACGGCACTTACATGGGTCATGCAGTCGAATATCCCCAACTAAGTCTTCTCCGGGAACAAGCAGGAAGTCAGTCCTCGCATATGGGTGACGTCGGCGCCGACGGAGCCCTCGTGCGGAGAAAATTCCCAGCTTTCAGAGAAAGCCTTTGGGAGTTGCCATCACGCATGCGCGGTCCCCTTACCACCCAAGGGTGCCATCTTGCTCAGTCTCCTTTTTTCCGCGGAGCCCTTCAGACGTAGTCCCTGTGTGCCCGTGAAAAATGTAAAAATTTTCTCTTTTCCTCGACTGGTCGACACCGGTTCCTCTTCCTGCCTTCGGCTTGATACACCATTATCGAGTCCATCTCTGTTTTTCAGTTTTTGTCCTTTGTGACTGGCGTTCGCACCCTTTTTTCTTTTTCACTGGCAGCCCGGGTCTTTGACCTTGCAGGGGCCCTTTTTCTGCCAATGGCTACCAGCAGGTTTAAAAAATGTGATAAGTGTGAAACTTATGTCCCTCATTGATACGCATGACTGCTGTCTCTGGTGCCTCGGGCCCGACCATGACCCGACGGTCTGTGGTCCGTGTAGGAAAATGTCCTCTAAGGCCCTGAAGAGCCAGGATTCCGAGTCAGAGCAGTGTCGGGGGTTCCTCGGAGAGGGGGTCTCCCTCAAGGGAACATGAGAGGAAGAAGAAATCCTCGAAAGTGGTGACTCTGGATGGCTCTGAGCGACCCGGCTCCTCCCGGGGCCTGTCGTGGAGCCCTGAGCGCCGAGAAGGAGCGCCCAGCAAAGGTTGCTCGTAAGGAGGCGGATCAGCTGAGGCAGGTAACAACTGTCCTCGTTGAGGACTCCCCTCCGAGGGAACCGGCGTTGCGTCTGACCATGTCAGGATCCGAACCAGTGGCTGCGGAGCCTTCTGGACTCGAGTCCAGAATGGCGGCCTTGGAGTGCAGTTTCACTGCCTTCATGGAGCAGCAGTGGGCGCTGATTGCCGGTCTGTCCGGTTCTTCCGCCCGACCACCGGACCCTCGATGTCGAAGTCCATCCCGGAGGCTGAGCTGATCCTCGAGACCTTTCGGGCTCGAGTTGATCCTCAGCCAAAGTCCCACTCGGCCGAGGTCCCACTCGGCCTCCCATTCGGGACCGAGGTCATTGCCGCCGAGCCTCCCGGCGTCGGGGCGGTCGGTTCCGGGGCCTTTGATGCCGGAGCCCCTTGATGCCTCTTCGGAGACATCGGCATGGGAAACGGAGGACGAGGAGTCCCCGGACACCTGTCGGCACAGGGATGTCCCATCTGATTCCCCGGTGTCCGAACCTCAGAGAAGGTCCCCTCCGGAGGACATGAGGTTCTTGGACTTCGTGAGGGATGTTTCCAAGGCTTTGGCGTTCCCCACAGAGTCCGAGGAGGATCCTTGAGCCAATGAGCTCGAGATCCTACAGCATGAGGCCCCCCTTGGGAGGCCCTTACTGTACCCATGCCTCCGATCCTGGAACAACTGATGCTCCACATGTGGGAGACACCAGCATCGGTGCCGGTCATCAGCAAAATGGCTCAACTTGATGTACTGAATCTGCCGGAGCCCAGGGTTTCAAAAGTCACAACTGCCACACAATTCCATGGTTGTGGAATCGGCCATGCGCAGGCTGAAGAGCCAGAAGACGCACTCCTCGGT
This sequence comes from Ichthyophis bannanicus, assembly GCA_033557465.1. Taxonomy (NCBI): domain Eukaryota; kingdom Metazoa; phylum Chordata; class Amphibia; order Gymnophiona; family Ichthyophiidae; genus Ichthyophis; species Ichthyophis bannanicus. The sequence continues at coordinate 169,086,758 of CM066040.1, read as the reverse complement.
GCCTCCTGGCAGGGAGGCCTGTAACCTGGATGCCCTCAGCAAGAAGAGGTTCCAGGATTTGATGCTGACTTGTCGAATCCAGGCCTACCCAGCTGTACATGGGCATGTACCTGAGAGACCTGGGGAAGGAACTCGCCGGTTTCTTGGCTGGTCTCTCCGAGGGGCCTTTGCAGCACTTCAGGAGCCTGTCCACCACCGTTCATGAGTGCTCAAAGTTTGTCTCGAGCAGCCTATGACAGGTTTGAGTTGGCGGCCTGGGTAGACGCGGCTGGCATCGGTGCACACCACCAAGCATGGCTGCAGTCGTCGGACCTCGAGCAATGGGTTCAGGACAAGTTGGTTGATGTCCCATGCCAAGGGGAGAACATTTTTGGCAAACTCATGACTGACAAGGCCGTGGAACTGGAGGCCGAGTACATGATGATGACACGGCTCTCCAAGAAGACCTCTGCCCCTTCTCACAAGAAGGGCTCGGGTAAAAAGCCTTTTTACCTAAGGGAAGGGTGCTGCTTACCGAAGCTACCCCCATTTTCAGGCCTCCCCAGCTCACCAACAGGTGCAGCAGGCCAAGGGAAAGGAGCATGGCCCACGTAAACAGCCCCCAAACCCCAGGCACTGGCTCCGGCCCAGCCTGGCAGTAGCTTTTGACTCCTACAGCATGACCCCTCTTCCCACAGGAGCCAGGCATATCACAGGAGGCAGGCTTGCCCTGTATGCCTAGAGGTGGACAGCCATTACCACCGATGCCTGGGTTTTGCAGATAGTCCAAGAGGGCTACCTTCTTCACCTGGCCCAGGTGCCTCCTCTTTACTTCCTGGGAGAGCCCCTCAGGGCTCCCCTTCACCGGGACCTTCTTCTGAAGGAGTTGACGGGTCTTCTCGAGGGTCAGGCGGTAGAACCGGTGCCCCACCACCTGCAGGGCAAGGGCTTCTACTCCAGGTACTTTTTGGTACCAAAGAGAACAGGAGGCCTCAGGCCCATCCTCGACCTGCGCAACCTAAACAAGTTCCTGGTGAGGGAGAAGTTCAAGATGCTCTCCCTTGGAATATTGCTGCCTTACCTCCACCAGGGAGACTGGCTGTGCTCCTTAGACCTAAAAGATGCATATACACACATCCTAATATACCCAGACCACAGGCAATATCTACGCTTTGTGGTGGGGGGCAACCACTACCAGTACAGGGTACTTCCCATTGGCTTGGCCTCAGCCCCCAGGGTATTCACAAAGTGCCTAGCAGTGGTGGCCACCTTTCTCAGGCTTTAAGGGGTCTTTGTCTTCTCCTACCTAGACGACTGGCTCATCAGAGGCACTTCAGCCAGCGAGGCCCACCAGGCCACATCTCGCACCATTCAGGTGCTCCAGCATCTAGGGTTTGTAATCAACTACCCCAAGTCCAGCCTTGCTCCAGCTCAGCAGCTGGAGTTCATTGGGCCAGACTCAAACCCTTCAAGCAAGGGCCTATCTGCCTGCAGACAGGGCAAGCAGGCTTCCAGCTCTGGCAGGTCAGGTGAGTCGCAGGTCCATAGTGTCAGCAAGAAAATTTCTGCGCCTCCTCGGGCACATGGCTTCCACGGTCCATGTGACCCCAGACACCCTCCACATGCGAACTGCTCAGTGGTGCCTCAAAGACCAGTGGTCACAGGCCACAGGTTGTCTCAGGGACAAAGTCACAGTGTCCAGGTGGTTGGTATGGTCCCTGGACTAGTGGCTTCAGCCACTCCACTTGGAGGTGGGGATACCTTTCCAGGCTCCTCTACACACGAGGATCCTTACCACGGATGGGTCCCTGCTGTGCTGGGGAGCCCACTGCCAGGGGTTCTGTACTCAGGGAGTGTAGTCCCCAAACGAGAGAGCACAACAAATCAATTTCTTGGAGCTCCATGCTATCTGCCTGGCCCTGGGAGTTTTCTGGCAGATCCTGGCCCACGAACCTATCTTGGTATAGATAGACGACCAGGTGGCCATGTTCTATGTGAACAAACAGGGTGACATGGGGTCCCGTCTCCTATGTCAGGAAACCCTGGATCTGTGCTCGTTTGCAGCCCGGCATGGCATTCATTTGCGGGCTGTCTACCTGCCAGGCCAGGACAACTGGTTAGCTGACAGGCTAAGCACGATTCTCCAGCCTCACGAGTGGCAGTTAGACCATGGGGTAGCCAATTGTCTTTTCCAAGCCCGAGGACGGCTAGTGATGGATTTGTTTGCGAGTCCGGTCAATCACCAGTTGCCCCGGTTCTGCTCCAGGCAGCGACACCCGCCGATGCCTTTCTGATATCATGGTCTGTGGACCTCCTGTATGCATTTCCTCCGATGCCTCTGGTGGCCCGGACTCTATTCAAGATCCTCTAGGACAAGGCCTCGGTCGTAGTCTAGCGGTGGCCAAGGCAACCCTGGTTTCCACTTCTGCTTCAGCTAACGGTGGAGGCCCCCATTCCCCTGGGGTCCTCCCCAAGCCTCCTGTCCCAGGAGGGGGGCACTGTCCTGCACCCCAACCTCAACTCCCTCAATCTGATGGCATGGCTGCTGAAAGGGTGATGCTTGCTCCAACTCTTCCTTCCAAAGGATGTTGAAGAGGTCTTACTGGCCTCAAGGAGGCCATCGACTAGATGGGCCTACGCCTTGAAGTGGCGCAGGTTTGCAACTTGATGCGAGGGGAAGGGTGTGGATCCTTTCTCCTACCAGGTTGGAGTGGTTTTACAATACCTTCTCCACCTCTCGGATTTGGGCCTCAAGTCCAACTCCGTCAGAGTGCACCTCTGCGCCCTTGCAGCAAACCACTTCCCAGTGGAGGAGAAGCCCCTCTCGGCTCACCCCTTGGTTTCTCGGTTTTTGAGAGGCCTGCTTCTTTTGAAGCCTCCGGTCCGCCCTCCGGCGACCGAGTGTGATCTGAATGTGGTTTTAGGGCAGCTTACTCGGCTGTCCTTTGAGCCGATGGCAACCTGCCATCTCCGCTACCTCTCTTGGAAGGTTGTTTTCTTGGTGGCTCTCACATCGGCTCGGCGGGTGAGTGAGCTTCAGGCCCTTGTGTCAGACAGGCCTTACATCAGGTTCTATAGGAACCGGGTGGTGCTTCGCACGCACCCCAAGTTCCTTCCGAAAGTGGTCGCCTCATTCCACCTCAACCAGGAGGTGGTGCTGCCTACCTTTTTTCCCAGGCTGCATGCCAGTCAGGCAGAGGCAGTGCTGCATACCCTGGACTGTAAGAGGGCATTGGCTTTCTATATCTAGCATGCGCAAGCGCATAGAAGGGCTTCTCAGCTCTTAGTATCCTACGACTCCAGTAAGCTGGAGATGGCTGTTTCCAAGCATACGCTGCCTACCTGGGTGGCAAACTGTATTGCCTGGGCATACAGGGCAGCCGAGCTTCCGATAGAGGGTTGTGTTATGGCCCATCGGGTCAGGGCCATGGCGGCATCAGTGGCTCATTTCCACTCTGTTCCACTGGCAGACATCTGCCAGGCCACCACCTGGTCTTTGGGTCAGACTTTCGCAACCCATTACTGCCTGGATAGAGAGCCCTGACGGGACAGTGCTTTCGGCCAGGCTGTACTCCATAACCTTTTCAAGGTCTAGGCAACTCCTGCCCTCCGACCCTTCTGTGTCAGGCTACCGGAGTGCTACTCCCTCAGTTAGATTCCTGTTGTGGTTGCTTGCAGCTCTCATAGAGGGTGCCTATTTTCAGCTGTGGGTTCTCGGTAGCCTATAGCTGGAGAGTCCTATATGTGAGGACTGACTTCCTGCTTGTTCCCGGAGAAAGCGTAGTTACTCACCTGTAACAGGTGTTCTCCGGAGACAGCAGGAATCAGTCCTCACGACCCTCCCTCCTCCCCTTGGAGTTGCAGTCCTATTATTATATTTTGTTCTTTTTGCTGTCTTTTTAGCTATGTCATTTGACTGAGCAAGATGGCACCCTTGAGCGGGAAGGGGACCGCGTATGCATGATGGCAACTCCCAAAGGCTTTCTCTGAAAGCTGGGGATTTGCTCCCGCACGAGGGCTCTGTCGGCACCTATATGTGAGGACTAATTCCTGCTGTTCCCGGAGAACACCTGTTAGAGGTGAGTAATATGCTTTTTATGCACCCCGATGCTAGCCGGCTAGCATTAGGGCATGCCGGGACAGAGCAGAGGCGGGTGCCAGTTTAACTGTGCACCACCAACATTGGAAGCTGCATGATTAGTGCTCGGCGCCTATATGATAGGTGAGGAAAACCTTGGTTATCTTATAGGCACCGATCGCTAACCATGCAGCATCCAATATCGAAGCTGCATGGTTAGCCTGGGCAGCTACTGGGCGGTGCAGCCAGACTCTGATATTCACTTCCATCCCTGTGGAAGTGAATGGGGTTAAGGGGTCGGCGGGAAGGGCTAAGTGGCTACGGTGCTTAGCCTTGCCCAGATGAATTCGGGCCCCTTGTGCTCCATGATTCAAGCACTGCATTGAGGGGAGTTTTTGACTTCTGTGGATCTGGCAAAGGCATATTTTCATCCTGATCCAGGTGAATCAGCAAAGTATCTGGGTTTTGCCATGCTTGGCTCCACTATCAGTTCGTTGCCCTCCCTGTTGGGCTGTCCACCCCCCTGAGGACGTTCTCAAAGGTCATGGTGGCGGCAGCTGCAGCGCCAAGGAATCGGTATCCATCCCTATCTGGAGGACTGGTTCATCTGGGCCTGTTCCCTTTCAGAGGCGTCTCAGGTGGTATTCTGATTGGTGTCCTTTTTTGGAAAACTCTGCTGGGTGATCACAGGGAAAGAGCCAGCAGTTGCCTTCCCAATCCCTGGAGTTTGTGGAAACACATTTCGGCACTCAAGTGGACAGAGTTTTGCTGCCAGAAGAGAAAGTCAAAGACTGTCTAATTGCCTAGTGCTATTCATTGCGCAGCGGTCTCCAAGAGTCTAGGATTATTTTCAGTTCCTCAGCCTGATGGCAGTGACCGTAGACATGGTGCAGTGGGCACATCCTCAATGTGACCACTATAGTGGTCTCTTCTGGCTCGATGGTCCCAGAGTTCTCAGGAGTTCGAGTGTAGGCTCCCGCTCCCGTTGATAGTGAAGTCCAGCCTTTGGTGGTGGGAGCAGCCCTTGTTGTCTGAGGAAGGGCATGCCGCTGGACGATTTCTCCTGGATTCTCCTGACAACAGATGCCAGTCTCTTGAACTGGGGAGCCCATTGCCAAGACCTTATGGCCCAGGGCTGTTGGAACCATCAACCACCTTGAGGTGAGGGCCATCAGGTTGGCTCTAATGCTTCTGGCCCCTGTTTGAGGCTCTCCTGTTTTGCCAGGGTGGAGAAGAACCCGCTAGCCTTGTTGGTGCAGCATGTTAGGATGGACAGTGTGAGCATGGACTTCCTCAGCTGGCACTCTCTGGATCCTGGAGAGTGGGAGTTGAGTCAGGAGGCATTACAGTTGGTTCTATGCTGCTGAGGTCTCCCTGAAATGGATTTGATGGCAACCCGCTCCAGTGCCTGCATTTGCTGCTTCTTCAGTCACTGCACAGGGGTGAGGTCTGAGGGCATCGACACCCTGACCCATGTTAGGCCAAATCAGCACGTGCTGTATGCGTTTACTCAGTAGTCCCTGGTGGGGCATGCATTTCGGCGTATAAAACGCCACCCAGTTAGGATTGTTTTGGTGGCACCAGATTAGCCGAGGAGAATGTGGTTCAGAGACCTGATGTGGCTCTACAGGCGCCGCCTTTTCGGTTACCTCTATCTCAAGGCCTATTGTGGCAGGAACTGATTGTCCTGGAGGACCTAGTTTACTTCTCGCTAATGGCTTGGAAGGAGATGGCTAGCGCATAAGGGTTACTCTGCAGTGGTGGTCTCTACTCTGCTTGGAGCCCGGAAGAGGTCTATCAAGCTAGTATACATGTGGATCTGGTGCCTTTTAGAGCGATGGTGCGGCACTCGGCATTTGGCTCCTGAGGTGGCCACGATGCCCTCTCTGTTGGCCTTTTTTACAGGACGGCCTGGAGAAGGGTCCTTCCTTTAGCTCCCTGAAAGTTCAGGTGGCAGATTTGGCCTGTTTCCAAGGTCCAGTGACTGGTAAGTCTTTAGCCTTACACCCAGACGTCTCAGGCTTTCTCCAGGGGTTTTGGCATCTGCTTCCTCTCCTCTGGTCTGTGATCCCTTCCTGGGATCTCTATCTGGTTCTCAGGGCCCTGATGACGGCACCTTTGGAGCTGTTGAAGTGTGCTATCTTCCTGGATTTGATGCTCAAGACAGTCTTTTTGGTTGCGATTTGTGCTGCAAGGTGGATTTCCAAGCTGTAGACTCTTGTCTTGCTAAGATCCTTATCTGTCTTTTCTAAGGAGTCTGTTTCCATTCAGCCTGTGCCTTCCTTCTTGCCTAAGGTGATTTCTCACCTTCATGTGAACCAGGTAGTTTGCCGGCCCTCCTTCTCTAAGGAGCTATGTCGGGGAAGGATAAGGATCTTCCTTGTGGAAGTCCTGAGGAACTTCTCCAGTACGTGGAGGTTACGAATTCCCTTCATAAGTCTGACCATCTTTTTGTGCTGTTTGCTGACCCATGCAAGGGTGATGCGGTGGCCAAGCCAGCTTTAGAGCACTAGATTAAGGAGCCATTTTCTCAACATATCTTTTGCGGAACTGGTTGGTTCCAGAGAGTTTGTGGCCCATTTTACCTAAGCACAGTCGGTGGAATGGAACTCCGTAGCCCCTGTAGACATTTGTCGGGCAGCAACTTAGACATCACTTTCCACTTTTGTTGATCATTACTATTTGGGTGTCCACACACAGGTGGCACAGCCTTTTGCCCTGGGGTTCTGCGAGCTGCTGTGTCTTCTTCCTGCCCAGTGGAATTATAGCTTTGGTACTCCCACTTGTCTGGACAGGTCTAGCAGGATGATTTGGAGAGTGACATTTTACTTACCAGTTAATGTCCTTTCCTTGAGTCATGCTAGACCAGTCCAGGGCCCGTCTCTGAAAATGTATTGCTTTGTTCTGCTGCTGCGGTTCCCTTGGGTCTGCTATTATTTTTATACTTGGCTCTGCAGGTTTATCTTCTATGGACAGCTTTCTTTTTATGCTTTCCTGTACATTGTTCTCTACTATTATTTACTCCTTATTGCCCACGATTGATGTTGTGTGAGGCTTGCCACGTTTCTCCCATAAGCTTTGGGACGAATACTGAAGACACCTCTGGTGGCTGAGGTGAATAGAGACATGGGAGTGATGTCATTGAAATCTGGGCTTTTCATTGATTCTTTGTCTCCACCAGTCTGCTGGAAGGGGAACACAATCCATTTGTCTGGACTGGTCTAGCAGGACTCAAGGAAAGGACATTAGCTGTAAGTAAAATGTCACCTTCACGGTAGGCTTCCTTGAATAATGACTTTCTTCCTGCTACCCTACCATACAGGCCAGATTTTTGTGCAGTGGAAAGATAGTTGTCATGTGAAGCATACTTGATAAGTTTTGGTCAGGGGAGCCTGTAGCTCTTTCAATGGTGCTATTGGCCTTTTGGATATTTTTCAAATCGGCGTCATCTTGTTCAGCATCCAGTTTGGGAGGACAGCCTGAAATAAGTAGGGTCTTAGTCATACCATGCATCAGGCCTCAGCAAATTTCGTTTGGATTTAGGAGCCAGTGGCTATGACCCCCTCGTGCCCCCCCTCTCCCTCAATGTCTCTATTCTCCTCTAATGTTCCTCCATTTGCAAATTCATATATGTCTGGGGAGGAGGGAAGAGTATGAAGAAACATGTGTCTTACGGTAGCAGAGGCTGTATGAGGCATCTTTAGACAAATATATGGATTGCAAGTGTCTGTGTGGTGCAAGGGCGGTTTGCCTGTCTGTGCATGGTATATTGCTCTGGGTGTCTTTGTGCGAGTGGGGTGCAGGGCTGTGATGCATGTGTGTGTATGCTGCTGAGCTGGGGAGCCCCTTGTGTCTGTGGTATCGAGGTGTGGTTCCTGTGTGTGTGTCATGCGGAGTTGGAGTGCTTTGTTGTGTGTGTTGGTATATAGGTGGGGTACTTATGTGTGTTTTTATGGGGGAGATGAATACACCATTTGAGATATACAGATTGTGTCTTTATGTCTCCATGCATCCGACCCCCTTTAACCTCCACCTTTCACTCTTCCCTCTCCCCACTGTTTCCCTTCATCACTCCCCCCCCATCCCCCTTCCTTTTTTTAATTAAAGTATTGCCCTTTTAAAAAAATTTTCTGCCTCACTTCCCTCCCACCACCATCTTTTTTTTTTTCTCTGCAAGCCTCAAACCAGCTATCCTCTGCTTGCGGGGACATTGGATCCCCATGGGCACCTTGCAGCATCCAAGCTGTGATCACAGGTCTTCCCTTGGGGATCTGATCTCTCATGGGTGGACAGAAGGGTCCTTTGCAGCGGCTTTCTCTTCTTCTGCCCATGAGGGATTGCGATCCCTGTGTGTAGCCTGTTCCACCCAAGCCGCAATAATGATATTCCCTTCCTATTCTCCCTGTGATTGCAGCTGTCGTCTGCCCACAATTGCAGTTTTAAAAAAAAATGTGGAAGGCAAGAAAATCCAAGGCGCCAGGTGCAAAATTATGGTCACCATGGTGACCTGGCGCCTGGGATTTGTTGAGCTCTGCCATACACCTTCCACTTTTTAATAATTATTCTGGCTGTAGTCAGAAGGATATTCAAGGATTTCACAATTATTTTTATACTCATCCTCTGTAGCTTTGTTGCATGGTTTATTTGTCAGCTCCTTGGTGCTCCTGTTGAGTCTTTGCTTTGAAATGCACTTTTTAGCAGAAGAAATGAGAAATGTAGAATTCATCCTGTCATATGAATTAGTTCAATTTAGCACAAGTGGGAGAGACCAATACACTTGGTAAATGCTTTTGAAGGCAATATTTTTTATTACATTTATTTATTTGATTAATAGCCTTTTGATACTAGTACACCAGAGCTTCAGATATTTTAAGACTGCAAAAGAAGCACAAAAAGTGGATGTTTTTTGCAACCAAGTTCAATGTTTTTTCTACTTCATTTTCTAAGAATTTCTGGGAATATATTTATTACATGACTATTGTGAGATAGGATGTGAGGATGCTTGGGACAAACATGGTTTTAATGTTTTGATGCATTTTACTTCCAGGCTATAAGGCAAAAAAAAAAGTGGACATTTTAGAAGGAGGCGTAGACTATTTATAGTCACTCTACAGGCTGTTCCACTATATTATTTCTTCGCTTTCTGAGAGTTAACAAATATCTAATTGGACGCACCTAAAAATGTATCCCGTGAATAGTTTTTAGGCCAGATATACATACCATAAATATTTTTTCTTTTTAGGAACAGTTGCCAGAACTTTATGTGCACTTTCAGGCCCAGAGTTTCCATACATCTATGTATGCCTCCTCATGGTTTTTAACAATCTTTCTTACAACTTTTCCATTACCCATTGCGACGAGAGTATTTGATATCTTTATGTCTGAGGTAAGCAACTCAACATGTCTTTAACTGCAAAAATTATTAGCAGCTGTCTGTTCTGCCACATTATTAATAACAGCTTAAAATGTCTGCTTTAAAATACTGCATGCATGGTGCTATAGCACTAAGATGAATATGTCTGTTTCTGGTTCGACTAAGCCCAGTGTATGCTGCTTTTTCTTTTATTGCCGAGTAGACTATTTTAATTTGGGGCTTTTACTTTTATTAATTGGAAGGGAGGCGGTGGAGGCAAGGGTGGTTTTTTTCACTTTATAAACAGTGGTAAGGGGGGTGGCACTAAGGCTTTTGTGCTGAGAAAATTGTTATGCATGTATAGCTTGTGTGCTGAATGGAGGGGCCATAGCCAGAAAAGTTCTTGAGGCTTTGTATATACCTAATTTTTAACTTGAACTGTGGTTAATGTGATCCATAGTTGTAAATGTCAGTTTTTATCGTTGCTGCTCTTATGGTTTATCACTGATTATTGCTGCAGTTTGCTTTTTTTACTGCTTTAAATGGCTGACGTCTGGCGACCCTTTGGATAGTCGTTCCTATCCTCTGGGTTTTCTTAGAAAGAGGTATGCAAATGCATTAAATACATTTTATTAGTCTTGATTTTCACATCAGGTCCTTCAATTTTTCTGTCTTTTTAAAACAATAAGCCAATAATACTTCAACACATCTTAAATTTAGGTACAACATGAACATATCATGGACATAATCTATAGCAGATATGTCCAACTTCGAACAGGTCGTGATCTACTTTTTCCGACCAAAAGTGACGGTGAACTACCACCATGAAAATTAAATTTCAAATTAGTTTCAAATTAAATTTTATCCCAATAAATTTGGAGGATTTCCCCCCCCCCCCACACACATTTTTAATGAACCTTCTGTCATTTACTTGGATGTGATCAGCTGTTAAGCAAATTAAGCAAAAACAAAACAGAGAGATGAAGATCCAGTAAGAATTGCGAGGGGAAATGGAAAGTACATTTTTTTCTTAAAGTTTTACTGAGTAATAACTTTCTTTAACTGTCTTAATAACTTTAACTTTTATTGAGTAATTTGTGTTAAACTTAGGTCGAGTATTGATCCAGGCTGATCTTGCACAATCTTTAATATTTCGCTCTTGCTCATTAGTGAGACGTCTGAGCCTGCATTTCATCCACCAGCTTTTTGAAGTTGGGCGAATATTGTGTGAGGGCCAGTCTCAGGGAATCCTGGAGATGTTCATATGTCATATTGGAACATTGTGTACTCTTCGTCATTTTCAGATGGGAAAACGCAGATTCACACAAATAAATTGAACCGAAACAAGAGTGTACAGCTTCAATGCATCTTCTCACGTTGGGAAATTTTTCTCTAGGCACTAGCTTCCAAAACGATTCTTGCTCAGCGCGGTCTTGAGAAAAATGTAATTTTTAAGGGTTAATATTTCATTTTCAAGAGAGAGCTTGTTCAATGAGTATTTTTTACTGCTAGAAGCTGCAGTTTCTTTAATATCCACATCTACTTTGAATGGGTATAACAAGTACTCCACAACTGTTCCAATTTTTTGGAAGTCACAATCTATTTTCGAATTCCCGGATAACAGAACAGATTTCTGTCACATACTTCTCTTTCTGAAAAACAAAATTTGGATATTGTCCCAGATGGTCCTGTGTATTAGGAAAATGATCAAAAGTGTTGTTTGCAAGGTGAGTCATCATTAGCTCAAATTTGCTCCTTGTAGGATGAAACTGTACTCATCATCTCGCCAATGCATTTGTTTTTACCTTGTAGTTCAAGGTTCATTTCACTTAGTTCGCCTGTAAAGTCGGTGAGAAATGCCAGATCACATAACCACTCCTCATCTTCCAACCCTGCTTGGTCATCTCCCCTCTCCTTCAAAAAACTTCTTATTTCATTCAGCAAATCGTGAAATCTTTGCATTGTGCCTAGTTAGCCACCTTACATCTGTGTGCAAAAAGATTTCCGCTGCCCCTTCATCAAGAGTAAGATTGAAAAGTCGTCTTTGAAGTGATCTTCCACAAATTGAATTTACAATTTTGAAAGTGATGTCCATGACAGTCTTTGTATCGAGTCTTTTGCTTGACAAAACTTGCTGGTGAATGATGCAGTGGTAAGAAAGGAAATCTTGGAAGTCATCATGCTGTCTAGAGAGAGCTATGAAATGGTTAACCTCACCTGTCATTGTTCTTGCTCCATCAGTAGTGATGGAAACAAGTCTATGCAATGGAAGATTACACTGGCTGAATCTGGTCCAAAACTGTCACTGTCCCAAAGTATTAAAGATCAACAGGAACTGAAGACCTCTGGATGATGTGCAATACAAGGACTGGAGATGCCAAAACCACACATGCTGTTCTAAAAGTAAAAATAAGAATTCATCATACTGGCACCAATAATCAAATACCACCAAACAATCATCAAAAAAACAAACATCTGTCCAGCAAACCAGATAAAATCAAATACCACCAAACAAGTTCAAATACCACTACATGCAATTTAATAAATTCTGCACACAGTGTAGAATCAATGCAAAGGCTAGGCAAAATAAAATTGCAGAGGCAAGCAAAAGTCACAGTGGTTTGAACCAATTTGAAGGCAAGGCTTAGGCAAGTTAGAACAAAATTGGAGAAGCCCGCCAAAATCACCAAATTCTTGACACTTTGTTGTGTCTGCCTGAAAACGTTTAATGGAAGCAAACTATAAAGCGACCAACGACCAGCACACGACACGACTAATAATGTAAGTGTATTCAGGTAAAGCCTGGGTGAATGAATATCGCCCCGTATATAACACACTTCTAAGGGGTGTTGGGGCGGGGGCAGGAATGGGTGATTCTGAGAGGCAGGAGACCATGTAGGACGCTGGGCCTGTGGCGTCTCGTCACGGGGCGTGGGTGCGAGTGGGGGCGGCGGCCCCCTGGGATACCCACAAACTATTGGCACAAAAACAACAAGCGCCCCCAATACACCCGCAGGCAAGATTCCCGCAGGCAGGGAAAATAGACAGGCAAAGGATCAACAGCGGCGACAAGCCCTCAGCAGACGACCTGCCGGCACATGCTCTCTCCTAGCGACGGGGCGAGCTGCTGGAGAGATGGAGCCAAGTGGGGCTGGCGATCTTCCTCTGACCCCTCCGCGATCTACAGGTAGATCGCGATCTACCTGTTGGACATGCCTGATCTATAGAAATGAGAAAATCGTTTTTGCAGTCATTGCATTAAGGATTAAATGGTGTTGATCATATTTCAAGAAAAACTTTCAAGTGTATTCAAATGATGCTATGTCACTTTTTCTAGAGTGGATAACTCCTCCATCCCTAGAATTTGTCATACCTAGATGTATTAATCAAAAAAATAAGGAGAACAGTTTTGCATCTTGAAAGTTCGATGGCTAATAAAGCTGGTCAAATTTTTTTTGTGATGTAGTTTTCTCTGGGAACAAGCAGGAAGTCTATCCTCACATATGGGTGATGTCGGCACCAACTGAGGCTGCGTGCGTGGGTGGGTGGTAATCACTCCCCAGCTTTCAAAGAAAGCCTTTGGGAATTATGCCATGCATGCATGGTCACCTTCCCATCCAAAGGTGCCATCTTCTCAGTCTTCTTGTTTCCGCAAAGCCCAGCAGATGTCCTGTCTCTTTACTTGGTAAAAAGTTGATTCTTTCTATCTATTTTCTTGGCGTTTTTTGCCTTTTTTTTTTTTTTTACCAATTTGCGTACCAATCACCTTCCTTTCACCCGGGATCATCCTCGCCTTGGCTTCGCGTTTTTTCTCGGGTCCTTTTTCTTCCTTTTTATTTTTCTCAGTGCGCAAGTTTTTCTTTGCGCCCACTCTGACTAATATGTTCAGGTTTGTCTCGTAGGAGCCATCTTTCCCGCTATGTCATCGGTCAGTGGCTTCAAGCAATGTGGCAAGTGCTCCCATACCATGTCCATCACAGACTGCCATAGCTGCTATCTTCGCTACCTCGATGCAGATCATGACGACCCCACCTGCCCACTCTGCCTGCAGATGTTGAGCAAGGGTCATGAATCTAAAGGGAAGCAATCTTTGGCCAGAAGTCCTCGGTCTCTGCCCCAGCATAGAGTGTGGAATTGCTGCCCTTGGAGGCTGCATCCGATGATTTGTTGTCATGCGGCTGAGCTCAGTCTGAACCCTGGGGTCGTGGAGTCTCAGATCAGGGATCATCCTCCGAGGACCTTCCCTGTAAGGTACGGACTCTGCCCAAGTCTGCATCGAGATCCGAGGCCGGAGCCGGGGCTAAGACCTCTAGTCACCGGCCCCAAAACCCTCAACATGAAACCGAGGACGATGGCTGGGAGCCGCCCTCTGAAGCTGCCCCGGCAGGAGGATGAACCTATCACCATTGGTGATTCCCCATTGGGGAAGTCTGCTCTGGACCCATTTCTATTGGTGTCCGAGCCGGTGGCTGCAATGTCGGCCCTGGAGCGCAGCCTGGTTGCCTTCCTGGACTCACAGCGTGGTCTGATGCCTGGTGACTTCAGGTTGTCAGTACCGATGTCAGGGCTGCCTTCCTCGAGGGCTTCCCCGGAGGATGTCCAGCCAGTGCTAGAGAAGCATGCACTCTGAGCCTAGCCACAGTGCTCCTCTTCATCTGTGAGGCCTCAGGTCTTGCCTCTGAGTGCTTCTGCGTCAGGGTGTCTGGCCCCTCTGTCCCTATCGCCTCCATCAGGACATTGGGCCGATGCCCGTTGAGTCCTCGAGGTGCTCTCCAACTCTGAGATCGAGGACAAGTCGTCTGATACCCGGCTGCATAGAGATGTCCAGTTGGATCCCTCCCTGCTCCAAGAGCGAAGGCAGTCCCTTCCCAAGGACCTTGCATTCCTTGATTTTGTCCAGGAGATGTCCAAGATCATGTTCTTTGTGGCTAAGCCAGAGGATGAGCCTTGTGCTGAGGACCTGGAGATTTTCCAGTATGATGCCCCTTCAGGGGAGGCACTGATGATGCCTGTTCCGCCCAATCTAGAGCATTTGCTCTTCAGGATGTGGGAAGCCCCGATGACAGTGCCTATTGTGAGCAAGCAACTTGATTCCCAGTATTGAGTCTGCAAGGGTCCTAGGTTTGAAAAGCCACAGCTTCCACACAAACCCCATGGTGGTAGGTCAGCCATGCATCGGATCAAAAGCCAGAAGACACACTCCTCGGTGCCCCTGGGCAGGGAGGCCTGCACCATGGATGGATTTGGTAAGAAGTGCTACCAGGGCTCGATGCCCATGGCCCACATCCAGGCTGACCAGCTGTACATGGGCATATACCTAAGAGACCTGGCAAAGGAGCTTGCTGGGTTCTCTGCTGGTCTGACTGATGAACCTCTAATGTGGTTCCGGACCCTGATTTCCTCGGTCGAGGACTGCTCCAAATTTATTACTCGGGCGGCCTATAACTGCTTTCAGTCTGTTTCTCAGGTAGCTGCTATGGGCATTGATGCCTGCTGCCTGGCCTGGCTACAGTCCTCGGACCTAGAACAATGGGTTCAAGACAAGTTGGTTGATGTCCCTTGCCGAGGGGACAACCTCTTTGGCAAACCCATGATGGATGAGGCTGCAGAGTTGGAATCTGAATATATAAACCAGGACCAGACTCTCTGGAAGACCGCTGACCCTTTCCAGTGGAAGGCTTTGGGGGGAAAAGTCCTTCTATCTGAAGAAGAAAAAGACTTATGGAACTTACCCGCAGTTTCCGGCCTACTAAGCTCCTCAACAAGGTCAGCAGGCCAAGGGCCAGGGTCACAGTCCTCATAAGTCTAAGGCTCCCAAGCCCTAGACAGTGTCCCTGCCACAAACTGGGGGGCTTTTGACTTGCTGAGCACAGCCCCTCTCTTTCCCTAGGGTCACGACCTAAAGCAAACACGGGGGTGTCTAGTTTGCTTTGCTCACCTCTGGCCAGGCATCACCACCGATACCTGGGTTCTGCAGTTGGTGCGGGAGGGTTGCCGCTTCCACTTTGAACAGACACCCCCTCTGTTCTTTCCAGGGGAACCCCCATGACTTCTTTTCGAGATCTCCTGCAGAAGGAACTTGGGACCTTTTTCGTGGACCAGGCTGTGGAGCCCATCCCCCAACATATCTGGGGCAAGGGGTTCTACTGATACTTCTTTGTGTCCAAAAAGACTGGCAGATTCTGTCCCATCCTAGATCTTCAGGACCTAAACCACTTTCTGGGCCAAGAGAAGTTCAAAATGGTATCCCTTAGAGCATTGCTACCCTATCGCTAGCAGGGTGATTGACTATGTTACTTGGATCTAAAAGATGTATATACCTACATCCTGATTCATCTCAGGCACCGTCAGTTCCTCGCTTTGTTGTAGGTGGATGCCACTTTCAGCCTCTTGGCCACCCCAAGAGTGTTCACCAAGTGCCTGGTGGTGGTCACCTCCTATCTCTGCCTTCAAGGCATCTTCATGTTCCCCTATCTGGACAATTGGCTCATTAGGGCAGACTCACCAAAGGAGGTTCATCAAGCGGGCCACAGTACACTCTCGCTACTGCAAGGTCCGGGGTTTGTCATCAACTACCCCAAGGGCCATCTGCAGCCAACACAACATCTGGAGTTCATTGGGCCCTCCTCAATACCACTTGGGCCAGGGCCTTCCTCCCTCTAGACAGGGCCCAATTGCTTGCATCCCTAGTGACCAAAGTGCAAGTTTGCATCAGGGCATCAGCTCGCCTCATGCTGTGCCTCTTGGGGCATAGGGATTCGACGCTTCATGTGACCCCCAGATACCTGCCTGTGCATATGGCAAGTGCAATGGTCCCTCAGCGCTCAATGGTCTCAGGCCACGTCCGGGTCAACAGGCCCCTCGCAAATTCCCTTGCCTTGATGGTAGCATCTGACAAACCTCTTGGCAGGTTTGACCTTCCAGGCCTTGCCTGTCCAGAACATCTTTACCACAGATGCCTCCAAGCTCTTGTGGGGAGCCCATTGCAACGATCTCCACTCCCAGGGTGTCTGGAAACAGGAAGAAAGCCAGCATCAGATCAACTTCTTCAAGCTCCAGGCAGTGGCAAATGCCCTTCAAGAGCCAACTCTCGAACAAATGGATTACCAGGTAGCGATGTTCTACCTCAACAAGCAGGGTGGCACAGGCTCATACCTCCTATTCTGGGAGACTGTCAGTCCTTTGTAGCGGCAAGGAGCATGCTCCTTCAGGTGGCTTACCTCCCGGGACATGAGAATGTTCTGGTGGACAGATTCAGCAGGGTCTTTAAGCCGCACGAGTGGCTTCTGAACCCAGCCATGGCCCGCTCTTGCTTCTGGCGTTGGGTTGCTTTTGCTCCCAGATACCGATTCGAGACTAAGCGGCAGCTGATGCCTTTCTCTTTCCATGGAGTCTGCTGTATGCATATCCTCCCATTCCACTGTTTCCATGAACCCTGCTCAGTATTCAGTCAGACCAGGCTGCAACTATTTCAAGCAGCCCTGGTTTCCCTGGGTTACGCTCCGGACTTGATATCACAGGATGACTGGTCTCTCCTGCACCTCAACCTCCACTCTCTGGTGCTTGACGGCCTGGTAGCACTGGCCCCCTTCCATCTTTCCATGGAGATTGAAGATATTCTATTGGCCTCCTGCAAGGATTCCACCAGGTGGACGTATACCTCCAAGTGGCTCCGATTTTCCCAATGGAGTGCAGACAAGGACCATAGCCCGTTCTCCTGCCCAGGACCTGTTGCACCTCGGTGCCTTGGTTGCACATCACCATCCGGTGGACAGACAATCCATTTCGGTCCACCCTCTCGTGGGCTGCTTCATTAGAGGTCTATTCTTGCAATCCCTGGTCTGGCCGCATCTGGTGGCATGGGAACTGAATGTGGTTCTTGCACAGCTCATGGCTTCTCCCTTTGAACCGCTTGCTTTGGCTCATCTAAAATTCTTTCCTGGAAAGTTGTCTTTCTCGTTGCGCTCACTTCTGCTCGGCGAGCTGCAGGCATTGGTGGCTCATGTCCCGTATACTAGATTTCATAGGAATAGGGTGGTGTTATGCATCATCCAAAGTTTTTACCAAAGATGGTATCTGTTTCATCTCAACCAGGAGGTGGTTCTCCCCACCTTCTTCCCTAGACATCATGCGTCTCCCTCCATTCCCTCGACTGTAAGAAGGCACTGGCCTTCTACCTCAAGCGGACAAAGGCCCACTATCTCTCATCACAACTGTTCATATCCTATGACCTGAACAGGCTCGGTGTTGCCATCTCTAAGCACACCCTGTCCATTTGGGTGACGGACTACATCTCCTTTGTCTTTGAGCAGGCTGGACTCTCCTTGGAATATCATGTCATTGCCTACAATGTGTGCACATCTGTGCTCGGTTCCTCTGCAAGATATATGCTGGGCCGCCACCTGGTCTTCAGTCCATACCTTCGCAGCCTGGAGAAGAGCTAACGGCGTGACAGCGCCTTCGACCGGGCAGTACTCTGTCATCTCTTTGGGGATTAGTGCAACTCCTTCTCTCGGTTCCTTACATCCAGGCTGAGAGGTGATTCCATCCTTGATATTGGGGTTGTATCTTAGGACTTGAGATTGTTCCTTGCTCCCTGCTGCCATTCATGGCTCACCGTTTTTCGGTTGCCCATAGCTTCTTACAGGTTTTTTCGGTAGACTATTGCTGGGAAGTCCCATAGTGAGGACTGACTTCCTGTTTGTTCCCGGAGATCACCTGTTACAGGTGAGTAACTGCTTCATGAAATTTGTTACCAGAGGATATAATAAAAGCTGTTAGTGTAGCTGGGTTTAAAAAGGTTTGGACCAGTGCCTGGAGGAAAGATCCATAAACAGTTATTAAAAAGGATCTGGGAAATGCACTGCTTGTCCCAATACAAGCACTGTGGAATCTGTTCCTTCTGGGGAAACTGCTAGGTACTTATGACCTAGATTGGCCACTGTTGGAAACAGTGATGTCTGCGTAAGCGAGTCTGGTATAATACACAAGTTACTGTACTATGGTCTTGCCTGTCAGGGGCAGTCTGTGGTTTGCTCTGAGCCAACAGTATAGGTTGTAGCTGTCCTTGCAGAATAAGGGTTTGCAGATGCTTGCAGACTGTATCAATCCTGACAGCTGCTTCAGGACCTTATAAGACCTAGGACAACAATTTAATTTGTCTTAAAAATTTCTATGCTGATTTTCAATTGTGGCATTATATAGATAGCCTGGATGGGATGGCTCTGAGCACTCATTATCCGTTTGCCTTTTGCTAGAGGCAGAGTAAAGTGTTGCTTTATAGCAGGCATGTCCAACAGGTAGAAGGCGGAGGGGTCAGAGGTAGATCGCCAGCCCCACTTGGCTCCATCTCTCCAGCAGCTTGCCCCATTGCTAGGAGAGAGCTCGTACCGACAGGTCGTCTGCCGAGGGCTTGCCGTCGCCGCTGATCCTTTGCCTGTCTTTTTTCCCTGCCTGCGGGAATCTTGCCTGCGGGTGTATTGGGAGCACTTGTTGTTTTCATGCTAATAGTTTGTGGGTACCCCAGGGGGCCGCTGCCCGTGCCCCGCGACGAGATGCCACAGGCCCGGCGTCATACCTGGTCTCCTGCCTCTCAGAATCACCCATTCCTGCCCCCGCCCCAACACCCCTTAGAAGTGTGTTATATACCGGGCTATATCCATTCGCCCGGGCTTTTCCTGAGTATTAGTTGTGTCGTGTGCTGGTCGTTGGTCACTTTATAGTTCGCTTTCATTAAACGTTTTCAGGCAGACACAACAAAGTGTCAAGAACTTGGTGATTTTGGCGGGCTTCTCCAATTTTGTTCTAACTTGCCTATGCCTTGCCTTCGAATTGGTTCAAACCACTGTGACTTTTGCTTGCCTCTACAATTTTATTTTGCCTAGCCTTTGCATTGATTCTACACTGCAATTTTATTACGCCTTGACTTTGCGTTGCTTCTACACTGTGTGCAGAATTCATTAAATCGCGTATGGTGGTATTTGAACTTGTTTGGCAGTATTTGATTTTATCTGGTTTGCTGGACAGACGTTTGAGTTTTTTTGATGATTGTTTGGTGGTATTTGATTATTGGTGCCAGTATGATGAATTCTTATTTTTACTTTTAGAACTGCATGTGTGGTTTTGGCATCTCCAGTCCTTGTATTGCACATCATCCAGAGTTCTTCAGTTCCTGTTGATCTTTAATACTTTGGGACAGTGACAGTTTTGGACCGGATTCAGCCAGTGTTTATACTAACTTAGCAGATTTGGCCTTCTTACATCCAGCCACCCCAGTATAATGAAGATGAGTGTTCCAAAGAAGAGCAAAACCTACCACTTTCATGATGAATGGGAAATGGACTACTTCTTCATCATGGTGAAAGACAAATGTTGTCTAATTTCTAATGCCCCAGTATCCTTGCCCAAAAAGGGTAATCTGGAATGTCATTATAAGGCTCTGTATAGCAATACGTTTGATGCTGATTTGCCACCCAAAAGTGAAATTCGTAAACTGAAACTCAAAGAACTTAAATCGAAATTGGCTACTCAGCAACAGTTGATGGCGAAGCCAAGGTCACATTCGGTCAATGCAACCACAACATTCTTCAAGGTCAGCAACCTGATCGCAAAGAAATGCAAACCTTTCACTGAAGGGGAATTTGTAAAAGATTGTTTTCTTGAAGCAGCTGACAATCTTTTTGAAGGATTTAAAAATAAGAAAGAGATCATAGCTGTTATTCAAGATGTACAATTCTCAAGAAACACCGTCGTGCGGCGAATAGAAAAGATGTGTGGCGACACAACTGAACAATTGTTGGAGGATGTTTCAAATTGTGTTGCTTTCTTACTCCAACTGGATGAATCTACAGACAAGAGACATAGCCCAGTTACTAGTCTTTATCTGGATGGTTTTTGAAGACCTCAGTGTTAAAGAACTACTTGGAATGATTTCTTTAAAAGGGAGAACTACCGGTCAGGAAATATTCAGTTCTTTCCATTCTTTTGTGACAAAGTGTAATCTTCCATTGCATAGACTTGTTTCCATCACTACTGATAGAAACATAGAAATATGACGACAGAAAAAGACCACATGGCCTATGTAGTCTTTCCTTCCTTATCAACAACTAAAATAGTCCCCTTTTTACCTTTAGAGATCCTCTGTGTTTGTCCCATGCTTTTTTGAATTCAGTTACTGTCCTCATCTCTACCACCTCCACTAGGAGACTATTCCACGGATCCACCGCTCCTTCCATAATGAAATATTTCTGCATATCATTCCTGAATCTATCTTCCTTCACCCTCATCCCATGTCCCCTTGTAGCAGAACTTGCTTTCAATTGAAAGAGGCTCTCTCCCTGAACATTTATGCCACAGAGGTATTTAAACATCTCAATCATATCACCTCTATCCCGCCTTTCCTCTAAGGTGTACATATTAAGATCCTTCAGTCTGTCTTCATATGCTTTATAATGAAGACCAGTAATCATTTTAGTAGCCACCCTCTGCACCGACTCCATCCTGTTCACATCCTTTTGAAGGTGCGGTCTCCAGAATTGCACACTATACTCCAAATGAGGTCGCACCAAAGACTTATAGAGAGGCATTATCACCTCCTTATCTCCAGGAACAAGCAGGAATGAGTCTTCACATATGGGAAGACGTCGCCGACGGAGCCCGCACGGGAATGCTCCCCAGCATCCAATCAGAAAGCCTTTGGGAGCATCCCCCGCGCCTGCGCGGTGGCTTCCTTCCCTTCCTACTGCCTCTCCCCAGTTTTTCGTTTTCCGCGGAGCAGGCAGGACGTCCCTCCTGCCACCGCAGAACTTTTTACCTTTTTTTCTTTTCTTTTCTTTTCTTGTTCTGTAGTCGCGGCTTTTCCCGCCGACAGCGGCACCTCT
Source organism: Ichthyophis bannanicus (assembly GCA_033557465.1). Lineage (NCBI taxonomy): Eukaryota > Metazoa > Chordata > Amphibia > Gymnophiona > Ichthyophiidae > Ichthyophis > Ichthyophis bannanicus. Next base: position 169,065,469 of record CM066040.1, on the reverse strand, counting down.
GTGCCCTTTTGTTTTTCTTTTCTCACTTATTTTCGTCGCCTAGCGGGACCTTTTTTCCCTCTGGGCGCCGAGGCCTACCGGGCTTACAGCATGGAGCCCCAGAAGTGCCCTCACTGCGGGGACTTAGTTTTCCACATGGACTCCAATGCCTGGTGCCTCTCTTGTTTGGGGCCTGACCCTTTCCCCCCGGGTCCTCCGGGCTACAGTGTCAGGAGAAGACCTTCCCTTTTTCGGGTATCCCTCGATGACGTTTTCACGCCCAAGGCGCGGTCATCGGGTTTTTTCTTCTCTCCAGGATCAGGTAACCACGCAACAGTCTGTTAAGACTAGCCAAGTATTGAGGGGCGAATCTCATGCGCGGCATGGCGACGGCTCCAGCCAACCCCTCAAGTACCCCTTGGCTACTATACCCCGGCGGGAGTCCTCGGGCTCCAAAGCATTTACGGGGTTTCGGGATGTTCCTGGGGTTCGCTCCTCACAGAACATTCCCGAGCCGTGCTCGAGGGAGGTACCCGCTTCGAGCGGTGCCGATTCCCCGGCATTGGTGCCGGCGTCGAGTGTTCCACTCCTCGCCAGGGATCGTCAGCTGGTGTCCTCGGCGCCTCCGGGGCCGATCGACTCGACCGAGTCTGACCTCCCTATGTCCAAGCCGTGCTCGAGGGAGGTACCCGCTTCTAGCGGTGCAGACCCCCCGGCATCGGTGTCGGTGTCGAGCGTCCCACTACTCACCGAGGATCGTCCGGGGCCGATCGAATCGGTCCAGCCTGGCGTTCTGTCATCCCTGCCATGCGCGGGGGTGGTATCCGCTACGGGCAGTGCCGACCCCCGACGCCGGCGTCGAGCGTTCCGCTCCTCACCGGGGGCGGTCAGCCGCGGTCCTCGGCGCCTCCGGGGCCATCCGACTCCTGCCGGTATGGCGTTCCTACGGGGGTGGTATCCGCTCCAGGTGGTGCCGAACTGTCGGCATCGGGGTCGAGTGACCCGCTCCCCACCGGGGATCACCTGCCGCTGCCCTCGGCAGCTCTAGGGCCGACCGACTCGACACAGTCTGGCGGCCCTACGTTCAGGCCATGCGCGGAGGTGGTACCCGCTTCGGGCACGTCGGTGGTTCCACTCTTCGCCGGGGATGGTCATCTGGCCTCGGGGCCGGTCGCCTTGACCCGCGCTGGGTTGCCGGTATCCCAGCCCTGCGCGAGGGTGGTACCGGGTTTGCGCGGCACCGCTCCGCCGGAGCCGGCAGGGGCGTCGAGCGCCAGGGACCGCCGTCGGCCTTCCCCGGGAGCCTCGGGGTATGTCGATCAGCCCCAGACGGGCGACCCCCGGCATCGTCGCGGCTGTCGAGGGCCCCGCCCTTTCTGAGAAAGGGGGCCCTGGGGTCTTCGATCGCTTCGATCCAGCCTGGATCCGCGCCATCCCGCAACGGTACCCCGGCGTCGGCGCAGGAGTCTGGCACTTCCCTTCCCGCAGGGGCTCGTTGATGGGTGACCTGGGTACCCTCGGGGACGGGTCATATGTCCCGGAAGGGTTTCCCCCGGGTCAGGCGGGCTCGAGAGGGGGCCCGGCATCTGGCAGTGCCCGCCGCCCGACATCGGCGCCGGCGTCGGATGGGCCCCTCTCCACCGAGCTTCGTCCTGGGGGGCCCTTGATGCTCGCGACGCCGATCGACGCGGTTCCGATCCGCTCCCCGGGATCAGCACCGCCGGCGCGGCCGCCCCCGCTGGGGCCCTCTAGAAGGGAGTCGATTTCATCGCTCGGCTCGATGCCCAGCCTGGAATCGGTATCCAGCCTCGAAGACTTGGCCACGACACGTCTCGTCTCCCGCGACGCAGAGCGGAGATCGTTGGCCACTGCCCTCCGGCTGCCACGGAACCGCTCAGTTGCCGGGGGCAGCGCCGCCCCCGGGTTCGGGGCCGAGGCCGATTCCGGCGGCTCCGTCGGTGCCATCGACCCCTTCGATGCCTAGCTTGGAATCAATTCCAGGAGCCGACGATGCCTTGTTGACCACCCCAGTCCGGGGCTGTTGGTCCCCTCCTCTGCCCAGCGGGCAGCAGCCCGAGAGGCTTCTTGGTGCCCTGGCGGCCTCTCCCGCCACCGCCTCCCACGGCATAGCCCCTCCGGGAGAGCCGTCTTTTCAGAATTTCCTCCTTGACATGGCGGACTTGCTGGCCATCCCTATCCCGGACCTAACTCCAGGCCCTGCGGAACAGGCCGCCGTGATGCTTCCTCTGCATCCCTCCCTGCAGGATCTCCTGCTGGGGGCTTGGCGGTCGCCTTTGAGGGTTTCGGCACCGTCGACTGCGATGCATGCTCTGTATCGGGTGCCTCCCTCCCCGGGGTTTCGGCAGCACCAACTTCCACATCGTTCCATTGTGGTGGAATCGGCGCTGAGGAAGGCCGGCAGCAAGGAAAAGCATTCTTCTCGCCCGCCAGGCCGCGCCTCAAAGACGCTAGATACCCTAGGACGTCAAACCTTCCAAACGTCTATGCTGGCGTCCAGAATTATTTCATATATTTTTTATATGAGTCTGTCGCTCCGGGAGTTCACCGAGAGATTATCTCTGTTGTCTCCCTTCTTGTTTGCAACCAAGGCCTTTGAATATTCCTTGCTCCTTTATCACTGCAGGAATATCTCTGGGTTCCTTTCTCGTGCTTCTCTAGACTCCGTCCTGTCGGTCAGCAGATGCTCTGCTGTTGCCATTAGAGCATGCCATACAGCATGGTTGCAGGCGTCCGAGTTGTGTAGACGGGCACAGCATAACCTGGGTAATTCTCCCTGTGACGGAGATCACCTCTTCAATAGCGAAGCCTTACGTCAGGTTGCGCAGTGCTTCGCTAACCTTCCCAGCGTTAGAAGCCATCCTAGGGCCCGGCTTCCCCCCGGCGGTGGTGCGCGCCTCACCAGGCCCTCCTTCCCTAGGAAGAGGAAATGTCACCCCTCCGCCCACCCACCAGGTGCGCCCAAGCAAGGAACCCCTCACCCTGGGTTGAAGTTCCCGGGCCCGCGCCAGAACTCTCATACCAAGCAGTTTTAGGCTCCGGTGGGCGGCTGCCTGCAAGTTACCTTCTTACCTGAAGTTTACAATTGAGCTCTACTCTGGGGCTCGTTCAGTAGGGCAAATGGTTCGGGGGCTTATCCAGGGGTTCAGGTATTCTCCTTCCGTTGGTAGAGGGAGACCACCTCTACTCCATGATAGCTCTGGCCCACGGTCAACTGGCTTACCCTTAGGTACGTCCCCGAACCCTTCTCAGCCAGTATTCCCCTGCTGATTGCTTCCGTACCGGAATTTTCCTTCCAGCCGCTATAGTCCCCCAATGCTTACCAAGGACTATGCCCTCATGTCCCCCGATTAGTGCGGGGGGCGAGTTCTGCGTGCAGGTCCTGGGGACACCTATAGGGCCTCAAGCCCCCTGATGTGTTCTTCCAGACTGATGCTATCCTCTGTCCTTCACGCTACCGTGCTGTTCGTTCGCCGATCTGCCCTTGTTCCACCGGAATAGATCCCTCTCCCGGACGGATCTTGACGCCACCTCCCCAGGTGGACGTTCTGTGGATCACTGGCAGGTCCGCCTTACCAGTGTTATGCTCATGGAGGTAGGTTCTTCGGCGTACCTGCGTTAGTGCCGGGGTGGGGTGTTCTCCATGCCCAACGGCCTAGATATGCCAGATATCACCTGCTCGATAGGTGCATTTTGGGGGATGCCCACAGTGCCTGTGTTCTGCTGCCTTTTTTTTTCCCAATGGCCGGTACTCACGCCCCCCCCTCCATGGTCCGGCCAGTCCACCTGCCTATTCCTTAGATCGGCCCTCGGACTGGTTGTACTCTACTGCTGTGAAGTCAACAGCTTCTATTTTCAGTTATGCCCTCCTCCCGGAGGTTCAGACCCTTGTCTCCCTATCTCTTCGCTAGGGCAGACTGTGTACTCCTTCTGCTCCGGGGTACACCCCTACTCTTCTCTGGAATAGGCTATCCAGATCGGCCAGTCTTCTACTGTTAGTCCTCTGAGTTATGGACTCTGCTCCTAAGGGAGTGCTCAGCTTTGCATAAAGCTTCCTTGAAGACCTGCCGTCCTTCTCCTGACCCAGCTGACTCCTGGATCTCCTGGCCTTCCGGATTTGGAACTTCCTCCTCGCTGCGGTGAAGTTCCCTTGAAGACCTCGCTACTGCGTCTACAGTACCTCCATCACAGTCCTACTTCCTACAACTCAGTAGGTAAGCTCTACATGGTACTAAGTCATTAATTTATTAAAAACTTAATGATGCTTCCATGCATTCTCATGATTACTCTCCCTGTAGTCTTTGGGTTTTGCTGTTCCTCTCTTCTCAACTCCTACCCTCCATCCCTCGGGGGATGCCGGGGATTCAGGTTGGGCAAATGCCATCCCGTCCTGGGCCGGGCTTACGGGATCTCCCCTGGGCATCCTCAGCTAGGGAGTCCCCATATGTGAAGACTCATTCCTGCTTGTTCCTGGAGATAGCACAGTTACTTACCTGTAACAGGTGATCTCCGGAACAGCAGGAATTAGTCTTCACAACCCGCCCACCTCTCCTAGGAGTTGTATCTCTTTCTCTCTATTCCTTCCTCTCCTCTCCTTCTGGCTCAGCTATGAAACTCAACTGGGGAGAGGCAGTAGGAAGGGCGGGAAGCCACTGCGCAGGCGCGGGGGATGCTCCCAAAGGCTTTCTGATTGGATGTTGGGGAGCATTCCCGTGCGGGCTCCGTCGGCGACGTCTTCCCATATGTGAAGACTAATTCCTGCTGTTCCGGAGATCACCTGTTACAGGTAAGTAACTGTGCTTTTTCTGCTAGCCATTCCTCTCTGTATGCACCCAAGCATCCTTCTAGCTTTTGCTGTCGCCTTTTCTACCTGTTTAGCTACTTTAAGATCATCAGACACAACCACGCCTAGGTCCCACTCTTCTTTAGTGGACAAAAATACTTCACCCCCTATACTATATTGCTCCCGTGGATTGCTGCAGCCCAAATGCATGACCTTACATTTTTTAACATTAAATCCCAGCTGACAGATTCTAGACTATTCTTCAAGCTTAGCTAGATCCCTCCTCGTGTTATCTACACCTTTCTGGGTGTCTGCTCTATTGCAAAGAGGCAAGCCTTACCTGACAGCCTTTCCGCTATATCACTAACAAAGATGTTAAAAAGAATCGGACCAAAGACAGATCCCTGGGGCACACCACTGGTAACATCCTTCTCCTCAGAGTGAGCTCCATTTACCTGTACTCTTTGTCGCCTCCCACACAACCAATTTCTAACCCAAGCAGTAACTTTAGGGTCCATCCCTAGGGTGCTCAGTTTGTTTATAAGTCACCTGCGAGGAACAGTGTCAAAGGCTTTACTGAAATCTAAATACACCACATCTAGGGCTCTCCCTCGGTCCAACTCCCTGGTCACCCAGTCAAAGAAATCAATCAAATTTGTCTGACAAGACCTGCCTCTGGTGAATCCATGCTGCCTCGGATCCTGTAATCCGCTGGACTCCAGAAACCTCACTATTTTCTCTTTCAGCAGCGTTTCCAATAATTTATTCACCACCGAAGTTAAACTAACCGGCCTGTAGTTTTCAACCACATCCTTCCGCTTTTGTGTAAATTTATTTATTTATTTCAGTCTCTTATATACCGCGCTATTCGGCATCAGTGCGGTTTACAAACAACAACATACACATCTCAATAATTGATTTGTGTTTACATTGAACAAGGTGCAAAAACATGGATAACAAGGTGTAAATTATTTACATCTATGTGGCACCACATGAGCCTCTCTCCAGTCCTTAGGCACCACTCCCGACTCCAACGAGGCATTGAAAAGGTCAGTCAGTGGAGCTGCTAGAATGTCCCCAAGTTCCCTCAGTATTCTAGGGTGTATCCTATCCGGTCCCATCGCTTTGTCTACTTTAAGTTGAGCTAGTGTCTCACGAACACAGTCTTCTGAAAATTGTTCAAGATGTCCCTTGCTTCTGTTCCTGTTTGTGGGTGTTTTCTGAGGTCCTGCTCCTGGTTCTTCATCCGTGAACACAGAACAGACATATTTGTTAAGCAATTCTGCTTTATCCTTATCAGCTTCTACATATTCCTCCCCTGCACCCTTGAGTCTGACAATACCACTTTTGCCCTTCCTCTTCTCACTAATATATCTGAAAAATGTCTTCTCCAGGACCAAGCAGGAAGTCAGTCCTCACTTATGGGTGACGTCGGCGCCGACGGAGCCCTCGCGGAGCAATTTTCCCCAGCTTTCAAAGAAAGCCTTTGGGAATTGCAGCGCGCATGCGCGGTCCCCTTCCCGCCCAAGGGTGCCATCTTAGCCAGCCTTCTTTTTTCCGCGGAGCCCTACAGACGTACCCGTCGTGTCCCCGTGAAAAAGTTGATTTTTCTTCAGAATTACTCTTTTTTCCATTCGGTTCGACGCCGGTCTTTTTCCCTTCCCGCCCGACTCGCGACGCCGGTCACGAGTCCTCTTCTTATTTTTCGGTTTTTCTGACTTAGTCAGTTTTCGTTTCGGTTTTTCCCTGGCAGCCCGGTCCTTTGACCTCGCCGGGGCCCTTTTTTCCCCCGATGGCTGCCAGTGGTTTCAAGCGGTGTGGTCAGTGTGACTGAAATATGTCACTAACTGACACACACGACAATTGCCTCCGCTGCCTGGGCCCGGATCATGAAGAAATGATCTGTGGGCCTTGTGGCAAACTATCCTCCAAAGCGTTGAGAAGTCGGCGGCATCAGCGGGATAGAATCTTCGCTGACCCCAGCCGTACCCGGGACCTCGTCGGAGGCCTCCGCGTCCAGGGGTTCCAGCTCGGACCGTCGCCGGAGTTCCTCCGACAGGGGTTCTCCCTCCGGGGACCATCGACGGAAGGTGAAACCCGTGAGGGCAGCGTCGGTGGACGCTCCTGGCTCCGCGAGGGCCAGGTCGCATAGCCCCGATAGCCGCCCCGGGTCCTTGGAGAAGGAGCACCTCACGAAGCGACCTCGCCTGGAGTCGGAGCTGCCTGCTCGGGTAAGTCCTGTGGTCCTTCTGGACTCGCCTCCGCGACAGCCGACGTCGGGCCCGACGCCGTCGGGGCCCGAGTCGGGGGCTGCTGGGTCACCTGAGCTCGGACTCAGGTTGACGGCCTTGGAGAGCAGACTGTCTGCCTTCATGGACCAGCAGCGGGCACTGCTCGCTGGCTTCGCTGGCGCCGCTGCCCCGACCGCCGGGACGTCGACGTCTAAGTCGACCCCGGAGACCGAGCCGATCCTCGAGTTGATGCGAACTCGAGTCGATCCTCGGTCGAGGTCGCCCTCGGCCTCCCGTTCGGGACCGAGGTCGCCGACGCCGACTCCCTCGGCGTCGGGGCGGCAGGCGCCGCGCCCTGCCCGGGCCGACCCCACCGAGTCCTCGTCGGAGTCGGTCTGGGAGTCTGAAGAGGAAGAGTCGCCTGATTCTTTTCGGACTCGGTGTGTCCCCTCGGACTCACCTGAGTCCGAACCTCGGAAGCAGTCCCCCCCGGAGGATGCCCGGTTCTCGGACTTCGTCAGGGATATGGCCAAGGCTTTGGCCTTCCCTGCGGACCCCGAGGAGGAGCCTCGAGCCGAAGAGCTCGACGCCCTCCAGTATGACTCTCCCGCCAGGGAACACTTTACTGTACCGGTTCCTCCCATGCTGGAACGACTACTCTTCCGCATGTGGGAGAGTCCGGCCACCTCGCTGGTCCTGAGCAAGCGGGTCGATTCTATCTATCGAGTCCGCAAGAGCCCTGGCTTCCAAAAAGCACAGCTACCACACCATTCCATGGTAGTGGAATCGGCCATGCATCGTCTTAAGAGCCAGAAGATGCACTCCTCGGTGCCTTCTGGCAGGGAGGCCCGTAACCTGGATGGCCTTGGTAAGAAGTGTTTCCAGGGCTCTATGCTCGCATGTCGTGTCCAGACCTACCAGCTATACATGGGCATGTATCTCCGAGACCTGGCTAAAGAGCTAGCCGGCTTCTCCGCTGGTTTGTCCGAGGAACCCTTGCGGAGGTTCCTGGCCTTGTCCACTGGCATTCGGGAATGCTCAAAATTCATGTCCCGAGCAGCCTATGATGGCTTTGAAGCATCGGCTCGAGTGGCCGCAGCCGGCATCGGTGCCCGCCGACAGGCTTGGCTTCAGTCGTCTGACCTTGAGCCCTGGGTGCAGGACAAGTTGGTCGATGTCCCTTGCCGAGGCGAAAACCTCTTTGGCAAGCCCATGGCTGATAAGGCTGCACAAATTGAGACGGAGACTCTCACCAGGACTAGGCTTTCTAGGAAGACCTCCGCCCCTTCCCAGAAAAAGAAGGGCTCGGGAAAGAAGTCCTTTTACCCGAGGAAGGCGGCTGCCTACAAACAATACCCCCACTATCAGGCCCCTGCAGCTCCCCAACAGGGCCAGCAGGCCAAGGGACGGGGTAACGGGTCCCGTAGGCAGCAAGCCCCCAAGCCTGCACCACCAGCCCGTGCTCCGCAGGGTGGGGGTTTTTGACTCCTTAAGCATAGCCTCTCCCCCCCCGCTGGTTCCCCCCAGCACCGGAGGCCGGCTGGTTCACTTCGCCCACAGGTGGTCCAGCATCACCTCAGATGCCTGGGTGCTTCAAGTCGTGCGAGAAGGCTATCTTCTCCACTTCCACCAGGTCCCTCCCTCCTATTTTCCGGGAGAACCTCCACGACCCCCTCTGCACAGGGAATTACTCCTTCAGGAGTTAGCAGGTCTTCTACAGGAACAGGCGGTGAAACCGGTGCCCCACCACCTGAAAGGTCAAGGCTTTTATTCCAGGTATTTTCTAATACCAAAAAGAACAGGAGGCCTCAGACCCATCCTGGACTTGCGCAACCTCAACAAGTTCCTCGTGCGGGAGAAGTTCAAGATGCTTACCCTTGGAATCCTTCTGCCCTACCTCCAGCAGGGAGATTGGCTATGCTCCTTGGATCTAAAGGATGCCTACACGCACATCCTCATCCACCCAAGCCACCGCCAATACCTAAGGTTTGTGGTGGCAGGAAATCATTACCAGTACAGAGTACTACCCTTTGGCCTGTCCTCCGCACCGCGAGTCTTCACAAAATGTCTCGCGGTGGTGGCGGCCCATCTCCGGCTTCACGGCCTCTATGTCTTTCCGTACCTCGACGACTGGCTCATCAGAGCAGCGTCCGCTCTGGAGGTCACCAACGCCACACGCCGCACGGTGACTCTTCTGCAGTACTTGGGCTTTGTTATAAACTTCGCAAAGTCCACTTTGCTCCCCTCACAGGATCTCGAGTTCATCGGCGCAAGGCTGCACACTCCTCAGGCACGAGCGTTCCTACCGCTTGACAGGGCTCAACGGCTCATGGACCTAGCCGACCGTTTTCGCAGCCAGCCCCTGGTCTCCGCCAGGCGCTTCCTGAGACTACTCGGCCATATGGCTTCCACCGTCCATGTGACCCCCAATGCCCGCCTGAATATGCGGCCTGCTCAATGGTGTCTCCGCCAGCAGTGGCGACAAGCCACAGGCGGCCTAGCAGACCTAGTGCGCGTCTCCGAGCCGCTGATCTCGTCTCTCTGGTGGTGGCTTCAGCGGCCGAACCTGATGCTCGGCATGCCTTTCCAGTCACCTCAACCGGCCCGGGTGCTGACAACAGATGCATCCCTCCTGGGCTGGGGAGCGCATTGCCAAGGGGCACGTACTCAGGGCCTCTGGACCACGTGGGAGTCTGCTCAGCAGATCAACTTCCTGGAGCTCAGGGCGATCCGCCTGGCTCTCAAGGCCTTCTCCCACCTGACTTCTCACCAGTCCGTCCTTGTCCAGACGGACAATCAAGTTGCCATGTTCTACGTGAACAAGCAGGGGGGCACGGGCTCCTTCCTCCTCTGCCGGGAGGCACAGAAGCTCTGCTCTTGGGCCGTCAGTCACGGCGTTCTCCTCAAGGCAGTTTATCTCCCAGGCCACGAGAATTGCCTGGCGGACAAACTCAGCAGGATCCTCCAGCCGCACGAGTGGCGTCTGGATCCCTTGGTAGTTCAGAAGCTCTTTCTAAAGTGGGGCCTCCCCACAGTGGATCTCTTTGCCAGTCCTCACAACCGGCAACTTCCTCGCTTCTGCTCTCGTCAGCCTCACCCCCTTCGGGTTGCGGCGGACGCTTTTCTACTCTCATGGTCGGGGAGCCTTCTGTACGCTTTCCCTCCCATCCCGCTAGTCTCTCGGACTCTTTTCAAGGTTCTCAGAGACAAAGCCTTCCTGATCCTGGTGGCCCCTCGCTGGCCCAGACAGCCGTGGTTTCCGCTCCTGCTGCATTTAGCGGTGGAGGATCCATTCCCTCTGGGGTTACAACCGGATCTCCTCACTCAGGATCAGGGGTCTCTGCTACACCCCAACCTCAGGTCTCTCAACCTAATGGCCTGGCTGCTGAGAGGGTAGTCCTCGCTCCCCTTCTCCTGCCGGTAGAGGTGGAGGAGGTCGTCCTGGCTTCGCGACGACCTTCTACCCGCAAATGCTACGCCCTTAAATGGCGTCGTTTTTCCGTTTGGTGTACCCGACAGTCTCAGGATCCCTTCTCCTGCCCGGTGTCGGTGGTCTTGCAGTACTTGCTATATCTCTCTAATCTGGGACTTAAGTCCAACTCCGTCAAAGTTCACCTTAGTGCTCTTTCCGCACATCATGTGCCGGTGGACGGCAGACCTCTCTCCAACGACCCTCTCGTAGCGAGGTTTCTCCGAGGTCTCCTTCTACTTAAACCACCCCTGCGCCCGCCAGCGCCTGACTGGGACCTGAATGTGGTTTTGGAGCGGATCACCTGTCCGCCTTTTGAACCTATGGCTACCTGTTCTCTCCGTTTTCTTTCTTGGAAAACACTGTTCTTGATAGCCCTCACTTCCGCTAGACGCGTAAGTGAATTGCAGGCCCTCGTGTCTGATCCCCCTTACACTCGGTTCTACAAAAAATAGGGTAGTCCTACGGACTCACCCAAAATTTCTTCCAAAAGTGGTCTCCCCTTTTCACATCAATCAGGAGGTGGTACTTCCAACCTTCTTTCCCAGACCACACTCCAGCCGAGCTGAAACGGTCCTCCATACCTGGACTGTAGAAGGGCTTTGAACTTCTACCTTGACCGTACGCGGGAGCACCGTAAAGCTGCTCAGCTTTTTGTGTCTTTTGACCCCAATAAATTGGGGCTCCCGGTCTTCAAGCGTACTCTGTCCATCTGGGTTGCGGACTGTATCTCTTGGGCTTATGGGGCAGCCGGACTCTCCTTGGAAAGTCGAGTCACGGCTCATTGCGTTCGGGCAAAGGCTACGTCAGTGGCTTACCTCCGCTCTGTTCCGCTGGCAGACATCTGCCGGGCCGCTACTTGGTCTTCGAGCCAGACTTTTGCGGTCCATTACTGTCTCGAGAGGGAGTCCCGCAGGGACAGTGCTTTCGGACAGGCAGTCCTCCGTAATCTCTTCGAGGTTTGAGCAACTCCTACCCTCCATCCCGGATGTGGGCTACCGGTGGGTAATAATTCAGCGAAGATTTTTTCCTTCTGTGCTGCTGAGCTAGAGGGAGCTCATTTTTGTGCTTAGGGTCTCCGGTAGCCTTGAGCTTGGGAGTCCCATAAGTGAGGACTGACTTCCTGCTTGGTCCTGGAGAAAGCGTAGTTACTCACCTGTAACAGGTGTTCTCCAGGAGCAGCAGGAATCAGTCCTCACAACCCTCCCTCCTCCCCTTGGAGTTGCAATCATCTGCTTAAGTTTTTTTGCAAATTTTTATGCTGTCTTTTTTAGCTATGTCATCTGACTGGCTAAGATGGCACCCTTGGGCGGTAAGGGGACCGCGCATGCGCGCTGCAATTCCCAAAGGCTTTCTTTGAAAGCTGGGGAAAATTGCTCCGCGAGGGCTCCGTCGGCGCCAACGTCACCCATAAGTGAGGACTGATTCCTGCTGCTCCTGGAGAACACCTGTTACAGGTGAGTAACTACGCTTTATCTCCCCATTTTATTGCATTGGCTATTTCCTCCTCCTTTTGAATCTTTGCCTTCCTGACTACTTTGCTAGCTTCTCTAAGATTTTCCAAATACAGATGCCTGTCTTCCTCTGTCTGTGATCTCTTGTATTTCATGAAGTCCTCCCTCTTTTTCTTCACTTTTTCAGCTACTTCTTTCGAAAACCATAGCAGTCTCCTTTTCCTTTTACCTTTACCATTTTAACAAAAAGGTTGGTTGCCCTTAAAATATCCCCTTTCAGTTTTGCCCACTGTTTTTCTACATCCCCCAGCTGTTCCCATCCCACTAACGACTCCCTGAGGTATTGGCCCATCTTGGCAAAGTTAGTCTTCCTAAAGTCTAAGATCCTCACCTTTAAATGGATTCTAACAGCCCTAGTCCTAATACTGAACCACACCATCTGGTGATCACTGGATGCAAAATGATCTCCCACTACAACATCAGAAACACTTTCACCATTGGTAAGCACCAAGTCCAGTATGGCCCCTTCACGTGTGGGGTCTGTTACCAATTGTCTGCATAGTTCTCCCTGTAGAGAATCCAGGATCTCCTTACTTCTAGATGATACTGCAGCAGGAATGTGCCAATCAACATCTGGCACATTGAAATGTCCAATCAGTAGCACTTCCCCTATCTCCAGGAACAAGCAGGAATGAGTCCTCACATATGGGTACATCGGAACCGACGGAGCCTGCGCGGGAAAGCTCCCCAGAAAGGAAGCTTTTGGGGCCTCCCACAGCGCATGCGCGCTGCCTTCCCGCCTTCCTGACCAACTCTCCTCAGTTCTTCTTTTTCCGCGGAGCCAGCAGGTCGTGTTCCTGTCACCGCTGAAGAAATTATTTTAATTTGTTTCTTTGACCGCGTGTCTGCCTTCCCCGATTCCGGACCGGTACCGCCGGTCTTTTTTTGTTTATTTCTTTAAAAAAAAAAAAATTACTTTTTCCTCATTTGGTGTATTTTTTCTGTGAGGCCTCTAGGCCTTCTCAGGTTCTCCCTCATGGAAAAATCAGCTTCTGGTTTTAAAAAATGCACCAAGTGTACCAGTACTATTTCAGTCACAGATACCCATGAGTGGTGTCTTAAATGTTTGGGGTCAACATCCTCCAGGTCTTCTTCTCCTGATGGATCTCAGGTAACCAAACATTCTTCAGGCAGGTTCTCAAAAGGCAAATCTCCCTCTAAGCAGCGAGAGGCCCTTGCATTTGACCCTGAGGACCCTGCCCCAGCCAAACAACCCCGGCGGGAAGCTCCGGCTTCCAAAGCTCCTCCTATGGGGTTACAGGTAGACATCGATGGCAAGACCTCGACCGATCTCCTGTTAGACTGCTCTGGGGTACCGGCTAACACCGGTACTGACAGCCAGGCAGTTGTGGCGACTATGGGTACTACGGTACAATCCATGCAGCAGGCCTTATTGGCTTTCATTAATGCTGCAACGCCATCGGTACCGCGACAATCGGTTCCGACTCCGATTCCGGTACCGCAACCGATACCGGTACCCAGAGCATCTACTTCCAGTAGCATGCCGGTTCCGGTCTCCGGTTCCGGAGATTTCCTCGATACCGCTCCGATTCCCGGTACGCCCGATGTCGATACCGGTCGGTACGCGTATCGATCTCTGGAAGCAAATAGGCGATACTTTGAATCCTCTGAAGATTCTGATACATCAGATGATTCTGCTGATGTCTCTTTTACTCTTCCTGAGGAGCCCTCTTCTCCAAAAAGGAGAATGTCTCCTCCAGAGGATTTGTCCTTTCAAGACTTCATTATTGAAGTAGCTAAAGGACTTTCCATATCTGTAACCTCTGAAAAAGGAACCTAGAGCAAAAAAATTGGATATTTTAGGATACTCTAAGGTTCCCAAAGAGGCAGCCACCTTACCCATACATGAAATTCTTCAAGAACACATGATGGACTTGTCGGAGGCTCCTCTCACCCTATCTCTACATTCTCGACGTTTGGACACCATGTATCGGGTTCCTCCTTCTCCTGGTTTTCAAAAAACTCAGCTTCCTCACCACTCTATTGTGGTGAAGTCTGCTATGAAAAAGATAAAGAGTACCAAAAGGCACTCTTCTACCCCTCCAGGAAGAGAATGTAGGACTCTGGATGCTTTTGGGCGAAAGATCTTCCAAGCTAGCATGACTATTGCCAGAATCAATTCATACAGCCTCTATATGGGCATGTTTTTGAAAGAGATTGCATTAAAGATACGTCAGTTTCTCCCCTTTATCCCAGAGGATCAGAAGGAGGAGTTCCTTCTTTTGCTAAAGCAAACTCAAGATGTTTCAAAGTTCTCCAACAGAGCAGCCTTTGACTCTTTTGAGGGGGCAAGCAGAGCCTCTGGCATTGCCATAGCTGCTCGCAGACTGGCTTGGCTCCAGGCCTCTGATTTGGAACCCTGGGTGCAAGAAGGCTTGGGCAATCTGCCCTGTACAGGTGAAAATCTGTTTGGCAAGGAGTGGCAAATCAAAGCCACTCAAATGGATGCAGAGAATGCTGCTTTAGATAGACTTTCTAAGTCTACCTCTACCCCTGCCAAGAAAAAACCTTTTAAGAAACCTTTCTATAAAAAGACCAGATTTTCCACAAATACTGGCCAGCAATCTTCCCAAGTTCGCTTTGCTCCTAAGCGTCAGCAAACTAAACAGGCCAGAACGAAGTCTACAGGGGCTGCTACAATCCAGCAGTCCCAACCCCCTCAGGGTTTTTGACTTGATTCTAGAGAACTTAAACTTTCTGGCTCTGCAACAACCAGAACCCCTCACCATTCCAGGAAGGTTAACTCATTTTGCTCCCAGATGGGAACAAATCACATCAGAACAGTGGACCCTCTCTATCATCAAAGAGGGCTACAAACTACATTTCTCCAGCCTTCCTCCCCATTCCATGGTGAGACAATTAAATTCTCCCCCTTCTCTCCTGTACCTGTTGGGCCAGGAGGTGACCACTCTTCTCGCCCAAAAGGCAATAGAAGAGGTTCCTCTTCCTCAACAAGGGTCAGGTTTTTACTCCCCTTATTTTCTCATTCCCAAGAAAACAGGGGGGTACAGACCCATTCTGGATCTCAGAGAATTGAACAAATTCCTATACAAGGAGAAATTCAAGATGCTTTCTCTAGGCACTCTCCTTCCATACCTACAGAGTCAGGACTGGCTTTGTTCTCTAGATCTCAAGGATGCGTACACACATATACTCATCCATCCATCCCACAGAAAATTCCTACGGTTTCTGTTCCAGGGAAAACATTTCCAATACAGAGTACTTCCCTTCGGTCTAGCCTCTGCTCCAAGGGTATTTACCAAATGCATGGCAATAGTAGCTGCATTTCTACGCACTCTGGGAATCTTTGTCTTCCCATACCTGGACGACTGACTCATCCGAGCTCCATCTCAGTCCGAGGCTTAGACTTCCCTGGACCACACCAGACGCATACTGCAGTATCTGGGACTTGTCATCAATCTGCCAAAGTCTCAACTCACCCCTACTCAGTCCCTCGAATTCATAGGGGCCTGGCTAGATACCACCACTGCAAGGGCCTATCTTCCTCAGGCCCGTTGCCACCGTCTAGTGCACTTGGCCTCCAAAATTCAGTCCAGAAGCCACTTGACTGCCAGGGAGATGCTACAACTGCTAGGCCACATGGCATCCACAGTTCATTTGGTGCCTTATGCACGCCTACATATGAGAGCAGCTCAATGGACTTTGTCCACCCAGTGGACCCAAGCATCAGGAGCTCTCTCAGACCAAATAGCAACCTCAAAACGTCTTTTTTGGTCTCTCCAATGGTGGATATCCACTCAAAATCTGTTGTTGGGGGCCCCCTTCCAACCTTTGTTACCCCAAGCAACTCTCACTACAGATGCCTCCCAAACAGGTTGGGGAGCTCATCTCCAAGACCTCTCCACTCAGGGCACTTGGTCTCCACAGGAGACCACCCTTCATATCAACCTTTTGGAGCTGCGAGCAATATTCCTTGCTCTCAAGGTCTTTCATACCCTCCTCATCAACATGACAGTCCTTGTTCATACCGACAATCAAGTAGCCATGTTCTACATAAACAAGCAAGGAGGGACTGGCTCTCTGTCGCTTTGCAACGAAGCTCTAAAATTGTGGGCCTTCGCCAGAGAGCATCAGATCCATCTCCTGGCAGTGTACCTCCCAGGAGTCCAAAACTCTTGGGCAGACAGACTCAGTTGAGTTCTGCTTCCACACGAATGGTCCCTGCACATGGATCAGGTACTCAGAATCTTTCAGAAATGGGGAACCCCGGACATAGACCTCTTTGCAAGTCCGTGCAATGCCAAACTTCCCAGGTTCTGTTCCAGGATTCCGTGTCAGGGAGCTCAGGCCAAGGATGCCTTCCTCCTTCATTGGGGTCAGGCCTTCCTGTATGCCTTTCCACCTATTCCTTTGATTCCCAAGACTCTGTTCAAACTTCAGAGGGATCAAGGATCTATGATCCTCATAGCTCCACGCTGGCCACGCCAAGTGTGGTACCCTCTACTTCTGCATCTCTCCCAGGCACCCTCCCTGGATCTGGGAGCTGCTCCAGACCTTCTGTCTCAAGAGGAGGGGACTTTGTGGCACCCAAACCCCAAGTCCCTTCACCTCAGAGCTTGGTTACTGAAGGCCTAGACCTTCAAGACTTGAATCTTTCTCAACAGGTGAAGGATGTCCTCCATGCAGCTAGGAAACCTTCCACCAGGCGTTCTTATGCTTTTAAATGGAAAAGATTTTCAATTTGGTGTGCTGACAAAGGTCTTAACCCTCTAGCACTACCTTTGAATTCTTTACTCGAATATCTCCTGCATCTTTCCAATGCAGGACTTAAAACCAATTCTGTAAGGGTCCATTTGAGTGCTATTGCAGCATCTCTTCAGCCTATCAATGGACAACCTGTTTCCTCTCATCCTCTTATTGCGAGATTCATGAGAGGCCTAACCTTAACTAAACCTCCCATTCGACCTCCTCCGGTGGCATGGGACTTAAATGTGGTTCTTGGTCAGCTTATGAAGCCACCCTTTGAACCCTTAGCCACTACCTCCTTGAAATTTCTTTCCTGGAAAGTCATTTTCCTTATTGCAATCACTTCTGCTCGACGCGTCAGTGAACTGCAGGCTTTAGTAGCTAATCCACCTTATACAAGGTTCCATCATGATAAGGTAGTCCTTAGGACAAATCCCCGCTTTATGCCTAAAGTGGTCTCGCCTTTTCATCTTAATCAAGAGGTATATATCTACCTGTCTTTTTTCCAGGTCCTCATGCATCAAGTGCAGAGAGGAATCTTCATACCCTGGATTGTAAAAGAGCTCTTGCCTTTTACTTACAAAGGACACAGCAACATAGAAAGTATTCTCAACTTTTTGTTGCTTTTGATCCTTCTCATTTAGGACTTCCAGTCTCAAAAAGAACACTGTCCAATTGGATTGCTCAGTGTATTTCTTTTGCTTACCAGAGTAAGAACCTTTCTCTGGAGGGCCATGTCACAGCTCACAATGTGAGAGCCATGGCCACTTCTATGGCTCATCTTCATTCTGTATCCATTGATCAGATCTGTCGAGCAGCCACCTGGGCCTCGGTTCATACCTTCACAGCCCATTACTGCTTGGACAAGGACTCCCGCCAGGATGCCTTGTTTGGTCAGGCTGTCCTCAGACACCTGTTCCATTCTTAAACAGCTCCTGCCCACCTTCCCTGAATGGATGCCTGAGATCCATAGGGACATGAGGAATTCTTGCAGGGGGATCTCCCCGGCATCTTAGCTAGGGAGTCACCATATGTGAGGACTCATTCCTGCTTGTTCCTGGAGATAGCACAGTTACTTACCTGTAACAGGTGATCTCTGGGAACAGCAGGAATTAGTCCTCACAACCCACCCACCTCCCCTAGGAGTTGTATCTCTCTCTCTCTCTCTCTCTCTTTCCTTTCCTCTCTCTATTGTCTCAGCTTTAAACTCGAACTGAGGAGAGTTGGTCAGGAAGGCGGGAAGGCAGTGTGCATGCGCTGTGGGAGGCCCCAAAAGCTTCCTTTCTGGGAAGCTGGGGAGCTTTCCCGCACAGGCTCCGTCGGTTCCGACGTACCCATATGTGAGGACTAATTCCTGCTGTTCCCAGAGATCACCTGTTACAGGTAAGTAACTGTGCTTTCCTAGCAATGCTGTCTGTCTTCAATTCACTCTCTGTCCACCTCTTCCTCTTGTGAGGGAGGTCTGTATATCACACCAATGCAAATAGATTTCTCTTTCCCTGTTTCTAGTTTAACCCACAATGCCTCCTCTCTCCATTTTAAGCTCTGTAATTGCAAAGCTTTAATAGTAGTTTTTACATATAGTGCCACTCCTCCTCCCCTTCGTCCTACCCCGTCCTTTCTGAATAAAGTATAGCCAGGTATAGTTACATCCCAATCATTGTTTTCTGTGAACCATGTTTCAGTAACTGCCACTAAATCCAAGTCAGCCAGTCCCACCAAAGCTTCAGCATCAGGGATCTTATTTCCCATGTTACGGGCATTTGTACACACTGCTTTCCATATGTTACCCCTGTTACCCATTTCCATAAAGGTATTTAATGTATCACCTACCTGGGGGCTTTCTTCACCCATCCCCAACGAATCTAGTTTAAAGCCCTCTTCAATAGATTAGCCAGTCTGCTACCAAAGATGCGTCGACCTTTCTTGGACAGATGGATGCCATCTCTGCTCTGCAACCTTTGGAACAGCATCCCATGTTCTAGGAAACCAAAACGCTCTCGATGACACCATCCACGCAGCCATGCATTCATCTCCAAGATGCGAGCCTCTCTACCTTGGCCTTTACCCTCAACAGGGAGGATTGAAGAGAACACCACCTGTGCACTTAACTGCTTCACCTGCTGTCCCAGAGCCATGAAGTCACTTTTGATACATTCTGAGGTATACCTGGCAGTATCATTTGTTCGAACATGGATTAGCAACATTGGGTAATAGTCAGTGGGCTTGATGAGTCTCGGTAAACTCTCCGTAACATCTTGGATTTTGGCACCAGGCAGACAGCATACCTCTCTGGACATCAAGTCTGGTTGGCAGATGGACGCCTCAGTACCCCTCAGAAGAGAGTCTCCAACCACCACTACCCTTCGTTTCCTTGTGGTCACTGGTTCTGCAACTTTGGGGTACTTGAGCTCTGGTTCATCCCTTTCCAGGCATGCTTTCACCTCCTCCACTCCCAGGGCTGCATAATGGTTCTTCAGTTCAAGGGCTGGAGAAGTTGTTTTGGTGATTTTGCAGGCCCTGGTGACTTGTGTCCAACCATCGACATTCTGTTGGTGCCCATCTTCTCCTTTGCTGGAGAGCTTGGTTGCTGCAAGAAGCATCTCATCAGTGTACTTCTCACTGTCTTGAATACTCCTCAGCCTTGCCACCTCCTCTCTGAGTTCCTCCACTTGTTTCCTCAGAGCTTCAGCATGTAGGCACCACCCTGTACATGGAACCGGTCCTTCAACTGGCATTAGGACACCTGTCTGGACCAAGGTGTTAGCAGTTCTCAAAGTTGAGGAGGTTACTAGAGTTCAAGAACCTACTCTGCTCAAGGAAATTTCCACTAAAGCACCAAAAAGAAAGTAGCCTTGCTTTAAAAATATACAAAAACCCTTTTAAGAGCTCCCAATCAGAGAGCTAGTAGCTTAATAAAAATAAACCCTCAAATCCTTACTGTTGGTTTTCCTGTAGAGCCCTTGTTAGGAAAGCCTCAACAGGACAGGGCACTGGAGCCTTTTATGCAGGCCTCAGCTGCTCTCAGGTAATCAGACCCACTAACTCCTGATTAGGTGTTAGCAGTTCCCAAAGCTGAGGAGGTTACTAGAGTTCAACAGCCTACTCTGCTCAGGGAAATTTCCATTAAAGCACCAAAAAGAAAGTAGCCTGATGGAGCAAGAGCAGTGACAGGTGAGGTTAACGGTTTCATAGCCCTCTGTAGACAGCATGACGATTTCCCAGATTTCCTTTCTTACCACTGCATCATTCACCAGAAAGTTTTGGTAAGCAAAAGACTCAATACAAAGAGTGTCATGGACATCACTTTCAAAATTGTAAATTCCGTTCGTGGAAGATCACTTCAAAGACGGCTTTTCAGTCTTACTCTTGATGAAGGGGCAGCGGAAATCTTTTTGCACACAGATGTATGGTGGCTAAATAGGCACAAATTTCTGCAAAGATTTCACGATTTGCTGAATGAAATAAGACATTTTTTGAAGGAGAGGGGAGATGACCAAGCACAGTTGGAAGATGAGGAGTGGTTATGTGACCTGGCATTTCTCACTGACCTTACAGGCGAACTAAGTGATATGAACCTTGAACTACAAGGTAAAAACAAATGCATTGGCAAGATGATGAGTACAGTTTCATCCTACAAGAGCAAATTTGAGCTAATGATGACTAACCTTGCAAACAACTCTTTTGATCATTTTCCTAATACACAGGACCATCTGGGACAATATCCAAATTTTGTTTTTTCAGAACGAGAAGTATGTGACAGAAATCTGTTCTGTTATCCAGGAATTCGAAAATAGATTCTATGACTTCCAAAAAATTGGAACAGTTGTGGAGTACTTGTCATACCCATTCAAAGTAGATGTGGACATTAAAGAAACTGCAGCTTCTATCAGTAAAAATTACTCATTGAACAAGCCATCTCTTGAAAACGAAATATTAATCCTTAAAAAGGACATTTTTCTCAAGACCCGTGCTGAGCAAGAATCGTTTTGGAAGCTAGTGCCTAGAGACAAATTTCTCAACTTGAGAAGATGCAGTGAAGCTGTCCACTCCTGTTTCGGTTCAACTTATTTGTGTGAATCTGCGTTTTCCCATCTGAAAATGAGTACACAACGTTTCAACATGACAGATGAACATCTCCAAGATTCCCTGAGATTGGCCCACATGCAATATTCACCCAACTCAAAAAGCTGGTGGATGAAATGCAGGCTCAGACGTCTCACTAATCAGCAAGAGTGAAATATTAATGATTGTGCAAGATCAACCTGGATCAATACTTGACCTAAATTTAACACAAATTACTCAATAAAAGTTAAAGAAAGTTATTAAGACAGTTAAAGATAGTTATTACTCAATAAAACTTTAAGAAAAAATGTACTTTCCATTTCCCCTTGCAGTTCTTACTGGATCTTTGTCTCTCTGTTTTGTTTTTGCTTAATTTGCTTAACAGCTGATCACATCCAAGTAAATGACAGAAGGTTAATCAAAAATGGGGGAGGGGGAATCCTCCAACTTTATTGGGTTAAAATTTAATTTGAAACTAATTTGAAACTTAATTTTCATGGTGGTAGATCACCGTCACTTTTGGCCAGAAAAAGTAGATCACGACCTGTTCGAATTTGGACATGCCTGCTTTATAGCTTATGCAAGACCTTGGCTCAGCTTAGGAGTGCCTATGATTTTGCCAGTTTGACAATACCTCTGGAGCTCCTGAAGGCTGCTGTGAAAGATTCCATTCCTCTCTGTCAATATTTTTCTTAGGGAAATTCAATATAATGTCCTGTTGTGACTCTACTTCTTTCAGAGGCAGTCTTATGGAACAGGATTAGCAGCTATGATGATGGTGAATGTCAAAGTATAGTAAATCTGTTAAATTGTTTTTACGAAAGGCTTTCCTTGTGGCAAAAAAATGCATACTGCAAGATTGGGAGGCCCCCACCCACCCTTTTTGATGCATTGGTACCTGCATTATAATGATTATTGGAAAGGATTTGAGTCAGATTAAGTCGGCTGCAGATTTTTCTGCATATATGGGGGCCATTTTTAGATTCACTTTCACACAAAGTTAGAAGTATAGCCATCCATATGTAGCTGAAGGCCTAGAAGGCAGGCTGTTAATGTTTGTAGTATAGCTAACTGGGTCATAGTGGGGGTGATGGGGCTTGGGGTTTGAGATAGAGGGTTTACTTTGTGACTGACAATGTCATACGACTAGCTTCATAATTGTGAATGATGTGTTAAAATCAAGCGTTCGGGATGGGGATGGTAAAATGAGAAAATGTAGCGTTTTGTTATTGAATGCTTTGTGTTTGCTAAAGAATCCAATATGCCAAGTGGCTTGTTATCTATGCATATGGTGGTCACAATAAAAAGATTTAGCCTTCTTCCTTTTCTCTCACAGCTCCTGTTTCTCTCACTTTCTCAATCTCTTCTTTCATCCTTCTCATTATTATTCTATTTTTCCCTCCCTCCTTACTTTCAATGCATAGTTCAAGTTATACTTGATCTCCAGGAACAAGCAGGGATGCAGACTTTATTTATTTTATTTATTTGAACATTATTTTTATACCGCTCCTTCCAGCGATCAGGTGCGGTTTATATGGAACTACAACACAGTGGTACATGGAACATATTAAACCAATACAATTTAAACTTCACATATGGATGAACATCCCTGACTGAGTCCGCATGAGAACTCTCCCCAACGTCCAATAGGAAAGCCTTTAGGAGCACTCCACTGTGCCTTTATGCCTGCCTTCCCACCTTCCCAACTCCTCTTCTCAGTTCTTGGTTTTCCGCGGAGCCAGTAGCATGCATTGTCCTGTCACTGCTGAAAAACCTTTTTTTTGTGCCCTTCGGGGTACATCGTGCTTCTGTCCTCTGACACCAGTCCTTATATTCTTCTTTTTTTATTTTCAGTTTTTCTTTAATATTGATTTTCACTGCGGTTCTTACTGCTAAACTAGGTCTCTAGTCCTCCATAGCCTTATCTTCAATTTTGAAAACAACTTTTCAGTCATGGAAAAGCCAGTCAGTGGTTTAAAAAAAAATGTATCAAGTGTGCCAGTACCATTTCAGCCACTAATAAACATGACTGGTGTCTAAAATGTTTGGGTCGTGGACATGAACCCACTTCTTGTCCTTTGTGCCAACAAATGACAGAGAGGCCTCAAGAATCAAGCCAGACCAATGTATAGATGATGGAATGCTATTGATAACATGTATATGGTTTTGTTACAGAAATGTTGATAATAAAAACTTAAATACAAAAAAAAAAAAAATCAAGCCAGACAGTGTGGATCATTGTTAGCCTTGGACTCTGTCTCAGTTGCTTCCACTTCATCGAGGGCATCAACGATTTCTCAGGCATCTTCAAAGTCCAAACACAGAAGTAAGTCGGTCTGTGGCCGTTTCCAGTTCCGATGCCAGTGAAAAGTCCCAGCGTAAGCATCGAGACCCCCCTAGAGGTGCTTCCGATGCAGACCGGCCAGCCAAACAGCACTGGCGGGAGGATCTGTCCTCCAAAGCACAAGTGGAGCTCTGGGTTGCTCCCGAGGCATCAACCTCCGTAGAGCTACTGGTTCCATGTTCTGGGACGGTGACTCAGAGCTCTGTACATGATTGCACACAGACATCGGCCATCTCCCTAGACCAGTACATGTTGGCTCTTGAGAGGAGTTTGGCAGCACTCCTAACAGCCTCTGTACCAATAACATTGAGAGCTTCAGGATTGCAGGCTTTGGTACCAAACCTACAGCCAGGTGCATTGGGCCTATTACTGGCCCTCAAACTGGCATTGTCTGAGCATTCAAGGCCGATTCCTTTGGAACCAGTCGATGCTCCAGTATCCAGCAGATTCAGGCTCCCATGCCTCTCTGTTCCGATACCTCTAAGTATTGGTATCTGCATCTTGGATCTCGGAGATCTAAACAAGTTCATGGTACAAGAAAAATTCAAAATGATTTCTCTAGACACTCTGCTACCAGACCTCTAGAGACACTATTGGCTATGTTCTCTAGACCTAAAAAAAGGCATACACGCATTTACTGATTACATCCTTTGCACAGACAGTATCTGTGCTTCATGTTTCAAGGAAACCATTATCAATACCGGGTTCTCCCCTGCAGTCTAGCCTCCACCTGAAGGGTCTTCAAAAAATGCATGGCGTTCATTGCTGCCTACCTAGGCACCTTGGGGGAATTCGCCTTTCCTTACTTAGACCATTGGTTGATCAGGGGAGACCCCCCCACCCCCCCAAAGAGGTAAAACTCTCTCTTCATTGCACCATCTTGGTGCTCCAACACCTGGGATTCGTCATAAACTTCCCAAGTTCCACCTTGCTCCAACCCAACATCTGGAGTTTATCAGAGCATTCTTAGACACTTGACAAGCCCAAGCTTTCCTCCCACAGGATCGCTGTGCCCGCCTCATCGAGCTGGCAAAAAGGGATACAACAGCAAAGCCGAGTGACAGCTCGAGAGATGCTATGACTATTAGGACACATGGCCTTCATGGTTCATGTCGTCCCCTATGCTCGATTACACATGCGTCAAGTGCAGCAGACTCTGTCTTCCCAATGGATGCAAGCGAAGGGATGACTCAGAGACAAGATCCACATCACCCCTTAACTGATCAAATCCCTTCAGTGGTGGTGTCTGCCACAAAACCTACTCGTCTGGTCACCTTTTCAGGGTTACCGGTCAAAAGAGCACATAAAAGAGCGCACATAAAACAGCGTAGACCAATAAGCGTGTTGACAATGCAGCACTTAACAAAATGGCGCAGACGAAATGGTGGAAATCAGTGCAGACAGAACAGCGGTAGTAGACAGAACAGCAGAAGTTGTCAGAACTGCCGTTGAATGATTCGCTATGAAGATGCATATTCATGAAAGTAATTTTAAATGTCAGAATCATGGCTCAAGTTCATTCTGGAGTACTGGATGGAGACAATCAATTCACAAAATGGAGCAAACATACACCAGATTGTTTACAAAGCTTATTGAACAGCACCCCTTGTTAAATCCGGATACGCTTATGGTTGACTTTGAAAAGGCAAGTCTTAATGCATTGACTTCTTCTTTTCCAAGAGCACAGATTAAAGACTGTTTGTTTATTCCATCTTGGGCAGTGTTTGTGGTGCAGAATTCAATAATGTGATCTAGCTAGCAGATATTGTGATGAAGAGGAGTTTCGCATTCACTCAATGATTTTAGTGCTGAGTTTCGTGCCCATTGCTGCTGCTGATCAGTGTTTTGAAGAGCTGGTGGACTGTCTTAACGAGGATTTGGCACCTCTTACTGACTACTGGGAAGACAACTATATTGGGCGTCAGTGTCGTCACCGTTGCAGCACACCGCTTTTCCCAATCGCAATGTGGAATGTACATGGCCTGGTCACAGAACATTTACCATGCACCAACAACTCTGTGGAAACATGGCATCATGCTTTTCCAAGAACTATTGATTGCCACCATCCTTCATTCTTTCATCTTCTTGAGCAGTTTCGAAATGAACAGGATCACCATGAAATCCTTATACAGCGTTTTCGTTCCAGTTATCATAGAAAAGAAGCATCAAAGAATAAATATATATGGCTCAATAGGTGCTTTGAAATATTGATCAAAGATTATAAAAACATATCCTTAACAGAACCTTTACATGGAATAGCCCATAATATTGATATTTAGTTATTCTGCCTTTAATTGACCATAATCATGCTGCAGTTCTTATTATATAGTGTTTTGATATGTGGTCATACTGCTTTCGATGAGACAATAAAGATTACTTGGTTTTAACATACGTTGTGTTGACTTGCGCTTATTTTACACCACACCATAATGTTGTACGTTTATTTGGCGGCTTGCTTTTTTGTCGGTCTGTTTTGTTGGCGCTGTTTTGTGGTGTACTTTTTTGTTATGGGGCCCTTTTTCAGATGCCTCCACCTCGATGCACCCTGATGACTGATGCTTCCAAGCTGGATTGGGAGGCACATCTTAATGACCTGACCACTCAGGGACTGTGGACCTAATAGGAATCTGCCCTGCAGATTAACCTGCTCGAACTATGGGCACTGACAAATGCTCTTTGAGTTTTTCAATCCCAACTATTGGGGCAACCATTGTAGTCAGAACGGACAACCAAGTTGCCATGTTCTATGTAAACAAATGGGAGAACGGTGTCCTTGTATTAGTAGACTGCTGCTTGGATCTTCCAAACATGGGGAACCCCACTCATAGATCTTTTTGCTATGCCACAAAACACATAGCTTCTGCTCTTCTGCTCTAGGGTTCCGTCGCTGCACAGACAGGCCCTGGACACCTCTATTGGGGACAGGAACTACTCTACACATTCCCTCCCATCCCCTTGATACCCAAGACGCTGATCTCCAGGAACAAGCAGGAATAAGTCCTCACATATGGGTACGTCGGAACCGACGGAGCCTGCGCGGGAAAGCTCCCCAGCTTCCTAGAATGGAAGCTTTTGGGGCCTCCCACTGCACATGCGCGCTGCCTTCCCGCCTTCCTGAACAGCTCTCCTCAGTTTCTCTTTTTCCGCGGAGCCAGCAGGTCGTGTATCCTGTCACCGCTGAAGAAATTGTAGTTTTTGTTTTGTTTCTTTAGACCGCGTACCTGCCTTCCCATTCCGATACCGGTATCGCCGGTCTTCCTTTTTCTTTCTTGAAAAATTATTTTCTTTTTCTTTTATTATTTTTCAGCACTTGGTCACTTCAGTTAGGCCTTCAGGCCTACTTGAATTCTCCACATGGAGAAGCCAGCCCCTGGATTTAAGAAGTGTACTGCTGTAATATCAGTCACAGACACCCATGAATGGTGTCTTAAATGTTTGGGGCCTGACCACTCCATTCCGGACTGCCCTTCCTGCTCCCAAATGTCTAAGCGTGGGCTGCAGAACCGGGCCAACAAATTCCATGTGCTGTTTGCTTCAGAGAATCCAACATCACAGTCATCCAGGTCATCATCTCCGGATGGATCTCAGGTAACCAAACCTTCTGTGGGCAAGTCCTCAAAGGGCAAATCTCCTTCAAAGCATCGAGAGGCTCTTAGTTTTGAGGACCCTGCCCCAGCCAAACAGCTCCGGCGGGAAGCTCTGCCTTCCAAAACGCCAATTCAGGGGCTACAGGTTGACATCGATGGCACGGCCTCGACAGATCACCTGTTGGACTGCTCTGGGGTACCGGCCCATACCGGTACCGACATCCAGGCAGCCGTGGCGTCTATGGGCAATACTGTCCAATCCATGCAGCAGGCCGTCATGGCTTTCATTAAAGCTGCAACGCCATCGGTACCGCTTCCAGCGGTTCCGGGCCCGGTTCCGGTATCGTCCGCCATGCCGGAACCCAGGCCTTCCTCTTCTAAACGCAAATCGGTACCGTATGGGCTTTCGCTCCATACCGCTTCCATACCCGGTACGCCCGATGTCGATACCGATCGGTATGCGTATCGTGCGTTAGAGGAAACTAGAGAATACACCGATTCCTCTGAGGATTTTGGCTCCTCTGATGAGTCTGCAGAGCTCTCCCTTGACCTTCCTGAGGAACCTTCTTCTCCAAAAAGGAGAATGTCTCCTCCAGAGGATTTGTCCTTTCAGGACTTTATTTTAGAAATGGCTAAAGGCCTTTCTATCACTACCTCCTCTGAGAGGGAACCAAGGTCAAAAAGGTTGGATATTTTAGGATACTCTAAGTCTCCTAAAGAAGCAGTTACCCTGCCTATCCATGAAATCCTTCAGGAACAATTGATGGATTTCTGGGAGAACCCTTTAACTCTGTCTCCTTATTCCCGTAGGTTGGACACCATGTATCGGGTCCCTCCTTCTCCTGGTTTTCAGAAAACTCAATTGCCTCACCACTCCATTGTGGTAAAGTCTGCAATGAAAAAGATCAAGAGTACTAAAAGGCACTCTTCTACACCTCCAGGAAGGGAATGTAAGACACTGGACTCTTTTGGTAGGAAAATCTTCCAGGCTAGTATGCTGATAGCCAGGATTAATTCCTACAGCCTCTATATGGGCATGTTCCTAGGGGAACTTGCCAAGAAAGTGCGGCATTTTGCCCCCTTTATCACTGAGGAGAAAGAGGAGGACTTCCTTTCTGTAGTGAAACAACTTTCAGATGTTTCTAAGTTCTCCAACAGAGCTGCCTTTGATTCCTTCGAGGGAGCCAGCAGAGCTTCTGGCATTGCTATTGCAGCCAGACGTCTGGCTTGGCTCCAGGCTTCTGATCTGGAACCCTGGGTTCTAGATGGCTTACGGAATCTGCCCTGTACAGGTGAGAACTTATTCGGTGCAGAGTGGCAAGTTAAAGCCACTCAAATGGACGCTGAAAATGCCACCTTAGAGAGACTTTCTAAGTCCACTTCTACTCCCACTAAGAAGAAGTCTTTCAAGAGGCCTTATTATAAGAAGGCCAGATATGCTTCCAATACTGGCCAGCAATCTTCTCAACCTCGTTTTGCGGCTAAACGTCAGCAAACGAAACAAGCAAGAGCAAAGCCTGCAGCAGCTACTGCAGCTCAACAGGCTCCACCCCCTCAGGGGTTTTGACTTGCCCCTAGAGAACTTGCCATTCCTGGTTCTGGACCAACCAGAACCTCTCACCATACCTGGAAGGTTAGCTCACTTTGCTCCCAGATGGGAACAAATCACAACAGAGCAATGGACCCTCTCTATCATCCGAGAGGGTTACAAACTTCATTTCTCCAACCTTCCTCCTCATCACATGGTGAGACCCTTCAATTCTCCATCTCCTCTCCTAGCCCTGTTGGATCGGGAGATCTCTTCTCTGCTTGCCCAAGGGGCCATAGAAGAGGTTCCTCTTCATCAACAAGGGTCAGGTTTCTACTCCCCCTATTTTCTCATTCCAAAGAAGACAGGGGGATTCAGACCAATCCTAGATCTGAGAGAATTGAACAAATTTCTGTACAAGGAGAAATTCAAAATGCTCTCTTTGGGCATTCTCCTTCCATACCTTCAGAGTCAGGACTGGCTTTGTTCTCTAGACCTGCAGGATGCGTATACACATCTACTCATCCATCCATCCCACAGAAAATATCTTCGCTTTCTGTTCAGGGGAAGTCATTACCAATACAGAGTACTTCCCTTCGGTCTCGCCTCTGCCCCAAGAGTCTTTACCAAGTGCATGGCAGTCGTAGCCGCATTTCTCAGAAGCATGGGGATTTTCGTATTCCCATATCTGGACGACTGGCTCATTCGAGCTCCAACTCAGTCGCAGGCCCAGATTTCCCTAGACCGCACAAGGAGCCTTCTGCAGTATCTGGGACTGGTGGTAAACCTTCCCAAGTCTCAACTCAGCCCTACTCAGTCTCTAGAATTCATAGGGGCCCAGTTGGACACCACCACTGCAAGAGCCTACCTTCCACTGGTTCGGGGTCAGCGTCTGCTGAGCTTGGCCTCCCAAGCCCAGTCCAGTACTCACTTGACAGCCAGGGAAATGCTACGCCTCCTGGGCCATATGGCCTCCACAGTACATGTGGTGCCCTATGCTCGTCTTCATATGAGAGCAGCTCAATGGACCCTGGCCACCCAGTGGACTCAGGCGTCGGGAGCACTCTCAGACCAAATACAAACCTCAAACCGTCTGTCTTGGTCCCTCCATTGGTGGATATCCACCAAGAATCTGTTGTTGGGGGCTCCCTTTCAGCCCTTGCTACCCCAAGCAACCCTCACAACAGATGCCTCCCAATTGGGGTGGGGAGCCCATCTGCTAACTCTCTCCACTCAGGGCACTTGGTCTCCACAGGAGGCCACCCTTCATATCAACCTCCTGGAACTGCGAGCAATTTACCTTGCCCTCAAGGTCTTCTATACCCTCCTTGCCAACCTGACTGTCCTGGTTCAGACAGACAATCAGGTGGCCATGTTTTACATAAACAAACAAGGAGGGACGGGCTCTCTGTCGCTTTGCAACGAAGCTCTCAGATTATGGGCCTTCGCCAGAGAGCACCAAATTCATCTGCTAGCAGTGTATCTTCCAGGAGTTCAAAACTCTCGAGCAGACAGGCTCAGTCGAGTTCTGCTGCCACACGAGTGGTCCCTACACGTGGACCAGATAAGCAGAATCTTTCAGGAATGGGGGACCCCGGACATAGACCTCTTTGCAAGTCCGTGGAATGCCAAACTTCCCCGGTTCTGTTCCAGGACTCCGTGTCAGGAAGCTCAGGCCACGGACGCCTTTCTCCTCCATTGGGGTCAGGCGTTCCTATATGCCTTTCCACCCATTCCGCTGATTCCCAAGACTCTATTCAAACTCCAGAGAGATCACGGCTCTATGATCCTCATAGCTCCACGCTGGCCACGCCAAGTGTGGTTCCCTCTGCTTCTACAGCTCTCCCAGGGATCCTCCCTGGACTTAGGAGCTGCACCAGACCTTCTGTCTCAGGAGGAGGGGACTTTGTGGCACCCAAACCCCAAATCCCTACATCTCCGAACTTGGTTACTGAAGGCTTAAGTCTTCAAGACTTTAATCTTTCTCAACCTGTGAAAGATATCCTTCATGCCTCTAGGAAACCTTCCACGAGGCGGTCTTATGCTTTCAAATGGAAACGTTTTTCCATTTGGTGTGCTCAGCAGGGCCTTGACCCTCTGGCACTTCCTTTGAATTCCCTCTTAGACTATCTCCTGCATCTTTCCAATGCAGGCCTTAAGACGAATTCTGTAAGAGTCCATTTAAGTGCTATTTCTGCATCCCTGAAACCTATAAATGGACAACCTATCTCCTCTCATCCTCTTGTTGCAAGATTCATGAGAGGCCTGACTCTCACTAAACCTCCCATCAGACCCCCCCCGGTCGCATGGGATTTGAATCTAGTGCTTGGTCAGCTTATGAAGCCACCTTTTGAGCCGTTATTTTCTACCTCCTTGAAATTTCTTTCCTGGAAGGTACTATTCCTAATTGCAGTCACTTCTGCTCGCCGCATCAGCGAACTGCAGGCTCTAGTGGCTAATCCACCTTATACAAGATTTCATCATGACAAGGTGGTCCTTAGGACGAATCCCCACTTTATGCCCAAAGTGGTCTCGCCTTTTCATCTTAATCAAGAGGTATATCTACCTGTCTTTTTTCCGGCTCCTCATGCATCCAGTGCAGAGAGGAACCTTCATACTCTGGATTGTAAAAGAGCTCTCGCCTTTTACCTTAATAGGACTCAGCCACATCGAAAGTCTTCTCAACTTTTCGTGGCTTTTGATCCTTCACATTTGGGACTTCCAGTCTCCAAGCGTACACTTTCCAATTGGATTGCTTAGTGTATTTCCTTTGCTTACCAGAGTAAAAACATTTCTCTGGAAGGCCATGTCACAGCTCACAATGTGAGAGCCATGGCAACTTCTATGGCTCATCTGCACTCTGTTTCTATTGATCAGATCTGTCGAGCCGCTACCTGGGCCTCGGTTCATACCTTTACAGCCCATTACTGTTTGGACAAGGACTCCCGCCGGGATGCCTTGTTTGGCCAGGCTGTCCTCAAACACTTGTTCCATTCTTAGACAACTCCTGCCCACCTTCCCAGGATGGATGCCTGAGATCCATACGAAGATGGCGAACCCTTGGAGGGGGATCTCCCAGGCATCTCAGCTAGGGAGTCCCCATATGTGAGGACTTATTCCTGCTTGTTCCTGGAGATAGCACAGTTACTTACCTGTAACAGGTGATCTCTGGGAACAGCAGGAATTAGTCCTCACAACCCACCCACCTCCCCTAGGAGTTGTATCTTCTATCTATCTGTCTTCCTGTCCTCTCTCTATTGTCTCAGCTATAAACTCGAAACTGAGGAGAGCTGTTCAGGAAGGCGGGAAGGCAGCGCGCATGTGCAGTGGGAGGCCCCAAAAGCTTCCATTCTAGGAAGCTGGGGAGCTTTCCCGCGCAGGCTCCGTCGGTTCCGACGTACCCATATGTGAGGACTAATTCCTGCTGTTCCCAGAGATCACCTGTTACAGGTAAGTAACTGTGCTTTCAAGCTACACGCCGACAAGGGCTTGATGATTCTCATAGTCCCCATTTGACCCCGTCAACTGTGGTTTCCTCTGCTTCTTTGCCTTGCACAGACTCAGCCACTCAACCTTGGGATGTGCGCCTGACCTCCTCTCTCAGGACTATGGGACGCTCCTCCATCCAGTGGATGAACAGCATATCTCCTCACACCCCTTAGTAGCACGCTTCATGGGGGGTCTCCTGCTGTCCAAGCCACCCATTAAGCCACCTCTGGTGGCCTGGGATCTGAATGTTGTTCTGGAGCAACTTCTGAAGCCTCCTTTTGAACCTTTAGCCACCACGTCACTGAAATTTCTATCTTGAAAGGTTATCTTCCTTATTGCCCTCACTTCAGCTTGCTGGATTAGTGAGCTGCAGGCTCTAGTGGCTGATCCCTCCTATACTCATTTCCACCATGACAAGGTGGTTCTGTGTACCCACCCACATTTCCTCCAGAAGGTGGTTTCTTCCTTTTTTCTAAACCAGTCGGTAATCTTTCTGATTTTCTTTCCTAGACCACATGCGTCTCGGGCTGAAGCAGTACTACACACTTTAGACTGCAAATGAGCGCTGGCCTACTACTTGGATAGAACTAAAGCTCACAGAAATTCCTCTCATTTATTCATTTCCTTTGATCCTAGTCACCTGGGCCTACCATGACGAAACATACTCTATCTAGATGGATAGTAGATTGCATTTCTTTTGCTTATGCATAAGCAGGACTCTCATTAGAGCGTCATGTCACTGCTCATAATTTGTGGTCTATGGCAACATCTGTAGCTAATCTCTGTTCAGTAGCCATTGAGGACATTTGCCAGGCAGCTACCTGGTCCTCCTTTCACATTTTTGCTGCACATTACTGTCTGGTCAGAGACTCCCGTAAAGATGCTCTCTTTGGTCAAACTGTACTCCAGCACCTCTTTGGGACAGACTCAACTCCTACCCTCTGTCCCGGACTTCTACATGATAGACTATATCATTGGAGAGGAGTATTGCCTCCTGGGATCAAGTTCAAGGGTCCACAACTCTTCCAGACTCTTCGGCTACATGTGTTTTGCCTCAGGGATTGCACTACTCTCCTCCACATACCAGTCTGGAACCTGGGAGCTAGTGAGTCCCATATGTGAAGACTGCATTCATGCTTGTTCCTGGAGATAGCATAGTTACTCACCTCTAACAGGTGATCTGTATGCTTTAAAGCTCCTTTCCCTTACATCCTCATTCCACCTCCAGCTTTGCTGTACTGCCCCCACTTACCAGCACAGCCACTGCCTTGATCTTGTATTCTTCTCTAATTGCTTACCCTCAAACTTCTGTACCTCATTTCTTCCCTTAGTGGACCATCACCTGCTAAGCTTCACTCTTCATTACTCACCGCCTCAACCTTGCCTTATCTCCTCTAACTCTTTAGAAATCTACATGCTATTGACCATTTGGCTCTCTCCTCCACTGTCTCATTACCTCTTTACTCTACTATGTCATCTGAGTCTGTTGATGAGACAGTAGCTTCCTATAGCGCTGCACTCTCCTCAGCTCTGCCCATGCCACATCCTGTGAGGCATACTATACCTCAGCCCTGGCTGTCTTCCACTACCTGCTATCTACAGTCCTGTACCCATTCAGCTGAGTGCACTTGGCTCAAATCTGCACCCTTGCAGACTTTCTACACTTCAAATTCATGCTTGTCTCTTTCTAGTCAGCCATAGCACTCGCCAAACAAGACTATTATGTCCATCTAACTAACTCTTTTGCCTCTGACCCTTGCCGTCTCTTTACAACTCTCAACTCTCTCCTCAAGGTGCCTCCGCCTCCGACCCCTCCTTCCCTTTCTGCCTAAACCCTTCACATTTTCTGACATTCCATGACAAAATCCAGAAGATCACATTCCAGTTCCCCACATTATCAGCTACTTCCCCTACTCCTCCTCACTCCCAACTTTCACTCCCTACCTCTACTACCCTCTCTTCTTTTTCTAAGATCTCTGAGGAAGAAACCACACACCAACTTTCCCCCTCCAAACTCACTGCTCCTCTGATCATATTCCCACCTGTCTCCTAAGTTTCATCTCCTCCACTGTTGTCCCTTCCATGTCTCATATTCTCAATCTATCGCTCTCCACTGCAGCTGTCCCTGCAGCCTTTAAGCATGCTGCGGTTGCACCTCTCCTCAAGAAACCCTCACTAGACCTTCTAACTATCGACTCATCTCCCTCCTCTCCTTCGTTTCTAAACTACTTGAATGTGCTGTTCACCGTTGTTGCCTTGACTTTATCTCCTCTCAAGCTCTCCTGGATGCTTTACAATCTGGCTTTCGTCCTTTATGTTCCTGAAATGGCTCTTGTCAAAGTCTCCAGTGACCTATTCCTGGCTAAATCCAAGGGCCTTTACTTGATTTTCATCCTTCTTGACCTTTCTGCTGCTTTTGACACTGTTGACCACAACCTTCTCCTCGATACCTTGTCTCTTGGTTTTAAGGACTCTGCTATCCTGGTTCTCTTCTTACCTCTCCCATCGCTCTTTCAGTGTTTGTTCTGGTGGATCCTCCTCTACTGCTATCCTGCTTTCAGTTGGTGTACCCCAAGGATCTGTCTTGGGTCCATTCCCTTTCTCTCTATACCCAGTCCCTTGGTGCACTCATCTCTTCCCATGGCTTTCAGTGTCATTTCTATGGCAATCTAGGCCAGGATCTCTGTCTGCCTTTCTAACATTGCTGCTTGAATGTCTCACTGCCGCTTGAAATAGAGCATGCCAAAACTGAGCTGCTTATTTTTCCCCCTAAACCCTCCTCTCCCCTTCCTCCTTTCTCAGTCTCTGTGGATAACTCTTTACTCCTTCCTATCTCCTCAGCTCGCAACCTTGGGGGGGTCTTCTTTGACTCCTCTCTCTCCTTCTCCACACACATCCAACTGATAGCTAAAACCTGCTGTTTCTTTCTCTATAGCATCACAAAATTTGCCTATTCCTTTCTGAATGCACTACTAAGACACTTATCCATTCCTTAGACAACTCTTGTCTAGACTTGCTGGTCTCCCTCTGAATCATTTCTCTCCCCTTCAATCTGTTGAACACCCTGCTGCATGTCTAATCATCTGCTAGCCACATCATGATCATATTACCTCTCTTCTCAAATCACTTCATTCGCTCCCTATCTGTTTCCGCATCCAGTTCAGACTTCTCCTGCTGACTTATAAGTGCATTCACTCTGCAGCTTCTCACTACCTTTCCTCTCTTATATCTCCCTACACCCCTACTCGGGAACTCCCCTCTTCTGGCAAATTGCTTCTATCTGTGCTCTTCTCTTCTTTTGCTAACCCAGGCTTCGATCATTTTGCCTTGCTGTTCCTTATGCTTGGATTAAACTACCTGAGTCTGTACATCAGGTGCCTTCTCTGACCCTTTTCAAATCCAGGCTGAAAACTCACCTCTTCGCTGCCACTTTCGGATCGTGACTGATCTCCTTTGTGTTTCCTTACCATTCTCCCTAGCAGTATCCCATGTCTACAGCTACTGTGTTGTCTGTCTTGACTAGATTGTAAGCTCTGATGAGCAGGGACTGTCTTTTACATGTGTCTGTGCAGCACTGCATATGTTTTATAGCGCTATACAAATGTTCAATAGTAGTAGTAGTAGTAGTAACAGCAGGAATCAGTCTTCACAACTCTCCCTCCTCCCCTAGGAGTTGTATGGTTCTTTTTTTTTGTTCTCAGCTACAAACTCAAGTGAGGAAAGGAGTTAGGAAGGTTGGAAGGCAAGCACGCAGGCACAGTAAAGTGCTCCCAAAGGCTTTCCTATTGAATGCTGGGGAGCATTCCCACGCAGCCTCAGTTGGTGATGTTCATCCATATGTGAAAACTGATTCCTGCTGTTCCCGGAGATCCCCTTTTGCGGGTGAATAACTATGCTTTCCACTCCTTGACCTTAAAATTCTTCTCCTTACTTCCTCTTGACCTGAACTGTGCTGCTCCCATCCTTTTTCAGTTCCTCTCACCATCAGGTTCCCCTAAACCCATCCTGGCCAGTTCCTCTCTCCTGCAGGCTAGGATCACCCATCTTTTTACTGCGCCCCATCTCACACCCTTCCTCAGCAGACTCTGTACACTTCTCAATTTCTTATTTCCCCGTCTTCACAAGCATTGATTATCTTCTTGCTGCCTGTTCCCAGAACCCTAGCACATTTCTGTTCTTTGGAACCATTCCTACCTTTTCATGTCCTGTAGCATTTCTCCTAGAACTCAGATTGTAGTCCAGCAAGAGTCCTGAATATTCTTGTAAGCTGCTCCAGTGCCTGTATTAAACTCTGGAAACTCAGCAGCTCCCATAGTGCTAGAGCCACAGTTGCACATGGTACTACTTAACCTTAGCTTGGTAACCCCAGATCTAGACAAGATCCAGCAGCCTTGGTTATGGAAACATGCACTTGAGAAACCCCATTGCGTAGGTTGGATTAGACACCTAGAGCAATTGGCTGGGAACCAGGGAAGCCAGGGTTGAAATCCCCTGCCACTTCCTTTGAATTTGGGTCACATCATCAGTGGATGAGATTACAGAAACCTGGCCATTTCCCCCCCTCTTTGCATTTTCAGTGGAACCTAGGCCAAGTAATTGCAGTCGCCCAGTCAGCAGGCAGCTTGTGAGCCAGTGAAGGTTAATAGGCCTGTGGAGACAGGGAAATATCTACTGTACCTAACTGTAGCTTGCCGTGAACTAAATCCAAGTCCATGTGCAGCTCTTATGGCCTACAGAGTGAGCACGTAGCTGTGAGAACTAAGTCAGGGCTGTTATTTTCATTTTCTAATCTTTATTACATTTTTTCCAGCAATTACATTCCAGAAACATGTTCTCATAGCCAATATAATTTAGCCATGTGAAAACTGGTTAACAGATTTCTATTTATACCATACAGAACTAAATAACTAAATTGCCTATCCATTCTGCTCCCCTTTATCCCTCCCTCCCATCCCCTCCCCTCCCATCCCCTCCCCCCCTCCTGCCATTTTATACTTTTTCTACTTCAAGGCAGGTAACTAGGCACACGTATACTTCTCCTTAGTAGTGAGCTCATCATAATTCCCCTTCTTGTACCCTTTGTCTTATTCATCCCTCCCTTTTCCAACCCTTCTTTACTTCTTAACCACTTCCAGACCCCCCTCCATTGCCTCTCCACCTCCTCCCCTCTTCCCTTTTTTAGGCCTGTCAATCTATGCATCAAGTATATGTCAGCGAGCCGTCTTGCATATGCATCTATATGTGGCAGATGTGTCCTGTTCCTATGTGATGCAATTTCACACCTTGCTGCCACCATGCAATATTGCACTATTGCCCAATTGCCCCTCAACTCTATATTTCTCTTGTGGAGCAGAAATATCTCAGGGGACCGAGGTAGTTCTCTATCTATGATTTTTTCAATGATTGTTATAATCTGCCCCAATAGTGGTTCACCACTGGGCACGTCCACCACATATACGACCAGGTTCCCTTGCCCCCACAATTCTCCAACATTCATCCAATTGCCTTATCCATACCTTATACATTCATTCTGGGGTTAAATACCACCTGCTGAGCAATTTATAGTCATTTTCTCACATATGAGTAGCTACTGATAATTTCGCTACCTCTTGTACTATTCTCTCCCATTCAGTGATATCCCATGTCACCCTTAAGTCCTTTTCCCATTTAATCATATAGCTCAGTTTTCCCAAGTTCCTCATGGTTAGACCTCTATAAATACGTGACAGAACCCCCTTCCTACCTAGTGAACCCAAGCAACTAGCCTCAAACCAGGCTGTTTCCGCCCATATATCTTTCCATTGTTCATGATGTCTTAAGAAAATGCCAATTTGCACATAAGGGTACTGATTTCTTTCTGCTAAATGAAACAGGTCCCTAATACCTTCAAAATCCCTCACACCCTCCCTTTGGACAATCTGAGGTACCCGACTTAGACCCAACTTCATCCACTTGTGAAACACCAACCTTCCGGGCAGGGCCGGATTTACCTTGAGTGAGGCCCTACGCCAACAAAAATTGTGGGCCCCCAGAAAAGATAAAAACGAGCACGCCGGATCAGCTGCGCGCTGTTGGCCCTGACGTCATAATTAAACTGGGAATCCCAAAAGCCAAACTTGGAATGTACAACACTGTAGAAATAAAACTATACAATAATTTGCTCTTGTACTAAACAAAGCACAGACGTTAATGATGCACATTTACCAGAGCTGACATATTCCAATTAATAAATTCAAAATAAAGAGATATTTTTCTACCTTTTGTGCATTTTTTTTCAGCTGCAATTGCTCCAGCCACTTTCTTCTGGTTTCTTCGTGTCAGTCCACCTCCAGTCTTAACCCCCCCAGCCCATTTCCAGTCCCAGCCCCCCCCATCGGCTGACGGTTACAGACTGTGTGCATTTGAGATCCAAACAATTCTTGGATAAGGAGACGGACAAATCGTTGGTATTTGGAAGGCTTCATTACTTGAAAGATGTAGGCAGGTTCTGATCCCTCTCTCTAGTTTTAACCAATACAGTGTTACTCCTTTGGCTTATGTCTCACGGATATCTAGAGACTCCGTTCTGATCGGCATTCATTGTAATGACCAGACTTTCACACACATGCCCTTCTCCCATTCGTGTTATGCTTTTCACTTTGTGTTAGGCGTGAGACCTCCTTTTTTTTCTTTTCTGGTGGAAACCGCCAAATACTCTTTGAGTGCTTGGAGGGGTGCCCTTTACCAAAGAATACCTGCCTTACTTCTCTAAAGGGGTCCCCTTATGAGCTTCTCAGGCATCACTCAAGTAAAATTAAATTAAAAAAAAAAAAACGCTGGCTGCTGCTGCGGCAGCATGGACTGTCCCGCGGGGCCCCCTCTGCCCGGCTGAATCCGTCCCTCCGTGCCGGCTTTGAGAGGCGCGAAGGGAGAGTGTCTCCCTCGCGTCTCTGTTAAGCCCGCAGGGGCTGATGGGAAATTTATTTTCTCTTCTCAAAAATTTTATACTTTGAACTGTTTCTCTTCAGAAACGTTTCTTTTCGGTGCTAGGCGCCATTTTGGGCATTAGGCCTCATATTCCTGAAACATGGAAAAACCAACTAGTGGTTTTAAAAAATGTACTAAGTGTGGCGGTACCATTTTCATCACTGACACCCATGATTGGTGTCTTAAATGTTTAGGGCCTGAACATTCTCCATCTGAATGTCTCTCCTGTATGGGGATGACTAGGAGAGGAAGACAGAACCAGGCTGCAAAGCTCGGTACTCTTTTCTTCGGATGCCAGATCCATTGCATCGACATCTTCAAGAGCCTCCTGTTCCTCCCATGGATCTCAGGTAACTAAACAAAAAAGCCGGTCCTCAAAGGGTAGCTCTCCTGCTAAGCATCGAGAGGCCATTGGCATTGCCCTTGAGGGAACCACACCAGCAAAACAGCCTCGGCGGGAGGCTTCGGCTTCCAAAGCATCAAGGGGGCTCCAGGATGTTCTCGAGGCCTCGACCTCGCAAGAACTACTGGTGCCATGCTCAGGGGTCCTGGCCATTTTCACCGGTACCGACACCCAGGCATCAGCAGCATCGATAGACCAGAGGTTCCTCGCTATCGAACGCAGCATTGCAGCTCTTCTCACAGCTGCGGTACCGTTGACACCTATGGTTCAACGGGCACTGGTACCGACATCGATACCGATGCCGGTATCTACACCGGTACAGATGGTACCGGTACCGACGGTACCGGCCCCGGTGGGAATTCTTCCCACACCATCTTTGGCTGTAATCGACAGATCGGTACCGGATTAACTCGGTATCGACTTCGATCGATACCAGGACCGTGCTTTGCTTGAGCATCGTGATCAGGAATACTTAGAATCCTCTGATTCCAAAGACTCTGACAATTCTACTGGTACCAGAGGGTTTCTCCCGGAAGATTCCTCTTCTCCCCAACGCAGAATGTCACCTCCAGAGGACATGTCTTTTCAGGATTTTATTCGTGATGTGGCCAAGGGCCTTTCAATCATGGTAGCTCCTGAACAGGAACCCCAGAGCAAAGGAATTGGAAATTCTCCAATATCCTAAAGCTCCAAAGGAGGCAGCCACTCTGCCCATCCATGAAATTCTGCATAATTTGATGCTCAGAATGTTGGAGACACCTCTGACTACATCTCCTCATTCTAGGAGGCTTGATACTATGTATCGCGTCCCGCCATGTCCTGGATTTCAAAAGACTCAGCTGCCCCACAGCATTCAATGGTGGTGGAGTCAGCCATGCGTAGGATGAAAAGTGCAAAGAGGCATGCATCCAATCCCCCAGGTCGTGAATGCAGGACTCTGGACGCTTTTGGGCGCCAAACTTTTCAGGCTTCCATGCTTTCAGCTAGGATCAGTTCATATATACTATATATGGGAATGTTTGTTCCTCAAAGAAGTTACAGGAGACTTGGAGCTTATGAGCCCGCTTCTCCCAGATGAACAAGACAAGACTTTCTTGCTCTAGTTAAGCATGCTCAAGATGTCTCCAAGTTTGTGAATCGTGCAGCCTTTGACTGCTTTGAATGCATCAGGAGAACCTCTGCTTTTGGCATTGGGGCACGACGGATTGCCTGGCTTCAGGCATCAGACTTGGAGACTTGGGTACAGGACAGGTTAGGCTACATTCCTTGGATGGGAGAGAATCTCTTTGGCAAGAACTGGCAGGAAAAGGCTAACGAGTTAGATGCTGACAATACCACTTGTGATAAGGAAGCTTATCAGGACCTAGAAGAGAGGGGTAAAAAGAAGGAATTTACCATAATAAAGGGACCCATTTTAAAAGGTCCAGGACTTAAAACTCCATTTGCTCCTAGAAAGCAGGTAATTCCTGGCTACAGTGAGGAACAGAGTGCCCCTAGTGGTGGAAAGGATAGGGAATACAGGCCCAGGGTAAGGAACCCTTACGTCACTGCATCCCCTAATCACTCAGCTGCCACGAGGGAGTTTGATCTCTCTCACCTGAGAGGGGAGAGGGTGGAGCGGGAGCCTGAGGGGTTTAAGTTTAGCTCAGTGAGACCAGAGAGCAGTCGAGGACCAAGACGAGGAGGGACCAGCAGACCAGGGACAAGCAGAACACGTGGAGAGGAACTGGAAGGACTCCTGAGACCTGAGAGTGCTGCAACTGCTGACCAGAGAGAAAGAGAGAGCAGACGTTTTGCCTACTCAAGAAGGAATGGAGCAGTAAGAGCCAGAAGCACTAATTGGAGAACAGGACGTGCTGGATGGTGGCCAGAGCATTTAAGAAGTGAAGCTACTACAGGCTTTGATCAAGGTATGAGCCCCAGAAGCTTAGCTAATAAGGAGCACTACGTATTTGCCAGAGATAGCTTTAACCATAACAGAAGGCAGTCAAGTAAGCTATCTGAATCTGAGCCAGAGAGTGAACCAATGGAATTGGGGGAGCCAGATTTACCTTGTGAAGAAGGGGTCTCATACATGGACTGCTCTGCATGCCAGTCTGCCAATTAAGAAGGGTTGCCAGGGATGTCAACCGTAAAGAGAAGCCTCCAGTGTCCAAAGTCCTAAGAGCTGTGTTAGCTTGTTAATGTTCTAAGTTCAGGAGAAGTGTGGCGCAGTGCAAAGCTGAATCTTCCTGATTATCTTTGAGGAACAGCTGGGTGCAGTGTAGAGCTCAGTCTGTTGCCGTTTCAACTGAGGAAGGGAGAAATGCTTTTGTTTGTCTAATTACTGAGAAATCCTTGAAAAGAGTATCTCCAGGAACAAGCAGGAATGAGTCTTCACATATGGGTACGTCGGTACCGACGGAGCCTGCGCGGGAACGCTCCCCAGCGTCCAATCAGAAAGCTTTTGGGAGCATCCCTCAGCGCCTGCGTGCTGCCTTCCCGCCTTTCCAACTGTCTCTCCTCAGTTTTTGTTTTTCC
Organism: Ichthyophis bannanicus; assembly: GCA_033557465.1. Lineage (NCBI taxonomy): Eukaryota > Metazoa > Chordata > Amphibia > Gymnophiona > Ichthyophiidae > Ichthyophis > Ichthyophis bannanicus. The sequence goes on along the minus strand of CM066040.1, from coordinate 169,023,845 downwards.
GCTGAGCCGGCAGGACATCCTCCTGTCACCGCAGAAAACTTTTTCTTTAATTCTTTAATTCTTGTTTTCCTGTGGTCGCGCCTGTCTCCCTGACTCCACCGGTATCGCCGGTGTTTTTTTCTTTTCTTTTCAATTTAATCCAGGGAATATTTTTTCCCTCAGTTTCAGTTTAAATTTTTGGGCCTTCAGGCCTCTCCATTATGGAGCCGCCTTCTTCTTTTCCTAAGAAGTGCCTTAACTGTGGCAGTGCAGTATTATTTTTAGACTCCAAGTCCTGGTGTCTCAACTGTTTGGGTCCTGACCATCCGGAGCCATAAGGCTACAATATTATGAGAAGAGATTTCCCTTTTCGAGTTTTCCTCGATACCTTCCAATGGCAGGGCACCGGCCATTTCTCCTTCTCTACAGGATCAGGTAACCCACAAACAGTCTGTTAAGACTAGCCAATCCTTGAGTGGTAGGTCTCATGCACAGCATTATGACGGCTCCGGCCTTGCCCTCAAGGATCCATTGGCTCCAAAACCCCGGCGGGAGTCTTCGGTCTGCAAAGCCTTTCAGGGGTTTCAGGTTGTTCCTGAGGCTCACCCCTCACAGAATATACCTGAGCCATGCTCGGTGGTGGCATCCGCTTCGAGCGGTACCGATACCCCAGCATCGGCACTGGTGTTGAGCGATCCACTCTTCACCAGGGATCGTCATCTGGTTTTCTCGGTACCTTCGGGACCGGTCGATACATCCCAGATTGACTTTCCAGTATCGGTATCACCGCCGATACTACCACCGACGTCGGTACCTTCTAGACATGCATCGATAGACTCGCTTCCTTCGATGCCGAGTCTGGAATCGATTTCCAGTCTGGAAGACTGGGTACCGACACGTCTCGGATCCGATGCTTACCGGTTCCGGATGCTCGGTACCGAGGGTAATTACCAAGGACCTTCGGTTTCCTCGGTACCACTTGAGCAGCCTCCGATGACTGCTTCGCTGTCGGTATCGTCTTCGATTCCGGCACAACCGGTATTGGTATCGGTGCCGATACCTGCAGTAGCATCGGGGTCAGCTTCTTCCATGCTTCTTTCACCAGAGTCGCTCCTTTCTATACCTAGTTTGGAGTCGATACCTGGCATGGACGATGCAGTACTGACTGTCTCACGTCATGACCTCCAATACCAGCATCCATCCCTTAGGGATCCTTTTCTGCACTGGGTGAGATCTTCTACTTCTACATTCTCAAGTGCCTACTCCGGTGCCCAGGCTAGTTCTTTAGATCTAGCCTGTCCAGGGATGGTTTCTGTTGGAGATCCTTCTTTTCAGAATTTTCTCCTGGACATAGCAACATCCCTTGCTATTCCTACCCCTGGCTATGATCCTGCTCAAGGCTCTCCTTGTTCTGGAGAAAAGGAAAATATAATGCTTCCTTTACATCATTCCTTGCAGGATCTTCTTCTAAGAATATGGGAAGCACCTCTGAGGGTTTCCTCACCTTCTAGAGCAACTGATCATCTATATCAGGTGCCCCCCTCTCCAGGGTTTCAAAAAAACTAAACTTCCCCATCATTCCATTGTAGTGGAATCAGCAATGAGGAAGGTAAAAAGCAAGAAGAAGCATTCTTCTTACCCGCCAGGTCGTGAATCTAGAACACTGGATGCCTTTGGACGTCAAACCTTCCAAACATCTATGCTGGCAACAAGGATTCTCTCATATATTTTTTATATGAGTCTATCCCTTCAGGAGGTCACAAAGAAATTATCTCTTTTGACTCCTTTTCTATCAGAGCCCAAGGCTGCAGACTATTCCTTACTTCTTAGTCATAGCCAAAATATCTCTTGGTTTCTTTCTCGTGCTTCCCTAGACTCTTTTGAGTCTGTTAGCAGAACCTCTGCTATAGCCATAGGGGCACGACGTAGAGCCTGGCTCCAAGCTTCAGACTTGAACAAATGGGCACAGCAAAGACTGGGTAATACTCCTTGCACTGGAGAAAATCTCTTCAATAAGGAGTCTTTACATCAGGTTGCTCAGTGCTCCACTGACTTCCCTGTTTCTGAAGGCGATCCTAAGCCTTCTCCTTCCCTAGTAGGTAGGAAATGCCCTACCAAACCTTCTTTCCCTAGGAGAAAGAGGTTTTACTCTTCTCCTGCCCATCATTCAGATGTTCCCAAGCACGGGAAGACTCGTCCTGGTCTGAAGAATCCAAACTCTAGCCAGGCTGAATAAACACAGCAACCATAGGGTCCTGAAGTTTACAACCTACAGTTGACTTCTTATCAGTAGAAGTTTTTTCACTGTTTTTCCATTCAAAACTCTACACAGGGATTCCTTTTCTCAGGACATTCAGTTGCTCCTAGGCATGCTGAGCTGTCAAGATATTCATGTCTATGGGTCACAGGTTTCTCCTCTTCTTCCTACCAAGAAGAGAGGTTTAACAACTATCCCATGATAGTTTTCTGTTCCAACATGAATTTTTTCCTTCTACAGACTTACCATATGGTAAGTCACACTTCAGCTCCTGTTTTCTCTACCCTCTTATCCAGGGTTTCCCCTGAAAGAGTGGTACCATGCCACTGCAGGGCTTCTTTAGCCTTTCTAGTCATTTCTTTCATTCCAGTGTGGAGTTTTTTCTCTTGAATAAACTCCCTTCTTTTGTCTGGGCAGCTCATCAGACAGAGACAGGAATTTCTCCTCTTATTCTGTCTGTTCTCTCTGTTTTACACAGAAAGATTCTATCTGCTGTCTTATTCAGCAGCTGCCCATGCAGGAGTTCCAGTGATTGGACTACTGGTACTTTTCCACAAGTTTCCAGTCTTGTCTTCCACTACTTTCTGTCTGGCCTTAGTAGTGATTCCAAGATAGTGCTTTCATCTGTCTTGGATAATCCTAATCACTTCAGGCTTATCACACTATCTTCTTTTCTTGCCATCTCCAATTCCTTTGGATTTGGCAGCATAGTTGACGTGCAGCTGGTTTTTTCCAACAGCTAGTTTTATTTCCCAATTCTCCTGCATAATGCTCTCTGCAATCTTACAGAGAAGCTTTCTACTATGGGCCCTTGCTAGAGAGCATGGGGTTTTGTCTCTGACTATCCTATATGGTTGGAAAAGGCTTCCTCAGTCATTTTCCATGACTGTGAGGGTTCTCCACAACCTACTATCTCCTTTTATAATACAGGACATAAGCCTTTTCTACGTGAACGTCTAAAGAGTTCTCCAATTCCTACAAGGAATATGCTCTTTTTTTCCTTGCAGCTTGTCCTCATGGTATCCTACTCCTTCATGGACAGCACATATTTAACTAATAACGCATGATACCCCTTTGTGTCCCTCCAGTGGGTCAACCTGGTATCTCATCCTATGAGTTTTCTGTCCATTTACCATGCGAGAGTTCTACAGGACTCAGGACTTGCTGTTTACAGACTGATATTATCCTCTGTTTTTTCACGCAACCATCCTGGTTATTTCACTGGATAGCATTCCTGCACCATCTTAGCCAGGGGGAATAGATTCTCTATATATCTTCTCAAGTAGGTTCCACCTTCTTGTTATTAGATGAATCTTTCCTCTTCACATCTCCCATGTGAATGTTCTTATGGGCATATCTCTATCTGCTTAATTGCAGACATTTATCTTTAGACATATATATTCATGTATGTATATACCTCTATATACTTCTCTATAGATACATATGTCTGCAAGCTGCGTGTGCATATGTTATGCCCCTCCAGATCTCACTATATATATATATATATATATATATATGTATATATATATATATATGTGTGTGTATCTGTCGAGATGCTTCCTTATAGGTAGATATGTATTTACATACTTATCTCTCTAACTGTCTATGCTTATAGAGGTTTTACCTTCCTATAGGTTCCAGACAGTGGGCTTGCATATGTTCATACTGTCCCACAGTATGTCTGGGGTATTATGCACACAACCACTGCTGTGGTACTGACAGCTCCTACCTTAACCCTAGGTTTAGGTATCCCTGAAGCTCCATGCTCCAATATCTTTCCTATCTCTCACCAGTTAGGAAAGACAGGGTGGATCTTCAGTAGATCTGAGGTTTCAACCCTTCAGACATCTGTCCTTGGGAATACGGGCCTTTTTTCCTATACCCCTTCTTCCCTCCAGGACTGGGCTAGTTTGTCCAGATCGGTCAGTCTTCCTCTTTTGCTCCTACCTGTGAGTAACTCTGTAGCCAAAAGAGTTCCCAGCTTTTTCCATGAAGCTTTCCACTAAAGACCTACCGTTTTTGTACTACCCCAGTTGACACCTGGGTCACCTGTCACTTCCAGATTTGGACCTTCACCTTCACTTAAGTGAGGTCACCTTGAAGATTCCTCTACTGGATCCCCAGTAGACTCCATCATCCTCTCTACTTCCTGCAATCCAGTAGGTGAGGTCCATATTGTGATTGTTCATTTCAATATTTTTCATGATACTTATCATACATACAAGGACTCCTTACCTGTAGTCCTATTTTAGGTTAGCTGTTTTTTCTACAGCTCCTCTCTTTTCAACTCCTACCCTCCATCCTCAGGATGCCTGGCCATATGAGGTGTAGCATGTTCCAATCCCCACCATGCTAGGGCTCCAGGCATCTTAGCTTGGGAGTCCCCATATGTGAAGACTCATTCCTGCTTGTTCCTGGAGATAGCACAGTTACTTACCTGTAACAGGTGATCTCTGGGAACAGCAGGAATAAGTCTTCACAACCCACCCACCTCCCCTAGGAGTTGTATCTCTCTATCTATCTTCCTTTCCTCTTTCTCTCTCTTTGTCTCAGCTATAAAACTCAACTGAGGAGAGACAGTTGGAAAGGCGGGAAGGCAGCACGCAGGCACTGAGGGATGCTCCCAAAAGCTTTCTGATTGGATGCTGGGGAGCGTTCCCGCGCAGGCTCCGTCGGTACCGACGTACCCATATGTGAAGACTTATTCCTGCTGTTCCCAGAGATCACCTGTTACAGGTAAGTAACTGTGCTTTATCTGCTTGTGTGAATTGGACTATCTGTATGAAGTGCTGTGTTTAAGCATACAAGATAGTCAGGTATTTGTTCTGGACTGGAAAGGGAAAGAAAACCTGGTTTAAAGTTTCTTTCTGTATGTTTTGGACTGCACGGCAAGCTCTGCTAGGAAGCAGGTACTGTTAATTAAGGCTGAGGAAAGCTGTTTTGTTTCAGTTCAAGTTATCCTGTAATGATTTACAAGAATTCCTGGTGAAATATCTAAAAAGGTGGATCGGTGAACCTAGCGTGTCTTTCTTTTTTTTTTTGTATGAATAAATTCTTGTTAATGCACCTACTCAACCCAACTACAATGAAGGTGTTTTTTCATCTGAGCCCAAATGATATCTAACTGAACTACCTTTTCCATAATGCATTTAAAGGCATCCAGTTAGAAAAAAGGCCAGAAAGTTGAAGCACCCGGATGGCAAAAACAAAACCACGCCCCTCCATACCAATGTAAGGGGCTAAGGGCGTGACACACTCTAGATAGACTGTCAAAATCTACAGCCACTCCAGCCAAAAGAAGCCTTATAAAGAACCCTCTTTCAGCAAAAAGAGGAAATTTTATCCTTCCTATACCCAGCAGAGTCAAACTCAGGGTCAGGTTGCCCAAAAGGGACAAACTAGACAGCAAAAGAAGCCAAAAGGCCCCAGAGCCCAACCAGCTCTGCAGGTTCAGCCCCCTTAAGGGCTTTGACTCCTTCCTAGAGAGCTTAGCCTTCCTGCCTCTGAGAGGTCCCCAACCCCCCAATATCCCAGGCAGGTTATGCTACTTTGCCAACAGATGGCATCAGATAACAGCAGAAGATTGGACTCTGTCCATTGTAGGAGAGGAGTACAAGCTCCATTTTCACAGCATGCCCCCTCCTACAATTCTAAGGCAATTCAATTCTCAAACCTCCACAGACAATCTGCTAGATCACGAGGTCTCAACACTTCTTGCCCAAGGGGCAATAGAAGAGGTACCCATTCTTCAATGGGGTGCAGGGTTCTACTCCCCCTATTTTCTTATTCCAAAGAAAGCATGAGGACACAGACCCATTCTAGACCTCAGAGAATTGAACAAATACCTGTTCCGAGAGAAGTTCAAAATGATTTCTCTAGGAACTCTTCTGCCATACCTTCAAAGCCTTGATTGGCTTTGCTCTCTAGACTTAAAGGATGCATACACTCACATTCTGATCCATCCAGATCACAGGAAATTCTTATGATTCCTTTTCAAGGGAAAACATTTCCAGTACAGGGTTCTTCCCTTTGGTCTGGCTTCAGCACCAAGGGTATTCACGAAATGCATGGCAGTAGTAGCTGCATTTCTGCAAACCCTGGGGATATTCGTCTTCCCTTACTTAGACGACTGGCTCATTCGAGCCCCTACAGTTGCAGAGGCCAGCACTGCACTATCTCGCACAATGTGAATCCTCCAATACTTGGGGTTGGTAATAAACTTCCCAAAATCCCATCTTGTTCCTTCCCAATGCCTGGAATTTATAGGGGCCTGTCTAGATACCAGACAGGCAAAGGCTTTCCTTCCACGGGCCCAGTGTCTTCGCATAATGCAACTAGCTTCTCAAGCAGCAGGGAAATCCTCCCTAACTGCTCGGGAGCTACTACAATTGCTGGGACATATCGCATCCACAGTTCACGAAGTCCCATATGCTCGCCTCCACATGCGAGCAGCTCAGTGGACCCTATCCACACAGTGGCCACAGGACATTTATCAGACAAAATAGTAAACTCTCAACAACTAATTTTGTCCCTCCAATGGTGGCAATCACTAGAAAATCTGACAGTGGGGTCTCCTTTCCATCAACCCCTTTTTCAGGCCACCCTAACAGCAGATGCGTCACAGGTGGGTTGGGGAGCACACCTGAATCATCTCTCTACCCAGGGCACCTGGACTCCACAGGCGCTGGTCTACATATAAACCTCCTGGAATTAAGAGCAATCTATTTATCTCTTCGAGTATTCCACGCCCAGCTCAGCTACAAGACAGTCCTAGTCCAGATGGACAATCAAGTAGCAATGTTCTATGTGAACAAGCAGGGCGGGACAGGCTCTCTGTCGTTATGCAACGAAGCTTTACGACTGTGGGCCCTCGCCAGAGAGTATCAAATTCACCTTCTAGTGGTATATCTGCCAGGTATTCAAAACCTTTGAGCAAACAAACTCGGTCGAGTACTGCTGCCTCACGAGTGGTCTGTCCACCTAGACCAGGTGGCAAAGATTTTTCATCTGTGTGGCACTCCAGACATAGACCCCTTTGCAAGTCCACTGAATGCCAAACTTCCCCAGTTCTGTTCCAGGATTCCGGCTCACAATTGTCAGGCAAGGGATGCCTTCCTCCTTCACTGGGGTCAGGACTTCCTTTATTTATTTATTTATTTCTCTTATATACCGTGCTATTTGACATCAGTGCGGTTTACATGGAACATTATATTGAACATTACATTGAACAGGGTATTATAACTTGGAGATAACTATTTTACAGGGAACATGGGCAATGGAGGGTTAAGTGGCTTGCCCAAGACCACAAGGAGCACCTGTGGGACTAGAAACCCCAGTCCTTCCGGCCCAAGGTTGCTGTCCTTTAGTGGGATTTGAACCCCCGACCTTCCGGCCTGAAGTACATTGCCCCAACCACTAGGCCACTCCTCCACTCCACACTTTATGCCTTCCAACCCATTCCCCTCATCCCCAAACACATTTCAAGCTTCAGAGAGACAGGGGTCGCATGATTCTCATAGCGCCACGATGGCCACGCCAAGATCTCGTTTCCCAAGAGGACAGGACGCTTTGGCACCCGTGTCCCCAATCCCTGCATCTCACGGCCTGGTTGCTGAAGGATTAGACCTTCGGGATTTCAACCTGTCCCAACAGGTAAAGGATATCCTTCAGGCTTCTAGAAAACTTTCCACATGAAGATCTTATGTCTTCAAGTGGAAACATTTTACTATATGGTGCTCCAAGAAAGGATTAAACCCTCTTGTCATACCTTTAGAATCGATACTAGAGTATCTCCTTCACTTATCAAATTCTGGTCTAAAGACCAATTCGGTAGGAGTCCATCTTAGTGCAATTGCAGCTTCTTATAAGCCTCTGAATGGACAACCAATTTCCTCTCATCCACTCATATCCAGATTTAGGAGAGGTCTTCTGTTGACCAAACCTCCCATTAAGCCACCACCGGTGGCATGGGATCTAAATCTAGTTCTCGGGCAGCTCATGAAGCCGCCTTTTGAGCCTTTAGCCACTACAACCCTTAAGATTTTGACCTGGAAGGTCATCTTCCTAATTGCAATCACCTCTGCATGTTGCATTAGTGAACTGCAAGCTTTAGTGGCTGATCCTCCATATACTAGGTTTCATCATAAGGTTGTTCTTAGAACTCATCCACACTTTATGCCAAAGGTGTTGTTGCCTTTTCATTTGAATCAATCAATTTATCTTCCTGTATTTTTTCCAAGGCCTCACGCCTCTAATGCAGAAAGAAACCTTCATACTTTGGATTGTAAAAGAGCTTTAGCCTTTTACCTACAGAGAACACAGCAACATAGAAAGTCCTCGAAACTTTTTATAGCTTTTGACTCTAGTCATTTGGGACTTCTAGTCTCCAAAAGGTCTTTATCTAAATGGATTGCCCAATGCATATCCTTTGCTTATGAGAGTAAGGGTCTTCCTCTTCAAGGCCATGTCACAGCTCATAACGTGAGGGCCATGGCAGCTTCCATGGCTAATCTCCACTCCGTGTCTATCAATGACATTTGTCGAGCAGCCACCTGGGCTTCAGTACACACCTTCACAGCCCACTACTGCCTGGATAAAGCCTCCCGTCGGGATGCCTTATTTGGCCAAGCTGTTCTTCAAAATCTCTTTCAGACCTAATTCAACTCCTACCCACCAACCCTGGTGGAATGCCAGAGATCCATGGGAGGAAGGATGCCTACCTTTCTAGGGTGGCACCTTCCTGGGGCCATCTCCCTGGCATCTTCAGATAGGGAGTCCCTTCAAGGCCATCAACAAAATAGCCCCCACAGCCATAACGGACCTTGTTCACCCCATGTCAGCGAACAGAGCAAGGAGAACATGCACCGCCAATACCCTACAGATACCCAGTGAAATAACAAAATGCACCAAGACAACAAGGAACAGAGCCTTCAAGTTCTACGCTCCCAGCTGTTGGAATGCACTCCCAACTACCATCAGAGCCATAACAGATCTTGCCCAATTCAGAAAGGCACTAAAACACCACCTCTTTCTTTTGCACTACTCTCAATCCACCAACCTAACATCACCTATCACACACCCAACTAGGAACTCATAAGTTACTGTCAACACATGTACATACTGTAGATAAACTGAAATTGATGTACATAGTTCCCCCAGTTGAAACCAAGTTCTATTTCCTGTTCTTTGTAAGAGCCTAATAGGAGCCTATTCGGCACAGATCCGTTTTATGTAAACCGCGCTGATTTTTAAGAGTGCGGTATATAAGAGCAAAAAATAAATAAATAAATAAATGTGAAGACTACATTCCTGCTTGTTCCTGGAGATAGAGTAGTTACTCACCTGTTACAGGTGATCTCCGGGAACAGCAGGAATGTAGTCTTCACATTTATTTATTTAACAGCAGGAATTTAGTCTTCACAACCCACCCACCTCCCCTAGGAGTTGTCTCTCTATCTCTTTGTCTGTTTCCTCTCTCCCTCTATCCTTTCACTCAGCTACAAACTTAACTGAAGAGGGACAGTTGGAAAGGCGGGAAGGCAGCACACATGTGCTGAGGGATGCTCCCAAAAGCATTCCTATTGGACGCTGGGGAGCGTTCCCATGCAGGCTTCGTCGGTACCGATGATACCCATATGTGAAGACTAAATTCCTGCTGTTCTAGGAGATCACCTGTTACAGGTGAGTAACTACGCTTTTTTGGTGGTCTGCAGGAGCCAGTTCCTTTACTACCAGTCTCTTGGATCCCGTAGCACTAATGTCTACGTGGCCACAATGCCTGGTTTGTGGCGCCTGTAGGGTCTCAGACTCGGACGCGGGGGTGTGTCATGGCTGCGCATCTGAGGCGCTTACTGTGGAGCAAGAAATGCAGGATCGGTCTAAAGAAGGCACTGCTCTGGTGGCGCAGGGTGCTGCCGCTTCTGCGGAAGGGGAGTCTCTGTGGGAGTCTCCGTCCGCTCTTCCTACTTCAAATTTGGCTTTGCCCGGTAATTCCGCCACTCATATGGTGTTTGAGGCAGCTTTCGAGGGTTTCTCCCCAGATTTTGTGCTGCTGCTTCATCAGGCTTACTGTTTGTGGCAGCAGGGGGCAGTCGCAGATGCCTCGCTTATTGGGACGGCAGGAGGCCAAGCGGCCACCGAAAGGTTCAGTGGTAGTGATGGTAGACCGATTAAGAGGGCCTGGTCAGTGGAAGATCAGCCTCGTTCGGACTGGCCGGATGCAGAGGACCTTGAGCTGGATCCAGAAGCTGGGATGGAGGATTTAGAGGAAGATGAGATTCAGGAACCTGAAGATCAAGGAAGGATTATCCGGGTCTTCCGAAGGGAGGAGCTGACAGCGCTCATTACGGAGTCCCTTCAGGCTCTCAACCTTTCGTCGGTTGTACCAGCGGAGGATCAGGATGAATGGGACGTGCCAGAGGCAGGCTTGCGTGGTGTGAGGTCCATGAATCGTCTCTATCCCTTGGCAGATCAAGAACGGGAAGTGTTTCGTTCTCCGCGTATTGATGCGGCAGTTTCAGCGGTCACAAAGAATACTACCATTCCAGTTGAAGGCAAGTGCGTCTTTGAAGGACATACAGGATCGGAAGGTGGACGCCTTGTTGAAGCAAGCTTTTGAGGTAAATGCTCTGGCTCTGCAGGCCTCTATTTTTGGAGCTTGGGTTGCGAGAGCATGCCTTTGCTGGTCGCAGCATTTGCAGCAGCCAGTTCAGCAAACGTAGGAGCAGCTAGCTGATGTAACAAGACTTGAGTCAGGTTCCGCATATTTGTCCGATGTCCAATATGATCTTATTAGAGGTTTCGCGAATAGCATGGCTTCCTTGGTAGCTGCACGCCGCTATCTTTGGCTCAGGAAGTGGATGGCGGACAGTTCCTCCAAGTCACATCTTCGCAAGCTTCCTTTTAAGGGGAAGCTGTTGTTTGGAGAAGATCTTGATAAGCTGGTCAAGGATTTGGGGGATTCTAAAGGTGGTCGCTTGCCGGAGGATAAACCAAAGCAAAGCCGAGCCCCGTTACCTTCCTCTGGGCAACCTTGGGATTTCAGGCGTTTTCGTACCTCCCATTTGGGAGATTTTCAAAGAGGACGGTTTTCCTCTCGAGGTCAAAGTTTTAGAGGGTTCCGGGGAGCGGGCAGAGGATTTGCTAGTCCCTTTTCTTTGGGTTTTCGGAAAGCACAATGAAGCGAGGTGGACCCAGGCAGGAATTCAGCCAGTAGGGGGTCGACTTTGAGAGTTTCTTCCTGCCTGGGTTCACATAACATCTGATCAGTGGGTGTTGGAGGTGGTTCGCGAAGGTTATTCTCTCGAGTTTGCCCATCAGGTGGTCAACTCTTTTGTCATGTCGCCGTGCAGAGGGCGAGAAAGGACGATTGCGGTACGGGAGACTCTTACTTGTCTTTTGCAGCTGGGAGCAGTGCTTCCGGTTCCACGAGAGCACTACGGTATCGGTTGATACTCAATTTATTTTGTGGTGCCAAAAAAAGACGGGGCCTTCCACCCGATTCTGGATCTCAAGGGGGTATACCACTGTTTGCGGGTACCTCATTTCCGAATGGAGACCTTACGTTCGGTTATAGTGGCGGTTCATCAAGGGGAGTTCTTGATGTCTCTCAATCTCATCGAAGCATATTTACACATTCCGATCAGGCCAGATCATCAGAGGTTTCTAAGATTTGTGCTACCGTGGGGGCATTTTCAGTTTCAGGCGTTGCCCTTCGGTCTGGTGATGGCTCCGCGCACCTTCAGCAAGGTTATGGTGATGGTGGTGGCGGCTCTTCGGAAGGAGGGAGTATTAGTTCATCCCTATCTCGATGACTAGTTGATTTGGGCAAAATCCATGGCCGAGAGTGTGCGAGCGACAGAGTGGTAGAGCTCCTGCAGAGTCTCGGTTGGGTGGTCAATACGGCCAAGAGCCAATTGGTTCCGATGCAAGTTCTAGAGTATTTGGGAGTTCGCTTCGACACTAGTGTGGGATCAGTTTTCCTACTGGATCTCCGAGCCCAGGGCCTGTGGCTTCTGGTGCGTGATTTTTTGAGGACTCCTGCACCATCGGCCTGGCACTATCTCCGCATGTTAGGGACAATGGCGGCAGCTCTAAAGTTGTGCCCTGTGCCAGAGCTCACATGTGCCCCTTACAGAGGTCGCTGTTCCCTTGATGGTCTCACCAGAACGACTCTATCCAAGCGCCTCCCTTGTCCATTGCGGGTCAGGAAGTCTCTTCAATGGTGGCTTCATCCACAGAATCTCGCGGTGGGCATGTCTTTCAAACAACTGCAGTGGATGCCAGTGTTAACGGATGCCAGTCTCGCAGGATGGGGAGCTCATTGCGGAGAGCTCTTCGCACAAGGCTGCTGGACCGAGCAGGAAGCCAAATGGTCTGTCAATCAGCTGGAGTTGCAAGCGGTAGCTCTAGTACTTCGGGCCTTCAAATCCACCTTACGGGGTCGAGCGCTTCGAGTGCTCTCGGACAATGCCGCAATGGTTGCGTACCTCAATCGTCAAGGAGACACGGGAAGCACGGCTCTGGAAATGGAGGTGGAAAGTCTCTTCAATTGGGTAGAGCCTCGGCTTCAGGCTCTGTCAGCAGCGCACATTGCGGGAACGGACAGTGTGATGGTGGACTTTGTCAGCTGGGTTCAAGTGGATCCCTGAGAATGGGAGCTTCATCCGGAGGTGTTTGCTCAGATTGTCCTCAAGTGGGGATCTCCGGCTATGGATCTCATGGCAATCTTTTGGTCGGCCAAAGCCAGTTGCTTTTACAGCAGATGATGAGAGCAAATGTCGGAAGGTCTAGATGCCTTACTCCAACAATGGCCCACTAACGGTCTCCTCTAGGTTTTTTCCCCCTTGGGCGCTCATAGGATGAGTGGTGCAGCGCATCAAGGCTCATCGGGGAAGAGTGCTTCTAGTAGCTCCAGATTGGCCTCGTCATCCGTGGTATGCCGATCTGGTGCGTCTTCTCGACAGAGAACCATGGCAGATGCCGCTAAGGGAGGATCTGCTGTTTCAGGGTCCTCTACGAATGCCTCAGGTACTGTGGTGAACAGCGCCCTCCTGAGCCTATGGAAACGGATGAAAATCCTGAGGTTCAGCAGGATTTATGCCTATTTGAGAAACCAAGGAAGAAAGAGAGACTCTATTCCACAGAGCTGAGCATGGAGACCAGCCCAGGGGAGGAGTCCTGCAGTCCTGATTGGGCACACCCTGCCCTTGGAAGGGGCGTGTCCAGGAGAGAACGTGGTTTTATACCAGAGCATGGCTTTGCTAGTCAGAATGAGAATGGGATTGAGAAGAATGAGGAGAAGGAGAGGAGAAAGAAGGAGAAGAGGAGGAATGATTGGAAGTCCAGAAAACAGTATACTGATACTTGGGAACGTGGCATTGGAAGGAGACCTGCAAAGTTCTATTCAGAGGCAGTGAGTAGAAGTCCCAAGGAGAGAGGACCTAGCCCTGAAATAGACAACCGTTGGAAGGCACAGCCCTGGGAAAGGAAGCCTTCAAGGCAGGCACAAGAAAGAAAACAATCATTCTGTGAAGTACCGTTTGAGCCAGAGAGCAACAAACATTCTAACAGCTGGAGAACGTTGGAGCCATCTGAAGTCAGAATGGCATGGCAACAAGTAAGTGAATGGCCACAAAGTTTCCAGGCTGAACGTAAAGCTAACTCTCCTGTGTGTGAAACATTAGCAAAAGAGACTAGCAATTACTCTGACACAATTAATCTAAGAGAGGAGAAAATAAACAGCCTTAAGCCAGAAGGAAGTTGTATAGCTGATAGCAATTCCCTATCTCACAAACAGCAGGCTGAATTGCTCCTACAGAGTTTTAAGCAGTTTTTAGAGTTGCAAGCTAGAAGACAGCCAGTGTTACCAGAAGCCAGTAATTCCATACAGCTTGAAGAATTAACACAAGATAATACAGACTTACCAGATTGTGAGAGCATGGATTGCACGGTCTGCTGTGTAGAGATGCCAAGCTGAAGGAAACTGCTTTTTACCGTATGTGAATTGAATGCTACGGAGCTGTTGTATTGCCTTGCTGAGAAAGCTCTAATTATGTGCACCTGATTCCCCAGCACTGTGAAGGTAACAGTGGCTGAAAGAGGCTGCAGTGAATCTAACTGACCTCTTGGGGCAAAGTGAGTAATTTGCTTAGAAGTGAAAAGAAGCAGTTATACTTTAAGTTGCCTTTATCCTAAGTTTTCCTGTTAGCATTTGAAGCACCTATTTTGTTTGCATTTATTTGCCATGTGATGGAACAATATCCTTTACTATAATAAAAATACTGGAAACCCCATAACTACAACTCTTTATTTCGGAGCGAGAGGAGCAGGAACTACAATACCCAGCATTCCCTGGATACAGGTTACTCTCCTTCCTCACGAAGCATCAGACCGCCGCTCCTGTCTTTAGCCCCAAGGCCGGGCAGGAGCGCCGCAGTACATTGGTTCTCGCTTATGGCTTCGCTATTGAAAGGGATCAGTTAAGGAAGAAGGGTTATTCCAAGGCGGTGATTGACACCTTCTGGCATCTGGCGTGTTTTTGAGGACTGGTGTGTGCTCAATGACAATTTTGTCCGTCCTCAGTATCTGTACCGACAGTGTTGAGTTTCTTGCAAGACGGGTTCGATAAGGGATTGGCTGCCAGTTCATTAAGGGTGCAGTTGGCAGCTATTTTTGTTATCGAGGAAAGGTGCAAAGAGTTCCTTTGGCGGTCCATTCCAATGTTGTCTGTTTCTTGAGAGCAGTATCGCGTCTACGTCCTTCGCGCAGGGTGGTTTCTCCTCCATGGGATCTCAACCTGGTTTTAGGAGCCTTGATAAGGGAGCCTTTTTAGCCTTTGCATCAGGCTTCCCTAAAGAATTTGACTTTGAAGACAGTATTTTTGGTAGCCATTTGCTCCGCATGTCGAATCTCTGAGTTGCAGGCTTTGTCCTGTTAGGAACCATTTCTGACTTTTTCTAGGGAAAAAGTGGTGTTTAAGTTTAATTACATTTGATATACCGCTCAGGCCGAAGCATCCTGTACCGTCTTTCCTACCAAAGGTAGTTTCGCCATTTCATGTGAATCCGTCGGTCTCTTTGCCCGTTTTGGGTGTTTCGGCGGAGATCGCGTCAGACCGTAGTTTGCGTTTGTTAGACATTAAGAGGGTACTTCGGCAATACTTGAAGATCTCGGAGTCCTTCCGCAAGTCTGACCGTTTGTTCGTTCTCTTTGGTGGGCCACGTAAAGGTGAAGTGGCAGCCAAAGCTTTAATTTCCAGATGGGTTTGTGAAGCAGTAGCGTCAGCTTATATCTTGCAAGGTCATCAGGTGCCCTTGGGGCTGCGGGCTCATTCTACTAGAGCGCAACTGGCTTCGTGGACGGAGCATAGCTTAACATAAGATATGCCATACTGGGTCAGACCAAGGTCCATCAAGCCCAGTATCCTGTTTCCAACAGTG
This sequence comes from Ichthyophis bannanicus, assembly GCA_033557465.1. NCBI lineage: Eukaryota > Metazoa > Chordata > Amphibia > Gymnophiona > Ichthyophiidae > Ichthyophis > Ichthyophis bannanicus. Next base: position 169,008,170 of record CM066040.1, on the reverse strand, counting down.
GCCAATCTAGGTCATATGTACTGTGATAAGGAAGCTTATCATGACAGAGGAGAAAGGGATAAAGGAAAGGAATTCACCCTTATAAAAGGACCTATTCTACAAGGTCAGAGAAACAGAACCCCAATCACACCTAGAAAGCAGGAAATTCCCAGATGGGATAGGTTTCAGAATTTCCCTAGTGGAGAAAAGGAGAGGGAATACAGACCCAGGGTAAAGGACCCTTACGTCACTGAGTTTCCTAATTACCCAGCTGCCAGGAGGCAAGCTGATCTCCGTCACCTGAGAGGAGAAGAGGTGGGGCTGGAGCCTTGGGGATTTAAGTCTAGGATAGAGAAAGAAGCAGAGAGAGAGAGGAGGAGGAGAGTCCCAGAGAGAGTCTCAGGGAGAGACCCAAGCAGAAACACAAGCTGGAGGACAGGACAAGGAAGCACAGGAGAATGGTGGCCAGAGCATGAGGGAGGAGAAGCTGCTACAAGCCCAGGCCCAGGTATGAGTCTTGAAAGCTTGTCTAATACAGGGCACTGCAGAGTTGCAAGGCATACTCTCTGCTCTAACGGAAGGCTGTCAGCTGAACCCTGTGAACTGGAAGGAGAGGTAGAGTCTATGCAACTAGGTGAACCAGACCTAGCTGTGAATGACGAGGACTCATACATGGATTGCTCCTTGTGCCAATCCTTTACTGCAGAGGGATTGAAGGAAAACCACCCTTAAGAGAATACCTTCAGAGTCAGGTAACTTTGAAAGCCTGTAGATGGTTTTGTGCATGTCTTGTGTTGAAGAAGAAATATGTTTGCTGAGAAAGCCAGAGCAAGCTGAAGCTCTCTGATTGGGCTTATTAAACACCTGTTATCCAGAGCAGTGCACCGGCAAGAAGCCGAGCTAATGGTGAAAGGAAGTAAAGTTTTTGGCTTTGTTTTTGAATATTCCTAAAGCCTGGAATAGAACATCATTTGCTTATGAGAAGTTTTTGTTCCTGTTAAAAGTTTTACTTTGTTTGTAAGAAGACAAACATCCTGGAAGCGTTTGGGACTATGAGAACAGAAAACTGCCATTGAGAAATGCTGTTTTTGTTTGCTTTAAACAGCAATGCTAGCCAAGCTGGTAGCATTGACTGTTAGAAGGCTTTATCTTTGAGCTGAAGAACACTATAAGCTGAAAGTTTGCTTTGAGTTTATATGTCCTGATGTGTATTGTGAAGAATCCTGGAGAAAGAATCCAAGGGTAGTATTTGTGAACCTTTGCGTTTGACTCAATAAATTCTGTCATTGCCTTACTATTCGAGCCAACTACAAGTGTTTTTACCTGAAGCCAAGTGAATTGTGACTGAACTACCTTTCCCAAGAGGCATTGCAAAAGAACAAGTCAGTAAAAGGCAAAAAGGTGAAACTTTCTATCTTAACCACGCCCCTCCATACTGGAAGTAAGGGGCAAGGACGTGACAGTACCTAGCAGTTTCCCCAAAAGACACAGGTTCCACAATGCTTGTACTGGGTCAAGCATTGATATCCCGGGTCCCTTCTTAATAATGGTTTATGGACCTTTCCTCCAGGAACTTGTCCAAACCTTTTTTAAACCCAGCTACACTGGCCTTTACTACATCCTCCGGTAACAAATTCCAGAGTTTGATTACACATTGAGTGAAAAAATATTTTCTTTTATTAGTCTTAAATAGTTTACCTTGTAGCTTCATTGCATGTCCCCTAGTCTTTCTATATTCTGATAACGTAAACAATCAATCTACGTTTACCCGTTCCACTCCATTCATTAATTTATAGGCTTCTATCATATCTCCCCTCAGCCGTCTCTTTTCCAGGTTAAAGAGCCCTAACCTTTTTAGCCTTTCTTCATAGGAGTATCCTTCCATCCCCTTTGCCATTTTGGTGGCTTTTCTCTGAACCTTTTCTAATATCGCTATATCCTTTTTAAGATACGACGACCAGAATTGCACACAATATTCAAGGTACGGTCTCACCATGGAACGATATAGAGGCATTATAATATCTTTTGTTTTATTTTCCATTCCTTTCCTTATGATACCTAGCATTCTGTTTGCTCTCTTGGCCGTCGCTGCACACTGGGCTGAGGGTTTTAACATGTTATCCACAATGACGCCTAAATCTTTTTCCTGGGTGGTGGTTCCTAATGTGGAACCTTGCATTGTGTAACCATAGTTTGGGTTGTTCTTCCCTAGGTGCATAACTTTGCACTTGTCCACATTAGATTTCATCTGCCATTTTGATGCCCAGTCTTCCAATTTATCAAGAACCTCTTGCAAATTTCCACAATCCTCTTGGGTTTTATCAACTTTAAATAGTTTTGTGTCATCTGCAAATTTGATAACCTCACTCGTTATTCCACTTTCCAGGTCATTTATGAATATGTCAAAAAGCAGCGGACCCAGCACAGATCCCTGGGGTACACCACTATTCACCTTTCTCCATTGGGAAAATTGGCCATTTAGCCCTACCCTCTGCTTTCAATTTTTTAACCAGTTCCTGATCCACAGTAGTACACTGCATCCTATCCAATGACTTTTTAGTTTTGCCAAAAGTCTCTGATGAGGGATCTTGTCATAGGCTTTCTGAAAGTCCAGATACACTATATCAACTGACTCACCTTTGTCCACCTGTTTTTTCACACCTTCAAAAAAACATAACAGATTAGTAAGACAAGATCTTCCTTGTCTAAAGCCATGTTGGCTGTCTCCCATTAGGCCATGACTATCTACATGCTGAGTAATTTTATTCTTTATGATGGTTTCTACCATTTTTCCTGGTACTGATGTCAGGCTCACCGGTCTGTATTTTCCCGGATCACCCCTGGAACCCTTTTTAAAAATTGGTGTTACATTGGCGATCTTCCAATCTTCAGGTACTAGAGATGATTTTAATGATAGTTCACAGATTAGTAATAGCAGGTCTGCAATCTCATATTTCAGTTCTTTCAGCACCCTTGGATGTATACCATCCGGCCCAGGTGATTTGCTACTCTTCAGTTAATCTAATAGTTGTAATACATCTTCCCGATGTATCGATATTTCCTTCAATTCTTCCGCACCTTTAAATACCACTTTAGTCATGGGTAACATCCCTACATCTTCCTCAGTAAAGACCGAAGCAAAGAATTCATTCAGTCTCTCTGCTATCACCTTGTCGCCTCTTAGTGCCCCTTTAATCCCTCTATCATCTAATGGACCAACTGACTCTCTCACTGGTTTTTTTACTATGAATGTGCTTGAAAAAGTCTTTATTTCGCGTTTTTGCTTCCGCAGCAACCTTCTTCTCAAATTATCCCTTTGCCTGCCTTATCAATGCCTTGCATTTGACTTGCCAGTGCTTGTGCTGTTTCCAGGTTTCGTTGTTTGGCTCTTTTTTCCATTTCCTGAAAGATGCTTTTTTGGCAACAGCCTCTCTGACCTCACCTTTAAACCATGCTGGCAGTTTTTTGGACTTCCTTCCATTTTTTTAAAGCGTGGAATACAGCTGGTCTGGGCTTCTAAGATAATATTTTTCGACAACACCCAAGCTTGATGTAAGTCTTTAACCTTTGCAACTGCTCCTTTTGTTTTTTTCTTAACTATTTTCCTCATTCTATCATAGTCTCCCTTTCGAAAGTTAAAAGGCAGTACTGTGGATTTGCTTACTATCCCTCCTCCACTAATTAAATCAAACGCGATCATGCTATGATCACTATTGTCAAGTGGCCCCAACACCCTTATCTCTTGCACTAGATCTGGTGTTCCACTAAGTACTAGGTCTAATATGGCTTCCCCTCTGGTCAGTTCATGAACCAGCTGCTCCAAGAAGCAGTAATTTATTTCATCTAGGAACTTTATCTCCCTAGCATGTCCTGCTGTGACACTGACCCAGTCGATACCGGGGTAATTGAAATCACCCATTATTATTACTGCACTGTAACTTTTGTTAGCTTCCTTGATTTCTTTGAGCATTTCATTATCCATTTGTTCATTCTGGCCAGGTGGTCGATAGTACACCCCCACTGCCATCGCCTTCCCCTTTTTACATGGAATTTCAATCCATAGATATTCTACAGCAAATTTTGTTTCCTGCAAAACTTTAATCCTTTCTGACTCAATGCCCTCTCTAACATAGAGCGCAACCCCTCCACCAGTTTGATCAGCTCTATCATTACGATATAGTTTGTACCCAGGTATCACAGTGTCCCACTGGTTGTCCTCCTTCCACCATGTCTCTGATATTCCAATCATATCTAACGTCTCATTTAGTGCTATATACTCGAAACTCTCCCATCTTATTTCTTAGAGTTCTAGCATTTGCATACAAGCATTTTAGAGGCTGTATTTTATTCATATTAATCTAGCTATTGGTAGGCATGGGTAATTTGGGATCTTTAAGCTCTGTCTGCTCCATACTCGAGGGCATTTGGGCTACTTTACTCTTTCTTGGAACCTCTCTGCTTTTGGTATTATCCTTTAAGGATACATTCTTCCGAACCATGCAGTCTTGGGCGACTGTCGGCTTTCCCCTACGACTGTCGGCTTTCCCCTATTATCTAGTTTAAAAGCTGTTCTGTCTCCTTTTTAAAGGTTAATGCCAGCAGCTTGGTTCCATCCCGGTTAAGGTGAAGCCCATCCCTTCGGAAGAGCCCCTCCTTTTCCCAGAATGTTCCCCAGTTCCTAACAAATCCAAAACCCTCATCTCTGTACCATTGTCTCATCCACACATTGAGACTCCGGCGTTCTGCCTGCCTTTTGGGTCCTGCGCGTGGAACGTGAAGCATTTCGGAGAACACTACCCTGGAAGTTCTGGATTTCATCTTCCTACCTAAAAGCCTAAATTTAGCCTCCAGAACCTCCCTACCATATTTTCCTATGTCATTGGTACCGACATGTACCAAGACAGCAGACTCCTCCCCAGCACTATCTAAGACCTTATCTAGGTGGCGCGTGAGGTCCGCTACCTTCGCACCAGGCAGGCATGTTACCAGGTGATCCTCACGTCCACAAGCCACCCAACTATCTACATGCCTAATGATCGAATCACCAACTATAACGGCTGTCCTAACTCTTCCCTTATGGGCACATGGCCCTGGAGAAACTTCCTCGGTGCGAGAGGGTTTTACATCACCTGGAGGACAGGTCCTAGTTACTGGATCACTTCCTGCCATATCAGGGTGATGCTCTCCTGTCACGTGACCTCTCTCCTCCATGGCAATAGGGATGCTGCCAGACTGGAGGTGGGAATTCAGGACTATATCCCTATAGGTCTCGTCTATGTACCTCTCTCTCTTTCTTATGTCTTCCAAGTCTGCTACTCTAGCATCTAGAGAACGGACTCGTTCCCTTAGAGCAAAGAGCTCCTTGCACTTAGTGCACACGTAAGACCTCTCACCATCTGGGAGAAAGTCATACATGTGACACTCAATGCAAAAGACTGTTAAGCCCCCATCTTGCTGCTGGACTGCTGTCTGCATCTTAGTTTTAAGCTTGTGTTTAGATCTTTAAGTTCTTTACTTACTAAGGGTTGCTATGGATATTTATACTAATAAAACTGTACCTAATACTTTTATTATACCTTATTCACCTGAAGCTTAATTAATCTCAGGTGCTTAGTGTATGACTGATTTGGATAACGAGCTTCACCTGAAAGCACCTCCTTTCCTTTAAGATGTGTAAGTACCTATAAAGCTTTGATTATCCAAAGGGTGGATGGGTGTTGGGGAGGGAAGGAGGGAAATAACACTTATTAAAAGAGGGCTGCTGCACAGTATCCTGTCCTGTGCTGCTGAGGTAAGCTGTGACCAACTTCCTGGGTGATTAACATGCCTTGCTTGGATAGAAGGAGTCTTTCAAAATAGCATTTTGACCTGCCACCTGGTGTTAACACCTACTGAAAACGTTTCACAGGTCTCTTGCCCGCTAGGTAGAAGGCCTCTTTGTAAAGGTCTCTAGAAAACTTTATTTGTTGCTCAAAGAGTACTGACCCTGTTTTGCCTGTTATGCTAAGTTATATTCTGATTTGATTTAAATTACAGCTCTTTGCTGCTGCTAGGCTCTGACTTATTATGAAATGTAACCTACAAACTCTATGCTGGGTTCTAAATTTAACCAGAAAACTCTCTTCTGTGTTTTAAATTTAAACTAAAAGTACTTTGTGTAGCCTAGTGGTTGGGGCAAGGTACCACAGGCCGGAAGGTAGGTGGTTCAAATCCCACTAGAGGACAGCAACCTTGGGCCGGAAGGACTGGGGTTTCTAGTCCCACAGGTGCTCCTTGTGGTCTTGGGCAAGCCACTTAACCCTTCATTGCCCATGTTCCCTGTAAGTATTAGTGTATGTGTGTCATATCTCCTCGTGTTAAATGTATCCCCCAACCGCTTTGACCCGGTAAAAAGCGGGATATAAATGCAGATAAATAAATAATAGGCCCTGCGTGACTATTAAATTTCAACTACAAGCTCTCTGCTGGGTATGAAATGTAACCAGAAAGTTCTCTTCTGTGTTTTAAATTTAAACTTAAACTGCTGCTACTAGGCCCTGACTGATTTAACAAAAAACACTGGGTTTACAGATTAATTAGCTTTAATACAAAGAAGTCCTTTCATAAAATTCCCAGAAGTATATACTCACAATTGCAGATCTGTCTCCAGAAATAGCAGTCCCTTTTTCTAGTCCTTCACATACAACCACCGAGGTAAATCTGAACAAAAGACAATAACCCTTGCAAATTACAGAGCCCCACATAATAACAATTGACTCTTGATATACATTGTTGAAAATTAAATCCTAGCAACTCCTTTTGAAGTGCCAGAGCTAATTCAAAAAATGTAAGTAAGAACCATACAAAAAGCTATCACAAAAATTCTGCCCAAGCCCAAAAAACCCTTCTATTCTCCAGGCCCAGAGATAATCAATCAGCTATTCATGCACTGCTAGCATGCGTGTTGACTCCCAGTAGATAGGGTGATGAAAGCTCATATATGCCAAAACGTCACCCCATCTAGGGTTAAAATTGCTTCAGTAGCTTTTCCATTAACCAGGTTCGATTAGAGGCCATCGAGGGTGGATATTCTCCAAATTCCACACAAATCCCTGTCAAAGGCTCACGTGCTGACCAGCAGGCAGAGGCCAGAGGACATCAACCACACTTCATCAGAGCTTAACATCAAAAGTGTCTGGGACCATTCATCCTCATGAGCTGAGGAGATTGGACGAGTGGGTTGACCAGTTCTTTGCTAAGTTCAAAACTGCAGCTTGAGCATAATTGATGTTGGTGAATCGAGAGATCCAACCAGTTCTCAGGACTCATGCACTGCCTGCAGGAGAGACATAGACCTGGAGACCTTGAAAGACCTCTGAATCCTGGTTGTATCATTGTTTAATCTCCAATGCATCAGGGAAAGAAGCTTCAATGAGACAAAGGAGATCCTCTATTAGTGCACTCATTTGAGGCTGCCCACCTTAATGCATGGATGTCAAGGCAGGCAAAGACCTGGAGATGTTTCAGGGTCAAACTCTGAGCATGTCTAGGATTCTGAATACAAGCTAGAAGTATTCTATGAAGAGGTGGGTTCCACTGGCTTACTATGAGATCCATCTCTACCTCATGAAAGCAGAAATTCCCCACTTGAAGAGCTCTCCTTCATTGATTTTATAAGGGAAATGTGTTGACTATTTCATTTAAGTTGGATGGAAGAACCCAGGGCAGAAATAGACATCCTCCAGTTCCTCAAGTCATCCAAGAAAACACTGATTGTGCCCATCCACAGAATACTCAAGGATGTATATCCAATAAAAGCAACAAATGCCTCCTCATTCGATGGTGGTCAAATCTATTGTCCAAGAGTTCCAAGTCATAAGAACATAAGATATGCCATACTGGGTCAGACCAAGGTCCATCAAGCCAGCATCCCGTTTTCCTATAAAGCTATGATTATCCCAAGGGTGGGTGGGTGTTGGGGAGGGAGGGAAATAACACTTATTAAAAGAGGGCTACTATACAGTACCCTGTCTTGTGCTGTTGAGGTAAGCTATATTCTGCTTTGATGTAAATTATAGCTCTTTGCTTCTGCTAGGCTCTAACTTATTATGAAATTTAAACTACAAGCTCTCTGCTGGGTTCCAAATTTAACCAGAAAGCTCTCTTCTGTGTTTTAAATTTAAACCAAAAGTACTTTGCTGATGCTAGGCCCTGAGTGACTATTAAATTTAAACTACATGCTCTCTGCTGGGTTCCAAATTTAACCAGAAAGCTCTCTTCTGTGTTTTAAATTTAAACTAAAAGTATTTTGCTGATGCTAGGCCCTGAGTGACTATTAAATTTAAACTACAAGCTCTCTACTGGGTATGAAATGTAACCAGAAAGTTCTTTTCTGTGTTTTAAATTTAAACTTAAACTGCTGCTACTAGGCTCTGACTGAGTTAACAAAAAATAGTGGGTTCACAGATTAATTAGCTTTAATACAAAGAATTCCTTTCAGAAAATTCCCAGAAGTATATACTCGCAATTGCAGATCTCTCTCCAGAAGTAACAGTCCCCTTTTCTAGTCCTTCAAGACTACACTAGTCTTAGTTCCGCTGATTGAGATTTGCAGAGCAGCCACTTGGTCTTCCTTGCATACTTTTAGTAAACATTACCGCCTGGTTGTTGAAGCGGCAGGAGATGCCTGTTTTGGATCGGCAGTTTTGTGGTCTGGGTGGACAGGTCCCTCCCAATAGTTTACTATTCTGTTACATCCCAGAGGTGAGGGACTGAACTGGAGGGACAATAAGGAAAGAGAAATTAGACTTACCTGCTAATTGTTGTTCCTTGAGGAATTCCAGTTCAGTCCCGATTCCCACCTGGAGGTTTTTTGGTCAGCTTCCGCAAAGCCTGTTTTTTGATGTGCAGTGACTACAATCCAGTAGGAGAAGTTCAGCAAATGTGGTCTATATTCAGGCAAAGTATACCTTGTATTCTTTCTTCTCTCTCCTTTCTGTCCTATTTCTGCAAACGGGAGAAGGAGAATTATCCTCTCATTTATGGGGTTTTAATTCAGTGTTATAGTTAAATTGTATTTAATATTATAGCTACTTATTTGTTGCTCCTTTGAGTCTGCTTTGTCATTAGTTCACTGGGAGCTGGTGGGAGGTGCCAGCAGGATATCTACAGTGGTGTCACAGTTCTAACATGCCCAGTCTCCATGCTGAGAGAAGAGGTGCACAACCCAGAGGTGAGGGACTGAACTGGAGTTCCTCAAGGAACAACAATTAGCAGGTAAGTCTAATTTCTCTCTTGTTTTTGCAAGCGCTGCAAAGCTTTTGTCGGAATAGGTATTGGTAGTTCCTGAAAATAAAAGAGAAACAGGGTACTAATAGCATCTTTATAGCTGCAGTGCATCCAAACCATGAGACATGGCCCTGTCGCAATTCGCTTAACTGTGCCTCCACTGAGCCATACAATTTCTTATAATTCAGATCGTTTAAATCTCCTATATTCTCCCCTATTTCCACGCCCAGGTAGCGGACTGCACGTTTTACCCACCTAATGGATAGCTTCTCTGTAACTGGGCTTACTGTTCTTCAGCCAATGTTAAGTTTAATATTTATTTATTTATTTATTTTATTTACATTCTCTTATATACCGCGCTATTCTGCATCAGTGCGGTTTACATTGAACAAACTGAAATGACATTGAACAGGGCATTATAACTTGGAGATAACTATTTTACAGGGAACATGAGCTATGGAGGGTTAAGTGGCTTGCCCAAGACCACAAGGAGCACCTGTGGGACTAGAAACCCCAGTCCTTCCGGCCCAAGGTTGCTGTCCTCTAGTGGGATTTGAACCCCCGACCTTCCGGCCCGAAGTACCTTGCCCCAACCACTAGGCCACTCCTCCACTCCGATTTGGACCAGTTGATGCCGAAACTTGCTAGTCTTCCATAATCCTTAAGCTCCCTCATAAGGAGTGGAAGAGTCCTCTGGGAGCGACTCACCATTAATAAAATATAATCTGCAAAATACAATATCACTCTGCCCTTTTTTGGACACCTTGTATATTCAGATTCATCTGTATCCAGGCTGCCAGAGGCTGTAAAGATAATGCGAACAGAAGTGGTGAGAGGGGGCATCCTTGTCGTGTACTCCTATCCTGTGGAAAGAAGCTCGAGTACCCCCCGTTTACTCTCACACAAGCTTTTGGCTTAAAGTAGAGAGCTCTTATCCACCCTATAAATCCTGCTCCAAACTCTATTCTGTCCAGGACCGGGAACAAGAAATTACAGGACACCTGATCAAATGCCTGTTCGACATCTAATGAGAGCAGTATAGCTGGTTCTTGTTTTTGTTTCACTGCCCATACCACGTTAAGTATTTTGTGAATGTTATTAGCCATCTGCCGCCCCGGGATAAACCCCGCCTGATCTTCATAAACTAATTTTCCCAGAACTCCATTAAGCTGGCCAACCAGTACCTTGGCCAGCAGTTTAGCATCTAAATTAAGGAGGGAGATAGGTCTATAGGATGCGCAGTCCTGGGGATCCTTCCCTTCTTTGTGTGTTAATGAGATGCTTGCCCATCCCATTATTTCCACCAATTTCTCTCCCTCTTTTGGCAAGTTGAACAGGCGTGTCAAGGGCCCAACCAAGGCTTCTTTAAACTTTTTATAAAAGGTGGCCGTTAGTTAAAGCCACGGGCCTTGATGGTTTAACTTAAGCATTCTTATTGCCTGCTCAACTTCCCTTTCCTCAATCGCTCTATCTCAACCTTTCTGATCTATTTCTTCCAGGTAAGGTAGCGGTACTGACCCTAGGTAGCTCTTATGACCTAGTACATTTGGCAGCTAAAGATGGTGCTCTGACGACAGTGTCATGGCGTTGGATTTGGCTCTGGCACTGGCACTGGCACTGGGCAGCAGGCTCATCATCCAAACCCCGGTTGACTTAACTGGCCTTTAAGGGGAAGCTTCTGTTTGGAACTGATTTGAAGAAACTGGCGAAGGACCTAGGCGAGACAAAATCTTGCCATCTCCCAGAAGACAGGTCTAAGGAGCCTGTGAAGCAGGCTAGTGCCCCATTCTTGTCAGCCTTCGTCCGTTCACCAAGGGCGCGCTATCCAGATTCCCGGTGGTCTTGGGCTGTTATCATTACTGACCTGGAAAACCTTTCTTCTCAACATATTATTCAGGATGTTGCCTAGATCCTTTTCCTGGGTGGTGATTTCTAATGTGGAACCTTTCATCGTGTAACTGTAGTTTGGATTGTTCTTTCCTAAGTGCATAACCTTGCATGTGTCCACATTAAATTTCATCTGTCATTTGAATGCCCAGTCCATCCCTCACCCTGTTTGATAATAGTGGCTTCCTATCCATCTAGTGCTTTTTAAAGATAACCACAATGAATATGCTAATGATATGCAAATATGTCACTACACCCTTTGCCCATCCCCCCCCCCCCCACCAAATGAAGCAGTCAAACTACATCCATGGGTGTAGTATGATAAAACAATAATTGTAGCAGCATGTGAAAATTGTATTCAATTTTTGTAGTACAATTGTAGTATTTTCAAATTAAAATATAATTCCACAGCCATGTTTTGCATGGTGGGGAAGGAGGGATGGCATACTGTAGTTCAGTTTTACTCTGAGTATTATCAGAATTGTTTGAGCAATGACATGGCATTCAAGCCAAGTTGATGAGTAAAATAAATTTGGATGCAGTATTTGGAGGATAGCTGTCTTCATATTAAACAAAGATTTCAACTTGTGAGTGAAGTGTGTGGCACTGATTGACCAGCATGATTTGGAAAGAAGTCAGTTGCTCTGCAGCTTGTATGTTGCAGTCACTGATGGAGCAGTACAGGGGCGAAAATATTTTAATACTGAAAATGCTTTTGCTGTTTGTGCATTTTAAACATAGTCCTTGAATTATTTAAGTAAGCATTGTGTCATTAAGCAAATTCGTATGCACTTTTATTTTTTTTCTAATACTGTTTCAGGGTTTAGAAATAGTATTTCGAGCCGGACTAGCTCTTCTGCAGATGAATCAAGTAGAGCTAATGCAGCTAGACATGGAAGGAATGTTACAGGTAAGTCATGCTTATAATTTATATGTATGGCAGCTAGATTCTTGTAGTTAATCATCACTAATTTATTGGGTCAGTACTAACTGTATGGAATCTTCTACTCTATCTTTTCAGCACTTTCAAAAGGTTGTTCCACATCAGTTTGACAGTGGTCCAGACAAACTAATCCAAGCATCTTATCAAGTCAAGTACAATGCGAAACAAATGAAAAAGTAGGTACTAGGGTACAAAATGCTTTACGTAGCTTGTTTTTCTTCCATGTTTTAAGTGAACAAGTTGGTTTAAATTAGATTTTTTGTAATAATCGTGCAGCTTCCATGCTTTTCAATTTGAAAAGTACAGATTCATTTTAAATTTTTAAAATTCATTTTCCTGCAGATATCAAGTAATGTAGACTTTGGCTTGATGAGGTTATTTTCTCAAAACACTATTTTGACTTTTTATTGCACATGAAAGCCAGAACTGGATGGCTCGTAAATGGTCACAGCATTAGAGCTTTGCACTTCTAGGGAACAAGGGGTACTCTGTCAAGTTCCCAGGAGTATAGTAGAAGCGTTTATGCCATGGCTCTTGTCAGGTACCTGTAAATCTCTGAACTCTTCTGTACATCTCATCAATGATGTATGACAAAGACATATGCAGGAGAGTTTTGTTTTGCAAAACTAATTTAACAAAAGTAATGTATGTATCAATTTAATAAGTACATCTCTTAGCACAGAGTAAATATATATTTAAAAAGCTCTTGAATACTGCTAATCTATAAAAGCATTCAAAGTGGTGTACAGGCCTGTAAAAATGTAGTCTGATTGTGTCACCAAGTTCAAAATTGAATAAATTGAGCTATCACTTAGCATGGTGGTTTATTCGTTTTTAGCACTTTTTCCTTGGCCAACGTTACTGCTCAACATGAAAAATGAGTAAACTGTCACATTGAGTATCAATGCTGCCTGCATTTAAATGATCTAATTATCCATTTACTCCTGGTATTTATTTATTTATTAAGCATGTAAGACTAATGAGGGAGTATTTCGAGTAAATCATTGCACTAAACATAGCGCAATTTAGTGCAATGGCTCCTAAGAGTGAAGTAATAAATAAATGCTAATTTTAGCATGGATTGATATATTTTTGTTTAATATATAACTTTTATGTTTCTTTTTCTCTTTTTGCCTCTGCTCTTGATCTCGTTAAATTATTATGTTATAAACTGCTTTGACAGCTTGTCCAATTTGCGGTATAGCAAATGTCTTCAAATAAATAAATGAATGAAGGAAGGAACTTGCTCTTCATGTAAAAAACCGAGCTGAAACTTAGCACAGGTTTTTACTCTTCTCTTAGCACTGAATCTTTGCACTAGCCCAGGGTACAGTAGAGATACATGGTGGGAGCAAAGGGGTCATTTGTCATGAAGTATAGCGCTTCAGATGACCCAGTGTTCCTAGTGGCCCAATTAGCCCCTGGATTCCCTGATCCCACAAAATACTCTGGGCATCCAAGTGTACCCCTGAACTCCCAAACAACCACTCCCAAAGATCTCCCTGATGGTCTTAATAGCCCCCTTGCACCTCTCATCTATTCCCCTCTCTCTCACAAACAAATTTGTGAGGGGCCCCTGATACTCTCAGAACACCCCAAGCCTACTTTCAGAGTTGGGAGGCAGGCATGATGCCACTCACATCTATCTCTGTGCCAGCATTTTGGAAAATGGTGGTGCCTGAACCCTCATGATATGTTGGGAGGCACTGCACGGGGTCAGGCTGAAAAATAAGGAAAGCATTGATTTACTTGGCATTTGGATCCTGTGCAGTGCATCCTAACATACTGTGAGGCATCAGGAGCAATTATCTTCCAGTATGGTTATACAGAGGGAAGAATCACTGGGTGCCTTCCCAGGCCAGTAATTATTATTGGTCAGGAGGAAGGTGTCAAGTGGCATTGGAGATTTTCTGGCTTGATTAGGAGTTGTCAGGGTTGGGAGTGGATCAAATGTCATGGAAGAGGGTTGTGGGGATCAAATGTGGGGTGTCAGGTGTTCTAGGGCCCATTGGCCACTGGGGCATTTTCTTTGGGGGGGGGAGGGTTGGACCAGAGCCCACTAGACCACCAGAGAAATTTTGTGGGGTGGGTGTAGAGGAAGGGGATGGGAATCAGTCTGGTAGACCTTTTTTTTGTCTCCCTTTTTGTCAGTGTTTGAGACAATACTTGTTCACGCACTGTCAGGAAATGTGACATTTTACTCAGTATGTACTATGGCACCTTGCGCTGATTTATTTTCTGACAGTACACACTTTAATACAATGGAGGTGTAGCCTATTGGTTAGAGCACTGGCTTGGGAACCAAGAGACCAGGATTAGATTCCCAATAGCACTCCTTGTGGCCTTGGGCATGTCACTGAACCCTCCATTGCCTCAGAGGAATCCAAGTTATCAATGTTCCTGTTTAATGCACATTACCAAGATTAAGTTATAATGTAAACCACTTTGACTGAATGATGAAGCGGTATAAAAAATCTGTTTAAATAAAAATAACATAAATAAATAAGCATGCTATTAGTTTACTGCATCAGAAATAACAATATTTAGTACCTGCATTAAGCTTTGCGCAACATTCTAATGCAGCTCTTGCACCAAAGCCCTGGTGCTAAATCTTCACTATAACCTTTGAACTGTATAAAAGTTCTAGCATGGGAGTTAAAGGATCATCTGAGAGAAAGCTGCACTTCACCTCAGATGACACGAAAGTATTCAAAGTTGTTAAAACACAATAGGATTGTGAAAAATTGCAAGAGGACCTTGTGGGCGGTATATCAAGTGAAAAAATAAAGATAAATTGGAAGACTGGATATTCAGATGGCAGATACAGTTTAATGTGGACAAGTGCAAAGTTATGCACCTAGGAAAGAACAACCCAAGCTACAGTTACACGATGCAAGATTCCACATTAGGAACCATCACCAAGGAAAGGATTTTAGATGTCATTGTGGATAATAAGTTTAAACCCTCCGCCTAGTGTGCAGCGGCATCCAAGGAAGCAAATAGAATGCTAGGAATCATAAAGAAAGCAATGGAGAATAAAACCAAGGATATTATAATGCCTCTGTATAGTTCCATGGTGCAATTGCACCTTGAATATTGTGTGCATTTCTGGTTGCCATATCTTAAAAAGGATATAGCGGAAATAGAAAAGGTACAGAGAAGAGCCACCAAAAATGGTAAAGAAGGATGGAAGGATACCCATATGAGGAAAGGCTTAAAAGGTTAGGGCTTTTCAACTTGGAAAAGAGATAGCTGAGGGGAGATATGATAGAGGTCTATACATTAATGAATGGAATGGAACGGGTAAATGTAAATCAGTTGTTTGTGCCATCAAAAAGCACAAAGAGCACAAGTCCAGCAATCTGCAGAAACAAAGAGTTGAGACTGAAACTGTGTGTGCTGTTCCATCCTGCTGCCTCTTCCTGCTCCTACTCTGCACTCTATCAGCAAGCTCCACCCACCGAGCTCTGTCTCCCCCCGCACAGACAGCATTTAAAAGCCATCGCGGCCTGCGCCTTGCGTGCCTGCACCTGAGGGCCTCGCCAGAGGGCCTTTTGGCGTGGCCCTTAGGCATGGACCAGAGGCATGATCGTCCACCAATCCCAGGCTAATATTCAACGCCAGTCAAAAGAACTTCATGGTAAAAATTGATGTAGGATTTATATTTGATAGAAATCTTGTAAGCTTTTGATAGGATTCCACTGATATCCCTAGATTACTTCTCTAGGTCACTCCCCTTGCTCCTCACTCTCGCTAACCCTTGCCTTCTCTATCCTATATACTCTTCTGCAAAACCCATAGATCTTTTCAAGAAGCAGATTGAGCCTTACTTGCTAAACAATTCCACCTACTACAAGCTGCTAAATAATTCCCTATTTCCAGGAACAAGCAGGAATGTAGTCTTCACATATGGGTATCGTCGGTACCGATGGAGCCTGCACAGGAATGCTCCCCAGCATCCAATAGGAAAGCTTTTGGGAGCATCCCACAGCGCCTGCGTGCTGCCTTCCCACCTTTCCCAACTGTCCCTCTCCAGTTCTTCGTTTTCCGTGGAGCCGACAGGTCGCACATCCTGTCACCGCAGAAAATTCCCCCCTTATACTCTTTTTTTTTTTTTTTTTGTGGTCGCGTCTGCCTTCCTTCGATGCTATACCAGTACCGCCAGTGGTTCTTTTCTTTTTTCTAAAAAAAAAACAACAAAAAAAAAAGCAACTTTGTTTCTGGAGTCTTTCTCCAGTAATTTTCTTCTTGGGTGCCACGCGCCATTTTGGGCACTAGGCCCAACTTTTTCTGTCAAAATGGAAAAACCTGCTTCGGGTTTTAAAAAGTGTTCTAAGTGTGGAGGTACCATCTCCGTCACCGACACCCATGAATGGTGCCTCAAATGTTTAGGTCCTGATCACTCTATTTCAGATTGTGTTGCCTGTGGAATGATGTCAAAAAGGGCCGGCAAAACCGAGCTGCTAAACTCAGCACCCTTTTTCCCTCCGATGCAGCTTCCGTGGCATCGACGTCCTCCAGGGCTTCATCCTCCTCCCATGGATCTCAGGTAACTAAACATAAATCTAGCCGGTCCTCAAAGAGTAGATCTCCTTCTAAACATCGAGATGCCTCTGGCGTTGCCCTTGAGGGACTTTCATCGGCAAAATTGCCCCAGCGGGAGGCTTCGGCTTCCAAAGCTCTAACGGGGCTCCTGGATGTTCTCGAGGCTTCAACCTCGGCAGAACTACTGGTGCCATGCTCTGGGGTTCCGGCCGCTTTAACCGGCACCAATAGCCAAGCATCGGCAGCGTCGATAGACCAGAGATTCTTGGCTATTGAACGCAGTCTGGCGGCTCTTCTCACGGCCTCGATGCCCCTGAAACCGCTTCAGACAATTCAACCGGTACCGACTCCAGTACCGGCACCGACTGCATCAACATCGGCAGGTATTCTACCAGGACCGCGTCATGCCTCTCTATTCGGCATCGACAAGTCAGTACCGGACCACTCCGATGCCAACTTCGATCAGTACCGGTACTGTGCCTTGCACGATCACCCGGATCAGAGATACTTCGAATCCTCGGATGAGTCTGAAAACTCCGAAGGCTCTGCCGATACCAGAGTACTTCTTCCCGAGGATTCCTCTTCTCCTCAGCGTAGGATGTCTCCACCAGAGGATATGTCCTTTCAGGATTTTATCCGAGTTGTGGCCCAAGGTCTTTCCATCACAGTGGCTCCTGAAAAAGAGCCTAGGGCAAAGGAATTAGAAATCCTACAATACCCTAAAGCTCCAAAGGAGGCAGCTACCTTACCTATTCATGAGATTTTGCATGATCTTATGTTAAGGATGTGGGAAACACCTCTAACCACATCTCCTCATTCTCGAAGACTCGACGCCATGTATCGAGTTCCTCCTTGTCCTGGATTTCAGAAGACTCCATTACCACACCACACCATTTCATGGTGGTGGAATCAGCCATGAGATGGATGAAGAGTGCAAAAAGGCATGCATCTAATCCTCCAGGACGTGAGTGTAGGACTCTTGACGTCTTTGGATGTCGATCCTTCCAGGCTTCCATGCTTTCTGCTAGGATCAGTTCCTATGTCTTGTATATGGGAATGTTCCTTAAGGAAGTCACAGGAGACTTAGAGCTTATGAGCTCTCTCCTTCCTGATGATAAAAGGCAAGATTATCTTACTCTTGTTAAACATGCTCAGGATGTTTCCAAGTTTGTGAATCGTGCAGCCTTTGACTGCTTTGAATGTAAACGCAGAACCTCTGCTATTACCATAGGTGCACGTAGAATTGCCTGGCTCCAGGCATCTGACTTAGAAATCTGGGTACAGGACAAACTGGGGAATATACCTTGCACAGGAGAGAATCTCTTTGGCAAGAATTGGCAGGAAAAAGCTAATGAGATAGATGATGACAATATCACTTTGGATAGATTGTCTAAATCTACAGCTGATCCTGCGAGGAAAAGATCCTCTAAGAAACCATTCTTCAGTAAGAAGAAGAAGTTTTATCCCTCCTATACCCAGCAGGGACTTCGTTCAGGTCAGTCTGCCCAAAAGGGACAGCAGCAACAACCTAGGCAACAAAGGAAGCCAAAAACAGCTAAGCCTCAACCGGCTCAGCAGACTCATCCTCCACAGGGGCTTTGACTTCTCTCTAGAGAACTTTGCTTTCTCCAGGACCAAGCAGGAAGTCAGTCCTCACATATGGGTGACGTCGGCGCCGACGGAGCCCTCGCGGAGCAATTTTCCCCAGCTTTCAAAGAAAGCCTTTGGGAATTGCAGCGCGCATGCGCGGTCCTCTTCCCGCCCAAGGGTGCCATCTTAGCCAGTCTTCTTTTTTCCGCGGAGCCCTACAGACGTCCCCGTCTTGTCCCCGCGAAAAAGTCGATATTTCTTCATTATTTTATTCTTTTTCCTTCGGTTCGACGCCGGTCTTTTTCCCGCCCGGACTCGCGACGCCGGTCACGAGTCCTCTTCCTTTTTTTCGGTTTTTCTGACTTTGTCAGCTTTCGTTTTCGATATTTTCCCTGGCAGCCCGGTCCTTTGACCTCGCAGGGGCCCTTTTTCCCCCGATGGCTGCCAGTGGTTTTAAGCGGTGTGGTCGGTGTGACCGAAATATGTCACTGACTGACACACACGACTTTTGCCTCCGCTGCCTGGGCCCGGATCATGAGGAACTGATCTGTGGGCCCTGCGGCAAAATGTCCTCCAAAGCGTTGAGAAGTCGGCGGCATCAGCGTGATAGGATCTTCGCTGACCCCAGCCGTACCCGGACCTCGTCGGAGGCCTCCGCGTCCAAAGGCTCCAGCTCGGACCGTCGCCGGAGTTCCTCCGACCGGGGTTCTCCCTCCGGGGACCATCGTCGGAAGGTGAAACCCGCGAGGGCGGCGTCGGTGGACGCTCCTGGTTCCGCGAGGGCCAGGTCGCATAGCCCCGACAGCCGCCCCGGGTCCTTGGAGAAGGAACACCTCACGAAGCGACCTCGCCTGGAGTCGGAGATGCCTGCTCGGGTAAGTCCTGTAGTCCTTCTGGACTCGCCTCCGCGACAGCCGACATCGGGCCCGATGCCGTCGGGGCCCGAGTCGGGGGCTGCTGGGTCACCTGAGCTCGGACTCAGGTTGACGGCCTTGGAGAGCAGACTGTCTGCCTTCATGGACCAGCAGCGGGCACTGCTCGCTGGCCTTGCTGGCGCCGCTGCCCCGACCGCCGGGACGTCGACGTCCAAGTCGACCCCGGAGACCGAGCCGATCCTCGAGTCGATGCGAACTCGAGTCGATCCTCGGTCGAGGTCACCCTCGGCCTCCCGTTCGGGACCGAGGTCGCCGACGCCGACTCCCTCGGCGTCGGGGCGGCAGGCGCCGCGCCCTGCCCGGGCCGACCCAACCGAGTCCTCGTCGGAGTCGGTCTGGGAGTCTGAAGAGGAAGAGTCGCCTGATTCTTTCCGGACTCGGTGTGTCCCCTCGGACACACCGGAGTCCGAGCCTCGGAAGCAGTCCCCCCCGGAGGATGCCCGGTTCTCGGACTTCGTCAGGGATATGGCCAAGGCTTTGGCCTTCCCTGCGGACCCCGAGGAGGAGCCTCGAGCCGAAGAGCTCGACGCCCTCCAGTATGACTCTCCCGCAAGGGAACACTTTACTGTACCGGTTCCTCCTATGCTGGAACGACTACTCTTCCGCATGTGGGAGAGTCCGGCCTCCTCGCCGGTCCTGAGCAAGCGGGTCGATTCTATCTATCGAGTCCGCAAGAGCCCTGGCTTTCAAAAGGCACAGCTACCACACCATTCCATGGTTGTGGAAACGGCCATGCATCGTCTTAAGAGCCAGAAGATGCACTCCTCGGTGCCTCCTGGCAGGGAGGCCCGTAACCTGGATGGCCTTGGTAAGAAGTGTTTCCAGGGCTCTATGCTCGCATGTCGTGTCCAGACTTACCAGCTATACATGGGCATGTATCTCCGAGATCTGGCTAAAGAGCTAGCCGGATTCTCCGCTGGTTTGTCCGAGGAACCCTTGCGGAGGTTCCTGGCCTTGTCCACTGGCATTCGGGAATGCTCAAAGTTCATGTCCCGAGCAGCCTATGATGGCTTTGAAGCATCGGCTCGAGTGGCCGCAGCCGGCATCGGTGCCCGCCGACAGGCTTGGCTTCAGTCGTCAGACCTTGAGCCCTGGGTGCAGGACAAGTTGGTCGATGTCCCCTGCCGAGGCGAAAACCTCTTTGGCAAGCCCATGGCTGAAAAGGCTGCACAAATTGAGACTGAGACTCTCACCAGGACCAGGCTTTCTAGGAAGACCTCTGCCCCTTCCCAGAAAAAGAAGGGCTCGGGGAAAAAGTCCTTTTACCCGAGGAAGGCGGCTGCCTACAAACAATACCCCCATTATCAGGCCCCTGCAGCTCCCCAACAGGGCCAGCAGGCCAAGGGACGGGGTAACGGGTCCCGTAGGCAGCAAGCCCCCAAGCCTGCACCACCAGCCCCTGCTCAGCAGGGTGGGGGTTTTTGACTCACTGAGCATAGCCTCTCCCCCCCCGCTGGTTCCTCCCAGCACCGGAGGCCGGCTGGTTCACTTCGCCCACAGGTGGTCCAGCATCACCTCAGATGCCTGGGTGCTTCAAGTCGTGCGAGAAGGCTATCTTCTCCACTTCCACCAGGTCCCTCCCTCCTTTTTTCCGGGAGAACCTCCACGACCCCCTCTGCACAGGGAATTACTCCTTCAGGAGTTAGCAGGTCTTCTACAGGAACAGGCGGTGGAAACCGGTGCCCCACCACCTGAAAGGTCAAGGCTTTTACTCCAGGTATTTTCTGATACCAAAGAGAACAGGAGGCCTCAGACCCATCCTGGACCTGCGCAACCTCAACAAGTTCCTCGTGCGAGAGAAGTTCAAGATGCTTACCCTTGGAATCCTTCTGCCCTACCTCCAGCAGGGAGATTGGCTATGCTCCTTGGATCTAAAGGATGCCTATACGCACATCCTCATCCACCCAAGCCACCGACAATACCTAAGGTTTGTGGTGGCAGGAAATCATTACCAGTACCGGGTACTGCCCTTTGGCCTGTCCTCCGCACCGCGAGTCTTCACAAAATGTCTCGCGGTGGTGGCGGCCCGTCTCCGGCTTCACGGCCTCTATGTCTTTCCGTACCTCGACGACTGGCTCATCAGAGCAGCGTCCGCTCTGGAGGTCACCAACGCCACGCGCCGCACGGTGACTCTTCTGCAGCACTTGGGCTTTGTTATAAACTTCGCAAAGTCCACTTTGCTCCCCTCACAGGATCTCGAGTTCATCGGCGCAAGGCTGCACACTCCTCAGGCACGAGCGTACCTACCGCTCGACAGGGCTCAACGGCTCATGGACCTAGCCGACCGTTTTCGCGGCCAGCCCCTGGTCTCCGCCAGGCGCTTCCTGAGACTACTCGGCCATATGGCTTCCACCGTCCATGTGACCCCCAATGCCCGCCTGCATATGCGGCCTGCTCAATGGTGTCTCCGCCAGCAGTGGCGACAAGCCACAGGCGGCCTAGCAGACCTCGTGCGCGTCTCCGAGCCGCTGATCTCGTCTCTCCGGTGGTGGCTTCAGCAGCCGAACCTGATCTGCGGAATGCCTTTCCAGTCGCCTCAGCCGGCCCGGGTGCTGACAACAGATGCATCCCTCCTGGGCTGGGGAGCGCATTGCCAAGGGGCACGCACTCAGGGCCTCTGGACCACGTGGGAGTCTGCTCAGCAGATCAACTTCCTGGAGCTCAGGGCGATCCGCCTGGCTCTCAAGGCCTTCTCCCACCTGACTTCTCACCAGTCCGTCCTTGTCCAGATGGACAATCAAGTTGCCATGTTCTACGTGAACAAACAGGGGGGCACGGGCTCCTTCCTCCTCTGCTGGGAGGCACAGAAGCTCTGCTCTTGGGCCGTCAGTCACGGCATTCTCCTCAAGGCAGTTTATCTCCCAGGCCAAGAGAATTACCTGGCGGACAAACTCAGCAGGATCCTCCAGCCGCACGAGTGGCGTCTGGATCCCTTGGTAGTTCAGAAGCTCTTTCTAAAGTGGGGCCTCCCCACGATGGATCTCTTTGCCAGTCCTCACAACCGGCAACTTCCTCGCTTCTGCTCTCGTCAGCCACACCCCCTTCGGGTTGCGGCGGACGCTTTCCTACTCTCATGGTCGGGGAGCCTTCTGTACGCTTTCCCTCCCATCCCGCTAGTCTCTCGGACTCTTTTCAAGGTTCTCCGAGACAAAGCCCTCATGATCCTGGTGGCCCCTCGCTGGCCCAGACAGCCGTGGTTTCCGCTCCTGCTGCAATTAGCGGTGGAGGATCCATTCCCTCTGGGGTTACAACCAGATCTCCTCACTCAGGATCAGGGGTCTCTGCTACACCCCAACCTCAGATCTCTCAATCTAATGGCCTGGCTGCTGAGAGGGTAGTCCTCGCTCCCCTTCTCCTGCCGGCAGAGGTGGAGGAGGTCGTCCTAGCTTCTCGGCGACCTTCTACCCGCAAATGCTACGCCCTTAAATGGCGTCGCTTTTCCGTTTGGTGTGGCCAACAGTCTCAGGATCCCTTCTCCTGCCCGGTGTCGGTGATCCTGCAGTACTTGCTCTACCTCTCTAATCTGGGACTTAAGTCCAACTCAGTCAAAGTTCACCTCAGTGCTCTTTCCGCACATCATGTGCCGGTGGATGGCAGACCTCTTTCCAGCGACCCTCTTGTAGCGAGGTTTCTCAGAGGTCTCCTTCTACTTAAACCACCTCTGCGCCCACCAGCGCCTGACTGGGACCTGAATGTGGTTTTGCAGCGGATCACCTGTCCGCCTTTTGAACCTATGGCTACCTGTTCTCTCCGTTTTCTTTCTTGGAAAACACTGTTCCTGATAGCCCTCACTTCCGCTAGACGCGTAAGTGAATTGCAGGCCCTC
Organism: Ichthyophis bannanicus; assembly: GCA_033557465.1. Lineage (NCBI taxonomy): Eukaryota > Metazoa > Chordata > Amphibia > Gymnophiona > Ichthyophiidae > Ichthyophis > Ichthyophis bannanicus. The sequence goes on along the minus strand of CM066040.1, from coordinate 168,985,198 downwards.
GTGTCTGATCCCCCTTACACTCGGTTCTACAAAAATAGGGTAGTCCTACGGACTCACCCAAAATTTCTTCCAAAAGTGGTCTCCCCTTTTCATATCAATCAGGAGGTGGTACTTCCAACCTTCTTTCCCAGACCACACTCCAGCCGAGCTGAAACGGTCCTCCATACCCTGGACTGTAGAAGGGCTTTGAACTTCTACCTTGACCGTACGCGGGAGCACCGTAAAGCTGCTCAGCTTTTTGTATCTTTCGACCCCAATAAATTGGGGCTCCCGGTCTCCAAGCGTACTCTGTCCAGCTGGGTTGCGGACTGTATCACTTGGGCTTATGGGGCAGCCGGACTCTCCTTGGAAGGTCGAGTCACGGCTCACTGCGTTCGGGCAAAGGCCACGTCTGTGGCTTACCTCCGCTCTGTTCCGCTGGCAGACATCTGCCGGGCCGCTACTTGGTCTTCGAGCCAGACTTTTGCGGTCCATTACTGTCTCGAGAGGGAGTCCCGCAGGGACAGTGCTTTCGGACAGGCAGTCCTCCGTAATCTCTTTGAGGTCTGAGCAACTCCTACCCTCCATCCCGGATGTGGGCTACCGGTGGGTTATAATTCAGCGAAGATTCTTTCCTTCTGTGCTGCTGAGCTAGAGGGAGCTCATTTTTGTGCTTCGGGTCTCCGGTAGCCTTGAGGTTGGGAGTCCCATAAGTGAGGACTGACTTCCTGCTTGGTCCTGGAGAAAGCGTAGTTACTCACCTGTAACAGGTGTTCTCCAGGAGCAGCAGGAATCAGTCCTCACTACCCTCCCTCCTCCCCTTGGAGTTGCAATCGTCTGCTTTACTTTTTTGCAAATTTTTATGCTGTCTTTTTAGCTATGTCATCTGACTGGCTAAGATGGCACCCTTGGGCGGGAAGAGGACCGCGCATGCGCGCTGCAATTCCCAAAAGCTTTCTTTGAAAGCTGGGGAAAATTGCTCCGCGAGGGCTCCGTCGGCGCCGACGTCACCCATAAGTGAGGACTGATTCCTGCTGCTCCTGGAGAACACCTGTTACAGGTGAGTAACTACGCTTTCCTGGCCCTGAATGGCCCAGAACTCTCCACCATCCCAGGAAGGTTATGTCATTTTGCCCCCAGATGGTGTCAGATAACAGCAGAAAATTGGACTCTGTCTATTGTACGAGAGGGGTACAGGCTTCATTTCCTCAGCATGCCCCCTCCTACAATAGTAAGACAGTTCAATTCTCAGACCTCTCCCAACGACCAGTTAGGTCAAGAAGTCACAATGCTCCTTGCTCAAGGAACAATATAAGAGGTGCCCATTCCCCAATGGGGTACAGGGTTTTACTCCCTCTATTTCGTTATTCCAAAGAAAACAGGAGGACAAAGACCCATTCTAGACCTCAGAGAATTGAACAAATTCCTGTTCAGAGAGAAGTTCAAAATTATTTCTCTAGGAACTCTGCTGCCATACCCTCGGAGTCAGGATTGGCTTTGTTCTCTAGATCTCAAGGATGCGTACACTCATGTTCTCATCCATCCAACTCACCGAAAGTTCCTTCGATTCCTGTTTCAAGGGTAGCACTATCTATATAGTGACCCGGTGAAAAGCGGGATATAAATGCAGTTAAATAAATAAAATAAATAAATAAATAGAGTTCTTCCTTTTGGCCTGGCTTCTGCACCAAGGGTGTTCACAAAATGCATGGCTGTGGTAGCAGCATTTCTCTGCACCCTGGGAATATTTGTCTTCCCTTACTTAGACGACTGGCTCATTCGAGCCCCTTCAGAGCCAGAGGCCAGGGTTGCTCTGTCTCGCACAATGCGCATCCTTCAGTATTTGGAACTTGTCATAAACTTCCCAAAGTCCAACCTTGCTCCTACTCAATCCTTAGAGTTTATAGGAGCTCTTCTGGATACCAGACAAAGACCTTCCTTCCACAGCCCTGCTGCCTTCGCATTGTGCAGTTAGCTTCCCAAGCAGTGCTAAAACCTCACCTCACTGGTCGGGAAATGTTGCAGTTGCTAGGCCACATGGCATCCACCGTGCATGTGGTTCCTTATGTTCGCCTCCATATGAGGGCAGCCAAGTGGACCTTATCCACTCAGTGGACTCAGGTGTCTGGTTGCCTGTCAGACAAAATAGCAAACTCAGATCACCTTGTTTTGTCCCTCCAATGGTGGCAGTCACCCAAAACCTTTCTGGTGGGGTCTCCTTTTCAGCAACCCCCACCCCAAGCCACAAACAACAGATGCTTCACAGGTGGGTTGGGGAGCCCACCTGGACGGCCTCTCTACCCGGGGTACCTGGACTCCACAGGAGGCCTATCTCCATATCAGCCTCCTGGAGCTCAGAGCAATCTTCCTTGCTCTTCGAGTATTTCACACCCAGCTCAGCTACAAGACAGTCCTAGTTCAAACAGACAATCAGGTAGCCATGTTCTGTGTGAACAAGCAGGGTGGAACAGGCTCTCTGTTGCTGTGCAACGAAGCTTTGTGATTATGGGCCCTCGCCAGAGAGCATCAGATTCATCTCCTTGCGTTGTATCTTCCAGGCATTCAAAACTCTTGAGCAGATAGACTCAGTTGAGTTCTGCTTCCACACGAATGGTCTCTCCATGCAGACCAGGTGACCCAAATTTTTCAAATCTCACCCAATTTAGAAAGGAACTCAAGACATACCTTTTCTCCGAACACTTTGAAATCCCTTACCCCCAAGTCCAACCACATACCATCCCAAGACACTCAAACACAAAGCCCTAAAATTACACTCAACTACCCACACACATACACCCACCACTTACACCCATCACAGACACCCCAAAACACTCTCAAGAGAAAAAGGAAATAAATTCCTCCGCACACATATATGACCCTGACTACCGGTAAACAAGGTAGAATACTCTGATTGACACTACGATACAGAAATTTATAATTATATACAAAATGTAAATAGTTACAACAATTAATGCACAGTTATCTGTATAAAGTTAGAAAGTTATAAAGTTACTAAATATTATCTGTATAAAGTTACTAAATATTATCTGTATAAAGTTAAAAAACTATGTTCCATGTAATGTATACATTAGTGTACAAATTTGTTTACTTTGTTCCATGTAAACCGCCCCTGATCTCTGGAAGGGGCGGTATAGAAGAATTAGATAAATAAATAAATAAATTAGATAAATAAACCCCGGACATAGACCTCTTTGCAAGTCCGCTGAATGTCAAACTTCCCCGGTTCTGTTCCAGAATTCCGGCTCGAGGTTGTCAGGCCAGGGTTGCTTTCCTCCTTCATTGGGGTTAGGACTTTCTGTATGCCTTTTCACCCATTCCCCTAATTCCCAAAACCCTGTTCAAGCTTCAGAGAGACAGAGGTGATATGATCCTCATAGCTCCACGTTGGCTATGGCAGGCGTGGTAGCCTCTGCTCCTACTTCTCTCTCAAGCTCCACCTCTGGAGTTAGGATCTGCTCCAGATCTTCTTTCTCAAGAGGATGGGATGCTGTGGCATCCCAATCCCGTCTCTACATCTCAGGGCCTGGTTGCTGAAAGCCTAGAACTTCACGGTCTTGACCTTTCACAGCAGGTAAAGGATATCCTTCATGCTTCCAGGAAACCTGCCACAAGATGCTCTTATGCATTTAAGTGGAAAAGGTTTACCATATGGTGCTTGCAGAGGGGTCTTAACCCTCTTGTGATACCTCTGGAATCATTACTGGAGTATCTTCTTCATTTATCAAATGCAGGGCTTAAGACCAATTCAGTGAGAGTCCATTTGAGTGCTATTGCAGCTTCTTTCAAGCCTCTAAATGGACAACCTATTTCCTCTCATCCTCTCATAGTGAGATTTATGAGAGGCCTTCTTTTAACGAAGCCTCCCATTAAGCCACCACCTGTGGCATGGGACTTGAATCTGGTACTTGGGCAGCTCATGAAACCGCTCTTTGAACCATTAGCCACTACTTCTTTGAAATTCTTTTCCTGGAAGGTTATCTTTCTCATTGCAATCACATCAGCATGTCGCATCAGTGAACTGCAAGCATTGGTGGCTAATCCTCCTTATACAAGGTTCCATCATGATAAGGTAGTCCTTAGGACTCATCCACACTTTATGCCAAAGGTGGTTTCGCCCTTTCATCTAAACCAAGCGGTTTACCTTCCTGTATTCTTTCCAAGACCTCACGCCTCAAATGCAGAAAGAAACCTTCATACTTTAGACTGTAAGAGAGCTTTGTCCTTTTACTTGCAAGGGACACAGCAACATAGAAAATCCTCTCAACTCTGTTGCTTTTGATCCTAGTCATTTGGGACTTCCAGTCTCCAAAAGGACACTGTCCACCTGGATTGCATAGTGTATATCTTTTGCCTATCAGAGTAAGAACCTTCCTCTTGAAGGCCATGTCACAGCTCACAATGTGAGAGTCATGGCGGCCTCAATGGCTCATCTTCACTCTGTGTCTATCAGCGACATCTGTCGAGCAGCTACTTGGGCTTCGGTACATACCTTCACAGCCCATTACTGCTTAAACAAGGACTCCCGCCGGGATGCCTTGGTTGGTCAGGCTGTTCTTCAACACCTGTTCCAGACTTAATCAACTCCTACCCACCATCCCTGGTAGGATGCCAGAGATCCATGGGGGGAAGTGGAGCCCTTTCACAAGGGCACACAACTTTCTGGGGCCATCTCCCTGGCATCTGCAGCTAGGGAGTCCCCATATACGAAGACTACATTCCTGCTTGTTCCTGGAGATAGCATAGTTACTCACCTGTAACAGGTGATCTCCGGGAACAGCAGGAATTTAGTCTTCACAACCCACCCACCTCCCCTAGGAGTTGTATCTTTCCATCTCTCTCTCTCTCTCTTTCCCTCTTTCTTTTGTCTCAGCTTTAAACTCAACTGGAGAGGGACAGTTGGGAAAGGCGGGAAGGCAGCACGCAGGCTCTGTGGAATGCTCCCAAAAGCTTTCCTATTGGACGCTGGGGAGCGTTCCCGCGCATGCTCCGTCGGTACCGATGTTACCCATATGTGAAGACTAAATTCCTGCTGTTCCTGGAGATCATCTCTTACAGGTGAGTAACTATGCTTTCTCTGCACACTCACCCTTCCATATCTAAAACAAACACTATAATGAAAATATTATGGTGCTACCTCATCACCACAACCCTAGCTCCAAGCTCCTATACCTTACAGACACTCCAAACACCCATAATTATGCACCCCTTCCAGTTTGCTCAGCCCCTCTTTTGCTAGAATCTGTCTAATACCCATCAGAAACAACCAGTCATACAGTGCCCATTCCCAGAAAATCAGGCAACACCATAGATTAGTCCATATCCCAATTACCCCCTCCAGCACTTCACAGAATACCACCTCCTGCCTTCAGGGCATCATGATAAATGCACGTTCCATACGCAACAAACTACCAGTAATCTGAGACCTGATTGATGAGTCCCACAACTTCCTGTGTATCACAGAAACCTGGCTCACAGACAAAGACTCTGTCATAATAAACCAGTTACACAAAGATGGATACACAATATTTAACTGCCCGAGAGACACTAAGAGAGGAGGTGGAGTCATTATCATGGCCAAAACCAGCTTCAACATGACTACAGGCATTTGCACAAACACTGATAATGTAGACTTGATTAAAATTGAAAACAGATACACTGCAATCTGTCTCCTTTATCGTCGTCCTAACAACAATCAGCTAAATGGGAGGGGTGCTCTAGTGGTTAGGACAAGGTACTTCAGGCCGGAGGGCCAGGGGTTCAAGTCCCACCTGGGGACAGCAATCTCAGGCCGGAGGGACTGAGATTTCTAGGCCTATAGGCACTCCTTGTGGTCTTGGGCAAGCCACTTAACCCTCCATTGCCCATGTTCCCTGTAAGTATTAGCGTATGTGTGTCATATCCCCTCGTGTTAAATGTATCCCCCAATTGACCACTTTGACCCGGTGAAAAGAGGGATATAAATACAGCTAAATAATTAAAATAAATCTGACCACCATACTTGAATCAGCCTGTGCCTCCCTAATTAAAAAAAACACACATCATACTGGGAGATTTCAATCTAGCATCTCTCCCACCACAACAATCTGCAGACTTCCTGGACTTTATGAGTGATCTAGATTTAATTCAGATAATTTATTTATTTATTTTATTTAACAGTATTTCTAAACCGCCTTATCATAATAATCAAGGTGGTATCACAGCAAACAATCTGGTAGTGTGTTATACATGCAGTGAGGGTGGAGATTTCGTTGGGTGTGTGTTGTGTTTTGTGCTAGATTGGTTTGAGCTATGTACAATGTGGGCTATATACAGTGGTGCTAAAAACATTTTATATACATATAGTGTTAGGCGGTATCGTGTGCTGCTATACAGTTACTTAGTTTATGTGATGTGTCCATAGTGTTCTATGAACAGCATGGTTTTCAGCTGTTTTCTGAAGTCCTTGAGGTCTGTAGTTGCCCTCAAATCGTCCGGTAGTTTGTTCCATATTGTTGGGGCAGCCATGGAGAGTGCTCTGTCTGTTGTGTCCTTGCGTGTGTGTTTGTATTCGCTTGGGGTGCTGACTCGGTTGTGTGTTTGTTTTCTTCTAGGACGTGTGCTGGTGTCTGGTTGTATGAGGGTGTGCAGGCTGTTGGCTGATGTTTGCTGTTTTATCTTAAATATGTTTATAACAGTTTTGTATCTGATGCGTGCATCGATTGGAAGCCAGTGTAAGTCCTTTAAGGTGGGTGTGATGTGCTCCTGTCTTGTAGTTCCGGATATGATTCGTGCTGCGGTGTTTTGTGCCAGTTGGAGTGGTTTGATGGCTTGTTTCGGTAGTCCAAGGTATATCGGATTGCAGAAGTCCAGTAGAGGGGTTATCAGTGCTTGACAGACGGTACGGAAGTGTTCTGGGGCGAGGAGTGGTTTCAGTCTCCTGATGATTCGCATCTTGTAGTAGGCTTTTTGTATTGTTTTGTCTATGTGTGGCTTGAGATTGAGTTTATTGTCCAGCGTAACCCCGAGGTATCTTACTTCTGACTTTATTGGTATAGTAATGTTTTGTATCTTTATATTTGGTGGGTGTATGAAGCTTTGGTTCCGAGTGATGATTAGAGCTTCAGTCTTGTTGTAGTTTATGGCGAGGTTGTTGTTTTGACACCAACTGGTCATTTGTGTAAGGCAGTCTGTTATCTTAGAGAAGTCCGGGTTGTCGATTGATATCGGGGTGTATATCATGATGTCGTCCGAATAGATCGTGTATTGAATGTTGCTCTCTTTCATGATGTTGCATATTGGTTGGATGTAGATGTTAAATAGGAGTGCTGAGAGCGCAGAACCTTGAGGTACTCCTTGACGGACTTTGATGGGTCGGGAGGTGATGTTTCCTACCTTGACCTGAAGCTGTCTTTCGGTTAGGTATGAGTGGAACCATTTCAGTGTGATACCGTGTATACCAGTGTTTTGTAGTCTTTCGAGGAGCGTGTTGTGGTCCACTGTGTCGAAGGCTGAGGAGATGTCGATGAATATCATTATTATTCCATTCCTGGTGTTGTCAATTATTCTTAGGATGAACCATCCCACACATATTATAGGAAACACCCTCAACCTAATATTTTACCTACATCACTTACCACCCACCCCTGCTTCACATATCCCACTGTCAACCCAGTACCATGGTCAGATCATTTCATAATACGAATGTCTGCCATTATGCCCCTAACAACAGAGACAGAAAACCTAATACCCCTCCCTACCCAATATTCAGACACTTTGACAAAGACACATTTCTCTCTGAGATAGCTCCCCCTCTCCTCACCCGACCCCAAGACCTTAACGAGGCAATAGAGAACTGGATCACAACTATAAATAAAGCAGCTAAAACCACCTCCCTGCCCAAAAGATCACACAAAAAACAAACTGAGAAATGGTACACCAAAGATCTCTATAACCTCAAAAAGACACTACGCAAGTTAGAAAAAAAGTGGATATCCCGCAAAACATTCGAAAATAATGAACTCTACCTCACAACATTAAACTCCTACACGGATGCAATCCTTGAAGCAAAGAAAGCTCACCACATTATTATACTCAATAAGGCTATCAATCGCCCCAGAGAACGTTTTGATATCGTTAAATCCCTAACCAAAACACACACAAACATAACAATCACCACGGACATTAGCTCACAATCCATAGCAGACCACCTGGCACATAAGCTAAAGAAAAAATACACTCCTAATACATGCCCTAGTAATGACCCCATGATAACACCTAACACCCTGCACAACGTCTACCCGATTGGGGAAAAATAGCTCCTTGAAACCATCACCAAAATCAACACCACCACCTCTTACTTAGAGCCCTGTCCAGTATCCTGGATTAAGGTAGTAAAAGTTGAGCTAGCTCCGGTGATACTGAACATAGTAAATCAATCCCTCCTCCAGGGTATACTACCAGACACCCTAAAACTATCCATCATCCGCCCCATACTAAAAAAAACCCAAAACACTCATCAAAAATGTTCCTCCTTCATACAGGCCGATAGCCAGTATCCCGTTCGTAGCAAAGATTATTGAGAAAGTAATCCAACTCCAACTCCAGGACTACATAGACACCCATGCACCTCTAGATCCTCAACAGTATGGTTTCCGCCCCTATAACGGAGTGGAAACCCTCCTCATAGTATTATTTGACACCCTCATTTGTGGTCTAGACAACCCCAACTAAGCTTACATCATGGTGTTCCTAGACATCTCATCAGCATTTGACACTATCGACCATGCTGTACTGCTGTCAAGATTGGCTCACATAGGCATTGCAGGAATGGCGCTAAAATGGTTCCAATCCTATATCTCCAATCGCTCCCAATATGTAAGACTTAACCAGGATACTTCCACCACCTTCCCCCAAGAACAAGGAATACCCCAGGGTTCAGCCCTATCTGCTCTCTTATTTAATTTATACCTGCAACCAATATACGATATATTCACCAAATACAAAGTCAATTTCCACATATATGCAGATGATATAATGATCTATTCCCTGGTTGATATAAAAATTCCGCAATTTACCAATATTAAGGACTGCATGTATGAAGTTAAATCCTGGCTCAGCAAAAACAACCTACAAATCAACCTTTAAAAAACAGAAATATTAATTGCCACAAGAAACCAAAAGTACACCCCCCCCCCCACCTCATTCAAATTACACAACTTAATCTTGCCTGTCAAACAAGAAGTCAAATATTTAGGGGCCATTATAGAGAGGGCCTTAAGCATGGTATCTCATATCAAAATCACTGCCAGAACAATACTCTATAAACTAAAAACTATTCAACACCTGAGACCAATCCTAGACCCACACAACTTTCGCACAATAGTTAAAGCGCTAGTGAACCCCCATCTGAACTATTGTAATAGTATTTTACAAGGTCTATCAAAGAAGTCCATTCCCACCCTCCAGCTTATTTATTTTTATTTATTTTATTTATTTAACAGTATTTCTATACCGCCTTACCTTACAATCAAGGCGGTTTTCATGCAGTGAGGGTTATATCGTGGTTTGAGTGTAAGATGTGTTGTGTGTTTGATTAGGTTGAGCTATGTACATTGTGCACTATGATACATCGTGTGCTATAATACATTCTTCTATACAGCTTGTCCAAAACGTATCTGCCAGGATAATAACCAAGCCCAGCCTATCTGAACACATCACCTCCATATTATATAACCTTCACTGGCTCCCGATAACTTCCAGACTACAATGCAAGCAAATCCTCACTGCTTTTAAACTGTATAATGATATCTCCCCCTTTTACCTCTCCACTATAATAAAATCTCAAACTGACACCAGACACAAGTGAAAGCACGCTCAAAACCTTCCAACCCTTATACACAAAACTAAACAGCACACAAGTAATAGGGCATTCAGATACACAACCCCTATACTTTGGAATGCCCTTTCTGACCAAATCAGAGCTACCAAAGATCTCCTAACTTTCCACACGGAATTGAAAACACACCTTTTCTCACAATATTATAATGCTCACCTAATAAACAATACCTCCAATAACTCCACCTCCCCTTCTACCCCAACAGTCTTAACACCTTCCATTTCCCTTCCTTATTTCAGTGTATATAGCTAAGAAAATCCAGCCATCACTATGCCTCTGTAATTAGTGTGCACTGGTGTGTATGTAGTTATTGTTCTAAGTTCCTTGTTTAAATTGTATTGGTTAAATATGTTCCATGTACCACTGTGTTGTAGTTCCATGTAAACCGCCCCTGATCGCTGGAAGAAGCGGTATAAAAAGAGCCCCGTTCAAATAAATAAATAAAAAGTAGAAAGACTAGGGAACATGCAATGAAGCTACAACGTAACCCATTGAAGGCTAATAAGAGAAAATATTTTTCACTCAATGGGTAATCAACCTCTGGAATTCGATTCTGGAGGATGTGGTAAAAGCTGCTAGTGTGACTGGGTTTAAAAAAGGTTTGGACAAGTTCCTGGAGGAAAGGTCCATAAACCATTATTAAAGAGGACCTGGGAAATCCACTGCTTGCCCTGGGACAAGCATTGTGGAACCTGTGTGCCTTTTGAGAACTTGCCAGGTACTTGTGACCTAGATTGGCCACTGTTAGAAACAAGGATACTGGGCTTGATGGACTTTGGTCTGATCCAGTTTAGCATTTCTTATGTTCTTATGACCCTTTTAACGATCCTAACTGAAAAAAATGTGGGGTTTTTTGGCATTTTTGGGCCACAAAGCCTGCTCGCTCCCTATTTAAAAAACAAAAGCAATAGACCATGGTAAGCCCCAAAGCGCTCTCCCTTCCCTGAGACAATCCCTGTTGACTCAAGTAGTACCCAAAGCCCCACTTCCCCCATCCTCAAGTTGGGAGGCAGGAATGATGCCCACTCTCTTCTGCCTCTGGTATCATTGTCTTAGAAAATGACAGAACATTACCCTTAGCAAAACGTCAGAATATATACTGCTAGGCATCAGATGCCAACATTTTGCACGATGGTGGGGCTGGAGATAGGAGTGATTGATTATCACTCCTACTTTCTGAGCTGGGGTGAGTTGAGCTACCATGGATTGTCTCTGGAAAGTAGGGGCCTTTGGGAAAAGACTTGGGCTGTCATAGGTTTTTTTTTCTTTCTTTTTCAGAGAGGGCTAGATTTGGAACCCACAGGGTCCATCTGTGACTTTTTGTTTTGGCCAGAGTAGTTAAAGGGTTGATATAGTGTATTTGGACTTTCAGAAAGCCTTTGACAAAGTCCCTCATCAGAGACTTGGCAAAACTAAAGAGTCATGGGATAGGAGGCAGTGTACTATTGTGGATCAGGAACTGGTTAAAAGATAGAAAGCAGAGGGTAGGGCTAAATGGCCAGTTTTCCCAATGGAGAAAGGTGAATAGTGGTGTACTCCAGGGATCTGTGTTGGGTCTGCTGCTTTTTGACATTCATAAATGACCTGGAAAAAGGAATAACGAGTGAGGTTATCAAATTTGCAGATGACACAAAACTAAAGTTGTTAAAACCCATGAGGATTGTGGAAATTTGCAAGAGGATCTTGATAAATTGGAAGACTGGGCATCAAAATGGCAGATGAAATTTAATGTGGACAAGTGCAAAGTTATGCACCTAGGGAAGAACAACCCAAAATATGGTTACACAATGCAAGGTTCCACATTAGGAACTACCACCCAGGAAAAAGATTTAGGCGTCATTGTGGATAACATGTTAAAACCCTCTGCCCAGTGTGCAGCGGCGGCCAAGAGAGCAAATAGAATGCTAGGTATCATAAGGAAAGGAATGAAAAATAAAACAAAGGATATTAAAATGCCTCTGTATCGTTCCATGGTGCGACCGCATCTTGAATATTGTGTGCAGTTCTGGTCGCCGTATCTTAAAAAGGATATAGTGTTATTAGAAAAGGTTCAGAGAAGAGCCACCAAAATGGTAAAGGGGATGGAAGGATACCCTTATGAAGAAAGGCTAAAAAAGTTAGGGCTCTTCAACGTGGACAGCTGAGGGAGATATGATAGAAGTCTATAAATGAATGAACGGAGTGGAACGGGTAAACGTAGATCGATTGTTTACATTATCAGAATATAGGAAGACTAGGGGACATGCATTGAAGCTACAGGGTAAACTAAGACAAATAAGAGAAAATATTTTTTCACTCAATGTGTAATCAAACTCTGGAATTTGTTACCGGAGGATGTAGTAAAAGCTGTTTGTGTAGCTGGGTTTACAGAAGGTTTGGACCAGTTCCTGGAGGAAAGGTCCGTAAACCATTATTAAAAAGGGACCCAGGATATCACTGCTTGACCCAATACAAGCATTGTGGAACCTATGTCTTTTGGGGAAACTGCTAGGTACGTATGACCTAGATTGGGCACTGTTGGAAACAGGATACTGGGCTCGATGGACCTTGGTCTGACACAGTATGGCATATCTTATGTTCTTATATCTGAGTTGAAGAGTTCCACTTCACCTCAGATTAACCTTTTTTTTTTTTTTGGAAAAAATTTGTTTATTTAGTAACTCAGCAACATACAGTCATCTTGCACCAGCTGAACACTGGTCGCATATTGCTCACATTAGTACATAATAGGTGCATGTAAGCTTCCATTGCCCTTCAGGTCCCAATCAGTTCTTAACAACTAAAAACAACAGCAACAATTCAAACCTCAACACATCTCTTCTGAATTACATATATACTTGTTCTCTAGTCTCCCCTCTCTGTGGGAAATGTGCTTGCAAAAGAGTCCAGAGCCACTTATATCATGACCATTGAGGCATGTTGATGCTTCTGTTTACATACAATTTGGCCTGTGCCAGCTTGTGCATGCCATTCACCCATTGGAGAACGTCAGCGGATTATCTCCCACCCAATTTTGTAAGATCACCTGTTTAACGCCCCCTGAACCCCACTGAATGAATTTGCTCTCGGCCTTGTGGACCTTTTGGTACTATAATGGGCTTTCATCCCCCAACATCAATAACCCATAGGACCAAATCTATGTGCTGTTATGTAATGTCTCCCAGCCCAGCCAATACTCTTCCCCATAGGTTCGCTAATTTGGGGCATTTGAGGAATGCATGGTGAAATGTTTCTGCCTGGACTTGGCACTTCTCACATTGATCCGACTACCACATGCCTTTCTCTGCTCCTTTTGCCCAAGTGAAGTAGCAATAATGCAAGATTTGATATTGCGTTTCCCTAAGCTGAGCATTACATGTCACTTTTGTTATGTCCTGGAAAGACTTTTCAAGGTGTTCTACATGCACAGTATCTGTAATATCTGCAGTCCATGCTGCTGTAAGAGGCTCCAGATAATTTGCATCAAGCATGTCCTGTAATAGTTTCTGGTCATTGATGTGCTGAAAGGGGAGAATAAGTTGCAAGTTTCAACATATACCCCGCGATACTGAGACCACCTTGTTGCCATAGATAATGCCTCACTGTTGATGAGAATGACAGTTTTTGTTTCTAGACATTTTACTTTCAGTTTATAATACAGAGATGGTTCGTTGTTAGTTCTGTAATAGTTTCTGCCAAGTGGACAACGTATTCCACCGTGGGGTCAGTTGCGGAAATCCTCTTCTGCTAGAGTGTCTGTCATTCCCTCTGGGGACTAATTTTCCATTTGCCTCCAATAGTGTTGGATCTGAAAGTATTGATATTGGTGTGAGGCTGGCAGACCAAGCATCTCCCTCAATCATACGAAGATTGGGAACGATCCCTCTCTCCATTTTAGTAAGCATGTCATGTTCAGGGGGGGGCCTGCGCTTCCCCAAGTCCTATATGAACCATTGCCCACTCCCGGCTGAAAGACGGGGTTGTCCCGATTTTGTATAAAGAGAGTCACCTTCCAGCTAGGTTGGCCCCGTGCCGCCCACCACTGCCACACCCAGCGAAAAAAGTAAATGAAAATTCAGTAGTCCTTAACTTGCAAAAGTGGTCTGGAGTGGTGGATTGCGTTTATAAAACGCTATGGTTGACACCAATGGTCCAGTAAACCCTGGGGGGGCCATAACAGCTGGTGCCACTGATGGCCTCTTTGATCCATCGCATCAGGGCAACTACATTATATACCCTTAAATCTCGGAGTTCTGCTCCGCCTTGTGTCACTGGCAGAATCAGCTTGGCTTATCCAATGCGGGCATGCCAGCCTCACCATAGAAAAGAATGGAGTGCGCTTTTCAGCTGCTCCACCTCCCTCTGCTTTATCCACAATGGCAGCATTTGGAACTGATACAGGATTTTCGTGAAAATGACCATTTTTACTAGTGCCACTCAGCCAAACGGCGACAGAGGGAGGTCCCGCCATTTTTCACACAAATGTTTCAGGTGCTGTATTTTATCTTATATGTTCTTCTGATAAAGTTTGCGGGGGTTCCAATGCATGTAAATACCCAGGTATTTAAGGGGGTTCGTCGACCACTGGAAAACCGACAATCCTGTCATCCCCCACCAGCTCTTTGCCCCAGCATCCATGCTGCTGACTTGTCTTCATTTATCCAGAGACCAGAAAAGTGCCCAAAGCAGTGCAGAAGGTCTATCAGTCATTCCAGGTCCTCTGTGGAGTAGGAGGTGCTAACAAGCATATCCTCTAGGAAAAGACTGATTTTACATACCTAGGTTCCCACTCGGACCACTGGTATTTCTTCCAGCTCTCGCAGATTTTTACTGTGAAAGGTTCTAGCATTAGTATAAACAATAATGGAGATAAGGGGCATCCTTGTCAGGTGCCCCTGTACTGCTCGAACTCCACTGATAGGCCACTATTAGAGTGATGGTAGTAGGCCCTTACCCATTGAACAAAGTGGTTTCCCAAACTGTATCTTGGCAGTACACAGAATAAGTATTCCCATGCTACCCTGTCAAATGCCTTTTTGGCGTCTAGACTCACCATCGCCACTGCCTGACCCCTCAGGTCGGCATTATCTACACAATGTTAGTATGCGGACCATGTGTCTTACCGTACTGTGGCCCTTCACAAACCCCACCTGGTCTTTTTGGACCATGTGTGGGACCACCCCCCTTAGCCGTTGGGCCAGTGCCCTTGCCGAGATCTTAAGGTCTTGGTTTAGCAGTGAAATGGGCCAGTATGCCTCTGCTCATTCCGGGTCCTTACCTAGTTTAGGAAGCTGAATCACCACTGCTCGATTAGCTCTTCCACTCAAATTCGCCTCTCTCACAAGCTGACTCCACCATGTCATGTAGTGCTGGGACCACTGCTGCCCCCAGAATCTGGTAAAACTCCTGCTCTAAGCCATCCTGTCCGGGGGGCCTTTGCTGGTTGGAAGTGCTTGATACTGGCTAATATTTCTCCAGTTGTCAGTGAGCTATTTAGGTAGTTGTGTTCATCTGCGCCCAACTGTGGTAGGGCTAAGGATCTAAAGAAGCGCTCCCTTGTTCAATCATCTGGAGGCTCTGCCTGATAAAGGGATTGGAAGAATTCCACAAATTTCTGGGTGATCACCTTTGACTTAGGGTAATGGTGTCATTCATATTTCATAGCTTCGTCACCATGTGCCTAATTCTAGTGGGGTGAACAAGATTAGCTAGCAACTTTTATTGCCCCATTGGTGAAGTTTATATTTGTAAAGGAGGATGCTCTGCAGGGCCCACTTCTGCAATATAGCGTTCATCTTATGTTGTTCTTGGAGCTGGTGCTGGTGGGCCACTTGCCATGTGGCTACATACTGGGCATGGCATTGCCGAAGCATCTTGAGCTCCCATAGTAGTTGCTATCCTTGCATTTTCCTCATGTGGCAGATATAACTTATAATGCGCCTTGGAGCACCACCTTTGCTGCCACCAAGTACATTATCAGTCTGCCCTCCTGGTTGCTGTTTTCTGCTTCATATTCTTGCCAGCATTGTCAAAGTAAGTGGCAGAACTCGGGGTTCTGGCTCCAGACGGGATTCAGCCTCCAGATCCAGTCTCCCCTCTCCGCCGTGCATTGCAAAGTAAGCTGTGCTGCTGCATAATCTGAAACTAGTTGTGGGTGAATGACACTGCACTGCAGTGTCCCAGAGAGGCGCTCTGATAGGAGCACATAATCATTGCGGGCTTGTGATTTATGGGGACCTGAATAGTGGGTGAACTCAACATCCTGATGATGTGGCATACACCACCCGTATGAGTTCCAGCTCCCTGCAGAATAAATTAATGCCTTGAGTCTCATGTCCTCTTGTTACTACCCAGGGGTTGGCTATCCACCGTAGGATCTGCTACCATGTTGAAATTGCCTCCCATTGTTAGAGTATTCTGATTGGTCCACTAGCCTTGCCACTTGGTCCATGAAGAAAGTGTGTTGATATGTGTTTGGTACATAAATGCTACCTTCATGCCTTGTAGTATGCTCCAGACTAGGATGTATCTACTCTCCGGATCTTTAAACAGCTTATGGGCAGCAAAGGTCACCCTTTTTCTCATGAGCACCACTATCCTCCTTTGTTTTGCTGTGTATGCCGTCCAATGCGCCTCCTGTACCCAGCCTCTTTTCAGCTTGACATGTTCCCGTTCTGTTAGGTGGGCTTCTTGCATTAAAGCAATATTGGCACCCAACTTGCGTAAATATGTGAGGGTCTTTTCTAATTTTACTGGTGAGTTAAAGCCACTGACGTTCAATGTCACCACCTTCACATCAGCCAGTATCGAGCATGATAAATGTGTAATCCCATTGAGAAATTTGTCTACAGTCTCCACTGAGGCCTCCCAGCTGAGCCCCAAGGACACACTGCCACTGTATGATCACTGTTATTGCACATTTTTCCCACTTTCGGATACCTTCCCTTCCCTCCCCTCCCCCCTCCCTCTCTGATTCTGGCCCCCTACCCTACCCCCCTTCTTGGATGTTTCAGCCGCTCGTTTCCATCCCCCACCCTTGTAATTCATCCCCCTTCTCCCATGTAATCATCCACATGCTCCAAACTATCACTAGTCATCCCAGAGTCATTCCTCCCCGCTTCTCTCCTTGCCCTGCTCCCTCCCTCTTTTTGCCATTCCTGAAGGCTCCCAACTTTTGTACACTACCCTCGTATGTGAATATGTGCCCGCCGGTCCCAACTCCCCTAGCCCAACATCAGATTTGCATTAAATACTTTTTAACAGATAGATCATAAACCAAAGAAGAAGGAAATGCTGCTAGTAAGATGTCCAGGCTCTGCTGCCACTAAGATGTCCAGGCTCTGCTGCCACCTGAAAGCCGCTACGGCGACTGCCTTCGGACAGGTGACCTCTGGCACCCACCCCGGTGTTCCTCTGTGGAGCATCATCACTCTTAGCTTTATAGCTGTCCTGGGGTAGGTGTTTTGCCGCCAGGCTGAGGCCAGACGAGTTCATGGTCTTAGTCAATTGAATTTTTGCTGCCTGGTGGTACTCACAAAGTTCTTTCACTGCTCTTGAGTGCTCAGGTCGCCACTGCTGTCCCCTCCCCCTCCCAGTCAAGTATTGCCTTCCAGAAAGTGCTGTCCTTCAGTGCTTTCAGTGTAGACCGTTGCTTCTTCATTGTGCACCCGCAGCCGATATGGGAAGAGTAGGGTGAACCTAAAGCTGTGCTTGTGCAAGGCACTGCAAATCAAGGTAAATTCCTTAAATTTTGTTGCCACCTGTGCTGAGTAATCATTGAAAGGCATAATCTGGTGGTTCTCATATTCCAGTGTTTTCAGCTGCCGGTATACTTTCATGATGCGATCTTTCTCCACCCACACTAGAAAGCAGGCAATTGCGGTTCGGGGTCTAGCTCCTTTGTCTGTCCAGGGCCTGTCCAGGGCCTCACATCACCATGCTGCCCATTCACCCTGCAGGCCCAGAGTGTTGGGGGGAGCCAGTGCTCATAAAACTCATGAGTTTAGTGTCCATTATTGTTTCCTGGAGTCCCACCACCCAGGAGTTGTTGCGGCGTGAACGATTTTCTTGGTCCTCAGTCTGGTTGAGGAGCTGCTGGTTGTTAAAGGCAAGCTGCGTTACTTGTGCTGCCAAATGGTCCACTGTTATTTCCTGCTTGGCTACATTTTGCTCTTCCTCGGTGAACTGACTCATTTGTGCCTCAAATTGTTCTTTTATGCCATCTCTGCTGCCAGGTCACCATCCCCTGAGAGTTCTACCCTCAGCATGTTGGAAGCCATTTTATGCATCGGGTTAGCTTTCTTGGTTGAGCAGGCTCTGACCGGGCGGTGTGGAATACTCCGCCAGTTGCAATCCTCCTGAACTGCTTTTCTGCCCCCAGTATTAAGCTGTTTCTTATGCCGACTTCTGCTTTGCAGTCTTTTGCTGGTTTTATTTGCAGGTTTTGGAGTCCTAACTCGGGAGCTCTATTGCTTCACGTTTTTCTCTCCTATCATCACGTGATGACCCCCCACCACAGATGAACCTTCAATTCTTCCCCTGGAAGCTTTACTACACCTCCAGAGTTGTAGTAAACATTCAACACTGAGGGGTTAAAACTGTGATAAAAGTCCAAGCTTATTACTTTCAACAATTGCATAGCATTAGTAAGCTGATTTTTAGCTCCAGCATTAAAAATTGAGTTAATTTTTATGCTTGGATTTTAATGCTGTCTTATTACATCATCCTCTTGTAGCATACAATACTTAAAAGTGATTTAGAGATTTGTTTCAGCGACCTTGAGCTCAGGGTATTTTGTTTTTTGCTTAACATTGGAAACACATTCAAATGACATGGGGTTTTCTCTCCAAAGTTATGCAGTTTAAAAAGATGTAGATAAATAGACTAATGCTTTCTTCTGACTGATTTATATAATCCCATTTATTCCCACATTCTTGTGGTGAGATATTTTGGAACAGGGGTTTTTGAACTCTGATCATGAAGGGTCACAAACAAGCACCGGTTCTCAAGTTAATCCACACTTAATATTTCTTAATCTATTTTTGCACCAGTCTTATACAAATATAGCTATTTTGCATGTTTGGTTACTTTGTAAACTAGGCTTGTTTGCAGCCCAGTGTTGGAAACACCTGTATTTGAAGGTTGTGATATTATCTCTAAAGAAAATCCAAAAATAATTTTATACAAATGACTTCTGGTTAGAAGGATTGGGTTTCTTTAGGGATTGGGTATCTTAGCAATGTTTTCACATAGGATTTTTTTAAAGTTTTTCCCCAGGTTTGCGTACACTATATGTTTTTTCAAACATATATTTCTAGAAGTACTTGAAACTTTGAAATAGTTTGTCAAGGAGCAGGGCCAGCCCAAGGGTTTCTGCTGCCCCAGGCAGAAATCCTGGCCCCACCTCGCCCCCCGCTGCTGCTGATTTTGAGGTGGGGGGGGGGGGGTGGCAGTGGCAGGCCTGCAGCTTCTGACCCCTCCCCAACAGTAAGTTGTGTCAGAGAGGGATCAGAAGCGGCAGGTCATGTGTGCCGAAGCACATGGCCTTCCGCAGGCAACAAAGCGGCAGCACAAAGCTGCCTTCCCGGGTTGGCCACCTAGCTTGCCTAGTGAATGGGCCAGTCCTGTCAAGGAGGGGTTGTTTCAGAGTGAGCACATTGAGAAAACAGTAATAGACAAATGGCTGATACTGGATAACACTATTAAGAGGTAACGTGACTTGTACTTAGATCAATTTTTAATTACATAGATGGAATGTAATTATTCAGAAGCTCACATATTTTGCTAAGTGGTATAAAAGGTGATGCAGACAGGTTGGGACTGGCTTGGGAAGATATCGCTAAAATTAGTAGCAGATTGGTTAGCTTCAGCAAGAGAGACGGATAAAAAAGTAATAGTATATAATAGTGGTCTTCACTAATTACTAAGCTGAGGCCATGTTGGATCCAAAGGGTTAAAAGAAAACTGAAAAAATATTTTCCCATGCAGGGCCACGACGTTGATAACCAACATGTTCCAAAAATATCAATCCCATTCAATCTGTTTGTGTCTCAATTGCTCCCCATACATTATTCCACCTGTGGGTGTCTCTCTCTCTCTCTCTCTGCTCCTCTGCCCTGTAGCTATCTACCACCAGCCTTTCTCATCTCCTACCTCGGTCCATCATTTTTCTTCTGTAATAAAAACATAGCAAAGGAGGCTGGTAGATTGAATCTAGAGCAGGGTTCTGCAACAGTTCAAAACAGAAGAGCCATTCACTATCTTTTTCCATTCACTGTCTTTCCCCCCCACCCCTACCACGCCCTGCACAGACATGTTTTCTCTCTCCCTCTCTCATCCCAGCAGTGTTACTCATTTCAACTGCTCAGCCGAAGGTGTGTGTTCTAGCCTTGGTAATATTCAGAATCGATTACTGTGGTCTCCCAGTTAATGCTTTGAAAGAGCCTTAGTTAATCCAATCTATAGCTGTATGAATACAATCGAGGTGTGAAGATTGGTGAAAGACTCATCAACGACCTTCGCTACTGGCTGAAAATGAAGATAATCTTAAACATTTGCTTCTCAAGATCAAGGAGGATAGTCTTATAATAGACCTGCACCTTAATGTAAAGAAGATATTTATTTATGTATTTATTTATTTATTTAATTAATTTTATTAACATTTCTATACCGTGATTTCGATTTTCCCAGTTGTCAGGATCTTCAAGGTCATCATTGATTGAGAAGACATTGAAATAGTAGATAACTTTAACCTGCTTGGATCAATAAAGAAATGACAAGTAGTCAATAAATCTGACAATGTATTGCTCTTGGCAGAATGGCTATGAAGGACCTAGACAAGATTCTCAAGAGCAGAGATGTCTCTCTCTGTACAGAGATTTGACTTGTCCAAGCATGATATTTTCAATAACGTCATATTGATATGAAAGTTGGACAGTGAAAAAGAGAGGAAGAAAATTGATGCCTTTGAATTATGCTGCTGGCAAAGAAAACGGAGTTACTTACCTGTAACAGGAGTTCTCCGTGGACAGCAGGATAAGTCAGCCACACATGGTGACGTCATCCGACGGCGCCGTGACGGAGTGCTCTCTAGAGCTCAGAGTTCTGAGCATGTGCGAGTGGCCCCACCTCCCCGGCCTGCCCCTAGCCAGATCAGTTAGTGATTAGCTCCGCCGGTAGGCGTAAGGCTAGGGAGCAGGCCTGCCTCATACAGGGGAAGGTGGGTGGGAGTGTGTGGCTGACTTATCCTGCTGTCCACGGAGAACTGCTGTTACAGGTAAGTAGCTCCGTTTTCTCCTAGGACAAGCAGGATGTGTCAGCCACACATGGTGCCTCCCAAGCTGAGAAGTAGCTGAGGTGGATGAGGGAGGCATGCGAAGGAGGACACTCGCACAGGAGGTGGTAATGCAACATTTATTAGAACATTAAACGTATTGCACACAGTGAAACTCTCACACAGGAGGGAGTGCATAAGAACAACAATACGAACAGCAAGTAGACAGTGCAGGCAGGCACGAGTGTACAGGCAGTCCAACGTGGCCTGTATAACATAGTGCAATGTGAATGTGCAAGAACAACATGATTTGTAAGAAACAACATAAGGTGCTATAACAATGTTTGTGCAAATCATCACGCCCCTTTTTTTTTTTTTTTTTTTTGGCGTGTACATAATATCCGTGCAAACCATAATATGTCATTTTTGAAAACACAACAGTCAGACATGGCCGGACTAGTCTTATGGCAACAGGTCAGGCGAGGGTGGCGCAGTCTTGGTGGCTGCTGTTAGGACAGTGCGGCCGAATGCGCTATCAGATTCCGCCAGGAGGTCCAGGCAATAGTGTTTTTGGAAAGTGAGCCGTGAGGACCAGGTGGCGGCTTTGCAAATGTCTCTGACTGGAACTTCGTGCAAGTTGGCAAGTGAGGTAGCGAGAGCGCGAAGTTGGTGCGCTCCGGCCTTGCCGACTGCAGGTGCGCCTGCCTTCTGTAGGCAGTAGGTGACACATGCCGAGATCCAGAGGGACAGTGTGCGTTTGCCGACCGGCCGGCCCGGCCTGTTGGGGTCAAAAGACACGAAAAGCTGTGCTCCTTGCCTGATGGCGGAGGTCCTGTCGATATAGGTGCGCAGGGCTCTAACGCAATCCAAGGAGTGCAGGCGCTCCTCCTCCGGGGAGGAGTGTGGAGCAGGGAAGAAGGTTGGCAGCTCGACCGTTTGATTCACATGAAATTCCGATGAGACCTTGGGTAAGAACTTTGGGTGCGTTCGGAGGGAAGCGCGGTTGTGGTGGAGCTGTGTATACGGTGGATGTGCCACGAGCGCTTGCAGCTCGCTGATACGTCTGGCAGAGGTGATGGCAATGAGAAACAGTGTCTTCCAGGACATGAACTTGTGGTCTGCTGATTGTAGCGGCTCGAAAGGCTCCTGCGTGAGCTGCTGCAATACCAGGTTAAGGTCCCAAGCTGGTACAGGCTTTTGGACCGGAGGGCGGAGGTTCACAAGGCCCTTCATGAACCGGGCTACAACAGGTAATGCTGCCAGGGTTCTTGAGTTCGCATCCTTCCCATGTTCATGCAGGGAAGCAATAGCTGCTAGGTGCACTCTGATAGACGGTGGCTTCAGTCCCAAGTCAAAGAGGTGGGCGAGATACTGCAGGATTTTGTGCACTGGGCAGGACACAGGCAGGAGGCCTTGGTGTTCGCACCACAAACTGAAGCGTTTCCACTTAAGATTGTAAGACTTGCGGGTGGACGGCCTTCTGGCCGCTAGCACGATTTGCTGGACCTCTGAAGATAGATGAAGGGCTGTGAGACTCATCCTTTCAATCTCCAAGCTGTCAGGGCTAAGACCTGGAGGTTGGGGTGCAACGTGCTCCCGTTGTTCTGGGATAGCAGATCCGGTTTTGACGGTAGTCGCAGCGGTGGCTCCTGCGCCAAGCGGAGAAGCATGGCAAACCACATCTGCCGTGGCCAATACGGCGTAATCAGAATGATGTGTGCCGAGTCTGAGATGATCCGCTGAAGTGTTCTGGGAATCAGAGGTGTAAGTGGAAATGCATATCCCAGCGTCCAACTGCCCCATGGCACTGCAAATGCGTCGGCTGCGAGGCTTCTGCTGGATGGGAGCTTGGAGCAGAAAACTGGGCACTTCGTGTTGGCTTCTGACGCGAAGAGGTCTACTTGGGGAGTGCCCCAGCGAAGAAATAAGCTGTCCGCCACTTTGGGGTGGAGAGACCACTCGTGGGGTTGTAGTTGTCTGCTCAGTCTGTCCGCTAAAGTGTTCTGTTCCCCGGGCAGGTAGGTCGCCTGCAGGATACAGTTGATGGAGAGTGCCAGGTACCAGGTGTCCAGGGCTTCTTTGCATAGGCTTCGAGAGCCTGTGCCCCCTTGCTTGTTGATGTAGAACATCGTGACTTGGTTGTCCGTTTGGACGAGAACCGATTTTCCCGTCAGTTGTTCCTGGAAGGCTTTCATGGCATACCTGACAGCCCGGAGCTCGAGCAGGTTGATGTGGAGATACTGCTCTGTCCTGGACCAGGCGCCTTGAGTGTTGATGTGTTGTAGGTGCGCCCCCCAACCCGTGGCAGAGGCATCTGTAGTGAGGACAATCTGATGTCTGGGGTTCCGGAGGTCCCGGCCAGTGGACAGGTTGCTCGGTTTCGTCCACCATCGGAGGTCCTTCTTGATTTGCGTGGTAATGTTGATGCGGGCATGAAGAGTCTGCGAACGTTGCTTCCATTGAGCCCGTAGGTGCCACTGTAGAGGGCGCATGCGGAGTCTCGCCAGGGAAAGGACCGAGGTGGTGGCCGCCATGTGTCCGAGAAGGTGCAATATGCAGCGCGCCGTGGACTGTCTGGACCTGGAGACCTTTCTGGCCAGGGATGTAATGGCCCTGACTCTCTGTTCCGGCAGGTATGCCCTGAAGGCGTTTGTGTCGATGATCGCCCCTATGAATTCCGTGGACTGTGTCGGCAGTAGGCGAGACTTTTCTTTGTTGAGGAGGAATCCCATCGCGGTGAGAGTGCACGTGGTCGTGTGCACCACCCTCCGTAGACCGGCAGGAGAGGGGGCAGAGAGAGAAGCCAGTCGTCCAGGTAGGGAAATATGGCGACGCCTTTTTTGCGCAGGTGTGCTGTGACCGCGGCTACACACTTCGTGAAGATTCTGGGTGCCGGGGACAGTCCGAAAGGTAGTACCCGGTATTGGTAGTGGTGGCCCATCGCTATAAAGCGTAGGAACTTCCTGTGAGTCTTGTGAATTGGGATGTGTGAGTATGCATCCTGCAGGTCCAGAGTGGCTAGCCAGTCTCCTGCCTGGAGAAGCGGGAGGATTGAGTTGAGGGAATACATCCTGAATTTTTCCTTCACAAGAGCAAGGTTGAGTTTGCGGAGATCCAGTATAGGTCGCACGCCACCGGACGTCTTGCGAATCAGGAAGTACCGGGAGTAAAACCCAGTGTTGCACTGCTCCGGCGGCACCGGTTCTATCACATGGGCGGCCAGAAGGCGTTGCAGGAGCTCCAACATCGCTGCTTTTAGGTGTGGGGGCGTCACGCTGATCGGTCGTTTGGTTTGGCAAGGCGTGAAGGCGAAGTTCAGCCGGTAGCCCGACTCGATGATTTGTAACACCCAATTGTCGGTAGTGATGGCCTTCCATGCTTGCAAGAACTGAGTGAGACGGCCGCCCACAGGCAGAGCCTCCTGTTGCACTGTGGGCGCTTCCGCCCGTGTCGGGTAGTCAGAAGGAGGAAGTGGTCTTTGCTGCTTGTGATGTGGCCTGCTTCCTTTGTTTACGGTCTCTCGGCTGTCTTTGAAAGGAGGAGGAGTGATAAGGTTGCTTGTACCTTGGGGTCTGCCACTTTCTGGCGGAGCCGTACTTTTTGGAGGCATAGTATGGTCTGCGGTAAGAACTCCCTTTCTGAGAAGTGGAGGGGCGTTCCAGACCATCTGCTGCTAGTGTCTGCAAGGTGGTACAGTGTTCCTTGAGGTCATTCACCGTATCTGCGACTTTGTCTCCAAAGAGGGAGTCGCCTGTGCAGGGGCGTCCACAATCTTGTTGTGCGTGTCCTCTCTAAGGCCGGATGCACGGAGCCACGCCCAGCGTCGGGCCGCAATGGCAGTGCCCGCGGTCCGGACAGCAGTGTCAAAGGCGTCGAACGCAGTGCTCATCAAGTGCTTGCTGCATTCGGCTAGGTCCTGTAGCGTGGCAGATGCCGCTTGCTGGTTCCCTTTAGGGAGTAATGACAGGTTTTCCTTGAGATCGGCCATCAGGGCATCCTGGAAGAGGATGTGTTGGAATTGGTGGGCCGCCACCTTGGCATTGAGCATTGCCCCTTGGTAGACTTTCCTGCCCACCTCGTCGAGGAGCTTAGGATCTCGGCCTGGTGGGTGGTTGGACTGGGTGCGTGATGACTTAACTTTCTTTAAGGCTGAAGAGACCACGATAGATTGGTGTGACAGCTGTGTCTTCTGGAAAGCTGGGCTAGGGTGCAGGAGGTACTTTGTCTCGAGCCTCTTGTGGCAGGCCCGACCAGAGGCTGGGGATTGCCACACAGAGTTGTGAGTGTCCTGCAACTTCTTGTGTAGGGGTAAGGCCAGCGCAGGCTTGGGAGCTCTGAGGTACTTCATGACCTCTGGTTCCTTCTCTGTGGACGCATCGTCCTTGTTCAAGTGTAGCCTGTCCGTCACCTTCCTTAAAAATTTTGGGTAGGTGAGGTCCTCGGGAGGTAGTGTGCGCTGATTCTCCTCTGGGGTGAGCGTGTCCTTAGCCGCGGGGGAACCCAGGTCCACGTCATCAGCATCACTTTCGTGAGAGGACAAGGCTCCGTCCTCTGCCGAAGAGCCTTCGAGCTCCGTGTATGGAGAGTTTCTGGCAGGAGACTGAGAAGGACTGCGACGGGGCATGCTGGAAACTGGCGAGGCAGTCCTGGGTTTTTTGTGACGTTGATCTTTGTCTGGGACTTGCTCCTGCGTAAGCTCTACAGGGTTGGCAGTCTGCTGCACGAGCTTAGAGAGGAGCTGAAGGATGGCCTCCGATGTCCTGGCCTCCGCAGAGTGCTCGGATCGCGGTCTCTTGGAGGTGGAAGAGCAGGAGGAGGCAATGGAGGGAGAAGAGCTGGGTGTTCGCCGCCTGTGATCTTTTTGACTTGTCCTCTGCTCGTGGTGGGAACAGGAGGCAGTGTATTGAACAGCCCTGTGATGCCTATGGTGCTTGGGGCTGCTACAGTGCCTTGGCCTGTTTGAGCTGTGTGCCCGATCAGCATTGCTATCCTCTGCCGCCGATCGGCTCCGACGGCTCTTCTTGCCGTGCCGATGGCTGGAGCAGGAATGGGATCGCTGACGGCTCTTCTCTTTGCCGCGCTGATGACAAGAGCGGGAGGGGGACTCCCTGCATCGGCGCGGAGCGGCGGCCTCATCTCCAGGAGATTCCCTGCGCTGACGTGGAGCTTCTGTCACGTCGGCGCGGGCAGCAGGGTTGCTTTCGTCATGGTGGGCGGAGACAGGGGAAGCCCTGCTGGCCGAGCCAATAGGAAGCGAAGGGGCGGCGCCATGGGCGGAGCCGTGGGCGGAGCCCGAAGAAGCCCGGCTGGAACGCCCAATGTGAGGCTGCCGGGAGGGGCTACGGGAGGCCACGATGCCGGCGCCATCTTGTCCAGTAGCAGGAGCATCAGAAAAATTAGAAATCGCCATGTGAGCCGGAGTACTCACCGAAACGGCATCCTGGCTCAGCGAGGCATTGAGGGAGAGCTCGGAACGGCCGGGGATGGAGGCCCTGCAGGGCACATCCCGTGCCGGAGCAATGGAAGATTTTGCTGTAGACTTCTTGGATTTCTTCCTGGCACTAGAGGGGTCATTAGACGCAGCACCGGAGCCCGAAGAGGACGCAAGGAAGTCCTTGAGGTTGTGTTCCCTGTGCTTCTTGGCCCTCGGGGACATCCTGATGCAGGCAGCACAATCCTCTGTGTTATGGGAAGCTCCAAGGCAACGGAGGCAGCATCTGTGAGTATCGATGGCATTCATCTTGTGGCTGCATTCCGGGCATTTTTTAAAACCCGGCATCATGTAGAAATAGATAATTTTAGCAGAGAGCTAACTATCCGTCTTGAGGCAAGGCGGAGAAAGAAAAAACTGATCTGGCTAGGGGCGGGCCGTGGAGGTGGGGCCACTCGCACATGCTCAGAACTCTGAGCTCTAGAGAGCACTCCGTCACGGCGCCGTCGGATGACGTCACCATGTGTGGCTGACGCATCCTGCTTGTCCTAGGACAGGGGTCTGCAACCTTTAAGACATAAAGAGCCACTTGGACCCGTTTCCGAAGGGAAAAAAAAAACTGGGAGCCGCAAAACCATTGCGACATTTAAAACAAATCTAACACTGCATATATCTTTTCCTGTTAAAATATAGGTGTTTGGCCTATACTCGCCGTATAAGACTACCCCTCTTCCTTCGCACACCAAAAAAAATACGCCAGAAAATATAACAACAAGAAGTAACAATATTTGATTTCAAAATTATGATGATTTTGTAGTCAAATCACTAATATGAAATAAAATTATTTTTTCTACCTTTGTTGTCTGACCAATTTATTCTTTGATCATGCTGGTCCCGATCTGAGGCTTCTGCTTTCCTGTCTTCTCTTAGCTCTCTTTCTGTGGTCTATGGTCCATCTGCCAGTTCTTATCTCTTCTTTCGTTTTCTTCACTTCTTTCCATCAGCCTATTTCCAGTCCCAGTAACCCTCCCCAATATCAGCCCCTTTCCAGTCCTCACTCCCAGTACCTTCCAATGTCAACTTGCATTCCCATGATTGCCACTGGTGTCCATTTCCTTCCAGTCCCCCTCCTTCCCCACTGACCAGTCCCTTCTAGTACAAATACCATGGCAGCCCCTCTCAGATCCAGTTCCATTCTCCCATCCCCTCATATCAGCCCATTTGTAGCCTTAGCCCCCAGTTATCTTCCAGGGCCAGCAGCTCTATCCTCCCCTCCCCACAATCAGCCCATGCCCAGTCAAAGCCCCCCAATCAGCTCGCTTCCAGTGCTAATCCCCCCTCAACCCCATTACCAGTGCTAGCCTCCCCTAATCAGCCCAATACCAGTCCTACCCCCCCCCATCAGCTCATTACCAGTCCTAGCCTCCCCTAATCAGCTCATTTCCAGTGCTCATCCCGTCAACCCCATTACCAGTGCTCCATCCCTCCATGTCAGCCCCCTCCCTCCCTCCCTCCCTCCCTCCCTCCCTCCATCCATATCAGCTCCCTCCCTCCATGTCAGCCCGCCTCCCCAAGCCCTCCATGTCAGCCCCCTCCATGTCAGCCCCCCTCCCTCCATGTCAGCCCCCTCCATCCCTCCATGTCAGCCCCCCTCCCTCCATCCATATCAGCTCCCTCCCTCCATGTCAGCCCCCCTCCCTCCATCCATCCATCCATATCAGCTCCCTCCCTCCATGTCAGCCCCCCTCCCTCCATCCATTCATATCTGCTCCCTCCCGCCATGTCAGCCCCCCTCCCGCCATGTCAGCCCCCTCCATCCCTCCATGTCAGCCCCCCTCCCTCCCTCCCTCCATCCATTCATGTCAGCCCCCCTCCCTCCATGTCAGCCCCCTCCATCCCTCCATGTCAGCCCCCCTCCCTCCATTCATACATAACTGCTCCCTCCCTCCATCTCAGCCCCCTCCATCCCTCCATGTCAGCCCCCCTCGATCCATCCCTCCATGTCAGCCCCCTCCATCCCTCCATGTCAGCCCCCCTCGATCCATCCCTCCATGTCAGCCCCCTCCATCCCTCCATGTCAGCCCCCCTCCCTCCATTCATTCATATCTGCTCCCTCCCTCCATGTCAGCCCCCTCCATCCCTCCATGTCAGCCCCCCTCGATCCATCCCTCCATGTCAGCCCCCCTCCCTCCATGTCAGCCCCCTCCATCCCTCCATGTCAGCCCCCCTCCCTCCATCCATTCATATCTGCTCCCTCCCTCCATGTCAGCCCCCCTCCCTCCATGTCAGCCCCCTCCATCCCTCCATGTCAGCCCCCCTCCCTCCATCCATTCATATCAGCCCCCCTCCCTCCATGTCAGCCCCCCTCCCTCCATGTCAGCCCCCCTCCCTCCATCCATTCATATCTGCTCCCTCCCTCCATGTCAGCCCCCCCCCCCCTCCATCCATCCATTCATATCTGCACCCTCCCTCCATGTCAGCTCCCTCCCTTCTTCTGCAGCCGCGGCTCCCTGTCTCTTAAGGAACCGCGGCTGTGCTTTTAAAATCATCTCGGAGCCCTTCCTGTCTTGACTGGCTCCGTGCAGCATTGTCCCGCCTCCAAAACTTCCTTTAGAGGCGGGACAATGCTGCACGGAGCCCGTCAAGACAGGAAGGGCTCCGAGATGATTTTAAAAGCACAGCCGCGGTTCCCTAAGAGACAGGGAACTGCGGCTGCAGAAGAAGGGAGGGAGCTGACATGGAGGGAGCCCATAACGCGACGTTTAAAGCGGGCAGTGTGCTCCGGAGCCGCGGCAAAGGTGAGAAAGAGCCGCATGCGGCTCCGGAGCCGCGGGTTGCCGACCCCTGTCCTAGGAGAATACTGTATATATCATGGACTGCACGAAGAACAAACCAGTCAGTACTAGAGGAGATGAAACCTAAGCTTTCTTTAGAAGCTCAAATGACAAGACTTCGACTTTCATACTTTGGACACATCATGCGAAGAGAGAAATCATTAGAGAGAGAAGACATGCTTGGCAAGGTTGAAGGTCAATGCAAAAGAGGAAGACCAGCTATGAGATGGATCGATACAATAGCAGCAGCTATGGATGCCGCTCTATCAACAAGGAGCGGCTTGATGGAAGACCAAACACATTTTAGGGCAACTATCCAGAGGGTTGCCATGAGTCCATACAGACTTGACGGCACTTAACAACAACAGCAGCAGCTGTTAAATTCCTTTGCAGCACTCCTGGTCTGACCACCTCAGTCTTCTCTTAATTCAACAGCACTGGTTTCCTGTTTCAGCTCAAGTTTGATTCTTATCCTGACTTATTGTGCTTTTTTCTAAGACTCCTTATCTTTCTTTTTTTAATTTTAGATTTTTATTTGGTACAGCACAAGTTAATACATCATTTTTCTTCTCCTTTACACACAATGGCATAACATGCATCCGGCTGTATCCATCAGCCCAACATTTACCTAATTACTATTCTATCCTTACTTTACATTATATACTTCTCTCCATGTACCTGTACATTTTTATTTTAATATTCCCTTCTTCTCCCCTCCTCCCCCTCCCCCCTGGATCCTGTGATGCGCCCTTCCTCTTTTTACTATTCCCTTCTTTGAGCTTGATTAGTTTCAACCAGTTAATTTGTTATCTATCCTTCGTAACCACTCATTGTACTTTTCCCATCTCCTTTTGAAAGATCTCAATCCTGTGCATTTTATGTGCAGTAATCTCACTCATCCTATAAATATAGACTAGTCTACTTAGCACCAGTTCCTGAGATGATATTTTCTCAGACCTCCATTCTTTCGCTATTTCCATCCGCACTCCAGTTGCAAGCATCTTCAACATATACACCACATCACTTTTCGGATCTCCCCCCCTCCCCATTCATTTATTTAACACTCCAGCTGGTGTGATAGCTCCCACCCAGCCCACCATCTCCCGTGTAAGATCCAACATCCACTGCCACATTTGTTGTAGCACTGAGCAGCTCCACCACATGTGCATATACTCCCCCCTCTCTCCACACCCCCTCCAACACATCAAGTCATTATATCTCCCCATCTTACACAATTGGACTGGGGTTAAATACAATCGGAATAGCATCTTACAACACTGTTCTTGGATTGCTGCCGAGACCACAGGTATTTTTACCCCTTCATATGTCTTTTCCCATCTCTGAGAATCCCATTGACCCCTCCCCAAGTCCACCTCCCAGGCCCGCATATGCGTTCCTCGGTCCATGGGTCCACTCAGTGCTTTGTAGAGTCTAGAAATCACACCTCTTGATAAATATCCCAACCTAAACATCTTCTCAAATTGTGTCTCTTTGCTGTACAGGCATTCTTTTATTTGTTTTCCCCTCAGAAAGTGTGCCAGTTGAAAATAACCATACCAATCACTCTTTTCTATTTGGAACTCTCGCTGAAGCTCCTCAAACGGCCTTAAATGGCCCTCCTCAGATAATACCTGCCCCATACACTGTAACCCTTTCTCATGCCATTTTTGAAATATTCCAGAACTTTCTCCCACCAAAAACCCCTCACATTGTGTGATCCGCTGTGTCCTAATATGTCCTTATGTTTTCTGTCCCAGGCTCGAAATGTACTTGTCATGTATGGGTTCTTATCTGACACAACCAGAAAAAGGAGCACCTACTTGCAACAAACCTAATGGACACACAGGGCAAGAGGGATGTGGTCACTGCGCTTTATTATTAAAAGATCGCCCCAACGCGTTTCGGCAACGCCTTCCTCAGGGGGCTGAGAACTGCAAACAAATATAATAAGGTAAACATAATAAAATAAACAAAAAAATCCATATTAAAAACATAAATAGACCAATTATAATAATACAAATAAATGAATGTAAATATAAATATCAAGTAAACGAATTTTCATGAAATAAACAACCAAGAGAAGGACCGACAAATATAATGAAAAGATTAAGAAAATAAAAAGCAAGAGTATAATTTAAAAAATGTCATTTAAAAAGATACTTAATGTTGACCATGTCTTTAAATTGATAGAGGTGCACAGGAAAAACATATAGCACTATATATAAGCTAAAAGATATATATATAATGGACTTTAGGGAAAAACTCAAGACCCACCTATTTCAGATTCATTACAACATGATTTAAATCTAAGTGACTTCAGCCGTGCTACCCAGAAAAAAAAAGATGTATACCTGAAAATTATGTAAAATTATGTAAATTATATTTAAAAAAAAGTGTACATATGTAAAATGAAAATGTATATTTGTAAAAATGTACATAGGTAATAACTCCACCCTCCTATAAGAACATAAGAACATAAGATATGCCATACTGGGTCAGACCAAGATCCTTCAAGCCCAGTATCCTGTTCCCAACAGTGGCCAATCTAGGTCATACGTACCTAGCAGTTTCCCCAAAAGACACAGGTTCCACAATGCTTGTACTGGGTCAAGCATTGATATCCTGGGTCCCTTCTTAATAATGGTTTATGGACTTTTCCTCCAGGAACTTGTCCAAACC
Source organism: Ichthyophis bannanicus (assembly GCA_033557465.1). NCBI lineage: Eukaryota > Metazoa > Chordata > Amphibia > Gymnophiona > Ichthyophiidae > Ichthyophis > Ichthyophis bannanicus. The sequence continues at coordinate 168,953,129 of CM066040.1, read as the reverse complement.
TTTTTTAAACCCAGCTACACTAACAGCCTTTACTACATCCTCCGGTAACAAATTCCAGAGTTTGATTACACGTTGAGTGAAAAAATATTCTCTTTCATTAGTTTTAAATAGTTTACCCTGTAGCTTCATTGCATGTCCCCTAGTCTGTCTATATTCTGATAACGTAAACAATCAATCTACGTTTACCCGTTCCACTCCGTTCATTAATTTATAGACTTCTATCATATCTCCCCTCAGCCGTCTCTTTTCCAGGTTAAAGAGCCCTAACCTTTTTAGCCTTTCTTCATAGGAGTATCCTTCCATCCCCTTTACCATTTTGGTGGCTCTTCTCTGAACCTTTTCTAATAACGCTATATCCTTTTTAAGATACGGCAACCAGAATTGCACACAATATTCAAGGTGCGGTCTCACCATGGAACGATATAGAGGCATTATAATATCTTTTGTTTTATTTTCCATTCCTTTCCTTATCATACCTAGCATTCTATTTGCTCTCTTGGCTGCCGCTGCACACTTGGCCGAGGGTTTTAGCATGTTATCCACAATGACACCTAAATCTTTTTCCTGTGTGGTGGTTCCTAAAATGGAACCTTGCATCGTGTAACCATAGTTTGGGTTGTTCTTCCCTAGGTGCATAACTTTGCACTTGTCCACATTAAATTTCATCTGCCATTTTAATGCCCAGTCTTCCAATTTATCAAGATCCTCTTGCAAGTTTCCACAATCCTCTTGGGTTTTAACAACTTTAAATAGTTTTGTGTCATCTGCAAATTTGATAATCTCACTCGTTATTCCACTTTCCAGGTCATTTATGAATATGTCAAAAAGCAGAGGACCAAGCACAGATCCCTGGGGTACACCACTATTCACCTTTTTCCATTGGGAAAATTGGCCATTTAGCCCTACCCTCTGCTTTCTATCTTTTAACCAGTTCCTGATCCACAGTAGTACACTGCCTCCTATCCCATGACTCTTTAGTTTTGCCAAAGGTCTCTGATGAGGGACCTTGTCAAAGGCTTTCTGAAAGTCCAGATACACAATATCAACTGACTCACCTTTGTCCACCTGTTTATTCACACCTTCAAAAAAACATAACAGATTAGTAAGGCAAGATCTTCCTTGTCGAAAGCCATGTTGGCTGTCTCCCATTAGGCCATGACTATCTAAATGCTGAATAATTTTATTCTTTATGATGGTTTCTACCATTTTTCCCGGTACTGATGTCAAGCTCACCGATCTGTAGTTTCCCGGATCACCCCTGGAACCCTTTTTAAAAATTGGTGTTACATTGGCTATCCTCCAATCTTCAGGAATTAGAGATGATTTTAATGATAGTTCAGAGATTACAAATAGCAGGTCTGCAATCTCATATTTCAGTTCTTTCAACACCCTTGGATGTATACCATCCGGCCCAGGTGATTTGCTACTCTTCAGTTTATCTAATAGTTGTAATACATCTTCCCTATGTATCGATATTTCCTTCAACTCTTCTGCACCTTTAAATACCACTTCAGTCATGGGTATCATCCCTATATCTTCCTCAGTAAAGACCGAAGCAAAGAATTCATTCAGTCTCTCTGCTATCGCCTTGTCACCTCTTAGTGCCCCTTTAACGCCTCTATCATTTAATGGACCAACTGACTCTCTCACAGGTTTTTTGCTGCGAATGTACTTGAAAAAATCTTTATTTCGCATTTTTGCTTCCGCAGCATGCTTCTTCTCAAATTCTACCTTTGCCTGCTTTATTAATGCCTTGCATTTGACTTGCCAGTGCTGGTGCTGTTTCCAGGTTTCGTCGTTTGGCTCTTTTTTCCATTTCCTGAAAGATGCTTTTTTGGCAACAGCCTCTCTGACCTCACCTTTAAACCATGCTGGCAGTTTTTTTGACTTCCTTCCACTTTTCTTAAAGCGTGGAATAAAGCTGGCTTGGGCTTCCAAGATAGTATTTTTGAACAACACCTAAGCTTGATGTAAGTCTTTAACCTTTGCAACTGCTCCTTTTAGTTTTTTCTTAACTGTTTTCCTCATTTTATCATAGTCTCCCTTTCGAAAGTTAAAAGGTAGTACTGTGGATTTCCTTACTATCCCTCCTCCACTAATTAAATCAAAGGTGATCATGCTATGATCACTATTGCCAAGTGGCCCCAACACCCTTATCTCTTGCACTACATCTGGTGTTCCACTAAGGACTAGGTCTAATATTGCTTCCCCTCTGTTTGGTTCATGAACCAGCTGCTCCAAGAAGCAGTCATTTATTTCATCTAGGAACTTTATCTCCCTAGCATGTCCTGCTGTGACACTGACCCAGTCGATACCGGGGTAATTGAAATCACCCATTATTATTACTGCACTGTAACGTTTGCTAGCTTCCTTGATTTCTTTGAGCATTTCATCATCCATTTGTTCATTCTGGCCAGGCGGACGATAGTACACCCCCACTGCCATCGCCTTCCCCTTTTTACATGGAATTCCAATCCATAGAGATTCTACAGCAAATTTTGTTTCCTGCAAAACTTTAATCCTTTCTGACTCAATGCCCTCTCTAACATAGAGCGCAACCCCTCCACCAATTTGATCAACTCTATCATTACGATACAGTTTGTACCCAGGTATCACAGTGTCCCACTGGTTGTCCTCCTTCCACCATGTCTCTGATATTCCAATCATATCTAACCTCTCGTTTAGTGCTATATATTCTAACTCTCCCATCTTGTTTTGTAGACTTCTAGCATTTGCATACAAGCATTTTAGAGACTGTATTTTATTCATATTAATTTGGCTATTGGTAGACATGGGTAATTTGGGATCTTTAAGCTCAGTCTGCTCCATACTTGAGGTCATTTGGGCTACTTTACTCTTTTTTGGAACCTCTCTGCTTTTTGTAGTATCCTTCAAGGATACATTCTTCCGAACCATGCGCTCTTGGGCGACTGTCGGCTTTCCCCTGTCATCTAGTTTAAAAGCTGCTCTATCTCCTTTTTAAAGGTTAATGCCAGCAGCCTGGTTCCATCCCGGTTAAGGTGAAGCCCATCCCTTCGGAAGAGCCCCTCCTTTCCCCAGAATGTTCCCCAGTTCCTAACAAATCCAAACCCCTCATCTCTGCACCATTGTCTCATCCACGCATTGAGACTCCGGAGCTCTGCCTGCCTTTTGGGTCCTGCGCGTGGAACGGGAAGCGTTTCGGAGAACGCTACCCTGGAAGTTCTGGATTTCAACTTCCTACCTAAAAGCCTAAATTTAGCTTTCAGAACCTCCCTACCACATTTTCCTATGTCATTGGTACCGACATGTACCAAGACAGCAGACTCTTCCCCAGCACTATCTAAGACCTTATCTAGGTGGCGCGTGAGGTCCGCTACCTTCACACCAGGCAGGCATGTTACCAGGCGATCCTCACGTCCACCAGCCACCCAGCTATCTACATGCCTAATGATCGAATCACCAACTATAACTGCTGTCCTAACCCTTCCCTCATGGGCACATGGCCCTGGAGAAACTTCCTCGGTGCGAGAGGGGCTTACATCACCTGGAGGACAGGTCCTAGTTACAGGATCACTTCCTGCCACACCAGGGTGATGCTCTCCTGTCACGTGACCTCTCTCCTCCATGGTAACAGGGATGCTGCCAGACTGGAGGTGGGATTTCAGGACTATATCCCTGTAGGTCTCGTCTATGTACCTCTCTGTCTGTCTTATGTTTTCCAAGTCTGCTACTCTAGCTTCTAGAGAACGGACTCGTTCCCTGAGAGCAAAGAGCTCCTTGCACCTAGTGCACACGTAAGACCTCTCACCAACTGGGAGAAAATCATACATGTGACACTCAATGCAAAAGACTGGAAATCCCACATCCCGCTGCTGGACTGCTGTCTGCATCTTAGTTTTAAGTTTGTGTTTAGATCTTTAAGTTCTTTACATACTAAAGGGTGCTATGGATATTTGTACCAATAAAACTGTACCTAATAAGTTTAATATGCCTTGTGCACCTGAAGCTTAATTAATCTCAGGTCCTTAGTGTATGACTGATTTGGGTAACGAGATTCACCTGAGAGCACCTCTTGTCTTTTAAGATGTGCAAGTACCTATAAAGCTGTGATTATCCCAGGGGTGGGTGGGCGTGGGGAGGGAGGGAGGGATATAACACTTATTAAAAGAGGGCTGCTACACAGTACCCTGTCCTGTGCTGCTGAGGTAAGCTATATTCTGATTTGATTTAAATTATAGCTCTTTGCTGCTGCTAGGCTCTAACCTATTATGAAATTTAAACTACAAGCTCTCTGCTGGATTCTAAATTTAACCAGAAAGCTCTCTTCTTAAATTGAATCTAAAAGTACTTTGCTGATGCTAGGCCCTGAGTGACTATGAAATTTAAACTACAGCTCTCTACTGGGTATGAAAGGTAACCAGAAAGTTCTCTTCTGTGTTTTAAATTGAATCTTAAACTGCTGCTACTAGGCCCTGACTGATTTAACAAAAAATAGTGGGTTCACAGATTAATTAGCTTTAAAAGAAAAAAAAATTCCTTTCAGAAATATTCCCGTTAGTATATACTCACAATTGCAGATTTCTCTCCAGAAGTAACAGCCCCCCTTTCTAGTCCTTCAAGACACTTTGCTGTACAGGCATTCTTTTATTTGTTTTCCCCCAGAAAGTGTGCCAGTTGGAAATAACCATACTAATCACTCTTTTCTATTTGGAACTCTCGCTGAAGCTCCTCAAACGGCCTTAAATGGCCCTCCTCAGATAATACCTGCCCCATACACTGTAACCCTTTCTCATGCCATTTTTGAAATATTCCAGAACTTTCTCCCACCAAAAACCCCTCACATTGTGTGATCCGCTGTGTCCTAATATGCCCTCCCACATGTGTTAGCACCTTATGTTTTCTATCCCAGGCTTGAAATGTACTTGTCATGTATGGGTTCTTATCTGACACAACCAGAAAAAGGAGCACCTACTTGCAACAAACCTAATGGACACACAGGGCAAGAGGGATGTGGTCACTGCGCTTTATTATTAAAAGATCGCGTTTCGGCAATGCCTTCCTCAGGGGGCTGAGAACTGCAAACAAATATAATAAGGTAAACATAATAAAATAAACAAATCCATATTAAAAACATAAATAGACCAATTATAATAATACAAATAAATGAATGTAAATATAAATATCAAGTAAACGAATTTTCATGAAATAAACAACCAAGAGAAGGACCGACAAATATAATGAAAAGAATAAGAAAATAAAAAGCCAAGAGTATAATTTAAAAAATGTCATTTAAAAAGATACTTAATGTTGACCATGTCTTTAAATTGATAGAAGTGCACAGGAAAAACATATAGCACTATATATAAGCTAAAAGATATATATATATAATGGACTTTAGGGAAAAACTCAAGACCCACCTATTTCAGATTCATTACAACATGATTTAAATCTAAGTGACTTCAGCCGTGCTACCCAGAAAAAAAAAGATGTATACCTGAAAATTATGTAAAATTATGTAAATTATATTAAAAAAAAAAGTGTACATATGTAAAATGAAAATGTATATTTGTAAAAATGTACATAGGTAATAACTCCACCCTCCTTGTGGAAGGAAACTCTCTTTCATAATTGCTGTGTGCTGTGCTTTTCCTATCAATCATCTTGTATATATTTCAAATATCCCTGTCCTGATCAGACAGTTCCATTTTGTAATCTAGCCCGCTACTGATCGCTGGAAGTAGCGGTATACAAATGTACGCTAAATAAATAAATAAATATCAACAAATAATTAAATAAATAAATACAAAAACTTATAATACATATGCATAAAAACTCCAAAAGACAATGGGAAACCCAAACCCAAACCATGTTGATGGACCAAAAAGCACAATGCAGAAAAAACATTGACAATAATAACACGGTTAAAAAGAAGGTTAAAAATAAATATATCAAACATTAAAAACCCACAAATCATTGAGGAATTAAAGTAAACATAAAAAGTTAATGGAAGTATACCCTAATGATGGTAAAACATGTGTGTGAGATAATAAAAAACAAAATCACATAGCTTGTATACCACACAAAGAAGCAAATTCAAAAACAAAAGGTGTTCAGATCACAAATATTATTTATTTATTTATTTTATTTATTTACATTCTCTTATATACCGTGCTATTCTGCATCAGTGCGGTTTACATTGAACAAACTGAAATTACATTGAACAGGGCATTATAACTTGGAGATAACTATTTTACAGGGAACATGGGCTATGGAGGGTTAAGTGGCTTGCCCAAGACCACAAGGAGCACCTGTGGGACTAGAAACCCCAGTCCTTCCGGCCCAAGGTTGCTGTCCTCTAGTGGGATTTGAACCCCTGACCTTCCGGCCTGAAGTACTTTGCCCCAACCACTAGGCCACTCCTCCACTCCAATATAAGAGATTGACGACCATGTGAGGAAAAATTTGACATATATAAACCATCAAAACTGACAAATGAAAAAACGCTGAATTTTCAAAAAAATGTGGCTCAGAGTAGAGCAAATAAAACATATATAGCTTCAATAAATGTTAACGTAACAAATATTAAGTTACTCAGAGCCACACTTTTTTGAAAATTGTTTCATACATCCCGTTAATAACCGCAAAATCTTTTTGGATGATTTTTCAAATGCTTATGCGGGCCATGCCCCTGGTCCCTTGGCCTGCTGCCCCTGTTGGGGAGCCGGGAAGGCCTGATAAGGGGGGTAATTTCGGTAAGCAGCTCCCTTCCTCGGGTAAAAGGGCTTTTTACCCGAGCCCTTCTTACGAGAAGGGGCAGAGGTCTTCTTGGAGAGCTGTGTCCTCCTCATGTACACGGTCTTCAGCTCTGAGGCCTTGTCGGACATGGGTTTGCCAAAGAGGTTTTCTCCCTGGCATGGGACATCAACCAACTTGTCCTGAACCCATTGTTCGAGGTTGGACGACTGCAGCCAGGCTTGGTGGCGTGCATCAGTGCCCGCCGTGGCTACTCAAGCCGCCAACTCGAAACCATCATAGGCCGCCCAAGACAAACTTGGAGCACTCACGGATGGCTTTGGACAGGCCCTTAAAGCACTGCAAAGGCTCCTCAGAGAGACCAGCCGAGAACCCGGCGATCTCCTTCACCCGGTCTCTCAGGTACATGCCCATGTACAGCTGGTATGCCTGGATTCGACAGTTCAGCATCACACCCTGGAAACATTTCCTGCCGAGGGCATCCAAGTTACGGGCCTCCCTGCTGGGGGGCACCGAGGAGTGTGTCTTCTGACTCTTCAGCCGACGCATGGCCGATTCCACAACCATGGAGTTGTGCAGCAGTTGTGATTTCTGGAATCCAGGGCTTCAAGGTACCCGATACATCAGAGTTGAGCCATTTGCTGATCACCGGTGTTGACGCCGGTGTCTCCCACATGCGGAGCATGAGTCATTCCAGGATTGGAGGAATGGGTACCGTGAGGGTCTCCCGAGGAGGAGCCTTATACTGGAGGATCTCAAGCTCGTCGGCTCGAGGCTCCTCCTCGGACTCCCTGGGGAAAATCAAAGCCTTGGTCATATCCCGCATGAAGTCCAGGAGCCACATATCCTCCGGTGAGGACATTCTCCGAGGGTCAGATACTGGGGAATCAGAAGGGACATCCCTATGCCTGTGGGTATCCGGGGACTCCTCGTCCTCTGTCTCTCAACACGAGGCCTCCGAGGAATCCTTGAGGGGCTCCACAGGCATTGAGGGCCTCGGCGCCTTACGCCCCGACGCTGGCAGGCTCGGCGGCGACGACCTTGGTCCCGAATGGGAGGCCGAGGGTGACCTCAGCCGAGGATAGACTCGAGCCCGAAAGGCCTTGAGGATTGGCTCGGCCTCCAGGGTCAACTTGGACATCGAGGGCCTGATGGTCAGGGAAGAGGAACCGGTCATGCCGGGCATCAGTGCCCGCTGCTCTGCGATGAAGGCAGTGAAACCGCTCCAAAGCCACCATCCTGGACACGAGTCCTGGAGGCTCTGCAGCCTCCAGCTCGGGTGCCAACTTGATAGTCCTCATCAAGAACAGTCTGTACTTGCTTAGACGGAAAACCAGTACAAACCGTGGATAGCAAAGGAAGTTGTTTTATTGAAGTATTTAAACAAAACCAGCCAACGGCCCAACACAGGCCGTGTTTCGTAAAACCTTCTTCAGGGGCTAGATTGGCTGCAAAATTTATGAAACATATACATTATAAATCATATACATTATAAACAATAATAAAACATTAAAACAACTTTAATCATAAATAGGATTAAAAACAAACAACAAGGCGCTACAGTATGACTCTCCTCCGAAGGAGGACTTTACTGTCCCGGTTCCTCCGATGCTGGAACGGCTCCTCTTCCGTATGTGGGAGGCACCGGCCTCAGCGCCGGTTCTTAGCAAGCGAGTCGATTCGATCTATCGACTCCGGAAGAGCCCTGGTTTTCAGAAGGCACAGCTGCCACACCATTCCATGGTTGTGGAATCGGCCATGCATCGTCTGAAGAGCCAGAAGATGCACTCCGCGGTGCCTCCAGCAGGGAGGCCCGCAACCTCGACGGCGTCGGTATAAAGTGCTTCCAGGGCTCGATGCTTGCTTGCCGTGTCCAGTCCTACCAGCTGTACATGGGCATGTACTTGCGGGATCTGGCCAAGGAGTTGGCCGGGTTCTCTGCTGGTCTCTCCGGGGAACCCTTGCAGAGATTTAAGTCCTTGTCCTCAGGGATTCGGGACTGCTCGAAGTTCATGTCCCGCGCCGCCTACAATGGCTTCAAGGCTTCGGCCTGAGTTGCGGCAACCGGCATCATGGCTCGACGCCAGGCATGGCTGCAGTCATCGGACCTCGAGCCATGGGTTCAGGACAAGTTGGTCGATGTTCCTTGCCGAGGTGAAAACCTTTTTGGCAAGCCCATGACCGAGAAGGCCGCTCAGCTCGAGACCGAGCACCTCACACGGACAAGGCTGTCGAGGAAGACCTCTGCCCCTTCTCATAAAAAGAAGGGCTCGGGTAAAAAGCCCTTTTACCCGAGGAAGGGCACTGCCTACAAACAGTACCCGCAATATCAGGCTGCCCAAGCTGCCCCCCAGGGTCAGCAAGCCAAGGGCCAGGGTAATGGGCCCCATAGGCAGAGGACCCCCAAGCCTCAGGCCCCTGCTACCACTCAGCAGGGTGGGGGCTTTTGACTCTTTGAGCGTAGCCTCTCCTCCACTGCTCTCCCAACCCTGCACAGGAGGTCGTCTCACCCTCTTTGCCCACCAGTGGCCCCTTATCACCGGGGACAGTTGGGTGCTGGAGATAGTCCACAAGGGCTATGCCCTCCATTTTCACCAACTGCCTCCTCCATACTTTCCAGGGGAGCCTCCCAGGCCTCCCCTGCACACAGACCTTCTCCTTCAGGAGCTTCAGGGTCTGTTGGTGGACAGGGCGGTGGAGCCTGTGCCTCCCCACTTGCAAGGTCACGGATTCTACTCCAGATATTTCCTGGTGCCCAAAAGAATCGGTGGCCTTCGACCCATTCTGGACCTCGGGAACCTCAACAAGTTCCTAGTGAAGGAAAAGTTCAAGATGCTTACTCTTGGAACCCTTCTGCCCTACCTCCAGCAGGGAGATTGGCTATGCTCCTTAGATCTAAAGGATGCGTACACTCACATCCTCATTCATCCAGACCACAGAAAGTACCTCAGGTTCATTGTGGGAGGAAACCATTATCAGTACAGAGTGCTGCCTTTCGGCCTCACCTCTGCCCCCAGAGTCTTTACAAAGTGCTTAGCGGTGGTGGCGGCCTACCTGAGAAATCAGGGAATCTCCAGGAACAAGCAGGAATGAGTCTTCACATATGGGTACGTCGGTACCGACGGAGCCTGCGCGGGAACGCTCCCCAGCGTCCAGTCAGAAAGCTTTTGGGAGCATCCCACAGTGCCTGCGTGCTGCCTTCCCGCCTTTCCAACGGTCTCTCCTCAGTTGTTCTTTTTCCGCGGAGCCAGCAGGTCGTGTTCCTGTCACTGCAGAAGAATTTCCTTATTTTTTTCTTTATTTCTTTTCTGTCGTGTCTGCCTTCCTCGACGCTATACCTGTACCGCCGGTTCTTATTCTTTTCCTTAAAAAAAAAAAAAAAAAAAAAAAAAAGACTTTCTATTTTTTCTTCAGGTGTACTTCAGTTTTTCCTCAAATATGGAAAAACCTGCCTCTGGTTTTAAGCAGTGCACAAAATGTGGCGGTACTATATCCGTCACCGACACCCATGACTGGTGTCTCAAATGTTTAGGCCCTCACCATTCCATCAAAGATTGTATGTCCTGATCTCCAGGAACAAGCAGGAATGAGTCTTCACATATGGGTACGTCGGTACCGACAGAGCCTGCGCGGGAACGCTCCCCAGCTTCCCAAAAATGAAAGCTTTTGGGAGCATCCCACAGCGCCTGCGCGCTGCCTTCCCGCCTTTCCTAACCAACTCTCCTCAGTTCTTCTTTGCCGCGGAGCCAGCAGGTCGAGCCCTGTCACCGCTGAAGAAGTTCTTTATTTTATTTCTTTGGTTGCGTGTCTGCCTTCCCCGACTCCGGACCGGTACCGCCGGTCTTTTCTTTCTTTCTTTTAAAAAAAAAAAAAAAAAATCGATATTTTTCCTCACTTGGTGTATTTTTCTTCTTAGGCCTCAGGGCCCACAAGAAAATTTCCCTCATGGAAAAACCAGCCTCCGGGTTCAAAAAATGCACTAAGTGTAGCGGTACTATTTCTGTTACAGATACCCATGAATGGTGTCTTAAATGTTTGGGTCCTGAACACTCCATTCCGGATTGTCCGTCCTGCTCTCTTATGTCTAAACGGGGGTTACAGAACCGAGCAGCCAAGCTCCATGTGCTGTTTCCCGCTGATGCACCGTCGGTAGCATCGACATCTTCCAGGTCGTCTTCTCCTGATGGATCTCAGGTAACCAAACATAAACCTAGCAGGTCCTCGAAGGGTAGATCTCCCTCTAAGCATCGAGATGCCTCCGGGCTTACCCTCGAGGATCCTGCGCCAGCAAAACAACCCCGGTGGGAAGCTCCGGCTTCCATAGCTCCTCCTATGGGGTTACAGGTTGACATCGATGGCACGGCCTCGACCGATCACCTGTTAGAATGCTCTGGGGTACCGGTACCGACTTCCAGGCATTCATGGCGTCAATGGATCACAATGTTCTGTCCATGCAGCAAGCTATTACGGCCTTCATTCAAGCTGCGATGCCGCTGGTACCGAAACAAACTCCGTTCTCGGTATCGGCTCCGGTACCGACACCAGCACCGATACCGGTACCGACTGCATCGACATCGACCAGGATACAGGCTGCAGCGGTTCCTTGTCCAGGGCTGCTTACCGGTACCGATCCGGTACCGGGGACGCCCGATGTCGATACTGCTCGATACGCGTATTGAGCGTTGGAAGAGCACCCAGACGAGTCTCCTGAAGTATCCATAGCCCTTCCTGAAGAGCCGCCTTCTCCAAAAAGAAGAATGTCTCCTCCAGAAGACTTGTCCTTTCAAGACTTCATAAGAGAAGTAGCTAAAGGACTTTCTATTTCAGTAACTTCTGAATCAGAGCCTAGAGCTAAAAAATTGGATATTTTAGGCTATTCTAGAGCTCCTAAAGAGGCGGTCACCTTACCAAGTCATGAGATTCTTTATGAACACATGATTGATCTATGGGAGACTCCTCTCACTCTCTCTCCTTATTCTCGTAGATTGGACACTATGTATCGTGTCCTGGATTTCAGAAAACTCAGCTTCCTCACCATTCCATTGTGGTGCAGTCAGCTATGAAGAGGATAAAGAGTACAAAGAGACACTCTTCTGCTCCTCCAGGAAGAGAATGCAGGACCTTGGATGCCTTTGGTAGGAAAATCTTCCAAGCCAGTATGCTTATTGCCAGAATCAACTCATATAGCCTTTACATGGGTATGTTTCTAAAGGAAGTTGCACAAAAACCGCACACTTTCCTCCCTTTTCTTCCAGAGGATAAAAGGGAGGAATTCCTCATTTGGCTTAAGCATACCCAAGACATTTCAAAGTTTTCCAACAGGGCAGCCTTTGACTCTTTTGAAGGTGCCAGCAGAGCCTCAGGCATTGCCATAGCTGCTCGCAGAATTGCTTGGCTCCAGGCTTCTGATTTAGAGCCCTGGGTTCAAGATGGCTTAGGAAATCTTTCCTGTACAGGTGAAAACCTATTTGGCAAAGAATGGCAAATAAAAGCCACTCAAATGAATGCAGAAAACTCTGCTCTGGATAGACTTTCAAAGTCAACCTCCATTCCTGCCAAGAAAAAGCCTTTTAAAAAGTCTTTCTTTAAAAAGGGCAGATTTCCTTCTACTTCTGGCCAACAATCTTCTACAGGTCGCTTTGCCACTAAGCGTCAGCAACCTAAACAGGCCAGGCCTAAGCCTACAGGGGCTGCTGCAACTCAGCAGGCCCAACCACCTCAGGGTTTTTGACTTAATGCTAAAGAACTTAGCCTTTCTGGCTCTAAAGCAGCCAGAGCCTCTCACCATTCCAGGAAGGTTGGCTCATTTTGCTCCCAGATGGGAGCAAATAACATCAGAGCAGTGGACCCTCTCCATCATAAGAGAGGGCTACAAGCTTCATTTTTCAATTCTCCCACATCTCTTCTCGACCTTCTAGGTCAAGAGGTAGCTACCCTTCTTGCCCAAGGGGCAATAGAAGAAGTTCCTCTTCTTCATCAAGGGTCAGGGTTCTATTCCCCCTATTTTCTCATTCCAAAGAAGACAGGGGGATACAGACCCATCTTAGATCTCAGAGAATTGAACAAATTTCTATGCAAGGAGAAGTACAAGATGCTTTCTCTGGGCACTCTCCTTCCATACCTTCAAAGTCAGGATTGGCTTTGTTCTCTAGATCTCAAGGATGCGTACACCCATGTCCTCATCCATCCCTCTCACAGAAGATTCCTACGGTTTCTTTTCCAAGGAAAACATTACCAATGCAGAGTTCTTCCTTTCGGTCTGGCCTCTGCTCCAAGAGTGTTCACCAAATGCATGGCAATAGTTGCTGCATTTCTACGAACTCTTTGTCTTCCCATACCTGGACGACTGGCTCATTCGAGCTCCATCTCAGTCAGAGGCCCAGAATTCCTTGGACCGCACAAGGCGCATTCTGCAGTATCTGGGACTTGTGGTAAACCTCCCAAAGTCTCAGCTCATCCCTACTCAGTCCCTAGAATTCATAGGGGCCTGGTTGGATACCACTACTGCAAGGGCCTACCTTCCTCAGGCCCGTTGTCAACGTCTAGTGCAGTTAGCCTCCCAGATTCAGTCAAAGAGCCACTTAACTGCCCGGGAGATGCTACAACTGCTAGGCCACATGGCTTCCACAGTGCATGTGGTACCCTATGCTCGCCTACACATGAGAGCAGCTCAATGGACTTTGTCCACCCAGTGGACTCAAGCTTCAGGTGCTCTCTCAGACCAAATAGCAACCTCCAAACGTCTCTTTTGGTCTCTCCAATGGTGGATGTCCACTCAAAATCTGTTGCTGGGGTCCCCCCTTCCAACAGTTGTTGCCCCAAGCAACCCTCACAACAGATGCCTCCCAAACAGGTTGGGGAGCCCATCTACAGGACCTCTCCACTCAAGGCACTTGGTCCCCACAGGAGACCTCCCTTCATATCAACCACTTGGAGCTTCGAGCAGTTTTTCTAGCTCTCAAGGTCTTTCATACCTGTAATCTTCTGAATATGTAATCTTCTGGTCTAGTCTCCGCTTGGTCCTGGGTTCATTTCACTTCACAGACGCAGGAGGGTATTGTAATAAGACAAGCAAACAGGTGTGGCTTGGAGAAAGGTTTTTATGTACAAATAGGCTTAATCCATAGGTATTGAACAGAGGTATATAGTGATTGTTATAGAGCTGTTTCAGTGTGTATCAATAAATGTGTGTGTGTGCATGTGTGAAGTGTGAGAGAGATAGAGGCCAGAACATGTGGGTCAGAGCCGCATGGTAGGCCAGAACATGTGGGTAGAGAGAGAGCGCCCGGGGGCGGGCTGAAGGGAGTTGAGTATCAGAGTCTCATTGTAGTGTCCAAACCTGTCCGATGAAAGAGAGAGAGAGAGAGACAGGAAGTGTGTCTGTCCTTTATAGTGAATTGAATCCTTTCCAGCACTTCCCCTTGAGGTCTGCTATTGTCTTTAGCCACTCCCTTTGTGGTCCAGTCACCTCCCTTTGAGGTCTGCTATTCTTGATTTAGCAAAGAGGGGCTGCAGACAGGTCCTAGAGACTGACGTCACCCGGGGGTCAGAGTTTAGACTGAATTAAACAGAGTCCATAGCTGCATGAAATGTATGCTGACATCTCCCACACCTTTTTTTATTTTTATTTATTATTTGTGCCTGGAAATGGTGGAAGCAAACCTGTGGTACCTGTCCCAGCTGCCATTACCTGATAGTAGGCAGCTTGTCTAATACCTCCTGTATTAAATACCTTGCTATGTCCAGCAAGTCCCCTGTCCTGCACAGTACTGTCTCTAGTACTGTCTCTAGTGTTCTAGAGATAAACAAGTCTCCTTATGAGTCCAAACCTCGTTTTTTAGGTAGAGCAGCCACTACTGGGGGGGGAACCCAATATGCCACTTCCGTGCCCGTCTTAGAGAGAGTGAACAGTGCATAAGGTCTGCAGGAATTTTTAAGGAGGCTAAAACCAAAAGGTACCAGGATGCTATGAGTGAGGATAGGAAGCAATACTAGACTGCAGCTGACTCTGGTATTCAGTGTAATAGGAAATGCCGAATTAGCCAAATTAGCAGGCCAAATTAGCCTGGATGTAGGGGTGGATGCTGGAGAGGTTCAGTGTAACTACCTTAAAATGTTGTTGTTCTGTATGACATGCGCTGCAAGGAAATGTACATTTTTTCATCTTACAGCACAGGAAAATAATGCATAGCAATATTTGTACAGCAGTTAAAATAATAATAGGGTGAATAAAAACATTAAAGACATGATCAGCAGTAGGTGAGTAACCAAATAACACTTCCCACACAGACACATGAGCATCTTGTCGCAAGTGTCCAACAATTTGTTGAATGTGTCCATTCTCATAAGCGATGGTGTGATTCACTTCAGTGGATTTTGTTTTAAGGTGATCCATATAGGCATGGAGTTCTGTAAAGTTGAGCAGTTTATGTAGTGTCTCTTCTCCCATGCCAAGTGGTAATGGATGCACAGCATATGAGATAAAGTCTGGAATGTCCATAGAGTCATTGGTAACCAGCGGTGTGGAATAAGTTGTCCCATTAATGGTGAGGGAGACCAGTGGTGTATGACTGCACCAGGTATTGTTTAGTAAATAGTTTGAACTGTACAACAAAGTGTTCTTGGGAAGGCGAATGTCATGCATTCTGGGAGCAATTGAAAAAGAGACATTCTCTGTCCTTACAGGAAATATTGTACAAAATCAAAGCAGGAGGACCTAGAAAGTGACGTTCTGGGCGTGCCCTCAATTCTTGTGTCCTTTCTAGAGAAGTGGAAACTGGTGGCTCCCACTGTACTTGAGTGATGTTTAATGAATATAACACTGGCTTGTCCTGTACTGAACAGAAACTCAGGATGACCAGATCCTTTCCTTCCGGGAACGGTGGGGGTATTTCTTGATAACGATATACCCCACTTGTGGAGTTAGCCCAGCCAATCGTGCATATTCGGATGATAGTTCCTGTAATGAGACTTGAGTAGAAGAGAGCAGATACAAGAACAACAGCAAACCGAGACATAATAAAAGCTAACTTGTTTCACTCTACTAGGGAGTAAACTAATACTGCCCACTTATACTATGTAACAACAAAACAAACAAACAAAATTAATAATTTCTACTACTTATTTACATAACTAACTACTTATTTACATAACTATTAAACACATGTACAGCAGGAGTAACTAGTTACCGTCCTTAAGCGACTTTTGTTCAGAAAGCAGCTGTCCGTGCTGTCTTCAGGTGGTATCTGAAAACAAAGACTGATAAAGCACATATTACCCATATGGTTTTAACTGGGTGATGTGTTTCCAGTACTGCTGGTTGTCAGGCATTAGGATCTGGTATAGGCTTGGGCCTAAGGTATCAGTAACTAAGTACGGTCCCTCCCACTTTGCAGTTCCAAAGGGGAGGTTTGGTCTAGGTCTCAGAATCATCACTTTACTCCCAACCTTGAGGGGCCTTAAATCAGAACCTTTTGCATGTACCTCCTGCAAATAATCTCTAGCTTTTTCTGTGTTAGCTAGCACAGAGGTCTGAATTTCTTTTAGATGTTCTTGCAGGGATTTCATCCACTCATTGGTGAGAATTACGGTCTGGTCCTCTGGAAGAAAAGGACTCAGCATATTTTCCCACCGTTGCATTGGCCTTCCCATTAAGGCTTCATAGGGTGCAAAACCAGTGGATTTACAGACATTAGCTCTGATACGCATAAGGACTAAAGGGAGCACCTGATCCCAATTTTTCCCGGTCAGATTAAGCATAGGGCTGAGGTGGGCCTTAATTGTTTGATTCATCCTTTCTACCTGCCCTGCTGCTTGTGGATGGTATGGAATGTGGAGTTGTTGTTCTATGCCTAGAAAATCAAACAATTCCTTGATCAGCTGCGAAACAAATGCAGGACCATTATCAGAGTCAATTGTTTTAGGAATGCCCCAGCGTGTAAAAAATTGCATAGTTAGGACTTCTGCAGTGGTTCTAGCAGTTTGATCTGTGACAGGGAATGCTTCTACCCAATGAGAAAAGGAATCAACAACAGTCAGTAAAAATCTATTCTTCCTAGCAGTCAATGGGAGAGGGCCCACATGATCTATTTGCAATCTTTCAAATGGGCCACGAGGAGGTGCTCTCATTAACTGTCCCCTTCTCTTTTTAGGTTGCCTCCCAAATGAAGCACAGATTACACAGGAGGAAACATGATCCTGTATATCATGTTTCATTTCTGGCCACCATACCAACCTATTAAGGATAGTCTGCATTTCTTCTGCCTTAGGGTGTCCCATAGGACCTGCACCATGAACCCAATGCATCCATTCTTTACCTCGAGCTCTAGGGATAGCTATAACCAAGCCTTCCTCTCTTTTTGCACATAGAATGTCTTTCTCTATAGCTAGTGTGAGAAAGGGTGTGTGCTGATATAGGCTATCTGGGGCATCCTGCACAAGCTTCCTTAAATTGGAAAGCTCAGGGTCCTTTGTCTGCAGTGCTACAAAGTAATCTGGTGGTATTATCTGATCGTAATCTGTGGAACGTGTAGCAATAGCAACCATGCGTGTCTGCTCATACCAGGGCCATATGAGGCCTACATGGCATGCTTCCTTGGCTAGTGAGTCTGCTAATGTGTTCCCTTTCACTAAAGGGCCTTTCTTCCTATGTGCCTTTACTTTAACTAAATGTACTCTCTGAAACTTCTCACTCAGTTCTTGTGCCATAGTCCACAGTGATGAATTTTTCACTGTGGACCCATCTGTAGATTTAAATTCATTTGCCAGCCACCAGGGTAACAGGGCAATGGCACTTTTAAAGACATAATCAGAATCTAAAATGATTTGTATCTCTGGGTGTGAATCCTGATATTGTTGCATACAAGCTACAAAAGCAGCCAGCTCACAGTACTGTGCTGACGCTGACCCACAGGAATACTGTCTTTGCAGTACCACTTGGTTATTTGGGTCCAATTGTACAATTGCAAAACCTGCTAGTCGCCTGCCTCCTTCACATTGGCTACTACCATCAATATATACTGTAGGAAGGAAAGGTGAAATTTTGTCTAGTCCTAGTTCCCTAAAGACCATGTGATTAGGGGCACTGGGTGAGGACTGACAGTCATGAGGTTGCCCCTCCAGCAAGATTCCAGCCACTTGCACGTTAGGTTCTTTCAACAATTCAAACTTTACATTCTGTGCTTGCAGCATGAGAGTCCACTGGACTATTCTCTCAGTCCTAATCTTGCTACATGCTAACTTTCCTTCTACAATGAATTTGAGGGGGGTGTGATGGCTGCATATGTATGTGGTTTGAGCACCAATGATGTATGTGAATTTCTGCATAGCAGCATAGGAAGCCAGTACATGTTTTTCACAGTTTCCCATTTTGAGTTCAGGAGAAGTGAGGACTCTGGAACAGAAAGCGATAGGGCGATCTACTCCTCCTAAGCGTTGTGTTAGAGCTGCACCTATACTGTTCTCTCCAACTACAGGGTACAGGAAAAAATGTTGTGTGTGATCTGGGTGTGCAAGAACAGGAGCAGAAGTCAGAATGTGTTTTAATTTAGTTATAGCTTCGGTATGTTCTTCCTCCCAGACATAACTTTTACTTTTTAGCAGGGAGTAAAGTGGAGCTGCCACTTCAGCATAATTGTGCATGAAGTCACGACAGAAACCAGTGAGCCCTAGAAATGACTGGAGTGATTTCTGATCTGTAGGAAGTGGAAGTTTCTGTATCAGCTCTATCCTCTGAGAATCTACAGATTTACCATCCTGGCCAATAGTAACCCCTAAAAAGGAAACCTGTGATTTGCACAGTTGAGCTTTGGCAGGATTGACTTTAAGACCAGCTTGTAAGAGGGCTTTTAAAACTTCTCTTACGTGATTCCAGTGTACGGCTTCATTCTCAGACTGAATCAGAATGTCATCTACATACTGAATTATATTATCTCTGCAAGACAATAGTGATAGGGCTTCCTGCATGTATTTATGAAATATTGAGGGGGAATCCTTATATCCCTGTGGAAGCACAGTCCATGCATATTGTTTATTCAGCCACTGAAAGGCTGTTTTGTACTGGCATTCAAGGGCCAGTGGCAGACTCCAAAACCCATTAGATATGTCTAAAACAGAGAAAATTTTACATTTGGGATTCATTTTGGAGATCATTTCAGGGTATGAGGCTACCACGGGCACTACAGATTTTGAAACTTGATTCAGGGCACGGAAGTCCATAGTGAGCCTGAAGGAACCCCCCGGTTTAACTATCGGCCAGGCTGGTGAATTGCATGTGGAAGAAATAGGTCTAATCAGACCCCTCTCCTCCAATATCTTCACAATTTTAGTCACTGGTTCTATAGCCTGATGAGGTACTGGGTATTGCTTTTGTGGTAGAGGATCCTCACCTTCCAACAGTATTTCTGTGTGCATTTTCCCACAATCTAACTTGTCTTGAGCCCAGACTGGAATATCAGCCACTTCTGAGGGAATTACACACAGATCATACTGTTGAGCTGCCTTAGTGCACTGAGTTGCTAACTGCATGGGAATGACTTCATGCACTAAAGTTTTAGAAGCACTTGAAGTTCCTGAATACTGCCACAATTTAAGATTAGCCATATCCACCACCAAATTTAACTGGTTGAGAACATCAATTCCAATTATTTCTTTTGGTGTGTTCACTATAGTGGAAGCAGTGGTTTCTAACATTTCCTTGTTTTGTTCACTGTGCACAGGGATACCCCATTTAACTGGGATAGCCACACATTTGGAAGCTGTGTCATTAATTCCTTGAATTTCATAAATTTCCATATTTTTCTGATGTGCAGTGGGAGAAGCTCTGTTTGTAAAACTAATTCCAGCCCCTGTGTCAATCAAAGCTAATTTATCCTGACCCCCTACTCTACTGATAACATTGGGGCGTGCACAAGAGTCCAGTATCAAGGGTGTTACAAGCCTTAAATTGTGTCCTGGGCCTGTATCCATTTCATCACCCAGAGGCTCTGGAATTGAGTCCTCTGCTGAGATAAAGGAGGCAGGCTGGGCTATGAAGGCTTGAGACATTTTGATATCTGAACTCAAGAGGTCAGGACATCCCTATGCCCTAGCCTTGTGTTTGTCCTGAGCTGCTTGTAAATCCTGTTTTAATTTATCTATTTCTATCTGCAGTGTATGTTTATCTTGTTCCCATTTAGTTTTTTCCTTTTCTAGCCCATCTCTCTGTGCTTTGAGCTCTTGAAAGGGGATGTAACCTGAGGAGTTTCTAAAAGTACCTCTGCCGTGTGCTCTCCAAGGGGCGTGGCCTCTGTCGGTGTTTCTTGTGTACTGAGAGGATCCTTCAGCTTGCCACTTAGGGGTGTGTCCTCTGTCTGTGTTTCTTATGTACTGAGAGGATTCATTGGCCTGCCACTTCCGTGCCTCTGATACTGTAATGACCTGCGAGGGCTGGGTCTTCCAAACAGACCCAATTCTGAGCATTAGAGTATCAAAAGGGGTTGCTTCAGGGTCTTCAGAAAATAACAGAAGGTGTTTTGTAATCTCAGGGGATAGCAATTCTAATAAAAATTCCTTATGCATGCTCTCCCCATAATCCTCTGCCTTGGGCCAGGACTCTTGCTCATTAAGAACTGCTTTTAAAATCCAGGCTCTATATGCAAACTGTTCCAATGTATCATCTGGTAAAGGTGAAATAATTTTAAATACTTGCATTGGGGAACAGTGAAATAGTTTCTCAGTACCCCTTTTAACCAACTGGTATGGGTGAGTGAGAGAGCCAACCCTGTAATAGTGTGGCCCTAGAGCCAGATGCATAAGTCTATCAAAGTCTGATTGTTTTCTTCTGTATTTCCCTAGACCCCAGTGAATCAGAATATCAATCGCCCATTTAACCCACTGATTTACATTAAGAGGCATAGTACCAATTTTCTCAACTATTTTTTCTATATCTCTATCTTTTAAATTTTCCTGGAACATTAATTTAAGTTCATTACTGGGTGTCATGTCTAAGTCATCAGAATTATTTTCCTGACAGAGATTGCTGGGTTCTGGCTGAGATAAACTATCAGAATTTTGTTCTGATTCAGCTGTATTCTTTCCATTCCTAAGTTCAACTATGCATACTTTAGAATTCTTTTGTTGCTGATCAGGTGTGTCATAGGCATAGGGAATGGGTGTATCTTTGTTCTTTTGTTTCTCTCTAGCTGGTATGCATGGCTCATAGGCATATGGTGCTGAGGGAGGGGTAGGTGTTGACTTTCTTGCAGAGGCCAATTGATCTTTAACGTGCCTCAATTCAAGTTTAAGTGCTTCTAATTGTTCACTAACAGTTATAAAAGAATTTGTGGCTTGAATCACTTGAGTTCTCTGAATAGAAATACAACTTTGTGCCTCCTCCAGTTCTTTGGTCAATTGGCTACACTGAGAAGTCAGTTCAGAGTTTTCTTTTTTCATGCTAATTAGTCCCCTGTACATGCCCTGGATGAAGAGGCATTTTCTTTTATTTGTTTTCTTTTTGAATTCATGATCATTGCTTAACATTCGTTTTTGAATATTATACCATGAGTCAGGGAATTCCCCTTCATATGGACCTCCTTTTCTCTTACAATATGAAATTAGAATTTCTGTAAGTTCTTTAAAATCAAATGCTTCCATATTAGATACTGCAGAAAGGCTGTAGTTGGACTATCTAAAATGTGTAACCTTAGAAGGAGGAATGCTAACTTAAAAGGTATTTCACACCTATTTAACAGGGTGGAGTAGATTAACAGAATTGTATCAGTTGCAGCCAGCTGCAAGCCTGCTCTCAGTAAGATAGTTACTGACAGGAGACAGAGAAATAGAAGTTAAAAGGGAGAAAGATTAACATTGTCAGATATTCCTGCTCACACCAAGATATATACTGACAAGAGAGAGAAATAAAAGTCAAATAGACAGGAGGGTACATTAGTGTTACCAGGAAAGATGTATATTGTACTCTATGAGGGAATATTTAACTGTGTAACTCTGTATTTTCTTAGCAGCTCAAATACTATGTAGCAAGCCTATACATAAAAATAAGACAATTGCAAGCCACTCTGTGTCATGTCCTTAAAATTCTAGATTCTTACAGAGCCTTTTGACACTAAAAGTCTCACCTTGTCTAACCCACAAAACAAAATTGTAAATGGTCACAAGGGCTATTGATTTTCCTGTCTCACTCTGTCTGAAATCTACTTAATGTATTATACAAAATTATTACTTACCCAACTGGAGATCTGCTGTGAAATCCCGGACGAGCCCCCAATATGTAATCTTCTGAATATGTAATCTTCTGGTCTAGTCTCCGCTTGGTCCTGGGTTCATTTCACTTCACAGACGCAGGAGGGTATTGTAATAAGACAAGCAAACAGGTGTGGCTTGGAGAAAGGTTTTTATGTACAAATAGGCTTAATCCATAGGTATTGAACAGAGGTATATAGTGATTGTTATAGAGCTGTTTCAGTGTGTATCAATGAATGTGTGTGTGCATGTGTGAAGTGTGAGAGAGATAGAGGCCAGAACATGTGGGTCAGAGCCGCATGGTAGGCCAGAACATGTGGGTAGAGAAAGAGAGAGGGGGAGGGGTGAAGGGAGTTGAGTATCAGAGTCTCATTGTAGTGTCCAAACCTGTCCGATGAAAGAGAGAGAGAGAGACAGGAAGTGTGTCTGTCCTTTATAGTGAATTGAATCCTTTCCAGCACTTCCCCTTGAGGTCTGCTATTGTCTTTAGCCACTCCCTTTGTGGTCCAGTCACCTCCCTTTGAGGTCTGATATTCTTGATTTAGCAAAGAGGGGCTGCAGACAGGTCCTAGAGACTGACGTCACCCGGGGGTCAGAGTTTAGACTGAATTAAACAGAGTCCATAGCTGCATGAAATGTATGCTGCCAATACCCTCCTCAGCTGCAAGACAGTCCTCATCCATACGGGCAATCAAGTAGCCATGTTTTACATAAACAAGCAAGGAGGAACTGGCTCTCTGTCACTTTGCAACGAAGCTTTAAGATTGTGGGCCTTCGCCAGAGAGCATCAAATCCATCTCCTGGCAGTATACCTCCCAGGAGTCCAAAACTCTTGGGCAGACAGACTCAGTCGAGTTCTGCTTCCACACGAATGGTCCCTGCACATGGATCAGGTACTCAGAATCTTCCAAGAATGGGGAACTCCGGACATAGACCTCTTTGCAAGTCCGTGGAATGCCAAACTTCCCCGGTTCTGTTCCAGAATTCCATGTCAGGGAGTTCAGGCCAAGGATGCCTTCCTCCTCCATTGGGGTCAGGGCTTCCTGTATGCATTTCCACCCATTCCCTTGATTCCCAAGACTCTGTTCAAACTCCAGAGGGATCAAGGATCTATGATCCTCATAGCTCCACGCTGGCCACGCCAAGTGTGGTACCCTCTACTTCTACATCTCTCCCAAGCCCCCTCTCTGGACTTGGGAGCTGCTCCAGACCTTCTGTCCCAGGAGGAAGGGACTTTGTGGCACCCAAACCCAAAGTCCCTACACCTCAGAGCTTGGTTACTGAAGGCCTAGACCTTCAAGACTGGAATCTTTCTCAACAAGTGAAGGATATCCTCCATGCTTCCAGAAAACCTTCCACTAGGCGTTCTTATGCTTTTAAATGGAAAAGGTTTTCCATTTGGTGTGCTGAAAAGGGTCTTGACCCTCTAGCACTACCTTTAAATTCTCTTTTAGACTATCTCCTGCATCTTTCCAATGCAGGCCTTAAAACAAATTCAGTAAGAGTCCATTTGAGTGCTATTGCAGCATCCCTTAAGCCCATCAATGGACAACCTATTTCCTCTCATCCTCTCATTGCAAGATTCATGAGAGGCCTAACTTTAACTAAACCTCCCATTAGGCCTCCTCCGGTGGCATGGGACTTAAATTTGGTTCTTGGTCAGCTCATGAAGCCACCTTTTGAATCCTTAGCCACTACTTCCTTGAAATTTCTTTCATGGAAGGTTATTTTCCTCATTGCAGTTACTTCAGCTCGCCGCATCAGTGAACTGCAGGCATTAGTGGTTAATCTACCTTATACAAGGTTCCATCATGATAAGGTAGTCCTTAGGACAAATCCACACTTTATACCTAAAGTGGTCTCACCTTTTCATCTTAATCAAGAGGTATATTTACCTGTCTTTTTTCCAGCTCCTCATGCATCCAGTGCAGAGAGGAATCTTCATACTCTGGATTGTAAAAGAGCTCTTGCTTTTTACTTACATAGGACACAGCAACATAGAAAGTCTTCCCAGCTTTTTGTTGCTTTTGATCCTTCTCATTTGGGACTTCCAGTCTCTAAGAGAACACTGTCCAATTGTATTGCTCAGTGTATTTCTTTCGCCTACCAGAGTAAGAACCTTTCTCTGGAGAGCCATGTCACAGCTCATAATGTGAGGGCCATGGCCACCTCTATGGCTCATCTAAATTCTGTGTCCATCGACCAGATCTGTCGAGCAGCCACCTGGGCCTCGGTTCATACCTTCACAGCCCATTACTGCTTGGACAAAGACTCCCGCCGGGATGCCTTGTTTGGTCAGGCTGTCCTCAGACACCTGTTCCATTCTTAAACAACTCCTGCCCTCTTTCCCTGGATGGATGCCTGAGATCCATAGGAGGACGCAGACCCCTTTCAGGGTCTCATATCCTTGGGGATCTCCCAGGCATCTTAGCTAGGGAGTCTCCATATGTGAAGACTCATTCCTGCTTGTTCCAGGAGATAGCACAGTTACTTACCTGTAACAGGTGATCTCTGGGAACAGCAGGAATAAGTCTTCACAACCCTCCCACCTCCCCTAGGAGTTGTATCTCTTTTCTATCTTTCCTTTCCTCTCTCTCTCTATTGTCTCAGCTTTAAACTCGAACTGAGGAGAGTTGGTTAGGAAAGGCGGGAAGGCAGCGCGCAGGCGCTGTGGGATGCTCCCAAAAG
This sequence comes from Ichthyophis bannanicus, assembly GCA_033557465.1. Classification (NCBI taxonomy): domain Eukaryota; kingdom Metazoa; phylum Chordata; class Amphibia; order Gymnophiona; family Ichthyophiidae; genus Ichthyophis; species Ichthyophis bannanicus. The sequence goes on along the minus strand of CM066040.1, from coordinate 168,928,469 downwards.
CTTTCCTTTTTGGGAAGCTGGGGAGCGTTCCCGCCCAGGCTCCGTCGGTACCGACGTACCCATATGTGAAGACTTATTCCTGCTGTTCCCAGAGATCACCTGTTACAGGTAAGTAACTGTGCTTTCCATGATGTCTAAGAGAGGTCAACAGAACTGAGCTGCCAAGCTCAGTACCCTGTTTCCCTCTGATGCAGCTTCGGTGGCATCAACGTCTTCCAGGGCTGCTTCTTCTTCACTTGGATCTCAGGTAACTAAACATATATCCAGCTGGTCCTCGAAGAGCAAATCTCCTTCTAAGCATCGAGATGCCTCTGGCTTTGCCCTCGAGGATTCTGCACTGGCAAAATTACCGCGGCGGGAGGCTTCGGCTTCTAAAGCATCATCATCGGGGTTCCAGGACGATCTAGATGGCGTGTCCTCAACCGATCTCCTGGTGCCATGCTCTGGGATACCGGTGGCCTCCACCGGTACCAACTTCCAGGCATTGGCAGCATCCATGGATCAGAGGATTCTGTCCATGGAACGCAGTCTGGCGGCTTTCCTTGTGGCATCGACGCCCGTGGTACCGCATCAGACTACTCCGCAGGTACCGGCTCCGGTATCGCCATCGGTACCGATCCTGATACCAGTGGCATCGACATCAGCATCGGTGTCAGCCATGCCGGTACCCTGCCCTCTGCAGCCCTCCGGTACCGATACCCCGGTACCGATGATTCCCGATACCGACTCCGGTCGGTACGGGTATCGGGCTTTGCAAGAGCATCCTGACAGACGATACTTCGATTCCTCTGATGACTCTGAGGATTCTGAACAGTCTGTCGATGCAGCGATGCTTCTTCCACAAGAGGAGTCCTCTCCTAAACGAAGGATGTCTCCTCCAGAGGACTTGTCTTTTCAAGACTTTATCAGAGAGGTGGCTTGGGGTCTCTCTATTACAGTAGCCCCAGAGTCAGAGCCTAGAGCTAAGGAGTTAGATATTTTACAATATCCTAAAACTCCTAAAGAGGCAGCTACCTTGCCTATTCATGAGATTCTGTATGATCTCATGTTAAGGATGTGGGAAGCACCTCTAACCACCTCTCCTCATTCTCGCAGGTTGGACACCATCGATCGTGTCCCTCCTTGTCCTGCTTTCCATAAGACTCAGCTTCCTCACCACTCTATTGTGGTTGAGTCTGCAATGAAAAAGATTAGACGTGCCAAGAGACATGCCTCTAATCTTCCAGGACGTGAATGTAGAACCCTGGATGCTTTTGGTAGAAGAATCTTCCAAGCTTCCATGCTTGCTGCAAGAATTAATTATTATAGTCTCTACATGGGCATGTTCTTAAGAGGTCACTGACCATTTGCAGACTTTGTCCTTTTATGTCTGACAATAAAAGGCAAGAATTTCTCTCTGCGCTCAAACATGCCCAGGATGTCTCCAAATTCTCCAACCATGCAGCTTTCGATTCCTTTGAATGCATAAGCAGAGCCTTAGCTATAGCTATAGCAGCACGTAGGGTTGCTTGGCTTCAAGCATCTGATTTGGAGACCTGGGTCCAAGATGAATTGGGAAATATCCCTTGTACAGGTGAAAATCTGTTTGGCTTTTGCTTGCCAATCTTTACCAATCAGATGGATGCTGAAAATTCTGCTTTGGATAGACTATCCAAATCTACAGCTGCTCCTGCTAAGAAAAGGTTGTTCAAGAAAACACCTTTTTCAAAGAAGGGAAGATCCTATCCTGCTTATAGTCAGAGAGCATCTTCTGCAGCTCAGTTCCCTTCCAAACGTCAGCAGTCCTCCAAACAGACCAAGGCAAAGGCTTGCAAGGCCTCTTCCAGCCCAGCAGTCTCAGCCACCTCAGGACCTTTGACTTTCTGCTAGAGAACTTAGCCTTTCTGGCTCTAGAAGGACCAGAGCCCTCCACCATTCCAGGAAGGCTATGTCACTTTGCTCCCAGATGGGGGCAAATCACAGCAGAGCAGTGGACACTCTCCATCATAAGAGAGGGGTACAAACTTCATTTTTCCAGCTTGCCCTGTCATGAGGCTGGTGCCAATAAAGATGCAGAGTTGAAAAGAAACTCTGTTTTTCACAGAGCTCTAGGTGTGCAGTTACCTCAAAGCACAGCTAGAGGGGGCAGGAGTGATTCTACAGAGTCTAATGAGGCTAGGAGAGCTATCCAGTTGCACCTGGAAATAAGCCCGGGAGATTCAAAGGGAAGATCCCTTTATAAATGGAAGCTTAATGCCAGCAAGGCAGAAGCAGCAGGAAGAACAGCAGAAGGAGAAGGAACAAGGATTACGGCTGAAGAAGGAGGGAGAGACCTGAAGGAAGGAATCCTCCTTGAGCAAGCCCAAAAGGACAGAATTCACAGAGGTAGAGTTCAGACAGGCCAAGCTACGAGAGCCGCTGTTCAGAGGGAGTCTGCTAAGGAAAGCAGTCAGGCTGGAGGGTATGCCACTCCCTGCTTAAGCAACGTTCCTGAGTCCAAAGCTGAGAGACATATACCGAGAGCCAGAGAGCCAGGCTTGGAGGAAAGCCTGCAGGCATTGGAGTATGCTGAACAAGCTTTACCAGGTACCCGAGGGAAAGGAGTTTTTAACAAAGCTACTTTGTCACTGAAGCACAGAGCTGGAGAATCTTCACCAGGTTTTACTAAGCTTTCAGGAAGTCCAGCACTGCCCAGAAGCTACCGACAGAAAGCCTGTTGTCACAGAGACGTGCATGAGAGAGAAGGCTCCAGAGCTTCAAGCTACAGAAACTCAAGGTATGAAAGTTTTATTCCTGCTAAAGAAAGCTTAACTCCTAAAAGCATTGCTAAAGCTAAAACTCACTTTATAAGGAGAGGAAAGAAACCAGAGTGGTTTGAAGAACCACCAGAAGACTTTAAAGCACAGTCTTATTGGAGGCAAGATACCAGAGACGGTCCATATAAACCTGTAACTGCCAGGGACAGCGTGTGCTCTGAGGGGGAAAGTAGTGAAGCAGAATGTATGGAAATAGAAGATGCAAACACTATTCCCATTCCTCAAGAAGAAGCTATGGATTGTACTTTGTGTATGGCTTCTAGCCTAGAATCCATAGCAACCTTGTAAATAAGAAGAAGTCTTGTTTAATTGCTTTGCCCTGGAATGAATTGAATTCCTCCCTTTAACCCTTACAACTAATTATGAAGATATTAACAATTGGTTTTACCTGCTTATTACTGGAACCTTTATGAACAAAGGACATTCTTTGATTTCTAGTGTCTTAATGAACCCTTGCACAGAGGGGAAATAAAAGCCTTGTTTCCCTACACTCGTGGCTTAATTATTGAGTTCTCACAAGGAGCTGAAATACCTAAGACCAATCTCCATTTTGGCCTTAAAAATACCCTTCGCTCCTTGAAAATAAATATGTTGTACAGCATGCCCTTACTGCCATTGGCCACTAGGGGATGCCGGCACGACAGCCCCCTCTCACAAGAGTGCACCAGTTCAATTCTCCAACCTCCCTCCTCAGCCTATTAGAGCAGGAGGTTGCCACTCTTCTAGCCCAAGGGGCAGTAGAGGAAGTGCCTTCTCAACAACAAGGCACAGGGTTCTACTCCCCCTATTTTCTTATCCCAGAGAAAACAGGGGGCTTCAGACCCATTTTAGATCTCAGAGAATTGAACAGATTCCTAGTCAAAGAAAAATTCAAGATGGTTTCTCTGGGAACTCTGCTGCCATACCTTCAGAGTCAGGATTGGCTTTGTTCTCTAGATCTCAAGGATGCGTACACTCATGTTCTCATCCATCCAACTCACAGAAGGCTCCTTCGGTTCCTTTTCCAGGAGAAGCACTATCAATACAGAGTGCTCCCCTTTGGCCTGGCCTCTGCACCAAGGGTGTTCACAAAATGCATGGCAGTGGTTGCTGCTTTTCTGCGCACCCTGGGAATATTTGTCTTCCCCTACCTGGACGACTGGCTCATTCGAGCTCCCACTCAATCAGAGGGCAGGACTGCTCTAACCTGCACAATGCGTATCCTTCAATACTTAGGGCTGGTAATAAACATCCCAAAATCCAATTTGATCCCTACTCAGTCACTGGAGTTTATAAGGGCATTGCTGGATACCACAAAGGCAAGGGCCTTTCTTCCCCAGGCCCGTTGCCTTCGCTTGATGCAGTTAGCTTCTCAAGCAGAGTTGAAACCCCTACTCTCTGCTCGAGAGATGTTACAGTTACTAGGCCACATGGCTTCCACCGTTCATGTGGTACCATATGCTCGCCTTCACATGAGAGCAGCTCAGTGGACTTTATCCACCCAATGGACCCAGGCATTAGGCTGCCTGTCAGACAAAATAGCAAACACAAGTCGCCTCATTTTGTCCCTCCAGTGGTGGAAGTCCCCTCAGAACCTCTTGCTGGGGTGTCCTTTTCAACAGCCTCTACCCCAGGCAACTCTTACAACAGATGCTTATCCAATGGACTGTGGAGCTCATCTTCAGGACCTCTCCACCCAGGGCATCTGGTCCCCACAGGAGACTTGTCTCCACATCAATCTCTTGGAACTCAGAGCAATCTTCCTTGCTCTATGAGTTTTCCACACCCTGCTCAGCCACAAGACAGTCCTTGTCCACACGGACAATCAGGTAGCCATGTTCTACATAAACAAGCAGGGAGGAACTGGCTCTCTGTCGCTTTGCAACGAAGCTCTGCGACTGTGGGCCCTCGCCAGAGAGCATCACATTCATCTTCTGGCAGTCTATCTTCCAGGGGTTCAAAACTCTTGGGCAGGCAGACTCAGTCAAGTTCTGCTTCCACATGAGTGGTCCCTACATAAAGCCCAGGTCTCCAAAATTTTTCAAATTTGGGGAACCCCGGACATAGACCTCTTTGCAAGTCCGTGGAATGCCATACTTCCCCGGTTCTGTTCCAGATTCCGGCTCAGGGGGCTCAGGCAAGGGATGCTTTCCTCCTTCACTGGGGTCAAGACTTCCTGTATGCCTTTCCACCCATCCCCCTAATTCCCAAAACCCTATTAAAGCTTCAGAGAGACAGAGGCCACATGATTCTCATAGCTCCACATTGGCCACGGCAAGTGTGGTACCCTCTGCTTCTACATCTCTCTCAAGCTCCCTCCCTAGAGTTAGGGTCTGCTCCAGACCTCCTCGCTCAGGAGGACGGAAAGTTGTGGCATCCCAATCCCCAGTCTCTGCATCTCAGGGCTTGGTTGCTGAAGGCTTAGATCTCCAGGATCTTCCTCTTTCCCAGCAAGTGAAAGATGTTCTTCAAGCTTCCAGAAAACCTTCCACTAGACGTTCTTACGCCTTCAAGTGGAAAAGGTTTACCATCTGGTGTTCTGAAAAGGGTCTTAACCCCCGTGCCATACCTCTGGAATCGTTGCTGGAGTATCTCCTGCATCTGTCTAATGCAGGCCTTAAGACAAATTCAGTAAGAGTCCATCTGAGTGCTATTGCAGCTTCACTCAAGCCTCTAAATGGACAACCTGTTTCCTCTCATCCCCTTGTAGCAAGGTTCATGAGAGGCCTCCTTTTAACAAAGCTTCCCATTAGACCACCACCGGTGGCATGGGACTTAAATTTGGTTCTTGGTCAGCTTATGAAGCCGCCTTTTGAACCTTTAGCTATTACCTCCTTGAAATACCTTTCTTGGAAGGTTATCTTTCTCATTGCAATCACATCAGCACGCCCCATCAGTGAATTGCAAGCACTAGTAGCTAATCCACCTTATACAAGGTTCCATCATGACAAGGTGGTCCTTAAGACTAATCCACATTTTATGCCTAAGGTGGTCTCGCCTTTTCACCTCAACCAAGAAGTCTACCTACCTGTCTTTTTTGCCAGGACCTCATGCATCACCTGCAGAGAGGAATCTTCATACCCTGGACTGTAAAAGAGCTCTGGCTTTTTACTTACAGAGGACACAGCAACATAGAAAGTCTTCCCAACTCTTTGTTGCTTTTGATCCTTCTCATTTGGGACACCCAGTCTCCAAGAGAACTCTTTCCAACTGGATTGCCCAATGTATTTCTTTCGCCTATCAGAGCAAGAACATTTCTGTGGAGGGCCATGTCACAGCTCACAATGTGAGAGCCATGGCAGCCTCAATGGCTCATCTGAACTCTGTGTCTATCGACGACATCTGTCGAGCAGCCACTTGGGCCTCAGTTCATACCTTCACAGCCCATTACTGCTTAGACAAGGACTCCCGCCGGGATGCCTTGTTTGGTCAGGCTGTTCTTAAACACCTGTTCCATACTTAATCAACTCCTACCCACCATCCCTCATGAGATGCCAGAGATCCAGGTGGGGAAGTGCAGCCCTGTCCCAGGGACACACAACTTCTGGACGCTCTCCCTGGCATCAAAAGCTAGGGAGTCCCCATATGTGAAGACTCATTCCTGCTTGTTCTTGGAGATAGCACAGTTACTTACCTGTAACAGGTGATCTCTGGGAACAGCAGGAATAAGTCTTCACAACCAACCCACCTCCCCTAGGAGTTGTCTCTCTCTCTCTCTCTCTCTCTTCCTTTCCCTCTCTCCCCTCTTTGTCTCAGCTATAAAACTCAACTGAGGAGAGACAGTTGGAAAGGCGGGAAGGCAGCACGCAGGCGCTGTGGGATGCTCCCAAAAGCTTTCTGATTGGACGCTGGGGAGCGTTCCCGCGCAGGCTCCGTCGGTACTGACGTACCCATATGTGAAGACTTATTCCTGCTGTTCCCAGAGATCACCTGTTACAGGTACGTAACTGTGCTGTCTTTGTCTTCCCCTATCTAGACGACTGGCTCATCAGGGGTCAGACATGTCAGGAGGCCAAACAAGCCACCCTCAGGACTATTGCTCTTCTACAAAGTCTGGGGTTTGTCATAAACTTCGCAAAGTCCACTTTGCTCCCCTCCCAAAACTTGGAGTTCATAGGGGCAAGGCTGGACTCTCTCCTGGCAAAGGCATTCTTGCCAGAAGACAGAGCCCAAAGATTGGTGGCCTTGGCAAATCAGTTTCTCTGCAGGTCCCTGGTCTCCGCCAGACTCTGCCTGAGGCTTCTAGGCCACATGGCTTCGACAGTGCATGTGATCCCCAATGCCAGGCTCCATATGAGGCCTGCACAGTGGTGCCTTCGGGCTCAGTGGTCACAGGCCACAGGCAGCCTCAAAGACAGGATAAGGGTGTCCAGACAATTTCTGCACTCCCTCAACTGGTGGCTGCACCCACCCAGTCTTCTGCAAGGGGTGCCTTTTCAGATTCCAGGGTACACAGTAGTGCTAACAACATATGTTCTCCAGGAGCAGCAGGAATCAGTCCTCACAACCCTCCCTCCTCCCCTTTGTGACGTTATTGATTAATTTGGTTGTGATTGGATGTTGGTCTGTGATAAATAGTGTGTCACACGCCGTCTTTTTTGGATGGCAGGGAAGATAGGAATCTGAATAGTTTTTGTCGTACTATAATACTATAAATACCCCTGAAGAAGCCATATTATGGTGAAACGAAAGCTTTTGTAGGGTGGTGTACAATACAATTGTGTATTTGGCTTTTGAATTTTGGTATTTAAACGTCCCCTGCTATATTTAGCTTTGAAGACTTTGTCTCAAGTAGAACACGGATCTTTGCTGGAGCAGCTACGGAGTTGGAATCTGGGAGAGCAGTTATGCAGATAAGTGAATGTAGACCTGCATAGGCGTGTTTATTACTGCTGTTACTTACTTTATATCATTTCTTCTTTGCAGGAGTACTATTTGGTTCCTGTGCTGCTTGTGCAGTTGTTTATATACTGACGCTTTGTGTAATTAATTGGTGTGTTGGAATGAATGTATGTGTGTGTAGTGATTGGTAGAATGGTTTCCCAGTAGGTAATGTGATGTTGGGCGTTATTTGTTAATTAGAAGTGTATTGGTATGAAATATTGAAGGCTTTTGACCAGTGATGTGAGCGTCAGCCGTTCCCTATAGTGATTTTTTTCACTAAATGTAGGGTTTGAGCCATCCTGAGGTCATTACTGCCTATGGTGATTTGGGGTTAGAGTGGTTTTTGAGATTAAATTAACTGATTCTTTGTAGTTTTGGCATTGAGAGCTTGTATTTTTTGTGCTTAGCTCTTATTCAGCTGTTTTTGGAGTTCTTTTTCAGCCATCCATGCGGTTCGGTGACGTCACCGGAAGCCTCCTCTTATCTTTCAAACCTGATTATGCTGTACTCCTTTCAAACCCTACTGATTTCCCTCTCCTCATCTTCACCTTGTATTCTCTCTCAGCTCTGCCTTTGGTTATCTTTGTTCCCACCTCTGGAATTCTTTGCCATTGTATCTTCATCAGGACCCATCTTATTCTAGGCTCAAGAAAACTATTAAAACATGGCTCTTTGAGCTCTCCTTCGTGTCAGCCCTCGTGGTGGAGAGCTTAGCATGCTATCTATGGTTCCTTCCTTGCCCTTCAGCCTTTTGCTATCTCTCCCCTCTGTTGGGATAACATTTATAGAACATGTTCTTCTTTTTCTTTTCCTGCTTTTAAGTTTTACTTTAAAACAGCATGGTTAGCAGGGAGATTTACAGGGCAGTATCATAAATGTTGAAAATAATTGAATAAATACATTTCTCCCTTATGCCTAGCAGTTTTCCTCCCCATCTTCCTCTCTCTCTCATTTTCCCCTCATGCCCAGCATTGTTTCTCTCAAGGATTAAAGGTGCTACTAATCCCCCCAGGCTTGAGCTCCATCTTTAATGGCAGGTTACTATTGTAGCTAAATTGGGCAGTAAGACACCATTTAGCTGACTCCATCTCATATAGTGCACAATCACAAGAGCATGTGACTGCACTTTGGGAAGCTGGATCGTATGAAAAGGGAGACAGCCAATGGCCTCAGCCTCATATGCAGTATAAAACCTTGTGTCCCTCGAGGGTCCTTTCTAACATTCCTGTCTTCCTACTTCCCTTTCCCTTTCCTCACGGCCTTTGAGCTGCAGCAACAGCTGAGTAGCTGGCCACACTTGTAATTAGAGACACTGGCTACTACTCGGAGGAGTTATCAGGACCAGAAAACAAGCACCTGCAATGGGGCAGTAGAAGAACATGCTATTCCCCTCCAACAGGGTAAAAGGGATGGTGTAGGAGTCAGAATCAGTGGGCGCCACGCAGGACAATGGTGTTAGAATATTACATATTTGATCGACTTCCATCAATCTATGTGTTAACGTCAACATAAATCTATAGACTTTGAGGGGTGTACAATAACAATAGGCAGGAGCCCTAGACAAAAAGAGTAGGGCAATAGGAAATGAAAAATAGGTAAGGGATGGAGAGAGTAGGACGAGATAAGAAAGGACGGGAACATACAAATAGCTGCAAGCGCTTTTGCTCCAGTCCTTCAATCTAAGTCACTGTCGTGAAAAAGGCCTTAGAAAAGAATACATTCTTCAGGCCAGCTTTAAATCTGTCATGTCACAAGGAAGGCTATTTCATAAGGTGCAAACCAGATAGGAGAAAGCCATACTGGAAGTGATCTAAAAACATGCAGTGGAAAATGGAGTTATAAACTCTAGATTGCTATGTATTGAACTGACAGTGGTACGCTGATTCTCATTGCTCCTTATTAGCCCAGACAGCTGTGGTTCCCTCTACTGCTCAAATTCTCCTTTAGATGTCCAGTGTGGCTCTGGCAGGAGATATCACAGGAGAACAGAACAATGTTGCATCCCAACTTCAAGTCCCTGGCCCCTACATCTTGAATCTTGAGGGGCTAATCTTATCCGCTCTTGATCTGCAAGCTAGTGTCACCAATGTCCTTTTGGCCTCGGAAAAAAAAATTAATTTTTCAAATGGAAGAGGTTTGGTGTGAGGAACACTCCCTAGATCCTTTTGCCTGTCCCACACAAACACTACCTGAATACCTTCTACAGCTTTCTGAGTCTGAACACGTCCAACTCCATAAGGATACATCTTAGTGTGATTGGAGCTTATCACCATGGTGTAGAGGGTAAATGCATCTCTGTACAACCCATAGTTGTTCGCTTCATGCGGTGGCTTATTTATTTTTGAAACCTCCATATAAGCCACGTGCAGCGTCTTGGGACCTCAATGTGGTTCTCATACAGCTGATGGAAGCTCCTTTTGAACAACTCAATACCTCCCCTCTGAAATTCTTGACCTGGAAAGTATTATTTGTGGTGGTGGTCACTTCAGCATGGAGGATGAGAGAGCTTCAGGCCCTGGTAGTTCATCCACCTTGCACTAAATTTTACTATAACAGAGTGGTGCTTCGTACTCATCCCAAATGTCTTCCAAAGGTGGGTGGTTACAGCATTTCATCTTAACCAGTCAATTATCCTTCCAACATTTTTCACAAAACCCATTCTCCCAAAGGGGAAGCTACACTACACATGTTGGGACTGCAAGCGAGCCTTAGCTTTTTACTTGGAGTGGACAAAAGTCCCTAGAAAGTCCATCTACCTTTTTTGTTTCTTTTGACCCCAGCAAGTTAGTGGTTGCCATCTCTAAACTCACTTTATCAATTTAGCTTGCAGACTGCATATCTTTCACTTATGCCCAGGCAGGCCTAAGCCTTGAGGGTCATGTCACAGTTCATAATGTCAGAGACATGGGTGTGTTGGTGGCCCACTTGTGATCAGTTTCCATCAAAGATATTTGCAAAGTTGTAAGGTGGATTTCACTGAGGATAAGCTGGTGCCGCAGTGGCAGACAGGAAGACACACTGATGCGTGTTGGGCCTCCACAGGCTTCTAGAAGGAGCTGGGAATGCTCCCGCATAGGGGCTCCATCGGATGGTATCGCCCATAAATGAAAACACTTGCTGTCCACAGAAAACACCTGCTATTGACCATTCTATATGGGTTAGTAAGAGGCACAAAAGCAGGAGGAGGCATGATCTTCATGCTAAGGTCATACACTGGGTGAAGTATATGGGATCTAATTGAAGAGCAGTGTCTTCAGAGGAGAAACTTGGTATCCTTGTAGAATGCAGATCCTAATGATTACATTCTAAATTACTCTCATTTTTATAACCTAGTACAATGTAAACATTTTTTTCTTTTTTTAGGTTAGAAAAGGAATACACTACAATAAAATCTAAAGAAATGGAAGAGCAAATTGAAATTAAAGTAAGTTGAATGTTATAGTAAAATGGTCTTTAAAACTAATATGATTTGTTGCATATAGGCAAGATATAAGCATTGTTTTGAATTGTATATGTAAGCCCATTACAAGTTACTGATTCAGTTTTTCTGTAGTTGCAGTTAAATGAAGAAGAGTATCTCATTTTGTGAGAGCTTATATTAAAACATTGACTTCCTCTTATGTTCACTTCTAGTTTGTAAGCCAGACCATATGGAAATTTGTGGCCCCCCCCCCCTTCCACCAACTGATATCAGTTAGACACTGCGATATTCTGATAATATGAAGTGTGTAATGCATCATCTTTTCCTGTGTAAGCTCAGAAAGATCTTTACTTAGGGCCAGATATTCAAAGGATTTATGCTCCTAACTTTGAGAGTTATGCTCCTAAATTGGCCTTTGAAAATTTTGCTAGAGCCCAGTGCCTAAATATTTTCTTAAAAATCTCACTGAACTCCTAAATTTAGGAACATAAAAGGTGGGTGGCAATGGGGGTGGATTTAGTGCAGAAAAAACAAGTTAGGAGCTTAGCACTGATTCTCCAGGAACAAGCAGGAAGTCAGTCCTCACATATGGGAGATGTCGGTGCCGACAGAGCCTTTCGCGGATGCATTTCCCCACCCTCCAAAGAAAGCCTTTGGGAGATGCCACCATGCATGCGTGGTGCCCCTCCCACCCAAGGCTGCCATCTTGCTCAGTCTCCTTTTTTCTGCGGAGCCCTTCAGATGTCTGTCTGCTTTCCTCTGGAAAAAGTTGATTCTTTGTGCCTGAGTTTCATACTCTCCTCGAGTTGCACACCGGTACTCTTCCCGCCAGCTGCCCGGCATAGAATCTCCGGTCCATAGATATATTTTTTTCCTCTTGGCGCCTTCGTGCCTTTTTTCCAACTGGCAGCAACACAGGTCTTTGACCTTGCTGGGGTACTTTTTCCCCCCACAACTACCAGTGGCTTTAAGAAGTGTGATCGGTATGCAAAAATCATGTCCCTTACCAATACACATGACTGCTGCCTATGCTGCCTAGGGCTGGACCACGACCCCATCGCCTGTGGTCTCTGAAAGAAGATGTCTTCCAAAGCCCTCAAGAGCCGCAAGCAGCAGCACAATAAGTTCTTCCCGGAGTCCCTGGTGCCTACGAAAGCCAAGGCCCCTTCTGAAGCCACAGACTCCCGTAGCGCCCTTGCAGACCCCGGTCAATGCCGTGGATCTTCAGAAAGGGAGTCTCCCTTGAGGGAACACAAAAAGAAGAAGAAACCCTCGAAGACAGCATACTTGGTTGGTTCCGGCAGGTTGGGTAAGCCCCGAGCCAGGACCCGCAGTCCACGACGTTCATCCAAGGGCTCGGAGCAGGAGGGGCCCACCAAGGTCTCCTGGAAGGAATCGCCCGAAGATCGGCCTCAGACCCCCGAAACCATCCTTGTTGAGGACTCTCCTTCGAGGGAACCGGCATCGGGCCCGAGTTCCTCAGTGCCCACACCGATAGCTGCAGAGCCTTCCGGACTGGAAACCAGAATGGTGGCCTTGGAGTGCAGCTTTGCCTTCATGGACCAGCAGCGGGCGTTGATGTCCAGCACAGCCGGTTCCTCCGCCCAGACCACTGAGCCAGGCCCTCAATGTTGAGGATGTCCCCAAAAGCCGGGCTGATCCTCGAGACCATGTGGCCTAGAGTCTATCCTTGGCCGAGGTCTAGATCCAAGTCTTCCCCGGCTAGTGCACATGGCACCATCGCAGGGCCTCTGAGGGATGCGGGCAGGGCTCAGGCCTGGAGCCTGCGGGCTGCCCCTCCCTCAAGTCTTCAACCGATTACTCGGAATGGGAGACAGAGGACGAGGAGTCCATGGACACCCGTTGCCTCCACAACGTCCCCTCGGATTCGGCACTTTCTGAGCCTCGGTGTTGGTCCCTGCCAGAGGACATGGCGTTTCTCATGTTCATGTGGGATATGTCCAAGATCCTAGCATTCCCAATGGAATCAGAGGAGGACACTCGGACAGAGGAACTAGAAATTCTCCAATACGAGGACCCAAGGGAATCGCTCATGGTACCCATTCCTCCCATCCTGGAACAGCTAATGATCTGTATGTGGGAAACACTGGTGTAGATGTGGGTCACGAGCAAGCGGCTCGACTCGATGTATCGGGTCCACCAGAGCCCTGGCTTCCAGAAGGCAAAGCTCCGCTTAACTCCATGGTGGTGGAGTCGACCATGCGTCAGCTGAAGATCCAGAAGACACACTCCTTGGTGTCCACGTATAGGGAGACCCTCACCCTGGATGCTCTTGGCAGAAAGTGCTACCAGTGCTCGATGTTCATCGACCGGATCCAGGCATGTACTTGAGAGACCTGGCAAATGAGCTTGCTGGTTTTTTAGTAGTCTCTTTGAGGAACCCTGCAGCGGTTCAAGAACCTAGCCAAAGCCATCTGTGAGTGCTGCAAATTCATGACTCGAACAACCTATGATGGCTTCAAGTCGGTGAGTAGAGTAGCCACGGTGGGCATTGGTGCCCAATGCCAGGCTTGTCTACAGTCTTCCGACCTCGAGCAATGGGTTCAGGACAAATTGGTCAATGTCCCATGTCAAGGGGAAGAACCTCTTTTGAAAACTCATGATGGAAAAGGCCGCTGAGTTGGAGACTGAGTTTATGACGAGGACTAGTCTTCAAAAATACTGCTGGCCCTCCACGAAGGAAGGGCTTGGGTTAAAGCCCTTTTACCCAAGGAAAGGGGCTGCTTACAAAAACTACCCACATTCTCAGGCCTCTCCAGCTCCCCAGCAGGGTCAGCAGTCCAAGGGACATGGGCAAGGCCCTTGTAAGCAGAAGGCTCCCAAGCCCCAGGCGTCAGCTCCTGCCCAGTCTGGGGGGAATTTGACTCCTTGGGCATAGCCTGTCTACCCCAAGGAGGACAGCAGCCCACAGGGGGACGTCCGATCTACTACGCCCACAGGTGGCTAGCCATCAGCACCGATTCCTGGGTACTTCAGGTGGTCAAGGAGGGCTACCTCCTCCAACTGGCACAGACACCTCCCCCTTTCTTTCCGGGAGAGCCTCCCAGGTCTCAGCCTTCTTGAGGACAAAGTGGTGGAACCAGTACCCCAACATCTCAGGGGTAAAGTGTTCTACTCGGGTATTTCCTCATGCCAAAAACTACAGGGGGCCTAAGGCCCATCCTGGACCTGAGCAACCTGAATTTCAAGATGCTCTCTCTTGGAACATTGCTGCCTTACCTCCAGCAGGCAGGTGGGCTATGCTCCTTGGATCTGAAGGATGCTTATACCCACATCCTCATTCACCCCATCCACAGGCAGTACCTCCGCTTCATGTTGGGGGGAGGCCACTACTAATACAGGGTGCTACCCTTCGGCCTGGCGTCTGCCCCCAGGGTCTTCACAAAATGTCTGGCAATAGTGGCCACCTACCTCCACCTCCAGGGGGCATTCGTCTTCCCCTACCTGGATGAATGGCTCATAAAAGGAGGCAGGGCCACAGAGGTGTGCAGTAAGCTACAGCATGAACCATCCATGTCCCCACAACATCTGGGGTTCGTGATAAACCACCCCAAGTCCCATGTTCTCCCGACACAATATCTGGAGTTCATAGGGGCAAAGCTGGACACCGTTCAGGCAAAGGCCTTCCTCCCCCTGGACTGGGCCAAACATCTCAGGACACTAGCCACAGACGTACAACACCATCCCTTGGTGTCGGGTTGGCTCCTGCTGTGCTACTCAGGCACATGGCCTCCACAATCTGTGTCGCCCCAGATGCCCGTCTGCACATGAGTCACTCAATGGTGCCTTCGAGACCAGTGGACACAGGCCACGGGCCGTCTCCAAGACAGAGTCTCAGTGACCCACCAGTTGGTGAAATCTCTGACTTGGTGGCAAAATCCGCAACCCCTTCAAGCACTGATGATAAATAGTGCGGTATATTAGAATTGTTAAATAAATAAATAAATAAAGTAGGGATGCCCATCCAAACTCTGAAGAGTCTTCACAACAGACACCTCCCTGCTGGGATGGGGAGCCCACTGCGAAGAACTTCGCATACGGGGCAGTTGGTCACAAGCCGAGGGCAATCAGCAGATCAACCTCCTCGAGCTTCAGGCAATATATCTAGCTCTCCGAGCTTTTTGCCAAGCCTGAGGCATCAGTCAGTGCTGATCCAAACAGACAATGAAGTGGCAGTGTTCTACATGAACAAGCATGGGGGCACGGGGTCTCGCACCCTCTGCCGCGAAGCGATGACACTCTGCTCCTACATAGTTCATCAGGGTATACTCCTATGGGCTGTATACCTATCAGGTCAGGACAACACCCTGGTGGACAAACTGAACAGAGTCCTCCATCCGCAAGAGTGGCAGTTGGACCCCAGAGTAGCCACCCGGCTCTTCCGACTCTGGGGGACCCCATGGGTGGACCTTTTTACCAGCCTGAACAACTACCAGTTGCCCCATTTCTGCTCCTGTCAGCTCAACCCATCCTGGGTGGTCGCAGATGTGTTTCTCATTCTGTGGTCGGAAGGCCACGTGTACGCCTTCCCACCCACGCCATTGACTGCCAAGACCCTCTTCAAGGCTCTTCGCGACAAAGCGTTGCTGATCCTGGTGGCTCCACAGTGGCCTAGGTAGCCGTGGCTCCCACTGCTCTTCCGATTGTCTGTGGAGGCTCCAATACCCCTGGGGAGTTCCCCAGGGCTCTTATCTCAGGAGAAGGGCTTTCTCCTACACCCCAGCCTGGGGTCCCTATCACTGACTGCATGGTTTCTGAAAGAGTAACCTTAGTCCCTTTCAACCTCTCAGGAGAAGTGGAAGAGATCCTGCTGGCCTTCCGCAAGACCTCCACCAGGAGGGTTTACGCTTTCAAATGGTACAGATTCTTGGTGTGGTGCACGGAGCAACATGTAAACCCATTCTCCTGCCCAGTGCAGATGGTGCCGCAGTACCTTTTTCATCTCTCACAATCCGGGCTCATATCAAACTCTCAGGGCACCATCACCTGGTTGAGGGCAGGTCCCTCTCGGTCCAGCCTCTGGTGACCCACTTCTTGCTGTCCAAACCCCCATCTGCCTTCTGGCCACAGAGTGAGACGTCAAAGTAGTAATGGCTCAGCTCACCCGCCCGATATTTGAGCCCCTGGCTACTTGCCACTTGAGGTACCTCTCATGGAAGTTCGTGTTCCTGATGGTGCTCACCTCCGCTCGCAGAGTCAGCGAGCTCCAAGCCCTAGTGGCAGAGGTGCCATATATCAGATTCTACAAGAACATGGTCGTGCTATGCACTCACCCCAAATTACTTCCGAAGGTGGTATCTTTCTTTCACCTCAACCAGGAGGTTGTGCTATCCACCTTCTTCCTAAGGCCTCACTCCAGCAAGGCAGAGACCGTCGTTCACACCTTGGACTGTAAGAGGGCCCTGTCCTTCTACATTCAATGTACACAGGGCCACCGCAAAGCCAATTTTGGACATCTGCCGGGCCGCCACCTGGTCTTCAGTCCATACCTTCTCAGCTCACTACTGTCTGGAGAGAGAGTCTCAACAGGACAGTGCCTTCGGCCAGGCCATGCTCTGTAATCTCTTCGGGGTCTAGGCAACTCCTACCCTCTGAACCTTCTGTGTTCAGGCTACCAGAGCATTGGTTCCATCAGACACATGGGTCCTACTGCAGTCTTGTTCTGTAGACTTAATTGCTGTTGCTCATGGCTCCCCTTGAGGGTGACTGTGTGTTTTCCTTAAAGGCCTGTAGCTAGTGAGTCCCATATGTGAGGACTGACTTCCTGCTTGTTCTTGGAGAAAGTGTAGTTACTCATCTGTAACAGTGTTCTCTGGGGACAGCAGGAATCAGTCCTCACAACCCTCCCTCCTCCCTTTGGAGTTGCTTCTTTACCTTTCTTTTTGCCGTCTTTTAGCTATGTCATCTGACTGAGCAAGATGGCACCCTTGGGCGGGGGGTGCATCATGCATGCATGGTGGCATCTCCCAAAGGCTTTCTTTGGAGGCTGAGGAAATACTTCCGCGAGGACTGTCAGTGCCGATGTCACCAATATGTGAGGACTGATTCCTGCTGTCCCCAGAGAACACCTGTTACAAGTGAGTAACTATGCTTTTTCAGCACTAGGCACCTTAATTGTACTTATAAATATAGGCAAATGAATGTCAGGCCTAAATTTGGGAGCATACATTTTTTTTTTTTATTTATTTTTTTTTATTTAAGATTTTAACAACATATTATGAAGCCAACAGTTCAGGACAATCAAGCAAAAAAAAAACAAAGATACACATCAATACAAAGTAATATAGAATGATCAAGTCCACATCACGGTGACCCAGAAATGAGATTAAATAGAAGAAAAGAAACAATCATGAAATCAAGGTTTTAAATAAACCCATAACACGGAGGCGTTCACTAAACACTCACTCATCCCGACTAACCTCCACAGAACCCTGCCGATCCAAAATAAACTTCTCTAAATGAACAACATCAGAAAATATATAAACAGCTCCCTCAAAATTAACGATACATTTGCAGGGAAATCGAAGAAAAAAGGTAGCACCCAGCTTTAGAACTCGAGGCTTTAGCGACAGGAAAAGTCGCCTCTTAAGCTGGGTGCTACGTGAAACATCAGGAAATATATTTATTTTATGGCCACAAAAGGGGGTCATCTTACTTTTAAAGAAAGCTTTAAGAATACGTTGTTTATTTTCTAATGAAGTCAATGATACTACCAACGTAGCACGAGAATTAATAGTATCGGAAGAGTCTTCCAAAAAATCAGTTAAATTAGCAAGAGAGGGCTCGATAACATCAAGCCCGCCCTCAGTTGGATTACTACGCTTTGAGCCAGTGGGGATATAAAACAATTGAGACACCTCAATAGGATCTGAAAAAAGTAACACTTCTTTGCAATATTTGTCAAAAAGAATTTTTGATGAAAGAAGAGGGGTCTGCGGAAAATTAAGAAAACGTAAATTAACAGCACGCAAGGTGTTTTCAAGAACCTCCACCTTGCTATGCAAAATTAAAGCATCTTTCATCCCAGCTACATTGGCAGAATGCAAAGTAGGCAGTTGCTGCTCCAGTTTACCACACGCAGCATCTACAACAGAAATCTTATCATCTAATTGTTTAAGAGACGTAACAGTTTGAGACGTAAATTCACATAAAGAGCTCAGGGTAGAAGATACTTTAGAATCAATTGATTGCAATACTTGCCAAAGATCTTTTAAGGTTATCTCTGATCCAGAAGAAACCGATGGACATAAAGTCCCCCCAGAGGCAACTAAAGCGACAGGATTAGGTAGCTGAACCACCGTCGAAACGGTAGCCCGCACCATCTCAGGAGATCTCCCCGATTTCACTAAAGACAAAAAATCAGCAGGACAAGGAGGAGGGGTCCCCCCTCCAGAACTAAGGGAGGCACCCTCAGGAGAGGACTGCGCAACTGGGCGTGGAACTAGATGTTTGTCCAGGGGACCGATAACCGGCACAGCAGCCGCCGAACCCTCTTCTCCACGCCCAGACTTGCCTTTACGTTTCCCCATTACTACACCACTTTCAATTATAAAACAAACAAAGCCAAGAACTTACTGTTCGCCGCTGTGACGCCGAAGGGGCGCCAAAGGGGCGTGGCCCGCCCCTTTGGACACGCCCCTTCGGATCACGCTCCGCGGACACGCTCCGCGGTCAGCAAACAGAAACAATTATACCAATGGGGTCCTTATGGAGAAAGAATGACCCGACTGTGCCTGCCCGAAGTTCGGGGGAAAGCAAAGTTCTCACACAAGGCACTCAGCTCCCGCAGTCCCAGGGCTCCGACAAGCCCCGCACACCTCCAGGAATCACTCCAGGTCCACAAAGGATACCGGAGAGCTCAGGTCTTATACGCTGCAGGGTCCTTGAGAGGAAAGTTGACCCGACTGTGCCTGCCCGAAGTTCGGGGGAAAGCAAAGTTCTCACACAAGGCACTCAGCTCCCGCAGTCCCAGGGCTCCGACAAGCCCCGCACACCTCCAGGGATCACTCCAGGTCCACAAAGGATACCGGAGAGCTCAGGTCTTATACGCTGCAGGGTCCTTGAGAGGAAAGTTGACCCGACTGTGCCTGCCCAAAGTTCGGGGGAAAGCAAAGTTCTCACACAAGGCACTCAGCTCCCGCAGTCCCAGGGCTCCGACAAGCCCCGCACACCTCCAGGGATCACTCCAGGTCCACAAAGGATACCGGAGAGCTCAGGTCTTATACGCTGCAGGGTCCTTGAGAGGAAAGTTGACCCGACTGTGCCTGCCCGAAGTTCGGGGGAAAGCAAAGTTCTCACACAAGGCACTCAGCTCCAGCAGTCCCAGGGCTCCGACAAGCCCCGCACACCTCCAGGGATCACTCCAGGTCCACAAAGGATACCGGAGAGCTCAGGTCTTATATACGCTGCAGGGTCCTTGAGAGGAAAGTTGACCCGACTGTGCCTGCCCGAAGTTCGGGGGAAAGCAAAGTTCTCACACAAGGCACTCAGCTCCCGCAGTCCCAGGGCTCCGACAAGCCCCGCACACCTCCAGGGATCACTCCAGGTCCACCGGGAGCATACATTTTAATCTCTTAAATTGGGATGAATTTTCAACTTAAAACGTAGGCTCCTAGGTGTGGCTCAAAATAGGGCACAAATTTAGGAGCTCAGCTTTATTTGAATATTGTCCTTAATCTACAGAGTAGCTGGCCATAAGTGTAGTGAGTATGTAGGTTTTCAGAAGGTGTTGAACAAAGTCACTCATGAGACGCTTCTGGAAATTAAAAAGTCATGGGACCAGGAAGCATTGTCCTGTTGTGTATTGATGACTGGTTAAAGGATGGGAAACAGTAGGATGAAATTCTTTCCTCTTAGGAAGGTGAATAGTGGCGTGCCCCCAGGATCTGTAATAGGAACAGTGTTTAAATTATTCATTAATTGTCTGGAAAAGGGACCAGCGAATGGGGTGATCAGATCTGCAGTTTTTACAAAATTATTCAAAGTAATTGAACATGAGTAGACTGTGAAGAACTACATGAGGACCTTGTGAGACATGGGATTGGGCATCTAAATGGTGAATAACATTTTTTGAACAAAGTGATGCACATAGGAAACGATGCAGACAGAGAATGTATGGTTGTATCAAGTCCAATAGATGGCAATAGAGGACAAGGGCAATAAGAGGGGGACATATGGAACCAAAACCCAGTTAATATTAAATAAGGCTATCATGGCCAGTGCTAAGAAAAGCAGAAATCTCAGTATTGCATGGATTGATTATAAGAAAGCTTTTGACAACGTCCCACACTCTTGGATAATAAATAGCTTTGAAATGCATAAGATAAATCCTGGTTTGATAGAGTGCATTAAGTTCACCATGATAATGTGCAAACCGCATTCGTTTTGAAGCATGAAGAAGGTCAGTGCATCATGCTTAACATCAAGATGAAGCGAGGAATATTTCAGGCAGATTCCCTGTCGCCATTTCTGTTTTGTATGGCGCTTAATTCAATTACTGCTCTCATCAACATTTTGGTATACGGATTTTAACTGAATCCTAAAGAAGGTAACAACCCAGAGGTAACATCTCATTTATCCAAGTAGACGACCTGAAGCTCTACAGTTCCAGCGATCAACAATTTAGCAGAGCAACTCCGTGTAGTGAAAATTTTTCTGATGACATCTGGATGATTTTGGGCCTTGAGAAATATGCTAAGGCAACTTTGTTTTGTTTTTTTTTAGAGGAAAATTGAGCAAAACAGAAAACCTATCCCTGGCTGAGGGCTGTGACCAATGTTCCCTCTAACCTGCGCTGGGCCACCGCCAACATTCCTGCCGGCGGGTGGGAGGGGTGCGCAGAGCGACGATGCTATGCCCCTCCCCCACCGGCAGGAATGCTGGTGGCAGACCCGGCGCAGATTAAAGAGAACATTGCGAGGGTGCTGCGGCGTGTGTTAGACCCTGCCTCATCAATCAGCTGGCAATTTCTATACTTTCATACAGCTTTTGGATCTTGAAAAACTGGATGTGCAAACAAGAAAACTCCTCTATGCCCATGAGGCAATTTATAAGAATAGGTTTTCACCAATACACTAGATCTCTAGAGCTGAAGGTGGGCTAGGGCTCATAGAGATTGATTTACATATACAGAAAGTACTATCATAGGCCTCCAGGCCTATCTAACGACATCTCGGATCCAAATACGCAAAAAGTGCTGAAATATGAAAGTAGAAGTCCATAATCTATCTCCATCATCAAACTTGGACAGGCATTCCGAAGACTAGAAGGAATGCGTGAGAATCCAGAAGCGCACACAGGAAAGGAAGCAACAAAATTTGCAAAACAAGAAAAAAAAGCGCTTCAGACCAGCAAACAAGGAAAAATAAGTGGCAAATGCTCAAATATAGTGGAAAATGCAAAATATTACATGTACATGTAATATTAAATGTACTTCAGGAACCCTTTGTTGATCAAGAACTGACACATGAATGAGTAAGGAGAGGTGAACTGAAACCAAATTATGAGAGATTGGTAGATGCAGCCCAGGACAGCAGATTACAGATGAGATGGTTTACAGAGCATTGAAAAAAAGTGACAAAACAGACATATGTAAATTCTGTAAGAAAGATTTGGAAACAATGACTCGCCTCATATCTGGCTGTGAAGTTCTGATGGTGGAAAACTTCTATACAGAAAGGCACAACAAAGTAGCATGCCTTATACATTGGAAACTGAGTAAACACTACAACATGACTGTCATAGTATGTGCAAATTAACCCATTTGGAGAAACTGCCCCCGAAAAATAATTCTAACTCCTAATATGGAACCCATAGTGCTGGGTTCCATATTAGGAGTTACCACCCAAGAAAAGAAACTTGCTGTAATTGTGAACAGTACCTTTAATGTGCAGCAGTGGCCAAAAATGCAAATAAAATGTTGAAAATGTTTGAAAAAAATTATAGACCAGGGGTATTGAACTCATTTCAATGACAGGGCATAATGGAAAACAGTTAAGTGGACTGAACAGAGGGAGAGGGGTTCTGCATAATTTTCTATATGTATATATTGAATTATGTAAAATGTCCATTTAATTTTATTTGGTACATTTTGGGGGGTGGGGGGGGACTGGATCTTATTGATCAATGCTGAGATGGGAGAAGAGATATAGCATATAGGGTATAGGAATAGATAAATCACAAGAGGAGGGAATAAAGAAGGGATATCAGTCAGAGGGAGGAGAAATAGATGAAGAGGGAGGAAGGGGGAGCGAGGAGTAGAGGAAGGAGAAAGGGGACCCTGAATTTGGGAAATGGGATCCAGGATCAGGGGAGATGATCTACTTACATTTCACTGCTCTTTCAGCCCCCATTTACATCCCACAGCACCACTGATTCTTTTCTGTTATTTCCCCCCTCCACCCTGCTGCAAGATCTCTGATCTCCTCACTCCAAGCAGTCCTCCCTCATTTTTGCCTTGCAGCATCTCCAATTGCTTCATAAAAATATAAGAAAAGTCATGCTACTATAAGTCAGACCTAAGTTCCATCAAGACCAGCATCCTGTTTCTGACAGTGGACAAACTGGATCATAAGTACCGGCGAGATCCCAAAAAGTAGATCATCTTCTCATGGGATGAGCAATGGTGCTCTCAAGTTTACTTGGCTAATAGTTTTTGATAGGCTTTTCCTCCAGAAACTGGTCCAAATTTATTTTAAATCCCACTGTAGTTGCCTTGACCATTTCTTCCAGTAACAGATTCCATGGCTTAATTATGCACTGCTTGGACATTTTTTTCTGTTATTTGTTTTCAGTTTGTTGCTTAATAGTTTCATGGAGTGTCCTCTCTCCATCACCATTCTCCGACATCATCTCTGTCACGCTCTACACCTTCCTCCAAAATGATCTGAATCCCTCACACTCTGATCCCTCACCTCACTCTCATATTCCTATCTTGATTTCTAAGGAGGAAGACAATGGCATTGCAGTGCCTCCAAACCCTGACCTCTTCCTCCTCTGCTGCTTAGGTGTGTAATGTCATACTATAAACTGCATGTAACACTATAATCCTGTGTGGTTCAAATCATGACACAACAGGTCTGGGCAGCAGTGGGAGGGACTGTTTACACTATTCTCTGGATTGGGCTGCGCACAGGAGGATGAAGAAGAGAACAGCTACTGCTTCCACCACTGCTGATGCTCTGTCCACTGGTTGCCAGTTCCCTGCCTTGTTTCTACTGCTTCTTGCTGCCCCTTTCTTCTGTAGTTGTAACTGAAGAAGATAGCAGTGATCGATCTCCAGGAACAAGCAGGAATGTAGTCTTCACATATGGGTGATGTCGGCACCGACGGAGACCGCATGGGAACGCTTCCCAGCATCCTATAGGAAAGATTTTGGGAGCATCCCACTGCGCCTGCGTAGCTGCCTTCCCGCCTTTCCAACTCTCCCTCCTCAGTTTTTCGTTTTTTTGTGGAGCTGACAGGGAGCAATTCCTGTCACTGCAGAAAATTTACTTAATTTTCTTGTATCTGTCTGCTGGTAGTTTATCCCACTCTTCAGCTGCGATTTGTTCCAGCTCATGAATGTTTACAGGATTCCTTTTTCCAAAGACAGATTTCAGCTCTTTCCAAAGGTTCTCGATTGGAATGAGATCAGAACTCATTGCTGGCCAGTTTAAAACAGTACATTTTTTCCTTTTTAACCATGAAGTCTTTCTTTGTTTAGTATGCAGCATATGGTGCAGGTTGAAACCACCACTTCAGATTGCTTCAGGTCGGTCTTAAGCTCTTTGGATGTTGTACATGGTGTTTTTCCAACAGTTTGCACTAACCTTCGAAGGTCCATCAAGCCCAGTATCCTGTTTACAACAATGGCCAATCCAGGTCATAAGTACTGACAGAATCCCAAAAAGTAGCTAGATTTCCATACTACTTATGTTTATGTTTATTGGATTTGATATACCGCTGAGGAAAATCATCACAGCGGTTTACATAATACAAATTAAGGGAGGAGGAAAAACAAAACCCCATGTAGGTTTTGAAAGGAAAGGAAGTTACAATATGGGATAGGAAAGCAAAATAACAGAGTCATACAACAGGACAGGGACGGGGAAAGAGAGGGAGGACAGAGTAGAATAAGGTCACACAAAAGGATCTGGTAGGTCAAAGGCACGGGCAAAGAGGTGAGTCTTGAGGTTTTTCTTGAAAATAGGGTGTTCGGATTCGAGCCGGATGGAGGAAGGTAGGGAATTCCACAGAGCGGGGGCCAGGAAAAAGAAAGTGGATGAGCGGGTGGAATGGAGACGAGCAGAGGAGGGTGAGGGAAGGTAGAGGCAGTTAAGGTGGAAAGATCGGAGAGAGCGGGTAGGAGCATGCAGGTGTACAAGATTAGCAAGGTAATGAGGTGTATGAGTGTGAATAACCCGGTGGAGAAGTACCAAAATTTTATAGTGGATGCGGAATTTGATAGTTAACCAGTGCAGATGGATAAGAAGGGGTGTGACGTGATCACGGATGGAGGAGTGAGAGATAAGTCGGGCAGCAGTATTTTGAATAAGTTGGAGACGACGGAGGTGGACTGTGGGGAGATCGGCTAGAACTGAATTGCAAAAGTCAAGACGGGACATAACAAGTGAGAAGAGAAGGGTGGTGAGAGCCTGTGTGGAGAGGAAAGGCCTGATGGCACGGATTTGGCGGAGATGAAAGAAAGATAGTTGTGAGACATCTGCAACATGGTCGCGAAAAGTCAGAGCAGGATCAAAGAGGACACCAGGGTAACGAAGGGAAGAGACCATGGGAACGGGTGAACCAGAGAAAGAAGGGGAGAGTGTGGGCGGGGGAGCATCACGGGTGAACCACATGGCAAGGGTCTTGGTGAGATTGAGGTGCAAACAGTGAGTAGTGAGCCAATTGGCGACAGCAGTAAGACAGGTGTTTAGAGGAGAGAGATCGAGAGAAAGGGGGGAGGTGTGGTATAGAAGGAGCAAATCATCAGCATAGTAAAAGGCAGATATCCCGTGTTGTTGGACTAGGAGGGCAAGGGGCATGAGGAAGATATTGAAGAGAAGAGGAGCTAAGACCGAGCCTTGGGGGGGACCCCACAGAGAAGAGGAGTAGGTTCGGAGGTAGTGGGGGAGGAAGAGGCGTGAGCAGAACGGATAGAGAAAGACCTGGAATAGAAAAAGGAGTGAAACCAGTGAAGGAACGCTCCCCAGTGTCCAATTAGAAAGCTTTTGGGAGCATCCCACAGCGCCTGCGTGCTGCCTTCCCGCCTTTCCCAAATGCCTCTTTCCAGTTCTTCTTTTTCCGCGGAGCCAGCAGGTCGTTGTTCCTATCACTGCAGAAGAATTCTTCTTTATTTCTTTCTTTTTTGTGGTCGCGTCTGCCTTCCTCGACGCTTTACCGGTACCGCCAGTTTTTTCTTCTTATTTTCTGTTCTAAAAAAATATATATATATATATACTACGTTTTTTCCTATTTTTCTTCAGGTGCACGCGCTTTTTTGGGCCTTAGACCCAAAAACGTTTTCTTACAATGGAGAAACCTGCCTCAGGTTTCAAAAAGTGCACCAAGTGTGGCGGTACCATTTCCGTCACCGACACCCATGAATGGAGTCTAAAATGTTTAGGTCCTGACCACTCCATCACAGATTGTATGTCCTGCGCCATGATGTCTAAAAGAGATCGGTAGAACCGAGCTGCTAAGCTCAGTACCCTGTTTCCCTCTGATGCAGCTTCGGTGGCATCGACGTCTTCCAGGGCTTCCTCTTCCTCTCGTGGATCTCAGGCAACTAAATATAAGTCTAGCTGGTCCTCAAAGGGTAGATCTCCTTCTAAGCATCGAGATGCCTCTGGCGTTGCCCTTGAGGATTCTGCACTGGCAAAATTGCCCCGGCGGGAGGCTTCGGCTTCCAAAGCATTATTGGGGCTCCAGGATGTTCTCGAGGCCTTGACCTCGGCAGAACTACTGGTGCCATGCTCTGCGGTACCGGCGGTCTTCTCCAGTACCGACATCCAGACATCGGCAGTGTCGATAGACCAGAGATTCCTGGCTATTGAGCGCAGTCTGGTGGCTCTCCTTGCGGCATCGACGCCCTTGGAACCGGGACAGACAATTCAGCCGGTACCGGCCCCGGCATCGGTACCGGTACCGATAGCATCGACATCGACATCGGCATTGGTGTCTGCTTTGCCGGTGCCCAGTCATCCGATGCCCTCCGGTACCGATACCCCGGTACCAATTACTCCCGGTACCGACTTCAGTCGGTACGGGTATCGGGCTCTTCAAGAGCATCCAGACAGACGGTACTTCGAGTCCTCAGAAGAATCTGAGGATTCTGATAGTTCTGTCGATGCAGGAATGCTTCTCCTAGAGGAGCCCTCCTCCCCTAAGCGCAGGATGTCTCCTCCAGAGGATATTTCCTTCCAGGATTTTATCAGGGAGGTGGCTCGGGGTCTGTCCATTACTGTGGCCCCTAAAACAGAGCCAAGAGCCAAGGAGTTGGAAATTCTACAATATCCCAAAACTCCTAAGGAGGCAGCTACCTTGCCCATTCATGAGATTTTATATGATCTAATGTTAAGGATGTGGGAGACACCTCTTACCACCTCTCCTCATTCTCGCAGACTGGATACTATGTATCGAGTCCCTCCTTGTCCTGGTTTCCAAAAGACTCAGCTTCCTCACCACTCTATTGTAGTGGAATCAGCTATGAGAAGGATCAAGAGTGCAAAGAGGCATGCCTCTAATCCTCCAGGACGTGAGTGCCGAACCCTGGATGCTTTTGGACGTCGTGTCTTCCAAGCTTCCATGCTTTCTGTTAGGATCAGTTCCTATAGTCTCTACATGGGAATGTTCCTGAAGGAGGTCACAGATGATTTAGAAGCTTTAAGTCCTATTCTTCCTGAAGATAGAAGACAGGATTTTCTCACTTTGGTCAAACATGCCCAAGATGTTTCTAAATTTGCCAACCGTTGCAGCCTTTGACTGCTTTGAGTGCATAAGCAGAACTTCGGCTATTGCCATAGGTGCACGTAGAATTGCTTGGCTCCAGGCATCTGATCTAGAGCTCTGGGTACAAGACAAATTGGGAAATATCCCTTGTACTGGTGAGAACCTGTTTGGTAGAGATTGGCAAGAAAAGGCCAATGAGATGGATGCTGAAAACTCCACCTTGGATAGATCCAAGTCCACAGCTGATCTTGCTAGAAAGAAATCTTTTAAGAAACTATTCTTTTCTAAGAAGAAAATATATTATCCTGCCTATGCTCAGCAAGCACGTTCGGCAGGTCAGCTTGTCAGGAAGGGTCAACAACCACCCAAACAAAAGAAAGCAAAGACTGCTAAGCCTCAACCGGCCCAGCAGTCTCAGCCTCCACAAGTCTTTTGACGTTCAGCTAGAGAACTTAGCCTTCCTGGCTCTCGGGGGACCAGAGCCTTCCACCATTCCAGGAAGGTTATGTCAATTTGCCCCCAGATGGGGGCAGATAACAGCAGAGCATTGGACACTCTCCATCATAAGGGAGGGGTACAAGCTTCATTTTTCAAGCATGCCCCCTCACACAATAATAAGGCAGTTCAAGTCTCCGACCTCTCTCACCGACCTGTTAGGTCAGGAGGTCACTATCCTTCTTGCCCAAGGGGAAATAGAAGAAGTACCCATTCATCAGCAGGGTACAGGGTTCTACTCCCCTTATTTCCTTATCCCAAAGAAAACAGGGGGTTACAGACCTATCTTAGACCTCAGAGAATTGAACAAATTCCTTGTCAAGGAGAAATTCAAGATGATTTCTCTCGGATCTCTGCTGCCATACCTTCAGAGTCAGGATTGGCTTTGTTCTCTAGATCTCAAGGATGCGTGCACCCATGTCCTCATCCGTCCAACCCACAGAAGATTCCTTCGGTTCCTTTTTCAAGGGAAGCACTACCAATACAGGGTGCTTCCTTTTGGCCTGGCCTCAGCACCAAGGGTGTTCACGAAATGCATGGCTGTAGTAGCAGCATTTCTCCGCACTCTAGGGATATTTGTCTTCCCCTACTTAGAACACTGGCTCATTCGAGCCCCAACAGAGTCAGAGGCCAGGACTTCTCTATCTTGCACAATGCGTATCCTTCAGTATTTGGGGCTGGTAATAAACATCCCAAAATCCAGTCTAACTCCCATTCAGTCTTTAGAGTTCATAGGAGCTTTGCTGGATACCAGAAAGGCAAGGGCCTGTCTCCCCCAGGCCCGTTGCCTTCGCATGGTGCAGTTAGCTTCTTAAGCAGTGCTAAAACCTCATCTCACTGCTCGAGAAATGTTACAACTACTAGGCCACATGGCATCTACTGTGCATGTGGTTCCCTATGCTCGCCTCCATATGAGGGCAGCCCAGTGGACTTTATCCACTCAATGGACCCAGGCATCAGGATGCCTGTCAGACAAAATAGCAAACACAAGTCGCCTTATTTTGTCCCTCCAGTGGTGGAAGTCCACTCAAAACCTGTTGCTGGGGTCCGATTTTCATCAACCCTTACCCCAAGCAACTCTCAGAACAGATGCGTCTCCTATGGGTTAGGGAGCTCATCTGCAAGACCTCTCCACCCAAGGCACCTGGTCTTCACAAGAGACTCATCTACATATCAATCTCTTGGAGCTCAGAGCAATCTTCCTTGCTCTTCGAGTGTTCCACACTCTGCTCAGCTACAAGATAGTCCTCATTCATATGGACAATCAAGTAGCCATGTTCTATGTGAACAAGCAGGGGGGAACAGGCTCTCTGTCGCTTTGCAACGAAGCTTTGCGACTGTGGGCCCTCGTCAGATAGCATCAGATTCATCTCCTGGCAGTGTATCTTCCAGGCATACAAAATTCTTGGTCAGACAGACTCAGTCGAGTTCTGCTTCCACACGAGTGGTCTCTGCATGCAGACCAGGTAGCCAAGATTTTTCAAATTTGGGGAACCCCGGACATAGACCTCTTTGCAAGTCCGTGGAATGCCAAACTTCCCCGGTTCTGTTCCAGAATTCCGGCTCAGAAGGCTCAGGCCAGGGATGCTTTCCTCCTTCATTGGGGTCAAGACTTCCTGTATGCCTTTCCACCCATTCCCCTAATTCCCAAAACCCTGTTCAAGCTTCAGAGAGACAGAGGCCATATGATTCTCATAGCTCCACATTGGCCACGGCAAGTGTGGTACCCTCTGCTTCTACATCTCTCTCAAGCTCCCTCCCTGGAGTTAGGGTCTGCTCCAGATCTCCTATCTCAGGAGGATGGAATGTTATGGAATCCCAATCCCCAGTCTCTGCATCTCGGTGCTTGGTTGCTGAAGGCCTAGATCTCCATGATCTTAATCTCCCTCAGCAAGTAAAAGATATTCTTTTTGCTTCCAGGAAACCTTCCACAAGACGCTCTTATGCTTTCAAGTGGAAAAGGTTTATGATATGGTGTTCGCAAAAGGGTCTTAACCCCTTTGCGATACCTCTGGAATCATTGCTGGAGTATCTCCTTCATTTATCCAATGCAGGACTTAAGACTAATTCAGTAAGAGTCCATTTGAGTGCTATTGCAGCTTCCTTTAAGCCTCTAAATGGACAGCCTATTTCCTCTCATCCTCTTATAGCGAAATTTATGAGAAGCCTTCTTCTAATTCAGCCTCCCATTAGGCCACCACCGGTGGCATGGGACTTAAAACTGGTTCTTGGGCAGCTCATGAAGCCACCTTTTGAACCTTTAGCTACTACCTCCTTGAAATTCCTTTCTTGGAAGGTTATATTTCTCATTGCAGTCACATCAGCACGCCGCATTAGTGAGTTGCAAGCGCTAGTAGCTGATCCACCTTATACAAGGTTCCATCATCACAAGGTAGTAATTAGGACTCATCCACACTTTATGCCAAAGGTGGTCTCGCCTTTTCATCTAAACCAAGCGGTCTACCTACCTGCGTTTTTTCCAAGGCCTCATGCATCAAATGCAGAGAGGAATCTTCATACCTTGGACTGTAAAAGAGCTTTAGCCTTTTACTTACAAAGAACACAGCAACATAGAAAGTCCTCTCAACTCTTTTTTGCTTTTGATCCTTCTCATTTGGGACTTCCAGTCTCCAAGAGAACACTGTCTAACTGGATTGCTCAGTGTATTTCCTTCGCCTATCAGAGTAAGAACATTTCTCTGGAAGGCCATGTCACAGCTCACAATATGAGAGCCATGGCAGCCTCAATGGCTCATCTGCACTCTTTGTCTATCGACGACATCTGTCGAGCAGCCACCTGGGCCTCGGTTCATACCTTCACAGCCCATTACTGCTTGGACAAGGACTCCCACCGGGATGCCTTGTTTGGTCAGGCTGTTCTCCAGCACCTGTTCCATACCTAATCAGCTCCTACCCACCATCCCTGGTAGGATGCCAGAGATCCATGGGGGAAGTGGAGCCCTTCTCAGGGACACGCAACTTCTGTGGTCTCTCCCTGGCACCTAAAGCTAGGGAGTCCCCATATGTGATGACTGCATTCCTGCTTGTTCCTGGAGATAGCATAGTTACTCACCTGTAACAGGTGATCTCCGGGAACAGCAGGAATTTAGTCCTCACAACCCACCCACCTCCCCTAGGAGTTGTATCTCTCTATCTCTTTGTCTCAGCTTTAAAACTCAACTGGAGAGAGGCAGTTGGGAAAGGCGGGAAGGCAGCACACAGGCACTGTGGGATGCTCCCAAAAGCTTTCTAATTGGACGCTGGGGAGCGTTCCCGCGCTGGCTCCATCGCTACCGACGATACCCATATGTGAGGACTAAATTCCTGCTGTTCCCGGAGATCACCTGTTACAGGTGAGTAACTATGCTATATTTTTAATAAGATATCAGGACTATATCATTCTGTGGATAAAAGTGGAAATGCAAGACTGTCCCAGTGGTTCAGTAGCAGTGCAGCACATTGAGGGACCTAGTTTGATACCTAGCTTAGGTTTTTCAGCTTCCTAGATAAGCAAGAGCAGGGGGCTGTTCATGCTGTAGATTAGAGGCCGCAATTTCAGCCCCTGTAGGGGTGGGGGGGGGGGGCGCCAGAGAATAATTCAATAACATCTATTGAAAATGAGCCCTAGTGCATGGTCTCTGGCTGAGGACTGCTGCAGTAATGACTGGACTAAAGGAAAATGGGAGGGGATATAAATTAAGGGAGCAAATCCCAGGTAATTGAGGAGGGAAGCTCATGGTGATGTATCCCAGCTCTGATTCTGACTGAGCTAGAAGCCCAAAGGAGCAACAGAAAACTGCTGGCTGCAAAAACATAAAATTGAAGTGGAAGTAGAAATATATTTATTATCCTCCTTGCTCTTACAGAGGTTACGCACAGAAACTAGGCTTTTAAAGCAGCGCATTGAAACACTGGAAAAAGTGAGTATACCAACATGTCATGGGGCATTCAACCTTCCCATTCTATATACAAGATGTCTCTTAGAATCCTAGAGGCATGTTTCTTAAAGGTTTTAATGCTTGTTAGTAAAATAAATACACACTAAGTTTCTGCAGCCCTTTTATTTCTATGGGTACAGTGGTACTTAACTTGCTTTAATTTCACTATGTGTTAACCTTTAGTACACATGCCTCTTGGTCTAAGGGTTTGAGAGTGTCATAGTTCTTGTAACTTATCTGTTTTAACTTATAGTAACTAATCTTTTGTGAATAACATGCAAAATTAAACAAATCAACTTCGTTACAAGGAGCACTTTGAACTTGTGAAATTGAAGCTTAATCATTTACACAAATATTGAGAAAGTACCATAATTTTATTAGACAGGTTGTATGTTTTATTTAACTTCACAGCAGAATACCAATTTCCTTAGCGTCCCTCAAGTCTAGTCCCAACCTCTGGGTTTTGCTCCTCCTCCAGCAGCTTGGAGACTGAGAAACGTCATCCCTTTTCTGATGACACTGGTATATCCTGCGAAGATCCGCCTCTCTGCTCCAGTTACCTCATTCTCCAAGCAGCTGGAGGATCCGTGGACCAGGGCTCCTGGTTCACTGGAGGAGCACTTAAGTAGTGACAGTCCGTTTTTAAATTTTGGTTTGGGTTGTTTATAAAAATAACAATCTTAGTGTTTGGGGATTAGATGTTGGAGTAGTTTACGTTAGGAAAAGGACTGTAGCTTTAAAAAGAGCTGTTGAGGCCTTCTCACTCTTTGCCTTCCCTCTCCCTCCCCCCCCCTTCGTTCCTTCTTAGTAGGGCCAGGGGGGTGTATTACCGAACAGCGGGGCTCCGAGGAGAGTAGGGAGCACCGCGTTGAGAGAGCTGTAGCGGATGCAGAAGCTGTGCCTGCGAACCACTGATTCTAAGCCACACACGCTGACAAGCGCTGGCAGACGGGAGCCGTTGAATTGTTGTTCCCACTGTGCTCTGCGGAGCTCCCGACGCTGAAATAAGCAAGTCGGTGGAGCGCAGCGGCGGCGTTATTGAGGACACGGAGACCGGAGCCGCCGGGAAAGGTAAGTGGGCTCCGGGGTCTCAGAGCTTGTGAGAAGCAACAGTTTTGTTTCTGGCGCGAAACGGCGCAGGGAGCCTTGCCGCGTGGCGACAAGCGTTTAAAACGCGGTCAGTGAATCGGGCCCTATGAAGGCCTTTCATTTGAGCGGGAAGCTTTGTTTTTGAAGGGGAGAAGCTTGGTGTAGCTCAGGAGACTCGTGAAAGCCTTCCTTGGTGGTAGCAAATAAAAAAAAAAGCGCAGGGATCACAGTCAGAGTGGGGTCTCTGTATTCTGGTGGGAAGGCTTGATAAGAGGAAGAAGTCAATGGGCCCTTTCGGGTGCGATGCTATCTAAGGCCCTGTGCCTGGTATGCGGCTCTAGAAAGGGCGCGCTATCTGAAGCGGGAGTGTGTTGGGGTTGCGTGCAGTAAGCAGCCACGATGGAGCGTCCCTTGGAGGGGGGAGCTCTACCGCAGGCCCCAGGCGCAGAGCAGGAGGCTGTGCCGGTGGGGGTGATGAGTCGGGAGCCGGTAGCTGGTACCTCGTCCGTGCCAGATCCCCTGCCCTCTCAGGCATCGTTGCCGGAGGGGTTCGTGGCCCTTCTTTCACAGCAGTTGGTGGTTTTGGTGCAACAGGCCTTGGAAGGGCAGCTAAAGGGGCAAACGGCAGGCACGATAGCGGAAAAGAGGGTAGTAAAGAGGCTGGGTACTCCTGGGGGCTTTGGAGCGGCAGGCAGCGGAGCTAAGAGGCCCAGGGCGGAGATGGAGTTGAAAGATCAGTCGGTGATCTCGGAGGAGGTTCCCTCCGATGTAGAGGACCCGGAGCTGGAAATGGAGAGTGAGGTGGAAGAAGGCGAGATTACAGACAAGGAGGATCAAGCTAGAGTGGTCTGCTTGTTTAGGAGAGAGGAGCTGCCAGCGCTCATTTCGGAGACGCTGAAGGCTCTTAATATGCCAGCGCTTGGGCCTGCAGAGGATGAGACATTAGAGGATCCTTTGTTGCAGATGTTTCAGAAAAATCAGAGGGCATTTCCAGTTCATAGAGTGATTCTAGAGATGATTCAGGAAGAATGGGATGTGCCGGAGGCGAGTCTCAAATGTTCCAGGGTTATGGGGCGCCTGCATCCTTTGGTGGAGAAGGATAGCGACTTGTTTAAGGCCCCGAAAGTGGATGCCGCTGTTTCGGCAGTGACGAAGAGGACTACCATTCCGGTGGAGGGCAGTACTGCTCTCAAAGTTTCTCAGGATAGGAAGCTGGATGCCCTGCTGAAGCAAGTGTTTGAGGTGAATGCGCTTTCCATACACGCGGCGATCTGTGGGGCATGGGTGGCAAGAGCCTGCCTTCGCTGGTCGCAGCGGCTTCAGGGAGACCGTGAAGAGAGTATAATTGGGGAGGCAGCTAGGTTGGAGTCAGGGTCGGCTTATCTGGCTGACATATACTATGATCTCATTCGGGGCATATCGAAGAGCATGGCCTCAGTAATATCAGCCCGTCGGTATCTGTGGCTGCGCAATTGGGCAGCGGATGGGTCGTCCAAGGCCAGGCTGAGTAAGCTTCCGTTCAGGGGGCGGCTACTGTTTGGAGAGGATTTGGAGAAGTTGGTTAAGGACCTAGGGGAGTCCAAAGGTGGTAGACTGCCGGAGGATAAACCGAGGCAGGGACGGTCGATGCCAGCTCCCAGAGGACAACAGAAGGAGTTTCGTTGTTTCTGTTTTCCTAAGTTCAGTCAGGCTCAGAGAGGGCGTTTTCCCGGGCGGAACCAGAGTTTTCGCCCCTTTCGAGGAGCAGGAAGGGGTTTCGCGGCCTCTTCCCCCTCCTCCACAAACCTTCGAAAATCACAATGAAGTGAGGGGGGCCCAGGTGGAGGTGGTACCTGTCGGAGGTCGTCTACGGGATTTTTACGCTGCCTGGGCCCAAATAACGTCAGATCAATGGGTCTTAGAAGTGATTCGAGAAGGTTATGCATTGGAATTTCAAAGGCCGGTAAAGGATTCGTTCATTCAGTCCCCTTGCAAGGCACCGGACTAGGCCATGGTAGCGAGGGAAACGGTACAGAGGTTGCTGGATCTAAAGGCAATTGTACCGGTTCCCTTAGACCAATGCGGCTGCGGTCAGTACTGTATTTACTTCATAGTACCCAAAAAGGAAGGAACTTTTCAGCCGATTCTGGATCTCAAGAGGCTAAATCGGTGTCTGCGCATGTCCCGTTTCCACATGGAAACGCTACGGTCCGTAATTGTCGCGGTAAGGAAGGGCGAGTTTCTTATGGCGCTAGATCTTTCGTAAGCATACCTGCACATTCCGATCCGGCAGGAGCACCAGAAGTTTCTCAGATTTGCGGTTCCAGTAGCCATTTTCAGTTTCAGGCGTTGCCTTTCGGGCTGGCCACAGCCCCTCGGACATTCACCAAGGTGATGGTGGTGGTAGCGGCAGAGTTGCAAAAGGAGGGCATCCTCGTTCATCCGTACTTGGACTATTGGTTGTGTCACGTGTCCCTATCCCCAGCCACGTGCTTAGGGGATTAGGGTTGCCATTTTAGTCCTCTTTAAAGGGTTTGAAAACTATTTCCTTCAGGAGCAGTGCCCTCTGGGAGTTGTAGTTTCCCTCTTAAAAAGGATAGTTGTGGAGACATCGAGTGAAGGCAAACATGACACAGTTTATTTCCCCAAAATATGCACAAATAAGGTTCAAACACAAAGTATTCGGATATTTTCTCCAGGACAAAAAGTACAGAAAATATTTATATCCTTAAGCTGAGTAACTTCTCAAAGGCATTAAACAGACGCAGTCGTTTCGTCAATCAAAACAGGCAAATCAAAAGTACAGCTTCTTAGGTTCAGCAAAGTAAAGAATGTCTTTCTGCTTCCTTAGTGAGATAATATACAGTGCTGTGCAAGTTTGTCTTACTTAACCTGGTTCCTACCTTAGCAAGGTTAAGTTTTCTTGGTAGTGCTTTTCCCAAAAGCATTTACTCAGGCTGCTACTCCTTAACCAAGGATTCAGTAGCCTCTGCACGACACAAAGAACAGTCCATTGGCAGTTCAGTAATCAAGGGGTTTAGTTCATTATACTCCACTTGCATTTCCTCCTGCTCTGGAATTATAATATCCTGCACTGAGCCCTCATGACCTGCCTCTGGTGGAATTCTTGCTGAGGATTCCTGTAACTCCCTCCAGGACTTCTCTACCCGGTAAGGAATATGGAGAACTGTATTACTGGATATCTTTCTTTGGTTCTCTTGCCCCAGTTCCTCTCTGAGGTTTAACCATGGCTCTCTGTTGGAGGCTGGGTTCTTCTGCCTCCTGGTCTGAAACCTAGGCACCCACCTCTAAGTGTTGTGAACCTCTTGGTCAGGAACAGAAGTTTGGAACCTGCCCTGCTCTCTCCATCTGAGCAGCTCTTCCTGGTTTCCCTTGTGCCAGACTCTTTCCAGGTCCTTCTTCTTTCCTCTGCTTGGAACTTTCTTTCTGGGAACTTCCAGCTCAATTTCCAGTCTTGCTCTGAGTCCATCTCTGACTCTGTCTTCCTGGACTCTCGAGTGTTTGCTTGCTCTGCTCTTCCCTTTTGAGCAACCTTTTCCTCCTGAGCAGCTCTTCTCCTCTCTGCTTTTCCCTAAGCAGGGTTTATAAAGGTGCTTCCTGGGCAGCGTTTCTCTCTGCCTTAACAGGTGTTCATAATCATGCTCCAAGCCTGCTACTCCGTCAGCAGAGCTTGGGTGTGGCAGCCTAGCCTCAGAAACTCTAAGCTTGCTCTGAAGCCTGTGCACTGCTGGAATGTTTTTAAAGGTACAATCACTGATTTTCTCTAACTCTGCAGGCTCACCAGTGCCTTCCTCATCACAGTTGATACAAGCGAAGTCGAGAGCCGAGAGCGAGGCAGTAACACAGAGAGTAGTAGAGTTTTTGCAGAGCCTAGACTGGGTAGTCAATATGTCGAAGAGCAAGTTAACTCCCTCTCAGCAACTGGAATATCTGGGTGCCCGCTTCGATATGGAGGCAGGGCTGATTTTTCTGCCGCGGCAACGGGCGGCTGGGCTGCAGGCCCTAGTCCGGCAGTTTCTGGGCAGGGTGAGGCCTACGGCATGGCATTACCTACAATTGTTGGGGACCATGGCGGCGACTTTGCAGTTGGTTCCATGGGCGAGAGCTCACATGCGGCCTTTACAGAGGGCTCTGCTCAGGCGCTGGTCTCACCAAAACTATTCCCTGTTGAAGGTCCTGGCGTGTCTGGCGGAGGTGCGGCAGGCTCTTCAGTGGTGGTTAAGTCTAGAGAAAGGGATGCCGTTAGAGGCGCCTTCTTGGGTGCCCCTGACGACGGATGCCAGTCTGTCCGGCTGGGGAGCTCACTTTCGAGGCAGATTTGCGCAGGGTCAATGGAACGAGCAGGAAAGGAGTTGGGCCATCAACAGACTGGAGTTGAGAGCGGTAACGCTCGCACTGCTGGTGTTCCAGAAGGAGCTGCGCGGACAAGCGATCCGGGTGTTTTCCGACAATGCGACCGCGGTGGCTTACATCAACCGGCAGGGCGGCACAAGCAGTACCCTTCTGGAGGCTGAGGCCAGTCAGTTGTTCGAGTGGGCTAAAGTTCATCTGCCAGCGATATCGGCGGCGCACGTAGCGGGGGTGGACAACGTGGAAGCTGATTTCTTAAGCCGTGTGAAGGTGGACCCAGGGGAGTGGGTTCTGCACCAGGATGTGTTCGAAATGGTGGTGAGCCGTTGGGGGATACAAATAATGGATCTCAAGACAACGTTTCAGTCGGCAAAAGTCGGTCGGTTTTACAGCAGAAGAAGAGAGCGGATGTCCGAGGGCCTGGATGCTCTCATTCAAGAGTGGCCGGAGGAGCAACTCCTTTACGTATTTCCACCTTGGGTGCTGATTGGAAAGGTGGTGCAGCGCATCGAAGGTTATCGAGGCGAAGTGATTCTGATAGCGCCAGATTGCCCCAGAAGACCCTGGTACGTGGATTTGCGTCATTTGCTTCTGAGGCGCGTCAGTGGAGCGGGATCAGCCATCGTTGGAGGGAGTGAGCAGGAGCTCCTCCTCCCTTCCCCTGCTTACCATCGGCAGCCTGCATAAAAAAACCGCCGCTTCTGAGGCGCGTCAGTGGAGCGGGATCAGCCATCGTTGGAGGGAGTGAGCAGGAGCTCCTCCTCCCTTCCCCTGCTTACCATCGGCAGCCTGCATAAAAAAACCGCCGCTTCTGAGGCGCGTCAGTGGAGCGGGATCAGCCATCGTTGGAGGGAGTGAGCAGGAGCTCCTCCTCCCTTCCCCTGCTTACCATCGGCAGCCTGCATAAAAAAACCGCCGCTTCTGAGGCGCGCCCGCGCCTTGCGGGCCCGCGCCTGAGGGCCTCGCCAGAGGGCCCTTTGGCGTGGCCCTTAGGCATAGGGCCGTGGCGTTTGTGGCTGTGGGTTGATCCGAAGACATGGACTGGGTCCACTTGTTTCTACTTTGTGGTAACTTGCTGTCCCGTATTCCTCTCCTCTTCCTTTCTGTCTGACTGTCTCTGTTCTCTATTCTGTCCTATCACATAAATGGCGTTCTTTTCTATTTCCTTGAATGATTTGTATTGTAAACCGCTCTAATGCCTCTGGCCTGAGCGGTATATCAAATTTGAAATAAACATAAACATAAACATAAACATATCTACTGATAGCGGAGCCCTGGCGGCTGCCTCGGCGGAAGGACCTCTTGACGCAGGGGCCTCTATGCATGCCTTACGTGGATCGGTTCTCGCTTACGGCCTGGCTATTGAGAGGGCACGGTTAGCGAAGAGAGGCTATACAACGGCGGTTGTTGAGACGTTGTTAAGGGCTCTAAAATGATCGACTTAGTTAGCGTACATTTGAGTCTGGCGAGTGTTTGAGAGCTGGTGTTTGGAGAAGCAGTTGCAGCCATTGAGGGCCTCGATCCCGCAACTGTTGGCCTTTTTACAATGTGGTGTGGAGAAAGGCTTAGCTGCGGTGTCTCTGCGGGTGCAGCTAGTGGCGTTAGCTTGTTACAGAGGGAAAGTAGCAGGTACATCGATAGGATCTCACCCGGATGTTAGGAGATTTCTAAGGGCGGTGAGTCTTATTAGGCCTCAGTATAGGCAGGTAGTGCCTAGGAGAAGTCTTCCTTTTCAGGGACCATTTGAGCCTATGTCAAGGGCTTTCTTGAAAGATCTCACGCTCAAGGTAGTGTTCCTGGTGGCGATCTGTTCAGCTAGAAGAATTTCAGAGTTGCAAGCTATCTCCAGGAGCAAGCAGGAATGAGTCTTCACATATGGGTACGTCGGTACCGACGGAGCCTGCATGGGAATGCTCCCCAGCATCCAATCAGAAAGCTTTTGGGAGCATCCCTCGCGCCTGCGCGCTGACTTCCCGCCTTTCCCACTGCCTCTCCTCAGTTTTCATTTTTCCGGGGAGCCGACAGGACGTCCTCCTGTCACCGCAGAAACTTTTTTCTTTAAAATTCTTATTTTCTTGTTTTCTTGTGGTCGCGGCTGTCTTTCCCGCTGATACCGGTACCGCCGGTGCTTTATTCTTTTCTTTTCTAAAATTACAGAGATTTTTTCTCCTCAGTTTTTGTCTTAACCTTTTGGGCCTACCAGGCCTCTCCAACATGGAGCCTTCTTCCCCTAAGAAGTGCCTTCACTGTGGAAACATAGTTTTCTTTTTAGACTCCAGTGCTTGGTGTCTAACCTGTTTGGGTCCTGACCCTTGTTTCCCTGATCCATCAGGCTGTATTATTGGGAGAAGACCTTCCCTTTTTCGAGTTTCCCTCGATGCCGTTTTTCCTCCCGAGGTGAGGACACCGTTTTTTTCTTCTCTCCAGGATCAGGTAACCCACAAACAGTCTGTTAAGACTAGCCAATTCTTGAAGGGTAAGTCTCATGCCCAGCATGATGAGAGCTCCGGCCTTGCCCTCAAGACCCCATTGGCAATAAAACCCCGGCAGGAGTCTTCGGGCTCCAAAGCATTTACGGGGTTTCAGGTTGTTCCTGGGGCTCACCCCTCACAGAACATACCTGAGCCATGCTCGGGGGTGGTATCCGCTTCGAGCGGTACCGATCCCCCGGCATCGGCACCGGTGTTGAGTGTTCCACTCTTCACTTGGGATCGTCATTTGGTGTCCTCGGTACCTTCGGGGCCGATCGATACGACCCAGATTGGCTTTCCTGTATCTCCGCCATGCTCGGGGTTGGTACCGGCTTCGAGCGGTACCGATACCCCGGCATCGGTGTCGAGTGTTCCACTCTTCACCTGGGATCGTCATCTGGTATCCTCGGTACCTTCGGGGCCGATCGATACAACCCAGATTGACTTTCCTGTATCTTCGCCATGCTCGGGGTTGGTATCGGCTTCGAGCGGTACCGATACCCCGACATCGGCGCCGGTGTCGAGTGTTCCACTCTCCACCAAGCATCGTCTTCGGACGTCCTCGGTACCTTCGGAACCGATCGATACGACTCCGATTGACTTTCTTGTATCGGCATCGCCGATACCACCACCAACGTCGGTACCTTCTAGACATGCATCGATAGACTTGCTCCCTTCGATGCTGAGTCTAGAATCGATGTCCAGTCTAGATGACTTGGTACCAACGCGTTTTGGAACCGATCCATATCGTTTCCGACTACGCAGTACCGAGGATATTCACCAAGGCTCTCTGGCTACCTCAGTACCACTTCAGCAGCCCCCGATTACTGCTTCGATGACATTACCGTCTCCGATACAGTTCCATCGGTGCCATCGATCCTTTCTATGCTTACCTTGGAATCGATGCCGGGTACTGACGATGCAGTACTAACTACCTAGAATCAGAACTGTCAGTATCACTGTCCATCTAGCAGGATTCTTTTTCTGCACCAGTCCAGTATGTCTTCTGGTGCTCAAGCTGCTTCTTCCACCTCAGCTTACCCAGGAATAGTTCCCATTGGAGATCCTTCTTTTCAGAAATTTCTCCTTGACATGGCAACCTTTCTTGCCATTCCTATTCCTGGCTCTACTCTTAACCAAGATCCTACAGAAAAGGAAAATATAATGCTTCCTTTACATCATTCTTTGCGGGATCTTCTTCTGAGGATGTGGGAATCACCTTTAAAGGTTCCTTCGCCTTCTACAGCCACTAATGTTCTGTATCAGGTGCCTCCCTCTCCAGGGTTTCAAAAAAATCAACTTGCACATCATTCCATTGTAGTGGAATCAGCAATGAGGAAGGTAAGAAGCAAGAAGAAGCATTCTTCTTATCCGCCAGGTCGTGCATCTAAAGCACTTGATACCTTTGGACGTCAAACCTTCCAAACTTCTATGCTGGCTTCAAGAATTATCTCATATATTTTTTTATATGAGTCTGACACTTCAGGAGGTCACAGAGAAATTATCTCTTTTGTCCCCTTTTTTGTCAGAGCCTAAGGCCACTGACTATTCCTTGCTTCTTAATCATAGCAGGAATATCTCTTGGTTTCTTTCTTGTGCTTCTCTAGACTCTTTTGAGTCTGTTAGCAGATCCTCTGCTATTGCCATTGGAGCACGTCGTAAAGCCTGGCTGCAAGCTTCAGACTTGAGCAGATGGGCACAACATACACTGGGTAATTCTCCTTGTACTGGAGAAAATCTCTTCAATAGGGAGGCTTTACGTCAGGTTGCTCATTGCTCCACTGACTTCCCTGGTTCTGGAAACCATCCTAAGCCTTCTTTTTCCCCAGGACGTAGGAAATGTCCTACCAAACCTCCTTTCCCTAAGAAAAGAAGGTTTCACCCTTCTCCTGCCCATCCTCCAGATGTACCCAAGCAAGGGACATCTCATCCTTGTCTGAGGTCTCCAGACTCTAACCAGTCTAATCATAAACAGCAACCATAGGTTCCTATATGTTGCAATCTACAGTTAACTTCTTCTTAGCAGAGGTTTATTCTTCAAACTCTACACTGGTTTTCAGTATGCTAAGCTGTTAGGATACTTTTGTCCATGGGTTACAGAATTCTCCCCTTCTTACTACTACGAAGGGAGGTTACAACTATCCCATGATAGTTTTCTGTCCCCACATGGACATCTTTTCCTTCAGCTGACTTACCATATGGTAAGTCACCTTCCAACCCCCTCTCTTCCAGGGTTTCCCCTGCTTGAGTTGGTACCATACTGAAACACTTCTCTTTCTTTCCAGTGTAGACTTTTTTATTATCCTTCAATGCAACTCATCAGACAGGGACGGGACTATCTCCGCTCCCTTTGTCTGTTTTCTCTCTGTTTTTATACAGGAGAATCCCCTCTGCTGTTTTGTTCAGTTGCTGTGCATGCAGGAGTTCCAGTGATTACTCTAGTGCTCATTGCAAGCTACTTTCAACTATCTTGCGTAATACTACTCACTGCAGGTTATCTTCTTCTAGCCATATCCTTTCCTAGGATGTGGCAACACACCTGACTTCAGTCAGTTTTATCTCATAATTCTCCTGCACAATGCTCTCTGCAATCTTCAGAGTAGCTTACTATTATGGGCCCTTGCTACAGAGCATTGGACTTTATCTCTGAGGGTTTTTTCCATATAGTAGAAAAAACTTATATAATCATTCCATGACTATATGAGTTCTTTATACCCTCTTGTCTCCTGTTGTGATACAGAAGACAAGCTTTTTCTGCGTGAATGTCCAAGGAGTTCCCAATCTTGCAGGAATCTACCCCTTTTTCCTTACAGCTTGGCATTATGCTTTTCTGCTCCACTTGGACAACGCATACTCTTTTAGTGTACCTGATACCCCTGTGTCCCTTGGCTGGGTCATCCTGGTGTCTTAGTTTATGCGTTTTTCTTTTGTCCTTTGGACATGTCAGAGTCCTAAAGTACTCCTGACGTGCTCTTGCCAAAACTGCTATTATCCTCTGTTTTTTCACGCAACCATCCTGGTTATTCCACTGAACTACATTCCTGCACCGCAGAAATAGATTCTCTATATATCTTCAGGTGGTTTTCACCCCCTTATTATTAGATGAATCTTTTCCCATCACATTCCCCAAGTGAATGTTTTTATGGGGCTCAGTTGCAGGCATGTATCCTCAGGCTTATATTCATGTATGTATATGTCCTATACATATATATTTCTGTAAGCTGTGTGGGCATAAGTCATGCCCATCTATATATATCTATATCTATATATCTATATATATCACACATATCTAGACATATATGTACATATATATAGATATGTATGTCTCTCCATCTATATATATATATTTATATATATATATATATATGCCCATTGGGAGATGTCCATAGGATGCCATGTATTACCTGCTATCTCCCTGTCTGTGCTATAAAGCTTTTACCTCCTTAAGAGGTCCAGACAGTCAACTTGCCTATTCTCATGCGGCTCAGTAAGTGGGAGCGGTTATACATACAATTACTGCTGTGATGTCAACAGCTTCTATTTTTGTTATAGATCTCCCTGTCTATGAAGTATCAAACTTCAATGTCTTCCTATCTCTTACCAGCTAGGAAAGACGGTGTACATCTTCAATATTTCTGAGTACACTTCTGTTCTCCTTGGGAATAGGGGCTTTTTTCCATACCCCCTCTTCCCTTCAGGACTGGGCTAATTCTCCAGATCGGTCAGTCTTCTTCTTTTAGTCCTCAATGTTAATAACTCTGTATCTAAAAGAGTTTTCAGCTTTTTCCCATAAAGCTTTCCATTGAAGACCTGCCGTTCTTCTCCTGCCCCAGTTGACACCTGGGTTACCTGTCCATTCCAGGTTTGGAACTTCATCCTCACTGCTGTGAAGTTACCTTGAGGATTCCGCTACTGCATCTACAGTACACTCCATCACAGTTCTACTTCCTACAATCCCGTAGGTAAGCTCTATATTGTACTAGTTCATTAAATATTTTAATGATGCTTGACATACATTCTAAAGACTCATTTTTTCTGTAGTCTTTAGATTCGCTGTTCCTCTACAGCTCTTCTCTATTCAACTCCTACCCCCCATCCCTCAGGGGATGCCGGGGATCCAGGTTTGGGAAATGCCGTCCTGTTCCAGGGATACGCATTTTATGGGATCTCCCCTGGCACCCACAGCTAGGGAGTCCCCATATGTGAAAACTCATTCCTGCTTGTTCCTGGAGATAGCACAGTTACTTACCTGTAACAGGTGATCTCTGGGAACAGCAGGAATTAGTCTTCACAACCCACCCACCTCCTCTAGGAGTTGTATCTATCTATCTCCTTTCCTCTTTCTCTCCTTCTGTCTCAGCTATGAAACTCAACTGAGGAGAGGCAGTGGGAAAGGCGGGACGTCAGCGCGCAGGCGCGAGGGATGCTCCCAAAAGCTTTCTGATTGGATGCTGGGGAGCATTCCCGTGCAGGCTCCGTCGGTACCGACGTACCCATATGTGAAGACTAATTCCTGCTGTTCCCAGAGATCACCTGTTACAGGTAAGTAACTGTGCTTTATCCTGTAAGAAGCCTTTTTTGTCCTTCTATGATTCGAAGGTGGTGTTGCAGCCCGTGCCATCTTTTTCGCCCAAGGTGATTTCTCCGTTTCATCTGAATCAAGAGATATCCTTGCCGGTGCTCAGGGATGTGACGGTGGCCTCCTCCATCAATAAAGTTCATGTCTTGGATGTGCATAGGGCCTTAAAGAAGTATCTCAAGAGGACGAAAGGTTTCCGCAGATCGTAGAGGCTGTTTGTGGTGTTTGGGGGGCCGAGAAAAGGAGAGTCGGCGTCCATTGCCAGGTGGATTAAGGAAGCCATAGCATCAGCCTATATCTTGAAGGGGAAGCCGGTGCCGGAGGACTTGAGAGCTCATTCGACTAGAGCACAAGCGGCTTCTTGGGCAGAATGTGGTCTAGTGTCACCGGTGGAGATTTGTAAGGTGGCGACGTGGTCGTCATTGCTTCCCTTTATCAAGCATTACCGTCTGAACGTTCAGCAACAGGGGGATGCGTGTTTTGGATCGGCAGTGCTTCAGGCTGGTCTAGCGGGTCCCTCCCGATGATTTACTGCTCTGTTACATACCCAGAGGTTGGGACTAGACTTGAGGGACGCTAAGGAAAGGTAAATTAGACTTACCTGCTAATTGTAGTTCCTTTAGGGACTCAAGTCTAGTCCCGGATCCCTCCCAGTCATTTCTTTCAGCAAGCTAGGCCTGAAGCAGAAGAGCAAAACAGGTAGTTCCAGGCGGATAGAGATCAGGGTTTCAAATAGGTCGCTCTCCTCAGTTTCCAGGGGGAGCAGGCCTGAATAGTTCTGAGATAAGTTGCAGTAGAAGGTTTAAAAAAAAATATTGGGTACAGTTATATTCGTTATAGTACTATTTGGTGCTACTACTTAATTGTTGCTCTGGTGAGTTTGCTTTGTCAATAGATAACTGGAGCAGAGAGGCGGATCTTCGC
Organism: Ichthyophis bannanicus; assembly: GCA_033557465.1. Classification (NCBI taxonomy): domain Eukaryota; kingdom Metazoa; phylum Chordata; class Amphibia; order Gymnophiona; family Ichthyophiidae; genus Ichthyophis; species Ichthyophis bannanicus. Next base: position 168,883,594 of record CM066040.1, on the reverse strand, counting down.
AGGATATACCAGTGTCATCAGAAAAGGGATGACATTTCTCAGTCTCCAAGCTGCTGGAGGAGGAGCAAAACCCAGAGGTCGGGACTAGACTTGAGTCCCTAAAGGAACTACAATTTGCAGGTAAGTCTAATTTACCTTTATTTTCATTACAGAATATGTTCTTTTCCTTAGGATATTTCTGAAACATGATAATATTAAGAAAACAACAAAAAACTTTTATTGGTTTTGCAATTTTAAATTCATTACTTAATGCTCAATGCAAGAATTAAATTTACAATGAGCATGGAGCTAAAATGGAGCTTTCAAAGTCTCCAGTTCATGGCTTGGCACATAGTGGATCATTTCTACATACTCATTTCTGCATTTTATCATCATCTCTAGTCCAAAATGATTGTTAAGAACCCAGTTTCACTGAACCTTCAAATATAGGAGACAAAAATTAAGCCAGAAATTCAATCTTATATACAGCATTCCTTCTCCCATCCCCTTGTTTTGTAACTTTTAATTTTACATTTACAAAGAATGAGTTGCTGTTCAGTATTAATCACATTTTTTTCTGTGCAGGCTATAGATTTAGGTATTTTTTAAAGGTTTACATTTAGAAGATACTAATGTTTTTTAATAATTAGTTTGAGTCCTATGTCATTGACACGATAATCTGTAATTTTAAATCTTACAAGTATCTTAAAGTATTTGCATGGCAGGACTGAAGTTGGTTTATTTCTCATATACTGCACCAAAATACCTTTTGAAAAGCACAGTATTTGGACGTTTCTTTGGAAGCTGTGTGTTTAAAGTCCAGGTCTTTTAAGTTCAAGTATAGTTCTAAAGCAGCAAAAAATATTTATATTTTATGCACTGTATACAATGTTTATGATCCTCTGAAGTATTTGTCTGCTACTAATTATATACTGATTAATTCATAAATCCATTTATTTATAAGCTTGTGAGTTAAAGGATTGGTGGAGGTTAACCCGTTTTGGACCAGCGTATGTTTTACATACATAAGGTTTCCATACTTACTACTCAACTGTTTACTAATTAATGGTTATAAATTCAATATTTAGCTATTATCGTTATGTCAAAAAGCGTTATGTACAAATTTTTTATCTGAGATCTAGTTAGTTTAATAGGTATTCGAAGTTTGCTGATTTTGATGGTACTGGCGGCTCAACATAAAAAGATCTCAAAAAATTGTAAGTAGCTTATAATGCTGTAATAGCTACTATTTTGCAAATAAAAGTATTTGTAGACTTTAGAAAATAGGTTTAGATAACTGTAAGTTACTTAGTGTCAGAGTTATTGGTGTGTATATCAGCCTTGTATGGTTTTCATACGCTGGGTTAATATGTTGTCGAAACTAATTGCTTTCAAGCATTCTGTTCTAGGTGTTTCGATGGTGCAGTATCGACACACTGCATCAGAAGCGTTTTCACGTGTATCATATTCTGCCATCAGAACGGACTGTTGACAAACTATATTATATCATAATAAAGTGTTTTAAATTAAAACTGCAGTTTCAGTAGTATCATACAGTATGTTTATGTCAATGAATATTGGAATTGAATCCTATCTTTTCTGAAGACGGACAATGTACTATATTGGACCAGTGTATGAAAAACATACACTATGTGAAACTTCTATTTTCTGCAAAGTTTTAATATTTTTTATTGCTGGTATTTCATAGTTGTTTGAGTGTAGCAAATCTAATCATTCAGAACAGAGAAAGAATATGCGAGCTGTCCAAAACGGGTTAACAGTGTATTCCTGCAGTTTTCTTTTAGCTTATTTTCATGGTAACTTTAATCTTCCTTGTGCTTTTTGGCTTTGAAGCAAATTTGTGCATGAGAGCACGATGTTTACTGTAGTAAACCTGTACAAAGCATACATGTACTTGCTGTATGGAATTTAAAATGTTCCTGTAAAACAGAGTTACTTACCTGTAACGGAGTTCTCCGTGGACAGCAGGATAAGTCAGCCACACCTGGTGATGTCATCCGACGGCGCCATGACGGAAGTGCTCTCTAGCTCAGAAGCTTCTGAGCATGTGGGAGGTCCCACCTCCCCCGGCCCGCCCCCAGCCGACCAGTAAGTGACTAGCTATACCCTTGCGGCTAGGTGCGGGCGCGCAGGCCACCCTCATGCAGGGGAGGCGGGTGGGAATGTGTGGCTGACTTATCCTGCTGTCCACGGAGAACTCCGTTACAGGTAAGTAACTCTGTTTTCTCCTAGGACAAGCAGGATGTGTCAGCCACACCTGGTGTCTCCCAAGCTATGCATTCACGCTGAGGAGAATGAGGGAGGCATGCGTAGAGCAGCAATTGTGTTTATTAAACAACGTGACAACAAAGTGCAACAGCAGAGGTAGACTGTGCAATAATGTCAGTGCATATCCACGGAACAACTGTGGAATAGCCTAAGTGTGCAATCAATCAATGCGATACAACATTTGAGCAATCAAGCAAGCCATGCGATACATCAATCAATGCGATACAACATTTGTGCAATCAATAAACAAAGTGACCGAACAACAGTGCAATAACAGCAGTGCAATCACAACAGTGCAATCAGTTCAACAATATGACACTTCAACAACTTTACGACAAGCCCGTAGGGCCTGGTATTGACTGGGATGAGTGGTTATGAAGCTTCCACTCAGCCCTGGGCTGGCTCCTTAGAGCCCCCAATCGAGGGTGTCGTAGCGGCAGAAAGGACTGCTCGGCCAAAGGAGCCGTCGTTCTCCGCGTGGATGTCCAGGCAGTAGTGCTTCTGGAAGGTCAGTTGAGAGGACCAGGTAGCCGCTCTGCAGATTTCGCTCACCGGCACCTCCTGAGCACAGGCCAGAGAAGCGGCTAGAGCGCGGAGCTGATGCGCACTCGCCCTGTTTGATGGGAGTGCGCCCGCTTTCTGCAGGCAATAGGCCACACAGGCTGAGATCCAACAGGAGAGTGTGCATTTGGAGACAGGTCTCCCAGGCCTGTTCGGGTCAAAGGAGACAAAGAGCTGGGCCCCCAGTCGAACTGCGGACGTCCTGTCGAGGTAGATGCGCAAGGCGCGTACACAATCCAGTGAGTGAAGACGTTGCTCCTCAGGGGAAGAGTGTGGGGCTGGGAAGAACGATGGCAGCTCCACCGTCTGGTTGACGTGAAAAGCGGAGGCAACCTTAGGCACAAACTTGGGATGAGTCCGCAGGGATGCCCGGTTGTGGTAGAGCTTCGTGTAAGGCGGGTGCGCCACCAGAGCCTGCAGCTCGCTGACCCTTCGAGCTGAGGTGATGGCGACAAGGAAAAGAGTCTTCCAGGAGAGGAATTTTCCGGGTGCTGTGTTCAATGGTTCGAAGGGCTCCTGCGTAAGTTGTTGCAAGACGACGTTAAGGTCCCATGAAGGTACCGGCTTCTGTACCGGAGGTTGCAGATTTCGCAGGCCTCTCATGAAACGCGTCACAATGGGAAGAGAGGCTATGGAGCCGGAGCTTGGGTACTCCGGGCTCCCGTGCAAAGAGGCAATGGCCGCGAGGTGCACTTTGATGGATTGTGGTTTTAAGCCGGAGCTGAAGAGGGAGGTGAGATATTGAAGGACAATGGGTATTGGGCCAGAGGCTGGCTGAACTCCTAGGTCCTTGCACCATATACTGAAGCGTTTCCACTTCAGACTGTAGGCTTTTCTGGTTGACGGCCTCCGGGAAGCTAGAACAATCTGCTGTACCTCCGAGGGTAGGCCGTAATCGTTGAGGGTTGCCTCTTCAGCCGTCAGGCCGTCCAGGCCCGAAATGTTGGAGGTCATCCTTTCAGCCTCCAGGCTGTCAAGGCTAGCGTCTGGAGGTTGGGGTGTAAGGTGGTACCCCCATCTTGGGTTACCAGGTCTGGTCTCAGAGGAAGCCAAATTGGAGGCTCTTGGGCGAGCTGCAGCAGTAGGGAGAACCACATCTGCCTGGGCCAGTAAGGGACGATCAAGATCACATGCGCTTTCTCTTTGATGATGCGTTGCAACGTGGCTGTCACGAATGGTGTTGGAGGGAATGCGTACGCCAAGTCCCAGGTCCTCCACGGGACTGCAAACGCATCGGAGGCCACCCTCTGCTGAGACGGGTGTTTGGAGCAGAACAAGGTGCATCTGGTGTTCGCTTCGGTGGCAAAGAGATCGATCTGGGCCACTCCCCAGCGCCGAAAGAGGTCGCGGGTCACTTCCCTGTGAAGCATCCACTCGTGAGGTTGAAGCTGTCTGCTGAGCCTGTCCGCCAGGACGTTCTGGTCCCCTGGGAGGTAAGTCGCCTGCAGGATGCAGTTGTTGGTTAGCGCTTCGGCCCATGTCTCGAGAGCTTCCTTGCATAATGTACGGGATCCCGTGCCCCCTTGTTTGTTTATATAAAACATTGTGACTTGGTTGTCCGTTTGCACCAAGATTGCTTTCCCCGTCAGATATGGCCTGAACGTCCGGAGGGCATATTTGACAGCCCGCAACTCGAGGACATTGATGTGAAGGGCACGCTCCTCTCTGGTCCAGGCTCCTTGGGTGCTGAGATGCAATAGATGAGCCCCCCATCCCGTTGAGGATGCATCCGTGGTGAGGATGCGTTGATGGGAGAGGGGTTGCAGATGCTTGCCTACTGAAAGGTTGTTCGTGTTCATCCACCAACGGAGACTCTGGACGACGTTGGGGGAGATCGGAATGGGCGTATTGAGTGGTTGGGATAGCTGCTTCCAGTGACTCCGCAGGTGCCATTGGAGGGTGCGCATATGGAGTCTCGCCAGCGGAAGGACCGATGTCGTCGCCGCCATGTGGCCTAGCAGGCGCATGATCCCGCAGGCTGAGGTGTGCTTCTGTGCCGACACTCTCTTGGCCAGCTGGACGATGATACTGATCCTGGGCTCGGGCAGGAAGGCCTTGCAGGTCTTGGTATCGATTATCGCCCCGATGAACTCCGTCCGCTGCACAGGCTCGAATCGGGACTTTTCTTTGTTGAGCAGGAATCCCAGCCGGAGTAGCAAGTGCGCTGTTTTGCGGACTGCTGTGCGGAGTTCGGGGGCAGAGCTCGCCGACAGGAGCCAGTCGTCCAGGTAGGGAAAGATGGCGATGCCTTGTCTGCGGAGGTGTGCAGCGGCAACCGCCACGCACTTCGTGAATACCCTGGGCGCAGGGGATAGTCCAAAGGGCAGAACCCGATACTGGTAATGGCAACCCAGCGCTATGAATCTGAGAAATTTCCTGTGAGAAACGTGGACAGGAATGTGGGAGTACGCATCCTGTAAGTCCAGCGTGGCCATCCAATAGCCCGCTCTGATGAGAGGAAGGATGGAATTGAGTGAATACATCCTGAACTTCTCCTTCCTGATGAAGTAGTTCAGCTTTCGGAGGTCCAGGATGGGACGGAGGTCCCCTGACTTCTTGGGAATTAAGAAGTACCGGGAGTAGAATCCAGTGTTGATTTCGTCTGGAGGCACCCTCTCTATTGACCGTGCCCGGAGAAGTTTCTGGAGGAGGTCCGAGAGAGGCTGTTTCTGATGAAGTGGAGGCTGGCTGATGGGTGGCTTTCTTTGCCGTGGAAGGGAGGAGAAGCGCAAGCGGTAGCCCGTCTGTATTATCTGAAGAACCCACTTGTCCGATGTGATGTCTTGCCAGGCCGAGTGAAAATGAGTCAGGCGACCCCCGACCGGGTGGTCCCCGGGATCCAGAGAGAGGCCCAGCCAGTCCGGATAGTCAGAAGGAGGAGGTGTCTTTCCCGGAGTGTGACTGGTTGGTTTGTTTTTGTTTGCGTTGTCGCTGTTGTTGCCTCTGAAAAGGCGGGTTGTGATAGTTCTGCTTGAACCTAGGCGTCTGCCACTGGCGGTTTGAGCCATAATATTGCTTTGACGGGGCAAAAGGCTTGCGGGAATAGCCCCCTTTCCGTGTCCAGGAGGGGCGTTCGAGTCCGTCTGCAGCCAGAGTCTTCAGAGTGGTGCAGTCTTCTTTCAGCCCGTGCACCGTGTCGGCGACTTTGTCCCCAAAAAGGGAGTCGCCAGAGCAGGGTGTATCCGCTATCCGGTCATGGGTACTATCGGAGAGCCCTGATGCCCGGAGCCATGCCCAGCGACGGGCAGATATGGCCGTGCCTGCTGTGCGTACGGCCGTGTCGAAGGCGTCAAAGGCTGTACTCATCAGGTGCTTGCTGCATTCCGCTATTTCCTGCATGGATGTAGCGGCAGAAGTACGTGAGTCCTTGGGGAGATCCTGCAGCTGGCGTTTGAGGTCAGCCAGGAGGGCGTCCTGGAACAGGACATGTTGAAATTGATGCACTGCTATCTTGGCGCTGAGCATTGCGCCTTGAAACACTTTCCTCCCCACCTCATCCAGACGCTTTGGGTCCCGGCCTGGTGGGTGCACGGCCTGGGAACGTGTGGACTTGGCTCTTTTGAGTGCTGATGCCACCACTATTGACTGGTGGGATAACTGAGGCTTGTCGAATCCAGGTGCCATGTGGATGATGTATTTCGTGTCCAGGCGTCTGGAGCAAGCATGGCCCGACGCTGGGGATTGCCAGAGGGTCAACTGTTTCTCCTTCAACTTTCGGTGGAGGGGAAGAGCCATGGCAGGTCTTGGGCCGCTGAGGTACTTCATGACCTCCGGTTCCTTCTCCTCGGGCGAGCCCTCTGTGGCCAGCCCCAGCTTGGACACCACCTTCCGGAGAAATTTTGGATATGTTAGGTCCTCCAGCACTGGTGTCGGTGGATCCTCCATGGCATCTGCTTGGCTCTTGGAGGCGTCAGAGCCTCGTCCCAAGTCCTCCCCGTCGCTCCCTCCGGAGTCCAGCTGCGCCGGGGAAGGTGTGCCCGGTGTAGAAGGGGCTGGGGAGAGAGTCCGCGCTGGGGAGGGGGTCCGTGCCCTGGATGGTGACAGGCTAGGGAGTGATTGCTCCGAGACAGATCGTGCCCCCGACGGAACAAGCGTCTGACCTTGGTCCAGCCGATGGGGGGCAGTTTGCTCAACAAGGCGGTTAAGGAGCTGAAGGATGGCAGAGGACCGGCTGCTTCTGTGAGAGCTGGACCTCCTGCTCCTCTTATGGCTCCGGTGGGACTCCCCGTGGGAAGCTTTCTCTCTCGATGGGGATCGATGCCTGTGCTTGGCTGTCCTCTTCCTGCTCTTTTCCCCGACCTGCTGTGTGCTGGAGCGGTGCTCAGAGTTTCCCACGTTGCCGTTTGAGCGGTGCCTGCTTCTGTCACGCCGGCTTTCAGCGCCGGTGCGATCAGCACACTTCACAGAGTCTCTGTGCTCCGCGCCGTCCAGGGACTCCCCTGCCACAGGGGATGTCTGTCGGCGCCGATCGCCCTCGGCGTGATTTTCCGCGGCGCTCCGACTCCCCTCTGCAGCGTGCGCAGACGTGCTGGGCAGGGGGGAGAGCTGTCGGCGCCGATCGCCAGCGGCCCGATCCCTTCTCCGGAGCTCCTCTGCCGCTTGTGTAGACGTGCAGGGCAGAGGGGAAGGCTGTCGGCGCTGACCGCTGGAGCCGGAACTGCTGCGCCCAATAGGAGTAGAGGGGGCGTGTCCGGAGGAGGAGCCTGGCGGGTCCACGATGGCGGCACCATTTTCAAATTCTTCTGGAGGGCCGCATGGCCGGGATGAACGGGCCGGAGCGCTGCTTTCCGCAGGGGGGCTTACCCGACGGGTAGGGGCCTCTCCGGAACATGACAACTCGCGGGGGAAGCGGCGCTTGATCCCCGCTGAGTGGGAGCCCTCCCTTCTTCCGATCTAAGAGGTACTTCGGCACGGGAGAGCTTAGCAGGCCTGGAGGGTTTATTCTCCTTACTTTTGCGATGCTCCGGGTTCCGTTTAGCAGGGGATCTGCTTGCCGCCGCCGCGGAGGAGAGTAGTTCCTTCAACGATTGTTCCCGGTGTTTTCTTGCCCTGGGAGACATCCGGGCACAACTGGCACAGTTTTCCACCTGATGTGAGGACCCCAGGCATCCGATACAATGTTGGTGAGTGTCCGAGAGGTTCATTTTTCTCTTGCAGAGCGGACACTTCTTGAAGCCCGGTTTAGGCATGAAGAAGAGGATTGTAGTAGGTTTATTGTAGGAGAGCTGTAATTTCCGTCCTGAGGCAAGGCGGAAGAAAAAGAACTGGTCGGCTGGGGGCGGGCCGGGGGAGGTGGGACCTCCCACATGCTCAGAAGCTTCTGAGCTAGAGAGCACTTCCGTCATGGCGCCGTCGGATGACGTCACCAGGTGTGGCTGACACATCCTGCTTGTCCTAGGAGAACTGTATTTGCATGAAATGTCCAGGGCACCCTTTGCTTGATAGACTAGTTGAACTGCTTTGTGTGGCAAGAGCTTGACACATTAAGATTTGAGATTTGTATGTTTAAAAAAAAATATCCTCTCTATGGCTTTATCTGAGCAAAAACATTTGTCTTTCTATGACGGGTATATTTATTGCAAGAATTCATAGAAAAGCAAAACTGTGAACAGTCAGAGCATTCCTTTGTCATACTAGCTCTAGAGACTGAGGGGGGAAAAGCATGCATTTCATGTTTGATATTTTAAGTTGGTTAACTTTTTCTTTGCTTCATTTTTATGGGAAATTTACTAATGTGCAAATTCCTGTGCAGCTTATGAATGACTTCTGAGCTGTCCGCTTATGTTCTGCATCCTTCATAGCTTTGGAGACAATGTTGCAAATGTGTTTGTTTATAGGCTTCTATGGAATATTTTTTTTATTTTAAAAATGGCAGAAGATAATGGGGCATTTGACCATATTTAAACAATAAAAGACCCTACAAGAAGTGACTCCTAAGTTTGTCTGTATGAATATTGAATTTTCCACTTTCTGCTTACCAGATTAGTAAAGACAAACCACATAAACCAAATGAAAACAATTCAAGATGATAATACATTCTCAAAAACATTTCTTTATTGCTACAGTATATATAAATATCATACATAGATTCTTGAATTAAAAAGAAGTAGAATTAGGACATGCAACATTTTTCACTCCTCTCTAGATTTGCTCTTATTTTTGTATCTTGTTTCCCTTATATTCCTGTCTGAATTTTTCCTAGGAAAGTGCTTCCTTGGCAGATAGATTGATACAGGTATAGTCCTTAAGTATTTTACCATATGACAAAAAAATACCCCAAACAAAAAACAGAGAATCCTGTTTTTGATGCATGTTTCTACATGCATTCTTGCTAATGATCTTTCCTATACAATATGTCTAAGTTCTGGGCATAAAATAGTTTGCTGCCACTTCTTTTTAACACAACTGCCTATGTACTAGTAGATATTAATATTAGGTAAAATTGACAATTATACGTTGTTTTGTAATCCACTTCATTGCTAACCCTACTGAAAATACAACAAATTCATTAACAGATTTTGTTGTCAAATTGTTTTAACACATTCCCCTAAAGTGAATAATTAAATTCCTAACAGAATTCTGCATGTATAACCAAGTTACTGTGCACGTATTAAACCTATATTGAATGCAAAACTATACAACATTGTGCTTGCATTTTTTCTTAGTTTGGGAAGTCATCATTTTTCAGTAAATGACTAATAAAACTCTCCTAGACTGCTATTAAATATCACTTTTTAAAACAATTGCCACTCAGTCCTGTGGTCTTTAGGATGATTTTGAAGATCATACAGTAAATTGCTAAACATTACAAAGGCAGTCTTCCTTGCATTTATCTTCACTTGCTTTATAAAAAAAAAAATTATGTCCAAAGGGACAAGTGACAAGGGCCCAGGAGGCTGAGGAAAACTACCTCATAAAACGGGAACTGGCCACCATCAAACAGCAGAGTGATGAGGCTAGCACTAAACTGGAGCAAGCTCAGCATACCATCAGGGAGCTCAAGCAGCAGCAATGGGTAAGGAGCCTGATAGCACTTTCTTAAACGTTTCTTACTTCATTATGTTTCTATTGTTCATGATGTTCTATTTCTGTAATTGTTAGTTATTTGAACTTCAGCTTACATTTGGGAAAGTGGCATTGGTATATACCGTATTTACTCGAGTCTAATGCGTACCCCTATTGTGAAAGGCTTGAAACTTAAAAAATGTTTGCTGGCGATTGTAGTGCACATCCCCCCTTGTGCTCGTTCACGCCCCCCATGCTGCTTCGCCCCCGTGCAGCCGCTGCTTCTGCTTTTCACAGAGCAGCGGCTGCAATAAAGTTAAAAGAAAAAAGTAAAGAAACCTGTAAGAAGCTCTCTGGTCGTCCTAGGAAACTCCTTCTGCAGCGCCCATGGAAGTGATGTCAGAGGGGGCGGTTGCTGCAGAAGGAGTTTCCTGATGGCGTTCCTCTCTTTAAACTGCTGCTTGGCTCATCTTCCTGGCTCGACCCCAATCAATTGGGGGAGCTTTTTGGTGCTTTCGGCTGCTGCCGATGCGCCTGATGGCGCTCCTCTCTTTAAACTGCTGCTTGGCTCATTTTCCCGGCTCGACCCCGATCGATCGGGGGAGCTCGTTGGTGCTTCCGGCTGCTGGCGCTCCTCTCTTTAAACTGCTGCTTGAGCCAAGCAGCAGTTTAAAGAGAGGAGCGCCATTGCGCATAGGCAGCAGCCAGAAGCACCAACGAGCTCCCCCGATCGATCGAGGTCGAGCCGGGATGCCCGGCAGTCACTCGCATGCAGAGAAGCTGCCTAATCAGATGAGCCAAGCAGCAGTTTAAAGAGAGGCGTGCCATCAGGAAACTCCTTCTGCAGCACCCGCCCCCTCTGACATCAATTCCTCGGGCGCTGCAGAAGGAGTTTCCTAGGATGACCGGAGGGCTTCTCGCAGGTATCTTTACTTTTTCCTTTTAACTTTATTGCAGCCACTGCTCTGTGAAAAGCAGAAGCAGCAGCTGCACATCGCGTTCGCGGACTGCTGGATCGGGAGGTTGGCTGGATCATGCCGGGCCGGTGTAGAGCAGTGTTTGTCTCTGAATGTAAGGCGCCCTCGAATGTAACGCGCACCCCGAGTTTAGAGCCTCGTTTTGGCCGGAAAAGGTATGCTTTATATTTGAGTAAATACGATATCTAGAATCTCTTTATATTTAAATTTGTGTTACTTAAGGCATTGTCCTGTTGCTTCAATACAATGCTTGCTGTTCCTGCTTTGTAATATTCTCCTTGGAAATGCATCTCTAACATAAACTTTTTGTATTATCTGCTGGAGCTTTGTTCTAGGGAAAATGTAGACCTATTTTTCAGTACATTCATCATCATGATAGCGAGTCTGAGTTACTTCTGCTTTGAGAAAGTTTGTGAACCCCAAGTATAATATTGAGAATTATAAGTTGTTATTATACCCTTGTTTAACTAAAGCCATTAGTTTTGCATGCTATAAAAAGGTAGAATTTAAACAATTCCTTGTTTCTTGAGACACAATATACAAAGTAAGAATAATAAGACTATTTCAAAATGTGTGTGAAATAGTAAGTGAATGTCTACAGTAGTTTCCTTAGCACAATTTTTTAAAGGTTTCCTTCTTTATTTCTCTTGTGTTATTAATTTTATTGTAAACTGCTTTGCTATTTTATTTGTAATGAATGGCGGTATAGCAAATTAAACTAAACTAATTGGCTAATTAGAATCAGATGCTTTAATTGGGTAATAAGTAAAACTGCTTTCAAGAGAAAATCTGTGTGATTGAGTTTGGCCATCATATCCTTTGTAAGTATCCAGAAGATTTTGAGTTTAATCCTCACCGAAAATTATTTTGAACTTAGCATGTTATGAAAAGAAATTTCAGAGGACCTATGACAAAAAGTAATTGATGCTCATTTGTCTGGACAAGGGTTATAATGCTATTTCTAAACATTTAGGTATTCATTCACTGTCAATTTACAGATGGAAAAAGTTGAAGATTGTAGTGTCTTGACTCAGGAGTTGTTTTGCCAAGATCATCCTAAGAATAAATCATCCATGAAAGCACAAAGAACCTCACCTCATAGCAGGCTATGAAGTTCTGATGGCAGAACATATTTATATAGAAAGGCATAACAAAGTAGTATGCCTCATACATGGGGAAACTCTGTAAACCCTACTTCAATCACTGTGCCTGAAAAGCACTGAGATCATGATCCTAAGAGAATTACAGAGAATGAAGAAGCTATGATCACCTGGGATGCTCCCATTCTGACCATTAAAAAGCTGTATGGGGGGGAAGCCTGACATAGTGGTAAAGGAGAACACCACCAGAATGGTATTGATTATAGGGGTGTCAGTCCCAAGCGACTATTCGGTGAATTGCGTTGAAAGGGAGAAGATCAAGTACCAAGAAATGCAGTCAGACCAAGAAAATGTAGCAGAAAGGTACCAAGGTATTTCCCATCGTGTTGGGTGCCAAAGGCTTGATTAAGAAGATTTTCCAAGCACTTCTTAATAAATTACCAATGCATGTTATGAATTCTAGAAGGAAATTGTCTTTGGCACAATGCATGTACTATGCTGAGCATCAGCAGTAAATTTGAGAGACTGAAATCATACTCCACATATCCTGGCTTAGAAGTGAGGTTGACGACTTTCATGGTATATGCAAAACTAACCCATTTGGAGAAACTGCCCCTAAGGAAACCTCAAACATCTAAGGATCTGTGTAGGCCTCATTTGCTGTAGTTGATGCAAAGGTTATATGTCAACCATCAGGGAAAAAAATGGAATGGGAATGCTGCTTATAGGAGGATAAGAGCATCTGAATGACCCACGTGATTTCTGGGATAATAGTCTTTGGACAGATGAATCAAAAATTGGACTTTTCAATGAAGATAACAAACCACCTTTATCATTCATGCAAGACCAGTCTTCCCAGCAGTAGGAAACCAAACAAAAAAGCTAAAACCTGACTTCAGTCCCCTTAGAGTCTAATGTAGCCTTCAGCTTCAATAGACACTGTCCCTGTATTATTTTTTGCTGAGTATTGTAAATATCAGTGTGCTTTTACTGTTTTCTGCAGGCTTTACCATTCTGCTGGCTGATATTGCTCCCTATGCTGCTACACAACCATCCCTGCCTATTCACGTGACCTAGTCTAGGTGACTCGCCAAGCTGCACACACATTTTATACCATAGTTGTGGTTTATGCTGCCATGGCACATGCTCAAGGAGCAGGATGAACTGCTTGGGTGAGCTCCTTGGGGCATCTCGAGGGGCGTCTCACTAGACTGTTTCGTATTACCTCATTTCTACCAGGCAGTTTAGTCATTGTGCTGCACTGTACTCTGTTGTTCTATACTTGGATTACTCTTTGCTTTGATGATGTCCATTCCTGTGTTTTGACTCCACTGCTTAGACTCTATGCAGGTTCTAATGTGAGTAACTTAATTCAATGTTACTCTCCTTCTTTACCTAACTGTTTAGTTCCATGAGGGCACAACACCTCCCAACCACTATGTCTGTGCGCTCTGCTGAATTACTGTTCCCTTCGCACCAAAACATGCTTAATTTCTGACTTTATAGCGCTTCACTGAATCATGGCTTAAGGGTTTTACTGTATTTTGCACAACCTCCAGCCATTTCAGTTGATATTGGGGTAATCCTGAGATGATGCTGTTACAATACTCCATTTTTGAGACTACCAGTGATAGTAAAAGTGTGGTGATTGCAGATTCTGGGAGTAAGGAACGAATGTAACAGATTTGTTTTACATAGTAGAAGCAACTAACTGCCTGATGTATATATGAAAAGAGAGTGAAGAATCGAGAATGTCTCCAAGATATTTTAGTGTTGAAACTGTTTGGATAGGAAAGCCATCTATGGAAGGGGCTAGAGATGGTGGTGTCATAGAGCCAGAAAACCATAAGATAGAGATCTTTGAGGGATTGAGTTGTAAGTGGTTGCTTTCAAACCAGGAGGCAATAAGAGTAAGACAGGACTTAATAAGTGATAAATCAGAAGCAATCGGGTCAGTGCAGAAGAGCAGCAGAATGTCATCAGCATAGAAATATGCTGATGACAGCATATTTGAAGAGCAGAGGCACCAGTACAGAACCCTGGGGGACACCACATGAAAGGGGAAAAAGAGAAGAAGTGGAAGCCTGGAAAGAAACATAGTACGACCGTGTGGTGAGAGAAGAATGAAACCAGTGCAGGACAGTCGAGTCAAGACCTGCAGAAGTAAGGCGTGAAAGAAGGGGAGAGAGTGGTTCACCAGTTCAAAGGCAGAAGACAAGTCTAACGATATTGCTAATGAGATATCACACTTTTCCCAAGAAACCCATATTTCATTAAGAACTGAAAGTAATAAGGTTTCTGTAATATGTCCCATCCTGAAGTCCGACTGTTGTGTATGAAGTGAGTTCATATTCTCCAGATGTTGAAGGAACTGGGAAGAAAACAAGTTTTTTTTAAACCTTGTAAAGATACGGTAAATTAGAAAAAGGATGTTAACTGGCCAGATTAGTAGCGTCTAATGTAGAATGTTTCAAAATTGGATGTATAATGGCAGTCTTCCAAGGTTGTGGGAAGTGACCAGAAGCTAGGCTATTGTTGAACATAGATAGGTCAAGTGGTAGAAGAGCCAGTAAGGGTTCAGGGACCCAGGCAGGGGGAATTGTGTCTAGATCAGATAACGCTCTAAAAGAATAAGTAATAACTTTAAGAAGCACGGGAGTGGTAACGGAGTGTGACCATTTTTGAGAGAGTGTAATGTCCGAACTTGACAGGCCATCAGGAAACTCACAAGATGCAGAATAGTCAAGAGCTGAAGGAGGAAGTGAATCACTTAGAGGAGAGAAGGCTTGCTGCAGTTGTTGGACCTTGTTTGAAAAGTATTGGGCCAGGCATTTTGGTGAGGGCGCGTCCCTGAAAGTAGTAGATTTGGAGATGAAAAAGATGTGATACAAGTGAATAGAGCTGTTTTGGTCTTTTTTGTGACATGAAAATCCGATATGCATAAAGATTTTGTTTGGCCTGTAATATGGCCTTGCAGTAGGAGGCGCATGCTAGTTGATAAGAGGAAAGAAGTCTGTGAGAGAGATTGGCCCCAAAGGTGCTTGGCTTGATGCATGTGCCTTGATGCATTTGCCTCCGGAGAATGTAAAGCCTTGAATGAAACCAGGGATTGCGCAGGGAAGAACGGAAGTGTTTGGAGGCTGTCCCAGATGTGAGGGTGGCCCTCAGGACGTGATCCCAGGTAGTAGCCTGGTCTTCTGGAGTGAGGGTGTGGAAATATGAGGAAAAAAAGGAATGAGATGCTGGCAGAGTGGATACCAAATGCCCTGAAAAGTGGTGACGTGAAGGGAAAAAAGACTGTAAGCAAAGAGAAGGGGAAGTGGGAATTGTTTATCAAGGGGGCGAGTGGGAAGATCCACATGAATATTGAAACCCAGTATAAGCAGATTAGGGTAAGTAGTAGCTGCTTCTGTGATAGTGGCTAAGAGCGAGTCCCATATATGAGGGGAGAGGGAGGGAGCGCATAGATCAAGAGAATATAAAACATGAAAGAAAATGTTATACGGAGAAGTAGTGACTCAGGGTAGGGAAGCTGGGAAGAGTGCACCTCTGTTAGGGGCAAGGAGTGACCTAGTGGTTGGAGCAAGTTATCAGGGGTTCAAATCCTGCTAGAGGACAGCAACCTTGGGCCAGAAGGACAAAAACATAGATTTGGGGACAAGGGAAAAATATATATACCGTACCTGAATGTACACCACTTTGGTAGAAAAGCAGTATATAAGCCTAGTTTAAATAAATAAATAAAAACAGCAATCCTGCTCCTGGCCTGGGATTTACGCGAGGTGGTCAGAGCAGAGAATCCAGGTGGTAGACAGCGGTACAAAACTGGCCCTTCCCCTTAATCAGGTTTCGGAAAGAAATAGTAGATCTAGTGAATACTTAGAGACAGAATCATGAACCAGAGCAATTATTGAGCGAAGAAACCAACAATAAAAAAAAAAGTGCACAAGAGAAGGAAAGGAATGAGGAAGGGGCTGTAGTTAACTCTGGAGCTGTTTGCATCGAGCGGAGTTGTAAAGTTAGAGGCGCACGTAGATCTGCATGTTGATATACTGAGCGAGAATGATGACCCCAGTGTACAGGGATATTGGATGTTATTGATAGGAATACATTCAGGAACAGCAATACCTGTGATGGCCTGCACATGGATACCGATATGAGTGTCCACCGTGGTGTTATCTTATGGCCACCACAGCTGCCCCAAGGAGCATGCCCTACTCTTTGGGTGCGCTTTTTCAACATGTGCCCGTGGCACAGGAGACTGCCACGTGGATCTTTATGCGGTCCATTACACACTCACTGCTCATGTGGTGTGCCGCGCTGACGTCAGCACATTCGGAAGTTGGATTCAGAGGTTGTAGACTTAAAGATCTTGAAAAACTGGATATATGAGCAATAAAACTTCTCTGTGCCAATGAGATAATATATAAAAAACAGTGTATACCAAACTGAATGAGGAATGGGCTTATAGAAATAGATTATACATACAGGACCATTGTCATAGACCTTTAGGCCTATCTAATAGTGCCAAAAGATCCAAACATGCAAAAACTGTTGAAATCTGAGAGTAAATGTCCAGAATCCTTCTCCATTATCAAACTTGGACATACATTCTGAAAGTAGAATGAATTGATAAGAATCTACCAGTACACTCAGGGAAAGAATCAATAGAATATGCAAAACAAGAGAAAAAGCTCTTCAAAGAGTTAGATCAGCAAACTAGGAACGGCAAGCGGCACATGCACAATACATTACTCCAGGAGCCATTTGTTGATCAAACCAGGGCACGTGAGCTGCTAAGGAGAGGTGAATTGAAACCTAAGGATGAGAGATAGATATCAGCAGTCCAGGACAGTGGATTACGGACAAGATGGTTCACAGTGAGCATAGAAAAAAATTGGTAAAACAGATATTTGTAGATTCTGACCAAGAGAGAAGTTCAAGAATCTGTATGCATCACCATCTGACTGCTGGAGTTTACCCCAAATCAAACTAACCTATTTATTTATTTTAAAAAATTTATATTCTGCTCTATCCACTAGGTCAGGGGTGGGCAATTCCGGTCCTGGAGGGCCGCAGACCAGTCAGGTTTTCATGATGTCCCTAATGAATATTCATGGTCCTATTTCCATACAATGGAAGGCAGTGTATGCAAATAAATATCATGAATATTCATTAGGGACATCATGAAAACCTGACTGGTCTGCGGCCCTCCAGGACCGGAATTGCCCACCCCTGCACTAGGTGGATCACAATAAAATATACACAAAGTCCATTAGACAAACATCATCATCAATACACTATATACACAAGGCAAAAGCTGCTATCACTCTGCTGGTGCCAATATAATCTAGACTATTCAGTATAGGCGTCAAAAAAATCTTAAGCAATACAAAAAGTAGGCAGAGCCTTTTGAAATAGGTACATATTTAATTTCTTTAGTTGCATCTGCTATAGTTGGGTTATCAAATACAGTACAATAAACAATGACAATTTAGAAGCATCTCATAGCTCTTCCGGCAGCGTGTTCCACCATTTGGGTGCTGCCATCAAGAACACACTGTCTCTCTCTTTCTCTCTCTCTCTCTTAAAATTCCTGAAAATTTACACGATGAAATGATGGAACATCTAAGAAGAAGGAGGTGGACAATACACTTTCAAAGCTGCAGCTAAAATGAGTGGGGCTACATGATCTAAGGATTTGAATAACATAAGGACCTTAAAAAAGAATACATATTTTAATTGGTAGCCAGTATAACTCATACAAAATGGACAGTGATGTTCATGAATATCCCACTGCTTGAAACAAGGCAAGCTGCAGCAGTCTGTATCAATTGTAAAGCCTGAATGGCATAGGCTGGCAGCCCAAGATGCAAGATATTACAATTGTCCAGAGAAAGGACCAACTCAAACAGCCCGGAGATTTTCTATAGATAAATAAGATTTCAATCTGCAAATCATATTCCGTTTGAATAACATGATTTTAACAACTTTTTGTGTATAGTTTTGCATGGTAAGTTGAGAATCCAAGAAAATCCCCAGGTCGCATACCTGGGTTTGAACTGGCACACTACTCATGCTGATAGAGATGGGATCGGGCAGTGCCCATGTTAAATCTAAGACTTCTTTCTTATTGACATTTACAGACAACTTACTATGGGTCATCCAAGATTTTACAGTTGAAATACATAGACCTACATGATCCAGTGCATCTTCCATGGTTGAGATGACAGGAGCCACAAACTGAATATTATCAGCATAGATCCTATGCATGAGGTCCAGTTCAGCAAACACTTTACAAATGGGGCTCTTTCTGTGGGCCCTGAGCACACAGTGGAAGCAGGCCACCCACAGTCAGGCTCAGGGATGTCATTTTTGTCACTTAACCCCTCTGGGACTCCCTGGCTTGGTGGACAGATTATAAACAGTACAAAAACAGGTGCACCAGTGGTGTTCAATAATAAAGCTTTATAATATCACCTTTGGTGCACCTGTTTTTGTATGGTTTGTGTTTCATGCCCACGGGTGTTTGGGCTCTCTCTTGGTTGGTGGACAGATCATTCCAGTCTAGCCAAAGGATTACATTTTCAAATTACTCTCTACCAAATATTGCTCATGACAGATGCGCCCAGACTGGGCTAGGGAGCCCCACTCTCAGGGGCTTTGGTCCACCCAGGAAATACTCTATCATGTCAATTTCCTGGAACTGAGAGCAATCTCAAATACTCTAAAGACTTTCTCAAATTGACTGGCCAACCAGATTTGTCAGGATTCAGATGAACAACCAAGTAGCGATGTACTACAACAAAAATAAGGGAGGAACAGTGTCAAACTTTTTGTGTTGGGAAACAGTTAACATATGGAACTATGCCGTCTCCCAAGGGGTGACTCTGAGCTACATACATGTCTGTCACAGAATATGCCCTGGCAGACAGACAGGCTGAGCTGTGCCCTTCAACCTCACAAATGGATCCTGGACTTAGAAATAGCTCAGGCCATCTTTTGAGAGTAGGGCACCCACTTCATAGATTTATTTGCCACTCCTCAGAACAAGCAATTTTCTCAGTTTTGTACCAGGATTGAGATGAATGGCAAACTAACCTTGGATGACCTTCCTTCTCCATAGGAGAGAGGCTCTTCTGTGCACATATTCTCCTATTTGTTCGATAGTGAAAACTCTCAATCTCAGAAGATTGAGTCTCAGTGATTCTGATAGTATCCTACCAGTCCAGTCAACTGTGGTTTCCTCCTTGAGCTTTCCATCAGAGCCCAGTTCATCTAGGAGACTCAACAATCCTGATAATGCAGGATCAGGGGACACTGTCCCCTGCCCTCATAGCTTGGATTTTGAAGGGTTACTTTGTTCTCTTTGAACTTGTCTGTTGATATCACCAACTTCCTCTTGGCTTCCAGGAGTGATTATACATGGAAGGCATATGGTTTCAAGTGGAAGAGGTTTGCATTTGGTGTGAGGAACCGGCCCTAGACCAGACGTTCTCAACCTAGTCCTCAGGACATACTGTACTTAGCCAGTCAGGTTTTCAAGATGACAACAATGAATATGCATATGAGAGATTTGTATGTACTTCATTGTTCCCAAATCTCTCAGGCATGGTCATTGTAGTTATTCTGAAAACTTGACTAGCTAGGTGTGTCCCAAGGACTGGGTTGAGAACCCCTGCTGTAGATCCCTTTTCATGTCCCATAGAAAAACTGCTTGAAAACTTACTACAATTTGAGTTTTGCTTAAAGACCAACTCCATAAGAGTCCACCTCAGTGCAATTGGTGCCTACCATTATCATGCTGAAGGTAAACCCATCTCTCTACAGCCTTTAGTTCACTTCATGTGAGGTTTGGTTCTTACAGTTCCTCCTTTTAAACCTTCTGCAGTACTTTAGTATCTCATTGTCGTCTTAACTCAGCTTATGAAAGCTCCTTTGGAGCCCCTGGTACTCTTTAGTTCCTGAATTGTAAGGTCATGTGTTGGTGGTAGTGACTTTCAGCATGCAGAATTAATGAGCTCCAGGTTCCAGTAGTGGATCTGCCCCTTTATTCAGCCTATAATCTTTCCTAAGATGGTGTCTGAGTTCCACCTAAATCAATCATTCCTCCAATGCTTTTCCCAAGACCTCATGTTCCCAAAAGGACTGCCAGAGAGCCTTGGTCTTTTCTTTGGAGAGGACTAAAGCCCATAGAAACTTCTCCACACTTTTATTTTTTGACCCTAATAGGTTGGGAGCTACCATCAACAAATCTTTTAGCTGGCAGATAACATCTCTTTGGCTTTCACCCCATCAAGTCTGATGCTAGAGGGCTATGTCATGGCTTATAATGTCCAAATAATAGATTCTGCCAGTCTGTTCTTGAGAATCTGTTAGGGGATTAAAATCCAACTCCATTTGCCTCCTAGGCTTAGTTCTCCATAGACAAGAAGAATAAGTGCTCACATTTCATACTTGTAAATGCCTGTATACAAATGCTCGAAATCTAAAACTAAAATAAGTTGGGAGCAATTACATCTACCTATTCATTCAGTGCCACATATTCTATCTCTTAGACCTGGTTGATTGAGAATAAACAATAGAACACTGATACCAGGGTGCAACTTGTATTGTAATAATAGGGTAGATCAAACTGATGTGGGGAAACCGCTATATGTTCGAAATAGCATGATGTCAAACAGAATACAAGTTTTGCAGGAAACAAAATGCATTGTAGAATCTATATGGTAGAAATTGTATATGAGAAGAGGAAGGGAATAGCAGTGGTGGGTGTACTACTGTCCTGCCTAGCTAGAATGAACAGACAGATAATGAAATGCTAACAGAAATTAGGGAAGCTAACAAAATAGGCAACACAATTAATAATATATGATTTTAATTACCCCATTATTAACTGCTTAAGTGTCACATCAAGACTTGCTAAGGAAAGAAAATTTCTAGATGAAATAAATGACTGCTTCATGGAGCAGCTGTTTAGGAACTGATTTAAGGGGGGAGCTATTTTGGACCTAATCCTTAGTGGATCACAGGATCTGGTATGAGAGGTGATGATGTTGCGATCACTTGGCAGTAGTGATTGTAACATAATAAAATCTGATGTAATAAATAGAGCTAGAACAGCAAAGAAATCTACTGTATTAGCACTGAACTTTCAAAAGGGGCGCTATGATTAAATGAGGAAAATGGTTAAGAAAATACTAAAAAGAGCAGCTGCAAAGGTTAAGAGTTTAGATCAGGCCTGGACATTGTTTAAAAGTACCATCTTTAAACCTAGACCCAGATGTATTCCATGCTTTAAAAAAAAGGTAGAAGGAAGGCCAAACGACTCCCAGCAGTCATTAAAATAGTCTCTAGTACCTGAAGGTTGGAGGATGGCTAATCTAATGCCAGCATTTGAAAAGGTTTCTGGGGGTGATTCGGGAAACAGGGAGGGGGGACCAGCGGAGGAAAGACCACAGCCTACCAGATGATATTAATAAAGAATTATTAATATCATCTGGTAGGCTGTGGTCTTTCCTCCGCTGGTCCCCCCTGGTTGTCTGTTTGCGGAAGATACTCTTCTTTCCTTTCCCGTGATTCGGGAAACTACAAACAGGTGAGCCAGATATTTGTTACTGTGAAGAATATGAGAAACCATTATCAAGAACAAAATTACTGAACATATAGATAGTCAGGGTTTAATGAAACAAAGCCAAGGAAGGTCTTACTTTACATCTCTGTTACATATTTTTTGAAGATGTGAATAAACAGTTAGATAAAGGTGAGCCTATGGGATACAGTGTATCTGGACTTTCAGAAAACCTTTGACAAGGTCCTTCATGAGAGACTCTTGAGGAAATTAATAAGTTATTGGGAGGAAGCAGTGTGTTATTGTGGACTGGGAACTGGCTAGAAGATAGAAAACAGAGAGTAGGTCTAAATGGTCAGTTTTCGCAATGGAGAAAGATAAATAGTGGAGTCCATGGGAATGTTTGCTGGGCCCATTGCTTTTTAACATATTTATAAATGACCTGGAAATGGGAATAACGAATGAAGTGATCAGATTTGGAAACAAAATTATTTGAAGTTGTTAAATCGCAAGTTGTGTACCATAGTGTCTATTCCAACTCCTGGAGACCTAGTGCCTGGGTTTTCTTGGCAAGGCACAACTACAAGTAAATTGCCAGGCCTTTCTGGGATTGTGAAAAAATGCAAGAGGACCATGAGAAATTGGGAGACCTGGCACCCAAATAGCATTGAAATTTAATGTGGACCAGTGTTCAGCTGAGTAGCCAACATCTTAGCCAGCACTTTAGCATTGACATTCAGTAAGGAGATTGGGTGTCTCTGGAAGGGGCCCCTCCTTTAATACTGAATTGAAAAGTGATGCTAGCGGGTTGACAAGCTGCTCTGAGAGCTTTTTGTCCATGCCAGTGGATGTCCCCATCAAGCCCAGTATCCTGTTTCCAACAGTGGCCAGTCCAGGTCACAAGTACCTGGCAGGTTCCCTAAGAGGTACATAGGTTCCACAATGCTTGTCCCGGGGTAAGCAGTGGATTTCCTGGGTCCTCTTTAATAATGGTTTATGGACCTTTACTCCAGGAACCTGTCCAAACCTTTTTTTAAACCTAGCTACACTAACAGCCTTTACTACTGTACATCCTCTGGTAACGAATTCCAAATTTGACTACGTGTTGAGTGAAAAAATATTTTCTTTTATTAGTCTTAAATGGGTTGTATTGTAACTTCATTGTGTGTCCCCTAATCTTTTTACTTTTTGATGGCGTAAACAATCGATCTACGTTTACCCATTTCACTTCATTTTTGATTTAAGGTTTAGCGATCATGTATCTCCTTATCTAAACTCTCTTCATTGGCTACTGATTGAGAAATGCTGTATTTTTAAAATGCTTTCTTGGTTTTTAAATATTTTATGGTCCGCTTCCAGCCTATGTTGTAAATAAATTGCAGAAGTATACCCCAGCTTGTACTCTGAGATCTCAATCAGAATGTTTGTTAGTGGTTCCCTCTTGAACTTTTATCTTGAATGTGCACATCGTAATGCTTATTCATGTTCTTTGCCACTACTATGGAGTGAAATACCAAAAATTTACTGTTCTATGGACAATCTGTTATGTTTTCGGAATGCGATAAAAACATACCTATTTCCTGAGAAATGATGGATATTGTAAGATCTTGTAAATTAGTAATGTCCTGTACTAACAGTTTTATGAAGAATAGATAATGTGTATTTTGATGAGGTATTATCAGTCTGCGTTACTTTTTATTATTATGTATGTAATTAGTAACCTGCCCTGAGCAATTTGAAAGGACAGAATAAATAGCGAATAAATAAATAAATAGACCTCTATCATATGCCACCTCTTTTCCAAGTTGAAGAGCCCTAACCTTTTAAGCCTTTTCATCCCTTTTACCATTTTGGTCGCTCTTCTCTGTACCTTTTCGAATTATGCTATATCCTTTTTAAGATATGGCAACCAGAATTGCACACAATCTTCAAGGTGCAGTTACACCATGGAACCATACAAAGGCATTATAATATCTTTGGTTTTATTCTCCATTCCTTTCCTTATGATTGATAGCATTCTATTTGCTTTCTTGGGCGCTGCTACACCTAGGTGGAGGGTTTCAACGTATTATCCACAATGACGCCTAAATCTTTATCTCCAGGAAAAAGCAGGACTGTAGTCTTCACATATGGGTATCGTTGGTACCGACGGAGCCTGCACGGGAACGCTCCCCAGCGTCCAATTAGAAAGCTTTTGGGAGCATCCCACAGCGCCTGCGTGCTGCCTTCCCGCCTTTCCCAACTGCCTCTCTCCAGTTGAGTTTAAAGCTGAGACAGAGAGAGAGAGGGAAAGAAAAAGAGATAGAGAGATACAACTCCTAGGGGAGGTGCGTGGGTTGTGAAGACTAAATTCCTGCTGTTCCCGGAGATCACCTGTTACAGGTGAGTAACTATGCTATCTCCAGGAACAAGCAGGAATGTAGTCTTCACATATGGGGACTCCCTAGCTTTAGATGCCAGGGAGAGACCCCAGAAGTTGTGTGTCCCTGTGAAAGGGCTCCACTTCCCCCCATGATCTCTGGCATCCAATCAGGGATGGCGGGTAGGAGTTGATTAGGTATGGAACAGGTGTTTGAGAACAGTCTGACCAAACAAGGCATCCCGGCGGGAGTCCTTGTCCAAGCAGTAATGGGCTGTGAAGGTATGAACCGAGTCCCAACTGGCTGCTCAACAGATGTTGTCGGTAGAGACAGAGTGCAGATGAGCCATTGAAGCTGCCATGGCTCTCACATTGTGAGCTGTGACATGGCCCTCCAGAGGAAGATTCGTACTCTGATAGGCAAATGAAATACACTGTGCAATCCAGTTGGACAGTGTTCTCTTGGAAACTGGAAGTCCCAAATGAGAAGGATCAAAAGCAACAAAGAGTTGAGAGGACTTTCTATGTTGCTGTGTTCTTTGAAAGTAAAAGGCTAAAGCTCTTTTACAGTCCAAAGTATGAAGATTCCTTTCTGCATTTGATGCATGAGGCCTTGGAAAAAACACAGACAGGTAGACCGCTTGGTTAAGATGAAAAGGCAAGACCACCTTTGGCATAAAGTGTGGATGAGTCCTAAGGACTACCTTGTCATGATGGAACCTTGTATAAGGTGGATCAGCCACTAGTGCCTGCAACTCACTGATGCGACGTGTTGATGTGATTGCAATGAGAAAGATAACCTTCCAGGAAAGAAATTTCAATGAAGTTGTAGCTAAGGGTTCAAAAGATGGCTTCCTGAGTTGGCCAAGAACTAGGTTTAAGTCCCATGCCACCGGTGGTGGCTTAATGGGAGGTTTAGTTAGAAGAAGGCCTCTCATAAATCTTGCTATAAGAGGATGGGAGGAAATAGGTTGTCCATTTAAAGGCTTGAAAGAAGCTGCAATAGCACTCAAATGGACTCTTACTGAGTTAGTTTTAAGTCCTGCATTGAATAAATTGAAGGAGATACTCCAGTAATGATTCCAGAGGTATCGCAAGGGGGCTAAGACCCTTCTGCGAGCACCATATGGTAAACCTTTTCCACTTGAAAGCATAAGAGCGTCTTGTGGAAGGTTTTCTGGAAGCATAAAGGATATCCTTTACTTGCTGAGAAAGGTTAAGATCATGAAGATCTAGACCTTCAGCAACCAAGCCCTGAGATGCAGAGACTGGGGATTGGGATGCCATAACATTCCGTCCTCCTGAGACAGATGATCTGGAGCAGACCCTAACTCCAGAGAAGGAGCTTGAGAGAGATGAAGAAGCAGAGGGTACCACACCTGCCGTGGCCAATGTGGAGCTATGAGAATCATACAACCTCTGTCTCTCTGAAGCTTGAACAGGGTTTTGGGAATTAGGGGAATGGGTGGAAAGGCATAAAGGAAGTCTTGACCCCAATGAAGGAGGAAAGCATCCCTGGCCTGAGAGCCCTGAGCCGGAATTCTGGAACAGAACCGGGGAAGTTTGGCATTCAACGGACTTGCAAAGAGGTCTATGTCCGGGGTTCCCCAAATTTGAAAAATCTTGGCCACCTGGTCTGCATGTAGAGACCATTCGTGTGGAAGCAGAACTCGACTGAGTCTGTCTGCCCAAGAGTTTTGGCTGCCTGGAAGATACACTGCCAGGAGATGAATCTGATGCTCTCTGGCGAGGGCCCATAGTCGCAAAGCTTCGTTGCAAAGCGACAGAGAGCCTGTTCCTCCCTGCTTGTTCACGTAGAACATGGCTACTTAATTGTCCGTATGGATGAGGACTGTCTTGTAGCTGAGCAGGGTGTGGAACACTCGAAGAGCAAGGAAGATTGCTCTGAGCTCTAAGAGATTGATGGGTAGATGAGTCTCCTGTGGAGTCCAAGTGCCTTGGGTGGAGAGGTCTTGAAGATGAGCTCCCCAACCCACTGGTGTAGCATCTGTTGTGAGAGTTGCCTGGGGTAAAGGTTGTTGAAATGGGAACCCAGCAACAGGTTTTGAGTGTACCGCCACCATTGGAGGGACAAAATAAGGCGACTTGTGTTTGCTATTTTGTCTGACAGGCACCCTGATGCCTGGGTCCATTGAGTGGATAAAGTCCATTGGGTTGCTCTCATATGGAGGCGAGCATAAGGGACCACATGCACGGTAGATGCCATGTGGCCTAGTAGTTGTAACATTTCTCGAGCAGTGAGATGAGGCTTTAGCACTGTTTGAGACGCTAACTGCACCAAGCGAAGGCAACGGGCCTGGGGAAGATAGGCCCTTGCTTTTCTGGTATCCAGCAAAGCTCCTATGAACTCTAGAGACTGAGTTGGGAGTTAGGCTGGATTTTGGGATGTTTATGACCAGACCCAAATACTGAAGGATACGCATTGTGCAAGATAGAAAAATCCTGGCCTCTGACTCTGATGGGGCTCGAATGAGCCAGTCGTCTAAGTAGGGGAAGACAAATATTCCTAGAGTGCGAAGAAATGCTGCTACCATAGCCATGCACTTCGTAAACACTCTTGGTGCTGAGGCCAGGCTGAAAGGAAGCATCCTGTATTGGTAGTGCTTTCCTTGAAAAAAGAACCGAAGGAACTTTCTGTGAGTTGGATGGATGAGAACATGAGTGTACGCATCCTTGAGATCTAGAGAACAAAGTCAATCCTGACTGAAGGTATGGCAGCAGAGTTCCCAAAGAAACCATCTTGAATTTCTCTTTGAACAGGAATTTGTTCAATTCTCTGAGGTTTAAAATAGGTCTGTGTCCCCCTGTTTTCTTTGGGATAAGGAAATAGGGGGAGTAAAACCCTGTACCCTGTTGAGGAATGGGTACCTCTTCTATTGCCCCTTGGGCAAGAAGCATAGTGACCTCTTGATCTAGGTTGATGAGAGAGGTCTGAGAATTGAACTGTCTTACCATTGTGGGAGGGGGCATGCAGAGAAAGTGAAGCTTGTACCCCTCTTTTATAATGGAGAGAGTCCAATGTTCTGCTGTTATCTGCCCCATCTGGGGGCAAAGTGAGACAACCTTCCTGGAATGATGGAAGGTTCTGGTCCATTGAGGGCCAGGAAGGCTAAGTTCTCTGGACGTAAGTCAAAGGCCTTGTGGAGGTTGAGACTGCTGAGACGGTAGAGGCTTAGCAGTCTTTGCTTTCCTTTGTTTAGGTGGTTGCTGACTCTTTCAGGCAGGCTGACCCGCAGAATGTCCCTGCTGAGAATAAGAGGGATAAAAACCTCTTCTTTTTGGAGAAGAATGATTTCTTGAAAGATTTCTTCCTTGCAGGATCAGCTGTGGCTTTGGATAACCTATCCAAAGTAGAGTTGTCAGCATCCAACTCATTGGCTTTCTCTTGCCAATTTTTGCCGAATAGATTCTCACCTGTACAAGGGATAGTGCCCAGTTTATCCTGGACCTAGAGCTCCAAATCGGATGCCTGAAGCCAGGCAATTCTACGTGCACCTATGGCAATGGCAGAGGTTCTGCTTATGCACTCAAAACAGCCAAAAGCTGCACGATTGATAAATTTAGAAACATCCTGGGCATGTTTAACCAGTGTGAGAAAATCCTGCCTCTTATCTTCAGGAAGAAGAGAGCTCAAAACCTCTAAATCTCCTGTGACTTCTTTAAGGAACATTCCCATATATAAAATATAGGAACTGATCCTAGCAGAAAGCATGGAAGCCTGGAAAGTACGACATCCAAAGGCATCCAA
Source organism: Ichthyophis bannanicus (assembly GCA_033557465.1). NCBI lineage: Eukaryota > Metazoa > Chordata > Amphibia > Gymnophiona > Ichthyophiidae > Ichthyophis > Ichthyophis bannanicus. The sequence goes on along the minus strand of CM066040.1, from coordinate 168,855,984 downwards.
AGTTCTACACTCACGTCCTGGAGGATTAGAGGCATGCCTCTTTGCACTCCTGATCCTTCTCATAGCTGATTCCACTACAATAGAGTGGTGAGGAAGCTGAGTCTCCTGGAAACCAGGACAAGGAGGGACTCGATACATGGTATCCATTCTATGAGAGTGGGGAGAGGTGGTAAGAGGTGTTTCCCACATTCTTAGCATGAGATCATGTAAGATCTCATGGATAGGCAAAGTAGCTGCCTCCTTAGGAACCTTGGGATATTGTAGAATCTCCAACTCCTTTGCTCTGGGCTCTGTTTCGGGAGCCACAGTAATGGAAAGATCTCGAGCCCACCTCCCTGATAAAATCCTGAAAGGAGATATCTTCTGGAGGAGACATCCTACGTTTAGGAGAGGAAGGCTCCTCCGGGAGAAGTATTCCGTTACCGGCAGTCGTCAGAATCCTCAGACTCCTCCAAGGATTCAAAGTACCTGCTGTCTGGATGCTCCTGTACAGCACGATACCCGTACCGACCGATAGTTCACAGATTACTAATAGTAGGTTGGCAGTCTCATATTTCAGTTTTTTCAATACCCTTAGATGTATACCATCCAGTCCAGGTGATTTGCTACTCTTCAATTTATCAAACAGTTTATAGAATACAGCCTCCCAGGTTTATCAATATATCTTTCAATTCTTTCACTACATCACGTTTATATACCATTTCAGGCAAGGGTAACTTCCCTACATCTCTTTCAGTAAAGACTGAAGCAAAGAATTCATTCATTCTCTCTGCTTTGGCCTTGTCTTCCCTTAGTGCCCCTTTTACCCCTCTATCATCCAATGGTCCAACTGACTCTCTCACAGGTTTTTGCTACAAATGTACTTGATAAAGCTTTTATTATGCGTTTTTGCTTCCATGGCAAGCTTTTTTTCAAATTCCCTGTTTGCCTGCCTTATCAATGCCTTGCATCTATACTTGAAAATGCTTATGATGCTTTCAGTATTCATCAATTAGCTTCTTTTTTCATTTCCTGAAGAATGTCTTTTTGGCAACAGCCTCTCTGACCTCGCCTTTAAACCATGCAGGCGGTTTTTTGGTCTTCCCTCCACTTTTCTTAAAGCGTGGAATACATCTGGTCTGGGGTTCCAAGATAGTATTTTTAAACAACGTTCATGCTAGATGTAAAACTTTAACCTTTACAGCTGCTCCTTTTAGTTTTTTCTTAACAATTTTCCTCATTTTATCATAGTCTCCCTTTTGAAAGTTACAAGGTAGAACTGTGGATTTCCTTTTCGTCTTTCTTCCATTTATTAAATTAAATGCGATCATGCTATGATCACTACTGCCATGTGGTCCCAAAACTCTTATTTCTTGCATCAGATTCTGTGTTCCACTAAGGGCTAGGTCCAGAATAGCTTCCTCTCTTGTTGGTTCATGAACCAGCTGCTGCAAGAAGCAGTCATTTATTTCATCTAGAAATTATCTCCCTGCTATGACACTGACCCAGTGGATAGCTGGGTAATTGAAATCATCCATTATTGCTGTGTTGTAACTTTTCTTAGCTTCCCTGATTTCTTTTAGCATTTCATTATCCATCTGTTCATTCTGGCCAGGCGGTCAGTGATACACCCCCACTGCCGTTGCCTTCTGCTTTTTACATGGAACTTCTATCTTATTTTTGTTTTATGGGAGTTTAAGTGATGCAGAGTAGGTATCTTAAAAAACTAAGGTTTTTGTATATTTCAGTAGATTGGTGAAAGGGGACAGTTTTTATGGAAATTGATTAAATTAAAATAAGTACCTCATAATATTTGAAATTACTTTGACTACTTGATTATCTACTAGATGGATACTTGTGTAACAAGTCAATACTTAGTAACTTATTTGTTATCATATTTATTGTACCATAAAATACACTTTATTTTATTCCACTGTTTAAAAAAAAGTTATGATGGTTGGTGAGCTGATACCTCATATTTATTTATTTAGCTGTATTTATATCCCGCTTTTCATTGGGTCAAAGCGGTCATAACTCTCATTCTTGGCACCAGCTGCAGGCCTGGGCTGACTGGCAGAGCCCATCCTGTCATCTACCAAAGACTGAAGGAAGCCCAGGGCAGCTGGCATAGTATATATACTAGCAAGTGAGGAAGAGACCAGGGAGAGAAGGTGGGGCTCAGAAAGAGAGTAGGGAGATGTGGCTACAGAGAGAAGTCAGTGTTCAGCTTACATTTACTTTCTCACCAGACTATAAAAACAGTGAAATATTTTTTTTCTAAATTTTAAATCACAAAATCTTGGTGCATTTTATAGTCTGATAAATATGGTAATCCATTTTATACTATTAAAGTCTTATTAGACTGAGCAGAAATTAAAAATGCATCATTTTTAAAGTGAATTGTGTAGTTTGAAAACAATTTAAATTCTTTATAAGATAGTTTGAAGGTTTAGATGACATGCCATGTTTATCAGGTTATAAACAATCTTTTTTTCCAGGAGGGGTGAAAGTCATTTAAAGCCAACTTTATTGAAAAATTGTTTCATAAGGAAATGTCTCATAAACTGACACAAGAACAAAGAGATGTCTATTGTGAGGTCACTCATACAACATAGTAGTCAACTAGTAGGGAAAACTTAGAATATGCAAAACCCTTGTAAATTAAATATAGCACTAGGTTATAAGAACATAAATGCCTAACTGGGTCAGACCAAGGACCACCAAGCCCAGTATCTTGCTTCCAACAGTGGCCAATCCAGGCCACAAGTACCTGGCAGGTTTCCAGAGGCACACAGGTTCCACAATGCTTGTTCCAGGGCAAGCAGTAGATTTCCTGGGTCCTCTTTAAGGACTGATCAACACAATTTTTGTCACAGACCCGCTCTGACCTGTTTCATATGTAATTTTTCCCATTGTTTACAAATATGGTATCAGAAGTTTTCTATCACCCATACTTCAGGAGATATCATCTAGTAAAGTGTGTACATTACTGTAAACTAGCCGTTACAGTTTTGTTTCAGTAAACAAAGGTTGAATACGAAAAATTCCATCATAATTATTATTGTATGTTGTCAGCCACAACCAAAAATGCTGAGTCATGTAGTTATAATATAATTAATTAACCGGGCCCCTTGCCCTACTGGTCCGGCTGATACAAGCAGAAAACGCCGAGTCATGTATTGGTATGCTTTCTGTCGCCGTCAGCAATTGTGGTTTGTATTGTTTGGAAAAAAACAGAATCTGAATGGATGTGAGTTTGCGTTAATCTATTTCATAAACAGCAGTTGGTTAATATTACAGTTATTGCTTGTAGTTGTTTAACAATGCCGCGAAAGTGCGTTTTGCTACATTTGCGGTGAGATTACTTTTAAGAAGCAGAGAAGACATTTTACTCCACTTGTTAAGACATGTTATAAGCTGTACTTTGATGTCAAGTCGGTGACCAGGACAAAAATTGGGCGCCTCACGTCAGCCAGTATTACCTGTGTCAGACTCCTAACAGGTTGGGTAAAGGGTGTTCAACACATGAATTTTGCTGTTCCAATGGTCTGGAGGGAAACCAAGAGATCACTTGACAGATTGCTACTTTTGCCTTACACTTCCTCAGTCATGGTTATGAACGATGAGTATTAACTCCTCTAGAGGTTAAGTCGTTCAATATAAACTGTAGGTGACTTAGAGTAAACCCTAATCATTTTCAAAAAAATATTTCAAAAAGTAAATACATAAGTATTATAACAATCTTTGCAATGTCAAGAAGGTCTCAGACTCAATTCAGCACTCAACTGAGCTGAGTGAAAAAATTTTGTACAGTTTTGTGCATTTGTTTAAGCCATAAGGCCCGCAGTGGTATTGCTCCTCGAATACAACGAGAAGGTCGTTGATGCAAAATAAGGCACATGAATGCTTGTAGGCGTAAGCCGTTGAGTTGAGTGCCGAATTGAGTCTGAGACCTTCTTGACATTGCAAAGATTGTTATAATACTTATGTATTTACTTTTTGAAATATTTTTTTGAAAGTGATTAGGTTTTACTCTGTCACCTACAGTTTATATTGAACGACTTAACCTCTGGAGGACTTTTGCCTTACAAACATTGCAGGCAACATCAAAACACACTGTAAATTACCCAAATTTGCCATCTGCCATGAGGCCTGAGCCTCACTGTCAAAAATTGCCGGTGTCAAAACTCCAGAAAATCTTACAGTGAATGAGGATAAAGAAGAAGAAGAACCAATGAATGCTGATGATGTTGATGTTGATGATGATGGAGATGCTGTAATGCAGGATCCAAGCTTTGAAAAACAAGTCCAAAATGTAGCACAAGGAAGGCTTTAGCTTGAAAACTTTTTATTTTGCACTCAGTTGAGACTGCGTTAAAAATCATAATTGATAAAATGTATGTTATATTTAATTTTAATTATTTATTATGTATCAGTCCAATGTTTCATTTTCTTATATTAGGATTTATAATAGAATCTAGTGAGGTCTGGTGCCCTCTATTGGTTTTTAGGTTAGTTCACTCCTGCTTCGTTTTTTAGCCTTTCTGTTTTTGTTTTTGCTTTTATTTTCAGTTTTTATGTATGGACAATAATTTTTATCTTAATTATATTTTCTAGCACATAAGAATTGTGCATGAGCGGTAAATTATCTAAACGATACTTGTGAATATTGAACATACTGCTAAGAGAGGTATTTGTACTATTTTAATGCTTTTTAAGGTGTTGTCACAACCATATATGTTGTTAACGTATTTATTTGATGTGTGGATGTACATATTTATTTAATTTATTATAGTGCAATTTAGATGTGTATGTACATTTAATTTATATGATTTTATCATTCCACCTTTTACAATTTTTAGTGTTTTATTGGTTATTTTATCAATTATGATTTCTTAACATAATTTTTAAGATGGTTATTTATATGTGATTAAATTATGTTTGTTTTATAATTGTAGTATGCCAGTACCCCTGATGAAGGTGTGACGAAACACAGCCTGTGTTGGGTCTTTGGCACGCAGTCTCAATTGAGTGCAAAATAAAAAGTTTTCAAGCTAAAGCCTTCCTTGTGCTATGTTTTGGACTTGTTTTTCCTGGTTTTCATGGCACAGTGCTTTTTTGTTGGTTGGATAAGGATCCAAGCTTTGAGGCATCCGGTTCCTCTTCTGAACCACATTTACTGGACCAAGGCGATTTGAATGATCTCATCAGAGATTTGAATCTTTCAAAGCGACAAGCAGAACTGTTAGGGTCATGATTGAAAGGCTGGAATCTTCTTCAGAAAGAAACCAAATTGTGCACGTTTAGAAATAGGCATACCAAGTTTGTGGATTACTTTGCCTTTGAAGATGGAATTGCTTTTTGTTGTGAAGTTAAATCCTTGATGGAAACACTTTGTCCGGATTATAGAACAGAGGATTGGCAACTATTTATTGATTCTTCTAAATATAGCCTAAAAGCTGTGCTTATCCACAATGGAAATATTTTACCATCTGTTCCAGTAGCTCATGCCGCCAATATGAAAGAAACTTAGAGCAGTATGCATCTCCTGGTAACAAATATCAAGTATGAAGAACACAAGTGGAATATTTGTGGTGATTTAAAAGTAATTGCCCTCTTGCTTGATCAACAGCTTGGTTGGACAAAGTATTGTTGCTTTCTGTGTGAGTGGGACAGCAGGGACAGGAAAAATCATTACATCTGGAAACAGTGGCCAAAGAGAACATCACTAGTCCCAGGCCAAAAAATGTTGCACATGACCCACTTTTGGAGCCGAATAAAGTATATCTACCTCCACTCCATATAAAGTTGGGTCTTATGAAGAACTTTGTAAAAGCCATGGATAGAAGTGGATTTGGATTTGCATATCTAAGAAAGACATTTCCACGAATCAGTGAGGTGAAGATCAAAGAAAGGGATCTTTGTAGGACCTGATATTAGAAAACTGATGAAAGATGAAAACTTTGACGGTCAGTTGAATGAAACTGAAAGAGCTGCATGGGAGTCCTTTAAGACTGTTTGCCGCAACTTCTTGGGAAATAACAAGGCAGACAACTGCGCAGAATCAGTGGATAGTCTACTGAAATCTTACCAAAAACTGAGATGTAACATGTCTTTGAAAATGCACTTCTTACATTCACACCTGGATTTTTTTCCTGCAAATCTAGGAGCAGTCAGTGATGAACATGGCGAAAGGTTTCATCAGGACATTTCGGTAATAGAAAATAGGTACCAGGGCAAGTGGAGCTCCAGTATGCTTGCAGACTATTTTTGGACCCTTAAGAGGGATGTTCTTGAAGCGCAATACAGCAGAAAATCATATACAACTACCTTTTAGGAGACATTATGTTAGAATATACATCTATATACATCTAATGTAAATATGAGCAACATAGTCTAAATTTAAACTACAGTACATGTCACTCAAAAACGTTACGTGATGGACAATTTCTAAGTACATATCCGAGTTCGTAACCAAAAACAGTACTAGAATCAGCCATTTTAATTTCTGTGACTAAACTTTTTTTGAATTTTGTTTACCAGTGAATGGTTTATGAAACTTTCCTCCAGGAACTTGTCCAAACATTTTTTAGACCCAGCTATACTAACAGCTTTTACTACATCCTCCAGTAACGAATTCCAGAGTTTGATTATGCGTTAAGTAATAAAAATATTTTCTCTTACTAGTCTTAAATGGGTTGCATTGTAGCTTCATTGTGTGTCGTCTAGTTTTTCTACTTTTTGATGGTGTAAGCAACCAATCTATGGAACAAGCAGGAATGAGTCTTCACATATGGGTACGTCGGCACCGACGGAGCCTGCACGGGAACGCTCCCCAGCGTCCAGGAAAGAAAGCTTTTGGGAGCATCCCACGCGCATGCGCGCTGCCTTCCCGCCCATTTACTTCCCTCCAGGGGCGGCCCAAGGGGGGTGCGGGGCCATGTGCGGAGACTCGGTGCGGGGCCTCATTTGCATAACTGGCCTTATTTGCATAAATATTTGCATAATGTTACCATACACTAACTTTTAGTAAACATGTCTTTTAATGAGTGTATGGATAAAGAAAGACTAAAAGATTTCTACATTACTATAATCCAGTGCCAACCGCCAGGCACATTAGGAACTACTAAAAACGCTGCCCATTTAGAACCCATAGCAAACCCGCCGTATCCTGACAGCACTACCAGGACTCACAAAGCACCATACCCTACCTATCAAAAGGCAACACTGCAAATATTAAACCAATACATTTCAGAGAATACTGGGATAAGAGAACAAGTGGCAATGTCAAATAGGAATTACATAAACAGAATACCTCAGCTCAGTTACACATGCAGAACATAGACCATCACCAAATAAGGAATCACAATTTAGAAACAGGAAGGCAATAATTAAACTGGGAACCCCAAAAGCCAAACTTGGAATGTACAACAATACTGTAGAAATAAAACTATAAATTAATTTCCTCTTGTACCAAACAAAGCGCAGACGTTAATGATGCACATTTCCCAGAGCTGACATATTCCAGTTAATAAATTCAAAATAAAGAGATATCTTTCTACCTTTTGTACATTTTTTTTTCAGTTGCAATTGGTCCAGCCACTTTCTTCTGGTTTCTTCATGTTTTCTGCTAACTCTCCATCATCTGCTGTCCATTTGTCCTTTCTTCTCTCTTCTAGTTTTTTTTCCATTCTCTCTCTCTACATCTGCTTTAACATACTAATCTTTCTCCTTTTGCTCTTTCCTCATTCCTATTTCATCCACACAAATTTTACCCCTCCATCCTCAATCCCCACTTACTCTCCCAATACCCGGCCAATTGTAGATTTTTCATCCCTCCTACACAAAATATTTTTCCCCTCTCCATTTTACTCTCCCAGCCCCATCCCATTCTAATCCTCCCCCAACATCAGCTCCCTTCTAGTTCCAGTCTCACCAAGCATCCATTCCCTTCTAGTCCCTGCATCAGCCCATTTCCAGTCCTAGCCCCCCATCAGCCCATTTCCAGTCCTAGCCCCCCATCAGCCCATTTCCAGTCCTAGCTCCCCCATCCATTTCCAGTCCAAGTCCCTTCATCAGCTCATTTCCAATCCTAGCCCCCCATCAGCCCATTTCTAGTCATTTCCTAGCCCCACCATCAGCCCATGTCAAATCATAGCTCCCCTCCACTCAGCCCAATTCCAGTCCAAGCCCCCCCATGAGCCTACTTCCAGTTCTAGCCCCTCCATGAGTCCATTTCAATTCAAGCCCCCACCACAGCCCATTTCCAATCTTAGCTCCCCCCAACAGCTCATTTCCAGTCCTATCCTAGCTGTTCCATCAGCCCATTTTCAGTCCTAGCTCCCTTCCCTCACAGCCCATTTCCATTCCAAGCCCCCTCCCCATCAGCTATTTGCAGTTCAAGCCTCCCCTTCCACTCAGCCCATTTCCAGTCCTAGCAACCCCCAACCCATTACCAGTCCTAGCCCCCCGTCAACTTCCAGTCCTAACCCCCATCACCCCATTTTCAGTTTATGCCCCCCTATAACCCATTACCAGTCCTAACCCCCCATCAGCCTTCCAGTCCTAACCCCCCATCAGCCCATTTCCAGTCAGCCCCCCATAGCCCATTGCCAGTCCTAAACCCCCCATCAGCCCACAGCCCATTACCAGTCCTAACCACATCAGCCCACCTCAAGTCCTAACCACTCCCCATCAGCCCATTTCCTGTCCTATCCCCCATATCCCATTACAAGTCCTAACCCCTCCCCATCAGCCCATTTCCTGTACTAACCCCCCCCATAGCCCATTACCAGTCCTAACCCCCCCCCCATAGCCCATTACCAGTCCTAACCCCCCATCATCCCATTTCCAGACAGGCCCCGTCAGCCCATTACTAGTCTTAACCCCCCCCCCCTATAACCCATTACCAGTCCTAACCCCCCATCAGCCCACTTCCAGTCCTAACCCCCCATCAGCCCATTTCCAGTCAGCCCCCCATAGCCCATTGCCAGTCCTAAACCCCCCCATCAGCCCTCAGCCCATTACCAGTCCTAACCACATCAGCCCACAAGTCCTAACCCCTCCCCATCAGCCCATTTCCTGTCCTAGCCCCCCCATAGCCCATTATCAGTCCCTAACCCCCCCCCATAGCCCATTACCAGTCCTAACCCCACCCCATCAGCCCACTACCAGTCTTAACCCCCCCATAGCCCATTACCAGTCATAACCCCCCATCACCCCATTTCCAGACAGCCCCCATCAGCCCATTGCCAGTCTTAACCCCCCCCATAGCCCATTGCCAGTCTTAACCCCATCCCCCCATAGCCCATTGCCAGTCTTAACCCCCCCATAGCCCATTACCAGTCCTAACCCCCATCACACCCATTTTCCAGACAGCCTCCATCAGCCCACAGCCCATTGCCAGTCTTAAACCCCCCCCCCCATAGCCAGTCTTAACCCCCCCCCATAGCCCATTGCCAGTATTAACCCCATCCCCCCATAGCCCATTGCCAGTCTTAAACCCCCCCATAGCCCATTACCAGTCCTAACCCCATCTCCCCATTTCCAGACAGCCTCCATCAGCCCACAGCCCATTGCCAGTCTTAACCCCCCCCCCATAGCCAGTCTTAACCCCACCCCCCCCCATAGCCAATTGCCAGTCTTAACCCCTCCCATAGCCCATTGCCAGTCTTAACCCACCCCCCCATACCCCATTGCCGGTCTTAATCCCCCCCCATAGCCCCATGCAAGTCCTAAGCCCCCCATCACCCCATTTCCAGACAGCCCTCATCAGCCCCCAGCCCATTGCCAGTCTTAAACCCCCCCGCCCATGGCCAGTCTTAAACCGCCCCCCAGCCCATTGCCAGTCTTAACCCCCCCCCAGCCCAGCCCATTGCCAGTCTTAAACCCCCCCCCCCACATCGACTCATGGCAATTTAAAAAAAGAAAAAAAGCTTGGTGTCTTAAATGTTTGGGTCCTGACCACTGCTCACTGGAGTGTCTTTCCTGCTGGACTTCAAACAGAAGAAATCTTCAGAATCCAGCACAACTCGATACCCGGTTCACATCGCTGTCGATGTCACCAGCTAGAATATCTCCACAGGATCAGGTAACCAAACAAAAGTCTGTAAAGACTAGCCAGTCCTCGAGTGGTAGATCTCCTTTCCAGTATCGAGATGGCTCCGGCCTTGCCCGCGATGACATCTTGGCAATAAAGCCCCAGCGGAAGTCTTCGGGCTCCAAAGCATTAACGGGGTTTCAGGTTGTTCCCGGGGTTCCTACCTCGGAGAACATACCTGGGCCATGCTCGCTGGTTGTGGCTGCATCGGGCGGTACCGACACCCCGGCATCAGCTATGGTGATGGATGAAATACTCCTCACTGATGAACGTAGTCTAGCGCTCTCGGTTACCTCAGTACCACTGGAGTTGCTGCAGACCGTTCCTCCTGTATCGGCTTCGGTACCGGTATCGGCATCGGTGTCGGTACCGTCCATGCTTGCTTCGACAGACTCGCTTCCTTCGATACTGAGCCTGGAATCCATTTCTAGCATGGAGGATTTGGTACCGACTCGTCTCGGCATCGACTTCTGGTATCGAAGACATCGCTTTAAAGAAAATCCGATGCTTCATCCTTTCAAGTCTTCCGATCCCGATGACTGCAATGAATCCATTGGTACCAAGGCTGATTTTTCCACAAATCTAGCCTTTACCCCTCATTTTAGAGGATCCTCCTCAGGGGAGATTTCTTTTCAAGCTTTTTTGCTTGATATGGCAAAGTTACTTGCCATTTCTATACCTGGTAAAGAGTCCTTGCCAGGGGATTCAGAGACCCTGCAATCCCTCTATATTCCAAAGGAGGTCATCATGCTTCCTTTGCATCAGATCTTACAAGATCTCCTTTTAAGAATGTGGGAAACTCCTTTAACGGTATCACCACATTCTAAGACACTTGACTCCATTTACAAGGTGCCACCTTCTCCAGGTTTTCAAAAGACTCAACTTCCTCATCATTCTATTGTTGTAGAATCAGCAATGAGGCGTATTAAGAGTGCAAAAAAGCACTCTTCTTATCCGCCAGGTTGTGAGTCTAGAACTTTAGATGCCTTTGGGCGTTGATGCTTCCAGGCATCTATGCTTTCAGCAAGAATTATCTCATATATTTTCTATATGGGATTATCTCTTGAAGAGGTTACAAACAGCTTAAAGCTTTTGAACCCTTCTTTTCAAGAGCATAAAAGAGCAGACTATTTCTTACTAGTCAATCATGCTCAAAATATCTCTAGGTTCCTTAATTGTGCTTCCCTGGACTGTTTTGAGTCTATTAGCGGAACCTCTGCTATAGCCATAGGAGCACGACGCATGGCCTGGCTCCAAACTTCAGACTTGGACACATGGGTACAAGAAAGGCTGGGGAATACTCCTTGTACTGGTGAAAATCTCTTTAACAAGGATGCATTATTTCAAGCTAACCAGTTAAACAATGATGATATTACTTTCAGAGGATTGTCAAAACTTTCCTCTATCCCAGCTAATAAAAAATCTCCTAAAAAGCTTTATCCCCCTAGGGGAAAAAAGTTTTATCCATCTTCTACCCATTATGCAGATGTTCCCAAAGATGGGCAACATCACACCAGGCTAAGAAAATCAAAACCTCAACAGGCTCAGCAAACCCAGCAGTCGCAGGGTTTCTGATGTTTTACTCACTTTTCTGTGTAATGTTTAGAACTTTTGAGCATACTTCTTTTCAACAGAAGCATCTAAAATTCATCTCATCCATGCTGAGATATCAGTCATACATTGACTCAGTCCTCGACTCTGGGCATGAATCTCTTGCTACAAGAGAAATCTATCCTTTTAGCTCTAAGAGCTTTTAAGGACTATCATACCCCAGAGATAACAGGTTTCTCTTTTTAAAACAAAAGGAGCACTGACAACTAACAAGGTGACCTATACCCTTCACTTTGACAGTTTTCCTGTACGAGGATATCTCATACTTTTAAATGCAAGGGAATCCTATCTCTTCAAGGACTTACCAAACTGTAAGTCTTCTCAACTCTGTATTACTTTCTATCCCTCTTAGCCCAGACATTCAGTCTCTAAGAGTATTACTAATCAACTGGAGGGCTTATTTTCTACGCCATAGGATTTTCTTCAATACCTACTCCAGTAAGTAATTTCCATACAGAGTCTTTTCTCCCCCTTTGCAGTTCATCATCTTCTCTGTGTATTTTTGAGCTAACCTTCTCAGATACTTTTTTAAGGCAGTTTTTCGGACAGAAATTGGGTATCACTACTCCAAATTATGTCTGTCGGTCCTCTCCAGTCTATAGGACCTAACTTTTATGCTGCCTTAATAACAGATAATTCCAAAAGAGGTCCAGAACCCATTTGGACTATTTATTGTTGCAGGCATCAGGCCTGTCTACTATTCTTAGCCATCTTCAATTCTCTTTGGCTCCAACAGAATAGATTAGGTTGCACACTGGCAATTCAACAGCCACATCTAAGCAACCTACAACATGCTCTCTGCAATTATACAACAAAGCTCTGCAACGGTGGGCCTTTGCCAGAGAGCTTCAGAGCTACTCCTAGTAGGTAGCTTCCAGATGGTTAAGAAGGGCTTCAGCTGGTAGACTCTGCCAGTCATGCTCCTACATGACTGGTTTTTTCCTACTCTTACCATATTCCTTAAAATTTCCTTTTAAGAAAAAGTAATTGGGGTTTAGACCACGTGAAAGCGTAGAAAATTGCACAATTCCCTGGTTCATTCCACATCTCACTGGAAATTCCACAACAGGGATGCATTTTTTTCACTGCAGTTGGTCCTTATTCACTACTTTCCTTCTAATTTCCTATACTTCATGGTAGCTTATAATGAACAAAGAACGCATGATACTCATATTGCCCTCATAGAGAGGCAAACATGTTATCCCCTTATATTGCGTCTTTTTCTCCAGCTACTATTTGAAGTTATAGAAGGATCCAGACTTGCTGTCTTAAGACTAAGGATCTCCTCTGCACTCATTCACGTACGTCTCGAGAACTGATTATTCAGGGACTAGATCTTTTCAAGAAGTCTAGTCCTATCCCTGTAAGTGAAGAACATAATACCAGTTTCCACTAAACTTTTTCTATTAGTTCTTCCATATTTAACCAAACAGAGATTCTCCATCAATATTCTCAAGTAGGTCTTAATCCTTATTGTTATTGGGTCAATCTCTATACAACATCTGACTTTGAAATATTGGTTTACTGTCCATATTAATGCTGCCCCAGCATACCATAACACTCAATGGACAACCAATTTCTATGCTAAATGAGGAAATACCTTCTATTACCTTTTAGGTTACCTCACATCTGAAGCTCTACATGTAAGGTCATTATCATAAGTGACATCATTTATGAAAGACTTTACTGATCTTCAAGAAATTGGGGGCTCAACGCCTAGTACAAATGTCTTTGTCTTTCTTTGGAATAAAGGGGGGTCTTAGAGACCTACCCCTTTTTTCTGCAAAGGGTATTTCTACCTTTTTTCCTCCAAACAAGTCAGAGTATCTCCACTCTTTCCTAGGACCTTATTCTGCTCCAAGGACAAGAAGTTCAATTTTTTGGACTACAGCAGCTTTAGCTATTTCTCCAAAGTCCAACCTCATTGAACTCCCCCAGTACTTTCTTCTGGGGTTAGTTCTGGCCATTAAGGCTTCTCATCTCTTCCTGTATTGCAAAATTTATTTTTTTCCCTCTACTTCACATTCAGGGAATTTCTTTGAGGACAATGTACTGGCTCTCAACCACAGACCCATATTACCCTCAACAAGTATTTTTGCAATATTTTTGAGTGAGATCCACATTAGAAAATTGGGACCCAATATTTTTTCTAATATTTATGATTTACACAAGGTCTCCCCTCTGGATACCTTGTTTAGTCAAGCTGTTCCACAGCATCTCTTTTCTAGCTCAACTCCTACCCTCCATCCCTTGGATGCCTGAGGTTTGAGGGATAAGCATGGCTCATCTTACATTGCAACATGCTGGGGCCTCCTCCAGGCATCTTAGCTTGGGAGTCCCCATATGTGAAGACTCATTCCTGCTTGTTCCTGGAGATAGCAGTTACTTACCTGTAACAGGTGATCTCTGGGAACAGCAGGAATAAGTCTTCACAACCCACCCACCTCCCCTAGGAGTTGCTCTCTCTCTCTCTCTAATTTGTCTACTTCCCTCCTTCGGTCTCAGCTACAAACCCAACTGATGAGAGGGAAGTAAATGGGCGGGAAGGCAGCGTGCATGCGCGTGGGATGCTCCCAAAAGCTTTCTTTCCTGGACGCTGGGGAGCGTTCCCGCGCAGGCTCCGTTGGTGCCGACGTATCCATATGTGAAGACTTATTCCTGCTGTTCCCAGAGATCACCTGTTAGAGGTAAGTAACTGTGCTTTACCCGTTCCACTCCATTCATTCATTTATAGACTTCTATCATATCCCCTCTCAGCCGTCTCTTTTCCAAGTTGAAGAGCCCCAACCCTTTAAGCCTCTCTTTATAGGGGTATCCTTCCATTCCCTTTACCATTTTTTTGCTCTTCTTTGTACTTTTACAAATTCAGCAATATTCTTTTTAAGATATGGCGACCAGAATTGCGCACAATATTCAAGGTGCGGTCACATCATTGAACGATACAGTGGCATTATAATATCCTTTGTTTTATTCTCCATTCCTTTCCTTATGATTCCTAGCATTCTATTTGCTTTCTTGGCTGCCACTGCCGCTGCACGTATTATCCACGATGATGCCTAAATCTTTTTCCTGGGTGGTGGTCTCGAAGTGGTATTTTGTATCGTGTAATCATAGTTTGGGTTATTTTTTCCTAGGTGCACAACTTTACACTTGTCCACATTAAATTTAATTTGCCATTTGGATGTCCAGTCTTCTGATTTTTCAAGGTCCTCTTGCAATTTTTAACAATCCTCTTGTGTTTTAACAACTTTGAATAATTTTGTTTCATCTGCAAATTTGATCTTCTCACTCGTTATTCCTATTTCAAGGTCATTTATGAATATATTAAAAAGCAGCGGGTCCAGCACAGATCCCTGGGGTACTAGACTATTTACCTTTCTCCATTGAAAAAACTGGCCATTTTGCCCTACTCTGTGCTTTCTATCTTTAACTAGTTTCTGATCCACAATACTACACTGCCTCCAATCCCATGATTTTTTAATTTTGCCAAGAGTCTCCATGAGGAACCATGTCAAAGTCTTTCTGAAAAGCCAGATTCAATATAATGACTAGATCACCTTTGTCTACCTGTTTATAGTTAAAATAATTTTTATTGGTTCACAACATTCATAACATAGGCACATTTGATTACAATAATCAATCCAAATAAGTCACTTTTGTTTTGGAATATCTTACCACATATTGCAGATTGTTCTGATTAGCTAGCCATATTATTAGTTTTATTGATTCTTTTATATTTCCAGTTTCTTTATTTGTTGATCCCCCTTACCCCTATCCCCACTTGCTTTAGTAGTTCAATCTTTTATTGGTGTAAACTACAACGTCCGCTGCTTGAGACCTTAAGTACACATGTCTTGGAACATACCTTCAGTATAGAAAGTCAGTGTTATAATTTGTTATATTACATAGTACATTCCTGTTTTGCCACCCCCTCCCTCCCTCTACTAACCCCCATCCCTTACACTGACAGCACATACTATCACTTTTCCATCTCATTGAGAGCATTACTTTCCCATTTCAAATAGCGCTATTAACATCACTTACAATAATTAGCAGTCATAGCCAAAAGCAATAAGCATAAACAAAGGTCACCTACTATCTAAGAATATCGAGCCTTTTTTACATAGGTTATTCCTTAGGCTATTTGTAAACTTAATTTCCATAGTTTGATCCATTGTCACCAGGGGCACCTTCCAGAGTACCCCTAAATTAAACCCCAAGATCCAAACATCACCTCATACACTTAGTTGAATAGTAGCTATCATGTATCTATGCTCTCTCCATTACCTCCAAACCCACTACCCCACCCCATCCCTTACCTACCTTACCCTCCTCCCTTGGTTTTCGGAGTCTATGGGGAACCCCTCCCTACCTGATTTTCATATACTATTGTTTACAAGATGTTGAGGATGTGACCCCTATCTTTGGGAGACAACATATCAATATAAGGTCCCAATTCAATTAGAAAAGCGCTCCAAAGTCTTCCATTTTCCTGCGCTACTATATGTTCTATTATTAATAGGTTCCATACTTCTCTCTCCCACAACTCTTTTTTTTTGGATGCTGCGGTAGTTTCCAATATCGTAGGAGAAGGCGCCGCGCCACCAGTAGCACCCATCCTATCCATCTTTGCGGGGCCATCACTGCTTCCGTTCTGGACACTAAGCTCAGTATTGCCACCTGGGGGTTGGCTTTCATCTGGATCCCTAATATAGAGCTAAGGTGAGTATGTACAATTTTTCAATATCTAGCCGACACTGGACAACTCCAAAACATATGTCCCAAATTTGCATGTTCTAGTCCGCAATGTGGGCAGTTGGAAGACTCCGTATATCCCGCTCGAAAGGTCCTATGTGGGGCATAATGCATGCATCTTATTATTTTATATTGTATATCTCTGTGATCTATATAATAGCTAGATTTAGGAATGTACCCAAGGGCTTCCATGATATCTTGCGCCTCGATTCTTTCTCCCAGCTCCCGCGACCAAACTTGTGCTAGTGCATGTTCTGTTGCTGTTGCAGTCTTTCCAGAAATTCTTTTTGCGAAGTGGCAAGACGTGCCCCTCCTCTCCCCCAGAATGGAGTACCTCCTCCAGTACTGAGCAAACTCACCCATGTATATCTTCCTTGGGTAAAGAGTGAAGATAACTCCACATTTGATTGTAATACATAAAGTGCTTCTCAGATAAATCGAAGCGTGCTTGCAATTCTGCAAAAAGCAGAGGAGTACCATCCTGGTCAGTAGCTTGTTCTATACTCATTAGACTCTTAGCCTCCCATCGTTTGAAGTGAGTTCCCTCCATTCTGGGTTTAAAAGATCTGTTTCCATAAAAGGGGAGAAATGGGGTTATTTCAGGGTTAATTTGACCTTGCTGACATAGTATTTTCCACACCCGCCTCATCACCTTTATTGTAGTGTGCATTCAGAGTACCGGTGGTAGTTTCTTGTATTCCACATGAAGTATATAACGCAGCGCATAAGGTGACACCATCCATTGTTCTAGAGCAAGGGGAGTGTAATCTGCTGTAGCATTAAGTCAATCCTTGATATTCCGCAAAGGACAGGCAATGTTATAGTGTCTTATGTCCAGAATGCCCATCCCCCCTCTTTCCCCAGGGTTGTTGCAAAACACCCAACCGGATACAAGGTTTCTGCACCCACCAAAAAAAGTTATTGAGTATTCGCTCCAATGCACGCAGGTCCCTCCAAGTCAATAAAATGGGGAGGGTCTGTATTATGTACAGCCACTTAGGGAATATGACCACTTTAAATAAGGCTATACGTCTACTGAAGGACAGAGGTAGATTTTGCCACCGAGTCATATGTGCCTGGGCATCCACCACCAGTAGTTTTACATTCAAAGTGTATAATTGACAGGCATCCACTGGTAGCTGTATACCCAGTGTCACGGGGTGACGCTGGCAGAGCCCATAAATGTAAAAGAAAGTGAGCAAAATGACACCTTGGCTTCACAAAAGGGAAAGGGTTGCCAAGAGCAACCAGAGAAAACACATGCACATGGTGTTAGGGAACGCCCAAGCAGAGACGGAGCTCAGAGCTCATTAGAAAATGGGGAGCAGCTGCAAGGGGGCGGAGCCCAAGCTAACACTGAGCAAGATATAGTAAGGACTCACTCACTAACAGACAGTTCTAGTTCGGGGTTGTTGGAGAGTTCTAGTTCGGGGTTGTCGGAGAGCTCGAGTTCGGTTTGTTGGAGAGTTTGGAGGTTAAGGAGCTCTCGAGGAGCTTAGAGGTTAAGGAAGTCGTGGAAGTCTTGGAGGTCTCAGAGAGCTCAGGAGGCTCAGACAAAAGCCCAGAAAGCACAGGTGGGAGAATCAAGGAGAGCACAGTGGAATGCTCAGACCAGAGCTTAAGTGAAAGCTCAGGAAATATCCCAGTTGAAAGCCCAGAGGGAGGAGGTGGCAGAACTCGTGGGGGAGTTCAGCAGAGATTCCAGCAAGGGACACGACAGGAAGAGAAAGCCGTGAGGACAGTGCCCAGAGGAAGCTCCAAGGAGTCAGAGGTTGGTGAATTGCAAGGAGGCTGTGAGGAACAGCAAGGCATATTCTCCCAGTACCCTGTGGAGTATTGCAATGAAGCAATAAGGAAAGGCAGTCCTACAGTTAAGCTTCCAAGCCATAATCAGTTTAACTACCAACAAGCAAGAAAGAAAAGTTCTTACCCCGAGGCACATTTCTGGGAGCTAGAGAAACGCTGTGAGAGAAGGGGAACAGAACGAGCCTATCCACGTCATAGAAAGCAGGAAGCCCCAGCATCTGTGGTAAGACGTATTCTTCCTAATAGAGGGGACTTTGTAGAACCAGGATACACATGCACATATGAGGAGCTTTGCAGAGCTCAGGAAGCAGAATCTAATCACTACAGTGATTTCCCACAAGCCACGAGGGTAATAGAGGAAGGCTTCACCTGCTCATTTAAGGAGCTATGCAGAATGGCAGACGAAGAAATGAGGGGGAGATATAACTAGATTTCCCTGAAGAGAGCCTACAAGATACAGGCTGGGATTGCAGGTAACCTGTATCAAATTGTATTCGTTCTCTGTGCTGAAGCAGCAAGAAGTGTTAATTAAGAGAAACAGCTGAAAAGGTTTCACGTGAGTTGAAGAAACTGTTTCCATTACTTTTGCTGTTAATTTGAATGCTGAGGAAAGCTTATATTTTGGTTCCAGTATTTTTCCTTTGATGCCAGATGTATGGTTTGTTACTTTTGTTCCATAGTTTTTGAATCCACCCCGGACGGGGAATAAAACCTATGTTTATCCTTACACTCAGCTGCAACTACATTTATTGGGTTAAGGTAAACTACGGGAGCCAGAAGGCTTAACTACTGCCTTCCCGGGGACTTACTGCCAATAATATCATTGCCCATTAAGCTGTCCAAGCACCTCTCAGCCTCTGGACCGGCTGGTGGGTCACACCAGGTATTTGAAGTGATTTGTGGCTCATCTGAGAGGGAAATCTCCAGTCCACTCTGTTCTGTCTTCCATTCTCAGTGGCATCACTTCCGACTTCTCTAGATTATGCTTTTGCCCCAAGAAGACTCCAAACTCTGTAAAGATTTCCAGCAAAGGGGCCAGAGTTTCTTTCGGATTTAGCAGATATACCAAAATATCATCTGCAAAGGCTGCAACCCGGAATTCCTCCTTCCCAAATCTGGCTCTGTATAACAGACGATGTGACCTTATTCACTCCAGGATGGGTTCTAGAGTCAGCACAAATAAAAGAGGAGACAAAGAGCATCCCTCTCGCGTTCCTCTTTGGAGAGGGAAATCTCCTGACAGCAATCCATTGACTAGTATCTGCCCCCTAAAGTCTGAGTATAAAAGTCGTATCACATCCAGAAAAAATCCTTTCATTCCATATTGTTCCAAAATGTTATACATATAGTTCCAATTCACTTAGTCGAAAGCTTTCTCAGCGTCTAAAGGATTATAAATGCAGGATCTACTCTCTCCCTGCCCTGCAGAAAGGAAGATATAATTCTCCTCATTTTTTACCACATATCTACCTCTAATGAATCCAACCTGGTCTTCTTGAATTTCCAGTCTTTTTGCCATAATTTTAATCAATATTTTCACATCCACGTTCAACAGTGATATGGGTCGATAGGGGCTTGGTAGTAGTGGGTCCCTTCCTGGTTTTGGAAGGACCATGATGATCGTTCGATTCTTTTCATATGAGCATCTCTGTTTGTTCACCAATTCTGAGAAATAGGCCGCCAGGTCAGCTGCCATTTGAGGGTACATTTAACTTATAAAATTCTCCTCTAAACCCATCTGGCCCTGGTGTCCGATGTGTTAGTAGAGTGTGGCTGTTATTGGTATATTAAGTATGTCCCTCTGCTGGTCATCCAAGCAAAGTAAATTAACTTTTTGTAAGAATACATTTATCTTTTCTCCCACCTCTGTTATATCATCGGCATACAACTGCTGATAATATTGGCGGAAGATCACCTTGACCTGGGTTTGTGTCTGTTGGAGCTGACCAGTTTCATCATGTAATGCACCTATATGCTTTTTCCCTCTGCTCCCTTTTATGAGGCCAGATAACAGCCTGCCCGATTTATTTCCAAACTTATGAAGCTGGCATTTGTAAAACTGCACTGAATTCATCACCCTCTCTTGCAGAAGCGCATTAACCTCTGTTTATAGTTTAGTCATTACCAACGTACTCCCAGCTGTGGGGTTTTCGGTAAATCTTCGTCTGGCTTTGCAAAGATCCCGTTCCATTTGTAAAAGTTGTTGTCAGACATCTTTTCTCTTAGTAGCTACATATCCAATAGTATGCCCTCTCAACACCACCTTAGCAGCTTCCCAAAATAGAATGGGGTTATCCCGATGGGGGGTATTATCCTTTACATATTCCTCCCATTGTTCTCTTAAATGTACACTGAAGTTGTCATCTGAAGCCACCTTCAAAGTATATCTCCATGTAAGACCGTTAGGTTTTTGTCCCCAGCATATATCAAACAAACTAGAGCACAAAGTACCTGCAGAAACCAGACTAGAGACAAAAGAGCTGGTACCAAAGACTGGTGATTGTTCAAGTGTTCCTTTATTGTCCCCAATGCGTTTCGGCCTGGGCCTTCTTCAGGGGTTTGGGTAACAAGCCTCAAAAAATACAATATACAATTGAAAACACACAATATCAAATAAATACAGTGTCCTATAAATATAAAATCATAAAACACAAATAAGTAATAACTGATAAAATTAAAATTATAAACTAAAATTCATAAAATACTGAGGAGACTAAACGTATATAAATAACTAAAAACAATGAGAACATCAAAAAGTACAAGGATGACATAGAAAAATGTAAAAATACAATGCAAATAGCGTAGCTGCCATGAGTGACAAGTTCTTCTCACAAGTTATTTTACAGCAGCTTTCTTTCTGTCCCGTTCCCTTATCACTGAATTCTGTTTCTTTATTTAATTATTTATCTCCCTTCCAGTGTATTTACTCTACATACAGGCAGGATCCTTGAAGGTACTATACATGTCTTCCTTATCTCCTTTTATCAACCTTTTTTATTCTTTTAATTCATATTCTTATTTAGTAATTCACTTTTAGACTATGTTAAAGTTTTATTAAACATTTTTTATTTGTGAGATCATTATGATATATAGGTGCATTAATTATTGCTTTTTTGCACATTAATTAAACTCAAATATATGCCCGTGTGCATCGTATATCTACCCAAATCAAAACATGGTCTGAGATAGTGATTGATCCAATTTCTGCTTGAAGTATTCAATCAAAGCACGTGGCAGGTCCCAACAGGTAATCAATCCGGGATCCCGTATCGTGTGCCCTCGATACATGCATATAGTCCCGATCTAATGGGTGGAGAGCCCTCCAGTAGTCAATTAAGTTGTATCCTTCACATTTCCCATTGAGCCATTGCGTTCGTCTATCTGTGGTTTTCCGTGTGCGACCAGATCTATCCATGGACCTCCATCACCCAATTAAGGTCCCCCCCTACTATCATAGGGATAGCTCCAATCTCCTCCAAACATTTAGTCAGCTTATTGTAAAATTCCGCTTCATATGTGTTGGGCACATAGATATTGGCAAGGGCCACCCGTTGATTTTCCATCTTACTAATCACAAATATATAGCGACCACCTGGATCTGAAATAGATCTTTCCGCCACAAATTCTGCTCATTTATGTACTAATATTACTACTTCGGCCGCCTTCTTCCCTGAAGAGGTACCGTGGACTTCGCCCACCCACCATCTCTTTAACTTGTTGTGCTCTTGATCAGTTTGACGTGTTTCTTGTAAAAACGCGAACTCAACATATTTATTGCGTAGCGTCCGCAGTACTTTATGGCGCTTTATGAGGCTTCCCAGTCCACATACATTCCAGGATACTAAACGTAATTTCTTTATATTGTTCATTCTTGATGACAAAAAGATAACATCTCTTTGTGACCCTTCCAATTCATCCATTTTTTAGGGAAGAGGCTCCCCCAGCTTAGGGGCCCCCATCCCTGCTCACTAAGCTGTTTTGCTTGGTTATGGTCAGGTCGCACTCTCCTCCCACACTTTATAGTTTGATGGTCTCTTCCCCCCCCCCCCCCATAGACTCCGGAAAAACAACCCCCTCCCTTTGTGTTCTTATCTTATTAACCCTAATACTTTGTTGACCTATCCTCCCCCTTCCCCCGCCAACACTTCATCCCTCGTTCACTCCTCACCAGAGTCCTCCTCAGAAGATTCTGTGATTGCGTGGAGATTTTGCTCTCTAAGTAACTACGCCCTACACGCCTCCCATCTTAGTTATGCCTTAAACCTAACAACTAACTAAGTTTAAGCCCTGGTATCCGGCCATAAATTAGTCAGTCTTCCAGTTCAGTCTCGTATCTTAATCTCTCTATCTCTTCCTCCCTGCTTTATACCAATACCATTTAACCTTACTTTCCACCCAAATCGCCTACCAGATTGGAACTATGTAAGTATTAATGCCAGTTATACCATGCTGATAGCTAAAAGCCCCTTTCCCCCCCCCTCCCCCCATCACATATAGTCCTGGACTCCCAATTAAAGCCACAATGACTCTTAAATCGGTGTTTGCCGTGCTACTAAGTGATCCTTAAATCATTCTATTGCCTTATTAAATGATTTGGGGTCTGTCCCTTGGTTTACTTGTGGCTACTGTCCCCAACCAAACATTGACCCAAGATCATTTGTTATATAATAGCTATCCTTAAGAAATTTTATAAAATAGCATTTCAAGACTTTAGCCACCTATATGACCCATCCCCAGAGTACAGCTTAATTAGTGTACCTCCATTCTTGCAAGGTTGGGGTCGGGGAGGGAATAGTGGAAAAAGAACAGAAGAGGCAGAACAGAGAGAGACGGGGAGGGGGCAAGCACCACACACCAGCCTGAGTCTAATCGGCTTTACATACAACCCGTCTCCCAACACCCCACCCAAAGCTATATTTACTACTTTACTGCTCTCTATTTTACTGTAGGATTAATTACTGTAAAACTGCTCATTCAAGATAGGAGAAGACATATATAAATCCAAAACATCACATAGAACATTTATATTGTCCATTTACCAAAGTACACCCTTACAGCCTCCTCTATGTAGCCTTGAAGGACTAGAAAAAGGGACTGCTACTTCTGGAGAGAGATCTGCAATTGTGAGTATATACTTCTGGGATTTTCTGAAAGGAATTCTTTGTATTAAAGCTAATTAATCTGTGAACTCAGTGTTTTTGTTAAATCAGTCAGGGCCTAGTAGCAGCAGTTTAAATTTAAAATACAGAAGAGAACTTTCTGGTTACATTTCATACCCAGCAGAGAGCTTGTAGTTTAAATTTAATAGTCACTCTGGGCCTCGTATCAGCAAAGTACTTTTAGTTTAATTTAAAACACAGAAGAAAGCTTTCTGGTTAAATTTAGTACCCAGCAGAGAGCTTGTAGGTTAAATTTCATAATAAGTCAGAGCCTAGCAGCAGCAAAGAGCTGTGATTTAAATCAAATCAGAATATAACTTAGCATAAAAGGCAAAACAGGGTCAGTACTCTTTGAGCAACAAATAAAGACTTCTAGAGACCTTTACAAAGAGGCCTTCTACCTAGGGGGCAAGAGACCTGTAAAACGTTTTCAATAGGTGTTAACACCAGGTGGCAGGTCAAAAGGACATTTTGAAAGACTCCTTCTATCCAAGCAAGGATTGTTAATCACCCAGGAAGTTGGTCACAGCTTACCTCAGCAGCACAGGACAGGGTACTGTGTAGCAGCCCTCTTTTAATAAGTGTTATTTCCCTTCCTCCCTCCCCAACACCCACCCACCCACCCACGGGATAATTGTAGCTTTATAGGTACTTACACATCTTAAAGGAAAGGAGGTGCTCTCAAGTGAAGCTCATTATCCAAATCAGTCATACACTAAGGACCTAAGATTAATTAAGCATCAGGTGAACAAGGTATATTAAACGTATTAGGTACAGTTTTATTAGTATAAATATCAATAGCAACCCTTAGTAAGTAAAACTTAAAGATCTAAACACAAGCTTAAAACTAAGATGCAGACAGCAGTCCAGCAGCAAGATGGGGGCTTTCTAGTCTTTTGCATTGAGTGTCACATGTATGATATTCTCCCAGTTGGTGAGAGGTCTTACGTGTGCACTAGGTGCAAGGAGATCTTTGCTCTCAGGGAACGAGTCCCTTCTCTAGAGGCTAGAGTAGCGGACCTGGAAGACATAAGAAAGACAGAGAGGTACATAGACGAGACCTACAGGGATATAGTCCTGAAGTCCCACCTCCAGTCTGGCAGCATCCCTGTTGCCATGGAGGAGAGAGGTCACGTGACAGGAGAGCATCACCCTGGTGTGGCAGGAAGTGATCCTGTAACTAGGACCTGTCCTCCAGGTGATGTAAAACCCTCTCGCACCGAGGACGTTTCTCCAGGGCCATGTGCCCATGAGGGAAGGGTTAGGACAGCCATTATAGTTGGTGATTCGATCTTTAGGCATGTAGATAGCTGGGTGGCTGGTTGATGTGAGGATTGCCTGGTAACATGCCTGCCTGGCGCAAAGGTAGCGGACCTCACGCGCCACCTAGGCTTTTAGGTAGGAAGTTGAAATCCAGAACTTCCAGGGTAGTGTTCTCCGAAATGCTTCCCGTTCCACGTGCAGGACCCAAAAGGCAGGCAGAGCTCCAGAGTCTCAATGCGTGGATGAGATGATGGTGCAAGGATGAGGGTTTGGGATTTGCTAGGAACTGGGGAACATTCTGGAGAAAGAAGGGGCTCTTCCGAAGGGATGGGCTTCACCTTAACTGGGATGGAACCAGGCTGCTGGCATTAACCTTTAAAAAGGAGATAGAACAGCTTTTAAACTATATAATAGGGGAAAGCCGACAGTAGCCCAAGAGTGCATGGTTTGGAAGAATGTATCCTTGAAGGATACTACCAAAAGCAGAGAGGTTCCAAAAAGAGTAAAGTAGCCCAAATGCCCTCGAGTATGGAGCAGACAGAGCTTAAAGATCCCAAATTACCCATGCCTACCAATAGCCAGATTAATATGAATAAAATACAGTCTCTAAAATGTTTGTATGCAAATGCTAGAAGTCTAAAAAATAAGATGGGAGAGTTAGAATATATAGCACTAAATGAAAGGTTAGATATGATTGGAACCTCAGAGACACGGTGGAAGGAGGACAACCAGTGGGACACTGATACCTGGGTACAAACTATATCGTAATGAAAGAGCTGATCAAATTGGTGGAGGGGTTGCACTCTATGTTAGAGAGGGCATTGAGTCAGAAAGGATTAAAGTTTTGCAGGAAACAAAATTTGCTGTAGAATCTTTACGGATTGAAATCCCATGTAAAAAGGGGAAGGCGATGGCAGTGGGGGTATACTATCGACCACCTGACCAGAATGAACAGATGGATGATGAAATGCTCAAAGAAATCAAGGAAGCTAACAAACGTTACAGCACAGTAATAATAATGGGTGATTTCAATTACCCCAGTATCGACTGGGTCAGTGTCACAGCAGGACATGCTAGGGAGATAAAGTTTCTAGATGAAATAAATGACTGCTTCCTGGAGCAGCTGGTTCATGAACTGACCAGAGGGGAAGCCATATTGGACCTAGTCCTTAGTGGAACACCAGATCTAGTGCAAGAGAGAAGGGTATTGGGGCCGCTTGGCAATAGTGTATCTGTTATGCACTGTCTTACGCTTTATAGACACTACATTGTTAGTTAATTGTTATTCACACTGTTCAAGTTTAAATATACTGTTTAGTTTACTAGACTTAGCTTTGTTTAATTTAAGATGTTCTATGTAAAATTTAAGATGTTCTATGTAAAACACACCTCGCTTTGTTAATTTGTTGTTGATTGTACACCGCAATTGATCTCTGGAAGATGCGGTATATAAATGAGTGTTAAATAAAAATAAATAAATAAATAGTGATCATAGCATGATCGTGTTTGATTTAATTAGTGGAGGAAGGATAGTAAGGAAATCCACAGTACTACCTTTTAACTTTCGAAGTGGAGACTATGTTAAAATGAGGAAAATAGTTAAGAAAAAAATTAAAAGGAGCTGTTGCAAAGGTTAAAGACTTACATCAAGCTTGGTTGTTGTTGAAAAATACTATATTGGAAGCCCAGACCAGCTGTATTCCACGCTTTAAGAAAAGTGGAAGAAAGTCCAAAAAACCGCCAGCATAATTTAAAGGTGAGGTCAAAGAGGCTGTTGCCAAAAAAACATCTTTCAGGAAATGGAAAAAAGAGCCAAACGACGAAACCTGGAAACAGCACAAGCACTGGCAAGTCAAATGCAAAGCATTGATAAGGCAGGCAAAGGGAGAATTTGAGAAGCAATAATGCGAAATAAAGACTTTTTCAAGTACATTCGTAACAAAAAACCTGTGAGAGAGTCAGTTGGTCTATTAGATAATAGAGGGGTTAAAGGGGCACTAAGAGGTGACAAGGCGATAGTGAAAAGACTGAATGAATTCTTTGCTTCGGTCCTAACTGAGGAAGATGTAGGGATGTTACCCATGACTGAAGTGGTATTTAAAGGTGCGGAAGAATTGAAGGAAATATCGATACATCGGGAAGATGTATTACAACTATTAGATAAACTGAAGAGTAGCAAATCAACTGGGCTGGATGGTATACATCCAAGGCTGTTGAAAGAACTGAAATATGAGATTGCAGACCTGCTTTTAGTAATCTGTGAACTTTCATTAAAATCATCTGTAATACCTGAAGAATGGAGGATCGCCAATGTAACGCCAATTTTTAAAAAGTGTTCGAGGGATGATCCGGGAAACTACAGACCGGTGAGCCTGACGTCAGTACCGGGAAAAATAGTAGAAATCATCATAAAGAACAAAATTACTCAGCATGTTGATAGTCATGGACTAATGGGAGACAGCCAACATGGGCTTAAAAAAGGTTTCGACAAGTTCCTGGAGGAAAGGTCCATAAACCATTATGAAGAAAGGACCCAGGATATCAGTGCTTGACCCAGTGCAAGCATTGTGGAACCTGTGTCTTTTGGGGAAACTGCTAGGTACGTATGACCTAGATTGGCCACTGTTGGAAACAGGATACTGGGCTTGATGGACCTTGGTCTGACCCAGTATGGTATATCTTATGTTCTTATGTTTACCATACGTGTGAATGATCCGAGTTGGTGGAGTCACGCTGATTCTGATCGGCCTCTGTATCTACTTAGGTCATCTGTTTTCCTCAACAGTTTGTGTTGACCTGGATTCTTCATTCAGATTGCCCGCACCATTCTCCTATTAATTTATTCCTGAAAATGGTTACAGTTCTACAGTTTTATCTACTGCTGTATGGTTACACCAGTAGGGGTTTTCAGTTTAACCCTTTCGCATCAACATAATTGTTTTGTAACAGAAATTTTTTTTCTGCTTTTTTTTGTTAAGATTTGAGCCAAATGATGCAGAATATAAAGTTTTTTGGAAAATTTAATCTCCAGGAACAAGCAGGAATGAGTCTTCACATATGGGTACGTCGGTACCGACGGAGCCTGCGCGGGAACGCTCCCCAGATTCCCAAAAAGGAAAGCTTTTGGGAGCATCCCACAGCGCATGCGCGCTGCTTTCCCGCCTTTCCTAACCAACTCTCCTCAGTTCTTCTTTGCCGCGGAGCCAGCAGGTCGAGCCCTGTCACCGCTGAAGAAGTTCTTTATTTTATTTTATTTCTTTGGTCACGTGTCTGCCTTCCCCGACTCCGGACCGGTACTGCCGGTCTTTTCTTTCTTTCTTTAAAAAAAAAATATATATATATATCGATATTTTTTCCTCACTTGGTGTATTTTTCTTCTTAAGGCCTCAGGGCCCACAAGAAAATTTCCCTCATGGAAAAACCAACCTCCGGGTTCAAAAAATGCACTAAGTGTAGCGGTACTATTTCCGTTACAGATACCCATGAATGGTGTCTTAAATGTTTGGGTCCTGAACACTTCATTCCGGATTGTCCGTCCTGCTCCCTAATGTCTAAACGGGGGTTACAGAACCGAGCAGCTAAGCTCCATGTGCTGTTTCCCGCTGAGGCACCGGCTGTAGCATCGACATCTTCCAGGTCTTCTTCTCCTGAAGGATCTCAGGTAACCAAACATAAACCTAGCAGGTCCTCGAAGGGTAGATCTCCCTCTAAGCATTGAGATGCCTCCGGGCTTGCCCTCGAGGATCCTGCACCAGCCAAACAACCCCGGCGGGAAGCTCCGGCTTCCAAAGCTCCTCCTATGGGGTTACAGGTTGACATCGATGGCACGGCCTCGACCGATCACCTGTTAGATTGCTCTGGGGTACCGGCACCTTCTCCCGGTACCGACTTCCAGGCTTTCATGGCGTCGATGGATCAGAATGTTCTGTCCATGCAGCAGGCTATACAGTCTTTCATTCAAGCTGCGACGCCGATGATACCGCAACGAGCTCCGTTGTCGGTATCGGCTCCGGTACTGGCACCAGCACCGATGCCGGTACCGACTGCATCGACATCGACCAGGATACCGACTGCTGCGGTTCCTTGTCCAGGGCTACTTCTCGGTACCGATCCGGTACCGGGGACGCGCGATGTCGATACCGCTCGATACGCGTATCGAGCGTTAGAAGAGCACCCTGACAGGCGATACTTCGATTCCTCTGATGATTCTGATACATCAGATGAGTCTCCTGAAGTATCCATAGCCCTTCCTGAGGAGCCTTCTTCTCCAAAACGAAGAATGTCTTCTCCAGAGGACTTGTCCTTTCAAGACTTCATAAGAGAAGTAACTAAAGGACTCTCTATTTCAGTAACCTCTGAATCAGAGCCTAGAGCAAAAAAATTAGATATTTTAGGATACTCTAAGGCTCCTAAAGAGGCAGTCACATTACCAATTCATGAGATTCTTCATGAACACATGATTGATTTATGGGAGACTCCTCTCACTCTCTCTCCTCATTCTCGCAGGTTGGACACTATGCATCGTGTCCCTCCTTGTCCTGGGTTCCAGAAAACTCAGCTTCCTCACCATTCCATTGTGGTGCAGTCAGCTATGAAGAGGATAAAGAGTACAAAGAGATACTCTTCTGCTCCTCCAGGAAGAGAATGCAGGACCTTGGATGCTTTTGGTAGGAAAATCTTCCAGGCCAGTATGCTTATTGCCAGAATCAACTCATATAGCCTTTATATGGGTATGTTTCTGAAAGAAGTGGCAGAAAAGCTGCACACTTACCTCCCTTTTATTCCAGAAGATAAAAGGGAAGAATTCCGCATGTGGCTTAAGCATACTCAAGACATCTCCAAGTTTTCAAACAGGGCAGCCTTTGACTCCTTTGAAGGTGCCAGTAGAGCCTCAGGCATTGCCATAGCTGCTCGCAGAATTGCTTGGCTCCAGGCTTCTGATTTAGAACTCTGGGTTCAAGATGGCTTAGGAAATCTGCCCTGTACAGGTGAAAATCTGTTTGGCAGAGAGTGGCAAATTAAAGCCACTCAAATGGATGCAGAGAATTCTGCTCTGGATAGACTTTCAAGGTCTACCTCCATTCCTGCCAAGAAAAAGACTTTTAAAAAGTCTTTTTTCAAAAAGGGCAGGTTTCCTTCCACTTCTGGCCAACAATCTTCTACAGGTCGCTTTACAGCTAAGCGTCAGCAACCTAAGCAGGCCAGACCTAAGTCTACAGGGACTGCTGTAACCCAGCAGTCCCAAACCCCTCAGGGTTTTCGACTTGATGCTAGAGAACTTAGTCTTTCTGGCTTTAACACAGCCAGAACCTCTCACCATTCCAGGAAGGTTAGCTCATTTTGCTCCCAGATGGGAGCAAATCACATCAGAGCAGTGGACCCTCTCCATCATAAGAGAGGGCTACAAACTTCATTTCTCAGACCTTCCTCCCCACACCATGGTGAGACACTTCAATTCTCCCACATCTCTTCTCGACCTTCTAGGTCAGGAGATAACTACCCTTCTTGCCCAAGGGGCAATAGAAGAAGTTCCTCTTCTTCAACAAGGGTCAGGGTTCTACTCCCCCTATTTTCTCATTCCAAAGAAGACAGGGGGATACAGACCCATTCTAGATCTCAGAGAATTGAACAAATTTCTATGCAAGGAGAAGTTCAAGATGCTTTCTCTGGGCACTCTCCTTCCATACCTTCAAAGTCAGGATTGGCTTTGTTCTCTAGATCTCAAGGATGCGTACACACATGTTCTCATCCATCCATCTCACAGAAGATTCCTGCGTTTTCTTTTCCAAGGAAAACATTACCAATACAGAGTGCTTCCTTTCGGTCTGGCCTCTGCCCCAAGAGTGTTCACCAAATGCATGGCAGTAGTTGCTGCATTTCTACGCACTCTGGGAATATTCGTCTTCCCATACCTGGACGACTGGCTCATCCGAGCTCCATCTCAGTCAGAGGCCCAGATTTCCCTGGACCGCACAAGGCGCATTCTGCAGTATCTGGGACTGGTGGTAAACCTCCCAAAGTCGCAGCTCATCCCTACTCAGTCCCTGGAATTCATAGGGGCCTGGTTGGATACCACCACTGCAAGGGCCTACCTTCCTCAGGCCCGTTGCCAACGTCTAGTGCAGCTAGCCTCCCAGATTCAGTCAAAGAGCCACTTAACTGCCAGGGAGATGCTACAACTTCTGGGCCACATGGCTTCCACAGTACATGTGGTACCCTATGCTCGCCTACACATGAGAGCAGCTCAATGGACTTTGTCCACCCAGTGGACTCAAGCTTCAGGAGCTCTCTCAGACCAAATAGCAACTTCCAAACGTCTCTTTTGGTCTCTCCAGTGGTGGATGTCCACTCAAAATCTGTTGCTGGGGTCCCCCTTCCAACAGTTGTTGCCCCAAGCAACCCTCACAACAGATGCCTCCCAGACAGGTTGGGGAGCTCATCTACAGGACCTCTCCACTCAAGGCACTTGGTCCCCTCAGGAGACCTCTCTTCATATCAACCACTTGGAGCTTCGAGCAGTTTTTCTAGCTCTCAAGGTCTTCCATACCCTCCTCAGCTGCAAGACAGTCCTCATCCATACGGACAATCAAGTAGCCATGTTTTATATAAACAAGCAAGGAGGAACTGGCTCTCTGTCGCTTTGCAACGAAGCTCTAAGATTGTGGGCCTTCGCCAGAGAGCATCAGATCCATCTCCTGGCAGTATACCTCCCAGGAATCCAAAACTCTTGGGCAGACAGACTCAGTCGAGTTCTGCTTCCACACGAATGGTCCCTGCACATGGATCAGGTACTCATAATCTTTCAAGAATGGGGAACCCCGGACATAGACCTCTTTGCAAGTCCTTGTAATGCCAAACTTCCCCAGTTCTGTTCCAGAATTCCGTGTCAGGGGGTTCAGGCCAAGGATGCCTTCCTCCTTCATTGGGGTCAGGGCTTCCTGTATGCCTTTCCACCCATTCCCTTGATTCCCAAGACTCTGTTCAAACTCCAGAGGGGATCAAGGATCTATGATCCTCATAGCTCCACGCTGGCCACGCCAAGTGTGGTAGCCTCTGCTTCTGCATCTCTCCCAAGCCCCCTCCCTAGACTTGGGAGCTGCTCCAGACCTTCTGTCTCAGGAGGAGGGGACTTTGTGGCACCCAAACCCCAAGTCCCTTCACCTCAGAGCTTGGTTACTGAAGGCCTAGACCTTCAAGACTTGAATCTTTCTCAGCAGGTGAAGGATATCCTCCATGCTTCCAGGAAACCTTCCGCCAGGCGTTCCTATGCTTTTAAGTGGAAAAGATTTTCCATTTGGTGTACTAAAAAGGGTCTTGACCCTCTGGCACTACCTTTAACTTCTTTGTTAGACTATCTCCTGCATCTCTCCAATGCAGGACTTAAGACAAATTCAGTAAGAGTCCATTTGAGTGCTATTGCAGCATCCCTTAAGCCCATCTATGGACAACCTGTCTCCTCTCATCCTCTTATTTCAAGATTCATGAGAGGCCTAACTTTAACTAAACCTCCCATTAGGCCTCCTCCGGTGGCATGGGACTTAAATTTGGTTCTTGGTCAGCTTATGAAGCCACCTTTTGAACCCTTAGCCACTACCTTCTTGAAATTTCTTTCCTGGAAGGTTATTTTCCTCATTGCAGTCACTTCTGCTCGCCGCATCAGTGAACTGCAGGCCTTAGTGGCTAATCCACCTTATACAAGGTTCCATCATGACAAGGTAGTCCTTAGGACAAATCCACACTTTATGTCTAAAGTGGTCTCACCTTTTCATCTTAATCAAGAGGTATATTTACCTGTCTTTTTTCCAGCTCCTCATGCATCCAGTGCAGAGAGGAATCTTCATACTCTGGATTGTAAAAGAGCTCTTGCTTTTTACTTACATAGGACACAGCAACATAGAAAGTCTTCCCAGCTTTTTGTTGCTTTTGATCCTTCTCACTTGGGACTTCCAGTCTCCAAGAGAACACTGTCCAATTGGATTGCTCAGTGTATTTCTTTCGCCTACCAGAGTAAAAACCTTTCTCTGGAGAGCCATGTCACAGCTCATAATGTGAGGGCCATGGCCCCCTCTATGGCTCATCTAAATTATGTGTCCATCGACCAGATCTGTCGAGCAGCCACCTGGGCCTCTGTTCATACCTTCACAGCCCATTACTGCTTGGACAAGGATTCCCGCCAGGATGCCTTGTTTGGTCAGGCTGTCCTCAGACACCTGTTCCATTCTTAAACAACTCCTGCCCTCCTTCCCTGGATGGATGCCTGAGATCCATAGGAGGACGCAAACCCCTTTCAGGGTCTCATATCCTTGGGGATCTCCCAGGCATCTCAGCTAGGGAGTCCCCATATGTGAAGACTCATTCCTGCTTGTTCCTGGAGATAGCACAGTTACTTACCTGTAACAGGTGATCTCTGGGAACAGCAGGAATAAGTCTTCACAACCCACCCACCTCCCCTAGGAGTTGTATCTCTTTTCTATCTTTCCTTTCCTCTCTCTCTATTGTCTCAGCTTTAAACTCGAACTGAGGAGAGTTGGTTAGGAAAGGCGGAAAGGCAGCGCGCAGGCGCTGTGGGATGCTCCCAAAAGTTTTCCTTTTTGGGAAGCTGGGGAGCGTTCCCGCGCAGGCTCTGTCGGTACCGACGTACCCATATGTGAAGACTTATTCCTGCTGTTCCCAGAGATCACCTGTTACAGGTAAGTAACTGTGCTTTTCTAAGAAACAATATTTACTGTTGCCATATGGCAACTACGGTCCTGAATGACTGAAAATTAAAAACAGTCTTGGCATCAGTTTCATATACTGCTGGGTATGATAGTTTAAATAACAGTTTTTTCAGATGTCAAGCACAGATACACATCACATTTCGCACACAGTGTGCGGATGTTTTGGAAATAGAATCCGATGAAACATTTGGGGGAAAATTTGAAGGTTGCCATATGGCAGCAACAGCCATGAAAGGGTTAAATTTTCCAATCCTCAAGTCGACCTTTAACCACCCTGGTATCTTTTATATTGATTTTCTCACTGGTGGAAGCGCGTTCACAAATGCTTGGGCCTCCTCGGAAGCAAAATAATGTTGTTGCTTCTGGTGCTCGATTCTCAGACACACCAGATATAGTAATGCAAATAGGAGACCCTTTTTGATTAACACATTGCAGATTTCAGAGTACTCTCTGCGGCGCTGGCTAACTATTGGAGAATAGTCCTGAAAAACCAGTACCTTTTTATTGTTACTGTTTGCTGCCCGGTCCCGTTGCATTCTAGCCACTCGTAGGATCGCCTTCTTTTGTGCGAAGTTAAGAAATTGTGCAGTTACCATCCGTGGCTTGTTTGTCCCATCTCTTCATTGGCCCAAGCGGTGAACTCTTTCGATCACTATAGGTCCCATTGCAGAACTCAATGTGAGGTTAAGGGGCAGCCAGGATTTCAAATATCCACGCAGTTGAGCATCAGCTATTGTTCAACAATCCCAATAAATATGAGATTTTTTCTCCTGTCCCTATTCTCCAAGTCGTCAATCTTTTCCCCCTGCTGTTTAATGAGTTCTAGTTTTTTTATTGTTTGGCTTTGTATCTACTGAGTATCTTATAACGGTGGAAATTCGACCTCCCGCCTGTTGAATATGGGTACCTATCTCCGTGACTGCTTGGCTCACCTGCTGTAACTGTTCAGACAGTGACTGAAACCTCTCCTCCAAAGCTGCCACTACAGCGATAGTAACATCTTCCACCATACTTGAAAGATTGACCGGTACGCAAACTAGCTGGAGATGGGTCAGCCGTCTTGCTCTCTGCTACACAGCTTTTCTTTTTTTGTGTTGATTTTGTGGCCATCAGAGGTGGGAGTTATAGTTGTGTACCTCTCCTTCGTTAGCCAGGATTCTCTGCTTTCCCTTAGGCTGTGTTCATCGGGAGGACAGGCATTTTTTTTTTAAATTTTATTTTTATTAGCCAACATGTCCAATATACAAACCTTTACATGTGTCATACATACAAATATGTCTAATCCAACTGGTACATCTTATCCCTTATATAAAAAGAACCGCACACTTATTAAATGTTCTGCTCTATAGTAACAACATTCTTTAACATCATAACTTAGTCCTAACACACAGTATATCTATACTCATCCACGTCCTTTTCGTTCCATTTGCTTTTATTTAGTGTGATCTAATAATCTTTTTTTTTTTTTTTTTTTAAACTTTTATTTTCATTTTGCAACAAACAAAAGAAACAACACACCAAAGGAGACAAAACAAGTATACAATAAGGAAAAGCAAACCCTATTACCCCCCACCCCCATGCTTCTTCTCTAAGCCGACAGTATCAGCATGTGAGCGCTTCCAAACAACAGTGATTGTACATCAAAACGAACATAAATAGCATCTGCGATACAGAATGATCATGTGACAGAGATTTATACAAATTTAAACAGTCAGATGAGAGCATTTAGCGGTGTGAACATAGTCATTGAGCATCTTCCATTTAGACAGATGATGGGGGGTCTGAACGGAAGAAGCAAACATACGAGGTATTTGTTCATATTTACTGTAGAGACAGACATGATTCCACCATTCATTGGGGCTCAGATGGGAGCTATTTTTCCAGTATTTCGTAATTAGGGAAATAGCAATGCCCAGCATAAAGTCTAAAAGGAAGTAAGCCGATTTTGGAAGAGAGGGGATCCCCGCAGCTGAGCGGAGTCCCACTATCCTCCAAGACAGGGGCTCTTGAAAGTGCAAAATAGATTGGATACGACCCCAGACCCGACGCCAGTAATACTGTAGTGCGGGACATTCATACATAACATGAGTTAGTGAACCAATGGCCGCATGGCATGTCCAGCATCTATTGCCCTGGGAGGTGTTCCATTTGGCTAATCTGTCAGGAGTATAGAAACACCGGTGGGCTAGAAAGAAGAGTGTCTGAGTGAGTGAGGCGGATCTGGAGACCCGTGTCACTCTACTCCAGACGAAGCTCCATTGCTCCGGGGTCAAAGTTACATGCAGTTCCCGCTCCCATGCTTTCTGTGCTACAGGGGTACCTCTATTTACAGCATTACTTAAGGTTTTGTAAAAGTTAGATGCTACACCCGGTGAGCTCCCGATAGATCGGATAGTCTCCGACAAGTCTTGGGTATGGGATTCCGATGGCGGGAGCACCTTAGCACTCCGAAGACAATGCTGTAGTTGCACCAACTGAAAGTAGTGTTTCGCTGGGAGACCAAATTCAATTTGCAATTCACTAAAAGTTTTCCAGCGATCATTATGGAACAACTGGTTAGGGGTCCAAATGCCCCTAGTGTACCAGGGACTCCACGCCATCGGTTTATTTTGTATTTGAAATCGAGTATTGTACCAAAGCGGGAGTCTGTCTAACGGACAGAATCGGGAGTCTAGAGATTGAATAAGAGTATTAAAGGCACCTAAAGTGTCTAAAAGCATTGGTGGATAGTGGGAGTCTGATGGGAGAGTCATACCAGGGAGATAAGTAAGAGGAAACGG
Organism: Ichthyophis bannanicus; assembly: GCA_033557465.1. Taxonomy (NCBI): domain Eukaryota; kingdom Metazoa; phylum Chordata; class Amphibia; order Gymnophiona; family Ichthyophiidae; genus Ichthyophis; species Ichthyophis bannanicus. The sequence goes on along the minus strand of CM066040.1, from coordinate 168,819,812 downwards.
TTTGCAAAGGTTCTCCTCTATGTCTAGCCACACAGGTCTACTCGATGCTAGATCTTCCAGCCAACGAGCGCCTTGTTTGAGAAGAAAAGAGTGGTGATATTTCAGGAAATCAGGGAATCTGACACCCCCATTTTCCTTATCTGCTTGCAACTTATGCTTCGCTATCCTAGGTGTCTTGTTTTGCCATAAGTATCTAGTCAGAAGGCCCTCTAAATCTTTATATGTACGTCGAGGTAGGAGACAGGGCAACATTTCTAAAATGTAATTCACTTTAGGAACAATCATCATTTTTATGGTTTCTAGGCGACCCCACCAGGTAAGTGTTAAAGGAGTCCAACGGTGAGTAAGCGCCCGGACTTTAGAGGTTAAGTCTTTGGCATTAAAGGAGATAGCGTCTTCCAAAGGAGAGCAATAGTGAACCCCAAGGTATTTGACCATGCGAGGTTGCCATAAAAAGGGAAAGGATTGCATATCTGCTTGATGAATCAGAGGATTTAGTGGAAAGGCTACCGATTTGGTCCAATTTATCTTATACCCCGAGAGTTGTGAATATTTACCAATTTGCTCTAGGACAGCCGGCACTGAGTTTAGAGAGACAAAGAGCATAAGGTCATCAGCATATGCTGAAATTTTGATTTCCCTATGAGAGAAGGGGACTCCATGAATCTCCTCCGATTGCCGGATTAGTAAAGCTAAGGGTTCGAGTGCAAGATCGAAAAGAAGTGGAGACAGTGGGCATCCCTGGCGAGTACCGCGTTGAGGGGGAAATGGCTGAGACTTTAAAGCATTAGCACAGATACTGGCTGTAGGCTGTGCGTACATGGTGTGGAGACAACGGAGAAAACCTTCTCCGAATCCGTACCAGCGGAGAGTTGCAAACAGGAAGGGCCATTCTAAGCGATCAAAGGCCTTCTCAGCATCAAGTGAGAGGCCAACAAATGGTCTATCAAGATTAACTGCGGTAGTCAGTACATGACATAGAGTCCGAGCATTGTCAGCAGTTGATCTACCGGGAATGAAACCGCATTGATCTGGGTGTATTAAAGTAGACATCCTATCAGAGAGCCGGGTGGAGAGAATGGTGGCAAATATTTTATAGTCCGCGTTTAGGAGGGAAATTGGACGATAATTAGCTGTTAGTTGCGGATCTCTCCCCTCTTTCTCAAAAACTACTACATTTGCCATTGAAAAGGACCCAGAAGGAGATCCCTCCTCGGCCAGAGCAGAAAAATAAAGTTTCAAAACTGGAGCTAAGTCAGCGTTAAAGGTTTTGTAGAATTCAGCAGGGAGACCGTCCGGGCCTGCAGCTCGACCTGTGGCACATCTCTTGAGAGCAGAATGAATTTCTGATAAAGTGAATGGTTTGTCCATGGCCTCTCTATCTTCGTCAGATAGGGTCGGTCGTTGTACCCCTGAGAGCAATCGTTCAAATACTTCTGGCTCAAAATCACATTCAGATTGATAAAGCCGAGTATAAAAATCACGAAAGAGTTCTAAGATTTCTGTATCTTTAGTGACCAGGCCCCCCCCCCGACGGAATACGGAGAGCGGTAACACGCTTGGCTTCTTTTTGACCTTTCAGGGCATTTGCTAACAATTTGCCAGCACGGTTATTTTCCCGGTAATACAACCCTTGTTGTGATTCAATATTTTTAGCAGCAGCAGTAGATAAAAGCTGATTGTATTGAAAACGAAGGCGTTGTAAACGGAGTAAAATACATGGGTCAGTCCGGGACGTGAGGAGACGCTCCCCAGCTTGTATCTGTTGCTCTAGAATCAGTAAGTGTTGCTTTCTTTGTTTCCCCTGTCGAATTTGATAGCTGGTTATAGTAGCACGGATAGATGCCTTAAAACCCTCCCACCAAGCCCAGCTCGCTGTGTCATGGGGTGAGTTAAAATGAAAATAATCTTGGATAGCGGCCTTTATGTCAACCTGAAAATCTTTTTGATCTAGTAGGGATCTATCAAAAAACCAAGCACGGGGATGATCATCTCGCGTAGTGAGATGTAATGAAAAAGATATGGCAGCATGATCTGAAATATGGAGAGGATGAGTCCTAGCCGTGTCCACTTGAGAAATCAGTGCTTTGGAAATGAGAAAGAAATCTATTCTAGATTGTGAGTGATGGGGGGCAGAAAAAAAGGTGTACTCTAAGTCGGAGGGGTGAAGCAGCCTCCATATATCTACTAGCGCAAGATCTTGCATCAGAGCTGTAAGGGTAGCAAGACTCTTGGGTGGACTACTCGTTCTAGGCGGTTGTCTATCTATCAAAGGGTCTAGCACTTGATTGAAATCGCCACCAAGTATTAATGGAGTATTGGCAGAGGCCTGTGCCAACTGCGCAATACTTGCATAGTAAGCAGGGTTATCCACATTCGGGGCATAAATACAAATACACGTGAATTCACTATCTCCAACCTTAAAGTGTGCACGGGCCCATCTACCCTCCTTATCAGAGCTAGTATCTATTACAGTAGCTTGCAAAGACTTCTTAACCAGAATGGCTACCCCACACCGTTTGGAAACGGCGGGAGAATAGGCAGCCACCATGTAAGGTTTAGCATTGAGTTTCAGTGTTTCAGCGGAGTTTAGATGCGTTTCCTGAAGAAACACTAAATCAGCATGCTCATGGTTAAGATAGCTAAGAATTTTCTTTCTTTTGATTGGACTATTGATGCCTTTTACGTTAAGTGATAAGATCTTACATAAGGCCATTTAGAAAGGTTAAAAATTCTGAAAGAGAACATGATAACGCACATAATTTCACAATGTCCCTCATAGTAACTATATCTGGCTGTACACATGACATGAGAGAAAATAAGCTAATGTAATACAATGAAGCGCCCCACATTAAAAAATAAGAACCGCAGTGCGGTAGAGAAGAAGCAGAACCCCAGAAATTACTGGCGACCATGTGTCTGCGGGGAGAAACCCCAGAGAAGGCCGAAATTGAAAACATATAACCTTTATAACTGTGCGTGCTCCGAATCCAACCGAGGCACACATCATGGAGGGATAGGAGACCAAGAAAGTCATATAAAGACACAAAGAAAAGTCCAGGCAGTCTCTGTGCTTGGCTATGACCACCGCGTCGGGCCCTTCAAAATGGCGGACAGAGCCGGCAGATAATAAGTCCAAGTTGTTGGGTTAGCGCATCTGCTCTGCTTCTTTGGAGTCTAAAAATGTTGATAGTAGATCAGGATCTTCGAATGTCCTAGTTTGGTTGTGGAGAGTCACTCGGAGCTTCGCTGGATACAACAGGCCAAAGCGAGCCTGTAGCTGTTGAAGTCGAGGGCGAAAAGCAAGGAGTCTCTTCCGACGGTCAACTGTGGGCTTTGCCAAATCAGGGAAGAAGGAGACTTTATGACTTTCAAACTCCAGATGACGATTCGCCCGGGCAGCATTTAGAATTTGTTCCACTTGTTGATAGCGTAGTAATCGAAAGATAATAGGCCGGGGGGTCGTTCGGTTGAGCGCCATATGGGTAGGAACACGATGTGCTCGATCAATTTCCAGATCTCTATGAAATGTGATCTTCAGCAAGGAGGGAAGAGTTTTGAGCAGGAATTCTCTTATATCTCCTGCTTCCGCCCCCTCCGGTATTCCAATGAGCCTCACATTGTTGCGACGGGCTCGATTATTGCTATCTTCTAACTCTTTTTGAAGATTCTGTATCTGGCGCTCAGCCTTGTCCAGTTTGACCAAGCGCACCGCGTGCGAGTCGAGGACCCCCGCCATGTTGTCCTGCCGTAATGAAAGACTTTCAAGTCGGTCCTGGAGCACACCGAAGTCTTCTCGCAGGGCTCGAAGCGCTTCTCCGTTGGACTGCACCAGTTCCTTCACGCCGCGTATTTCCTCTAAGATCTCCTGATGCATTTCGGGGTTTTCCCGAAGTGGAACCATCTTCTGTGGGGAAGACACCTCTGTTTTGGAGCGTTTTCCGTGTGAAGAAGAAGGAGACCCGAAGTCCAAGCGCGCTGGTTTATGGGCCGCCATCCCCCCCGAGGTACCCCGGTAAGTTCGGAGCAAAAAATTGAGTTTATGTAGGTATTAAGTCAGGATTCTGAGTAGGCCTCTCGGGAGCTTCAGCGCGAAGCGTCTAACCCGCTGGACATCAGGCTCCGCCCCCGATCTAATAATCTTAAATATCTCCTCCACTACCACAATACAGGGAACCCTTAACCCTCCGTCCTTTCCCCTTTCTGCTTCTTTATTATGAATAAGTATTACCCTCCACCCATCCCAACACCTCTACCATTTCAGATATCATGAAAACAAGGTTGATAAAACAGTTGGCGCATAATTAACTAAACATGACATAACAAACATGGATGTGTTGCCCATTACATACTGCACTCTTGTTCCATTAATAAACATTCCCCATCTGTATGCTCCCGTTCCCCTCCTCCCTTGATCCATTTAGATTGGAAAAGAACACAAACCTTAGTCAAGGCTTTATACTGTAATATTACATCACAGTCCCTTTAACCATGAATAATTAAAATCCTCCAACAAAAGCCCCCCCCAACATGCCCAATTCAACCTCACTTTCTCCCCCCTATTAACCCCCCACCCTTCTACTCCCCCTCCCCCCTCCTCCTCCACCCCTTACCCCTGCCTATCCTATCCCCCTCTCCCCCCTCCCACTGTTCCTCATAATGCCTCCTGCTATCCTAACCCTAAGCCTCACCTCCCCCCGCCCCTCCTACCGCGACTACCCCATCCTCCCACCCTCTCTCTCTTAGCCATTTCCACACCCCCTCCCACCGCCTCTCTGTTTTTTCCTCCCTGCCCCGTTTGTCCCCCATAATTTTGTACATAAGATGAATGTTTGACAGCCTCCTCGCATAACTGCTCATAGGTGGTAGAACTGGCCTATTCCAGTACCCAGCAATTTCACATCTAGTCGCCGTGACACAATGCCAAATAATAGTCCACTCCCCTCCCCACTGCCCATCCTTCTTTTGCAGGAGACACATTTCGGGAGTCAGCTTTATGGATCCTCCCACAATAATGTTGATTCTCCAGGACCAAGCAGGAAGTCAGTCCTCACATATGGGTGACGTCGGCGCCGACGGAGCCCTTGCGGAGCAATTTTCCCCAGCTTTCAAAGAAAGCCTTTGGGAATTGCAGTGCGCATGCGCGGTCTCCTTCCCGCCCAAGGGTGCCATCTTAGCCAGTCTTCTTTTTTCCGCGGAGCCCTACAGACGTACCCGTCGTGTCCCCGCTGAAAAAGTTGATTTTAGTGATTTATTTCTCTTTTTTTCTTCGGTTCGACGCCGGTCTTTTTCCTGCCCGGACTCGCGACGCCGTTGCGAGTCCTTCTATTATTTTTCGGTTTTTCTGATTTTTGGTCAGTTTCGTTTTTCGGTTTTTCGCTGGCAGCCCGGTCCTTTGACCTTGCAGGGGCCCTTTTTCCCCCGATGGCTGCCAGTGGTTTCAAGCGGTGTGTTCAGTGTGACAGAAATGTGTCACTCACTGACACACACGATAATTGCCTCCGCTGCCTCGGCCCGGATCACAAAGAACTGATCTGTGGGGCCTGCGGCAAAATGTCCTCCAAAGCGTTAAGGAGTCGGCGGCACCAGCGGGAACGAATCTTCGCTGACCCCGGCCGTACCCGGACCTCGTCGGAGGCCTCGGCGTCCAGAGGTTCCAGCTCTGACCATTGCCGAAGTTCCTCCGACAGGGGTTCTCCCTCCGGGGACCATCGGCGGAAGGTAAAACCCGCGAGGGCGGCGTCGGTGGACGCTCCTGGCTCCGCGAGGGCCAGGTCGCATAGCCCCGATAGCCGTCCCGGGTCTTTGGAGAAGGAGCACCTCCTGAAGCGACCTCGTCTGGAGTCGGAGTTGCCTGCTCGGGTAAGTCCTGTAGTCCTCCTGGACTCGCCTCCGAGGGGTCCGACGTCGGGCCCGACGCCGTCGGGGCCCGAGTCGGGGGCTGCTGGGTCACCTGAGGTCGGACTCAGGTTGACGGCCTTGGAGAGCAGACTATCTGCCTTCATGGACCAGCAGCGGGCACTGATCGCTAGCCTCGCTGGCGCCGCTGCCCCGACCGCCGGGACGTCGACGTCTAAGTCGACCCCGGAGACCAAGCCGATCCTCGAGTCCATGCGAACTCGAGTTGATCCTCGGTCGAGGTCACCCTCGGCCTCCCGTTCGGGACCGAGGTCGTCGACGCCGACTCCCTCGGTGTCGGGGCGGCCGACGCCTCCGCCTGCCCGAGCCGACCCCACCGATTCCTCCTCGGAGTCGGCCTGGGAGTCTGAAGAAGAAGAGTCACCTGATTCGTTTCGGACTCGGTGTGTCCCCTCGGACTCACCTGAGTCCGAACCTCGGAAGCAGTCCCCTCCGGAGGATGCCCGGTTCTCGGACTTCGTCAGGGATATGGCCAAGGCTTTGGCCTTCCCTGCGGATCCCGAGGAGGAGCCTCGAGCCGAAGAGCTCGACACCCTTCAGTATGACTCTCCCGCCAGGGAACACTTTACTGTACCGGTTCCTCCCATGCTGGAACGACTACTCTTCCGCATGTGGGAGAGTCCGGCATCGTCGCCGGTATTAAGCAAGCGGGTCGATTCCATCTATCGAGTCCGCAAGAGTCCTGGCTTCCAAAAAGCACAGCTGCCGCACCATTCCATGGTAGTGGAATCGGCCATGCATAGGCTTAAGAGCCAGAAGATGCACTCCTCGGTGCCTCCTGGCAGGGAGGCCCGTAACCTGGATGGCCTTGGTAAGAAGTGTTTCCAGGGCTCTATGCTTGCTTGTCGGGTCCAGACCTACCAGCTCTACATGGGCATGTATCTCCGAGACCTGGCTAAAGAGATAGCCGGATTCTCCGCTGGGCTGTCCGAGGAACCTTTGCGGAGGTTCCTGGCCTTGACAACTGGTATTCGGGAATGCTCCAAATTCATGTCCCGAGCAGCCTATGATGGCTTTGAAGCATCGGCTCGAGTGGCCGCAGCCGGCATCGGTGCCCGCCGACAGGCTTGGCTTCAGTCGTCTGACCTTGAACCCTGGGTGCAGGACAAGTTGGTCGATGTCCCCTGCCGAGGTGAGAACCTCTTTGGCAAGCCCATGGCTGAAAAGGCTGCACAAATCGAGACGGAGACTCTCACCAGAACTAGGCTTTCTAGGAAGACCTCCGCCCCTTCCCAGAAAAAGAAGGGCTCGGGAAAGAAGTCCTTTTACCCGAGAAAGGCGGCTGCCTATAAACACTACCCTCAATATCAGGCCTCCGCAGCTCCCCAACAGGGCCAGCAGGCCAAGGGACGGGGTAACGGGTCCCGTAGGCAGCAAGCCCCCAAGCCTGCACCAACAGCCCCTGCTCAGCAGGGTGGGGGTTTTTGACTTCATCAGCATAGCCTCTCCCCCTCAGCTGGCTCCTCCCAGCACCGGAGGCCGGCTGGTTCATTTCGCCCACAGGTGGTCCAACATCACTTCAGATGCCTGGGTACTTCAAGTCGTAAGAGAAGGCTATCTTCTCCACTTCCACTAGGTCCCTCCCTCCTATTTCCCGGGAGAACCTCCCCGACTCCCTCTGCACAGGGACTTACTCCTTCAGGAGTTAGCAAGTCTTCTTCAGGAACAGGCTGTGGAACTGGTGCCCCACCACCTGAGAGGTCAAGGCTTTTATTCCAGGTATTTCCTAATACCAAAAAGGACAGGAGGCCTCAGACCCATCCTGGACTTGCGCAACCTCAACAAGTTCCTTGTGCAGGAAAAGTTCAAGATGCTTACCCTTGGAATCCTTCTGCCCTACCTCCAACAGGGAGATTGGCTATGCTCCTTGGATCTAAAGGATGCCTACACACACATCCTCATCCACCCAAGCCACCGCCAATACCTAAGGTTTGTGGTGGCAGGAAATCATTACCAGTACAGAGTACTGCCCTTTGGCCTATCCTCCGCACCGCGAGTCTTCACAAAATGTCTCGCGGTGGTGGCGGCTTATCTCCGGCTTCACGGCCTCTATGTCTTTCCGTACCTCGACGACTGGCTCATCAGAGCATCGTCCTCTCCGGAAGTCACCAATGCCACACACCGCACTGTGACTCTTCTGCAGTACTTGGGCTTTGTCATAAACTTCGCAAAGTCCACTTTGCTCCCCTCACAGGATCTCGAGTTCATCGGCGCAAGACTGCACACTCCTCAGGCACGAGCTTTCCTGCCTCTCGACATGGCTCAACGGCTCATGGACCTAGCCGGCCGTTTTCGCAGCCAGTCCCTGGTCTCAGCCAGGCACTTCCTGAGACTACTCGGCCATATGGCTTCCACCGTCCACGTGACCCCCAATGCCCGCCTACACATGCGGCCTGCTCAATGGTGCCTTCGCAAGCAGTGGCAACAAGCCACGGGTGGCCTAGCCGACTTAGTGCGCGTCTCCGGGCCGCTGACCTCTTCTCTACAGTGGTGGCTTCATCGGCCGAACCTGGTGCTCGGAATGCCTTTTCAGTCGCCTCAGCCGGCTCAAGTGCTGACGACCGATGCTTCTCTCCTGGGTTGGGGAGCGCATTGCCAAGGGGCATGTACTCAAGGTCTCTGGACCACGTGGGAGTCTGCTCAGCAGATCAACTTCCTGGAGCTCAGAGCAATCCGTCTGGCTCTCAAGGCTTTCTCCCACCTGACTTCTCACCAGTCCGTCCTTGTCCAGACGGACAATCAAGTTGCCATGTTCTACGTGAACAAACAGGGGGGCACGGGCTCCTTCCTTCTCTGTCGAGAAGCTCAGAAGCTCTGCTCTTGGGCCGTCAGTCACGGCATTCTTCTCAAGGCCATTTATCTCCCAGGCCAAGAAAATTGCCTGGCGGACAAACTCAGCAGGATCCTCCAGCCGCACGAGTGGCGCCTGGATCCCTTGGTAGTTCAGAAACGTTTTCTGAAGTGGGGACTCCCCACAATGGATCTCTTTGCCAGTCCTCTCAACCGGCAACTTCCTCGCTTCTGCACTCGTCAGCCACATCCCCTTCGAGTAGCGGCAGATGCTTTTCTACTCTCATGGTCGGAGAGCCTTCTGTATGCCTTTCCTCCCATACCGCTAGTCTCTCGAACTCTTTTCAAGGTTCTCAGAGACAAAGCTTCCATGATCCTGGTGGCTCCTCGCTGGCCCAGACAGCCGTGGTTTCCACTCCTGCTGCAATTAGCGGTAGAGGATCCGTTCCCTCTGGGTTTTCAGCCGGATCTCCTAACACAGGATCAGGGGTCCCTGCTACACCCGAACCTCAGATCTCTACATCTGATGGCCTGGCTGCTGAAAGGGTAGTCCTTGCTCCCCTTCTACTGCCGGCAGAGGTGGAGGAGGTCGTCCTAGCTTCTCGGCGACCTTCTACCCGCAAATGCTACGCCCTTAAATGGCGTCGCTTTTCCGCTTGGTGTGCCCAGCAGTCTCAGGATCCCTTCTCCTGCTCGGTGTCGGTGATCTTGCAATACTTGCTCTACCTCTCTCATATGGGACTTAAGTCCAACTCCGTCAAAGTTCACCTCAGTGCTCTTTCAGCACATCATGTGCCGGTGGACGGCAGACCTCTTTCCAGCGACCCTCTCGTAGCGAGGTTTCTCCGAGGTCTCCTTCTGCTTAAACCACCTCTGCGCCCGCCAGCACCGGACTGGGATCTGAATGTGGTTTTACAGCGGATCACCTGTCCGCCTTTTGAACCTATGGCTACCTGTTCTCTCCATTTTCTTTCTTGGAAAACTTTATTCCTGATAGCCCTCACTTCCGCTAGACGCGTAAGTGAATTACAGGCCCTCGTGTCTGATCCCCCTTACACTCGGTTCTACAAAAATAGGGTAGTCCTACGGACTCACCCTAAATTTCTTCCAAAAGTGGTCTCCCCTTTTCACATCAATCAGGAGGTGGTACTTCCGACCTTCTTTCCCAGGCCACACTCCAGCCGAGCTGAAATGGTCCTGCATACACTGGACTGTAGAAGGGCATTGAACTTCTACCTTGACCGTACGCGAGAGCACCGTAAAGCTGCTCAGCTTTTTGTGTCTTTTGACCCCAATAAATTGGGGCTCCCGGTCTCCAAGCGTACTCTGTCCATCTGGGTTGCTGACTGCATCGCTTGGGCTTATGGGGCAGCCGGACTCTCGTTAGAAAGTCGAGTCACGGCTCATTGTGTTCAGGCGAAGGCTACGTCAGTGGCTTACCTCCGCTCTGTTCCGCTGGCAGACATCTGCCGGGCCGCTACTTGGTCTTCGAGCCAGACTTTTGCGGTCCATTACTGCCTCGAGAGGGAGTCCCGCAGGGACAGTGCTTTCGGACAGGCAGTCCTCCGAAATCTCTTCGAGGTTTGAGCAACTCCTACCCTCCATCCCGGATGGGGGCTACCGGTGGGTAATAATTCAGTGAAGATTCCTTCCTTCTGTGCCGCTGAGCTAGAGGGAGCTCATTTTTGTGCTTAGGGTCTCCGGTAGCCTTAAGCTTGGGAGTCCCATATGTGAGGACTGACTTCCTGCTTGGTCCTGGAGAAAGCGTAGTTACTCACCTGTAACAGGTGTTCTCCAGGAGCAGCAGGAATCAGTCCTCACAACCCTCCCTCCTCCCCTTGGAGTTGCAATCATCTGCTTAAGTTTTTTTGCAAATTTTTATGCTGTCTTTTAGCTATGTCATCAGACTGGCTAAGATGGCACCCTTGGGCGGGAAGGAGACCGCGCATGCGCGCTGCAATTCCCAAAGGCTTTCTTTGAAAGCTGGGGAAAATTGCTCCGCGAGGGCTCCGTCGGCGCCGACGTCACCCATATGTGAGGACTGATTCCTGCTGCTCCTGGAGAACACCTGTTACAGGTGAGTAACTACGCTTTATGTCCCCTATTCTCCTCCAGTACTCCTGAGTCACAGGGCAGTACCACCACATATGCAGCCATGTACCCTCCTGTCCACACTGTCTCCAACATGTGTTTGACCGCAACACCCCCGCTCTATATAGCCGCTCAGGGGTCAGATACCACCTACTCAGCACTTTAAAACCATTTTCCCGCAGGGCCGTGACGATAGAAAACTTAGCAACTCCCTTCGCCACTTCCTCCCATTCCTCCACCTCCCACACCACCCCCAAGTCCTTTTCCCACGCTTCCATATAGCTCAGTTTCCCCGCTCCTCTCACCATTAGTCCATTATAGATTCTAGACAACATGCCTTTCTGCCCCATAGACCCCAAACATGCCCCCTCAAATCAATCCACTACCCCTCCGTTCCCCCGTCCCTTCCACTTTTTACTGAGCAAAGATATCATTTGCGCATACGCATATATGTCTACTTCCTGCAGCTGATACAAATCTTGAATGCCATCAAAGCCCCTTATCTCCTTCCCCACTATTAGCTGTGAAACGTGACTCAAACCCTGCTCAGCCCATCTCCGCAATATTGCACTACTCGGCCCCACTCCCTTTTCACAACATGCCTGGAGGGACATGGTGTGTGACCATTTCTTATCTCCCACCATCTGTTGCCTGTTCTGTTGCCATACATTTAAAGTATGCACCGCAAAGGGATTACTCCCCCTCTCCCCCCCCCAAATTAACCTTTCCAACTCTCCGGGCCTGAATTCTACACCCTCCATCCTCACCCAATGCTTAGAAGGTTCCCTTAACCATGCATACAGCCCCCTAAGTTGCGCTGCCTTATAATATAATATAAAGTTGGGGACCTCCATCCCTCCCTCCATCACCGGAGTGTGCAATGTCCGTGCCACCACCCGGGGATTTTTCCACCCCCATATAAAACCTTCCACCTGTTTTTGTACCTTTTTTAAAACTCTGCCCGGTATCTCTATGGGCAGCACTTGGAAGTAAAACAGAAACTGTGCCAGCAGCATCATCTTAATGATTGCCATCCTTCCGAACCAAGAGTAGTACCCCCTACTCCATCCCGCCAGCTGTGACTCCAGTTGTCCTAATAGCTTTTTATAGTTGAGATCGAATAAATCCCCCAAATTCCTCCCCACGTGAACCCCCAGGTACCGAATTGATTTCCGTGCCCATTTAAAAGGGAACCGCTGTTGGATCTCTCTGCTGTTCCTCCTCTCCAACGATGTTCAGGATTTCTGATTTACCCCAGTTGATTCGAAATCCAGCCACCTCCCCATATTGCTGTATCTCCCTTATTATGGCTGTTAGCGTATCCTCTGGATTCGTAATTGTCAACAAGATGTCATCAGCATAAAGCGACATCCGATACTCTGTTTGTCCCACCTGTACCCCCTTAATCACTTGACTAGCCCTGATCCTCTCTGCCAAAGGCTCCAGCGACAACGTGAAGAGCAGTGGGGAGAGCGGACATCCCTGCCTCGTTCCCCTCTTCAATGGGAAAAATCCGGAGTACCCTCCATTTACCTTCACACATGCCTGGGGACGCGCATACAAAGCTTTAATCCAGTTCCCAAACTCTATCCCGAGCCCCATGGTTTGCAATACCGAAAAGAGGAAATTCCAGGACACCTGATCGTATGCTTTCTCAGCATCCAATGATACCAAAAGTGTAGGCTCTCCCGTGCGCCTCGCAGCCCAGATGACTTTAAGCACCTTTCTAATGTTATCCGCCACCTGCCGCCCCGGGATGAAACATGCCTGGTCCTCATGCACTAACTTACCCAAGACTTTATTAAGCCGCGTTGCCAGCACCCGTGCCAGCAACTTCGCATCATGATTCAACAACGAAATGGGTCTATAAGACACACACTCCTGCGGATCTTTTCCTTCCTTGTGTATAAGGGTGATACCCGCCCAACCCATCGTCTCTGCCAGCTGCGCCCCCCGCCTTGCTGCATTAAATACTACAGTCAATGGTTGCAGCAACAATGTTCCAAATTTTTTATAAAAAAACCCCGTCAGCCCATCTAATCCCGGGGCCTTCCCTAGCTTCATTTCCTTTATCACCCTTAGCACTTCCTCCGCCCTTATCTCTCTCCCCAAACTCTGCTGCTCCCCATTTTCCAGTCGCAGCAACTGCACTTCTCCCAGGTACTGCTGGATCACTTCCTCCGACCTCTCTGCCTGAACCTCATAAAGCTTTTGGTAAAATGCTGCGAACTCTTCTCTAATCTGGTGATCCTCTCTCACTATCCCCCCTCTTTCTCTGATTTGAACAATACGATTCCTTTCCCTTCTCTTTTTTAGTTGCCTGGCCAGATGCTTCCCCGCCTTATTGCCCCCTTCAAAGAAATGTTGCCATAGTAGTTGAATATTATGTCGTATCCACCCCGCCTCTAACGCATTCAATTTAGCCCTCACCTCCATCACCTCACCCCTAACCTCCCCCCATCCCCCTGAGCATACCTCTCTTCCAATTCCATTAGTTGTTGCCTTAACTGTAATTCCTGCTCCTCCCTTTCCCTCTTTATCCTTGCCCCCCACTTTATCAACACCCCCCTGACCACTGCCTTAAACGCATCCCAGACTCCTCCCTCTTTCACCTCCCCTCCCCCATTCTGTTCAAAATATTCCAGTATTAGCCATTCTATTTCTTGTACCACCCTCTGGTCCTCCAGCAGGCTCTCATTTAACCTCCAAAATTGTCCCCCTTTATTTTCCCCCCTCACCCTCACCGTAACTACCACGGGTGCGTGATCCCGACCAAGTGATGGGCTCAATTACCCCATCCTTAATCCTGCCTGCCAACTCCTTCCCCACCCAAATAACATCTAATCTCGAATGTGTACCATGGACCGCCGAGAAAAAGGAAAACTGGCGCTTGCCTGGGTTCATCAGTCTCCATGCATCTATCAAGTCATTCTCACTCACAAAGCTATGATATCTCTTTCTATCCGCCGTACGCCCCTCCCTCTTCCCCGTCGTATCTCTCCCCACATCCCAAGGCAAATTGAAATCACCACCACATATCATTGTCCCTTCACCCATGAACGCCACCTGCTTTCCTAACTCCTCCCAAAATTCTTTGTGTGCCCGTCGGCGCATACACGTTCACCACACCAAACCACTCCTCCCTGACTTTCACGCGCATCAGCAAATACCTCCCCCCCTTATCTTGCACCACCGACTGCACTTCCATTTTATGCTCCCCACTAATAAGAACCGCCACCCCTCCTTTCTTTTGTTCCCGTAAATTAGATGCGAAGAAGCACTCCCGAAACCCCTTCGGTTGTACTAATGACTCATGTTTTCTTTGCAAATGTGTCTCCTGCAACATTACAATTGCTGCCCTGTGCCTTGTTAGCTCTTTATACAGTTTCTGTCTCTTCCAAGGTGAGTTCAATCCCTTCACATTTAACGTTACAATTTTTAAGCCCTTCTCCCTCCTTACGCCCCCCTGCCCCCCAACTCTATGCCCCCCCGCCTTCCTTGGGCCTTCTCCCTCGGCCCCCTCCCCTCTCTCCCTCCTTCCCTTCCCCCCACTCTCCTCTTCTCCAATTCGGAGCTGTGACTTCCAACCCTGTGACCGGAGATTAAACCACCCCCTACCCTCACCCCTTCTATCCCCCCTTCACCTCCCTTACATTCACCCCCTTCCTGCTACCCCCCAGTTCCTTCCTTCCCTCCCATACCCAGCTCACCTTCCCCCCCCCCTTCCTGCATTACTTCATGCTATCATACTGTTCCTCACAACTTTTTCAACAAATACATCGTACAAACCAAAAACCACTGTTGTCGGCCTCATCAGCCAAGTGCCTCCTCCCTCTTCGCTTCTCGCCGGCATTCCTCCACCAATCTCGCCAATCTCCTTCCTCCTGCAGCTGCTCTGTGCCACCTCGAGCTCTCCGCCTTAGTGCCCATGACCTAGCCATCCGCTGTCTTAGCCGGACTTCTAGCTTCTTCCGGCAAATTCTCCGCTCCCAAATCCTTTAGTGCTCTCCAGGCCTCCGCACTTGTCCTTACTGTCCTCGACCGGCCCTGCACAGTTATTAACAATCCAAAGGGGTACAGCCACTTGTATCTCAAGTCAGCCATCCGCAGGTAGGCCGTGACCTCTTTTATCTCTCGTCTGCGCTGGAGCGTCCCCTGGGACAAATCCTGAAACAGTTCCAGTTTGTGTCCTTTCCAATGGAAGTGTCTTAGCTTTCTCGCTGCTCCTAATATACGCTCCTTCCACTTATGGGACACCAAACAGACTATTATATCTCTCAGACGATTGTCCCTTATGGGTCCCAGGCCTCTGTGGGTCCTTTCTATTTTCAGCTGCACTCCTTCCTCCTCTAATGTGCATTCTCCCTCCTTCAAGATTTCCCCAAATATTTTTTGTACCACCATTTCACAGTTCCTGTATTTGGGATCCTCCGGCACTCCCCTCACTCTAATGTTGCATCTCCGTGACCGGTCTTCCAGGTCTTCCGCCTTTACCCGCAGCTCCTCTTGCACCTTGCGCATCTCCTCCCATCCTTTCTGAATTTGCTCCAACGCTACCTCATGCTGTTCCAATTGAGTCTCCGATTCCTCTACACGGCCTCCCAGTTCTGTTAAGTCTTGCTTGATGGAGTGCAGGGTCTCTTTGAGCTCATTTCTTACTCCTTCAATTTCTTCCTTTAAATCCTCTTTTAGTTCCAGCAGCCACTGCTTAATTTTTTCAGCCACTCCCACAGACTCCTCTTCTCCCACCTCTTCCTCATGTCCCGGTGAGAGCTCCCCCACCGCCTTGCCCAACTTCCTGCCGTCCTTTCCTCCTCTTGAGGGCGCATAGGCCGAACGGAACTCTGCCAGCTTTTTCTTCACAGCCCCCTCCCTTTTTGCTTTTTCCATGCTTTAGCTTTCAAGGATCCGCCTCCTCACTCCTCAAGTGTCCTCCTTCCAGCAAGAGCGTCTCAATAGTGGATCCCTCCTACCTGTGGCCTTGCTGTAGCTCTTGTGGGGATTTGGCCACTATCGTCTCTCACTTTCCCAACACACAGGCCTCGATGCGCAGAGTGCTTACCCCTCAACTCTTTTTGTATTTTTTTTTTTCCTTTTTCTTTTCTCCTTTTCCTCTTTTTGTTGTTTTCCCAGGCTTTACACTTATTTTATGCCTGCTTTCTCATTAATGACTTTAGTCCATCTGCTATCACTCCTCCTGCTCCGGTCCTCTGGGTGGAGGCCGGCTGCTCTGTGCCTCTTTGCTCTCCGCTGCCGCCGCCTCATACTGAGCCCTCTATTGCTGTCTAGCTCTTCTTGAGGACTCACTGACGCACTTTGCAGCCACCACTCACCTCCACTCCAACTGCTCTACTCAGCTCTGTAGCGTTATCCCTGCAGTTCACCAGTTCTTCTGCCCCTCATACCATGCTCCCTAGCCTGCTCTGGTATCTGGCCGGCCCGCTCCTCTTCTTGGACAGCCCGGAGGGTCCCCACAGCGCCCGATCCTTTTGCAAGCCGGTACTGATGCTTCTCCGTTGCACCTCCGCACTGCTAGGCACCGCGCTCCTGCCTCCGCTCCCGATTTCCTCTCCGTGGCCTCCCCAGCCGCTGCACCATACTGCCACGTGGCCTCCCCGGCGCTGCTATGTTTCCCGGGGGCGGCTCAACTTGCTCTGGCTACCGCAATGATCGGGGATCCTTGCTGTCTCTGTTCCCGCTCTCCCCTTCACCTTACCAGCCTTCCGCTCTGCCTTTAAGCTCAGTTAGTAGGGGTTGGCGACGGAGCTCCGCTATTCCGCCGCCATTTAATCTCCCGACGTCACCAGAAGTTCGGGAGGACAGGCATTTTAAAAATTGAAAATTAGATTAAATGAGCAAGAAACTCCAGAGCCCAGTAGGCACACGACTGCTTGGCTTACCGCATCACGTGATCTACTCTGTCTACCTGTTTGTTCACATCTTCAAAAAATAATAACAGATTAGTAAGACTATTTTCCTTGGCTAAATCCATGTTTGCTTTCTTCCATTAAGCCATGGCTATCTACATGTTCAGGAGGGAGGAGTGACCTAGTGGTTAGGACACGGTACCTCAGGCCAGAGGGCCAGTAGTTCAAGTTCCACCTGGGGACAGCAATCTCAAGCCGGAGGGACTGGGGGTTCTTGTCCTATAGGCACTCCTTGTGGCCTTGGGCAAGCCACTTAACTCTCTGTTGCCTCAGGTAGACATAGGTTGTGAGCCCTTTGGGGACAAGGGAATGTATCCAGTACCTGTTTGTAGTGATTCATAATGTAAACCGCTTGGATTGAAGGATAAGGCAGTATAGAAAACTGGTTAAATAAATAAATAAAATAAATGGTTTCTACCAGTTTGCCTGGGTCTGACGTCAGACTTACCAGTCTGCAGTTTCCTGAATCTCCCTTTGAACACTTTAAAAATTGGAATTACATTGCCCACTCTCTAATCTTCAGGTACTACAGATGATTTTAATGATAGTTTGCAGATCTACTATTAGTATTCTGTTATCTCATATTTCAATTCTTTCAACACCCTTGTTTTTGTATACCATCTGGTCCAGGTGATTTGCTACTCTTCAGTTTATCAAACAGTTGTAGTACATCCTCCTGGTTTATTGATATATTTCTTTCAATTCTTTTGCTCCATCACCTTTATTTAACTTCCCTACATCATCTTCAGTAAAGACCAAAGCAAATAATTCATTCAGTCTCTCTGCTATGGCCTTGTCCTCACTTAGCGCCCCTTTTACCCCTCTATCATCCAATGGTCCAACTGACACAGTTTTTTTGCTAGGAATGTATTTGAAAAAGTTTTTATTATGCGTTTTTCCTTTCATGGCAAGCTTCTTTTCAAATTTTCTGTTTGACTGCCTTCAGTGCGTTGCATCTAACTTGCCAATGCTTATGTTGATTCTAGCGTTCGCCATTAGGCTCCTTTTTCCATTTCCTGAAGGAAGCTTTTTTGGCAACAGCCCCTTTGACTTCGCCCTTAAAACATGCTGGCAATTTTTTGGCCTGCCTTCTGCTTTTCTTAAAGCATGGAATACATCTGGTCTGGGCTTCCAAGATAGTACTTTTAAACAATGCCCATGCTTGATGTAAATATTTAACCATTGCAGCTACTCCTTTTACTTTTTCAACTGTTTTCCTCTTTTTATCATATAGTCTCCCTTTTGAAAGTTAAAAGGCAGTTCTGTGGATTTCCTTGCCATCTTTCTTCCATTTATTAAATCAGATGTGATCATGCTATAATCATTACTGCCAAGTGGCCCAAAAATTCTTCTCTCTTGCACCAGATCCTGTGTTCCACTAAGGACAAGGTCCAAAATTGCTTCCCCTCTTGTTGGTTTGTGAACCAGCTGCTCCAAGAAACAGTCATTTATTTCATCTACTGTAGAAACTTTCTCTCTCGCATGTCCTGCTGTGACATTGACCCAGTCGATACCAGGGTAATTGAAATCACCCATTATTACTGTGTTGTAACTTTTGTTAGCTTCCCTGATTTCTTTTAATATTTCATCATCCATCTGTTCATTCTGGCCAGGCGGTCAGTAGTACACCCCCCACTGCCATCACTTTCCACATTTTACATAGAAAGGCTATCCATAGAGATTCTACAGTGTATTTTGTTTTCTGCAAAACTTTAATCCTATGTGACTCAATGCCTTCTCTAACATAGCGCGTAACCCCTCCACCAGTTTATCATTGCGATATAGTTTGTACCCAGGTTTCAGTGTCCCATTTGTTGTCCTCCTTTCACCAGGTCTCTGAGATGGCAATCATATCTAACCTTTCATTTAGTTCTATATATTCTAGCACCCCCATCTTATATTTTAGACTTCTAGCATTTGCATGCAGGCATTTTAGATGTTTTATTTTATTCATATTAATCTAGTTATCAGTTCATAAGTGTAATTTGGAATCTTTCTGCTTTGTACTGAAGGACATCTGAGTTACCTTTATCTTTGTTGGAACCTCTCTGTCAGGATGCCCCAACTTCCCTGTTTTGCTAGTATTTTTCAAGGATACATCCTTCCAAACCATGCGCTCCAGGGCAACTGTCTGCTTTCCCCGATGGTCTATTTTAAAAGCTGTTCTATCTCCGTTGTAAAGGTTAGAAAGATAGAAACATGATAACAGAAAAAGACCACATGGCCTATCTAGTCTGTCCTTCCATATCAACCACTACAACATTTCCCTTTTTTCCTTTAGAGATCCTCTGTGTTTATTCCATGCTTCGTTGAATTCATATACTGTCCTCATCTCTACCACCTTCACTGGAAGACTATTCCACGGATCCATCACTCTTTCCGTAAAGAAATATTTCCGCATATCACTCCTGAATCTATTCCCTTTCACCCTCATCCCATGTCCCCTCATAGCAGAACTTGCTTTCAGTCGAAAGAGGCTCTTCTCCTGTGCATTTATGCCACGGAGGTATTTAAACGTCTCAATCATATCACCTCTGTCCCACCTTTCCTCTAAGGTACACATATTAAGATCCTTAAGTCTGTCCTCATGTGCTTTATAATGAAGACTATTAACCATTTTACTAGCCACCCTCTGTACGCACTCCAGCCTGTTTATATCCTTTTGAAGGTGCGGTCTCCAGAATTGCACACAATACTCTAAATGAGGTCTCACCAAAGACTTACACAGAGGCACTATCACCTCCTTTCTTCTGCTGGCTATTCCTCTCCCTATGCACCCAAGCATCCTTCTAGCTTTTGCCGTCATCTTTTCTACCTGTTTAGCTACTTTAAGATCATCAGACACAATCACGCCTAGGTCCTGCTCATCTTTAGTGGACAAAAGTACTTCACCCCCTATACTATATTGCTCCCTTGGATTGCTGCAGCCCAAATGCATGACCTTGCATTTTTTTAACATTAAATCCCAGCTGTCAAATTCTAGACCATTCTTCAAGCTTAGCTAGATCCCTCCTCATGTTATCTACACCTTCCTGGGTGTCTACTCCATTGCAGATTTTGGTATCATCCGCAAAGAGGCAAACCTTACCCGACAGCCTTTCTGCTATATCACTAACAATGATGTTAAAAAGAATAGGACCAAGGACACATCCTTGGAGCACTCCAATGGTAACCACCTCCTCCTCAGAGTGAGCGCCATTTACCTGTATTCTTTGTTGCCTCCTACTCAACCAATTTCTAACCCAAGCAGTAACTTTAGCATTCATTCCTAGGGTGCTCAGTTGTTTATAAGTCGTCTGCGAGGAATGGTGTCAAAAGCTTTACTGAAATCTAAATACACCGCATCTAGGGCTCTCCCTCAGTCCAACGTCCTGGTCACCCAGTCAAAGAAATCAATCAGATTTGTCTGACAAGACCTGCCTCTGGTGAATCCATGCTGCCTCTGATCCTGTAATCCGCTGGACTCCAGAAACCTCACTATTTTCTCTTTCAGCAGCGCTTCCAATAATTTACTCAGCACCAAAGTTAAACTAACTGGCCTGTAGTTTTCAACAACATCCTTACTTCTGCTTTTGTGTAAAGGGACCTCATGTGCCTCTCTCCAGTCCTTTGGCACCACTCCCGACTCCAACGAGGCATTGAAAAGGTCAGTCAGTGGAGCTGCTAGAACGTCCCCAAGTTCCCTCAGTATTCTAGAGTGTATCCCATCCTGTCCCATCGCTTTGTCTACTTTAAGTTTAGCTAGTTTCTCACAAACACAATCTTCTGAAAATTGTTTAAGATGCCCCTCGCTTCTGTTCCTGTTTGTGGGTGTTTTCTGAGGTCCTGCTCCTCATTCTTCATCTGTGAACACAGAACAGAAATATTTGTTAAGCAATTCTGCTTTATCCATATCAGCTTCTACATATTCCTCCCCTTCACCCTTGAGTCTGACAATACCACTTTTGCCCTTCCTCTTCTCACTAACATATCTGAAAAATGTCTTATCCCCCCCCATTTTACTGCATTGGCTATTTCCTCCTTTTTTTGAATCTTTGCTTTCCTGACTATTTTGCTAGCTTCTCTAAGTTTTTCCAAATATGGATGCCTGTCTTCCTCTCTCCATGATCTCTTGTATTTTATGAAGGCCTCTGTCTTTTTCTGCACTTTTTCAGCTACTTCTTTGGAAAACCGTAGCGGTCTCCTTTTCCTTTTATTTACCATTTTAACAAAGGTTGGTTGCCCTTAAAATATCCCTTTTCAGTTTTGCCCACTGTTTTTCTACATCCCCCAGCTGTTCCCATCCCGTTAACGACTCCCTGAGGTATTGGCCCATCTTGGCAAAGTTAGTTTTCCTAAAGTCTAAGACCCTCGCTTTTGAATAGATTTTAACAGACCTAGTCCTAATACTGAACCGCACCATCTGGTGATCACTGGATGCAAAATGATCTCTCACTATAACATCAGAAACACTTTCCCCATTGGTAAGCACCAAGTCCAGTATGGCCTCTTCACGTGTGGGTTCTATTACCAGTTGCCTGACTAGTTTTCCTTGTAGAGAGTCCAGGATCTCCTTACTTCTAGATGATATTGCAGCAGGAATGTGCCAATCAACATCTGGCATATTGAAATCCCCTATTATTAGCACTTCCCCTTTCCTAGCAATACTGTATATGTCTTCAGTTAACTCTTTGTCCACCTCTTCCTCCTGTGAGGGAGGTCTGTATATCACACCAATGCAAATAAATTTCTCTTTCCCTCTTTCTAGTTTAACCCACAGTGCCCTCTCTCTCCCTTTTAAGCTCTAGTTCCAAAGCTTTAATATTATTTTTTTACATATAGTGCCACTCTTCCTCCCCTTCTTCCTATCCTGTCCTTTCTGCATAAAGTATAGCCTGGTATAGTTTCATCCCAGTCATGGTTTTCTGTGAACCATGTTTCTGTTACTGCCACTAAATCCAAGTCATCCTCTCCCATTAAAGCTTCAACATCTGGGATCTTATTTCCCTACAGACATTTATACACACCGCTTTCCATATGTTGTTCCTTTTACCCATTCCCATAAAGGTATTTAATGTTTCACTTACATGGGGGCTTTCTTCACCATCCCTAACGAATCTAGTTTAAAGCCCTCTTCAGTAGATTAGCTAGTCTGCTATTGAAGACATGGCGACCTTTCTTGGACAGATGGGCACAATCTCTGCTCTTTAACCCTTGGAACAGCATCCCATGGTCCAGGAAACCAAAACGCTCTTGATGACACCATCCACGCAGCCATGCATTCATCTCCAGGATGCAAGCTTTCTGCCTTGGTCTTTACCCTCAACAGGGAGGATTGAAGAGAATGCCACCTGTGCACCTATCTGCTTCACCCTCTGTCCCAGAGCCATGAAGTCACTTTCGATATGCTCAGAAGGATACCTGGCAGTATCATTTGTGCCGACATAGATTAGCAACATTGGGTAATAGTCAGTGGGCTTGATGAGTCTCGGCAAACTCTCCATAACATCTTTGATTTTGGCACCTGGCAGAGAGCATACCTCTCTGGACATCAAGTCTGGTTAGCAGATGGATGCCTCAGTACCCCTTAGAAGAGAGTCACCAACCAGCACTACCCTTCACTTCCTTGTGGTCACTGATTCTGCAACTTTGAGGTGCTCAAACTCTGTCTCTTCCCTTTCCAGGGATGCCTTCACCTCCTCCACTTCCAGGGCTGCATAATGGTTCTTCAATT
This sequence comes from Ichthyophis bannanicus, assembly GCA_033557465.1. Classification (NCBI taxonomy): domain Eukaryota; kingdom Metazoa; phylum Chordata; class Amphibia; order Gymnophiona; family Ichthyophiidae; genus Ichthyophis; species Ichthyophis bannanicus. The sequence goes on along the minus strand of CM066040.1, from coordinate 168,797,372 downwards.
CAAGGGCTGGAGAAGTTGGATTGGTGAATTCTGCAGGCCCTGGTGACTTGTGTCCAACTTTCATCATTCTGTAGGCTCCATCTTCTCCTCTTCTGGAGAGTCTGGATGTTGCAAGAAGCATCTCATCAATGCACTTCTCACTCTCTTGATTGCTCCTCAGCACTGTTCCCTCTAAGCTGTGTGCGCGCACACACCTCGCCGAGCAAGCGCACATACTTTACAACAGAGCGCACAAAAATTACGGCTCTGATTCTGATAGAAAACAACACAGACGTCTTAAAATTTAAAAGTTATGATTGTAGTTACTAGAAATTTTCCGCTTCATTTAGTAATCATCTATTTTCATTTAATTTGATTTAAAATCAATGTGGTGTACATACTGTATTCTGACGTGTAGTCAAATTTTAAAGTATATAACGCCGAGTGTCGTTATGTGGTGCACAAAAATTTAACCTTCCTTCAAAAGCTGCACACAGCTGATATTTTATGCGCACACAGCCTACAGAAAATTAGAAGGAACATTGCTCCTCAGCCTCGCCACCTCCTCTCTGAGTTCCTCAAATTGTTTTCTGAGAGTTTCTGCCTGCAGGCATCCTGCACATGGAACTGGTCCTTCAACTGGTATTGGGACCTCTGTCTGGACAGATTCAGAAACTGTAACAGGGACAACAGCTTTGGAGATATGATTTTTCACAGTCATTGTTCAGTTGGTGGAGCTTAGGTATCTTTGCTTGAAATGTATAGCCCCTGTTAGGAATGCCAGCATCCTGGTTCCATCCTGTTTAAAGTGGCGCTTATCCCTTCCGAAGAGCCCCTTCCTTCCCCAGAATGTTGCCCAGTTCTTAACAAATCCATAACCCTCTTCCTTGTACCATTGTCTCATCCTAGCATTGAAACTCTGGAGCTCTGCCTGCCTTTTGGGTCCCACACGTGGAATGGGAAACATTTCAGAGAATGCTACCCTGGAAGTTCTGGATTTCAGCTTCTTACCTAAAAGCCTAAATTTTGGCCTCCAGAACCTCCCTCCAAAAATTTCCTATCTCATTGATGCCAATATGTACTGACAGCAGACTCTTCCCCAGCACTATCTATAACCTTGTCTAGGTGACATGTGAGGTCCGCTGCCTTCGCACCAGGCAGGCATGTTACTAGTCAGTCCTCACGTCCACCAGCCACACAGCTATCTACATGCCTAATGATGGAATCGCCAACTGTAACAGCTTTTCTAATCCTTCCCTCATGGGCAGATGCCCCTGGAGAAACCTCCTCAATGTGAGAGAGTTTTAAATCTGGTGGACAGGTCCTAGCTACAGAATCACTTCCTTCCACATCAAGGTGATGGTCTTCTTTCATGTGATCTCTCTCCTCCATTGCAACTGAGATGCTGCCAGATTGGTTAAATCTGAATTATTGGTCATATCAACCTGTTGGGATTAAAGAAACAGTAGATTTTACTATAGTATCTGAATATTGGAGCGTGGCCAACATAGCACCAATTTTTAAAAAGGGTTCCAAGGGTGATTCACTAAACTACAGATCTGTGAGCCTGATTCTAGTACCGGTCAAAATGACTTAACATATAGATACCCATGGTTTAAAGGTACAAAGCCAACATGGATTTAGCCAAGGAAAGTCCTATCTGACTGATATGCTATATTTTTTTGAAGGTGCACATAAACAGGTAGATAAAGGTGAACACACTACTAAGGCTCTTGTCCATTGTTTGGTCACCTTCTGTCTTGACTATTGCAACTTCCTCCTTGCTAGTCTCTCTGTGTCATCTTTCTTCTCTTCAGTCTATCCAGAATTCTGCTGCACGGCTAATCTTCCTGTTACAGTCATATAACCCCTCTTCTAAAATCATTTCACTGCCTTCCCTTCTCTTTCCATATCCAATTCAGACTTCTTCTTCTAAGATATAAATGCATTCACTCTACTGCCCCTCATTACCTTTCCTTTCTTCTCTCTCCCTACACCCCTCCTTGTGACCTCCGCTTCTCCTCTGGCTTTCTTCTGCCCTTTTCTTCTTCTGCAAACTCCAGACTTTGATCTTTACACCTTGCTGCCTGGAACATACTTCCTCTATCTTTACATCAAGTCTCTTCTCTCCCCCTTTTCAAATCCATTCTAAAGGCCTACCTCCTTGAGGCTGCATTTGGATCCTAATCCCTTGTTCTCCTTGTCTTCCCTATTTGAACCTCCTTGTTTCTCTTGTATTGTTCTGTCTATGAGCAGGGACCGTCGTCTTTATATGTTTGTACAGCACTGCGTACGCTTGTAGTGCTATATAAATGATTAATAGTAGTAGTAGTAGTAGCCTGTTGATGTAGAATATCTGGATTTTCAAAAAGCTTTTGACACTGTCCCACATGTATCAACATGTACAGAACCTACTGTCTTGGTAGATGCTGGTACCAATGACATAAGAAAGATGGGAGGGAGGTTCTGAAGGCCAAATTTAAGCTTTTAGTTGTGGTTAGGTAGGAAGTTGAAATCCAGAACTTCCATGGTAGCATTCTCTGAAATGCTCCCTGTTCCATGCGCAGGTCCGCAAAACACAGGCAGAACTCCGGAGCTGCGTGGATGAGATGATGGTGCAATAAAGAGTGTTTTGGATTTGTTAGGAACTGGACAATATTTTGTGTGGGGGAGGTTTTTCCAAAAAGATAGGCTCCAACTTAACGAGGGTGGAACCAGGCTGCTGGCATTAATCTTTAAAAAGGAGATAGACCAGCTTTTAAACTAGATAACAGGGGAAAGCAGATAGTCGTCTAAGAGCACATGGTTTGGAAGGATACTAGCAAAACAGGAAAATTTGGTCATCCCAATAGGTTCCAATAAAAATAAAAGTAAGCCAGATGCCTTTTAAATACAGAGCAGACAGAGCTGAAAGATTGCAAATTATCCCTGTCAAATGATGATCAGATTAATATGAATAAAATACAACCTCAGAATGCCTGTATGCAAATGCTAGAAGATTGGTTGTTTACTCTTTTAAAAGAAAGAAAGACTAGGCGACACACAATGAAGCTACAATGTAGCCTATTAAAGACTAATAAGAGAAAATATTTTTTCACTCAACGCATAATGAAATTCTGGAATTCGGAGGATGCAATAAAAGCTGTTAGTGTAGCTGGGTTTAAAAAAAGATTTGGACAAGATCCTGGAGGAAAAGTCCTTAAACCATTATTAAAGAGGGTCAGGGAAATCCTCTGCTTACCCCGGGATTAGCATTTTCGAATATGTGTATCTTTTTGGGAACCTGACAAGTACTTGTGATCTGGAATCGGGATACTGGGCTTGATGAACTTTGGTCTGACCCAGTATGACATTTCTTATGTTATATTCTTATGTTCACATAAGACTCTTGAGGAAATTAAAAGGTCATGGGATTGAAGGCAGCGTACTAATGTGGCTTGGGAACTGGTTGCAATGTGAATGCAATGCGTGCCATAGAGTCAGTGCTGTCTTTTCTTGGAATGGTGTGACCAGAAGTAGATTGCCAGGCTGGCCTTACTTCTGAGACAGTGGAGGGTAAAGTGACTTGTTCAAGGCCACAAGGAGTGCCAGTGTGAATCAAACCCTGGTGTCATGTTCCACCAGGCCGCTGCTCTAATCACTAGGCTACTCCTCAACAATGGGAACTGATTAAAATATAGAAAACAAAGAGTAGGGCTAAATGGCCAGTTTTCTCAATGAAGGAAGGTGAATAGTGGAGTACCCCAGGGATGTGTTCTGGGCCTGCTGATTTTTACCATATTCATAAATGACCTGTAAAAATGGGAACAGTGAGTGAGGGGATCAAATTTGCAGGTGAACAAAATGAATCAAAGTTGTTAAAACACAAGAGGATTGCAAAAACTTGCAAGAAGACCTTGAGAAATTGGGGAGGGGGTCTGGTTATCCAAATGGCAAATATAATTTAATATGGACAAGTTCAAAGTTATGCACTTAAGGAAGAACAACCCAAACTACTGTTGCACGATGCAACATTCCACATTAGGAATCGCCACCCAGGAAAAGGATCTAGGCATCATCGTGGATAACGCATTGAAACCCTCTGCTCAGTGTGCAGCGGTGGCCAAGAAAGAAAATAGAATGCTAGGAATCATAAGGAAAGGAATGTGAATAAAATCAAGAATATTATAAGGCCCCTCTGTATTGCTCCATGGAGTTGAATAGCAACCTAATGGTTAGAGCACTGGCTTGATAACTAAGAGACCAAGGATTCCCACTAGCACTCCTTGTGGTCTTGGGCAAGTCACATAACCCTCATTGCCTCAGAAGAAAGGCCTGGCAATCTACTTCCTGTCACACTGCCAAGAAAATCCAGGAGTTGCTGGGTCGCCAGGAGTCAGTCGCCATTTTTTGCATCCCTCCATGGTGCAACCACACCTTGAATATTGTGTGCATTTCTTATCACCATATCTTAAAAAAAGGATATAAGCGAAATTAGAAAAAGTACAGAGAATTTCAACTGAAATGATAAAGGAGGTAGAAGGCTACCACTTTGAAGAAAGCTTTAAAACAGTCGGGCTTTTCAGCTTGGAAACGAAATAGCTGAAGGGAGATATGATAGATGTCTATAAAATAATGAGTGGAGTGGCATGAGTAAATATAGATTGGTTCTTTACTTCTTCAAAAAGTAGAAAGACTAGGGGACACATAATGAAACTATAAGATAGCACGGGGTGGCCAACTTCAGTCCTGGTGCACCACAACCCAGCAGGATGTCTCTAATAAAAAAGGTATTTTTGCATCCCCTGCCTCCCATTGTTTGTAAATATAGCTCATCAATATTCATTAGGGCCATCCTGCAAACCAGGCTGGATTGTGGTACACCAGAACTGGAGTTGGCCACCCCTGATATAGCACATTTAAGGCTAACTGGAGGAAATATTTTTTCACTCAATGCATAATGAAATTCTTGAATTTGTTGCTTGAGGATATAGTAAAAGCTGTTAGTGTAGCCGCATTTAAAAGAGGCTTAGATGAGTTCCTAGAGGAAAAGTCCATAAATCATTATTAAAATGGACTGAGGAAATCTACTGCTTGTGCATGGTGCCACCACCCGCTCCCTAACCTTGAGGGTTTGAGGAGGGGTCGGCCTTGAGGTTGAGGTTGTAGTTGTGAAGGTTGAATGATAAGGCAGGCAAAAGAATATTTTTTTACATAAGGATTTATTTCTCCCGCTCCGTGGTGGAATGGAACAGGCGTAAATGAATATATATTAGCCAAAGTAGGAACAAAGGAAAAACAGGTTCTTCAAATGCTGTGCTCAAAATGTCCTTCAACACTGGAGCTCACATTCCATCATGTGACCTCTACTTTTAAATCAATTAAACAAGGAGAAAACAATAATGTTCCTGTATTGTAAGCAAGTTATGCTTCAGCTTATTTTTACCGCTTCATAAGCTCTTCAGCCAGGTACTTAAACAGCATACATTTTAGGATATCATAGCAAATGACCATTCAAGCTTTGCTTTACTAATTTCTGTCAATCAGACAGGTTGAGCAGTCCATTGGTTGATTCAGTTCAAACATTGGCAAAGGAGAAGCCAAGGGCATTTCTACTTCAGGACTCTTCTCTGATTGCACTAACTTCTGGTCATGGATTGCTCGTTTATCTAAGAATTCTTTGAACTCTTTAAGGAGTAGTTCAGCCTGCTTTCTAACTGGGCTAGGCTGAGGATTTGCTCCTTCCTTGGGTAAGTAATTGTTTGCAGACTTTACTTCAGGAAAGCAAGTAATGTCATCTCTGTTAAAACATTCATTCAATGCACTGGAGTTACCCCTCCCCCACTTGTCTCTGTAAGTAAGTGTCGGGTTAGCCAGTTCAGTTGTATGAGGAGTGCTTCTAAAGAGTGCTTCAAACGTAGGACCTTCTAATTCCTCCTGGCTTATATCTCTCCCATACAGGTCAGCTGTGTTCTTTCTACTAGCCTGCTTGCTAAATCTTTCAGCTGTCTGGTGAGAATAGCTGGGTTTGTTTAAACGAGTTTCAGGCTGCAGCCAACTGCCTTCATAATGCCTGAGTCTGTCCTGGGTTTTAAAATCAGCATTCACTCTTTCTGGCTTCTCATAAAACTTGTCATCTGAATTAAACACACCATGTACCTTGTATTGAGGATTGTCTGAGAATTCCTTGCCACTCTGCCTTCCTTTCCACGGGTCAGCTTTCCCCTCTAGAAGCCTGGGCTTTATCCCTGGGTCTCTCAGTGCTTCACACCTCTCTTGTTCCCAGAAGGTTCTTTCAGGCACTGAGTATCCCTGGTACCTGCTTCTTGGTTCTGAATCCCTTCTCCTAGGATTACAGCTGGGCAGTGTTTCTCCTTCTAAGTCAAGGGTTTCTGCATCCAAGGCTGCTTCCTGCCTTTCACGTTGCTTCCTTCTTCCTTGCCTTGCTCCGTCTCCTCTCTCTCTCTCTGTTTAACAAGCTGCCTTTGCTTTGGGCAGCCCGCCTCCTGCTAGGGCGTGCCCAATCAGTAACCCTGCTTCTCCCTTCCCCCGAGGTGAGCTGTGTTAGCTGATTAGCCATGTGTTGTTCTGAGCAGAGAAAATCCTGCATTTACCTGCAGTACCAAAACCTTCCACTGGGTCACCATCTGTTTCCATGGCTTCTGGGGAAGCTACCACGTCACAATGGATCAGGAGAAAAACCTTGCTGTGATTATTTCTGTAGATCTCAAGGTGGCAAAATAGTGCGACAAGGCAGTAGCAAAAGCCAGGAGGATGTTGGGCTGCATATGAAGAGGAATTACCAGCAGAAAGGAAGAGGTACTGTAGCAGCAGAGCGCAAACAACCCAATAATACCAGGAGTCAGTTCAGAAGGTCCAAATCATTTATTTGTGCACAAGACTCAAGCAGAATCAAATTCAAAATGGCTGAGCGATGTTCTCTGGCAAAACAACAACTTTTATAGACTTTTTCACCATTCTAGACATAGGAAAACATTTCATTGGTCCCGGTAACCTCCCGTACCTCCCGTACCCCTTCTATTGGTCCCGGTACTGATATGATTATCCAATTATGTACTTGGAGTGGGCTCAGCACCTGCTTACCCCCCTTCTAGTCCCAATTACAATGGCCAGTTCACCAACTTGTTACTTTCCTACTTCAAGGCCATTGGGCTAGTTAGTACGTGCAGGGAAGCAGGGCTCTGTAACCTTTCTGTCAGCAGTTTTAATTAATCCCTTGCAGCTGTACTTTCTTATCAGTGGCTTTTAAACATATTTTTCTGTATTTTTCCAGGTTTCAGTTCTGCTTATCTAAGCTAATTCAATACTTTACTGAGTTCTAATTCTACAGTAGCAGCTTATTGGGGGATGTGCAATTCCTATGGGCCTCTCCATAGGCTTCATTTACAGGTCAAGCTAGTTAGGCCTGTCTGTTTAGTTCAATTAGCATGGATCATAGGCCTTCGCCTACCACATTCCCCCCTTTGATTATTCTCACCCGCAAGTGAGAAAGGGTGAGAATCAAATCACATCATACTAGGTAAAGATATCACTCTGTGGTATAGGGTAGTAGTTTCACATAGCTGATAGGTTTGTAGCTGCCTTATGCTCTACAGTGTTAATAACTGAAGTTATCATTCGCAAGCAAAGTGGCAAGAAACAAGGGAGCAACAAACAGATAGTCAAAGTCCATAGTTTGGCAAGAGTGGGAAAAAGAACTAAAGGATTAGAAGGTTCAGGAGCATTTATGCCGGACCACCAAGATGTCTTCTTTGTTGTGCTGTTGTAAAACTTCTGATTTAGACAGTCCAGCTGTCCGATCTTCATAGCAAATTGTGGTCCGGTGCGAACAAAACACAAACTGTCAACAATGGGGTGGGCCAATACCCACTCACTAGTAGTATTATGTAAATCAGTCTGATCATAGGGGATGGAATAATTCAGTTCTTGAGAACAAACAGTCATAAATGTGGAGACTAGATGCTACTGCTTCGGCAAGTTCAAGAAACAAGTTCTGGGAGGCATGAAGAACCTTTAGCCCAGTTCGTGTGTTACTTATACAGGCTGCACAGGGAGGTAAAGCAAAAGTCATTTCAAAGCACTCCAAGGCTGCTGCCAAAATAAAGCAATAATAAGAATTCATAATGGGCATAGTCTCTGGAGAATTGGTGGAACTGTTGGCATCCACAATAGATAACAAATGTAGAGTTGATTGTAGATCCTCAAGCTTCTGCCGTACGTAGACCTACCAGCTTTGTGGCAGGAGTAGGGCTGTAGATCCCAAAGTATCACTGTCCTCTGGGATGTCTCAGGTTCTTAAAATATCATAGTACAGTCTCTCAGGCTATTATTGCCTTGAGGAGATCGGAGTATTTGAACACAGTTTCTTAGAAGACTCAATTTCTTAACACAACACAGTCTATTTCTGATGATTGCAGCTTTCTCCAGATGCGAGGCTTATCTTCAGATAGATAGTCTTGAAATAGTGCAGTTTCTGAGGGACCAATAAGTCTTAGGTCCGTGGTTGTTGTCATAGGGTGAGGCGCAATGGAGTCTCAGGATGCTGTACAGTAGTCCAGTGATCAGGTTCAAAAGCAGTTGCTGGCTTTACTCGACTATAATGGATCCAAGGTTCGAATTCTGCGACTTTTACTGCAGTTGGAGTTGACAGGATGACAACATAGGGTCCCTTCCAATGCAGGGCTAACGGTATCCTTCTCCACTCTTTGATCCACACCGAGACTCCAGGCTTGAAAGGATGCAGGGGTTCAGGCAAATTGATGGGTGATCGATTTTGTACCTAGGTATGAAGACTCTGCAAAACAGAACTTAAAACCAATAGTTCATGTCTGAAAATTTCAGATCCTATCTGTCTCACATCTTCTTTTATTCCCTATAAATAGGCTACAGATTCTCAGAATCTCAAAAAGGGGAAACTCCTAAAGACTTAGCAGGGGCTAAGTATATCCTAAGAAGGGCTATAGGAAGAACCTGGGGCCACTTCAGGTAAACCTCTTGGCAAAGTTTGGACAACTGAGATTTCAAGGTTCTATTCATACATTCTACTTTTCCTAAAGTTTTGAAAGCTGTAGGTAGTATGCATCAGATATTGTCAATATCTTGGGGCCATACTTAATGGACTTGCTTCCTAAGGTTATCCACCATCATTATTTGTACGGGGTCCCATGTGCATGCAAGGTTGTAAGGGCATACTTGGAATCTGGGTACACATTTAGACAGAGCCCTTTTCCTATTGTTAGTGCTCTAGTGAGGGCTATCAGTTTCAGGTTTCTGTGATCAATTTTCTGGGGCCAGGGCTGAGGACTCAACTACCAAATCAGGGGTCTCCACTGCATATCTAGCACAACAATGTCCATTGATGATGAAACTGCCTTCAGCCACAAAGAAAGTCTGTTCAGGGTTCTCCAGAGGGACATCAGTCAAATCCTGGTGGCTTGAGAATACAGTGTCCATAATTTCTAAACAGTCATGATCAGGGGATCAAGACCAACTGATAACATAGCAGGATTGAAAGCTTGACTGACCCTTCAGTTGTATCTGGGGTTTTCACGCAACATCCTCTGATACTTCAACATTCGTAGATTTGTTAGCTAATAGTTTCCTTTGTGTTTCATATTGGTTAGAACAGAGTGTGGTACAGTAACTTGAAGATTCTGTCTCAAAGTGATCTTGTTAGTTTTGCTCACTAGGAAGGCTGTAGCTATAACAGCTTCTCAAATAAGGTCCAAGAGATTGAGTCAACACTCCTAGAACATTTCCTTGTGACTCATGAACATAGAGACTGAAAGGTTTTCTGGACATCTGGTAGACCCAGAATTGGTGACAACATCAGAGTGTTTTCCTTATCGTTCCTCCAGCTTAGTCCTCACAGATGGGTTGTGCACCTCCTCCTGCAGCATGAAGACTGGACCAATCAAATTTTAGCTCCGCTGGAATCAGCCTACCAGGCATCCCCGAAGCTCCAGTGTGTCCAGTCTTCATGCAGCAGGAGGACGTAGTGAGTCTAGCTGGGCTCACTAGTTTCATAGTTTAGTATACCTAGCTAACCTTTTGAATCCTTAATTTTTGTCCTATTAGGACTTATTTTTCTTTCTTCTTTTCAGGGGTTCCTGTTTCTTTAAATTCCCGATTTTAATTTGAGCACTCTGTGCGGGGGGGGGGGGGGGGAACTGAGGAAGGACACACACCTGCACAGCAACTGCCGCCTTTCGCTGCTTGACTGTTTGCATTTCTCCATTGGGATCTCTGCCCCAGGACTGTTCGGGGCAGAGCTCCTCTAGTGCCGGTACAGCGGCTCCTCTCCGTGGGATTGGGGGGCAGCTAATTCAGTGCCGGTAAGTGTTGGCGGCTGGCGGCGGTCAGAGCCGGTCCTGTTCAGGTCACCGCGCCTCTGCCCGGCACTGCTAGAGTTTATTTTTTTCCCTTTTGCGGTGTTTTTGTTTTGTCCAGGCAGCCTCCGCGCCGGCGGAGCTTCGGGGATCGGTCGGCTGCAAGGGTTTTTTGACCTCGGGCGGTTTTCTCCGGCGGGAAGTAAAAGCGCGCCAAGGTCCCCTTGCTGTCGCGGCCATTTTACCTTGCCCGGTCTTGTCAGCGTGTTTTACACGCGGCGCTATTTTTTTTTTTTTACTTTCTACTGCTTGCGATTGTTTCATTCTTTGGTTTTCCTTTAATTTCCTTTATTTCTTGCGTTTAATATCAGCTGTTCCTTATTTTTGCTCCCTTTCCTTCGGGGTATTTTGGTCCCGCGGCTAGGGGGGAGGGGGGGGCGTTTGCGATTTCTCTCTCTCTCTTCTTCCTTATTCGTTGCGGGTCTCTCGATTTGTCCATTAGCAGTGTGTGAATTTTTACTTTAGTTTTTCGTGGGACATAAATTGTAAAAAAAAAAAAAAAAAAAAGAGCGCATTTGCCAGGGGTGAGAAAACTGTGCCTTGGGTTCTCTCTCTGGTATTCTGTTTCTCGCGGCTGCCCAGTTCCCACTTTCTGTGCTGGTTCTGCTGGGTTTGTAAGCCCTTTGTCACTCTCAGCGCTGAGGAGCATTTTTACCACCTCCTACTCGGGGTCAGGGCGTTTCCATGCCCGCGGGGTCCATTTGTGTGATTTGTGGATCTCGGAGGAGTACAGCTTCTGACACAGGCATCTGTCAGCGCTGTGCTTCGGTGTCGCTCAGCATGGAGCAACATCTAGAGAGTTCATTGCCGGCTGTGGCGCAGCCCGGTTCCGCGACGGAGGACTTGGAGTCGCCGCTGGAGGGGCCCTCGGGTCTTTCTCCTGCGGTATCCTTGGCATCTGGGGGGCAGTTGGACCTTGGGGGTGCCTTGCCCTTGGAGGATTTTTCTCCCGATTTCATCTTGCTGATGCATCAGGCGTTTTGCCGTAGGCGCCAGAGCGTGGGCGCTGCTACACCGTCGGCGCCAGGGGGGTTTGCCCCTGCCTCGTCGGCGGAGAATCAGTGTCCCGGGATCAAGGCTCCCAAGCGACAACGTCTGCACGACTCCTTCCAGGCGGAGACTGAGTGGCCTGAGGGTGATGATCCTGATTTCGACCATGAAGCGGAGGGAGAGGCCTTGGAAGAGGGCGAGCTCCCTGAACCGGAGGATCAGGCAAAGATTATTAGGGTGTTCAGACGAGAGGAGTTGCCCGCTCTTGTTTCGGAGGCGCTCCAGACTCTGGGTTTGGCTCCGACTCCTCCGGTGGAGGAGGCGGACGGAGCGGACCCCATTATTCAGGTGGTTCGGCAAACTAGCGTGGTTTTTCCCATTCACAAAGTTATTGATCAGATGATCCAGTCAGAGTGGGATACTCCTGAATCAGGTCTCAAAGGGGTAAAGGTAATGCGTCGGCTCTACCCTATGTCGGACACCGATCTGGAGCGTTTTCGCTCTCCCAAGGTGGATGCGGCAGTCTCGGCGGTGACTAAGAAAACCACGATTCCGGTGGAAGGTAGTGCGGCATTGCGCGAGCCGCAGGACCGGAAGATGGATGGTCTATTGAAGCAGTCGTTTGAGGCAGATGCAATTGCGTTACAGGCCTCTGTTTGTGGGGCTTGGGTAGCTCGTGCCTGCTTGCGCTGGGTTCAACGGCTTCAACAATCGTCCTCCGTGGAGGCCGACATGTTAGGTGAGCTTCACCGCTTGGAATCGGGTTCGGCCTATTTGGCGGATGTTCATTATGATCTCATCAGAGCTCTCTCTAATAGAATGGCGTCCGTGGTAGCGGCACGCCGAGCTCTTTGGTTGAAGAATTGGGCGGCGGATGGGTCGTCCAAGTCGCGGCTGGGCAGATTGCCCTTTAAAGGTCGGCTCCTTTTTGGTGAGGAGTCCAAGGGCGGTCTCCTGCCAGAGGATCGCCCCAAGCGAGGGCGGCCGCTGCCAGCGGTCCGAGGGCAGTTTCGGGATTTTCGTAGGTTTTGATCGCCCCGTTCTGGAGGTTTTCAGCGTGGCAGATATATCTTGAGGACTTCGAGCTTTCGAGGTTTTCGTGGAGCCAGTAGAGGATTTGCGACTGCAACCCCTGCGTCTTCTCGCAAGCCCCAATGAAGGGCAGCGGGCCTCGGCGGAGATTCCAGTGATCGGAGGTCGTCTTCGACGCTTTCTCTCCGCTTGGGCCCAGATCACCTCCGATCAGTGGGTTTTGGACATCGTCCGGGACGGGTATGTCCTGGACTTGGCCAGGCCCGTCCTCGATTCCTTTGTGGCGTCTCCCTGCCGGGGGGCTCGCAAGACAGCTCAAGTTCGCCAAACTCTCGATCGCCTTGTCCAGCTGGGAGCGGTAGTTCCCGTGCCGCAGGCGGAGTATGGTCTCGGGAGGTACTCCATTTATTTCGTGGTGCCAAAGAAGGGTGACGACCTTCGCCCCATTTTGGATCTCAAAGGGGTAAACCGCTGTCTGCGAGTACCTCACTTTCGCATGGAAACCCTTCGATCAGTGCTGGTCGCTGTCCGCAAGGGCGAGTTCCTCACTTCCCTCGACCTCACGGAGGCTTACCTCCATATCCCGATTCGGGAGGACCAACAAAAGTACCTCCGATTCGCTCTGCCGTGGGGTCACTTCCAGTTCCAGGCATTGCCCTTCGGTCTCGCGACCGCGCCGAGGGTGTTCACCAAAATCATGGTGGTAGTCGCGGCGGCCTTACGCAAGGAAGGAGTGCTAGTCCATCCTTACCTAGACGATTGGTTGATTCGGGGGAAGTCTCGCGAGGAGAGTATGGCAGCGACTTCCAAGGTCGTGGCGCTCTTGCAATCTCTTGGCTGGGTCGTCAACCCGCGCAAGAGCCATCTGGTTCCGACGCAGCATCTCGAGTATTTAGGCGTACGGTTCGATACTTGCGGGGGAGCGGTTTTCCTTCCCGACCGCCGGGTTTTGGCGCTTCAGTCTCTCGTCCGTCGGTTTCGGCAAAACCCCGCTCCGACGGCGTGGCTCTACCTTCAGTTGCTGGGGACGATGGCGGCTTCCCTGGAGGTAGTGCCTTGGGCTCACTTTCACATGCGTTCCCTTCAGAGAGCCTTGCTCCGTCGCTGGTCCAACCAGTTGGATTCTCTGAACAAACGGCTTCCTTGCCCGCTGACGGTACGGCGAGATCTTCAATGGTGGCTGCGACGGTCCTCGCTCCGGGCGGGAATGCCTCTGGAGCAACCGGATTGGATTCCGCTGCTGACGGATGCTTGTCTGACGGGCTGGGGGGCCCACTGCGCCGACCAGTTCGCCCAAGGTCTCTGGTCTCCAGAGGAGAGCGGTTGGTCCATCAATCGCCTGGAACTTCGAGCAGTGAGGTTGGCCTTACAAAGCTTCGAGACCATGATATCATCTCGGGCAGTACGGGTACTCTCCGACAATGCGGCGACAGTGGCATACATAAACAGGCAGGGCGGCACCGGAAGCGTCGGCTTGGAGGCGGAGGCTCGGGTATTGTTCGAGTGGATCGAGCCTCGGCTCCAAGCCATCTCGGCAGCACACATTGCCGGGAAAGACAACGTGACGGCCGACTTTCTCAGCAGGGTTCAGGTGGATCCCGGCGAATGGGAACTCAACCCAAAGGTCTTCGCGCAGCTGGTTCAGCGTTGGGGCCAGCCGGTCATGGACCTGATGGCCACGTTACGCTCAGCGAAAGCGGCTCGGTTCTACAGTCGTCGACGGGAGCCGATGTCAGAAGGCCTGGATGCCCTGTTGCAGACTTGGCCCTCCACGGGTCTTCTTTACGTGTTTCCCCCGTGGCCTCTGCTGGGGCGCGTGATTCAGCGTATCGAGGCCCACCGAGGTCGAGTACTCTTGATAGCCCCGGATTGGCCTCGACGTCCTTGGTATGCCGATCTGATGAGGTTGGTAGACGGCTCTCCATGGCGGCTTCCGCTGGATCCGGATCTGTTGTGTCAGGGTCCTCTTCGCATGCCACAAGTGGGGAGATTCTCTCTTATGGCCTGGCTATTGAAAGGGCGAGGCTAAGAAAACGAGGTTATTCCAAGTCTGTCGTGGCGACTCTGTTACAAGCGCGCAAGAAATCCACTTCTCTGGCCTATGTCCGGGTGTGGCGCGTCTTTGAGGATTGGTGCTCTCGACGCCAGATTCGAGCCGCTATGGCTTCAATTCCCGTGGTACTCGATTTTTTACAAGACGGCTTTGCTAAAGGTTTGGCGGCCAGTTTCTTGCGAGTGCAGTTGGCAGCGCTTTCATGCTACCGGGGTAAGGTTCACGGCGTGTCGCTGGGTGCCCATGCCGATGTCGTTCGTTTCTTGAGGGCCGTATCTCGGCTTCGTCCGGTCCGCAGAATTTCTGTGCCTTCCTGGGATCTCAACTTGGTTCTGTGGTCCCTCACTGAGGCTCCCTTTGAGCCTCTCTCTCATTCTTCGGTAAAGGATTTGACTCTTAAAACGGTGTTCTTAGTAGCGATTTGTTCGGTGCGGCGTATCTCCGAACTCCAGGCGCTTTCTTGCAGGGAACCTTTCTTGTCTTTCTCGGCCCAGAAAGTCGTTCTGCGGCCGGTGCCTTCCTTCTTGCCTAAGGTGTCCTCTCCTTTCCACGTGAATCAAGTGGTTTCGCTCCCGGTATTTCCTGCATCAGGGGAGCACACCTCTGATCGCGGTCTTAGTCGTTTAGATCTTAAGAGGGTTCTCCGGCGATATTTGAAAGTTACCAGTGATTTTCGTAAGTCGGATCGTTTGTTTGTGCTGTTTGGCGGGCCTCGCAAAGGTGAGGCAGCGGCGAAAGCCTCCATTGCTCGGTGGATTAAGGAGGCGATTGGCTCGGCTTATCTGTTGCATGGTCGGCTACCGCCTGTCGGTTTGCGCGCCCATTCAACCAGGGCGCAGGCTGCGTCCTGGGCGGAGTTTAGTTTAGTATCTCCGGTGGAGATATGTAGGGCGGCAACGTGGTCTTCTCTGCACACCTTCAGTAAGCACTATAGACTTGATGTCTTGGCGGCGGGCGATGCACGTTTCGGATCATCGGTTCTGCGTGCCGGCTGGAAGAATCCCGCCCGTTAGACTGCTTTGTTACATCCCATCTGTGAGGACTAAGCTGGAGGAACGATAAGGAAATAGTAATTACACTTACCTGGTAATTGTAGTTCCTTGAGAGACGACAGCTTAGTCCTCCTGCCCTCCCTATATTCTTTCTTTTTAGCACGGCACGCCTTGGGTTCAGAAGTCCGTACTCCCAGGTGAGTGTCTTTCTTTGGTTATTTGGTTTCGTTTCCATCTTTTTCTCTCTTTCTCTCGCTATCGGCTTATGCTGTGGCAGGAGCGGGACATTCTGTGTCTGTGGATTTGGTTCCTTTAACTGCTTAAAAAAAAAAAAAAAAAAAAAAGAACATAACCAAACAGGACTTTTTAAAGGTTAGCTATTTCTTTGAGTTTGCTTTGACAATAGATCACTGGAGCTTCGGGGATGCCTGGTAGGCTGATTCCAACGGAGCTGAAATTTGATTGGTCCAGTCTTCATGCTGCAGGAGGAGGTGCACAACCCATCTGTGAGGACTAAGCTGTCGTCTCTCAAGGAACTACAATTACCAGGTAAGTGTAATTACTATTTTTCAAAGATCAAAAGGCTGCATCCTGTTCAAGTCCCCATTCCAATGGAGACTTTTCCATTCCTTTGATAGCTTGATACAATGGTTTTGCTAGCAGCGCAAAATTGGGGATCCATATACAACATACTTTGTGGCACCCAAGAAGGCTCTCACTTGCCTCCTGGTGGTTGGAGTAGGAATACTGCATACAGCTGCTTTGCGTTCTGGTAAGGGTCCCAGGCGTCGAATTCCGCTGGACAATTGGAATCCTAGGTATTTAACTTGTTTGGCATAATTGCACCTTAGCTCTTGAGACTTTGTATCCAGCCTCATTAAAAAGGTGCAAGAGTTCACTGGTGGCTTGTAGATATTCACTTTCTGAGTTGGTGGTTATAAGCAAGTTGTCCACATATTGAAGTAGAATTCTGTCTCCTGGAATTAATGGATAACTTTGTCAAATCTTTTGCTGAGTGAGGCAAGTTCTTGAATCCTTGAGGTAATCTTGTCCAGGTGAGTTGGCCCCGCCTTCCTGTAGTGGGGTCTTGGGCTAAGCGTATGCAGAAAAAGAAAAACATCTTTTAAATCCAGAGTGGTGAAATGTGTGTAGCTTCAGCAGAGATCAGTCCTAAGAGTGTGTAAGGATTTGGCACAACTGGATGTATAGTTCCAGCTGCATCATGTATTCTTTCTTAGATCCTGCACTGGGCGGTAATCACCTGTCCCAGGCTTCTTAACAGGAAGAAGGGGAGTGTTCCAAGGTGACTAACATTCCTTTGAAAAGTC
This sequence comes from Ichthyophis bannanicus, assembly GCA_033557465.1. Classification (NCBI taxonomy): domain Eukaryota; kingdom Metazoa; phylum Chordata; class Amphibia; order Gymnophiona; family Ichthyophiidae; genus Ichthyophis; species Ichthyophis bannanicus. Next base: position 168,780,610 of record CM066040.1, on the reverse strand, counting down.
CATACTTCAGCAGTTTCATTAAATGGCAGTGGATTCCTGCAATGGCTGGTCAGGGAAGAGGATACTGCTTCACATGCACTGGTTCCGCTTCTGGCTTGAGGATGACAATGACAGGGGCTATGTTCTTCGCTAGGCCAGGTGCATTATCTTCTGCCCATACTCCAGGTGGGGCTATAGGGTTGGCGGGTATACAGGAACTTGTTGACTTAACTGGAGGTGTGTTATAGAACCGCTACTTCTCTTCTCGGGGAACAGTCAGCACCATCAATCCAGCAGGCTCTGGGTTCACAGTCATTTGCATTTCTCTCTCTCCAGCAAAGGATATCTGTGCCTGAAGCACTCAGGCATATACAGGAACTGGTGCATTATTTTCTGTCCCCCTAGTTCACACATGTGGTTCTGCAGGATAGGCTTTATGGCCTTAGCCCCAGTAGCTCTGATAATGGTGATTTTTATTTATTTATTTATTTAACAGTATTTCTAAACCGCCTTATCTTAATAATCAAGGTGGTATCACAGCAAGCAATCAGGTAAAGTGTGTGTGTTGTACATGCAGTGAGGATAAAACTTAGTTGTGTGAGGGATGTGTTGGGTGCTTGATTTGTTTGAGCTATATACAGGGTGGGCTATTTACAGTGGTGCTAGAATCATATTTTATATATATTCAGTTGTTTGGGAGGATTGGAGTGCTGTTATCCATTCTCTTAGGTTATGTGATGTGACCATAGTGCTCTATGAACAGCATGGTTTTCAGTTGTTTTCTGAAGTCTTTGAGGTCTGGAGTTGCCCTTAGATCGTCCGGTAGATTGTTCCATATTGTTGGAGCAGCCATGGAGAGAGCTCTGTCTGTTGTGTCCTTGCGTGTGTGCTTGTACTCATTTGGGGTGCTGACTCGGTTGCGTGTTTGACTTCTTCTGGGACGTGCGCTGGTTTCCGGTTGTATGAGCAGGTGGAGGCTGTTGGCTGATGTGTGTTCTTTTATCTTAAATAGGTTTATGATAGTCTTGTATCTGATGCGAGCAATGATTGGGAGCCAGTGTAAGTCCTTTAGTGTAGGTGTGATGTGCTCCTGCCTTGCGGCTCCGGATATGATTCGAGCTGCAGTGTTTTGTGCCAGCTGTAGTGGTTTGAGAGCTTGTTTTGGTAGTCCGAGGTATATCGGATTGCAGAAGTCCAGTATTGGGGTTATCAGTGCTTGACAGACTGTACGGAAGTGTTCTGGAGCGAGGAGTGGTTTCAGTCTCCTGATGATTCGCATCCTGTAATATGCTTTTTGGATTGTTTTGTCTATGTGTGGTTTGAGGTTGAGTTTACTGTCCAGAGTAACCCCAAGGTATCTCACCTCCGATCTTATCGGTATCGTGGTGCTTTGTATCTTTATGTTTGGTGGGTGTGTGAAGCTTTGGTTTCGAGTGATGATTAAAGCTTCAGTCTTGTTGTAGTTTATAGCTAGATTGTTGTTTTGGCACCACTTCGCCATTTGGGTAAGGCAGTCTGCTATCTTAGAGAAGTCCGGGTTTTCGATTGATATCGGGGAGTATACCATTATATCGTCTGCGTATATTGTGTATTGGATGTTGTTCTCTTTCATAATGTTGCATATTGGTTGGATGTAGATGTTAAAAAGGAGTGCTGAGAGTGCGGATCCTTGTGGTACTCCTTGTTGGACGTTTATGGGCCGGGAGGTGTCCTGTCCCACCTTGACCTGTAGCTGTCTTTCTGTTAGGTATGAGTGGAACCATTTTAGAGTGGTACCGTGTATACCAGTGTTCTTCAGTCTCTCCAGGAGTATATTGTGATCAACTGTGTCGAACGCTGAGGAGATGTCGATGAAGATCATTATAATTCCATTCCTGATGTCATCAATTATTCTTATGATGCTGTCGAAGAGGTAGATCAGGAGAGTTTCGACTCCATGGTTGGGACGAAATCCGTGTTGGTTGTCGTCGAGAGTTCCGTGTTCGTCAATGTGTTCCTGAAGTTGTAGTTGAACCGTCTTTTCGATTATTTTTGCGAGGAAGGGTATGCTGGAGATTGGTCGGTATGCTGCTGGGTCCTTTTTGTCGAGAGAAGTTTTCTTTGTGATTGGTCTTACTGAGGCAAGCTTTAATTGCTGTGGCATGAGTCCTTGAGTGAGTGAGTTGTGTACCATTTTATGAATGTTTGGTATGAGGCTTGCTTTGGTGGCTTTGACCCATGACACTGGGCAAGGGTCTGTAGGAGCAGTGCTTGTGTTGATTGTGGAGATGATGTCTGATATCTGCTCTTTTGAGGGTGAGTGGAATGTGCCCCAGGTTTTGGGGTGGACGTTCGTTCTGTTGGTTCTACTGGGTGTTGAGCGCTCTGTGGAGTGAAATTTGTCTTTGATGTGGTCGGCGAATATCTGTGGATCCACTTGTATTTCTCTTTCTGCTGCTTGCTCTTTTGTCAGGGTTTTTACTATTTCGAAAAGTTCTCTGGGTTTGTTGATGGAAGAATTTATCAGGTTTGTGTGGAATTCTCTCTTTGATTGGTTGATGTGTTCATTGTATTGTTTTTGCTTTGTTAGGTAAAGATGTTGGTCGGAAGTAGTTTTGTTTTTTCTCCATCTCCGTTCAATTTTCCTGAGCTCCCTCTTTTCCTGTCGTATTTTTGCTGAGTACCATGGTTTGTTTTGTCTCTTGTTGTGGTGTTGTTTCTTGGTCCTGTCAACGGATGGTTTGGCGGCGTTAGCTAGGACATTGTTCCAGTTGGAAACTTGTTCCTCCAGGTCCTCTGAGTCAATGTTCAAGTGTTGTATTGTGTCCTGGATGAATTCGTCCTTGTCAAAGGACTTGAATCGTCTTTGTGTGTGTGGGAAGTTCGCTCTTTCGCTTGTCCAGTCTTCTTGTGATTGCAGATTTGTCTCGATTAAGTAATGGTCAGACCATGGTACTGGGGTGATGGTGGGTGTAGAGATTAGGTCTCTTGAAGTTAGGTAGTTTGATGCGAAGATGAGGTCTGGGGATGATCCTAGTCTGTGTGTTGGTGCATTGACTATCTGTGTGAATTGAAGTGATGACATTGCCTGAAGGAAGGCCTCTGCATCTTTTGTATTGGCGGACTTGAGGTTGAAGTCTCCGATTAGTAGTGCTGGTTTGTTGTTTGACGTTATGGCACAGGCTTCTTCGAGTATGAAGGCTAGTTCGTCGGGTGGAGCACGGGGTGCTCTGTAGGTTAGGCAGATTGCAATATTTTTGTTCTTGATGCTAATTGTGTTACACTGCTTTGTATCTGTGAGATTCAGTGTCTCGAACTTGAGTTCTGTTTTTGCTATTATTAGGACTCCTCCTCCACGCTTGTGGATGCGTGGGCAGTTGTATGCTGAGTAGTTGTTCGGTACTAGTTGGTTGAGTAGTACACTGTCGGTAGGGTTGAGCCATGTCTCTGTGATGCATATTATGTCTGGCTGTCGCTCTTCAATGTGGTCTACCAGAGTGTGTATCTTGTTGCAGATGGATCTGGCGTTTATGAGCTCAATTGATGTTTTCTTTGTGGAAGAGGTTGTTGCGACGTGTGCTTCCTTAGGGCCGGTGTTGGGGTTTGATTTGTGTCTGTTTTGTCTCTTTGTTTGGGAGGTTGCGAGTGTCTCTTTGTGTGTGTGTTGTGGACCGAGATATGGCAGTGCAGTTGGTGGGTACCATGGTGTGTTTGTTTGGGGGTAGTGGGGGTGTGTAGTTGGTGGGAGGAGTTGTGTGACTAGTAGGTATAGTGGGAGGAAGTATGTGGTGTGCATGTTGATAGCTTGTGATGTTCTGATAGGGCGACGCCTGTGTCCTTAGGTTTTCGTCTGTTGTTTGCTTTTTTGAGGAGAGCTGTACTTGTTGCAGGGGCTTGTCCTGGGGATGTGAAGTTGTATCTGTTGCGGTGCGGGAGCCTGTCCCGTGGAGGGAGCCTGTCCCTTGGATGTGAAGCTGTATCTGTTGCGGTGCGGGAGCCTGTCCCGTGGAGGGAGCCTGTCCCTTGGATGTGGAGCTGGATCTGATGCGGTGCGGGAGCCTGTCCCGTGGATGTGGAGCTGGATCTGTGGCGGACGCCTTGGTGCGGGAGCCTGTCCCGTGGAGGGAGCCTGTCCCGTGTGTGTGGAGCTGGATCTGTGTTGGTCGCCTTGGTGCGGGGGCCTGTCCCGTGGATGTGGAGCTGGGTCTGTCGCGGTGCGGGAGCCTGTCCCGTGGAGGGAGCCTGTCCCGTGGATGTGGAGCTGGATCTGTGGCGGTCGTCTTGGTGCGGGGGCCTGTCCCGTGGATGTGACGCTGGATCTGTCGCGGTGCGGGAGCCTGTCCCGTGGAGGGAGCCTGTCCCGTGGAGGTGGAGCCGGATCTGTGGTGGTCGCCCTGTTGCGGGGGTCTGTCCCGTGGATGTGGAGCTGGGTTTGTCGCGGTGCGGGAGCCTGTCCCGTGGAGGGAGCCTGTTTCGTGTGTGTGCAGCTGGATCTGTTGATGAACTCTTGGTCTGACCCACTATGGTACATCCCAAGTCCCTATGTTCTTATCTAGCTAAAGATGACATTGCTCTAACATAGCATCAGCACTGGCATATCTCTGGGTTTAAGGTATCAATCTGGACAAACATGGTAATACCAAATATGGCCTATAAACGATGGTAGTTAACAACACTGGCATATCCCTGGGTTTACAGTATCGATCTGGACAAACATGATAATACCTAATATGGCCTGTAAACGCTGGAAGCTAACAACAGTATCCAGAGGGAACTAGTCACTAGAGTGCCCAACACTGATCTTGGATTCTAGTCCCAAACATGAATTTCTACCCTTTAAATTAGTATTTTTATGAGAGGCAGGAGGATAATCCTAGCTGTAGAGAGTGGTGCTGCTGCAATCAGATGATTTAAACAGAACTATACATTCAACTATTGTTAGGAGTGCAGTTAATTCATATAAGTAATGAAGCAGTGTTGATAGTTTAAAAATCACTCAAATGAGTGTGACTTACGTGCCCCAGAGTTTCAGCTCTTTAGGCAGTTCGGCGTCTTCGGAGTTGGTATTCTGCGTTTCCACTGTGAGTTGGTGGATTGTCAGTTCCTTGATTGTACGCGAGCTCGACCCCGAGGGAGCTCAGCTGTACCAAGAGGGAGGTGTAGTCTCAGCGTCGTTTTTTCTGTTATGTTTCTGTGACGATCTTGGGGGTGCCTTTGCCTAAGGGCCGTGCCAAAGGGCCCTCTTGCGCGGCCCTCAGGCGCGGGCCCGCAAGGCGCGGGTGCGCCTGTGGCGTTCTCCTTTTAAATGGAGAGCTGTGCCCCGATTGGGTAGAGATGCTCTGAGACACGCTGCTGGAGGGGTGGAGCCAAAAAGCAGCTTCCCCCGAAGAGCTCTTTTGTGTGCAGCAAGGTCTTTTGTAGCTGGCTTGCTCTTTTCTTGCCGCCGATCTTCTGGAGCAGGGCAGGCTCCCTTCGATGAGGCTTCGACTCGGGTAGATGGCTCAGCTCCTCCTGGAGCTAAGCAGAGCAAGAGAGGATCCTGTGCCTGTGGCTTCTCCTTTTAAATGGAGAGCTGTGCCCCGATTGGGTAGAGATGCATCGAGAAAAACACAGGGGCTACTGGCTTTAGTATTCTGCTCCTGTATCCCTCATAAAGTCCATATATTGGTCCCCTATTTTCAGACTGACCATAGGCTCCTGGGCACCCAGGGAAACTTAAGAGTCCGGTCTGGCCTAGTCTTCATTCATGCTGTAGCCCTCTCCGGCTGGCTTTTTTTTTTTTTTTTTTTAAATCAAGTACTCCCTCCTCCCCCCTGGGGTGGAGATAAGATGCGGGCATTCACTTCTCCAATGTCTTCCTCTGCAATGGGCACACTGACTCGCACCCAGTTTTTACTTCCTCTGCTCCTTCGATCAGGATAACCTCCTCCACATCATTCAACTAAAGCATCAGCAAGAAGATCTGTTCTCTTCTCCATCTTTACATTTACTTTCTCTATCACATTCAACAATTCACATACTTTCTTGTTCAACTTCCATTAACTATCATGCCCGCAAATCCATCCAGTTCCATTTCTGTTTTATATCTCTCTGGGACTGACTGACAAAAACGCAAATTCTCCTGGGCTGCTAGATTGCATGGGGTATATAGTGAAGGCTGCCTGCGCTATTTGGATTGGGTCTGCAAAGCTGGACCTAGTGCAATGGGATTAGGATTACGTGACCCTCTCTCTTACTGGTAGTTATACATTTGAAGGCATACAGCAAATAAATCCCTACTTGTGCCGGGGTTTCTCTTCTCCTGCTGCGGAGGTGACTTGTGACATTTGCAGGGAGGTATCCCCCCTCCCCCCCTTGCTCCAGGCTCTGCCCGGGATGATGGCAGAGCTGAGGGAACTGGCCTATAAAGATAATAAACGGGCAGGATTTTTTTTTTAATGTTCTACTTCTCTGCTGTGGGCACATTAGTTCACGCCTACCGGGGGCGACATCATCGATGGACTGGGCCCCATCCCCCCCCTTAAGCACTCTGAACGGAGCTGGGGCTTCTTTGGGAGCTACTTACAGAGAGAAAAACTGTATCTAGAGATTCTGGGGCAAAATATGGTGAACTAAGGAAATATAGAGCAACTAGCAGAAGCCACTCCCTTTCACATAGCATTCCTAATTGGGACAGAGACATTTATTACCATAGTCTTCAGTAAATCCCTTACTGAAATTCTTGATCATACTTGAAAAGACACTTATTAAAAAAACCTTATTACCGTAAACATAAGCTTAGATTGAGCACAGACATACAATTTAGATACAGTTCTTAAAATATCTTATAGAGAGAACTATAGCTATCTGTTACGTATATTCAAGAGACATGAAACGGATACTTTTCCATAGCTGTGGTGGATATCTAAAATGCATATACACCCTCTTTTTGTTTTGTTTTGTTTTTTTAACAATAAATATGTCTTCTATCAGGTGCTTGCCACAGTATATCAGGAAATAACGTCTTGAAATTTTTTAAAAAGACTCTAAAAAAACAAAGTACCCCCTTTTCCTCTGGACACAGACACACAAAGTTCAAATACAGAAAAGCAGATGAATTTATCCTGAATTGTAAAGGTCATCATTAGTCACTAGTACAGATTTCAAAGATAAAATCCTAACCCAATTTTCTTATTCACTCAGAATTTAAACCATTCATTCTCAGGTTGCAATCTGGTACACTTCCAACCCAGAATGCCGCACCGTCCCCCAAGGTTCTTAACCTCTATTTTTGAGGGACAAAGGAAAAAACACTTTATTTTCTCTCTCTTGTCTGTGTCCGTTAGTTTTTGAAACAACAGATATACTTCCTTTATTTTAAACAAGCAAGAGACTGCTCAATCGGGAATGGCTGTCTCATTTTTTTTCCCTAGTAAGCTGTGTGAGCCACACCCCTTCGCTCACTGGAAACGAAATGATCACAGTTTCACAGACACACAGAGACATGCTAGCAAGAATAATTTAAATCAGTGTCAAGTCGTGATCTAATAATTACTTTGTAGGTTTATAAGTCAAAGGAAATAAACCCAAAAACAGTTTGCTTAGTTTCTCTATCATTTCGGAAAGGTAACAATAATATGACAGGAGCAGTTGATGTAAAAATACAGACAAAGCAGAGAATATAACTAAAAACAGTTTACGGAGCGCCGATGAGGTTAATTCAACCTTCAAAACTAAAATTCTGACTAAATATTCCTATCGAATGGTATATAATACCTGACCATAGTAGAAGGAACATCACCATTAAAACACAGTGAATAATTGCCCTAAAATAAGCTCTAATTAGCCCAGCAGAACGTTGAAAATATGCCTTCATAGGGTTAAAAAGGCACCTCTGCACAGACACGCCCCTTGTCAGCCTCACACTTACTGTAGGAAAAGCTCTGACTGGGTGAGACATGTTCTTGATTTTTCAGTGAGTCAAGCGGTAAATTGTCATAAATTACCCAAATGAATATAATCTTACATTATACTAGAAGGGAAACTCATGGTTTCAACAGAAAACAAAAACACACAGAACGACAAACATGCTAGCAACATATTCCAACCCACAATTCAATCCTCTCTATTCTGACTAGTCTTTTACAAGTTCCAAATGCAAGAAGACGGGAGTTTCGCCCTGCTATACTTATGCAGGGGTAGTCGGTCCGTCTTTGAGAGGTGATCAAGCTCTCTTACCAAGTGCCAAGTTCCAAGTTCATGCAAGATTCAAGTGGCAGTACTGCTCTTTCTTATCTGTCTAGACACATGCTAAAATCAAAACTCTACTCACCGGATCCGGTCCTCAAAGTTCCCAAGCAAGCGCATGAGTTGGACCTCGGACTCCCCTCACTCGGGTTCGAGGTGTTGGCTCCAACCGGGTCCGGCACCCTCCGAGGCCTGGCCAGCTCCCTCCGATGCAAGGGACCGGTGGCGCCTGGGAGCTAGCCCACGTCGGGAGGGCACGATCCCGGCAGGACCAAACCTGTAGAGGCGGAAAGTCGTGGTATATCAGCTCGTATACCCTCTACTCACCACACGTTCCGGCCCAACGCACCAAGAATATGTAGCAGCAGAGCGCAAACAACCCAATAATACCAGGAGTCAGTTCAGAAGGTCCAAATCATTTATTTGTGCACAAGACTCAAGCAGAATCAAATTCAAAATGGCTGAGCGATGTTCTCTGGCAAAACAACAACTTTTATAGACTTTTTCACCATTCTAGACATAGGAAAACATTTCATTGGTCCCGGTAACCTCCCGTACCTCCCGTACCCCTTCTATTGGTCCCGGTACTGATATGATTATCCAATTATGTACTTGGAGTGGGCTCAGCACCTGCTTACCCCCCTTCTAGTCCCAATTACAATGGCCAGTTCACCAACTTGTTACTTTCCTACTTCAAGGCCATTGGGCTAGTTAGTACGTGCAGGGAAGCAGGGCTCTGTAACCTTTCTGTCAGCAGTTTTAATTAAATCCCTTGCAGCTGTACTTTCTTATCAGTGGCTTTTAAACATATTTTTCTGTATTTTTCCAGGTTTCAATTCTGCTTATCTAAGCTAATTCAATACTTTACTGAGTTCTAATTCTACAGTAGCAGCTTATTGGGGGATGTGCAATTCCTATGGGCCTCTCCACAGGCTTCATTTACAGGTCAAGCTAGTTAGGCCTGTCTGTTTAGTTCAATTAGCATGGATCATAGGCCTTCGCCTACCACAGTACTAATGCCACTGTATAAGTCACTGGTGAGGCCTCACTTGGAATACTGTGTTCAGTTTTGGAGATCATATCTTGCAAAGGATGTAAAAAGAATGGAAACTGTTCAGAGGAAGGCGACCAAAATGATTTGGAGCCTGCGTCAGAAGCCTTATGAGAAGAGACTTGAAGACCTAAATATGTACACTTTGGAGGAGAGGAGGAATAGGGGAGATAAGATTCAGACCTTTAAATACTTAAAGAGAAATAATGAACAAACAAACCTCTTCCAAAGACGGGGAAGCTGTAAAACTAGAGAGCATAACATGAAGCTGCAAGGTGGTAAATTGAAAGGCAATGTCAGGAAATACTTTTTCACTGAAAGGGTGGTGGATGCTTGGAATGCCCTCCCGATGGAAGTGGTGGGGGCAAACACAGTGACGGAATTCAAAATGGCATGGGACAGACACAGTGGATCCCTTTACAGCAACAAATAAAATCAAAATAAACTGAGCCATATAATTTCTCAACAAATAGGAGTGTCCTGCATGGAGCGGTGGGTTCACCCCTAAACAAAGACATGGGGAGTGGTGGCCTGCACAGAGTGGCAGGGCACCCATGGACAAAGACATGGGGAGGGATGCACGGTGCACCCCTAAACAAAGACATGGGGAGGGGTGCACCTGCTCCTGCCATCTTACTGGGCAGACTAGATGGACCATACTGGTCTATCTCCAGGAACAAGCAGGAATAAGTCCTCACATATGGGTACGTCGGTACCGACGGAGCCTGAGCGGGAAAGCTCCCCAGCTTCCCAGAAGGAAAGCTTTTGGGGCCTCCCACTGCGCATGCGCGCTGCCTTCCCGCCTTCCTGACCAACTCTCCTCAGTTCTTCTTTTTCCGCGGAGCCAGCAGGTCGTGTTCCTGTCACCGCTGAAGAAGTTGTTATTTTAATTTATTTCTTTGGCCGCGTGTCTGCCTTCCCCGATTCCAGACCGGTACCGCCGGTCTTTTTTCCTTTATTTAAAAAAAAAAAATCTTATTTTTTTTTCCTCACTTGGTGTGTTAGTTCTGTGAGGCCTTAGGCCTTCACTAATTCTCCCTCATGGAGAAACAAGCCTCTGGGTTTAAGAAATGCACCAAGTGCAGCGGTACTATTTCAGTCACAGACACCCATGAATGGTGTCTTAAATGTTTGGGGCCTGACCATTCCATTCCGGATTGCCCATCCTGTTCTTTGATGTCTAAACGTGGCTTACAGAACCGGGCAGCCAAGTTTCACATGCTGTTTTCTACAGATACTCCAGCATCGACATCTTCAAGGTCTTCCTCTCCTGATGGATCTCAGGTAACCAAACATTCCTCTGGCAGGTCCTCAAAGGGCAAATCTCCCTCTAAGTATCGAGATACCCTTGGGCTTGACCCTGAGGACCCTGCCCCAGCCAAACAACCCCGGCGGGAAGCTCCGGCTTCCAAAGCTCCTCCTATGGGGTTACAGGTTGACATCGATGGCACGGCCTCGACCGATCACCTGTTAGACTGTTCTAGGGGTACCGGCTCAATCATCCGGTACCGACATCCAGACAGTTATGGCGTCCATGGATCATACAGTTCAATCCATGCAGCAGGCCATTTTGGCTTTTATTAAGGCTGCGACGCCCTCGGTACCGCACCCTGCGGTACCGACTCCGGTTCCGGTACCACAACCGATACCGGTACCCATGCCTTCCACATCGACCAGGATACCGATTCCGGTTCCCGGTTCCGGGGTTTTTCCCGATACCGATCCGGTTCCGGGTACCCCCGATGTCGATACCGGTCGATACGCTTATCGATCCCTGGAAGCAAACAGACGATACTTTGAGTCTTCTGATGATCCTGATTCATCAGATGACTCTGCTGAAGTATCCCTTACTCTACCTGAGGAGCCCTCTTCTCCAAAGAGGAGAATGTCTCCTCCAGAGGATTTATCCTTTCAAGACTTCATCATTGAAGTAGCTAAAGGTCTTTCTATTTCTGTATCCTCTGAAAAAGAACCTAGAGCAAAAAAGTTAGACATTTTAGGATACTCTAAGGTTCCCAAAGAGGCAGTCACCCTGCCCATCCATGAAATTCTTCAAGATCACATGATGGACTTATGGGAGACTCCTCTCACCCTATCTCCACATTCTCGTCGTCTGGACACCATGTATCGTGTCCCCCCTTCTCCTGGGTTTCAAAAAACTCAGCTCCCGCACCACTCCATTGTGGTGCAGTCAGCTATGAAAAGGATCAAGAGTACTAAAAGACACTCTTCTACTCCCCCAGGAAGAGAATGTAGGACTCTGGATGCTTTTGGAAGAAAAATCTTCCAAGCAAGTATGCTTATTGCCAGAATCAACTCATACAGCCTCTATATGGGCATGTTTCTGAAGGAAATTGCATTAAAATACGCCATTTTCTCCCCTTTATCCCAGAGGATAGAAAGGAGGAGTTCCTTCTTCTGCTGAAGCATACCCAAGATATTTCAAAGTTCTCCAACAGAGCAGCCTTTGACTCCTTTGAAGGTGCTAGCAGAGCCTCAGGTATTGCCATAGCGGCTCGCAGAATTGCTTCGCTCCAGGCCTCTAACCTTGAACCCTGGGTCCAGGATGGGTTGGGAAATTTGCCCTGTACGGGTGAGAATCTGTTTGATAAGGAGTGGCAAATCAAAGCCACTCAAATGGATGCAGAAAATGCTGCTTTAGATAGACTTTCTAAGTCTACCTCTACCCCTGTCAAGAAGAAATCTTTCAAAAAGCCTTTCTACAAGAAGGCCAGATTTGCCACAAATACTGGCCAACAATCTTCTGCAGCTCGCTTTGCTCCTAAGCATCAGCAGCCTAAACAGGCCAGGGCAAAACCTGCAGGGGCTGCTACAGCCCAACAGTCCCAACCCCCTCAGGGTTTTTGACTTAAAACTAGAGAACTTAACCTTTCTGGCTCTAAAACATCCAGAACCTCTCACCATTCCAGGAAGGTTAACTCATTTTGCTCCCAGATGGGAGCAAATCACATCAGAGCAATGGACCCTCTCTATCATCAGAGAGGGCTACAAACTACATTTCTCCAACCTTCCTCCCCATACCATGGTGAGAAGTTTCAATTCTCCCCCATCTCTCCTAGACCTGTTGGGTCAGGAGGTGACCACTCTTCTCGCCCAAAAGGCAATAGAAGAGGTTCCTCCTCTTCATCAAGGGTCAGGTTTTTACTCCCCTTATTTTCTCATTCCCAAGAAAACAGGGGGGTACAGACCCATTTTGGATCTCAGAGAATTGAACAAATTTCTCTACAGGGAGAAATTCAAGATGCTTTCTCTGGGCACTCTCCTTCCATACCTACAGAGTCAGGACTGGCTTTGTTCTCTAGATCTCAAGGATGCATACACACATATACTCATCCATCCATCCCACAGAAAATTCCTACGGTTTCTGTTCCAGGGAAAACACTTCCAATACAGAGTACTTCCCTTCGGTCTAGCCTCTGCTCCAAGGGTATTTACCAAATGCATGGCAATAGTAGCTGCATTCCTATGCACCCTGGGAATTTTTGTCTTCCCATACCTGGACGACTGGCTCATCCGAGCTCCGTCTCAGTCCGAGGCTCAGACTTCCCTGGATCGCACCAGGCGAATTCTACAGTATCTGGGACTTGTGATCAATCTGCCAAAGTCCCAACTCACCCCTACTCAATCCCTAGAATTCATAGGGGCCTGGTTGGATACCACCACCGCAAGAGCCTATCTACCTCAGGCCCGTTGCCAACGTCTAGTGCACTTAGCCTCTCAGACTCAGTCCAGAAGCCACTTGACTGCCAGAGAGATGCTACAACTATTAGGCCACATGGCCTCCACAGTGCATGTGGTGCCTTATGCTCGCCTACATATGAGAGCAGCTCAATGGACTTTATCCACCCAGTGGACTCAAGCATCAGGAGCTCTCTCAGACCAAATAGCAAACTCCAATCGTCTCTTTTGGTCTCTCCAATGGTGGATATCCACTCAAAATCTGTTGTTGGGGGCCCCCTTTCAACCATTGTTGCCCCAAGCAACCCTCACAACAGATGCCTCCCAAACAGGTTGGGGGGCTCATCTCCAAGATCTCTCCACTCAGGGCACTTGGTCTCCACAGGAGACCACCCTTCATATCAACCACTTGGAACTTCGAGCAATCTTTCTAGCTCTCAAAGTTTTTCATACCCTCCTCAGCAACATGACAGTCCTTATTCACACGGACAATCAAGTAGCCATGTTTTACATAAACAAACAAGGAGGGACTGGCTCTCTGTCGCTTTGCAACGAAGCTCTAAGATTATGGGCCTTCGTCAGAGAGCATCAAATCCATCTCCTGGCAGTATATCTTCCAGGAATCCAAAACTCTTGGGCAGACAGACTCAATCGAGTTCTGCTTCCACATGAATGGTCCCTGCACATGGATCAGGTACTCAGAATCTTCCAGAAATGGGGAACCCCGGACATAGACCTCTTTGCAAGTCCGTGGAATGCCAAACTTCCCCGGTTCTGTTCCAGAATTCCGTGTCAGGGAGTTTAGACCAAGGATGCCTTCCTCCTGCATTGGGGTCAGGGTTTCCTGTATGCCTTTCCACCCATTCCTTTGATTCCCAAGACTCTGTTCAAACTTCAAAGGGATCAAGGGTCCATGATCCTCATAGCTCCACGCTGGCCACGCCAAGTGTGGTACCCTCTACTTCTGCATCTCTCCCAAGCCCCCTCCCTGGACTTGGGAGCGGCTCCAGACCTTCTGTCTCAAGAGGAAGGGACTTTGTGGCACCCAAACCCCAAGTCCCTTCACCTCAGAGCTTGGTTACTGAAGGCCTAGACCTTCAACACTTCAATCTTTCGCAGCAAGTGAAGGATATCCTACATGCCTCTAGGAAACCTTCCACTAGGCGTTCTTACGCTTTTAAATGGAAAAGATTTTCCATTTGGTGTGCTCAAAAGGGTCTTAACCCTCTGGCACTCCCATTGAATTCTCTTTTGGAATACCTCCTGCATCTTTCCAATGCAGGACTCAAAACGAATTCAGTAAGAGTCCATTTGAGTGCTATTGCGGCATCACTTAAGCCCATCAATGGACAACCTGTTTCCTCTCATCCTCTTATTGCAAGATTCATGAGAGGCTTCACTTTAACTAAACCTCCTATTCTACCTCCTCCGGTGGCATGGGACTTAAACTTGGTTCTTGGTCAGCTTATGAAGCCACCTTTTGAACCCTTAGCCACTACCTCCTTGAAATTTCTTTCCTGGAAGGTTATTTTCCTCATTGCAGTCACTTCAGCTCGCCGCATCAGTGAACTGCAGGCCTTAGTGGCTAATCCACCTTACACAAGGTTCCATCATGATAAGGTAGTCCTTAGGACAAATCCTCACTTTATGCCTAAAGTGGTCTCACCTTTTCATCTTAATCAAGAGGTTTATTTACCTGTCTTTTTTCCAGCTCCTCATGCATCCAATGCAGAGAGGAACCTTCATACTCTAGACTGTAAAAGAGCTCTTGCCTTTTACCTCCACAGGACACAGCAACATCGAAAGTCTTCTCAGCTTTTTGTTGCTTTTGATCCTTCTCATTTAGGACTTCCAGTCTCCAAAAGAACACTCTCCAATTGGATTGCTCAGTGTATCTCTTTTGCTTACCAGAGTAAGAACCTTTCTCTGGAGGGCCATGTCACCGCTCACAACGTGAGGGCCATGACCACCTCTATGGCTCATCTAAACTCTGTGTCCGTTGACCAGATCTGTCGAGCAGCCACCTGGGCCTCGGTTCATACCTTTACAGCCCATTACTGTTTGGACAAGGACTCCCGCCGGGATGCCTTGTTTGGTCAGGCTGTCCTCAGACACCTTTTCCATTCTTGAACAACTCCAGCCCACCTTCCCTGAATGGATGCCTGAGATCCATAGGAATATGAAGAACCTTTCAAGGTCTCATACCCTTTAGGGGATCTCCCGGGCATCTTAGCTAGGGAGTCCCCATATGTGAGGACTTATTCCTGCTTGTTCCTGGAGATAGCACAGTTACTTACCTGTAACAGGTGATCTCTGGGAACAGCAGGAATTAGTCCTCACAACCCACCCGCCTCCCCTAGGAGTTGTATCTCTCTCTCTCTTCCTTTCCTCTCTCTTTTGTCTCAGCTATAAACTCGAACTGAGTTGGTCAGGAAGGCTGGAAGGCAGCGCGCATGCGCAGTGGGAGGCCCCAAAAGCTTTCCTTCTGGGAAGCTGGGGAGCTTTCCCGCTCAGGCTCCGTCGGTACCGAAGTACCCATATGTGAGGACTAATTCCTGCTGTTCCCAGAGATCACCTGTTACAGGTAAGTAACTGTGCTTTATCTGCCATCATTTACTATGTTTTCTTATGTTCTTACCTTACTCTCATTTGTACCTGTTCTGGGCTCTTGTTAAGTGCAAGTAAAATATCTAATAAATAAAATGAAATGTACCATCCAGAGCATTGGAGTTTTGTACTCAGAAATTGAACAATCAATGCCTAAGTATTTTATTTATTTATTTATTTAGACAGATTTGTATACCACCTTATCCTACAATCAAAGTGGTCACATCACAACTGGAGGGTTACATTTAACATGAGGGTACTTGACAACATTATATAATGAACTTGTGTGTCTAGTTGGGATAAGTGAGTATCGGGTTGGTGGAGGTAGTTGCATTACTTGCGAAAGTCTGTGAGGTCATTCAAGGCCCTCAGGCTCGTTGGGAGGGAGTTCCAAAGTGTGGACACCAGTAATGAAGGAACTCTTCTTGAGGTTGTTTGTTTTGTCTTGTGATATCCTGCAGGTGTGCCAATCATGTTGTCATTATTAGCTCTTCTTGGTCTATTGCTGATACCCCTTGTTATGATATCTTGGAGTGCATCTGCTGAGAGATGGTGAATGATTTTAAAGATGATCAGGACTGTTTTGAATTTTGCTCTGGCCATCATAGGGAAAATAAGAAACATAAGATTAAAAAGTATAGAGCAGTTTGGTTTGCGATTCAGTACTACTGTGCATGAAAGCTGTATGCCCATGAAATAATATACTTAACTATTCCTTTTGTAGTATAAATGCAGTCACCGCTATTCTGAAGATTTTGTGCTGCAGCTCGAGAAAGAGTTGGTCCACGCTAGACTGAAAGAAGCAGAATCTCACTGTGCAATGAAAGAAATGCAAGAAAAGATTCTGGAGATGGAAAAGGTGATTCCAAAGGAACAATGTGGCCTTTTTAGTTTCTAAGGGTTTGTTTTTTGTTTTTTGTTTTTTTTTATTAAAAGACTTCCAAAGAATACAAAGATACAAGAACCACAAAGATCTTCAAAAATAATGCAACAGTATCAACACAACATCAGGTCACATTAGTAAGGGTTTCTCCCATTCTATGCTTAAGAAAAAAGTCCTTTGTCAGGAAGCTCATCATTATTAACTAAAATTATTTAGAATTCTCTTTGGAAAAGACTGAATTCATATTGTAGAATGCATACCTAGCTGGACCCTTCATATATGACAAGATTGTTGCTCAGAGCGCATATAGATACAGGACTGGTGCAAGGATGTGAGGTGCCCTAAGCGAACTCTTTTTCTCCAGGAACAAGCAGGAAGTCCGTCCTTACATATGGGTGACGTCGGCACCGATGGAGCCCTCATGCGGAGCAATTTCCCCAGCTTTCAAAGAAAGCCTTTGGGAATGCCTCGCACATGCGCGGTCCCCTTCCTGCCCAAGGGTGCCATCTTGCTCAGTCTTCTTTTTTCCGCAGAGCCCGACAGACGTCGTCCCATTTTCCTCAGAAAAAGTTGATTGTTTTTTTACTATTTCTATCATTTTTGGTACCGGTTCGACACCGGTTCCCCTTCCCACTTCGGCTCAGTACACCGATATCGAGTCCAACTAACCTTTTTGTTTTTGTCCTTGCTGACTAGAGTTCGCGCTCTTTTTCTTTTAACTGGCAGCCCGGTCTTTCGACCTTGCAGGGGTCCTTTTTCCCCCAATGGCTGCCAGCGGGTTCAAGAAGTGTGATCGGTGTAAAAAACATATGTCCCTCACCGACACCCATGACTGCTGCCTCCGCTGCCTCGGACCCGACCATGACCCGGTGGTCTGCGGTCAGTGTAGCAAGATGTCCTCCAAAGCGCTGAGGAGCAGGCAGCACCAGCGCGAGACTATTTTCTCCGAGTCTGAATCCGTCCGGGCCAGGACCTCGTCAGAAGCCTCGACGTCTCGGGACTCTGAACCCGAGCACCATCGAGGGTCTTCTGAAAGGGGGTCTCCCACCCGGGAGCACCGTAAGAAGAAGAAACCCATGAGGGCTGCGTGTCTGGAGGACTCCGATCGGCCGGGGCCCTCGGGTTCCAGGTCGCGGAGTGCTGAACGTAACCCAGTCAGAGAGGCCTGCTAAAATACCTCGTACGGAGCCAGAGGCATTGGACAAGGTAATGCCTGTTGTCCTCGTGGACTCTCCTCTGGGAGAACCGGCATCGGGAACCGAGCCGGGGGCTGCGGAGCCTACTGAGCTGGGTCTCAGGTTGGCGGCTTGGAGAGCAGTGTGTCTGCCTTCATGGACCAGTAGCGGGCACTGATAGCCGGTCTCACCCATGCATCCGCCCTGACCACCGGGACCTTGACGTCTAAATCGACCCTGGAGGCAGAGGCGATCCTCGAATCCACGCGGGCTCGAGTCAATCCTCGGCCGAAGTCTCCCTCGACCTCCCATTCAGGACCGAGGTCGTCATTGCCGGGGCCATCGGCGTCGGGACGGACACACTCGTAGCCCTCGAGGCCGGAGCCCATCGAGTCCTCCTCGGAGGGCTCAGCTTGGGAGATGGAGGAGGAAGACTCGCTCGATACCCACCGGAGCCGGTATGTCCCATCAGACTCCCCGGGTTCGGAACCTCGGAGACGGTCGCCCCTGGACGACACCAGGTTCTTGGACTTTGTGAGGGATATGGCCAAGGCTTTGGCTTTCCCTGCAGATGCTGAGGAGGAGCCTCGAGCCGAGGAGCTCGATGCCCTCCAGTCTGACTCTCCTCCGAAGGAGGCCCTTACTGTACCAGTGCCTCCAATGCTGGAACGGTTGATGCTCTGCATGTGGGAGTCCCCGGCCTCGGTGCCGGTCCTGAGCAAACGGGTTGATTCCATTTATCGAGTCCGTAAGAGCCCCAGGGTTCCAAAAAGCACAGCTGCCGCACAACTCCATGGTTGTGGAATCAGCCATGCAAAGGCTCAAGAGCCAAAAGACGCACTCCTCGGTGCCTCCTAGCCAGGAGGCCCGGAACCTGGACGCCCTTGGCAGAAAGTGCTTCAAGGGCTCGATGCTGTCATACCGTGTCCAGACCTACCAGCTGTACATGGGCATGTACTTAAGAGACCTGGCAAAGGAGATTGCCAGGTTCTTTGCTGGCCTCTCTGAGGAACCCTTGCAGCGCTTTAAGGCCCTGTCCACCGGGATCAGAGTGCTCGAAGTTTGTCTCGAGCAGCCTACGATGGCTTCGAGGCTTCGGCCCTGGTAGCCGCAGCTGGCATTGGTGCAAGGCGTCAGGCTTGGCTCATGTCATCTGACCTCGAACCATGGGTACAGGACAAGTTGGTCGATGTCCCCTGCCGAGGAGATAACCTCTTCGGCAAACCCATGACTGAGAAGGCTGCTGAACTCGAGTCCGAGTACTTGACCCGGACAAGGCTGTCGAAGAAGACATCTGCTCCTTCTCACAGGAAGAAGACTTCGGGGGAAAAAGCCCTGTAAGCCAAGGAAGGGACAGGCTTACAGAAACTACCCCACTTACCAGGCCTCCTCAGCAGTGGCAGCAGGCCAGAGGACAGGGGAATGGCCCTCGGAAGCCTCAAACCCCCCAAGCCTCCAGATCCTGCTCCTGCCCAGCAGGGAGGGGATTTTTGACTCCCTCTGCATAGCTCCTCTCCCACCAGTGGTTTGGCCCTGCACAGGAGGTAGGCTATCCCTGTACGCTCACAGGTGGCCAGCCATTACATCCGATACTTGGGTTCTAAGGATAATCCAAGACGGCTATCTGCTCCATTTCAGCCAAATACCTACCTCCTATTTCCCAGGAGAGCATCTCGGACCCCTCTTGCACAGGAACCTCCTCTTGCAGGAGTTGGCTGGTCTTCTCAAGGATCAGGCGGTGGAACTGGTGCCCCACCACCTGCAGGGGAAAGGTTTTTACTCCAGGTATTTCCTGATACCGAAAAGACAAGGAGACCTTCGCCTCATCCTGGACCTGTGAAATCTCAACAAGTTCTTGGTAAAGGAAAAGTTCAAGATGCTTTCACTTGGGATACTTCTGCCTTACCTCCAGCAGGGAGACTGGCTATGCTCCTTGGACCTAAAGGATGCTTACACACACATCCTCTTACATCCAGACCACAGACAATACCTCAGGTTTGTGGTCGGAGGAAACCACTTCCAATACAAAGTGCTTCCCTTTGGTCTAGCTTCCGCTGCAAGGGTTTTCACCAAGTGCCTAGCTGTGGTAGCAGCCTTCCTCAGGAGCCAGGGGATTTTTGTGTTCTCTTACCTAGACGACTGGCTCATAAGGGGCCAGTCAGCTCAGGAGGCGCACCATGCCACAGCTCGCACAATAGCTCTGCTTCAGCATCTGGGGTTCGTCATCAATCACGCAAAGTCGTCTTTGCTCCCCACCCAGAACTTAGAATTTATAGGGGCAAGGCTCAACACCATACAGACGAGGGCCTACTTGCCACTGGACAGGGCAAACCGCCTGCTGTCTCAGGTGGGCATGGTGAGTCAAGTACCCCAGGAGTCAGCACGGAGGTTCTTACGTCTGCTCGGCCACATGGCCTCCACGGTTCATGTTACTCCTTTCACACACATGCACATGCAGACAGCTCAGTGGACCCTGCGGGACCAGTGGTCACAGGCCATGGGACGCCTGTCCGACAGAGTGGCAGTATCCAAACCCTTAGTGCAGTCCCTGCACTGGTGGTCACAATCGGGGAACCTCCTGGAGGGGGGTACCATTCCAGGTTCCCGTGCATACCAGGGTGTTGAGCAAGGATGCCTCCTTGATGGGTTGGGGAGCCCATTGTCAAGGCTCTTGCACTCAAGGTCAGTGAACTCCTCAGGAGGCCACATTCCAGATCAACCTATTGGAACTCTGGGCCATTCGCTTAGCTCTAAAAGCCTTTGCTCCTGTCCTCTCCAACCAGTCTGTCCGAGTACAGACGGACAGCCAGGTGGCTATGTTCTATGTGAACAAACAGGGTGGCACAGGTTCGCGGATCCTTTGTCAGGAGTCTCTGGATCTCTGTTCCTTCGCAGTTCGACACAACATGTCTCTCCATGCAGTTTACCCACCGAGCCAGGAGAACTGCCTAGCAGACAGACTGAGCAGGGTTCTTCAACCCCACGAATGGCAACTGAAAAGGGAGATTGCCCAGCAGATTTTCAACCACTGGGGCCTCCCGTCCATGGATCTCTTTGCCAGTCCACAGAATTGTCAGTTGCCCTGCTTTTGCTCCAGACAACCGCACCCCCTAAGGGTAGCAGCAGATGCGTTTCTTCTCCCTTGGTCGGGAAGCCTCCTGTACACTTTTCCGCCAATGCCTCTGGTAGCACGAACGCTCTTCAAGATTCGCAGGGACAAGGCCTGGGTGATCCTGGTAGCGCCCAGATGGCCCAGACAGCCTTGGTTCCCACTTCTTCTTCAACTGGCGGTGGAAACCCCTCTCCCCTTGGGGGTACAGCCCGACCTCCTCACCCAGGAGCAGGGTTCCCTAGTGCACCCCAATCCCAGATCCCTCAATTTGATGGCCTGGCTGCTGAGAGGGTAGGCCTTGCACCTTTTCTCTTACTCGAAGGGGTAGAAGAAGTGTTTTTAGCCTCCAGGAGGCCATCCACCAGAAAATCCTATGCATATAAATGGCGCAGGTTCCAAGTGTGGTGTCACCAACATATACTGTAGAACCCTTCTCATCTCAGGTTCCCAAGGCGTTGCAGTACCTACTTCATCTCTCAGATCTAGGCCTCAAGTCTAACTCCGTCAGGGTCCACCTAAGTGCCTTGTCGGCTAACCATGCACCGATAGACGGTCAGCCTCTCTCGGCTCACCCCTTGGTAGCCAGGTTTCTCAGGGGCCTGCTCCTGCTGAAACCCTCCAATCTGCCCTCTGGCGACGGAGTAGGATCTCAACCTGGTCTTGCAGCAACTTACACGCCCTCCTTTCGAGCTGATGTCCACTTGCCATCTGCGCTTCCTCTCCTGGAAGGTGCTCTTCCTGGTAGCACTCACGTCGGCTAGGTGTGTGAGTGAGCTGCAGGCTCTAGTGTCAGATAGGCCGTACACACGGTTTTACAAGAACAGGGTAGTGCTCCGCATACACCCCGAGTTCCTCCCAAAAGTGGTTTCCTCGTTTCACCTCAACTAAGAGGTGGCTCTTCCAACCTTCTTTCCCAGGCCACATACAAACAGGGCAGAAGCAGTTCTGCATACCCTGGACTGTAAGAGGGCACTCACCTTCTACCTGGAGCGTACGCGGGGACATCGGAGGGCTTCTCAGCTCTTCGTCTCTTATGACCCTAGTAAACTGGGTCTACCGGTCTCCAAGCGCACGTTATCCACCTGGGTGGCAGACTGCATCGCCTGGGCGTACAGGGCAGCTGACCTTCAGCTGCAGGGTCGTATCACGGCCCAGTGTGTCAGGGCTAAGGCCGCATCAGTCGTTAATCACCGCTCTGTTCCGTTGGCAGACATCTGCCGGGCTGCAACTTGGTCTTCAAGCCAGACTTTTGCAGCCCATTACTGCCTGGAGAGGGAGTCCCGACGGGACAGCGTTTTCGGTCAGGCGGTACTCCGGAATCTATTCGAGATCTAGGCAACTCCGGCCCTCTGGTGTGAGGCTACCGTGGGGGATGCATTCTCAGAGAAAGTTTTTTCGCTGCTGTTGCGGCTCGCCTAGAGGGAGCCTTTTTTCAGTTATAGGTTCTCGGTAGCCTGTAGCTAGGGAGTCCCATATGTGAGGACTGACTTCATGCTTGTTCCTGGAGAAAGCGTAGTTACTCACCTGTAACAGGTGTTCTCCAGGGACAGCAGGAATCAGTCCTCATGACCCTCCCTCCTCCCCTGGAGTTGCAGTCCTATTATTGCTTTTTATTATTTTTTGCCATCTTTTTAGCCATGTCATTTGACTGAGCAAGATGGCACCCTTTTCTTTGAAAGCTGGGGAAATTGCTCCGCACGAGGGCTCTGTCGGCGCTGACGTCACCCATATGTGAGGACTGATTCCTGCTGTCCCTGGAGAACACCTGTTACAGGTGAGTAACTACGCTTTCCTGCCACCCCCTCCCTGCTCTCACCCTTTCTGCTGCTCTTCTATGGGACCTGCAGCGGCGACTGTGATAGTAAACAGCAACACAGCTCTTACCCAGAACCTCTGTGGCTGTGTGCTATTAGTGCTGCGCTTTGACCAATTAGTCCCGCCTGTTCCAGTGCAGACTTTTGTTTGCATGGGGGTGGAACTGGCTGGTCAAAGCACAACACCAGCAGGATGCGGCTTCAGAGGTTTTCTTAGTAAGTGCTGCTTTGCTGTTTTATTGTCATTGCTGCCATTGCAGGTCCTGAAGGGGAGGGGCTGGGATTGGGCAGTCCTCTAAAGGTTGGTGCTTTAGATGACCACTAATGTGCCTAATGTAGCACTGTCCCTGTACGGATAGCTCAGCACTGCAAGACATACACCTTTAATATCTAGGTAAAGCTGTAGTTCAGAGGTGAAAATCTCGGGATGTCTGTCTTCTAAACTAGAAAAAATAATTGTAATATGTAAGTATGCTGCTTATTGAATTTTGGTGTGGTGTCTGCAGGGGCGGCCCAAGGGGGGTGCAGGGCCATGTGCAGAGATTAATTGCGGGGCCTCATTTGCATAGGGAGCCTCATTTGCATAAATACTTGCATAATGTAAACATACTTCTTAATGAGTGTCTGGATAAAGAAAGACTAATAGATTTCTACGTTACTATATTCCAGTGCCAACCGCCAGGCCCATTAGGAAGTACTATAAACACTGACCTTTTAGAACTCATAGCAAATCCACCATATCATAACAGCTCTGCCAGGACTCACAAAGCACCAAACCCTACCTATCAAAAGGCAACACTGCAAATATTAAACCAATACATCTCAGAGAATACCAATGCATCTCCTACTGGGGAAAGAGAACAAGTGACATGGTCAAATAGAAACTACATGAACAGAATACCTCAGCTTGGTTAAAATGCAGAATATAGACCGTCACCAAAGAACAAGGGATCACAATTTAGAAATAGGAAGACAATAATTAAACTGGGAACCCCAAAAGCGAAACTTGGGATGTACAACAACACTGGAGAAATAAAACTATAAATTAATTTCCTCTTGTACTAAACAAAACACAAAAGATGTTAACAATGCACATTTCCCAGAGCTGATATATTCCAGTTAATAAATTCAAAATAAAAAGTATTTTTCTACCTTTTGTTGCTTGTGCATTTTCTTTTCAGTTGCAATTGCTCCAGTCACTTTCTTCTGGTTTCTTTGTGTCTTCTGCGAGCTATCCATTTTCCTTTCTTCTCTTTTAGATTTTTTTCCAAATTTTTTTTCTATATCTGCTTTAACATACTGATCTTTCCCCTTTTGCTCTTTCCTCCATTTCTTTCCTTATTGCTTTATCATCCACTCAAATTTCACCCTTCCATTCTCAATCTACACTTACTCTTCCAATACCTGGCCCTTCGTAGACTTTTCTTCCCTCCCACACAAAATATCTTTTCCCCTCTCCATTCTCATTTCCCATCCCTTTCTAGTCCTCCCCCAAAATCGGCTCCTTTATAGTTCTAGACCCACCCAGCATCTGCCCCCTTCTAGTCCCAGTCTCCCAAGCTTCCACATCAGCTCATTTCCAGTCCTAGCCTCCCATATGCTGTTTTCCAGTTCCATACCCGCCCCCCCATCGTCCCCTTTCCACTCCAAGCTCCCCCTCAGCCCATTTCCAGCCCTTTTCCAACTCCCATCAGCCCACTTCCAGTCCTATTCCAGCCCCCATCAGCCCATTTCCAGTGTCCTTTTCCAGCCCATCACCCATTTGCAGTCTACGTTCCCCCCCATCAGCCCATTTCTAGTCCTATCCTAGCTCCTCATCAGCCCATTTCCAGTCCTAGCCCCCATATGCTCTTTTCCAGTTCCATTCCAGTCCCTCATCAGCCCATTTCCTCCACGCTCCCCCATCAGCTAATTTCCAATCCTAGCCCCCTCGTCAGCCCACTTCGCCCTATTCCAGTCCTCATAAGCCCATTTCCAGTCCTAATCCAGCTCATCAGCCCATTTCCAGTCCAAGTTCCCCCCCATCACAGCCCATTTCGTCCATTCCCCCCACCATCACAGCCCATTTGCAGTCCTATCCCCCCACCATCACAGCCCATTTGCAATCCTCCCCCATCACAGCCCAATTGTAGTCCGTTCCCCCATCACAGCCCATTTCCAGTCTGTTCTCCCCCCCACCACAGCCCATTTCCAGTCTGTTTCCCCCCATCCCAGCCCAATTTGTCCGTTCCCCCCCCATCACAGCCCATTTCCAGTCTGTTCCCCCCCCCCCACATCACAGCCCATTTCCAATCTGTTTCCCCCATCCCAGCCCATTTTCAGTCCGTCTGTCCCCACCATCACAGCCCATTTCCAGTCCTGTCCCCCCCACCATCACAGACCATTTGCAGTCCTAATCCAGCTCTTCATCAGCCCATTTCCAGTCCAAGTTCCCCCATCACAGCCCATTTCATCCAGTCCCCCCACCATCACAGCCCATTTGCAGTCCTATCCCCCCCACCATCACAGCCCATTTGCAGTCCTCCCCCCATCAGAGCCCAATTGTAGTCCGTTCCCCCCATCACAGCCCATTTCCAGTCTGTTCTCCTCCCCCACCACAGCCTATTTCCAGTCTTCCCCCCCATCCCAGCCCAATTTGTCCGTCCCCCCCCATCACAGCCCATTTCCAGTCCGTTCCCCCCCCCCCCATCACAGCCAATTCCAGTCCGTTCCCCCTCCCCCCAGCCTATTTCCAGTCCATTCCCCCCCCTCATCACAGCCCATTTCCAGTCTGTTTCCCCCATCCCAGCCCATTTTCAGTCTCCCCCCATCACAGCCCATTTCCAGTCCATTTCTCCCCCCCATCACAGTCCATTTCCAGTCTGTTCCCCCCCATCACAGCCCATCCAGTCCTAGCCGCCCCCCGAAGAGCCCCGCGCCGTCTAAGGGGCTGCAGAGGGAGCCGGGGAAGCCCGCGCGAGGCCCCGGCTCCCTCAGCACAGCCCGCCAGCGTGAAGAACCTTTACCTTCCCGCTGGCGGCTGTTTCAATGAAGCCGCGAATGCCGGGAGAGGTTAAAGGGCATTGCCTTTAACCTTTCCCGGCATTCGCGGCTTCATTGAAACAGCCGCCAGCGTGAAGGTAAAGGTTCTTCACGCTGGCGGGCTGTGCTGAGGGAGCCGGGGCTTCGCGCGGGCTTCCCCGGCTCCCTCTGCAGCAGTCCATTGAGCGAGAATGTGGTTCACGCGGGGCCCCCTGAAGCGCGGGGCCCTGTGCGAACAACATTCTCGCTCAATGGACGGGCCGGCCCTGGGTGTCTGTTGCAGCTTGAAGTAACATTTCTGCTACCTTTAAAAGAAAATTATTAACTTCACAAATTATCTTCAAAACAATTCCATTTCAGGAGTCTTCAGTAATGTGTTTAAAGGAAATTTGCAGATAGGTACACAAGGGGTCCCCAACCCTTTTGGATCTTTCAGATCACTGAGAAGGACAGAGGATTTTGCTGCTTGCCATTCCCACTCCACCCCCAAAGCACTTATTTTTAACTCTTGTCCTGCTGCCCTGTGCAGCCTCAGTATCTGCTGCCCTATGCAGCAGATATTGAGGCTCTGGGCAGTAATTTGAGGACCCCAGATATAGAGATTAACAGTTTTCTATTTCCCCTCTCCCTCCCTCCATGTAGGGTTTGTGCTTAGGTGGCTGCCTAGAGCATCAGATTTTGGAAGGCAGTAGAAAGTGCCCTCAAAATAGCCAGTCTCTGATTTCCTGCTTCTGTCACGTTTTTCCAGAACTGGCAGTAGGGGCAGAGAGGCCAAGACAATAAAACAGAAGGAAAACACAACACAGAATGAAGCTTCTTAACCCCTGCACTACACTCTGAAAGTGTAGCTGGTCCCACTCCCTCCGGGCAGATTTCCTGTTTGTGTTGGAGCGGGACCAGTTGCACTTTCAGAGTTCTATGCACAGTGGTAAAGAGACTTCTCTCTGTGCTGTGCTTCTCTTCTGTTTTATTGCCTTGGTTTCTCTGTGGTTGCTGATTTTGGAGAGAATGTAGAAGCAGCGGTATGGGCAAGGATGGCGCAGCAAGAACGAGAGGTGCCTAGAGCACCTAATGTCCCTGGTTCTGTATCTTTCCCTCCCCACATCTCCCCCATTCCCAATCGGTACAGCATCTTTCCCTCTCTCTTCACTCTCCATCCCCTCTCTACGGGTCCAGCATCAACTCATTGCCTTCAGCCATTCTGGCAGCAATTTATAAACCAGCCCATAGCTTTCTCTCTGCCCCATCCCATTTCTGCCAGAAATAAGAATTGGAGGGGGTGAGAATTGGCAGAAGGAGCATTGAGAGGCCAATTGAGTGATAGTGATTGTAAATTTGCTGGTGCTGCTCTAATGGCTGTAAGTAAAGAGGACAGGGAAGGGAGGGAAGAGGTGGGGAGAGATGTGGACCGCAGGAAGGAATAGTGGCTGGGAGAGAGATGGTAGTGGTGGCACAGCTAGAAGTAATATGGCTTAAAGACACTGAACAGATCTGAAGAAACGCTTTTCAGGCTGTCGTTTGGGTATCCCTAAATGCACGTTTCAAAAGCATGCAGACTATAACTCATCCTGCTTCTTAATGAGAAATCCTTACTTCATGTTGCAGCGAAATAGTTCTTTTCCTGATGAAAACAATGTCGCTAGACTTCAGGAGGAATTGATTGTAGTAAAGCTCCGAGAGGCAGAAGCTTTGATGGGACTAAAGGAACAAAGACAAAAAATAAAGGATTTGGATGAATACTGGCAGGTATGCATATGAACAACTTCAGGTGTTGTAAGATTTTTGGTTTATGTAAAAATCTAGAAATTTCTATGCATAGAGAGTTAGAAATAATGTACATTTTAACACAGTGCCCAATATAGAAATTAGCAGACCTGCATTGAGTTAGTGTGACAGCATTATGTTTACTTAAAACTTTCTATATTACTCTATGCCACACAGTACCACAGCAGTTTACAAATCTAAAAACAAAGACATGCACTTAAAAGAAACAGAGTTACAACAAAAACAAGAAAGATAAGCATAAAATGAGATAGGTTAACATTAATAGCAGAAGCAGTCTGGTGCCCTGCCCCATCATGTAATCCCCTGAAAAGCCATGGTAAACAAGTGAGTCTATTTTCTAATTTCATCTTTCAAATCTTAAAATAAAACCACACTACTATACATTTTTAATAATACTTATCTATTTTGTGGCACAAGGGTATTGATTTGCCTACATCTTAGGGCTAGCAAGCTGATTTTCAATGTGTGCTGTTTTTGCATGCAGTTGCAACTGTTTCATGCAAACATTTAGCTACAGTATGTAAATGCCACCCAAATGTTTGTTTCAGAGCTCATTTCCAGCAAAAAAAAAAGTCATCTTATTTCTTTCCAGTATGCATTTATACTCATATTCATACTTATTTTAAAAGCTGTATTGTTAGGTTTACTGTTTACTTTCACTTTTCTTCACTTATCCTGTAAAGTAATGGAAGGGAGTAGAGAAAATGAGGCCCTGGAGAATTTTATTTCTGGTGCAAGGGACTAGGCAAGGTGAGGAGCTTGACCCAAACTTTGAAGCTCATGTACTAATCCAAATCATTTGTGTAAGTGCTAAAAGCAGAACAGTGCATACTGCTCCCATGGTGAAGTTCCAATTTGATGGCATGGATAAAAAAAAAAAAGGTTAGTGATAGACAACAAAGGATAGCGATAAATGGAATTCTCTCTGAGGAGAGAAAGGTATTAGTGGGGTACCTCAGGTATTGGTTCGCAGGCTGATTCTGTTCAATATCTTTGTGACCAGCAGAATGGAGAAGTTGGAGAGAGAAGTTTGCCTTTTGGCAGAAGACACAAATCTGCAACAGAGTTGACACCCCTGAGGGAGTGAAGAGAATGAAAAGTGATCTAAAAAAGCTTGAGGAGTGGTTGAATACTTGGTAGTTAAGATTCAGTACAAAACAGAACAGAGTTATGCATTTGACATGCAGAAATATGCAGGAAAGGTATATGATAGGTGGTGTGCACTGACTTAGAAACCTAGAGGTAACAGGGCGCAATAACCTCAAAGTAGCTAAACAGTGTAATAAGGTGGTAACCAGAGACAGCTGAGAGAGGCATAACTAGTAGGGGAAAAAAGTGAGGGGAGGAACTGACGTTGCTGACTTAAATGGCTGAGTGATGAACTCTGCAGTAACAGCCCAATAGAGTGGTTAAAAAGAGTACCTCAACTCTATAAAGCGAGCTACCAAGGTAGTGAGTAGATCTGGTGAGCTCTGAGATCCAGAGAATGGCCACTGCTCACCGAAAAAAAGCAGATCTCAAAAATTGTGCGTAAGAAGGGCATAAAACAGAAGGTCGTGATATGTGCAAGATGGCAGAGGAGAAATCACAGCATGGTGAGTGAGACAGTGGAATGAACTATTTGCTCACTGGCAAAAGCACAGTTCTGCAAATTACAAAAAGACAAACTTCAAATGTGGTTTGCAAAGATTTGAAATTACAGGAGTTAAGGCAAAGATGGGTGGTAAGATTGTGACTGAGCTGCAATGTGAAATTCTTAATGTAGGTCGGAGAGGTGGAGGGCCAATTAGAGGAGATGATGAAAGAGATTGAAAAGCTAAAGAAGCAAGTGGAGGCCCTGAAAAAAATGAGGGAGGCGGTGGCACTTAAACTTGAGGACTTGGAAAACAGTTCAAGAAGGAATAACTTAAGAATAAAGGGCATGCCTGAGATAGCAGACGTTGCAGACAGTAAAAAAAAAAAAGGTGTGCAGGAGATTTGCAAGCCATTCTTGGAGACTGGAGGCAAATTAGAGGAAGTTCCTGAGATTAAATTAAGGGCGCATAGAGTGCTTGGCCCAGCAAGAGGACAGATGCCTCAAGATATCGTGATCGGTTTGCATGTTCATATGGTCAGAGAGTGAATTGCTGCACAGATGAGGAATGCTAGAAGATTTGAATGACAGGATCATAAAGTTGCAGTTTATACAGACCTATCTCTATGGCACTATCCTAACTATCCAAAGAAGAGAATTTAAGAGCTACACAGAGCAGATGAGACAAGAAAACATTTGATACAGATGGCTATATCCTTGTGGAATAGCATTCATGGTGAATGGTTTTACTAGAAGAGCAGTATTGGAGAAGGAGCAGGTGCAAGCTTTGATAGAAGCTGGACCTTTCTACTCAAGAGAACGGACAGAAGGTAACAGCAGAAAGGATGGAGAAAATGGATACACATAAGAAAAAGAAGTAAGATTGAAGTGGAGTGGGCCCTTGATTGAAGTTGTAACAGAGCAAAGGGACATTAGTAATGCTTGCTTTTACCATTGAGGTAGTATATTTTGGATGAATGATGGATGAATGAGGGGAGAGTGAGATAGTGAATTGGGGTGATAATGGATGGCAGAGAATGAATTGAAATGAGAGGGGGGTATGGAAGGTATGAAATTGTATGGGAAAAATGGGGAGAGTGGAACAGAGGTAAGGAAATAAAAGGATTTTTGGGGGAACATATAAGTACTGGGCAGACAAGAAAGGTTTGCATTAAGAGGGAGGAGGAATAAATGGCAATGATAGGGTTAATCAGGTAATGAACAGGGTGGGAAGGGTCACTTCTCCATGGGAGTTAGAGACTGGATTGTTTTCGAGTGGGGAGGAGTGGGGTGGGGGTGAGTGGATCCAAGGGGAAGGGGTAAGTGGATCCATGGGAGAAGGGCGAAGGAGGGGAAGATGATTCCAGTATGGTAAGATTGTTTGGGCAGAGGCAGATACCCAAGGAGATGAAGCAGTAGTGCTATCTTTTAATGCTAAAGCTTGAACTCGTGGCAGAAGAGGCACTGTTTAGCTACGGACGGGAGGAGAACCAAGGCTGACATAATCTTAATAGAAGAAGCCCATTTAAAAAAAACAATAAGAAGGAATGGATAAAATCAGAGAAAGATCCACATGTTTATTTGGCATCTAACAAAGAGTGCCCAAAGAAGGGTGGGGTGGGCATAATGTTTTCAGAAGAAAAAATGGTGGAGGAACATGTGGTAGTGAAGAATGAAGAAGTAATGTATATGCTGTGGTGTGGTAAAATTGATGGGGTGGAAGTGGTGGTGGTAGCAGCAAGCATCTATACCTCCAATATTAACCAAGGGGGGATTTTTTGAGAGGGGCAGGGAAAGGATAGAGGGATTTAGTTCCTTCCCAGTTCTTATATGGAGGGAGACTTTTTAACCTGAGTATAAATACAAGGTTAGATAATTCAAGGGGGGGGGGGAGATAGGGGGGGCAAAGAATACACTGTCAAAAATTGAAAATCTTGATTGGAAAATTAGGGATAGTGAATATATGGAGGCACAAATTAGGTAATAAAAGAAATTCTATATTCTACTCACATCCACAAAATTTATACAGCAGGAACAATATGATATTAGTTGCTGGGTTTCTCTTGTCATAGAAACATGATGGCAGAAAAGATCACATGGCCTATCTAGTCTGCCCTTCTATATCAACTACAATAGTCCCCTTTTTACCTTTAGAGATCCTCTGTGTTTGTCCCATCCTTTTTTGAATTCAGATACTATCCTTATGCCTCCCACCTCCACTGAGAGACTATTCCACACATCTACCACTCTTTCCATAAAGAAATATTTCCGTATATTATTCCTGAGTCTATCCTCTTTCACTCTCATCCTATGTCCCCTCATAGCAGAGCTTGTCTTCAATTGAGAGAGACCCTCCTGTGCATTTATGCCAAGGAGGTATTTAAATATCTCTATCATATCGCCCCATCCCACCTTTCTTCTAAAGTATACATATTAAGATCTTTAAGTCTGTCCTCATATGCTGCATAACGAAGACCATTAACTATTTTAGTAGCCACCCTCTGCACAGACTCCAAAATGCTTATATCCTTTTGAAGGTACAGTCTCCGGAATTGCACACAATTTTCCAAATGAGGTCGCACTGGAGACCTATACAGAGGCATTATCACCTCCTTTTTTCTGCTGGCCATTCCTTTCCATATATACCCAAGCATCCTTCTGGCTTTCGCTGTCACCTTTTCTACCTGTTTAGCTTCTTTAAGATCATCAGACACAATTATACCCAGGTCCCGCTATTCTTTTGTGAACAGAAGTACCTCATCCCCTACACCCGGGGTCTCAAACACGCGGCCCGCGGGCCGCATGCGGCCCGCAACCGAACTTTGTGCGGCCCGCGACGGAGGAAAAAAAAAAAACACAAACCCTGTCTTCTGCTGCTGCTGCTGCCGCCGTGGTAGCAGCACAATCAGCTGTTCGCGGTCCCTTCTCCTCAGCCCGGAAGAGCCCCGAGTCTGCTCCTTTAGCGGCGGGCTTTTCAAGATGCAAAGAGAATATTTCCCTCTCGCGCGGCTTGTCAAGCCGCGCGAGAGGAAAATACTCTCTTCGCGGCTTGAAAAGCTCACCGCTAAAGGAGCAGACTCGGGGCTCTTCCGGGCATAGGAGAAGGGACCGCGAACAGCTGATTGTGCTGCTACCACGGCGGCGGCGGCAGCAGCAGCAGCAGCAGACAGGGTTTTGTTTTTAGTTTATTTACTTGGCCTGATTGGGGGGGGGGGGTTAGGACTGGAAATGGGCAGATGGGGTTAGGACTGGAGGTGGTCTGATTGGGGGGGGCTAAGAATAAAAATGGGGTTATGGGGGGGGCAAAGAATGAAAATGGGTTGATGGGAGGGTTAGGACTGGAAGTGGGCTGTTGGGGGGCTTAGGAATGGTAATGGGCTATGGGGGGGCGAGGACTGGAAATGGGCAGATGGGGTTAGGACTGGAGGTGGTCTGATTGGGGGGGGCTAAGACTAAAAATGGGGTGATGGGGGGGCTAAGAATGAAAATGGGGTGATGGGAGGGTTAGGACTGGAAGTGGGCTGTTGGGGGGCTTAGGAATGGTAATGGGCTATGGGGGGGCGAGGACTGGAAATGGGCAGATGGGGTTAGGACTGGAGGTGGTCTGATTGGGGGGGGCTAAGACTGAAAATGGGGTTATGGGGGGGCTAAGAATGAAAATGGGGTGATGGGAGGGTTAGGACTGGAAGTGGGCTGTTGGGGGGCTTAGGACTGGTAATGGGCTATGGGGGGGCTAGAACTGGTAATGGACTGGGGGGGTTGCTAGGACTGGAAATGGGCTGAGTAGAAGGGGGGGCTTGACCTGCAAATAACTGATGGGGACGGGGTTTTGGAATGGAAATGGGCTGAGTGGAAGGGGGCTTGGAATGGAAATGGGCTGATGGGGAGGGGGGCTTGGAATGGAAATGGGCTGATGGGGAGGGGGCTTAGAAAGGAAATGGGCTGTGAGGGGAGGGAGCTAGGACTGGAAATGGGCTTAGTTGGGGGGAGCAAGGACAGGAAATGGGCTGATGGTGGGGCTAGAATAGGACTGGAATGGGCTGATGATGCGGGGACTAGAAGGGAGCAGATGCTGGGTGGGGCTGAAACTACAAGGGAGCTGATGTTGGGGGAGGATTAGAATGGGATAGGGCTGGGAGAGTAAAATGGAGAGGGGAAAAAATATTTTGTGTGGGAGGGAAGAAAAATCTACAATTGGCCAGGTACTGGGTGAGTAAGTGTGGATTGAGAATGGAGGGGTAAAATTTGAGTGGATGAAATAGGAATGAGGAAAGAGCAAAAGGAAAAAGATTAGTATGTTAAAGCAGATGCAGAGAGAGAAAGGAAAAAAAACTAGAAGAGAGAAGAAAGTACAAATGGACAGCAGACCATGGAGAGTTAGCAGAAGACACCAAGAAACCAGAAGAAAGTGGCTGGCACAATTGCAACTGAAAAAAAAAATGCACAAAAGGTAGAAAAATATCTCTTTATTTTGAATTAACTGGAATATGTCAGCTCTGGGAAATGTGCATCATTAACGTCTGTGCTTTATTTAATACAAGAGGAAATTAATTTATAGTTTTATTTCTACAGTGTTGTTGTACATTCCAAGTTTGGCTTTTGGGGTTCCCAGTTTAATTATTGTCTTCCTGTTTCTAAATTTTGATTCCTTGTTTGGTGATGGTGTATGTTCTGCATGTGTAACTGAGCTGAGGTATTCTGTTTATGTAATTCCTATTTGACATTGCCACTTGTTCTCTTTCCCCAGTAGGTCATGTATTGTTATTCTCTGAAATGTATTGGTTTAATATTTGCAGTGTTGCCTTTTGATAGTTAGGGTATGGTGCTTTGTGAGTCCTGGTAGTGCTGTTACGATACGGTGGGTTTGCTATGGGTTCTAAATGGGTAGTGTTTGTAGTAGTTCCTAATGTGCCTGGCGGTTGGCACTGGATTATAGTAATGTAGAAATCTTTTAGTCTTTCTTTATCCATACGCTCATTAAGAGGCATGTTTACTAAAAGTTAGTTTATGGTAACATTATGCAAATATTTATGCAAATGAGGTCCCTTATGCAAATTAGGCCTGCGTCTTGTGCGGCCCCCGGGTTACTTTACAAGTCCTCATTTGGCCCTCAAAGCAATTTGAGTTTGAGACCCCTGCCCTACACTGTACCACTCCTTTGGATTTTTGCAGGCCAAATACATGACCCTGCATTTTTTAGCATTAAATTTCAGCTGCCAAATTCTAGACCATTCTTCAAGCTTAGCTAGAATCCCTCCTCATGTTATCAACTCCTTCCTGGGTGTCGGCTCTATTATAGATTTGGTATCATCCGCAAAGAGGCAAACCTTATCCGACAGCTCTTCCGTAATATCACTAACAAAGATGTTAAAAAGAATTGGACCAAGGACAAATACCTGTGGCACACCGCTGGTAACCTCTTTCTCCTCAGAGTGAGCTCCATTTACCTGTACCCTTTGTTGCCTCCCACTCAATCAATTTCTAACCCTATCAGTAACTTTAGGGTCCATCTCTAGGGTGCTCAGTTTGTTTATAAGTTGCTTGTGCGGAACAGTGTGCATGGCTTTACTGAAATCTAAATACACCACATCTAGGGCTCTCCCTCGGTCTAACTCCCTGGTCACCCAGTCAAAGAAATCAATCCAAGCTGTCTCTGTTCCTGCAAACCATTGGACTCCAGAAACCTCAGTATTCTCTCTTTTAGTAGACTTTCCAATGGGTGAAGGAGGCAGAGATAATCCAAATTACATGGCCCAGTCATGCACCTGTTATATTAAAGCTGGATTTAAAGAAGTAGAAAGGGGGGTTGCGCTTTTGGAGGTTCAATGAAGTATTAGTGGATGATAAGAGAGGAATATTTAGGATATGTAAAGCAATTAATATTTTGAATTTAATAACAAGGGGGAGGTTAAATT
This sequence comes from Ichthyophis bannanicus, assembly GCA_033557465.1. NCBI lineage: Eukaryota > Metazoa > Chordata > Amphibia > Gymnophiona > Ichthyophiidae > Ichthyophis > Ichthyophis bannanicus. Next base: position 168,745,791 of record CM066040.1, on the reverse strand, counting down.
AGGGAGTGTTTGGGATGGGTTTAAAACCTCTATTAGAGGACAATTTATTGCCTAGTAATTAAAGGGAAAAGAAAAAAGAGCAGGAGAGTTGAAGGAACTGAAATGTTAGGAGAATACTAGCAAAAGGGATTTTAAAGAAAATAGAATAATAAAGAGCAAATAGAGAGATATATAATTAGAGGATTGGTCCTATCAGATGGAGGAATTAAATCAGTAATTTCAAATTCAGTAATAAAGCGGGGGGGGGGGGGGTAGTCAAAGAATAAATTGAAGACTAAAAGAATTCAGCTGTGATAGTAAAAATAAGGAATAACCAAGGGGTCATGGAATTTGAAAATAAGAAGATTCATGAGGTAATCTGTGAATATTATAAGAAGCTTTATATTTCAGAGGTTAAAGTGTGTGGGGGGGGGGAGGAGGGAAGCACTGAATTATTTGGAGCAATCTGAGTTGAATAAGGGAAGAGGAAGTAGTTATTTTAGATAGAGATATAGATAGGATGGAAGTGTTGGATGCAGTTGAGCCTGAAAGCTAGGAAAGCGCCTGGCTTAGATGAACTTACAGCCAGTCTTTATAAGAAGTTCAATGATGAGGTGGTAAACTCCCTAGCAAAATTGTTCAGTGGAGTATTGCAAGTAGAGATGTTGCCGGAGTCAGTGTGGCAGGGATTACTATAGTTGATTAATCGGTATTTATCCCAGGAAGACAAGTTGGTGATAACATTGAGAAAACGTTGATTTATTATGGGTAGCTCATAAGTATAAAACACCTTTCTTAATGATGAAGATTGATGATGAAAAAACGTTCAACAGAGTGGAGCGGAACTTTGTTTATTAGTATTTAGCTCACGCTTTTCCAGGAGTAGTTCAAGGTAAGTTACAATCAGGTACACTGGGTTATTTCCCTGTCACTGGAGGGGGGGGGGGTGCTTAAAATCCACATTTGTACCTGAGGCAATGTTTCAGGTGATTCAGAGAATGGGAGTGGGAAATAAATATATAGGATGAGTAAGGGCAATTGATAAGACACCTAAAGCAAGAAGAAAAATTAATAGAAGGTATTCAGAAGAGTCTGAACTGAAAATTGATACAAGACAAGGATGTCCACTATCACCTTTGCTATTTGCACTGTAGTAGAACCATTATCAGAAAAAAGAGGAGGGAAGGGAGATATTAAAGGTATTCAGTTGGGAGATAGGTACAGTATATGCAATTACTATTTGCGGATGTTATTTTTACCAAAAGCCAACAGTTGGTATCTTTGCTAAATTTATTGGAAGAGAGATAGCAATACAGTGGGATTTTGGGATATAAAATGAACATGGGTAAATTGAAGGGTTGAAAAATGATTTGGAACCTCAGTTGGAGGAGAGACTGAGGGGAAACATTCCCATTTCAGTGGGTTAGGAAATCTATAAAATATTTAGACGTACAAGTGGGATGAGAAATGAGAGATTTGTAAAAATTATGATCCCTTAGTAGGGAGGATTTTGTTAGATTTAGATTGATGGGAGCAACCAACATTTTCATGGATGGATATTGCCCAGGATTTTGTTGTTTATCTCTTTCCCTATTGAGGTTCCCGAGGGAATGATAAAGAGAGTACAAAGGGGATAGTTTCCTTTATTTAAAGGAGATGTCCCCCTAGGGTGAATAGGAAGGTGATATATAAGAGGAGGGGGGGAACGGTTGTACCAGACTTAAGCAGGAATTGTTTTGGCATCCTAGTTACAGGCAGTGTTGAAGAGAAAGGAAAGCAGTGGGTTCAGATAGAAAAATCAATTTGGGGAGGGGAGCCTTTAGTGGAGCAATTATGGGATGGAAAGGAAGGAAGGGTTGGAATGAGCAAGCAGAAACATATGTGGGCTAGAATGAAAGGGGATTTAATAGGAAAAAATAAGGGGATGAGGTTGCAAAGGATCAATTGGTGTAAATAATTCCCAACAGGAAGAGAATCGGGGGCATGTAGGAGGTGAGCTGATAAAGGTTTACAATATGCGGGACAACTATTAAAGGAGGGCGGGGAGGTAAAGAGGTATGAAGAATTATGTGAAGAATTTAGGTAAAAGAAAGCAGATAGATACCCATCCTTACAAATAGCTTGTTATCTAAGGTATCAGAGTAAAACAAGTCATGTGGAGGGAGGAACTTTGTTTTGAGAAGCTATATCAATTCTGCCATAGTTCAGAATGGATGCTGTCATGGTTGTATCCAGTAGTTGGGAGTGGAGATGTAAAAGAAAATTTTATGAAGTCATAGGAAAAGGAGTTGGAAGGGGAACGGGATGATGAGAAATGGGAAGTGTTTTTTGAGAAGAGTAAATGTGGCATCAGCAGCTATACAAGAACACTGCTATAAAATGCTCTTAGGACATATGTTACCCCATATAGATTGATCAAAGTGGGGTGGGGGATATAGCCCTTGTGTTGGAAGAGTTGTGGAGTAGTGGGGGACTATCTGCGTATGGTTTATTAAACTTAATAAACCACGCTTCCAGGGTGGCAGTGAATTATTTTGGGAGTGATGAAGAAAAATGCAGAATGATGAGTAGATTTGTATTTTGCTTAGAAGGTGGAGATAAAACAGCCGATTGTCGTGAAGGGAGTGGAGAGTACATGAGGGGGCATATAAACTCGTGAAAAAGGAGAGGTATGTGGGGGCTTCATTATGTAATGCCTTAAATGTAAGAGAGGATTTTGAAATGAATTTGTGCTGAAACTGAGAGCCAGTGATGATGGATTATTAAAGGTGTAACAATAACATGATCATATTTGGGGGTGCTGCAAAGGAGACAGACTACCATGTTTTGAATTTGCTGAAGTCTTTTTAATGCATATTTGGGTTAACCAGCATAGACAATGTTACAGTAGTCAAGACAGTATATTGTGAGACTTAGGATAACTGTAGCCTGAGCTGGAGGGTTGAGATATGGACAAATAGGGCAAAAGCACAGAGAGTATTAAAAGATGCTTTAGCGACCAAGCTCATTTGCTGAGAGAAAGTTAAGTTCAATATCTATAATACTAAGATATTTAAAAGAAGGTGTGAGTTTGATAGGTGGCTCATTTAGTACAGGGCTAACAGGATAGTTTGATGATCCAGTGAGCCAGGTAATGGTGGTCTTTTGAGGATTAAGCTGAAGACAATTGTTAAGTAGCCATTGAGTTGCTTTGGCAAGGAAGGAATTGGTAGGAGACAAATCAGGATTAATAGGATTAGAGTAAGTGACTAGTAGAATGTCATCTGTATTAAGGTAGGAGGTGATCCTGAATTCCTCAATAAGGGGGTAGGTAGAGGACTCATGAAGATGTTAAACAGGAGGTGGGCGAGAACAGCACCCTGTGTAACTCCACAGGGAAGAGGAAAGACTCTAGAAAAGGAGGAGGTGAGGAAAGAACCTATAGTGACTTGAAATGACTGACCTGATAGAAAAGACTGGAATCATATAACAACTTTGTCACGGAGTCCAATCTTGAAAAGGCAGGTGAGGAGGATGTCATGGTTAACCAGGTCAAATGCACAAGAGAGTTCTAAGAAGACAACTAAAGCAATGTTTGCTTAGTCCAAAGCACACTGAATATTACTTAGGAAGAATGTAATAGTTTCTATATTATGAAGAGGTCGAAAGCCCGATTGGTGAGTATGTAGTACATGAGTAGTTTCGATGTGAGTAGGCAATTGGGAAAATGCCCAGCGTTCAGCAAGCTTTTGAAGCAAGGGAAAGACTGGAGATTGGACGATAATTTGAAACAGATGATTAATCCAGGGTACTTAAAGAAATTACAGGGTGATCCCTAGATTTGGACCAGTGGTTCCTAAACATGTCCTGTGGCCTCACTAGCCAGTTGGGTTTTCTGGATATCCACAATGAATATGCATGAGAGAGATTTGCATAAAATGGAGGCAGTGCATGCAAATCTCTCTGATGCATATTCATTGTGGATATCCTAAAAGCCCAACTGGCTGGGAGGCAGGTTTGGAAATCCCTGATTTAGATCCATTGTGCTTGCTGCTGAATTTTTGGGGGAGAAGACGATGTAAGTATTGAAAAACTGGCTATGTATTTTGCTATTGCAGTCCAAATGGAGCTAGCCAAGGAACGGAGAAGCTGTTACGCCCCAGATACAAAAAAAAGTACTTGGTAGATTGGATTATATGTTAAAAATGTGTGAATTAAGGGGTGTGTGACCAAGATAGTGGTGCAGTTGAAGCGGAGTGGCGGCATTTCTCTTTTCTTTGCTTGAAGTTCTTTTTCCTTGATTATGGCTCAAAAGAAGAAGGGGAAGGGGGCCCCTAAGGATGGCAAAGCTGCTCCGGAGGTCCCCAAGCAGCCATTGATTCTTGCAAAACTGCAGAAGACCTTTGTTGTTGATAAAGCTATGAGAGTTCTCTGCTGCAGGACTGGATGGTGGTACTCAGTCGCTGCTTGGAGACGCTATCAGCTCGATCCCGCAGCACTCAACCCCACTGGAAACGCACTCCCCAGTAATCTCGACTGCAGTGTTTGTGGACTCGACCCCCCCCCCCCACCTCCCTTCAGGGTGGAAAGTTCGATGGAACCAGCGGTATTTGCTTCACAATTCTCAGGCTGGGAGGAGGTGATGCTTTTTTTAGGAGAGAATATTGGTGAGGATTCCCTGGTGGTTTTACCAACACAACCCGGGATTCCTGAGTTGGGGGACCTAGGTGCTTTTTCCTCTCAGGTAACTGTGCCTTTTTCATCTTTGGATGTCTCGCTGGCATTAATCTGGAATTTGTTACTTCGGCTCCAGGAGACAGTCTCTAAGTATGCAGCTGAACTAAATGTCTTGGTTCAGATTGTAAGTTCATTAGCTCTGAAGCAAGAGACTTTATCAAGAAATATCTACAGAAGTTCCTGACTTGGATAAGAGTTTCTGCTTCTGATCAAGTAATTGAAACTTTAGTTAAGGACACAGTTGTTATACATAGAAAATTGGAAGTATATGAGAACTGGATGAGACACCTGAATTTAAGAATTTTGAACTTTCTTTGGGTGAATTATATTTTACCAACAGATTTGTTTAAAAATATCTTGTAGATGTTTTAAAGATCTCTGAGGCGTCAATTCCTCCTTTGAATAAGGTTTATTTTTGGCTTTCTGGTAAAGCTTGCGAAAGCAATGATGGGCAACAATCTATAGATGTTTCTGCATTTTTAGAAACTTATGACTCGAGTGCAAAGAAAAGGCAACTTTGTGTTTCTTTTGTTTTTGAGCAGGATTTGAACTTAATATTACATCTTTATTTAAAAAGAATGAATGAACCATTCAAGGGACAGCCCTTAAGAATATTTCCTGATGTGGCTTGATTCACACAGGAAAGAAGGAAGGCCTTTTTGACTTTAAGAGCTAAGACATTGTCCTTGGGTGCAACCTTTATACTTCGATATCCATGTAAATGTCTGGTTAGTTATCTGAATTTGAAGTATGTATTTTGTTGCTCGACCAGTTGAGAGCATTTATAGATCTTAAGAAACTTGATGGCACTATTTCTTCTACTCCTTAATTGCAAGTTTATGTAATTCATCAATGGATTGACGCCTTGCCCTTTCTTTTTGTTTATTTTGCCTTGTATATTTCCACTATTTCTGTTATTCCCCTCCCCCCCCCCCCCACGTTTTGTGGGCTAATGGACCACTAGTGATTTGAATGGAGGGATCTCCCTATGTGAGGAGATTTCTGTTTTCCTAGAAGGATTTGATTTTCTTGTTGAATTTAATTTTGATTATCACTGGTGCTCATGTTTCTTATTATGAGTGTATGCTTGTTATACTTTTTTTTTTCAAGTATGAATAAAGGATAAATTAAAAAATGTATGAATTAACAGCATTTAAGAACTATCATCATGAGGCATTCCAGAAGATATGCAAGCCATATGCAATTTGGAGAAATAAGGGGACATTTTAAAATGCAACAAGAATACCATGGAGAGCTGTATGAGTTAGTACTTATTTTCCTTAGGACTGAGTTTTGTGAAGATGAGGAAAGCAATATGTAAGGGGGAGGGAAGAAGGAATTTGAGGGGACTGGGGGAACCAGTTCAGCTAAGGTTTTAGTTCAGATGGGGTTTGAATGATGGGGACTGGGGGACTGGGGGAACCAGTTCAGCTAAGGTTTTAGTTCAGATGGGGTTTGAATGATGTGGGGAGAAAGTGGTACTATGATGAAAAGCTTAGTTTGAGCATGATATATCTTGTGATTAAATAAATAAAATACAAGTTTAAAAAAAACAAATTAGAGGTGATAATGCCTCTTCACAGTTTTATGGTAAGGTTGCACCTAGAGTACCATGTGCAGTGCTGGAGGTCATACCTCAGAAAGGATACAGAGAGGCAAGAGGCTATCCAAAGAGGCAACCAAAATGTTTTGAGGTCTACATATGAGATGAAACTTATGTTGTAAAAATGTTCACATGATTCACTGCATTTTTGTTTAATTTATGAACATGAAAGTAGAGTCTGATAACTTCCCACTAGCTGAGGAGCATTGCTGCTATAGAAGAACTATAGATTTCAGTCCTGAGCTTTTCTGTTTCTCAGACTGTCTGGTGCTGGGGATACTGCAGAGAGAGCATTCTCAGTACTCTGGAAGGGAGTTCAGTCATTACATGATATCTAGTGGCCAGAGTCTATGCATTAGGTTCTGGAGGGACCTATGGCTCCTTTCTGAGTCCCATCGCTGTAATGACTAGGCTAGAAAGAAAGGGAATATGTGGAATTAAAAGAGAGAAATCCTGGGTAGGTATGGGTGCAGGAGGCCCAGTAGAGGCTGGTTCTGATTCAGAGGAAACCCAAAGCAGCATGAGGAAACTGCCAGGTCGAAAAGGAAAAAAAAATGTCTTTATGAATTGCATGTATAAAAATAAAATAATTTCAAGTGTGTGTATTTAACTTTCACTGAAAGAGCACCTTGTAACACGATCAGATATATTTCAGTTGTGTTGAATGAACCAGTTGTAAGCATCTGGTATATATAAAATATGGTTATAGATTGAGGAGAAATAAAATTCATCACACACAAAATTATTGCAAAGTTTACTCTAGGAGACGTGTTTACTAAAGGTTAATGTGTATTAAGTTCCTCTGCACCCATAGAAATAAAAAGGCTGTGGGCACTTAATGCACATTAACTTTCATTAACGCGTGTTAAAACCTTTAATAAACGTGCCCCTAAATGTCTTCGTTCAAATTTTTTTTTAAATACTGTTCAGCGGCACTTAGCTCGTACTGCTGGAAGATGGAAAGATTCACCTAGGAAAAATACAGTGAATGAGCTTCAAGATGAATTAATGACAGTGCGACTGAGAGAGGCAGAATCTCAGGCTGAGCTAAGAGAAATGAAACAGAGAATGATGGAAATGGAAACGCAGGTAAGAATTTTGTAGTGTCGGAATAACCCAATAAAGAATTGCTATACTAATGATTTATCATATAATATGGTCATTAAAATGAATTTGCATTGACATGCCATTTAAAGGATCAGTTCAACATCTCAAGTTCAGAAGTCAGATATGCTGTCAAAAGTTCCTTTGTTTCTCCTCTGTATATATAAGGTACCATGGGCCCGATATTGAAAGAGATTAACATTGTTAACAGACCTGATAACCGTGTAAATCTCCTTGTCCGGGATATTCAACAGCATTAACATGGCCCCGGCATTGACTATCTGTGTCTAATGTTCAGCAGCAGCAGCTAGCCACTTTAGAAGTGCTAGCCGCCATCACTGAATATCGATCCTCATACTTATAGCTCCCTTCCGACTTCTCCATTGATTTGCTTCATGGAAACCTCCATGAAGGGAACTTAGTTTGTGATGCATATTGCCCCACAATTGATTTTTCAGTCAGCTGTGTGCCTATCAGTGATATGCAGATTTGTCAGCTTGGATTTCCATATTTGTATCACTTTTTTACACTTGATGTTAAAAAAAAAAAAAAAAAAAAAATCCACATAGCTAATTTTAAAAATTTCCCTTTTGAACCTCTGTCTTCTTAAATGGTCAGTAGGTGTCACTATACAGCAACAGGAAGTACTGTCTTAGCAGGGCCCAAGGAAAGGGCCAGCTATTACCCTATCCCGTTGGTTCCCACCCTTTTCTCAACAGTGCATTGTATATCACTAACAAAAACATTGCATTCGATATCAAAAGAATGTGAAAAGTATAGTATAGTTTGTTTCATTCCTTAATGAATAGATTTTAATATTGGGTTTAAAACTGCTAAATGAGAGTTACTTTAACTATATTGATCTTGGAATGTATTTTCATCTAATTAGAAGCTGGATTCAAATGTACTGTGGAGGTAGGTCTTCTCAGACAAATTGGTTTAATTTCTTTGATTAGATAACCAAAAAATGGCTGGGTTAAAAACTAGTTGAGTGGAACACAACAAAGGGCAGTGGTTAATGGAGGTCCACTCGAAGGAAAGGAACCTTACCAGTGGTGTGCCTCAAGGATCAGTCCTTGATGGTTTATTTCAATATGTTTGTAAATGATACTGTGAAGAAGCTGTCAGAAAAAGGTTTGACTTTCTGCTGATACCATACATGAGATATCTAGTGAAGTTTGAAGAAGGGTCTAGAGCAGTGGTTCTCAACCCAGTCCTCTGGGACCCCCAGGCCAGTCAGTTTTTCAGGATATCCACAGAGAATATGCATGAGATAGATCTGCATAGTGCGTGTAGATCTATCTCATGCATATTCATTGTGGATATCCTGAAAACCTGACTGGCCTGGGGGGGTCTAGAGTTTGGCAGATACTTTTTGTTTGTTTGTTTTTCATTTAATTTTTTATATTTAATGTGTGTTAGATTTTATCTTGTCTTTTTTGTTTTAAATTATGTATGTGTATTTGTGGTGTATGAAGATTAAGATTATATGGAATAATAATAATCACCTAGGCAGTTCTTAACTTTTATCTTATCCCACCTTGACTATCTACCTACTATGCATCCGGGTCATAGAAGTTTTAGACACTGTTAATACTCCCGCATCTACTGAGTGTTAAAATGTATCTATGTATATATCCATTCGTTGTTACTCATGCATATATGGCGATTGATAATGTGTTTATGTATGCTTCCCCCCTGCTCATATGTAAATTTAATATACCCCTCCCCACTGATCAAATGTATAACTGTAAATTATATGGTTGATGTTCACTCCTCCCTGTAATCAGACTGTATTCGTAAATCGCTCTGTACATACTCCCTTGTTTGTTCACCAGTAGACCGCTGCTGATCGCTGGAAGTAGCGGTATACAAATCTATGCCAAATAAATAAATAAAATAAATAAATAAATAAAGCTTTTAAATAAATAAATGAAAGGAAGTGACATCACCGACTGGATGGCGGCTTTAACATGTAGCTTTGCAGATCCCCGGTGTAAAATATTGTGCACAATAGCCTCAGTCCCTCTAATTTGTGCTGAAAGTGTGGGGAAGTTGTTCTGGGTAGATTTGCTGTATGGCCATGAAAAAATTCCTGTGTCTGAGAGAGCCTAGCAAGGTGGTGCCAGCAGAGCAGCGCCTCCGCAAAAGAGGAAGAGAGTGTGCAGTGAGACACAACACCCCCAAGTCAGACACAACACCCCCAAGTCAGACGATGGGGACCAGCTCACACCAGCCAAGTTCCAATGCTGTTTTCAGGACTTAAAATTTCGGAGCTAGTCTCTGTCCGGGTATATATTGCAGGCTTGTCAGCTGACCACCTTGGTGAAATGGCTGACATGGGCTGGCATGTGGAAGATACTAACAAACAGGTGAAGGAACATGGAGAGGTGGTTGCAGCTTTGGAGAAACATGTGAAGCCTTGGAACAGACCGATAGTGAATTAGCTGATAAACTCGAGGGGGTCCTGGAGGAGTCTGTCTATAATGATTACAAGTCTGTAATCCAGTAGATTGTGGCACAGTTATGGAAGAGTGTGTAAGAAGAGGAAGGTGCTCCAGAAGTGGTATTGGAGAGGGTACATTGGGTGCTGGGACTCTCATGGCCAAATTTGCCCTGGAATATCAAGGTGTGTTAACACCGTTTTGCTACCAAGGAGCAGATTGCATCCAGAGCACAGCAGATGGGAGTAATGAAGTGGGAGACCCATTCCATTGAGGTGTTTGAGGATCTGTCACCAGTAAACCTATAGAAGTGGAAAGAGCTACTGGACATCACACGGAAGTTACGGAAAGGTGGATATCGCTACTAATGCAGTTTCTTTTTGTACTTGTGATTACCGAAGATAGGCAGACTGCATGGGAGGAGGCACTGACTACACTTCATGATGTGAGAGTGGAGGGACTGGAGGAGCTAGCCCAGCAGCAGAGCGTGCATTGTCAGCCCTTGGTTCGCTGGCAGAGAGTGGACAGAGGCAGAGGCCGGTTGCGTAGACAATCAGATGAGCGGCAGCCTCCTAAGTCTATGAATGACAGTGATTGACTTCTGTAGACTAAGTATATGCAGGTGTTTAATTGGGAATAGCTTGAGAGGGTGAAAAGGGGAGCTGAGTAATAGGAAGCTATTGTGGGGATAATCGTGTGTTTATGTGAGTTTGTGGGGGAAGTGAAAAGTGCATTGATTGGAGTGTATGTGGAAATTGGAATAATGATATGGTTGGTAGATAGGAAGAATGTGAAGTGGACAGTGTGCCTGTGGGAGAGGAAGGGGGATTGGGAGATATATATAGATGCTGGAAGGGACTGAGTGTGTCTGAATAAATGCACGGGAACCATGAGGAGCAGAGTGGTGAATCTCTGAATGGGACATAATCTTCCACCGAAGAGTGTGCTGCCAAGGGTAGTATGGGCAACATCGGAAGGAGGAGTTGTGGGGGAGGGAGAGAAGGATTGTTGGGATTCAAGGCGAAAATGAGGAAAGGTGTTTGAAGGTTCATGGCAGGGTACATATGGATAGGATCTCTTAATGCAAAAAGCCTCAATCTTCCACACAAGAGGCAGTTATTGTATGGCTATTGTGTTTGTTCAAGAAATGTATCTTGAGCGGTAGGGATCTGGGTCTGTTGTGGGAGTGGGATTATAATCAGGTATTTTGTGCCTTGCAGAAAGGGGGGTGCTAAAGCAGGTGGAGTTGCAATTTTGCTGCATAAATTCTTGGCTATGGAAGTAGGCAGTGTCCAGAAAGACTCTGGAGGGAAGGTACAGTATATCGTGATAAAGGAGATTTTAAATGGTATTTAAAGCACCTTGGTATGTCTTTATGCACTCAGTCAGGGTCATGGGGAATTCTATGATAGAGTAAGTTTGGAGTTAACTGAATTTATAGATGGACAATAATGGAGGGAGGTGACTTACATTTAGCTTTAGAATCAGGGTTGAATAGGGTGGGGGGGTGGAAGGGTCAAAAAGGGGCATACAAATAGGCTTAGAGCATTAATGCAGTTGTGGCAGCTAGTAAATTGGAGGAGGCAGTTTTCATTCTACTCAACAGCTCATCAATCATCCTCTTGTATTGACTACATACTGGTGCATCGTATTGTGTGTGCAGCTGTGGAACTCATAACGTCGTCTGATTATGGACTGGTTTGGATTTCGCTTTGTGGTTTTGGGGGAGGGGCATTAGTTATTGGAGGTTGAATTACAGTTTACTGCAGGATAAGCAGGTGGTTAAGGCTATAAAGAAGCACACTGAGGAATATTTTCAAGATCAGTGATAGTGAGGAGGTGGATTTAGGAATGGTTTGGGATGTAATGAAGGCTGTAGTGCAGGGGAAATTAATAATGTGGGCATTGTTGAAGAAGAAGGTTTGAGCCCTAGAGGAGGGATACACTTGAGTTTGGGAGCTGGAGGACTGGTATGAGCGGTTGGGTACAGCTAAGGCATGGGTTAAATTGGAAGAGGCTAGAACATGTTTAAAAACTTTACAGATGGAAAACCTTAATCATTGGTTTCAATGTCTTAAACAAAGATATGAGATAGGTAATAAGCTGGGTAAAATTTTAGCAAAAGTGTTAAACGTGTGGCAGGCTCAGAGGGTGGTCTTGAGAGATTCAGGGAACTAAGGGGGTGTGGATGGTAGGGGATGATGAAATTCAACCTGCAATTCAAGATTATTACAGGAAATTATATTAAAGGAATGGGAATATTGGATTGGGGACATAGACCAATATTTAGAAGAACTGGAGCTTCTTGCACTTTCTAGGGCAGAGTAAGAGGCCTTGGATCATCCTATCTCTGTGACTGAAGTACAAAAAAGCAGTACAGAGGTTAGTAAATGATAAGGCTCCAGGATAGAATGGCATTACAACCAGTAGCCCACAACTGGTTGCCTGTATTATTTGAACTTTTTAATGGGCTGGTGGATGGGTTAAGACTCTGCCTTCAATGCAGCGGGTGGGGATTAGTGTGTTTCCAAAACCAGGGGAGAGATCTCAGCCTTTGTTCTTTCTATCATCCAATCTTTTGAATATAGTTGTGAAGATTTGAGCCAGTATATTAACGCAAAGGCTGGTTGTCTATATGCCTTCTCTTGATGCGGACCAAACAGGCTTTATTAGTGGGAGGCAGGCAGCCAATAATGTAAAACTGGGTGATGAATTTTATTTGGGTGGCGTGCACAGATATTATTTTGGTGATGGTGCTCTTGGTGGATGTGGAAAAGGTTTTTGACCATGTCCACTGGGAATATCTGTGGCAGATGCTAAACAAATTGGGGTGGAGGGGTAAATTTTTAGGCTGGGTGCAGAGGATGTGTAGTGCACGGCAAGCTGGAGTTAAGGTTAGTGGAGAATATTCAGAATTTTTTTTTCCCATCATGTGCTGATGTTATTTTATTTAATTAACTGCCGTTAACAAATGCAAATGCATGGTGTACAATAAAAACAGAGAAAGAAAAGGAATACCATAATCACGATAGGAAAGGAAGGCCATTCATTCAGGACAGGACAGAGATACTGAGGGGAGGGTGGCCAAGATGGGACAGGGAGGGTTAGGGGTCAGAGGGTAAGAGATTGAATGCTTTTTGGAAGAGGAGTGTCTTGAGGAGTGACTTGAATCTGGAGTGATGCCTCGAGGTGGAGGTTGAGAGGGTAGGGCATTCCAAAGGGAGAGACTGAGGGTGTAGAAGACGGAGTGGCAGGTTGTCTCCAGTCTAGCACGGGAGGCAGTGGGTAGATGAAGATGGTTTGTGTGGATGAAGCATAATACTCAGTGGGGAGAGTATAGGTGAATGAGGTCTTAGAGGTAAAGAGAGGAGCTAGTGTGAAGGATTTTATGAACCATAGTGAGGATTTTGATCCGAACACGATAATGGATCTGGAGCCAGTAATACTGGATAAGAAGAGGAGTGATGTGATCAAAACGTGAGGCAATGGCAAGGATCCTAACAGTGGTGTTCTGTATGAGTTGTAGGTGTTACAATTTGGTAGGAAGGAGGGCTAGCGCGAACAACAATTGTGGCGCCGTGGTGCCCTCCTAGGCGGCTGCCTAGTGGGGGCGACCGGTCATCACACTTGATTCTATGCTTCAACGTAGTAGCTGAGGCCCTTCTAGTGTAGTTGTGGGCTTATTATTAAAGCAGTCCGAGTGGATGAGGCTGACACAGGAAAATTTGTTATAAATTTTTTTTTATTTTTCTTTGCAGCGTCAAATTGGCAACTGGCCTTGATAAAGGTTCCCAAAACAGCAAACAGAAAGAAGGATAATTTCTCCAACAAAAACTTTCCAAAAGATACACGCCACTGCTTTAGCAAAGCAGTTTCTTCACTCTTTGCTTTTTAACTTAAATTCTTCTTCACTTAAGCAAAACAGTTTAAAACTCTGTTACATGCACAGTCCAGCAATCTTCTCAGCTTCTCCCAGCTGCTACAAACCAGCGTGTGATTATGTGCTGCCTCTTAGCTTAGAAACTAACAGCATTTTAACACATCTCCAGCATTAGTAAAAATGGCTGTTTTAAAGCATGAGGTTTTCCACCTTTTTATCTGCCCTTCTCAATGGCTTTACTTAGCACCAGCACTTCTTATATTTTCACACAGCCTTCAATAAAACTTCTAAGCATTGCTTGTACAAAAACCACATTCCATAGATTCATCAGAGGACACTGGATTATCTTGATAAGACCCAATTTCCATCTCCTCCTCTGTGCTGTAAGGCTCAGGGCTTGGGACACGTTCTGGAACGTTTAGCTGCACTTTCTTTAAAAGTTTAAAAAGCTTTTCCCACTTGAGATTCCTTCTCCCCTTTGGAACTGGGTCAGAACCTCTTGCCCTTCTTCCCCTTACTGAATCAATTTCAGGAAATGTTTGGTTTACCTGGCTTGCAGAAACCCTTCCTTTACAAGGCTTTCTGTAATGTTTGGTTATTGGCTCAGAGCTTGAGCTGCTGTCCTCAGAGTCAGAAATGTAGTTCTGCAACTCTCCCCAGCTCCTTTCTTTCCTCTGGCCCTGCCACTTGCCTTGGCAGTTATGGCTGGTCCCTTTAGAATCACCAGGTCTCACAGCCCTGCAGTGCTGTCTCCTCTCCTGGCTTCTCTGGACTCCTGGAATTCCTTCAATTCTCTGCCTTCCTCTGCCTCTCTCCGTCTCTCCCTCACTTGCTGAGTGACGCAGTTTAAATGCTCTGTAGCCTGCTTCCTTCTCTGGCCCCACCCTCTCTCTCCCTGCAGCTGCTCTGGAGACTGGGTGTGGCTTCAGGCTAGCTCTGCAAGTGTGTGTTTTAGTTTCACTTTCTCTCTGGGACCTATGCTTAGGTGAGCCCATCCCCCACTTATGGAAAAAAACTTCTTTTTTTTCACTTTCACAGGGCTGTGCTGCACCCGCATCACCACACAATATAGTAGTCTAAGTGGGACACTACAAGGGTTAGAAGCAAGGTAGTCAGGGAGGGGACAGAAGGAAACTCGCTTGAATCTGATGAAGGCAATAAAAGGAGCGGTGGATAATGGCAGAAAGGTGTTCACAAAAGGACAGGGAGGAGTCGATGACAACACCCATGAAGTGGAGTGAATGGGACAAGGGGGATCTGTGGCATCCTGAAGCAGAGGAGAGAGGTACAAGAGCCTCCACCAGTGAACTAGATGGCAGACATTTTCCCAGGATTTAAATGAAGATAGGTAGCAGTCATCCTGCTGGAGATCTTGGCAAGACAGGAGTTAAGCGAAGAGAGATCAGGAAAGAGTGGATTGGTTTCATCTCTCCCCCTTTTCAAATCCATGCTAGGCTCACCTCTTTCAGGCTGCTTTTGGATCTTAATCCTTTGCTCACCTTCTGTCTCTTTACCCTTCCCTATTGTACCCTCATTCTCATCTATTATTCTGTCTGTCTTGATTAGATTGTAAGTTCTGATGAGCAGGGACCATCTTATTATATGTGTCTGTACAGCGCTGCGTACGCCTTGTAGCACTATATAAATGATTAATAATAGTAGTAGTAGTGGTAGGGAGGATAGGTATGATATCATCCACATAATAGTATGCCAATATCCCAGACTGTTGCATCAGAAGAGTAAGAGGGACCAGGTGGATATTAAAAAGCAGATGGGCGAGAACCGAACCCTAGGGGACACCACAGGGAAGCAAAGCAAAGTAAAGGGAGATGAGGAGAAGCCTGACATGACAGAGAAAGATCAGTGGGAAAGAAACGAACAGAGCCAGTGTAAAACTGTACCATGGAGACCAAAGTCATGTAGACGAATGAGAAGGGTGGTGTGATCAACAAGATCAAAGGCGGAAGAAAGATGAAGATAGACAGCAAGGGATATATTACCATTATCGTGAGATTCATGGACTTTGTTGAGAAGGGATAGAAAGATTGTTTTGGTACTGTGGCCTGGACGGAAACCAGATTGATGGGGGTGTAGCAAGTGAGTGGAGTCCAGATGTGCAGTGAGTTGGGTGAACATAGCTTTCTTGAGGATTTTGGACAGGAATGGGAGATTAGAAATAGGACAATAGTGAGCGGGGGAGGAGGAGTCAAGGGGGGGGGGTTTCAGGATGGGGCAAACCCGTGCTTTCTTCCAGATCGATGGAAAATATCAGAAGTGAGGCTGTTATTTAGGATAGAAAGGATAGATGGTAGAAGGGCAAACCTGTGGAGGAGTGGCCTAGTGGTTGGGGCAAGATACTTCAGGCCGGAAGGTCGGGGGTTCAAATCCCACTAGAGGACAGCAACCTTGGGCCGGAAGGACTGGGGTTTCTAGTCCCACAGGTGCTCCTTGTGGTCTTGGGCAAGCCACTTAACCCTCCATAGCCCATGTTCCCTGTAAAATAGTTATCTCCAAGTTATAATGCCCTGTTGAATGTAATTTCAGTTTGTTCAATGTAAACCGCACTGATGCAGAATAGCGCGGTATATAAGAGAATGTAAATAAATAAAAATAAAATAAATAAACGAGGATTCTGTTAACCAAGCAGAGGGGATTGGATCTGAAGGACCAGGTGGTCTTACGGGAGGAAGCCAGGAGTTTGAGGAGTTCTATGGCTGAGAGTGTATGAAAGGAGGACCAGATGTGAACTAAGGAGGGAGAGGGAGAGAGGGCCAAGGTAGAGGTACTTAGAGGCAGAGGAGGACGACAGTCGGGGAACGTAGCACGAAGGGATATAATTTTGTCAAGAAAGAACTGTTCCTTTGGTGCTCGGATTTGCAGATCAAGAAGGTTTGGGGCATTACGATCTGGGGCTGGGGGGTGGAACATAAAATATCACTATTTGCTGATGTCCTCTTAGTAGTATCTGACCCCTAGCCGACTGTCCTAGTGGCAGTGGAGGAAATGGAGTGGTTTGGCAAGGTTGTAGGGTTCAAAGTTAACATGGACAAAGAGGCATAAAATTTGACCATGTCTGATGAGCTCGAGGAAAATGTTTTTATTAAATTTAAATCCTCTTTATTAAGGAAAAACAAGGAAATACAAAGAAAAGACTTAATCATATACAGTAAGTATACCACACATTACTAAAAACTCCCAGCCCACAATGCGGAGTATGGAATAAACAAGTAAATAGGACAACTCGGTACAGAGTGTAGTCAAAATTAAACAGACCCCCATACTAAGCAAGAGCACGAAAGTTAATTAAAAAAATATTACTTCAAATTCGATCCCTGCAAAAAGGTCTCCAACTGAGATGAATCGAAAAAAATATACGATTTACCCTGGAGAGCTACAACACATTTACTTGGATATTTCAGCACAAAAGAAGCCCCTAAAGCCAAAACACAGGGACGAAGTACAAGAAAAGCTTTCCTCTTTAGTTGTGTACTACGACATACATCTGGGAAAATCTGTATCGCCTGCCCAAAGAATTTCTCATGCTTAGATTTAAAATAAGAACGTAAAATCAACTCCTTATATTTTTCTAACAAAAAGGTTACTAACAAGGTGAATCGAGTAGGAATTTCCTCAACAGAATTCTCCAAGAAAAGGGATAAATCGAAGCTCTATGCAGTTAAATGATCCAATTCCCCGTTAGCACAGCCACCTGTCTCCGAGTCTAATGCCCGATTTTCTCTGACTCCAACAGGCATATAATACAATTTAGATAGAATTATAGAATCTGGGTCAGGTATTTTTAATACATCCTTCAAATATTTGGTAAACAAAATACTCGGAGAAATGTAGTGAGTTCGGGGGAAATTTAACAAGCGGAGATTCTTCATTCGATGTGCGTTCTCAAAACTTTCATCATGACGATGCAGCAACAGGGAGTCTTGTACAGAAGATACCAAGACTCCCTGAATTGATGCAATTTGACCATCAGTTTTAGCTTTAAAATTTTCAAGAGTTCTTAATCTGTCCTGATGATCAGCCAACATAGTCACAGTCTCTTGTGAAAATTTAGAAAGCTTCATCAAAGAAGAGTTCAACGATCTAGAAACGATCTGCCAGATATCCTGAAGCGTTACATCTTTCGGACGTTTGGGAGCATCAGTAGTTGAGGAACATTCAAAAGGGAGAGGTAATGTAGCAACAACAGAGTTTACCTTTAAGAAGGAATCGGGCAGTTTAACAAATTCGGGTAAGTTTCCGTCCACAGAGCTGTGAAGGGAGCCTATACCCTGTGTTAACAGTTCATTGCTGGGTGGGGACACAACCCTACGCGGATCAGGAGACATTCCCACAGATGCAGGACTAGCGGAAATG
Organism: Ichthyophis bannanicus; assembly: GCA_033557465.1. Lineage (NCBI taxonomy): Eukaryota > Metazoa > Chordata > Amphibia > Gymnophiona > Ichthyophiidae > Ichthyophis > Ichthyophis bannanicus. Next base: position 168,727,694 of record CM066040.1, on the reverse strand, counting down.
GAGGACTCCGACGGTGATTTAGCAGCAGGGGAGGACGCCATGGATTTAAAATGACTATCCATGGGACCAACCACCTTAACTGCTTTTCCAGAAGACATAGATGATAAAGAAGGTTTCTTCTTACATTTCCCCATAAACGCAGATTACACAGTCCAAAACGGTGGGTGCTCCTATGTGCTCCGAAGGGGCGCCAAAGGGGCGGAACCTGCCCCTTTGGACACGCCCCTTCAGAACACACGCCCGTGGTGCACGTCCCGCAGTGGGGGCTCGGTCTTATAGCCCGCTCTGCTCACGTGCTCCTCAGTGCTCACCGGGACGGAGCAACGACTTCACTCCAATCAGGAACAAAATGTAAAAGGTAAAACACACACTCCCTGTCTCTTTAAATGGGCCTCTTGGTGCCTTAAATATTTTAGGAGTGAAGATATAGGGAGGGATCTGTCCAAAATGTATGAGCTTAACTATCTAGAAACAACCAAGGAGCATGGTGCAGCAGCAGTTGGTGTGTAAAAGTCTTTATTGTTGAGGTGCCTCTACACATTTCGGCTTTGCCTTCATCAGGGGGTCAAAAAGTCTCAAGAAAATATAATAATAAAAGTAAATAACACTAAAATAAAATCAACAATTACACACAATGATGATAATCAATGAACATACTAATAAATAAATAAATAAAAGAACGATGTAAGACAGTAAAAGAATGAATTATTAACAATGATGCCATGCATGAACCAAAAGATAGTCATAAACAAATAAGATATAAATAACTCAAAAGGATAACTATTATATTCATGTTGTTGTTGTTAAGTGTCGTTGAGTCGGAGTCGACTCATGGCGACCCTCTGGATAGCTATCCTAAATTGTGTTCTGTCTTCAGTCAGGCGGCTCATTGTTGACAGACTGGTACCCGTAGCTGCTGTTATTGTATCGATCCATCTCATTGCTGGCCTTCCTCTTTTGCGTTGACCTTCTATCCTTATATTCATAAGATCATAAATAAGAGAGGGACCATATTAAAAAAAATGACAATACAACAAATATAGAAAATAGCGTAACAGACAATCACTGTAAAACTCACTGAAATGTACGTTATAGGTATGGAGATGAAGAGGAACTGTAGAATGGACAGCATAAGAGTAATGTGTATTCTCTTTTTAGAAATAGCTCTATCTCATGTGTTTTCAGTTACAAACCTTTATGATCTTATGAATATAATAGTTATCCTTTTGAGTTATTTATATCTTATATTATTTATGATTATCTTTAAGTTCATGTATGGCATCATTGTTAATTATTCATTCTCCGGGAACAAGCAGGAAGTCAGTCCTCATGCATGTGTGGTCCCCTTCCTGCCCAAGGCTGCCATCTTGCTCAGTCTCCTTTTTTCCACGGAGCCCTTCAGATGTTTCATACACGCCTCCAGTATCACACCGGTACTCTTCCCGCCACCGACCTCACTACCTCGGTGTCGAGTTCAGGTCTATTTTTATAGTTTTCTCCTTCTGTCATTCTCTGGCGTCTTCGCACCTTTTTTCTTTTCCAACTGGCAGCCCGGCGAGTCTTCGATCTCGCAGAGGTATTTTTTCCCCCCATGGCTTCGAGTGGCTTTAAAAAGTGTGATCGGTGCTCAAAGGTCTCCGCTGCCTCGAGCCAGACCATGACCTGGTAGCCTGTGGTCTCTGCAAAAGGATGTCCAGCAAGGCCCTCAAGAGCCGCTAGCAGCAGCACGATAAGTTTTTCCCCGAGTCCCCGGTGCCTCCGAAGGCAGGGCCTCATCTGAAGCCTCGATACCTCGGGCGGAACCTTCCGAGCCAGAGTTCTATCGTGGGTCCTCAGAAAGTGGATCTCCCTCGAGGGAGTCCAGGAAGAAGAAGAAACCCTTGCAGGCGGCGTCCTTGGACGTTTCTGACCAGCTGGGTGCCCCCCGGGCCCGGTCCCACAGTCTGAGATGCTCGTCCGAGGCTTCAGAGAGGAGCAGCCTGCAAAGGTTCCTCGGAAGGACTCGACCTCAGACCGACCTTGGTTCCTCTCAACGTCCAAGACATCCCTGGAGGCCGAGCTGATCCTCGAGGTCCTTCGGCCTCAAGTCAGTCCTCAGCTAAGGTCGTGATCTGATTCCCACTCGACAGGACCGTGATCATCCCTGCCTAGTATGCCAGGCACTGCCCGCGGAACATCGGCAGCCCTGAGGCCCGAGGAGCAGCCCTCCTACGAGTCCTTGTTGAACTACTCTGAGTGGGAGATGGAGGATAAGGAGTCCCCCGATACCAGTCGCCACTGTGATATCCCATCCGACTCTCCCATTTCGGAGCCTGGACACCAGTCCCCACCAGAGGATATGTCAAAGGCCCTGGCGTTCCCTACGGAGTCAAAGGAGGACCCTCAGGCGGATGAGTTGGAAATCCTCCAGTAAGAGGCTCCTCCGAGGGAATCGCTCACAGTGCTCATTCCTCCCATCCTGGAACGGCTGATGCTCCAGATGTGGGAGACACTGGCGTCAGTACCGGTGGTGAGCGAACAGCTCGACTCAATGTATCGAGTCCCCCAGAGCCTGGGCTTCCAGAAATCACAGCTGCCGCATAATTCCATGGTGGTGGAGTCAGCCATGTGTTGGCTGAAAAAACAGAAGACGCACTCCTTGGTGCTCCCCTCACCCTGGACACCCTCGGCAGAAAGTGTTACCAGGGCTCAATGCTCATCAGCCGCATCCAAGCTTACCAGCTGTACATGGGCATGTACCTGAGAGACCTGACGAAGGAACTCACCGGGTTCTCAGCTGGTCTCTCTAATGAACCCTTGCAACGGTTCAAGAACCTGGTCAAGGCAGTCTGTGAGTGCTCCAAATTCATGTCTTGAGCGTCTTATGACCGATTTGAGTCGGCGGCTCGAATAGCAGTGGTGGGCATTGGTGCACGGCGCCAAGCTTGGCTACAGGTCAACCTCGTGCAGTGGGTTCAGGACAAATTGGTCAATGTCCCCTGCCAAGGAGATAACCTTTTTGGCAAACCCATGATCGACAAGGCTGCCGAGCTGGAGGCAGAGTTCATGACGAGGACCAAACTCTCTAAGAAGACTGTTGCCCCTCCCTGACGGAAGGGCTCGGGTAAAAAGTCCTTCTACCCGAGGAATGGGGCTGCTTACAGAAACTACCCACCTTTTCAGGCCTCCCCAGCTCCCCAACAGGGTCAGCAGGCCAAGGGACATGGGCATGGCCCATGTAAGCAGAAGGCTCCAAAACCCCTGGCCCCGGCCCAGCCAGGGGGGAGTTTTTGACTCCTTGAGCATAGCCTATCTGCCCCAAGGAGATCAGCAGCCCACAGGGGGACATCTGGCCTACTATGCCCAAAGGTGACTGACCATCACCACCGATTCCTGGGCACTTTGAATGGTCAGGGAAGGTTATCTCTTTCACCTGACTCAACCTCCCCCTTATTTTCTGGGAGAGCCCTTCAGGTCTTCCCTTCACTGGGACCTTCTTCTGAAGGAGTTGGTAGATCTTCTCGAGGACAAGGCAGTGGAACCATTGCCCCACCACCTCATGGGCAAGGGGTTCTACTCCAAGTACTTCCTCATGCAAAAAAGAACGGGGGGGCCTAAGGCACATTCTCGACCTGCGCAACCTCAACAAATTCCTGGTGAGGGAGAAGTTCAAGATGCTCTCCCTTGGAACATTGTTGCCCTACCTCCAGCAGGGAGATTGGATATGCTCCTTAGACCTCAAGGATGCCTATACCCACGTCCTCATTCACGCCAACCACAGGCAGTACCTGTGGTTCATAGTGGGGGCAGGCACTTTCAGTACAGGGTACTCCCTTTCGGCTTGGCCTCTGTCCCAAGGATCTTCACAAAATGCCTGGCAGTCGTGGCCACCTTCCTCCGTCTCCAAGGGGACTTTGTTTTCCCCTACCTGGATGACTGGCTCATAAAGGGAGGCACAGCCTCAGAGATACAGCAGGCCACCGCACGCACCATCCAAGTTCTGCAGAACTTGGGTTTTGTCATAAACTACCCCAAGTCTCACCTGCTGGAGTTCATCGGGGCAAAGCTCGACACCCTCCAGTCAAAGGCCTTCTTGCCCAGGGACCGGGCTGACAGTCTCAGGACTCTGGCATGAGACATACAGTACCGTCCCTCTGTGCCTGCTAGGCTTCTTCTGCGCCGCCTCAGGCACATGGCCTCTACGGTCCATGTCACACCAGACGTTCATCTCCACATGAGGGTGGCACAGTGGTGTCTCCAGGATCGGTGGTCTCAAGCCACAGGATGCCTCTGAGATAGTCTCTGTAACCCACCAACTGGCAGACTCTCTGGTCTGGTGGCAGTCTCTCCAGAATCTCGAGATGGGCTTACCTTTTCAGGCCCCAAGCCCCTCCAGGATCCTCACCACAGACACCTCCCTCTTTTTAGCTAGGGAGCCCACTGCGGGGAACTCTGGACCCAGGGCAACTGGTCACCACGCAAGAGCACCCAGCAGATCAACCTCCTGAGCTGTGGGCCATATACTTGGCCCTGTGATCTTTCTGCCACCACCTGCATTACCAGCCAGTGCTGGACCAGACGGACAACCAGGTGGCGATGTTCTATGTGAACAAACAGGAGGGCACGGGGTCTCATGCCCTCTGTTGGGAGGCAGTGGTCCTCTGCTCGTATGCAATCCAACAGGGTATCCTCCTGCGGGCAGTGTACCTACCAGGCCAGAACAACCTTCTGGCCAACAGGATTAGCTGAGTCCTCCAGCCGCACGAGTGGCAGCTGGACCCCAGAGTGGCCGACAAACTTTTCCAGATCTGGGGGGAATCCGTGATGGATCTGTTCCCCAGCCCGGACAACTTCCAGTTTCCCCGCTTCTGTTCCCGGCAGGCCCATCCCTTCAGGGTGGCAATGGACGCGTTCCTCATCTCACAGTCAGAGGGCCTCATGTATGCCTTCCCTTCCACGTTGCTGATTGCCAAAACCTTGTTCAGGACCCTCAGACAAGGCTTCGCTCATCCTGATAGCCCCTCGGTGGCCCAGGCAACCATGGTTCCTGTTGCTCTTCCAGTTAACGGTGGAGACCCCCATCCCCTTAGGAATCTCTCCAGGACTCCTGTTTCAGGAGGGAGGGCTCTCTTCACCCCAACCTGGGTTCCCTGTTGCTGTCAGTGTGGTTGCTGAAAGGGTGATTCTGGCCCCTTTCATTCTCTTGGTTGAGGTGGAAGAGATTCTGCTGGCCTCTCACAAGGCCTCTACTAGGAAGGCTTATGCCCTCAAATGGCGCAGGTTTTTGGCCTGGTATGCCAAGCACGGGGCTGACCCGTTCTCCTGCCCGGTGGGACTGGTGTTACGGTACCTTTTCCACCTCTCGCAATCCGGACTCAAGTCTAACTCTGTCCAGGTGCACCTTAGTGCCCTGGCAGCGCACCACCACTTGGTGGATGTCAAGCCTCTCTCAGTCCAGCCTCTGGTGACCCGCTTTCTTAGGGGCTTGTTCTTATTGAAGCCCCCGGTTCGCCCTTCGGCAACTGAATGGGACCTCAACGTGGTGTTGGGGCAGCTCACTCGCCCACCTTTCGAGCCTCTGGCTACCTGCCACCTTCGCTACCTCTCTTGGAAGGTGGCGTTCCTGGTTGTGCTCTCCTCCACTTGCAGAGTTGGTGAGCTTCAGGCCCTAGTGGCGGAGGCACCTTATACCAGGTTCTACAATAGCAGAGTGATGCTTCGCATGCACCCCAAATTCCTTCCGAAGGTAGTATCACCCTTCCATCTCAACAAGGAAGTGGTACTCCCTACCTTCTTTCCCAGACCTCACTCCAGTTGGGCGGAGACAGTCCTTCACACCTTGGACTGTAAGAGGGCTTTGTCCTTCTATATCCAACGCAGTCAGGGCCACCGCAAAGCTACTCAGCTTTTCGTTGCCTATGATTCCAGTAGGCAGGGGGAGGCGGTGACCAAGCATACCCTGTCCACCTGGATGGCGGACTGTATCGCCCTTGCCTATGAGCAGGCGGGACTCCTGCTAGTAGGCCGTGTCATGGCGTACCGTGTCAGGGCCTTGGCGACCTCGTTAGCAAACTTGCGCTCTGTCCCAGTGGTGGACATCTGCCGGGTCGCCACCTGGTCTTCAGTCCATACCTTTGCAGCCCATTACTGCCTGGAAAGAGAGTCCCGACGGGACAGGCTGTGCTCCATAACGTTTTCGGGGTTTAGGCAACTCCTACCCTCTGACCCTTCTGTGTTCAGGCTACTGGAGTGCTAGTTTACTTCGGACACAGGGTTCTTACAGTGGTCTGTGGACACAAACTCTATTGCTGCTGTTTGCGGTTCCCTGTGAGGGGGCCGCTTTTTTTGCTATGGGCTTTTGGTAGCCTATAGCTAGGGAGTCCCATATGTGAGGACTGACTTCCTGCTTGTTCCCGGAGAAAGCGTAGTTACTCACCTGTAGCAGGTGTTCTCTGGGGACAGCAGGAATCGGTTCTCACAACCCTCCCTCCTCCCCTTGAAGTTACTCCTTTACCATCTTTTTTTTTTGCCATCTTTTAGCTAAGTCATCTGACTGAGCAAGATGGCACCCTTGGGCGTGAATGGGACCATGCATGCGTGGTGGCATCTCCCAAAGGCTTTCTTTGAAAGCTGGGGGGATACTTCTGCGAGGGCTCCGTTGGTGCCGAGGTCACCCATATGTGAGGACTGATTCCTGCTGTCCCCTGAGAACACCTGTTACAGGTGAGTAACTGCGCTTTTTTTTTAAATCATTTATTTATTTATTTATTTATATGTTCATTGATTATGAGCATCGTGTTTTTAAATTATTATCATTGTGTGGAATTGTTTTTAGTTTCGTTTTATTTACTTTTATTATTATATATTCTCGAAGTTTTTTGACCCCCTTGATGAAAGCAAAGCCGAAACGCGTAAGGGCACCTCAGTAATAAAGGCTTTTAGATACCAACTGCTTCTGCACCTCGCTCCTTGGTTGTTTCTTCGTTGTTTGTGAGAATGTGGGGTTTTGGACAGGACTCTGAGCTTAATTATCTGCTAATCTCCAGGAACAAGCAAGAATGCAGTCTTCACGTATGAGTGACATCTGTACAGACGAAGCCCGCATGGGAATGCTCCCCAGCTTCCAATTGGAAAGCCTTTGGGAGTACTTCACTGCGCCTGTGCATCTGCCTTCTCATCTTCCCAACTCCTCTTCTCTCAGTTCTTCATGTTCAGGGACTGTAGCTCGAAACCCTGTACGTGATTCCACCCAAGCATCGGTCTCCTCCCTCAATCAGCGTATCCTTGCTATCGAGAGAAGTTTGGCAGCACTCCTGGCAGCCTCAGTACCAGTGGTATCAACAGCTCCAATGACAAAAGCGCCTGTTCTTACCTCGAGACCAGTACCTCTCTGTTCCATGCCAGCCCTTGAGCCTATTTTGGGAGATCCTCTCCCACTGATGCCAGCATTGGAACCGACCGGCATCGTCAGTTCGGTTCCTGGTACCGATACAGCTCTGGATGAGCATCGACATTTGACCTCGATATCAGAATGGGATCATCGGTACTTTGACTTTCTTTTGGAATCAGACTCTGTTTCCGGTTCTGAGGACACATTGGAGAATTCCAAGGCCATCTGGGACATCCATTCCGACCATTCCCCTCCTCGTGAGCGGCATCTGTCCCCGCCAGAGGACATGTCCTTAAGGGACTTCATTAAGGATGTAGTGACAGATCTCCAGATAACTGTGACATCGGAGACGGAACCAAGAGCAGAGGAATTGGAAAGCCTCTAATACCCCTCAGCACCCAAGGAGGCGGCCACGTTACCGGTGCATTGAATCCTATAGGATTTAATGCTGCGTATGTGGGAGGCCCCGTTAAGGGTTCTGCCTGTCAGCAAAAGGCTCGATACCATGTACCGAGTTCTGCCATCTGCTGGCTTTCAAAAGCCTCAGTTACCACACCATTCCTCGGTAGTGGAATCGGCCATGTGACATATCAAGAGTTAAAAGACTCATTCCTCCATGCCTCCAGGCAAAGATGCTAGAGCACTCAATGCTTTTGTGCGTCAATGTTTTCAGGCATGCATGCTCATGTCCCGGATCACTTTATATATGCTCTACATGGGCATGTATCTCAAGGGATATCTCCAGAGTTTTGGAGAATCTAGCTTCTATTGTTCCTGATGACAAACAAGATGTATTCCTGCCCTCAGTCAAGCAAAATCACAATACATCTAAGTTCCTTACAAGGGCATCTTTCGATGCTTTTGAGTCTTCCAGCAGAGCCTCGTCAATCTGCATTGGTGCTTGTAGAATGGCCTGACTCCAGGCATTGGACCTTGAGCAGTAGGTTCAGGATAAATTAGCCAATATTCCCTGCTGTGGAGAAAACCTCTTTGGAGAGGGTTGGAGAGAGAATGCTGGGGAGCTTGAGGCAGATGATCTCACCCTCAAAAGTCTTTCCTGAAAGACTTCTGACTCTTCCAGAAAGAAGGCCAATTCCAATTAATCGTTCTTTTCTAAAAAAGAAGAGATATTACCCTTCTTTTCCACCTCAGGCTGCTTACCAACCCCAGCAGGATTCCAGGGCCACCCGGGACATCCTTTCTAATCATTCCCCTCCTCATGAGCAGCGTCGTTCCCTGCCAGAGGACATGTCCTTTCAGGACTTCATTAGGGATATGACGGCAGGTCTCCAGATAACTGTGACATCGGAGATGGAACTGAGGGCAGAGGAATTGGAAATTATCCAATACACCTCAGCACCCAAGGAGGCGGCGATGTTATGTTGGGGTTTTTCTGGGCTTCCCCTGCGATTATTTGGGGAATTTTCTATTTTGTTTGGCTGCTTGTGTTCAACCCCAACATATACAGGACCTTAAAGAAATTGCTCGTGCCACCGTAAGAGCATGGAAATTTTTTATTTATTTTGCCAGGTCTGTAACATCACAAGCTTTGCTTTTAACTTATAAGGTACAAATTTCAATATCAATACATAGCATCAATACATCTATAACATGCAAAGCACCTGACTTAAGTGTAAAAAGGGTCCTGGGACAGAGACAGCCTCACTCCAGTGAGATCAGCTAATGTCTGTCTGCTTATTAGAATTTCTCTTCTATATTTATATTCATTTTTAGGCTCAAATTGCTGATAAATATATTTCCTTTCTTTTCTTATTCTCTATTATTTCAAACAAATCTGCTTCTTAATCTTTACCCTTTATTTTTTCCCTTGTGGCATCCTGTCTCGTGGCAGTCCTTGTCGCTGTGTGCTGGCTCTGTTTCCTGCAGATTAAGTTCTTCGTTCTGTTCCCCTTTGTTCATTCAAGAGGCCCAGGTGACAGATTTTCACTAGCTGTGTAGTTGTCAGAGCCTCTCATTGTGTCAGCTCTCTGGGACAGGATATTAGCTCATTTCATAGCTCAATCTTGCTGATTCTTTAGTTTCAGTGTGAAAAGAGTCAGCAGGCCGTTTCTTTCTTAGGCCTGAGCTATAGACATTAGCACAAGATGGATTCAACCTGTAACAAAGGTACCTGAAGGGGGATTCATTTTTCCCCTTCCGTTACCGGTGCATCGAATCCTCACGAGTGACATCTGTCCCCACCAGAGCGCATGTCCCAGCAGCAACAACAGAGGCAACAGGGCCCTCATCAACCCAAGAAGCCTAGGGAAGCTAAGCCACAACCAGCTGCTCCACCACAGTCAGCACCTGGTTTTTGACTCCTTTCTAGAGATCATAGCCACTCTGCCTCTGCGGGATCTCCAACCCCTAAACATAGCAGGCAGCCCACAGGTGGCATCTCATCACATCAGAACAATGGACTCTCAACATTGTCAAAAGGGGTTATCTTTCCCCCTGCCACCTTCATGAAGGATTATCTGGCCAACCCCTTACAGGCCAACCTCCTTTCAATGGACGTGGCCGCCCTATTAACTCAGGGTGCTGTCGAAATAGTTCTTCCCACCCAAGAGGGTAAGCACTTCTACTGTTCTTACTTTCTCATTCCCAAGAAGATGGGAAGGTTCAGGCCCATTCTAGATCTTTGAGATCTCAACAAGTTCCTTGTTCAAGAAAAATTCAAAATGATATCCCTAGGGACTCTTCTGTCTTACCTTCAGAGGAAAGATTAGCTATGTTCTGTAGATCTCAAGGAGGCATGTACTTATTTGTTGATCCACCTTCTACACACACAAACCCACTACCAGTATCAGGTGCTTCTCTTCAGGCTAGCATCCGCACTTCAAGTATTCACAAAATGCATGACAGTGGTCGCAGGCTACCTTCGTACTTTGGGGATCTTTGTCTTCCCCTACTTAGATGATTGGTTAATAAGGAGAGAATCCCCAGAAGAGGTAAACCTAGCTCTTCATCGCACTATCATGGTGCTCCAAAGTGTGGGATTTGTTCTAAATTTCCCCAAATCCCATCTGGTGCCATCCCAGCAGCTCGAATTCATCAGGGTGCTTCTAGACGCTCGTCAAGCACAAGCTTTTCTCCCTCAGGATTGCTCTGTCCGTCTCATTGAACTGGCCCATGCTATAAAAAGCCGCACAGTAGTTACTGCTTGAGAGATGCTGTGCCTTCTGGATCACATGGCCTCCGCGGTCCATGTCGTCCCATATGTCTGGCTACACATGCGACAGGCTCAATGGACCCAAGTTAACTGGGCGTCTCTCCGACAAGATTTGCATCATACCACCTCTGGTCCATGCCCTTCAGTGATGGTGCACCCCTCAAAACCTACTTGGAGGGTCACTTTTTTGGATGTATCCACCTTAATGCACCCTAACGACAGATGCTTCCAAACTCCAGTGGAGTGCACATCTGAACAGTCTCGCTACACAGGGGCAGTGGACACAACAGGAAACTCGGATGCAGATCAATCTCCTCGAGCTTCATGCTCTCATGAATGCCCTAAGGGTTTTTTAACCCTGAATTTTGGGCCAACAAGTTTTAGTCCAGAAGGACAACCAGGTGGCTGTGTTCTGTGTGAACAAGCAGGGGGGAACAGGCTCTTATTCTCTCTGCCAAGAAGCCCTTCGTCTCTGGTTTATCTCCAGGAACAAGCAGGAATGAGTCTTCACATATGGGTATCGTCGGTACCGACGGAGCCTGCGCGGGAACGCTCCCCAGCGTCCAAAAGGAAAGCTTTTGGGAGCATCGCACAGCGCCTGCGCGCTGCCTTCCCGCCTTTCCCAACCGCCTCTCTCCAGTTCTTCTTTTCCGCGGAGCCAACAGGTCGTGTTCCTGTCACCGCTGAAGAAGTTCTTTATATTTCTTTATTTCTTTGGTCGCGCGTCTGCCTTCTTCGACGTCGGACCGGTACCGTCGGTCTTTTCTTCTTTCTTCTTTAAAAAAAAACAAAAAAAACCTACCATTTCCCACTTCTGTGCATTTTTTCCTTTTGGGCCTTAGGCCTAGAAAACTTTTCCTCATGGAAAAGCCCACTTCCAGGTTTAAAAAGTGCCCGAAGTGCAGCGGTACTCTTTCTATCAACGACACCCATGACTGGTGTCTATAATGTTTGGGTCCTGACCACCCCATCACCGATTGTGAGTCCTGTTCCATGATGTCTAAAAGAGGTTGACAGAATCGAGCGGCCAAGCTCAGTACCCTGTTTCCCTCTGATGCAGCTTCAGTGGCATCGACATCTTCCAGGGCTGCTTCTTCCTCCCATGGATCTCAGGTAACCAAACATAAGTCCAGCCGGTCCTCGAAGGGTAGATCTCCCTCTAAGTATCGAGATGCCTCCGGGCTTGCTCTCGAGGATCCCGCACCGGCAAAATTACCCCGGCGGGAAGCTCCGGCTTCCAAAGCTTTATCTATGGGGTCACAGGTTGACATTGATGGCTCGGCCTCGACCGATCACCTGTTGCCATGTTCTGGGGTACCGGTGGTTTCCACTGGTACCGGCATCCAGACATTGGTTGCGTCGATGGATCAGAATATTCTGACCATGCAGCGTGCCATTACGGCATTCATACAAGCTGCGACGCCTCCGGTACCGCAACAAACTCTGTTGTCGGTACCGGTTCCGGCACCGATATCGGTTCTGGTGCTGGTATCGATTGCATCGACATCGGCTTCGGTGTCGACTGCAGCGGTACCCTGTTCTGTGATGCCCATCGGTACCGAATCGGTACCGATCACTCCCGATGTCGATACCACTAGGTACGCGTATCGGGCTCTGCAGGAGCATCCAGACAGGCGATACTTCGATTCCTCCGAAGACTCTGATGAATCAGAGGCTTCTGTTGAAGCATCGGTACTCCTTCCTCAGGAGCCCTCTTCTCCAAAAAGAAGAATGTCTCCTCCAGAAGTCTTGTCTTTTCAAGACTTCATTAGGGAAGTGGCCGGGGCCTCTCCATTTCAGTGGCCCCTGAATCAGAGCCTAGAGCCAAGAAATTGGATATTTTACAATATCCTAAGGTTCCTAAAGATGCAGCTACTTTACCAATTCATGAGATCCTTTATGATCACATGTTGGGCATATGGGAGACACCTCTCACTATCTCCCCTCATTCTCGTAGGTTGGACACCATGTACCGTGTTCCTCCTTGTCCTGGCTTTCATAAGACTCAGCTTCCTCACCACTCTATTGTAGTGGAGTCTGCTATGAAGAAGATAAAGAGTGCAAAAAGACACTCATCTAATCCTCCAGGAAGAGAATGCAGAACCTTAGATGCTTTTGGCTGGAGAATTTTCCAGGCCAATATGCTTGCTGCCAGAATCAACTCCTATAGTCTCTATATGGGGATGTTTCTAAAGGAAGTTACAGATCATCTGCAAACTTTATCTCCTTTTATCTCAGAAGATAAAAGGGAGGAGTTTCTCACCTGGCTTAAACATGCCCAGGATGTTTCCAAATTTTCCAACCGTGCAGCCTTTGACTCTTTTGAGTGTGCCAGCAGAGCCTCGGCTATTGCCATAGGTGCACGCAGAGTTGCTTGGTTACAAGCTTCTGATTTGGAACCCTGGGTCCAGGATGGATTAGGAAATCTTCCTTGTACAGGTGAAAACCTTTTTGGCAAGGATTGGCAAGCAAAGGCCACTCAGATGGATGCTGAGAATTCTGCCTTAGATAGACTTTCAAAGTCTACTTCTGCTCCTGTTAGAAAAAGGTTGTTCAAAAAGGCTTTCTTTCCCAAAAAGGGGAAATATTATCCTGTTTATGGTCAGCAGGCATCTTCTGCAGGTCGTTTTGCTGCAAAGCGTCAGCAACAACCTAAACAAGCCAAGCCTAAGGCTGCAAGGACTGCTACGGCCCAACAGCCTCAGCCTCCTCAGGGCCTTTGACTTACATCTAGAGAACTTAGCCTTTCTGGCTCTAGAAGAACCAGAGCCTCTCACCATTCCAGGAAGGTTAGCCCACTTTGCTCCCAGATGGGAACAAGTCACGGCAGAGCAATGGACCCTCTCCATCATAAGGGAGGGGTACAAGCTTCATTTCTTAAACCTTCCTCCTCACACCATGGTGAGACAGTTCAATTCTCCAACATCTCTCCTCGACCTTCTGGGTCAGGAGATTGCTACCCTTCTTGCCCAAAGGGCAATAGAAGAAGTACCCCTTCTTCAAAAGGGCTCAGGGTTCAACTCCCCCTATTTTCTTATCCCAAAGAAAACAGGGGGCTACAGACCCATATTAGATCTCAAAGAATTGAACAAGTTTCTATGCAAGGAGAAATTCAAGATGATTTCTCTCGGTGCTCTCCTTCCATACCTTCAGAGTCAGGATTGGCTTTGTTCTCTAGATCTCAAGGATGCATACACCCATATCCTCATCCATCCAACACACAGAAGGTTCCTTCGGTTCCTTTATCAAGGAAAGCACTACCAATACAGAGTGCTTCCTTTCGGTCTGGCCTCTGCTCCAAGAGTGTTCACAAAATGCATGGCAGTAGTAGCTGCATTTCTGTGCACTCTAGGAATATTTGTATTCCCATATCTGGACGACTGGCTCATCCGAGCTCCGTCCCAGTCAGAGGCCCAGACTTCCCTAGCCTGCACAAGGCGTGTTCTTCAGTATCTGGGACTTGTAATAAACATCCCAAAATCCCATCTCACCCCTACTCAGTCTTTAGAGTTCATAGGGGCCTTGCTGGATACCACAACTGCAAGGGCCTATCTTCCCCAGGCCCGTTGCCTACGCTTGGTGCAGTTAGCCTCACAAATTCAGTTAAAGTCCCATTTAACTGCTCGAGAAATGTTACAACTGTTAGGCCACATGGCATCCACCGTACATGTGGTTCCTTACGCTCGTCTTCACATGAGGACAGCTCAGTGGACTCTGTCCACCCAATGGACCCAGGCATCAGGGTGCCTGTCAGACAAAATAGCAACCTCCAGTCGCCTCTTCTGGTCTCTCCAGTGGTGGAAGTCCACTCAGAATCTGTTGCTGGGGTCCCCCTTTCAACAGTCGCTACCCCAAGCAACCCTTACAACAGATGCCTCTCCAAGGGGTTGGGGAGCTCATCTACAAGATCTCTCCACCCAGGGCATCTGGTCTCCACAAGAGACATCTCTACATATCAACCTCTTGGAGCTCAGAGCAATTCTTCTAGCTCTCAGAGTCTTCCACACCCTGCTCAGCTACAAGACAGTCCTCATCCACACGGACATCCAAGTAGCCATGTTCTACGTGAACAAGCAGGGCGGGACTGGCTCTCTGTCGCTTTGCAACGAAGCTTTGAGATTGTGGGCCTTCGCCAGAGAGCATCAAATTCATCTCGTGGCAGTGTATCTTCCAGGGGTTCAAAACTCTTGGGCAGACAGACTCAGTCGAGTTCTGCTTCACACGAATGGTCCCTCCATGGGGACCAGATAGCCAGGATCTTCCGAATTTGGGGAAGTCCGTGGAATGCCAAACTTCCCCGGTTCTGTTCCAGGATTCCGTGTCAGGGAGTTCAGGCCAGGGATGCCTTCCTCCTCCATTGGGGGCAAGACTTCCTCTATGCCTTTCCACCCATTCCCCTAATTCCCAAGACACTGTTCAAACTTCAGAGAGACAAGGGGTCTATGATCCTCATAGCACCACATTGGCCACGCCAGGTGTGGTACCCTCTACTTCTGCATCTCTCTCAAGCTCCCTCCCTGGGCTTGGGATATGCTCCAGACCTCCTTTCCCAGGAGGAGGGAACATTGTGGCACCCAAATCCCCAGTCTCTTCATCTCAGAGCCTGGTTGCTGAAGGCCTAGACCTTCAAGATTTGCATCTTTCTCAGCAGGTGAAGGATATCCTTCATGCTTCCAGAAAGCCTTCCACTAAATGTTCCTATGCTTTTAAATGGAAAAGGTTTACCATTTGGTGTGCACAGAAGGGTCTTAACCCCCTTGCAATACCTCTGAATTCTTTACTAGAGTATTTGCTGCATTTATCCCATGCAGGCCTTAAAACAAATTCAGTAAGAGTCCATTTGAGTGCTATTGCAGCATCCCTTAAGCCTCTCAATGGACAGCCTATTTCCTCTCATCCTCTTATTGCAAGATTCATGAGAGGCCTTCTTTTAACTAAACCTCCCATTAGACCACCTCCAGTGGCATGGGACTTGAATTTGGTTCTTGGCCAGCTTATGAAGCCACCCTTTGAACCCTTAGCCACTACCTCCTTGAAATTTCTTTCCTGGAAGGTTACTTTTCTCATTGCAGTCACCTCAGCTCGCCGAATCAGTGAGCTGCAGGCCTTGGTGGCTAATCCTCCTTATACAAGGTTCCATCATGACAAGGTAGTCCTCAGGACTAATCCACATTTTATGCCTAAAGTGGTCTCACCTTTTCATCTGAACCAGGAGGTGTATTTACCTGTCTTTTTTCCAGGACCTCATGCATCAAGTGCAGAGAGGAATCTCCATACCCTGGATTGTAAGAGAGCGCTCGCTTTTTACTTACAAAGGACACAGCAACATAGAAAGTCCTCTCAACTCTTTGTTGCTTTTGATCCCTCTCATTTGGGACTTCCAGTCTCTAAGAGATCTCTGTCCAATTGGATTGCTCAGTGTATTTCTTTCGCCTACCAGAGTAAGAACCTTTCTCTGGAGGGCCATGTGCACAGCTCACAATGTGAGGGCCATGGCAGCCTCTATGGCTCATCTGAACTCTGTGTCCATCGACCAAATCTGTCGAGCGGCCACCTGGGCCTCGTTCATACCTTTACAGCCCATTACTGCTTGGACAAGGACTCCCGCCGGGATGCCTTGTTTGGTCAGGCTGTTCTCAAACACCTGTTCCATACCTAATCAACTCCTACCCCCCATCCCTGGTTGGATGCCCGAGATCCATGGGGGCAGGTAGAGCCCTTCTTAGGGACTCACAACCTTGGAGATCTCCCTGACATCTCTAGCTGGGGAGTCCCCATATGTGAAGACTCATTCCTGCTTATTCCTGGAGATAGCACAGTTACTTACCTGTAACAGGTGATCTCTGGGAACAGCAGGAATAAGTCTTCACAACCCACCCACCTCCCCTAGGAGTTGTATCTCTCTATCTATCTTTCCTTTCCTCTCTCTCTCTTTGTCTCAGCTTAAAACTCGAACTGGAGAGAGGCGGTTGGGAAAGGCGGGAAGGTAGCGCGCAGGCGCTGTGGGATGCTCCCAAAAGCTTTCTTTCTGGACGCTGGGGAGCGTTCCCGCGCAGGCTCCGTCGGTACCGACGATACCCATATGTGAAGACTTATTCCTGCTGTTCCCAGAGATCACCTGTTACAGTTAAGTAACTGTGCTTTCTCCATTGCACACCGCATCCATCTCAGGGCAGCGTATCTCCCTGATGAACTCAACCTCCTGGTAGACAGGCTCAGCTGCATTCTATGTCCACATAAGTGGACTCTGAATCAGGAGACGGCCTCCTGGATCTTCCACCTTTGTGGGACCCCCAGAATAGATCTTTTCACCACACAGGAGAATGCATGACTGCCACTGTTGTTCTCAAGGCTTCTCTCCCCTCGAAGTCAGGTGACTGATGTCTTCCTTCTCTAATGGGGTAGGGACCTGCTTTATGCATTCCCACGCACCCCCATAATCCCCAAAACCCTGTTCAAGCTGCAGGCTGACAGGGGCTCCATGATAATTATAGCCCCTTACTGGCCCCGCCAGCCATGGTTTCCTCTGCTGGTTTGTCTAGCACAGACTCCACCCTTCAGTTTGGGGCATGCGCCTAACCTCCTTTCTCAGGAATGCGGGATGTTCCTCCATCCCAATCCATGGGCCCTTCATTTCATGGCTGTTGAGAGCATAATGCTTGACAATCTCGATCTTCCTCAACAGGTCAAGAACATTTTACTTGCATCACACAAGCCATCTACCAGGCATTCTTATGCCTTCAAATGGCGATGGTTTACCATATGGTGTGCCCCGAAACACATTGACCCTTCTGCCTGCCCAGTGGAATTTCTTTTACAGTATCTCCTCCACTTATCCACCACAGGGCTTAAGACTAACTTGGTCAGAGTGCATTTTAGTGCCATTGCAGCCTACCATAGGCCAGTGAACAGGAAGTCCATTTCCTCGCATCCTTTGGTGAAATGCTTCATGCAGGGTCTTCTGCTGTCCAATCCACCTATCAGACCTCCACTGTAGCGTGGGACCTTAATGTGGTCCTAGCGCAGCTTCTAAAGCCTCTTTGAGCCTTTAACTAACACTTCTTTGAAATTCCTCTCTTGGAAGGTCATTGTCGTCACCTCTGCTCGCCATATAAGCGAGATTATTATTATTATTATTATTACAATCTCTTATATACCGCACTATTTATCATCAGCGCGGTTTACATAAAACAAAGTACCATAACAACAAACTGTTTGGTTTTACAGAGAACAGGAAAAACAACTTGGATAACATAGGGAAGTATGAATGCAACTATTTACATATGTACAGTAAACTTGTGCTACAGATTAAGTACAATCTTGAATGGTAGGCTAGTATGGAGGAGATGCAATTAGGTTGGAGTCTGGCTGTCCTGGTAGTAATGGAGGAATAAGTGGTATTTGAGTGCCTTCTTGAATTGTACTAGATCGGTAACAGCACAAATATTTTGTGGTAAAGTGTTCCAACATTTAGGGGCATAAAGACTGAAGGCCCTGTTTGATGTTGCTAGTGTGCATTTTGCTGAGGTCCTTGGGATTACTAGAGTGTTAGTTGATGTAGGTCTTCTAATTCTGTTAGGCGGGGTGGACTGGATGAGGTCAATTAATGAAGAGGCGGTGATGCCATTGATGGCTTTGAATGTGAGTAACAGGGATTTAAACAAAAGTCTTCCATGTGTGGGTAGCCAGTGGAGCTGCATTAAGATCGGCATTACGTGGTCGCATCTCGATGCTCCAACTAGTACTCTGGCAGCGGCATTCATGGCAAGTTGCAGAGAATTTAACGTAGACTGTGGGAGACCTTGAAGAATAGCATTAGCAAAGTCGAAGTGAGGTAAGATTAGGGCTTGGTATACAGTCCTATAGTCGTCTGAGTCTAATAAGGAGCGAAGGTGTCTGAGTGTCCAGATTTTGAAGTATATGGCTCTAACTGTGTTGGATATGTGTGGCTTCATGTCCAGCCGTTGATCCAAGGTGACCCCTAAATATCGAATTGTAGATTTTGTTTGGAGCTCGGCTTCTTTCACTTTTATATGAGGTGGTGGGGTGAAACTCTGATCTCTCGTGATAAAGAGCACCTCCGTTTTCTTGTGTTGAATACGGAGGTTTTGAGACAGAAACCATTCGGACACTGCATCAAAACATTCAATCAGTGAGGAGAGGTCCATTTGTATTGTGGAGAATGGCATGAAGAGAAGAATGTCATCGGCGTATAGTAGACATTGAACTTTGAAAGACCTGATGATATTGCAGATGGGTTGTATGTAAATGTTAAATAAGAGGGATGATAATGATGACCCTTGAGGAACACCTTGTCTTTGATGGAAAGGCTCAGATGCTGCTGCTCCGGATTTTACATGCTGCCATCTTCCATCAAGGTAAGACCTGCACCAATCAAGAGCGATGCCGTTGATGCCCTTTTCTTTTAGTCACTCTAAGGGGTATGTTTACTAAACTGCGCTCAAGTGCGCGGCGCACAATAGCGTGCGCTAAGGTACCTTAGCGCACGCTAATGATGCGTTTCTGTGCCCCGCACACGTGCGCGCCGCACTAAAGGGCCCGCTCATGTGCGCGGCGCGCTGATGTGCGATAGTCGTGGAAAGGTTCTCGGAGGGCGGAGGAAGGCTCCCCAGGGGCGGAGAGAAGGGGTCAATGGGTGGAGAGTGGGAGGGGAGAGGCTCCCCGCACAGGAGCGGGGCTGAAATTCAAGTAAAAAAATACCGCGAGTGAAAACCTCGCGGTAGAGCCGATTTAAAGGGAAGAGAAACCATTTCTGTAAGCAATGTAACTCAAAACCAGGGAAACCTACAAAAAGTGAGCAGTGTGATACATGTGCACGGAACAAAAGGGCAAATAAACATTAAAAATGACCCCAACAAAATATAAAAAAATCATAATCAAGCTGGGCAATAGTGATAGTAATGGGAAACATCAAAAAACACTCCCAAGAAAGCCGCAAAAAATAAATATGAATTTTAGAAGGGTCTGTGCTCCGTCCCCATACAAGGTGAATGATCCCGCAGTGAAATAACACTGATCAGGGTTTACCTCTCCATTGGACAGGTTACCTATGGCATGCACATGTTCCACAACAGCAGGGCGGGCAGGTCGGAATGGGCAACTGTACAGATGCTGGGAAAGGGGATACAGAGGGCTGCAGGCGGCACATGCTGTGGTGCAGCTGGGGCACAGTGCAGACTAGGCAGATGCCTAGATGGCACTTAGGAATGCTGAAACTGAACAGCAGCCAGACAGCAACTGATGAGGGCCCAACATGTGCACGAGAGTGTTTAGCACAGTGTCACAGGGGATAGTACCCAGCAGCTACCCCCAAGGGCACAGAGCATTGGCAGGCGGTGATTGGGGGACGTGCGGACAGATATGCAGGCTCCCCTACCCCAGAACCCGCACCATAGGCAGCCGCCTACCCGCACACAGGATGGCCTGAGACTGGGTACCACCAGCACCACCAGCAGAAGGGCATGTCAGCATGGTGGCACAGGGGTACTGGAGGTGGAGGGGGGCAGTGGCAGCTGCCCAGAGCAGACCATGGCCTAGCCCTGTGTAGGTGGGTGCAATGCACTGCAACAGACAGGCCCTGCCGGACAAACAGTCATGGTATCATCAGGGAATGCACTGTCTCTGTGGCAACACGGTGGTGCAGTGCACACAACCAGTGTGTTTGGAGACAGAAGGTCACAGGTTCAAGCCCCAGCTGGGGCTCCTGCCAATCCAGTCCCCATATTTTTCCCACAACTATATCGTGATAGTAAAGACGAATCTTTATTGCAGAGAACATAAGCATGGCTCAAACACCTCTATTTTACCCTACAGAGCACAGACACCAGAAACGTGCACATTACCTAGAGCAGATTCCCCCAAATGCAGTCCTGGAGGGCCACAAATCCTTCAGGGTTTATGCTGTCTCCAATCTAAGGATGGAGCGGTACTGGTGGTGGAGGTGGCAGCAGCTGGTGGCAACAGCAGACCATGACCTAGCCCTGTCCAGGTGAGTGCCGTGCACTGCAACAAACAGGCCCTGTTGGATGTACAGTCATGGACTCCCCAGGGAATGCAGCATATCTGTG
Organism: Ichthyophis bannanicus; assembly: GCA_033557465.1. Taxonomy (NCBI): domain Eukaryota; kingdom Metazoa; phylum Chordata; class Amphibia; order Gymnophiona; family Ichthyophiidae; genus Ichthyophis; species Ichthyophis bannanicus. Next base: position 168,707,065 of record CM066040.1, on the reverse strand, counting down.
GCAACACGGTGGTGCAGTGCACACAGACAGTGTGTGCAAGAACAGAAGGTCACAGGTTCAAAGCCCAGCTGGGGCTACTGCCAATCCAGTCCACATATTTTTCCCACAACTAAACAATGATAGTAAGGACAAACCTTTATTGCAGAGAACATACGCATGGTTAATACGCCTATATTTTATCCCACCGAGCACAGACACCATAAACAGCCGCATTACCTAGAGCAGGGGTCTGCAACCTTTAAGACATAAAGAGCCACTTGGACCCGTTTCCGAAGGGAAAAAAAAAAAAAACTGGGAGCCGCAAAACCATTGCGACATTTAAAACAAATCTAACACTGCATATATTGTTTCTTACCTTAATGCTATATACGACCCCCTACTTTTCCTGTTAAAATATAGGTGTTTGGCCTATACTCGCCGTATAAGACTACCCCTCTTCCTTCGCACACCAAAAAAAATACGCCAGAAAATATCACAACAACAAGTAACAATATTTGATTTCAAAATTATGATAATTTTGTAGTCAAATCACTAATATGAAATAAAATTATTTTTTCTACCTTTGTTGTCTGACCAATTTATTCTTTGATCATGCTGGTCCCGATCTGAGGCTTCTGCTTTCCTGTCTTCTCTTAGCTCTCTTTCTGTGGTCTATGGTTCATCTGCCATTTCTTATCTCTTCTTTCGTTTTCTTCACTTCTTTCCATCAGCCTATTTCCAGTCCCAGTAACCCTCCCCAATATCAGCCCCTTTCCAGTCCTCACTCCCAGTACCTTCCAATGTCAACTTGCATTCCCATGATTGCCACTGGTGTCCATTTCCTTCCAGTCCCCCTCCTTCCCCACTGACCAGTCCCTTCTAGTACAAATACCATGGCAGCCCCTCTCAGATCCAGTTCCATTCTCCCATCCCCTCATATCAGCCCATTTGTAGCCTTAGCCCCCAGTTATCTTCCAGGGCCAGCAGCTCTATCCTCCCCTCCCCACAATCAGCCCATGCCCAGTCAAAGCCCCCCAAATCAGCTCGCTTCCAGTGCTAATCCCCCCTCAACCCCATTACCAGTGCTAGCCTCCCCTAATCAGCCCAATACCAGTCCTACCCCCCATCAGCTCATTACCAGTCCTAGCCTCCCCTAATCAGCTCATTTCCAGTGCTAGTCCCCTCAACCCCATTACCAGTGCTCCATCCCTCCATGTCAGCCCCCTCCCTCCATCCATATCAGCTCCCTCCCTCCATGTCAGCCCCCCTCCCTCCATCCATCCATATCTGCTCCCTCCCTTCATGTCAGCCCCCTCCCTCCCTCCATGTCAGCCCCCTCCATCCCTCCATGTCAGCCCCCCTCCCTCCATCCATATCAGCTCCCTCCCTCCATGTCAGCCCCCTCCATCCCTCCATGTCAGCCCCCCTCCCTCCATCCATATCAGCTCCCTCCCTCCATGTCAGCCCCCTCCATCCCTCCATGTCAGCCCCCCTCCCTCCATCCATATCAGCTCCCTCCCTCCATGTCAGCCCCCCCATCCCTCCATGTCAGCCCCCCTCCCTCCATCCATATCAGCTCCCTCCCTCCATGTCAACCCCCTCCATCCCTCCATGTCAGCCCCTCTCCCTCCATCCATATCAGCTCCCTCCCTCCATGTCAGCCCCCTCCATCCCTCCATGTCAGCCCCCTCCATCCCTCCATGTCAGCCCCCTCCCTCCATCCATATCAGCTCCCTCCCTCAATGTCAGCCCCCCTCCCTCCATCCATCCATATCTTCTCCCTCCCTCCATGTAAGCCCCCCTCCCTCCATGTCAGCTCCCTCCCTTCTTCTGCAGCCGCGGCTCCCTGCCTCTTAGGGAACCGCGGCTGTGCTTTTAAAATCATCTCGGAGCCCTTCCTGTCTTGACGGGCTCCGTGCAGCATTGTCCCGCCTCTAAAGGAAGGTTTGGAGGCGGGACAATGCTGCACGGAGCCCGTCAAGACAGGAAGGGCTCCGAGATGATTTTAAAAGCACAGCCGCGGTTCCCTAAGAGGCAGGGAGCCGCGGCTGCAGAAGAAGGGAGGGAGCTGACATGGAGGGAGCCCATAACACCACGTTTAAATACATCTTTAGAACACTATTGCCTGTCACTGGGCGGGCAGTGTGCTCCGGAGCCGCGGCAAAGGTGAGAAAGAGCCGCATGCGGCTCCGGAGCCGCGGGTTGCCGACCCCTGACCTAGAGCAGAGTCTCCCAAATGCAGTCCTGGAGGGCCAAACACCATTCAGGTTCCATGCTGCCTCTAATAAAGATGCCTGTGCTGCATATCTATGCACCACCCCCATGGTATGCAGATGTATCTCATGCATATTCATGAGGGACAGCATGAAAACCCAAACAGTGTTTGGCACACCAGGACTGGAGTTGGGAACCTCTGCCATAAAGCAGCAGCCAACAGGGGCAGACACACCCAAACCCACACCCACAGGCCCCATTAGCCAATGCCTCCTGGAGAGGCAGGACATTGGGCCCTGCGTGCATCTCCCAATACTAGCACTTGCATACCTTAGCAATGCCACCCTACACCTGGGTATACGCTACACAGCTATCAAACGTTTGCTATTTTTATTTATTTATTTAACATTTCTTATATACCGCCTTTCATGATATCAAGGCGGTTTTACATTGAACAAACTGAAATTACATTGAACAGGGCATTATAACTTGGAGATAACTATTTTACAGGGAACATGGGCTATGGAGGGTTAAGTGGCTTGCCCAAGACCACAAGGAGCACCTGTGGGACTAGAAACCCCAGTCCTTCCGGCCCAAGGTTGCTGTCCTCTAGTGGGATTTGAACCCCCGACCTTCCGGCCTGAAGTACCTTGCCCCAACCACTAGGCCACTCCTCCACTCCAGCTGCCAGTTTGCTATGATTACTGGCAGATAGCAATTCCTACATTAAGCACAGTTTGCTCATTGAGCTCCATCATAACAACCTTTCTGATGTCTGCGGTGTGTGCTTCAGGTCTGGTCTCTGACAGTGTTTACCACCCTGGGGAGTGACCCCCAACAGTATTGCGTACCATATCCATGCCTGTACTGTGCCCAGGACTGATGTGGTGGCCAGGGCTGCTAAACTCCTCTATAGTAGCACAATGCTGGCATAGGTATGGGTGGGTGTGTCTGTCTATCCAGTGTGTGGTGGCTGCAAACACCCTCCACAGCCCACACTGCCAGCACTGTTGCCAGTATTGGCCTGCCAATGTGCATAATGAGGAGCAAGGTACCGGTATAGTCTGGACAGGGTGGCCTGGCCAGGATGCATCTGCACAGGGCATAGGGCACTGGCTGGGACATTTTAGTGCCCGGCCACCACCTACACAGACAGGGTGGCCTCAGCATGTCCTGCTGGGAGATCACTCTCACCCTGACTGTGCAGTGACCACAGCATGGCTAGGCACCCCCATAGTGCTATATAGTATTTCTTTCATGTGATATTTATGGGTTTCCTTTTGGGGCCCAGTCACTGACTTATCTGCTTGTTGTGTATGCTGACATCCCAGTTCTGGGTGCACGCATTTCCACCAGGAACATGCACTATGGACTAGCTAGCAGACTGTTTGCAGCTGGTATGTGTCTTGATGGAGCGCCTTGCAGGGTGCAGCGGCTGAAGGCTTGCTGCAGGAGAATATCAGATAGTGGTGGGGTGCAGCTTAGCATATCCAGGCCTAATGTCTGCTATTGCGTTATGGATGTGTACAGAGCTGCATTGACTGCCCTGTAGGGTGTCTGTTACCCAGCAGGACCGGGGTTGCTGGTCCCCTCTACTGCCACCATTGTAGGGAGGTAGAATGTGGATCTGTTGATGGGAGACCCTGTTTACCACCCTCAGCCCTGGAGGAGGAGGGTGGTGGTACATAATCCTCCTAGGGGTCCATAGGGGCTACACCTGACTGAGACAGACAGATATATCCAAGTTGTTTCTGCAGAAACTAACTACCTCACACATTAGCACTGCTGGGGACGTGCAGCATGGCCTATTTCTGCCATGGAAGGTGCTGTGGACCTGGTGCTGGGCGCCCCACCGCACACTCAGGGTGAGCACAGTACCTGCACAATGTGACGGTGTGTAGCTACTCTGTGCCAGTGACACACACGGTCAGTACCCCCTACCAGGCCGAGGTGCTGTGGGGGTGCACATGGTCAGTTCCCCCTACCAGGCCGAGGTGCTGTGGGGGTGCATACCTCATCTTGTGTTTATCTGTGGACAGCTGATTTGCATGTGCAGTGCATCATGGGTACGGGTGTGCTAACCCTATCCTGGTGACCACAGCAGACTGTCTGTGTGGTGACGTGCACTCCCTCTGCAGCCAGCCAGGGGCTTGCTAGCAGCTATAGAGCTGTAGCCCAATGGTTACTTCACCGCCTGTGGAGCCAGAGGTCGTGGGTTCAAACCCACAGTGGGGTTATTTGATAGGGCTGCCCAAAGCATTATCTCTTTTTCATGTACATTATTTGCTGCCAGCAAATACACTCTCAGCGTACTGTACCCATAAGGTGCCTCTGAGGGCGCTTTATAGGGCGCCCTATAGTGCACCTTATGGTTACCATCCATATGAGGTGCACTATACGTTATCCTGTGGAGCGACTTATAGGGTGCCCTATAGGGGACATTTTAGGTTGCCGTGGAGGACAGTGCACTTTATAATGTGCCCTATGGAGTGCCTTATAGGGTGCCTTATGCGGCATCTTCAATTACGGCACGTGAGGGCGTGTTTGCTGGCAGCAATTAATAAAATACAAATAAAGTGCTGCAGGAAACAATACGTACATTGCAAAGCTGATGCCTCAGCCAGCCTTACGTATTAGGCACACTGGGGAGCAAACTCATGACCCCTGTATCAGCAGTCAGTGCCTTAACCATTGTGCTACACTGCTGTTCCTCCTTGCATGTCAGTGCACCTACTTAGGATTTTCATTCCTTAAACTGCACAGTGCTGCCATCAAAAACAGTGCTATGACCTTGCTGTGCCTCATAGGGCACCCTATATGGCGCCCTATAGGCCACCCTTTCAGCAACATTGTAGGGTGCCGTGGCAGACAGTGCACTTTAAAATGTGCCCTCTGGGGTACCCTATGAGGCGCCTTATGCAGCACCTTATGTTACAATACTTTGAGGGTGTTTTTGCTGGCAGCACTATTTAAAATAAAAATAAAATGCCCCCTACAGCAATATTACCTATAACAGGTAATGCCTCAGCCAGCCTTCTTCATTAGGCACAGTGGGGGATTGAACCCATGACTCCTGCATCATTGGTCAGTGTCTTAACCATTGTGCTACACTGCTGCTCCTCCTTGCATGTCAGCGCACCTACTTATGATTTTCATTCCTTAAACTGCACAGTGCTGCCATCAAAAACAGTGCTGTGACCTTGCGGTACCTCATACGGCACCCTATAAAGCGCCCTATAAGCAACATTCTAGGGTGCCTTGGCGGACAGTGCACTTTAAAATGTGCCTTAAGGGGCGCCTTATGTTAACACGCTTTGAGAGTGCGTTTGCTAGTAGAGATAATTAAAATAAAAATAAAATGCCTCCTAAAGCAATCTTCCCCATAATAGGTAATGCCTCAGCCAGCCTTCTTCATTGGGCACAGTGGGGGATTGAACCCATGATCCCTGCACCATTGGTCAGTGTATTAACCATTGTACTGTGGCTCTGTTCCTGTGCTTGCACATCAGCGCGCCACTTATGCTTCCCGCACAACATTCTCATGCGCTAATGTGCGGGGCACACATGAGCGCAGCGCACATTAGCGCATCATTAATCCCGGTTTTGCTTTTTTCTGACTGAAACGCCCACTCCTTATATGGCATCCACACACTAGCGCGCCGTGCACCCTAACGGGGTTTTAGTAAACATACCCCTAAGAGAAGACCATGGTGTACCGAGTCGAAAGCTGCAGCAATGTCTATGAAAATAAGTACGAAACCTTGGCGAATGTTATCAATACCTGTGATAATATTGTTGAAGAGGGTGGTAAGGAGGATTTCAACACCATGGTACTCCCTGAAGCCATGTTGACAATGGTCTAGTGGGGAGGCAGTGTCGATGTGGTCTTGCATTTGTCGTTGTGCTTCTTTCTCAATTATCTTAGCTAGGAGGGGTATACTAGCTATGGGTCTGTAAGATTCTATTTTACTAGGGTCGAGCTTAGGGTTTTTTAGAAGAGGTCTAATGGATGTTTGCTTGAGTGCTGAGGGGAAGGATCCAGTTGTGAATGATAGGTTAATCATTCTTGTGATTAATGGGCTGAGTTCGCTGCGTAAATCTTTTATCCAAAAGGCGGGGCAGGGGTCCGTTTGTGCAGTGGTGGTATTGAGTGCCGCGATGGTATCTTCAACACATTTCTTGGATAGTGTGGAGAACATAGAAAGGTAGCTTAGACAGATGGTGTTTTGTGCATTGGAAGTAACAAGATCTCCAGGAACAAGTAGAAATGTAATCTTCACATATGGGTAACGTCAGTACTGATAGAGTCTGCGCGGGAATGCTTCCCAGCATCCAATTGGAAAGCTTTAGGGGGCACTCCACTGCGCCTGCGTCACTGCCTTCCCAACTCCCTCTCTTCAATTCTTCATTTTCCGCAGAGCCAGCAGAAAGCAAATCCTGTCACCGCAGAAAAAACTTTCCGTCAACACCGTAACCGTAACCGTCTAAGACATCGCTGGTTCCCTTATTCTTTTCTTTTAATTCTTTCTTTCAAAAAAAGAAATGACTTGGGTGTTTGACACCTTTTTTAGGCCTTAAGCTTACCATAGCCTTCATATCCTCGAAGGCATAGAGAAACCAACTAGTAGTTTCAAGAAATGTTCTAATTGTGCCAGCACCATTTTGGTGACTGACATACATGACGTTTAAAATGCCTCAGCCCAGACCAGCAGCCAAAAGACTGTCCCTTCTGTCAGAAAATGACACAGAGAGGCCTACAGAACTGGGCTTCTAAATTTGGAGTACTTTTTACTTCGGACGCAGTATTGATGGTGTCCACTTTATCGAGGGCCTCATCATCCTCCCATAGATCTCAGGTACCTTCGAAGTCCAAGCACAAGGACGCATCAAAGTCTGACAAATCCTCCAGGGGAAGATCTCACTCAAAGCATCGAGACTCCTCGGGTGTTGCCTCGGAGGTGGATTGGCCTTCTAAACAGCCCTGGTGGGAGGCCCTGTCCTCCAAAGACATCTAGAGGCCCCAGGATTTTCTTGAGGCCTCGACCTCTGGAGAGCTACTAGTGCCATGCTCTGGGATGGTAGCACAAATACCTGTCGCCTCCACCCAAGCATCGGCAACCTCAATAGACCAGCGCATACTGGCCATCGAGCAGAGCTTGGCAGGCCTCCTTGCAGCCTCAGTACCCATAAAACCCTTGGCTACAGGCACCACCCTATCAATACCAGTTATAATACCGACATTGACACCGGTTCCGGGCATGATATCAGGGCTGCTACAGATGAGATCAACATCTCTCTCACCCATGCCCTCCCTTGAAACTCTCTGATACCGGTACCAAACCCAAGCGGCTCACTAAGGTTGATACCTTGGAGCATCGGTTCTGGCATCTAGCTTCCGGCAAACACCATGCCCGTCAATACTTCGAGTCCTCCGATTCCCCTATTTCAGATGTGGAGTCACTCGATTCCCAGGGGGCCTCTGGACCTTCCTTCAGACCTTTCCCTGTCTCAACAGCGACGGATGTTGCCTCTGGAAAACCATATCCTTCCAGGAATTCATTTGAGACCTAGACAAGGCTCTCTCTTTCACAGTAACATCTGAAAAGGAGCCAAGGCAGAGGAATTAGAGATCCTCCAATACCCAACAGAACCCAAAGAGGCAGCCTCTTTACCAGTGCACCACATTCTTCATGATCTTATGCTCCGTATTTGGGAGATACCTCTCATGGTTTCACCTCGGAGTCGACATCTCGATACCACGTATCAGGTACCAGAGTGTCCTGGCTTCCAAAAGCTGCAGCGTCCCCACCACTCCATGTGGTTGAATGGGTGATGCACCGAATCAAAAGCTCAAAGACTCATTCCTTTAATTCTCCAGGTAGAGAATCGAGAATGCTGAATGCCTTTGGGCGTCGATGCTTCCAAGCATCCATGCTCTCGGCTAGGATCAACTCCTATATTCTCTACATGGGAATGTTCCTCAAAGAGGTCTCCAGGGATCGTGAGACCTTTGCCCCTCTCCTTCCAGATGACAAGAGGGCAGATTATCTTGCCCTAGTTAAGCATAGCCAAAATGTTTCGAAGTTTGTCAATAGGGCTACCTTCGATGCCTTTGAATGCAAAAGCAGGGCCTCAGCAATATGCATTGGTGCACCTAGAATTGCATGGCTTCAAGCCTCAGATCTTGAACAGTGGGTTCAAGATAAGCCTGGCGACATACCTTGCACAGGGGAAAACCTCTCTTTGCAAAGACTGGCAAGATAACGCCTCTCAATTAGAGTCAGAAAATACTACTCTAAAGAGACTGTCCAGAGAAACAGCTGACCCTGCTAGGAAAAAGACACCTGCAAAGAAGTCTTTCTACAATAAGAAGATAAAATTCTTTTCTTCTTATCCTCCTACTTCTCAGTACCAGGGTCAGGCCCCACAGAAGAGGCAGCAGCCTCCTAATCAAAAGAAGCCATAGGTGGCTAAATCTCAACCAGTCCAGCAGCCACAGTCTGCGCCTGGTTTTTGACTCTTTCCTAGAGAACATTGCCACCCTGCCTCTGGAGGACCCCCACCCCCTCCACATAGCTGGCAGATTGGGTCACTACGCCCACAGATGGCACTTCATCACCTCAGAGCAGTGGATACTCACCATAATCCAGAAAGGGTACAGACTTCATCTACAATCTCTGTCCCTCTCTACTTTCACGGGGGAATATCAAATGCAATCCCTACTCACTACTCTCCTATTGGAAAAGGTGTCTTCTCCAGAAGCAAGCAGGAAGTCAGTCCTCACTTATGGGTGATGTCGGCACTGACGGAGCCCATGCAGAGCAATTCCCCAGCTTTCAAGGAAAGCCTTTGGGATTGCTGCCAAGCATGCGTGGTCCTCTTCCCGCCCAAGGGTGCCATCTTGATCAGTCTCCCTTTTTCTGCGGAGTGCATATGACGCACGTCCTCTTCCTTCGGAAAAAGTTTGGTTTTTCGCCTTAACAGATTTTGTCTATTTTCTGGTTAAACCAGTCCTCTACCCGTCCTTCCCCTGCACTACCTTTTAGAGCTGTCGGGGATACTCCTTTTCTTTTCATTTTTTTGTTTGGGCTTTGCGCCCTTTTTTCTCTAACCGCTGGCCGTGTGGGTCTTCGACCTCATGGGGGCCATTTTTGCCCCCATGGTCACCGGATTTAAAAAATGCGATAGATGTTCTAGGAACATGTCACTTAGAGACACTCACCACTGTTATCTGCAGTGTCTTGGAGCCAGCCATGATCCGGAGTTCTGTTTGCTCTGCAGGAAAATGTCCTCTAAGGCCCTGCTCAGCTGTAAGCAGAGGTCCGAAGACATTTTCTGAAAGGCCACCTCGGAGTCCCCAGTGGCACCCTCAGTCGTCAACCCCTCCGGTGGCTTCCCCCCCTATGGCCCCGCGTTCTCGGCGGCATTCCGACCAGGGGTCCCCCAAGGTGGAGCGGCACAAAAGGAAGAAGGCCTTGAAGTCGCTGTCCAGGGTTTCCGACAAGCGCAAGCGCTGCTGCACCCGGTCTCTTAGCCCCCTTCGGCGTTCCCGAGAGTCGGACAAGGAGCAGCTTTGCAAGGGTACCCCGCACGGAAGCAGAGGCCTCCGGCGAAGGCGTCCGGTCTTCTGAGGGTTGTCCCAGTGAGGACCCCCCTCTCCTCCTCAACGCCCGACCCGGTGACCCTGGGATCGACGTCGCAGGGCCCCACACCCACGTGGGAGTCCCGCATGCTGGCGCTTGAAAGCAGGGTTTGTTTTCATTGCTTCCCAGCAGGCGCTCACAGCGAGCTTTGCTGACTTGCGTTCAGAGACCGCGGGTCCCTCGTGTGGGACACCCAAATCCGTCCAGAAAACCCCCGAGAGCCACGGGCCTCGTCAGGGTCCTCAACATTGGTCTCGCTCACCCTCCGATTCCTCTGAGGCGAAATCGTCCAGGGCCTCCAGCACCAGGCCACCGGTGGTTGGACAGGGCGAACTGCCCGGCTTGGACTCCTCGACCAGTTTCTCAGAGTGGGAGTCAGATGGGGACACCTCCTCAGAAACCCGTACCCACTGGGATCTTCCATGTGACCCCTCACCGGCCACATTCCAATGGCACTCGCCACCCGAAGACACCTCCTTTCTGGTATTCATTTGGGACATGACACGGGCCCTTAACCTGGTCACCCAGGCTAAGGAGGACCCTCGTGCTGAAGAACTCGACATTCTTCAGTATGAGTCCCTGCCCAGGGAATCCCTCACTGTGCCTGTACCTCCTATTCTGTCTCGGTTGCTGCTCCGCATGTGGGAGGTCCCAGCCTTGGTTCCCATCGTAAGCAAGCGCCTTGACACGATGTACAAGGTACAGCGTGGACCAGGCTTCCAAAAGACCCAACTCCCACACACCTCGATGGTGGTGGAATCGGCATGAGGAAGCAAAAGAGCTTGAAATCGCACTTGTCGGTACCACCCGGCTGAGAGTCGAGGGCCCTTGATGCCCTGGGCCACAAGGCCTATCAAGTTTCCATGCTCTCTTGTTGCATCCAGGCATATCAACTGTACATTGGTATGTTCCTGCGCGATTTGGTTAAGGAACTCAGGGGTTTCTCTGCGGGCCTCGAGGGAGAGCCCCTTGATAGGTTCCGCACCCTGCTAAAGTCCATTGCCGACTGCTCTAAGTACCTCTCTCGAGCCTCCTATGAAGGCTTTGAGACATCGGCTCGGGTGGTGGCCGCAGGCATTGGTGCCCACCGCCAGGCATGGCTCCAATCCTCGGATTTGGAGCAATGGGTGCAGGAGAAGCTCCTGGATGTGCCCTGTCTCAGTGAGCAGCTCTTCGGCAAGCCAATGGATGAGAAGGCCGTGGAAATTGAGATGGAGTTCATCACCAGAACCTGTCTATCCGGCAAAACCTCCACCCTGCCTCGGAAGAAGCAACGGGCCAAGAAGCCCTTCTTCCCGAGAAAAGGTCTCCAGTATCGGGGCTATCTGCTATATCCAGCTACTCCCATGCCGACCACTCCAGTGCAGGGCAAATCTGGCCAGGGGCATCGTAAGCCAAAGGGACCGAAGGCCCAAATGCTGGCTCCTCCTCAACCCACTCAGGGGTTTTGACACCATCGGCATAGCCGCTCACCCTCCGGCAACACAGCAGCCATTGGGGGATGCCTGTCCCGCTTCGCCCCATCGTGGGCTTCCATTACCTCGGACACTTGGGTCCTCCAAGTCGTCCAGGACGGCTACCACCTTCACTCCAACAGGCTTCCACCTCCTTTCTCCCCAGCGGAGCCTCCTTAACTCTCTGCACACCAGCTTCTGCTGCAGCGGGAATTGTACTCCCTCCTCGCCCAAGGGCAGTCGAGAAGGTCCCTCCCCACCTTTGAGGTTGGGGCTTCTATTCCCAGTACTTTCTCGTCCCGAAAAAGATGGAGGGTCTGTGGCCCACCTTCAACCTCCACAGGCTAAACAAGTTCCTGGTGCAGGAAAAATTTAAGATGTTATCTCTTGGTGTTCTGCTGCCCTTCCTCCGGCAGGGCAACTGGCTATGCTCCTTGGATCTAATGGACGCTTATGCCAGCATCTTAATCCACCCCCAACACAGGCAGTATCTGCGTTTCAGGGTGCAGGAAGAGCACTTCCAGTACAGAGCGCTCCCCTTTGGCCTTGCGTCCGCCCCATGGGTCTTCACAAAGTGCCTCGTCATGGTTGCTGCTTACCTTCGGCTCCAGGGCATGTCGGTCTTTCCCTACCTTGACGACTGGCTCATTACGGGCTCCTCGATCGAGGAGGCTCGGCGAGCGATGTCGCGCACTGTCCTCCTCTTGGAGAGCTTGGGATTCTTGGTCAACTACCCTAAGTCTCACCTTGAGCCGGTGCAGGCTGTCAAGTTCATTGGGGCGCACCTCAATTCTCCAGGACCAAGCAGGAAGTCAGTTCTCACATATGGATGACGTCGGCGCCGATGGAGCCCCCGTGTGGAGCGTTTTCCCAGCTTTCAAGGAAAGCCATTGGGAATGCAGCATGCATGCGTGGCCCCCTTCCCGCCTCAGTCTTCTTTTTTCCATGGAGCCCAACGGACATGAGTTTGTGTCACTCGGTAAAAAAAATGATTTTCTACGTTTTTTTCATTTTTTTTACCCGGTTCGACGTCGGTTCCCCTTCCCGCCTGGGCCAGGTACACCGGTATCGAGCCCGGAGTTAGTTTTTCGGTTTTTGTCTTTCGAGACTAGCGTTCGTGCCTTTTTTGTGTGTTTCACTGGCAGCCTGGTCTTTTGACCTCGCAGGGGCCCTTTTTCCCCTGATGGCTGCCAGCGGGTTCAAGAAGTGTGATCGGTGCAAGAAACTTAGGTCTCTCACCGACACACATGACTGCTGCCTCCGATGCCTCGGGCCTGACCATGACCCGCTGGCCTTTGGCCCGTGCGGCAAGATGTCGTTGAAGGCGCTGAGGAGCCGTCAACATTAGTGTGAAAGAATCTTTTCTGACTCCGCTTCTGGCCGGGCCCAGACTTCGTCAGAGGCCTCGACACCTCGGGAGTCCGATCCCGAGCATCGTCAAGGCGCCTCTGAGAGGGGGTCTCCTTCTTGGGAACACGGAAGGAAGAAAAAACTCGCGAGGGCGACGTCAGTGGACGCTCCTGGCCCCTCGAGGGCCAGGTCACATAGCCCCGACCGACGCCGCGGGCTCTCGGAGTCAGAGAAGCCTTTGAAGTTACCTTGTGTGGAGCCAGAGTCCCCGAGTCATGTGAGTGCAGTTGTCCTCGTGGACTCTTCCCCCGGGGGAGCCGACGTCGGGCCCGAGTCTGGGGCTGCTGAGTCTCCTGAGCTCAGACTCAGGTTGACGGCCTTGCAGAGCAGCTTGGCTGCCTTCATGGAACAGCAACGGGTGCTGATCGCCGGTCTGACCGGTGCATCTACCCCGCCCACCGGGTCCTCGACGTCCAAGTCGACCCCGGAGACCGAGCCGATCATCGAGTCGATGAAGCCTCGAGTTGATCCTCGGTCAAGGTCCCCCTCGACCTCCTGTGCGAGGCCGAGGTCGTAGACACCGATACCTTCGGCGTCGGGGTGGGTGGCATCGAAGCCCACACGGCCAGAGCCGCTCGATTCCTCCTCGGAGGAGTCAGAGTGGGAGACGGAGGACGAGGAGTACCCGGACACCTTCTGGACCCAGTGCGTCCCTTTGGACTCACTGGAGTCCGAGCCTCGGAGAAGGTCCCCTCCCCCCGAGGATACCCGGTTCTCGGACTTCGTGAGGGACATGGCCAAAGCTTTGGCCTTCCCCGCGGATGCCGAGAAGGAGCCTTGAGCCGAAGAGCTTGATGTACTCCAGTACGACTCTCCGCCTAAGGAAGCCATTACTGTACTGGTTCCTCCGATGCTAGAACGGCTGCTCTTCCGCATGTGGGAGGCACCGGCCTCGGCGCTGGTTCTTCGCAAACGGGTTGATTCCATCTATTGAGTCCGTAAGAGCCCTGGGTTCCACAAAGCACAGCTACCGCACCACTCCATGGTTGTGGAATCGCCCATGCATCGTCTGAAGAGTCAGAAGATGCACTCCTCGGTGCCCCCTTGGCTGGGAGGCCCAGAACCTGGATGCCCTCGGTAGAAAGTGCTTCCAGGGCTCTATGCTGTCTTGCTGTGTCCAGACTTACCAGCTGTACATGGGCATGTACCTCCGAGACCTGGCGAAGGAAATTGCCGGGTTCTGAGCTGGCTTCTCCGAGGAACCTTTGCCAAGGTTCAAAGCTTTGTCATCGGGGATTCGAGAGTGCTCAAAGTTTATCTCTCGAGCAGCCTATGATGGCTTCGAGGCTTCGGCCCGGGTAGCCGCGGCCGGCATTGGTGCATGCCGTCATCATATCTGACTACAGTCATCAGATCTGGAGCCATGGGTACAGGACAAGTTGGTCGATGTCCCTTGCCGAGGTGAGAACCTTTTTGGCAAACCCATGGCTGAAAATGCTGCAGAAATCGAGACTGAGACTCTCACCAGGACAAGGCTGTCCAGAAAGACTTCTGCCCCTTCTCAGAAAAAGAAGGGCTCGGGGAAGAAGCCCTTTTTTCCAGAGGAAGGGTACTGCCTACAAATCCTACCCTCAATTCCAGGCCTCTGCAGCTCCCCAACAGGGTCAGCAGGCCAAGGGGCAGGGACATGGGCCCCTTAGGCAGAAAACCCCCAAGCCGCCAGCTCCGGCTCCTGCACAGCTGGGAGCGGGGTTTTGACTCCCACTGCATAGCCTCTCCTCCACAGCTGGCTCCACTCAGCACAGGAGGCCGGCTGACACTGTACTCCCACAGGTGGTCAGCCATAACAGGGGATACCTGGGTACTGAGCATAGTCCAGAAGGGCTACTTGCTCCACTTCAACCAGTTACCCCCCTCCTATTTTCCAGGGGAGCCTCCAAGACTTCCTCTTCACAGGAACGTCCTCCTTCAGGAGTTGGCAAGTCTTCTAAAGGAGCAGGCGGTGGAACCGGTGCCTCACCACCTGAAAGGGCAAGGCTTCTATTCCAGGTACTTTCTGGTACCAAAAAGGACAGGAGGCCTCAGGCCCATCCTAGACTTGAGAAATCTCAACAAGTTCCTGGAGAGGAAAAAGTTCAAGATGCTTACCCTTGGGATACTGCTGCCCTACCTCCAGCAGGGAGATTGGCTATGCTCCTTAGATCTAAAGGATGCTTATACTCACATCCTCATTCATCCAGACCACAGACAATATCTCAGATTTGTAGTGGGAGGAAATCATTTTCAGTATGGGGTACTTCCATTTGACCTAACCTCCCCTCCTAGGGTTTTCATCAAGTGCCTGGAGGTGGTGGCGGCCTATCTCAGAAACCAGGGCATCTTTGTCTTCCCATACGTGGACAACTGGCTCATCAGGGGTCAGTGTCCACAGGAGACCAGACAAGCCACCCTTCGCACTGTATCTCTTCTCCAGCATCTAGGCTTTGTTATAAACTTCGCAAAGTCCACTTTGCTCCCCTCACAGAACATAGAGTTCATAGGGGCAAGACTAGATACCCTTCAGGCAAAGGCTTATTTGCCCGAGGGCAGGGTGCACAGGCTGATGGGCTTGGCCAAACAGTTCCAGAGCGGTTCTCTGGTCTCTGCCAGACACTTCCTGAGGCTCTCAGGCCACATGGCATCCACGGTCCATGTAACTCCGAATGCTCGTCTGCACATGCGGCCTGCTCAGTGGTGCCTCAGAGCTCAGTGGGTGCAAGCCACTGGAGACTTAAGAGACACAGTAAGGGTGTCCAAACTACTAGTGGACTCCCTGCGGTGGTGGCTACATCTCCCAAACCTTGTCAGGGGATTGCCTTTCCAAGTGCCGCCACACACACAGGTGCTGACAACCGATGCTTCCTTACAGGGTTGGCGGGCACATTGCCAGGGTGCATGCACTCAGGGCCTCTGGTCTCCTTGGGAGGCAACACAGCAGATCAATCTGTTGGAGTTGCGAGCTATCCGCTTGGCTCTACAGACTTTCTCTCATGTTCTCTCTCACCAGTCTGTCTTAGTTCAGACAGACAATCAAGTGGCAGTGTTCTATGTGAACAAGCAGGAAGGCACAGGATCCAGGCTTCTGTGTCAGGAAGCACAAGCTCTTTGCTCCCTGGCAGTCAAACAAGGCATATTTCTCAAAGCAGTTTATCTACTTGGCCAGGAGAATTACCTAGCAGATAGGTTAAGCAGGATTCTACAGCCTCACGAATGGCACTTGAATCCACTAGTGGTCCAACAGATCTTTCTAAGATGGGGTCTTCCAACTATCGATCTCTTTCAGAGTCCACTGAACCGGCAGCTGCCCAGGTTCTGTTCCAGACAACCGCATCCTCTGAGAATAGCAGCAGATGCGTTTCTAATCTCTTGGTCTATGGGCCTACTGTATGTGTTTCCTCCCACGCCTCTAGTGGCCCGAACCTTGTTCAAAGTTCTTCAGGACAAGTCCTCGGTGATTCTGGTAGCCCCCAGATGGCTGAGGCAACCGTGGTTCCCACTCCTTCTGCAGTTGGCGGTGGACACTCCACTCCCTCTGGGGGTGCAACCCGATCTCCTGTCTCAGGACCAGGGATCTCTCCTGCACCCCAACCTCAAATCCCTCAATCTGATGGCCTGGCTGCTGAAAGGATAGTTCTAGCCCCCTTACTTCTACCTAAGGAAGTGGAAGAGGTAGTGTTGGCCTCTAGGAGGCAATCCACCCGGACGTCTTATGCCCTCAAGTGGCGTAGGTTCTCCACCTGGTGTGCTCAGCGCCAGGAGGATCCTTTTTCGTGCCTGGTGCCGGTGGTGCTGCAGTATCTGCTTCACCTGTCGGGGATTGCCCTTTGAGGCCCCGCAGCACGATGCAGTGCTGATGATAGACTCTTCCCTGTTAGGGTGGGAAGCCCATTGCGGATCACTCTGTACACAGGGGTAATGGTCACCCGAGGAGTCTCAGCAGCAGATAAACCTGCTCGAACTCCGAGCCATTTGGTGGGCCCTGAGGGCCTTCGAGGAACAGCTCAGTGGGAGGTCGGTTCTAGTGCAGACCACCAACCATGTAGCGATGTTCTACATCAATAAGGAGGGAGGCACGGGATCGCACTCCCTCTGCAGAAGCGGTCCTCATCTGCTCTTTCGCTGTCCGGCGGAGGATGTCCCTAAGGGCAACGTACCTCCCGGGCCAGGAGAACGGCCTGGCAGATAGACTCAGCAGAATACTTCGTCCCCATGAATGGTAGCTGGATCCCAGAGTAGCAGACTGTCTGTTTCTCTGCTGGGGGATGCCAGCGATAGACCTCTTCACCAGTCCCCAGAACACACAGCTCCCCCGCTTTTGCGGGCCGGTGCCGCACCCGAGCAGGGAGGGCCTCAAAGCATTTCTCCTGGACTGGTCCTCCAGCCTTCTCTATGCATTCCCTCCTTTCCCCCTCATTGCGAGGACTCTGTTCAAGGCTCAGCGGGACAGGGCATCATTGATTCTCTTGGCCCCCTCGATTCTTGTGGCCTCGGCAGCCTTGGTTTCCGCTCCTGCTCTGGCTGTCAACGGAGCCTCTGGTTCCCCTAGGCTCTGCCAATGTAGGAGGAGGGTTGGGTGCTGCACCTGAACCTAACCTCCCTATCCCTCACAGCCTGGCGGCTGAATGGGTCTCCCTAGCCCTTCTGGCCCTTCTGGAGGAGGTCAAGAAAGTCCTCCTCGCCTCGAGGAAGGACTCCACCAGGCGAACTTACGTCTTTAAGTGGAAACGCTTCTCCGTCTGGTGCTCAGAGCACCAGATCGACCCCTTCTCGTGCCCCATTCGATGGGTTCTCCAGTACCTCCTCCATCTCTCAAGGGAAGGGCTAAAGTTGAATTTTGTCAGGGTTCATTTGAGCGCCATCTCGGCTAATCATCTCCCCATTGAGGCAAAACCCCTCTCAGGGCAGCCGTTATTCTCCTGCTTCATGCGGGTTCTTCTGCTTTCCAAGCCACCCATCCGTCGTCCTCCGGCGGAGTGGGATCTGAATGTGGTACTCACGCAGCTCACCCGTCCAATGGCGACGTGTTCTCTCTGGCATCTGTCCTAGAAGGTGGCCTTCCTGGTGGCGCTGGCCTCGGCCCGCCGAGTCAGTGAACTCCAGACTCTCATGGCTGGCGCCCCTTATACCAAGTTTTATTGGAACAGGGTGGTCCGCTGTACCCACCCTAAATTCCTGCCTAAGGTCATTTCAGACTTCCATCTCAACCAAGAGATAGTGCTGCCGACTTTCTTCCCGAGGCTCCACGCTGACCAGGCGTCGACGGCTCTCCACACCCTCAACTACTAACGGGCCCTCGCCTTTTATTTGCAGCATACCCAGACTCATCGCAAGTCTGACCAGCTTTTCATGACCTACAATCCCAATAGGAAACGTGGGATGCAATGGAAAGACGTGAAGCAAAAACCTTTATTTCTTTATTCAACTCCAGCCACCGGCCCAACACTGGCCGTGTTTCGCAAAAGCCTTCCTCAGGGGCTAATGATGGCTAAAATACATAAAATATATAAATATAAAAACAAACATTTAAAATGAAAATAATAAACAATGAGTTGTCCCATTGGGAGCATGAATGAACAGGGCACATATCACTAAAAACGCCAATGTGAACATCAAACACAAAAGTATAAAAAAAACAGTACAGCCAATAAACAGAGCTGAGAAACCACATAACAAGGATAAACTACCTTAAAAGAACTGATCAATAAACTTAGAAATATCGATAAAATGACGCCCTGGAGAAATTCCTCCCACAAGATAAGTCAAATTCTGAGTTAGAAGATGACATTGATGAAGTTTTACAACTTTGGGAGGATACTGTTCGTCTCACTCAGAAACAAGTTAAGGAGGACATGCATGGGCGTTACCTCCTAGAGTGTTGCATATCTAAGATTATCCCTCGAGGACTGAGGATGAATAAGGCGCCTGGCCTTTATCAGAATGAAGAGGGATTTGTAAAGTGTTGGAACGCCATTTTAAATAAATGTTCGTTAGATTTAATGATTTTATTAATCAGTACAGCCAATAAAAAATCTGAATTATATAAGATAGAGCTTGATGAAAAATTGGTCGCTCTTAAAGGATGTGACAGTAATTTCAATAATAACCACAAAGATTTTACACGGAATATTCAATCATTTAAACAAGAAGTTAAAAATCAAAAAAGAGAAAAATTCAAGAGGGATGAGGACGATTATATGTATGGTTACGTTTACCCCTGGTGCAAAAAGGTAGAAGAGGACAGACTATATTTTTAAAAAAGTAACACGTTTTTTGATAAGGAACAACCCAATATAGCTGAGGAGGCAGATAACGGTCTAGAACAGACTAAGAAAAGAAGTAGAAAGGATTCAGTACATTTGAGTCCTACTTCAAGGCCCCTGGTTCCTACCACTAAAGGACAAGAAGATGTGGTAGAAGATGGGACAAAGAAGAAGAAAAAAGAAAATAATTTTTTTAACATGGATTCCTTATGGAAAGGAGGCGGCAGAGGACGATCACGGTCACGCAATCCCCGGAAAGACCAGGTTTGGGACCAGGACAAAGAACAAGGGAATCCCTATGTACAGAATCACCGAGGGAGAGGTCGAGGCCGAGGTTGGGGGAGAGGCCGCAGGGTATCGGAGAGATCCCTAGAGAGGAGATAAATTCAGTACCAATGACCAATAATGTTATAAATATTTCACATTATAAGTTGACTCCTGATGAAGAATCCTTGTTAAATAAAGGATTGTCATTTGTACCAGCCAAAAATTATGATCCTTTTGAGACGCAGATTGATCTCTATAAATTTTTCAGAAAGATACGTATAAAAATTTTTTTGACAATCAATCAAGCATAGATAATGATATATCTATTATAAAAGACAAATCTAGGTGGATTCCTCCATCTAATACAGATCCTCTTGTTGAGTCCTTTGAAAAATTGGTTCTTTTGGAGGTTGGTAAATTAAATAGCCAAGCTCGTATACCATATCATAACCTCACTGTTGGAGAGAAAGATGCAATTAAGTCTTTGCAACAGAATAGTAGTATTATCATCAAACCTGCAGACAAAGGGGGAGCAGTAGTGGTGATGGATAAGTCTTCATATATAGAAGAGGTTGAAAGACAACTCCGAGATACAACTTTCTACACTCGTCTGACTGATGATCCCACACCGGCTTTAAAACAATCTATTGATAGTTTAGTGGCCAGCGGTTTTGAGGCTGGGTATCTTACCACTAAAGAAAGGAATTTTTTGATTGTAGATTTTCCCGTTGTACCTACTATCTATATAATTCCTAAAATCCACAAGTCACTGCACAATCCTCCCGGAAGACCCATTGTGTCTGCAATTGGGTCTCTTCTCGAACCCATCTCTCAGTTTCTAGACGTTCTACTTAGACCCTTTGTTGAAGACATGTGGTCGTATGTTAGAGATTCCTCTCATGTCATTCAAATTTTGGCATCTTTGGATAATCTTGAAACAGATGTCATTTTGGTAACACTTGATGTTGAATCTTTATATATCAATATACCACAGAGAGAGGCATTGCACATTATTGAACATTTTCTTTTTCAGAGGAAAGTTCATAGGCGCATCCCCACCATTTTTTTAGTTCATTTAGCACAGTTTGCGTTGTGTCATAATTTTTTCTGTTTTCGAGGTTTATTTTATGAACAAATCAAAGGCGTTGCAATGGGGTCATCCATGGCCCCGGATGTGGCAAATCTCTATGTATCCGATTTTGAGGATAAATTTATTAAGAATAATAACCCATTTAGTCATCATATTATACGGTGGATGAGATACATAGACGATATTTTTTTACTTTGGCGTGGGAC
Organism: Ichthyophis bannanicus; assembly: GCA_033557465.1. Classification (NCBI taxonomy): domain Eukaryota; kingdom Metazoa; phylum Chordata; class Amphibia; order Gymnophiona; family Ichthyophiidae; genus Ichthyophis; species Ichthyophis bannanicus. The sequence continues at coordinate 168,686,563 of CM066040.1, read as the reverse complement.
TGTTGACCAATTGGGACAATTTAATATTTGGATCAATGAGTGTGATCTCAATCTACGTTTTCAACTCACATACGATTGGGATCAGATTCCGTTTTTGGATCTCTTGATTGTTAAATCAGGAAACAATTTACATACTGATTTATATAGAAAACCAACAGATAGAAATAAATTGCTACATTATTCTAGTTTCCACAATATAGCGCTTAAAAATAACCTTCCTGTTGGACAGTTTCTGCGCACTAAGAGAGTGTGTACAACTACTCAAGACTTTGAGAGACAAGCATCTCTTATGAAGGAAAGGTTTGTGGAACGAGGGTATCCCCATCAACACATTGATAAAGCATATTTTAGAGCTCGTGACTCCAAACGTGCGGAATTACTTCAGACTAAGCATAAGTCACCAGATGTGGGGTTTGTGTGCTCTCTCCTCTATTCTCATCACTCCCGCACCATTGGTAAGTGCCTTCATAAACATTGGCACCTTATACAGGCTATTCCAGGTTTTGAAAAAACCTCTCTCACTGTAGCCCATAAGCGGAACATAAATCTTCCGAATTTATTGGTACCATCAGCCCTCACAGAGCGAAGGTTTATTTCCAAACATAAGGGGCATTTCCAATGTGGCTCCTGCTCTGTCTGTATACACACTCTCACTGTTAAGGGTCACTTTTCACATCCGGACACTAATCAGAAATTTTACTTGGATGATTTCTCCAACTGTGCCACTAGTAATGTGATATATGTTATTATGTGCCCGTGTAGAAAATTATATGTGGGTAAAACTTCACGTCCTGTACGTACTCGTATTATTGAGCATAGGAGTTGTCTTAAGAGATTAGTAACAGATAAACCACTTGTTTCACATTGGCAGACAGCAGGGCACAAACCTTCCGATTTTAAATATTTCGTTATAAAGAAAGTTAAGATGAACTGGCGAAGGGGTAATATTAATGATACGCTCTTGCGCCTTGAACAACGTTTTATTCATAATCTGAATAGTTTGCACCCAAACGGTTTGAATATGGATAGAGATTTTTCTGTGTTTCTTTAGCTGTTCTATTCGCTCCCTAAAATTTATCACACTATCTTGATATAAGTTGCAATATTTTTTCTAAAGAGTTAGTTCTGCCGTGCACATTAAAACATTTTGTGATCCAACTTGGCCCATTTGGTCCTACAGTGAGATTCCTTTGTTAATGTTTGGGTTGGTTTGCCTGTTCTTTTTGTTTTTGGTTGATATGTGTTTACCTTCCTCATATATTATGTCCTCTGATCATTCTTAATGATTTTCTTATATGTGCCCCTTCTTTTGAATGCTTTTTTAGTTAAAGTGGTTAGTTTTAGCTTATTGTGCTTACTATTATATTTTTTTGCAAGTTGTTTTGCACTATAGTTTACATGCATTCATATTATAACCAGTGAATGTATGATTTTAGATGGGGCGCATGGTGACTTGTGTTTAAATATGCAAGGGTATGCCCCTATTATGACGTCATTGTTTTCTTCCTTTTAATCGTTCTAGTGCGCAGCCGCTGGCGTTTTGTGATTTCAGAGTTTGTGTGTAGAAGGGTTGATCTCTATCACTTAGCAGCGCGTTGGTCCGCGGGTGTAGTATGTGAGTTTGTCCTTTGTTTTGCTTTTCACTAAATTAATTGTTGAAGAGTGTAGTCTGTGTTTACGGACGACTCGTTGTGAGACTCTTATATTTGGTGACAAGGTTGCTCTTATTTTCTTTTACAAAGTGCTATGTATTTATTTATGGCCATAGAGGGTTCCTTAGAATGTGTTTCTTACCTTTCTATCCATTCATTGCATTTTCACATTATGCTTGGTTCACTGCCATCGGAGAATTTTTAATTTTACAAGCTGATTTTGTATAGCCCCCGAGCCTTCAAGCCATTTTCTTTTAAACCTGCATAGACCCCCTCTTTTTCAACGCAACAGGCACCCTGCGATTAGCTTTTGCAAATTACATTTCCTGCACTACAGTCTACATGTATTCACATTGTAATTAGTGAATATATGTTTGATTTTCGATAGGGCGCATGGGGATTTGTGTTTAAACATACAAGGGTACGCCCCTATTATGACGTCATTGTTTCTTTCTATTTTATTCATTCTAGTGCGCAGCCGCTGACGTATTGTGATTTCAGAGTTTGTGTGTGATAAATGTCGAATTTTATCATTTAGCAGTGTATTGCCCCGTGGGTGTATATTAAGAGAGTTTGTCCTTCCTTTGCCTGCGTTTCACTAAAAGAACCTGTTGAAAAGTGTAAGCCTGTGTCTACGGATACATTTATGTTTGGTGATAAGATTGTTCACATTTTCTTTTACAAAATGCTATGTAATTACTCATGGCCATAAGGGTTTCTTCAAGGGTGTTCTTTACCTTTTCATCCATTCATTGCATTTTTTTATTATGCTTGTTTGATTGCCAACGGTGAATTTTTAATTTTATAAGCTAGTTTTGCACAATCTCCGTGCCTTTAAGCCGTTTTTTTAGACCTGCATAGATCCCTAGTTTCAACGCAACAAGCACCTTGCGATTAGCTTTTGCAATTTGCATTTCCAATTGTATAATGGTTATAGCAGGTGTTTGCTATTTGTTGCTCTCATCATTATTTTCAAGGAGAATTCCCTTTCCTTTTTTATTTCACATTGGGGTTTAGCCTATTTCCCCCTTTTTTAATATTGTTTTTTAACATTTGTTTAAATTTGGGATCTTTTATTATTAAACCATGCCACAATGTTTTTATAAACTTTTTGCATTTGATAGTACGATTCCCCCCTTTTTTTGTTGTCTTTTAAAGGCATGATATTTTGGTTTAAAAGCTGAATATTGTCTCTTATATAGTTTAGTTGGCTTAATGGATGTGGGTTACATTCAATACTCTTACCTACATACTGCTTTGGCAATTTTTATTTTTATGTTCCAATAATTTTCCCATCTTTTTGTCTTTTGATTTAGCCTCAAAAATAATGGCTAACACCTTTTTTTAAAGAATATTTTTTGTGATGATATTCATATCATTAATTCTAACGTTCTCTTTGTAGGATTAGCACTTTGGCACTTTAAGAACATATTGCCCTTAGATATAAATCGTTGCACAGGTAAATTAAGTTTTTAACTTCCTATATTTATCATTTATATCATATGGTTTTTATTTTTCTGAGATCTCGTCCTCATCCCTTCTTGATCTCATTTTTTGATCTCATACGTTTATTGATGCTGTTTATATTTTGATACTTTAGGCTCTCCTGTGTTTTCAGAGTAAGAGCAGTTTACAATAGTATATTCACACGACATACAGGTATGTTTTGTGGTTCAATTAACTGTCACATCCTTGAAGACACAATTGTTTAATATTTATTTATATACAATTTTATATATGTATGTTCATTGGTCTGATCATTTTTTATTTGTGATATGCAGATTTAATTCATTTATGTATTTATATTCATAGGTTTTGCTTAATTTATAATATGATTTTATCTTATTTATTATTTTAATAAGTTTTTATGGTTATTTATATTGAATAACCTTTATATACATTGTGGTTTAATCAACTCTCACAACCTTGAAGACACAAAATTATTACAATGTATATTTGTTTTTATATATACTTTTATACATGTTTGTTTATTGTTTTAATCATTTTTTATTTGTGATATGCTTGTTGCTTGTTCACAATGACCATTATAATTTATTTATATATTTATATTTATAAGTTGTGCTTGATTTATAATACGAGTTTATCTTATTATTTATTATTTTAATAATTTATATTAAGCAACCTATTTATACATACTTTTTAAATAATTTTTATGTTTTTATCGATATTTCTAAGTTTATTGATCAGTTCTTTTAAGGTAGTTTATCCTTGTTATGTGGTTTCTCAGCTCTGTTTATTGGCTGTACTGTTTTTTTATACTTTTGTGTTTGATGTTCACATTGGCGTTTTTAGTGATATGTGCCCTGTTCATTCATGCTCCCAATGGGACAACTCATTGTTTATTATTTTCATTTTAAATGTTTGTTTTTATATTTATATATTTTATGTATTTTAGCCATCATTAGCCCCTGAGGAAGGCTTTTGCGAAACACGGCCAGTGTCGGGCCGGTGGCTGGAGTTGAATAAAGAAATAAAGGTTTTTGCTTCACGTCTTTCCATTGCATCCCACGTTTCTTACTTGGTTCCTTGTACACGTGGGATCGTGCTTCTTTGTTGGGTCCCTACAATCCCAATAGACCAGGGCAAGCAGTCACCAAGTGCACCCTCTCGGTTTGGGTGGCAGGTTGCATCGCTTTTGCCCATGCGAAGGCGGGCGTCCCACTGGATGATCGAGTCACCGCACACGGGGTCTGAGCCAAGGTGGCCTCAGTGGCCTTGCTGTGCTCCGTGCCCCTGATGGACATCTGCCGGTCTGCGACCTGGTCTTCCACGAATACCTTTTCTGCTCACTACTGCCTGGAGAGGGAGTCCCGCCGGGACAACGTCTTCGGCCAGGCTTTAGTTTGTAACCTGTTTGGGGTATAAGCAACTTCTGCCCTCCGACCCTTCTTCATGGCTACCGAGGGCTTCGCCCCGAGGACTCGGGCTCCTTCAGGCTTCGGCTTCTGCTCATGGCCTCGCGGAGGTGTTCTTTGGTTACAGGTTCGGTAGCCTGTAGCTAGGGAGTCCCATAAGTGAGGACTGACTTCCTGCTTGTTCCTGGAGAAAGCGTAGTTACTCACCTGTAACAGGTGTTCTGCAGGGAAAGCAGGAATTGGTCCTCAGTACCCTCCCACCTCCCCTGATGAGTTGCTGAATTTTTGTCCTTCCTTTGCCATCTGCTTGGTAGGGCTCGAGCTAAGGGACCTGACTGAGCAACATGGCACCATTCGGCGGGAAAAGGATCACACATGCAATCCCAAAGGCTTTCTTTGAAAGCTGGAGAATTGCTCCGCGCGGGCTCCGTTGGTGCCGACGTCACCCATAAGTGAGGACTGATTCCTGCTGTCCCTGGAGAACACCTGTTACAGGTGAGTAACTACGCTTTCTGTCTCAGGGCGCCATAGAAGATGTCCCAATATCCCAACAGGGAATGGGCTTCTACTCTCCGTACTTTCTCATTCCAAAGAAAATCGGAGGGTGCAGGCCCATTCTGTACATGAGAAACCTCAACAAGTTTCTAGTCCACGAAAAGTTCAAGATGATCTCTCTCGGGACTCTTCTTCCCTACCCCCAGAGTCAGGACAGACTCTGTTCTCTAGATCTAAAAGAGGCGTGCACACATCCTCATCCATCCAGGACACAGGAAATATGTACTCTTCACCTTTCAAGGAAAATATTATCAATACAGAGTCCGTCCCTTTGGATTTGCTTCTGCCCCAAGAGTCTTCACAAAGTGCATGGTGGTCGTAGCTGCATATTTCTGGGGGTATTCGTCTTCCCTTACTTAGACGACTGGCTAATAAAAGCAGATCCCTCCCAAGAGGTACTGCTTTCCTTGCATCATAACATCACAGTACTACATCACTTGGGATTTGTGATAAACTTCCCAAAATCTCAGCTCACTTCAACTCAAAGCTAGAGTTTATTGGAGTCCTACTAGACACCCAGCAGTCCAGGGCATTTCTGCCCCAGCTCCATTGTGCCTGTCTAGTCAATCTAGCATCCCAGACGCTCCTACGAGACCATCTGACTGCCCGAGAGATGCTGCAGCTCCTTGGGCACATGGCCTCTACTGTACATGTCATTCCATATGCCCAACTACATATGTGAACAGCCCAGTGAACCTTTGCCTCCCAGTGGAAGCAGGCCTCAGTCTGTCTCTGAGACAGGATCCAAGTTACTGCCCCTCTAACCATATCCCTTCAGTGGTGGTGGTCTCCAGAAAATCTGGAGAACTCCACCACTGTCTTTGGCCAGGCAGTCCTTCAGCATCTTTTTGGGACTTAATCTCAACTCCTGCCCTCCGTCCTAGATTCTTCTGACACCAGACTCCTCTAGCCATGCTCTTGCAAGCTGTAATCGAGTCGGATGGGGCCACTCTCTATCTATACCCTCTGGCTCCATCCTCTAACCTCGGGGTTGTCTGTTTTAGTCTGGTGCCTGGGAGCTAGTGAGTCCCATATGTGAAGATTGCATTCCTGCTTGTTCCTTTCCATCCCTCTAGTCCAGTCCCGGAGCCATAGAGTTTAGAACCTCCACCAGCAGCTTTGGAGACTGAAAGACATCATCGCTTTGCTGGCACCAGTATAAATAGGCAGGATCCGCCCCCACACACCAGTACTTTCAGTCTCCAAGCAGCGGCGGAGTTTCTGAGCCGAGGACTGGACTCAGAGTGTAGAGGCAGAGCTGCAAATAAGCAGGGGTTGATCCCTTTTAGTTTGCATTCCTTTAGATTAGGTTAAGGGGGAAGTTATTTTGTGACTGCACATTTCCTCAGTCTACATTTTTTGTTTTGCAGGTAGACAGCTGTGCTGAGAGGTTCTCTGCTGCAGGCTCTGCTCCATCCTTTTTTCTCTTCTCTCTCTCTTTCTCCCTCTTCTCCCCCCCCCCCCTGTCTGTCTCTTCCCCGCTGAGTCTAACGAGCATTGGGGGAGAGTGATTTTGTAGAGCCTCCCTGCTCCCGAACCCGCAATTAGGGGTGAGGAACAGGTGGTAGGCTGGGGCCCGGACCAACAGGCAGAGGAGCCTCAGGCAATTTTCTTGCCGGCGTCGGAGCGGAAGCCGCGATTGGGGCTGAGCTCCGACAAGACAGGCCGCCTTCCTCCTCACCGGCAGCACAACGATCGGTGAGTAGAGGCTGTATTTGCAGGTGCTGCCCTTGGCCCTAGCAAGGGGAAAGGCCCAGGAGGCGAAAGCGTTTGGTTTTTGGCGGCGCGTGTAGCCGCGCGGGAAAAATGGCGGCGGCCATTTTAAAGTGTCGTTCAGTTTCTCGGGGCCTTCTTTGCGGCTTAGTTGGGGCTAAAACCCTCGTTTTGCAGGGAAATTGCCTTAGGCCAGCCTGCTGACCCTACTACTGCGTGAGGGGACTCAAAAACAAAATAAAAAAAATAAAAAACAGTAAAACCAAGCTCAGTGCTGAGGCCTCACAGTCAGTGACTAACTGACTTCCTACCATTGCTTTTAAGGGGTACTGGGTGCCGAATTGAGCCTGGTCCCTGAGTATGCCTGCCAAACCTCGGTGTCTGGTGTGTGGAACACGTCGAGGCACGGTGCAGGACTCTGGGGTATGTAAGCCGTGCACTCTGGAGGCGGTAGCAATGGACAACACCTCAGAGCAGGCCTCGGGAGGGCCCGGGACAGGGACTCCGTCAGGGGAGGATACTCTGCCCCCCTCCCTGGGTCCGGCGGAGCCCCTAGTGGATCTTGATTCGGGGGAGGGAACCTCTACGGGTCTGGGGAACTCTCCGGGGGGGCCCGCTGCTCTAATTCCGCCTAATTTCTTTTCGCTGATGCAGCAGGCGTTCGCATTGCTCCAACCAACGGTGTCTGTTCCCACTCACAGGTCGCAGGGGCTGAAGCGGCTGGTGGTTCTGGATAGTACAACGGAGAGTGCTCCCGTGCCTAAGAGAGCTAAGGGCAACCAGGAGGAAAGTCCTGCGCCTCGTCTAGAGGACGACCTGGGCGAAGTAGATGCCCTGTTAGGTCATTTGTCGGAAGACGAATTGGAAGGAGAATTGCCTGCTTCGGAAGAGCAGAGCAGGGTAGTCCGCGTTTTTCGTCGCGAGGAGCTACCGGCCTTGATTGCGGAAACCCTCAAAACGCTTAACATGCCCTCAGGAGAGGTGGTGGCGGAGGAGACCTTGGAGGATCCTCTCTTACAAGCGGTCCGCACGTCGCGCAGGGTTTTTCCTGTGCATAGGGTTTTTCGGAGTATGATCCAGGAGGAATGGGACTCACCGGAGTCGGCCCTCAAGGGTTCCAGGGCCTTGGCCCGCCTTTATCCGCTCGCTGACCAGGATAGGGAGCTGTTTCGCTCTCTGAAGGTGGATGCGGCAGTCTCGGCGGTCACTAGGAAAACAACTATTCCGGTGGAGGGGGCGGCTGCGTTGAAAGATGTGCAGGATAGGAAGTTGGATACCCTGTTGAAGCAGGTGTTTGATGTTAGCGCCCTCTCGATGCAGGCCTCTATAGCAGGGGCATGGGTGGCGAGAGTCTGTTTGCGGTGGTCCCAAAGGATGCAGGGAGATCACGTAGAGGAGCAGTTGGATGAGGTTGCACGGATGGAGTCCGGTACAGCGTATTTAGCAGACATTCATTATGATCTCATTCGTGGCTTGGCTAAAAGTATGGCCTCGGTAGTGGCGGCCCGTCGTTATCTCTGGTTGAGAAATTGGTCTGCGGACAGGTCATCAAAGACTCGCCTTAGTAAGCTGCCGTTTAGGGGTAAGCTGTTATTTGGCGAGGATTTGGAAAAGTTGGTTAAGGATCTCGGGGAGTCTAAGGGGGGTAGGCTGCCCGAGGATAAGCCAAAGCCAGGTCGGTCTGCGCCCGGGTCCCGTGGAAACCCCAGGGAGTTTCGGAGATTTCGTTCCTCTCGGTTTGGCCAATCGCAGCGGGCACGGTTTCCAGCGAGGGGGCAGGGCTTCAGGGGTTTCCGGGGAGCAGGGCGGGGGTTTGCTCCGTTCCACTCCTCGACCGTTAAAAAGTCTCAATGAAATAAAGCGGGCTCAGGCGGGGGTTGTTCCCGTGGGAGGGCGTTTGCGGGATTTTTACCCTGCCTGGGTCCAAATTACGTCGGACCAATGGATTCTGGAAGTCATTCGCGAGGGTTATGCTCTAGAACTTCATCGTCCTGTGTTAGATTCCTTTGTCCGTTCCCCTTGCAAAGCGCCTTTGAAGTTGCAGGCGGTCGCAGATACGCTCCAGCGACTACTGCAGCTCCGGGCAGTGGTGCCCGTCCCTCCGGATCAGTGCGGTTCCAGTCGATACTCCATTTATTTCGTGGTGCCAAAGAAAGAAGGCACGTTTCGGCCGATTCTGGATTTAAAAAGGGTGAATCGTTGTCTTCGGGTCACCCATTTCCATATGGAGACGCTTCGGTCGGTGATTGCAGCGGTCCGAGCGGGAGAATTTCTGACTTCCTTAGATCTTACGGAGGCGTATCTTCATATCCCGGTGCGTGCGGAGCATCAACAGTTTCTGCGCTTTGCAGTGCCGATGGGGCATTTCCAGTTTCAGGCGTTGCCCTTCGGTTTGACTACGGCCCCTCGGACGTTCACCAAGGTCATGGTGGTAGTAGCGGCGGCGCTCCGCAAGGAGGGAGTGCTTGTGCATCCGTATTTGGATGATTGGCTAATCCGGGCAAAGTCCAGGGAAGAGAGTATCACAGCCACCGCCCGGGTAGTGCAAATGTTGGAGAGCCTGGGTTGGGTGGTCAACTTTGTAAAGAGCAGCTTGGTTCCCTCGCAGTCCCTGGAGTATCTGGGGGCACGGTTCGAGACGCAGAAGGCGGCGGTATTTCTCCCGGTCCAGCGGGCGCAGGGTCTGTGACGTCTGGTGACTCCGTTTTTGTCCACACCGGCTCCGACAGCGTGGCGGTATCTGCAATTGCTCGGAACCATGGCGGCAGCAATCGAGGTGGTGCCATGGGCAAGGGCGCACATGAGGCCGTTGCAGAGCGCCCTACTGCGGCGGTGGTCTCATCAGCGGGATGCGCTGTCTCAGCGCCTTGTTTGTCCTCCGGAAGTGTGTCGAGAACTTCACTGGTGGTTGAGGCCGGCGAGTTTGGAGGCGGGCATGCCTCTCTAGTCTCCCTCAGAGAGACTCCTGACAACGGACGCGAGTCTCTTGGGCTGGGGAGCACATTGCGACGGAAAGTTTGCACAGGGGTCTTGGACGCCCGAGGAGAAAGGCTGGTCCATCAACAGACTGGAGATGAGAGCGGTGTTTTTGGCACTTCAAAAGTTTCGGGAGAGCTTCTCTCAACAGGCGGTGTGGATCCTGTCTGACATTGCCACGACAGTAGCCTACATCAATCGGCAAGGTGGCACAGGCAGCCTGACGCTGGAAGCAGAGGCGGCTCCGTTGTTATGGTGGGCCGAACGGAATCTACAGGCGCTTTCGGCGCAGCATGTGGCCGGGGTGGACAATGTCGAAGCGGACTTCCTCAGTCGCTGCAGGGTAGATCCAGGGGAGTGGGTACTTCACCCGGAGGTCTTTGCCTTGTTAGCGCGGCGTTGGGGGACTCCGCAAATGGATCTCATGGCGAGCTTCGAGTCCGCTCAAGTGGCGTGGTTCTTCAGCAGAAGGCGAGAACGGATGTCGGAGGGGCTCGATGCGTTGGCACCGAGATGGCCGGAAGGAGGCCTCCTCTATGTGTTTCCGCCGTGGGGCTTCATCGGTCGGGTGCTGCAGCGTATAGAGCGCCATCACGGCCTAGTGCTCCTGATAGCGCCCGACTGGCCCCGGCTACCTTGGTATGCGGACCTGGTGCGGTTGCTGGCGGACCGGCCGTGGAGGCTGCCGCAGCGGAAGGATCTCTTATGGCAGGGTCCTCTTCGCATGCCCCAGGTGAGTCGATTCTCACTTACGGCTTGGCTCTTGAGAGGGCTCGGATGACGGCTAAGGGTTATTCGGCGCCGGTCATTGCAACCTTGCTTAGGGCGCGTAGGCGGTCCACTTCGCTGGCGTTACATCCAGGTTTGGTGTATTTTTAAGGCTTGGTGTACGGAGCGTAATCTGCGGCCATTGGGGGCCTCGGTTTCTCAGATCCTTTCCTTTCTGCAGGATGGCGTGGCTAGTTCCTTGCGCGTTCAGTTGGCGGCTCTCTCCTGTTTCCAAGGTAAAATTAAGGGTCAGATGTTGGGAGCGCACGGGGACATTCGTAGGTTTTTGCGGGCTGTATTATTTATGCGTCCTCCGCGACGGAGTGTAGTGCCGCCGTGGGATTTGAATCTCGTGTTGGAAGCATTGCTCAGAGCACCCTTTGAGCCTTTGGCCGTGGCTTCCTTGAAAGATCTGACCTTGAAGACGGTTTTTCTAGTGGCAATTTGTTCGGCGAGGAGGATTTCTGAGTTGCAGGCGTTGTCCTGTAAGGAGCCGTATTTGTCCTTTTCCGATCATAAGGTCGTATTGCGTCCCGTTCCTGCGTTCCTGCCTAAGGTAGTGTTGGTTTTTCATGTGAACCAGGTGGTTTCGCTGCCGGTGTTCATGGAGCATCAGAAGGATGAGTCAGGAGGCAGGTTGCACAGGTTGGATGTTTGCCGCGTGCTTAAGTCTTACCTGCGTAGGACGGCGTCCTTCTGCAAGTCCGACAGATTATTTGTGGCCTTCGGGGGTCCAAGGAAGGGGGAAGCGGTGGCGAAAGCGTCTATCTCCCGTTGGTTAAAGGAGGCTATTGTGTCGGCGTACCTCTTGAAGGGTAAGGTGGTGCCGGCGGGTATTCGTGCGCACTCAACTAGGGTGCAGGCTGCGTCTTGGGCGGAGTTCAGTTTGGTGCCGGTGGAAGACATTTGTAAGGCGGCGACTTGGTCTTCATTGCACTCTTTTGCGAAACATTATCGGCTTGATGTTCAAGCAGAGCGGGATAGTCGTTTTGGCTCCGCGGTCCTTCAGTCTGGGCTTGAGGGTCCCTCCCGTTGATATGTACTGCTCTGTTACATCCTCTATGGTTCCGGGACTGGACTAGAGGGATGCAAAGGAAGAGTAAATTAGACTTACCTGCTAATTGTCGTTCCTTAAGGAACTCTAGTCCAGTCCCGGATCCCACCCTGGGTTTCGGGGATTGTTCAGCCTGAAGTGTGGGAAAAGCAGTAACTGCAAGATCGTTGTTGGAGGGGTTCTCGGAGTGGTGGAGTAGAGCTTTCGTGGGAGCCCTTCCACAGCACAGGTGGTGTATAGAGTTTTGGCATGTTAGAAACACAAAAAAAAAAAAAAAAAAAAAAAGAATTATTACGAATGAGGTACGCCTCAACTTTTTGTCTCAGATTGTTCATAGTTATTTACTTCAATGCTTATTTGTTGCTCTGCTGAGTTTGCTTTGTCACTAGGTAATGGTGTGTGGGGGCGGATCCTGCCTATTTATACTGGTGCCAGCAAAGCGATGATGTTTTTCAGTCTCCAAAGCTGCTGGTGGAGGTTCTAAACTCTATGGTTCCGGGACTGGACTAGAGTTCCTTAAGGAACGACAATTAGCAGGTAAGTCTAATTTACTCTTCCTGGAGATAGCGTTTTTACTCATCTGTAACAAGTGATCTCCAGGAACAGCAGGAATTTAGTCTTCACAACCCGCCCTCATCCCTAGGAATAGTAGGGTATTTTTTATTTTTCCTCTATTGCTCAGCTACAAACTCAGCTGAGGAGAGGAGTTGGGAAGGCTGGAAGGCAGATGTGCAGGCGCAGTGGAGTGCTCCCAACGGCTTTCCAATTGGACGCTGGGGAGCGTTCCCATGCAGGCTCCGTCGGTATGGACATCACCCAATATGTGAAGACTGATTCCTGCTGTTCCTGGAGATCACCTGTTACAGGTGAGTAACAACGCTTTGTGGAGGGGCAGTATCTGATGAGCTGTTGAAGTGGTCAGGCTTATCTGATGAGCTGTTGAAGTGGTCAGGCTTTACACTGTTGTGGTTGGGGAAGGTAGCATGTGCCAAAAATTATGATTTTGCCCCATATTTTATATTTGTTCCAAACCTTTTCCGTGATGTTCCCCAGAAAGGCTTTAGAGGAGCTTCAGTGCAAAATATTTGTTCCTTTGGCAGCGGAGGGCACTGAGAGTGGCGAGAGTGGTTCTTTATTGGCAGAAAAAGAAGGGTGGGTTAGAAGTGCCTAATTTTAATTTTTACTACTTGGCAGTGCAGCTTAAGAATATTTAGATGGAGGGGGGAGATGTTGGCCATAACTGGGTACAAATTGAGCAGTGTTACGTTCCTAGGGTTCCTCTGTGATACCTTAATGGGTAAGGTAGAGGGGGAATGGTTAATAATCCATTTTTAAGGGATATTCTAAATTTATGGAAGAAAGTTTTGGGGGCACGGCAATGGGAAGGGGGGGCAAATATTCTCCGTTTCTGCCTTTGCGATATAATGCCTGTTTCCAACTAGGACTTAGAGACCCTTTGTACCGGTGATGGGAGGGGGTGGGGTTGAGCTTTTTGATATAGTTCTGCTCTAATGGAGAAATTAAGGCATTTGCAGAGCTCCAAAAGGAGTTTGGGGTATCTCAGGGGATTTTTATGGATATTTGCAGGTGTGGCATTTGTTTAGCAACAGGGAGTAGACAGAAGTTAGGGGTGACGGGCTTTGGGATTTTGAGATGCTATACTGGTATTCTTTGGCGAGAGTAAAGGGTATCACAAAGGTTTACAGGATGTTGATGGGGAAAGAGGAGGGAAAGGCTAATTTTCAGAAGACCTGGGAGAAAAACTTGGGAAAAACCTTGAAGAAAACCATGAGAAAAGATGTTTAAAAGAGAGTGGATAAAGTTTCAGTTTCTAGTTTAATAGTTGAAAATGGATATAAACTCCTTTATAAAGTAGTAGCTCACTCCAGCTCACCTGCATGTATTCGCCTCAGCATTATCTCCTTTATGTTGGAGAGGCTTCAGAGGACAGGGAGATTTCCTACATATATGGTGGTGATGCCCTTGTATACAGAGTTTCTGGAAAGTGGTGGAAAACTATTTGCAGAGGATGGTTAAAGGGCCACTGGAGTGGGAACCTTTTGGTGTTTTGTTAGGTGTGGCTGGCATAGGGGACAAGGTCGATTACTGGTTATGTGCACAAATAGAGCGAGGTACAAAATAGCGTTATACTGAAAATCCAATCAGGGCCCTACTTTGATGTATAAGGTGGATAGAGTTTTGCTTAGGGAATGGCTCACTGCCCTGTGTTGAGAGTGTATACCAATGTTAAAGAAAGTTTGGGACCTTTCATATTATGTTCAGTATCTGAAGAGAGGTTGTTTGTGAGCTAAAGTGGAGAGTGTCAGGGGGTAGGAATAGGTGTGGGGGTGTACCTTTCTTTGTACGTTTTTGAATTTTATAGAAATATAAAAATAAAAATATCCTAATAAAAGTTAAATAACAAAAATTAAATAAATAAATCTGTGCACAAAAGAAAATCAGGACCTGGATTAGTTGTATCTGATGATCTTAAGATGGCCAAACAGGTAGGTAAGACGATGGCAAAAGTAAGAAGGATGCTTAGGTGCATTAGGAAATAAATGGCCAGCATGAAAAAGGAGGTGATAGTACCTCTGTAATGCTCTAGTGAAACTTTAGCTGGAGTACTGTATGTAATTCTGGATGGCATCTTCATAAAGAGATTTTAATAATTTATTTTACTGTATTGCAATTTATTTATCACCAGTGTCAATGGCTTGAGGTGATTAACAGTAATCAATAAAAGTACTTACAAATATATATTACCATCTCCCACCTTAACCCTCTTAACAGTTCATCAACAATTAGAATCCAAAATCGGGACAGTAAAATACTTGCTTATGATGGCTCAGATCATTTACCATAACCAAGCTTTGACGCTTTATGGCAACAAAGATAACCAGTCTCTTAACAAATCTCATATGGTACTTTATTCCACCAGCAGATCCCTTGGACTGAAAATAACCTTTACCTCATTCATTGCAAGCTTAATACTCTATCTGATGGAATTTGAAAAAAAAATCTTTAGGAGAGGAATGTAAATTTCAGGCCAGGTGATAGGGAATAAACTTCTTGCACAAATAAGACTACTATTACTACATCTACTACTTGTCATTTGTATAGCGCTACAAGGCAAACGCAGTGCTGTACAGATACATGTAAAAGATGGTCCCTACTCATCAGAGCTTACAATATAGTCAAGACACAACTCAACAGCTGAGGACAAGGACACATCTAGGGAAGTGGCAAGAAAACACATAGGAGTCCAAGTGGATTAGGATCCAAAAGCAGATTTGAATAGGTGAGTTTGCAGCCTGGATTTGAAAAGGGCCAGAGATGAAACCTGGCGCACAGTTTCGGGTAGTTTGTTCCAGGCGTAAGGAGCAGCAAGATGAAAGGATCGAAGTCTGGAGTTGGCAGTAGAAGAGAAGGGCACAGATAGAAGTGATCTGCCAGAAGAACGGAGCACCCAAGAAGGGTTGTAGTGAGAGAGAAGAGAGGAAAGGTAGTGAGGAGCAGCAGAGTGAGTGCATTTATAGATCAGTAGGAGAAGTTTGAACTGGATATGGAAACGGATAGGGAGCCAGTGAAGCAACTTGAGAAGGGGGGCTATATGAGCATATAGAGGCAGGTGGAAGGTTAACTGCACAGCTGAGCTTTGAATAGATTGAAGGGGAGAGAGATGATTCAGAGGGAGACCAGCAAGGAGAAAGTTGCAATAGTCTAGACGGGAAATGACTTAAGAGTGAATAAGTGTCTTACTGTAGTAGAGTGTGTAGAAAAGAAGGGATGAATTTTACCAGTGTTACAGAGAGAAAAGCAGAGGGTGACACATGAGATCTGCCAACTTCACACTAGGCAAGCAAGTTACCAAAACATCCTGATTCCCAGCAGCCAACCAGCTGGGGAAAATAAGAGGAGGGGGGGTCAAAGCATATTTCTTCTTGAAAGCCAACATCATCACTTTAAAAATCCCTCAATATGCTATTGGCAACCAATGGAGACTTCGTAGTATGGATCTAACATGGTCTCTCAACCCTTTGCCATCTAATAATCTTGCAGTAGTGTTCTGTACCAGCTGCATCCGAAAGAGAGAGAGTTTTATGGATAAAATCACTAAAAATATATTTCTGTAGTTACGATAAAACTAAATGAACCAATATCCAAATTTTTCTCCACTCGCTACTAATGCTACTACTACTTATTATCTGTATAGCACTAGAAGTATTGCAGTAATCTGATGCAGCTGTTACCGGACTTACAAGGCTCTGCCAAGAAATATGGAAGACAACATTGTGGCCAACTGACTGGAAAAGATCTGTGTTTATACCAATACTAAAGAAAGGTGATCCAACTGACTGTAGAAATTATCGCACAATCGCTCTGATCCCACATGCCAGCAAGATTCTACTGAAGATTATTCAAAAGAGACTACAGCCATACCTGGAACAAGAACTACCTGAAGTGCATAGAAACATAGAAATATGACGACAGAAAAAGACCACATGGCCTATCTAGTCTGTCCTTCCATAACAACTACAACAGTCCCCTTTTTACCTTTAGAGATACTCTGTGTTTGTCCCATGCTTTTTTGAATTCAGTTACTGTTCTCATCTCTACCACCTCCACGGATCCACTACTCTTTCCGTAAAGAAATATTTCCGCATATCACTCCTGAATCTATCTCCCTTCACCTCATCCCATGTTCCCTCATAGCAGAACTTGCTTTCAATTGAAAGAGGCTCTCTCCCTGAACATTTATGCCACAGAGGTATTTAAACATCTCAATCATATCACCACTATCCCGCCTTTCCTCTAAGGTGTACATACTAAGATCCTTCAGTCTGTCCTCATATGCTTTATAATGAAGACCACTAATCATTTTAGTAGCCACCCTCTGCACCATCCTGTTCACATCCTTTTGAAGGTGTGGTCTCCAGAATTGCACACTATACTCCAAATGAGGTCGCACCAAAGACTTATACAGAGGCATTATCACCTCCTTTTTTCTGCTAGCCATTCCTCTCCGTATGCACCCAAGCATCCTTCTAGCTTTTGCTGTCGCCTTTTCTACCTGTTTAGCTACTTTAAGATCATCAGACACAACCACGCCTAGGTCCCGCTCTTCTTTAGTGGACAAAAGTGCTTCACCCCCTATACTATATTGCTCCCTTGGATTGCTGCATTCTTCAAGCTTAGCTAGATCCCTCCTCATGTTATCTTCCCCTTCCTGGGTGTCTACTCTATTGCAGATTTTGGTATCATCCGCAAAGAGGCAAACCTTACCTGAAAGCCCTTCCGCTATATCACTAACAAAGATGTTAAAAAGAATCGGACCAAGGACAGATCCCTGGGGCACACCACTGATAACATCCTTCTCCTCAGAGTGAGGTCCATTTACTTGTACTCTTTGTCGCCTCCCACCCAACCAATTTCTAACCCAAGCAGTAACTGTAGGGTCCATCCCTAGGGTGCTCAGTTTGTTTATAAGTCGCCTGTGAGGAACAGTGTCAAAGGCTGGGTTCAGGAAAGGGCGAGGAA
This sequence comes from Ichthyophis bannanicus, assembly GCA_033557465.1. Taxonomy (NCBI): domain Eukaryota; kingdom Metazoa; phylum Chordata; class Amphibia; order Gymnophiona; family Ichthyophiidae; genus Ichthyophis; species Ichthyophis bannanicus. The sequence continues at coordinate 168,669,428 of CM066040.1, read as the reverse complement.
CAAGAGACATCATTGCGGATGTGAGATGGATCCTTGAAAAGACTAAAGAATACCAAAAGGATATCTATTTGTGCTTTATCGACTATAGCAAGGCTTTTGACTGTGTAAACCATGAGAAACTCTGGTCCACATTAAGAAGCATGGGTATACCAGAACACCTGATCCGTTCTCTTGCGCAGTCTGTACATTGATCAAGAAGCAACAGTTCGAACGGAACAAGGAGAAACAGAATGGTTTAAAATAAGCAAAGGTGTAAGACAAGGCTGCATACTTTCTCCCTACCTGTTTAATTTATATGCGGAACAAATCATCAGAGAAGCAGGATTGTATGAAGACAACAGAGGTGTGAAGATTGGTGGAAGACTCATCAACAACCTTCGCTATGCTGATGTTACCACATTATTGGCTGAAAGTGAAGATGATCTGAAACATTTGCTTCTCACGATCAAAGAACACAGTCTCAAAATGGGCCTGCACCTTAATGTAAAGAAGACAAAGATCTTGACAACTGGCAAAATCAACAAGTTCATCGTTGAAGGAGAAGAAATTGAAATTGTGAACAACTTTAACTTACTTGGATCAACTATCAATAAAGAAGCAACAAGCAGTCAAGAAATCAGATGATGCACTGCTCTTGGCAGAATGGCTATGAAAGACCTAGACAAGATTCTGAAGAGCAGAGATGTCTCTCTCCATACAAAGATTCGACTTGTTCAAGCCATGGTATTTTCAATAACATCATATGGATGTGAAAGCTGGACAGTGAAAAAGACAGACAGGAAGAAAATTGATGCCTTTGAATTATGGTGCTGGTGGCGAATACTGTGTATACCATGGACTGCCCAAAGAACAAACCAGTCGGTACTAGAGGAGATCAAACCTAAGCTTTCTTTAGAAGCTCAGATGACAAGACAATCCTCTGGAACTCCTCCTCTCCAGAAATAGGAGAATTTTGTCATAAGCTTAAAACCTTCCTCTTCTTTGAACATTTTGGTTACAGTAACTAGCTGCCCACCCCGCCTGCTGCACCTTCCTGATCCCTTTCAATGTTGCTCACTCTTTCACCTGCAGCCCTCCCATCAAAACAGACTATGCTTCATATGTTCCTCATTAGCTTAGTTTAAAATCATCTCAACAATCATTCCCCTGAATCCAAGGAATTTCATTAATATCATACAATATAGTTTAATATTTGCTTAACCATTACTTATTAATTTTATTTCACATTGTTTACCTTTGTTCCTTTTAATGTTACTTGTTCTAATTATTCCCTGTAAACCACTGTGACTAGTTGATACAACGGTATAAAAAGTTGCTAAATAAATAAAATTAAAATAAATAAATCAGAGCTTACACTCTAATCAAGATGGGCAACATCACAAAACTGGGGGCTAGAGTATGGTAAGATATGCATAAATGATGAACAAGAGAGTGAGTGGCATCAGGATCCAAAAGCAGCCTCAGTATCTATCACAGTTGTCAGATGGAGTCTGTACAGTGGGTAACTATAATTGATGGACTTCATCAGAAAGAAGATAAGCACTCCCATACTGGGTCAGGCCAAATATCCATCAAGCCCTGTATTCTGTTTTCAACAGCTGTCAAAGCCAAGTCACAAGTACATGGCAAGATCCCAAAGGTAGCTAGATTCCATGCTGCTTACACTCAGGGATAAGCAGTGACTTTCCTCAATTCTTCCTTAGTAGTTTATGGACTTTTCCTCATGGAACTTGTCTGAACTATTTTTTTAAACCCGGCTGCACTAAGTGCTTTTACCACATCTTCTCATAACAAATTCCAAAGCTTAATTGTGCATTGAGTGAAAAAAAGATTTCTCCAATATGTTTTAAATGTGCTACTTAGTACATACCATGCCTTGTATTCTTATATTTGTTGAAAGAATATATATCTGATTTGATTTTGTATTCCTAGACCTCTGTCATATCTTTCCTCAGCTGTCTCTTCTCCAAGCTGAAGAGCCGTGACCTTTTAAAGGCTCGATGCAGAAACCCATGCTAGGGCCCAGCACTAAAGCTCTAGAACAGTTTTCTAACACAAGTTTAACACAGATGTTTTGCTCAGCAATGTTGTAAGCAAACAGAATGTAAATCAGCTGAACAGTGAGAGCAAACCAGACACATGCGCAAGGGGGCCTGTGTTATGTTTGAAACCTGTGTGCATGTGCAGGCATGCTTGTAAACATTTCTGTGACCCTGCTCGCTGCATCCCAAGATATACACCACATGGTATCAGGCACTGCCATTTGAAAAGATGGAGAAATGGAGGCAGGGGTGTGTGGGCTATGCTCCTGCTTCTCCAACTTTGGAGGTACAGCAGTGGGAGGGAGGAAGGGAGGCAGGTCTTGCCCAACAGTTCATGAGGGGGAGGGCAGGGGCCACTAAGGCCACCACTGATTTGATCTTTTTTTTGGAGGAGGGAGGGATCAGGTTGTACTTGGGCCACCAGGGATTGGGGGTCATCTGAGGTGAAGTGTTGCTCCTGGCTGCATTTTTCTTCCAGCCTGAGGTTGGTATAAAGATTCAGCAGTACTAAGAAAGAAACAAAACTGAGCTAGATTTTTTTTTTGTATTTTATTAACAATATAACAAACACATAACAATACACAAAAGCTCATGGGACATTAATGCCCAAAAAAGGGCCAAATAATTTTCTCCCCCCCCCCCCAAGTGCTCCCCACCCGCTATGACAACAATCACACCCTAGTATCCACTGTATCACCCCACCTCCCCACTCCAAGCTGCCAGCTCCAGACCAGGCATATCACATATTCTATGGCTCCCCAGGCAGCAACTGAGCTGGATTTTAGCAGTTTTTTAAATCGGGAGCAATTTGTATGTGTTTTGCATGTCCACTGTGCTGCCCTTTAGCACAGTAGTTTTATGTTGTTTCCAATGCTAATCTTTCTTCCTCCATTGGGAAGGTAAGGTTAGATGGGAAAATCAAGCTTTAACTATTGCACTAAGGAGTAGCACAGCTTCCGGCTTGTTGCATCAAGCTGTAAGTCGTTCTATCCCCTTTATCATTTTAATCAACATTCTCTGTTGCTTTTCTAATTCTGCTAAATCTTTTTTAAGATGCAGTAACCAGAATTGTATACAATACTCAAGGTGTGTTTGCACCATGGAGTGATAGAAAGACATTATAATATTCTCTCATTTATTCTCCATTCCTTTCCTAGTCCTTACATTTTGTTTGCATTTATGGCTGCCAGTGTTCACTGAGCAGAGGAGCCCACCAGGGGGGAAGGGTCAATGTTGGATCTGGTGCTCACTAACGGAGACATTGGGGTATGTTTACTAAACTGCTGTAATGTTACAGACCGCGCGTTATGTAACGTTAACGATCGTTAGGTAACGTTAACGCGAGTTAACGTTACTTAACGATCGTTAACGTCCTCGGCCGCAGTAAACACCGCAGAGGGTGGAGAGAGGGCGGGGGGAAGGGGTCAATGGGCGGGGAGAGGCTCCCTGCACACTAACGCGCTGAACTGAAGGTCTGAATCCTACTGCAAATGAAAACCTGTCGTTAGATGCACATTTGCAGGAGAGAGAAACCATTTCAGTGTCAGCAATGTACAGCATAGACAGGGAGCCCAAGAAACGTGATAGTAGTGCTCCATTTCCAGCAACAGCATAGTGCCCAAGTATGAAAGGCCACTATGGCGATGATGCAAGTGAGGCATAGGGTGCTGCAGGCAGGACATGTAGCGGGGGCAGCTGGGGCACAGAGTGGACTAGGCGAGCACCTAGGTGGCACATAGGAACATAGAAACCGGAAATCAGCATGACAGCAGCTGACAAAGGCCAAACACAATCCACCTACATCTTCCTGGTCCACCCGAGCTAACAGCTGCCAGGGCACTGACCTGACATCCCCCCAGCCAACCCTCCCCCAAGCGGAAGGGACAGACTATTGGTAGGCGGTGATGGGGGGGGATGTGAGGATGCTCATGTATGCCCCATGCCCCAAACCCCCGACCCCGCTCCCTAGGCAACCACCTACCCACACAGTGGATGGCCTGGGACTGCGCACTACCAGCACCGACAGCATATGGCCATGTCAGCATGGTGGGGGGGGGGTGCCCGTGCTGGAGGGGGCAGTGGCACCTGCCTCCAGTGGACCTAGGCCATGCCCTATACCAGTACGTGGTGTGCAGTGCAACATAAAAGGTCTGGCTGAGGAAAAGTACAGGTAGCCCCAGGGACCACCATGCATCTGTGGCAACAGTGTGGTGCAGTACACCCAGCCAGTGTGTCCAGAAGCAGAGGGTCACAGGTTCAAGCCACAGCTGTGGTTCCTGCAGAGCATGTCCCTATGTTTTACTCTACAATGCAGATACAACAGCAACATGTGCAAAGCCCAAAGCAGCGGCGAACAGGGGTACAAACACCCACTCACACAGGCTCCACAATCCAAAGATGCATGGAGAGTCAGGCTGTTGGCCCTAGCATTGAGCTGCAGTTATCACCAGGGCACTACTACTACCTCCTGCACAGTTTAGCAATGTCGGCACTGTGATCAGGACCAGTGTGGCGGGCAAGGTTGCCAACCACCCTTATCTGTGCACAATGCTGCAATAGGATTGGGTGTGTGTATGTCTATCCATTGTTTTGTGGCTGCCCATACCTCACCAGGCCCACAATGTCCCACTGTTACCAGAGTTAGCCTGAATATGTGCATAATGAGGAACAAGGTGTTGTGGGTATGGCCGGACAGGGCGGATTGGCCAGGATACATCTTCACAGGGTGTGGGGCAATGGCTGGGACACTGTAGTGCCCGACCACCGCCTGCATGGACAGGGTGGCCACAGCATGGCATGCTGGGAGGGGCACTCACTCTAACCGAGCAGTGACCATGGCATGTCTAGGCTCCCACATAGCGCTCTACACTATCTGCCTCCAGTGATGCTTTTATGTTCCCAGTGCTGGGGCCCCAATCACTGAGATGCCTGCTTGGTGCACATAGTTCCTCTGTGAGCATGCACTATGGACTGGCTAGTGGACTGTCTGCAGTTAGACTGTGCATGGTTGGAACACCTATAAGGTGCAGTCTGACTGTGCTGTCTGCTGGTGACTGGCAGACAGTGTTGTGTGGCAGCCACTGCCGCAGGCACAGGTATGGCTCTGGCCCACCAAACCTAGAGGGCTGTCTTATACCAGCAGGATGGAGGTTGCTTCACCCACTGGGGCTGGGGCACCTGTCCCTTACCTACAAAAAGGGTGATGAGGGCCCTTTGGGGTATGTAGTGTATACCACTTTGACCTTATAAAGGCAATGCTACACACACCTCATGCAGGTCTAGAAACCCCTCTGCCCTGATAACAGGTGCCCATGTCAGCCAGACCCTAACACGGGGTACACACTAATCTGGGTGGTGTCTGGTCACAGAGGACCACATGTGACTGCAGGATTCAGATGGACACCGAATTACCTGCAGCTGCACTGCAAGGAATACCTGTCACACACTGGTAGTGATGGAGATGTCCAGCAGGACCTATCTCTAGCACTACATGTACTGCGGTCCTAGTGCTGGGCACCCATCCTATCCCTCAGGGTGAACACAGAACCTGCACAATGGCATGGTCTATAGCTACACTGTGCCAGTATCATACACTGTCAGTTCGTCTTTCCAAGCTGAGGTACCGGAGAGGTGCAGACCCCATTTGGTGATCAGCTGTAGACAGCTATTTAGTATGTGCATTGCATCATGGGTACTGGTGGGGTTACCCTATCCTGGCACTCAGAGCAGACAGTTTGTGCAGTGACCTGCAGTCCTCCTGTACCCAGCCATTGCTGTGACATACACCACGGAGGTATAGCCTACTGGTTAATGCAATGCCACTCTCGGCAGTGTTCATGGGTTCCATTCCTCATTGTTCCCTCCTCTGATACCTGTCTTACTCAAATAGTGTGCATGCCTGTAACAGTCATATTTTGCAGATCTGTGCTGCCGGCCCATAATACCCTCGCCACAATTGCCAACATTCCCTCTGTCCGTCTATCTGCGTCTGTCAGCTGTGTAGAGTCCTGTCTGCCTGTGCAGGCTGCCACCCCATGTCCTGCACTGCTACCCTTTCCTGCATTGCGCCTCATCGTGCTTGCCTCACCTGTGCCTGATCTGCATGGCACCCCACTCCTCTGTCCACCCATCATTGTAACTATCTTGCCACCCCCACCTCCACTGGGGGACACGTATTCCCATCATCTGCCACCAACTGTCTTTCCAGTACTTTACATTGCCAACACCCTATGCTGTGGTACAGTTGCCCCCACCATGTTTGTCATCAGTACTGGCAGCCACATGGGCTGCCCGCAGATATGGCAGGTCCAGCGGCTCCCAGCTGTACCTCTTTCACTCACCTGTTCATTGCCTTTCCTGAGTGCTCTATCTAGTGTTGGGGCTACATCTGTCTCTGTTCCTCACAAGTCATGCATGTCATCCTGCGGAACCTTGCAGCCCTTAGGGCACACTAACCTAGGGCACCGTAACCTTGTGGTTCCATAGCCCAGGGTGCCTTCTAGAGTGCCTTGTCCAGGGGTGCCTACTACGGTGCTTAGCCTAAGGAGCCCTATAGGGTGCCTTATGAGGCACCTTACAAGGTGCCTTACAAGGCACCTTACAGGGCACCTTACAGGGTGCCTTGCAGGGCGCCTTACCAGGCACCTTACCGGGCGCCTTACAAGGCACCTTACAGGGCGCCTTACAAGGTGCCTTGTAAGGTGCCTTACGAGGCGCCTTGTAAGGTGCCTTATGAGGCGCCTTGTAACGCGTGGTAGTTTGTAACATGCGTTAGCTGATACGGCTTGCTGTAATGATGCACCGCCCATGCCTTTATATGGGCATCTGTACCTTTACCGCGGAACCTAACGCGAAAGATATTACCGCAGTTTAGTAAATATACCCCATTGTGTCTAATGTCCAGGTGGGTTCCCACTTGAGCAGCAGTGATCACCACATGGTATGGTTTGAGGTAAAAGCCAAAGCAGAGTACAATCGCAGAAAAACTCAAATCCTAAGATTTCAAAAATGCTCACTTTTAGTAAAATGGGAAAGTATCTGAAGGAGGGGCTAGCAGGGTGGGAGACGGTAAGGGAAGTGGAAAGGCAGTGAGCTAAATTGAAAGAGGTCAGAACAAGGGTAACAGAACTATATGCAGGGAAAGTACATAAAAACAAGAGAAAAAGGAAACCAATATGGTTCTCCAAAGAAGTAGCTGCAAAAATAAAGGCAATAATGCCAGCATTCACAATTTTCAGAGCATCACAAAAAGAAGAACACAGAAAAAAATGCTAGAATAAGCTGAAAGAGGCAAAAAGAGAAATTAGGAAGACAAAACACATGCGGAAGAAAAAATGGCTATAGATGTGAAGAGAGGTGTCAAGACTTTTTTTCAGGTATATTGGGGAAAGAATGAACGTGAGAGATGGAATTGCAAGACTTGAAGATGCTGAGTACAGATTTGTGGAAAGTGATAAGAAAAAAGCTAAACAAAACTTCTGTCCTGTGTTCACAAAAGGACATCCTGGAGAATGGCCACATGTGGCTGACAAATGTAACAAGGGGAACAGAATAGATGTAATACCATTCACAGAAGATGTTTGTGAATAGCTTGCAAAATTGAAAGTGGACAAGGCCATAGGACCAGATCAGATACATCCCAGGATACTGAAGAAGCTCAGGGAGGTTTTGGAAGAAACCTTAAAAGATGTGTTTAATAGATCTCTGGACACTGGAGAAGGGCTGTGCAATTGGAGAAGTGCTGATGTGGTCCCTCTTCAGAAATGTGGCAACAGAGAAGAAATGGCAAACTACAGGCCAGTAAACCTTACCTCAGTGGTGAGAAATGTAAAGGAGACACGGTTGAAAGAAAGCTTTTCACAAGGTCCCTCATGACCCTTAGCTAAATTAAAAAGTCATGGGATTTGAGGCAGGGAAGTATTGTGGATCAGGAACTAATTAAAAGATAGAAAGCAGAGAGTAGGGCTAAATGGCCAATATTTTCAATGGAGAAAGGTGAATAGTGGAGTACCCCATGGATCTGTGTTGGGCCCACTGCTTTTTTTTTTTTTTTCAAACTTTTTATTAATGCATTCCAAATACAAATATCACATAATTAGGCAGGTCAAGCAAAAGAATATCACTGAGAAAAAAAACAAGTAACTTCAAAACTACCATATAGTCCACATCACGAAGAGCACAACATTATAGCATACCAGAGCTCAAACCACTAAAGGCTACATCTCCTAACCTAAAAAATATAAAGGAAAAAACATTCAAAAAATAATAAACTAAACTTCCCTCTCAACCTGCTAATGAATCTAATAGAGCCACAAGCTGAAAACTTTCTGTGAAAACATAACTGTTACCCTGCAAAGTAATCAGGCATTTACACTGCATTTTAACATCTTCATAAATGACCTGAAAATAGGAATAAAGAGTGAGGTTATCAAATTTGCAGATGGCACAAAATTAATCAAAGTTGTTAAAACACAAGAGGATTGTGAAAAATTGCAAGAGAACCTTGATAAAGTCGAAGACTGGACGTTCAAATGGCAGGTGAAATTTAACATGGACAAATGCAAAGTTATGTACCTAGGAAAGAATAACCCAAACTACGGTTACATGATGTAAGGTTCCACATTAGGAACCAACACCCAGGAAAAAAGATTTAGGTATCATAGTGGATAATATGTTGAATCCCTCCGCCCAGTGTGCAGTGATAGCCAAGAAAGCAAATAGAATTCTAGGAATCATAAGGAAAGGAATGAAGAATAAAACCAAGGGTGATTACATGCTTCTGTGTTGTTACATGGTGCGACCACACCTTGAATATTGTGTGCAATTCTGGTTGCCGTATCTTAAAAAGGATATAGCGGAATTAGAAAATGTACAGAGAAGGGCCACCAAAATGGTAAAGGGGATAGAAGGATATCCCTATGAGGAAAGGGGAAGTGCTACTGATAGGAGATTTCAATATGCCAGATGTTGATTGGCACATTCCTGCTGCAGTATCATCTAGAAGTAAGGAGATCCTGGATTCTCTACAGGGACAACTATTCAGGCAATTGGTAACAGACCCCACACGTGAAGGGGCCATACTGGACTTGGTGCTTACCAATGGTGAAAGTGTTTCTGATGTTGTAGTGGGAGATCATTTTGCATCCAGTGATCACCAGATGGTGTGGTTCGTATTAGGACTAGGGCTGTTAGAATCCATTCAAAGGTGAGGATCTTAGACTTTAGGAAGACTAACTTTGCGAAGATGGACCAATACCTCAAGGAGTCGTTAGTGGGATGGGAACAGCTGGGGGATGTAGAAAAACAGTGGGCAAAACTGAAAGGGGATATTTTAAGGGCAACCTCGCTAGAGGGCCCTTTGGTGTGGCCCTTAGGCTGTGGTCCATGGCCACTGTGGTTCCACATCCGTCACTTTGTCTTCAGCGAAAAGAGAAGAGCTCCAGTTCCCTAAATACCATGAGAAGGAATGAACCACCATCAGTCTACACATCTCCATCAATCAAGTTGGTAACATAACTCCACATCGTCTTGCTACCCCTCCACATGACTCTCACCCCAATGATTTAGTTATACAACATATATATTAATCTATGCTCTTCTTCAACCAATTGCTTGCAAACTACTTGCCATCTGGCCTTTGGGCCTATCTTATTGAATTACTCTGATGTTCATATTACCTACCACACAGTTGCCTAGCAGATATCCGTACATACCACACTGTGCATATTTCATTACCTTATTGTGAATTACTCTGATGTGAATATTGCCTAACCACATAGTTCTTAACAGATATCCTTTACCTCCACTCTGTGCAGATACCACTACCTTATTGTGAATTACTCTGAGTACATATTGCCTCATTACACAGATGCTTAACAGATTTCCAGTACCACCACACTGTGCACATTTCACTAGCTAACAACATTCCTGGATCTACTATATACATTAGTCATCATGTTATCTCACTGGGTATTCCCATACCCCCTTACCCTTGCTATGTGCTACATTTTAATAGCCCTGACCTTTTACACCCTAGCCCTTACTTCGCCTCAGAACACTATACCAGTCCTCCATAGATCTTGTTGGAGATTTCCTGACTCCCCCAACCATCAATACGAAACACTTCGGCGCACACCAGGCCCACATGTTATCTATGTGGACCTTCAGCAGCAAAATCTATCTCGACGATTACAGTCCCACCATCCCCCTGACCTTAAATGTGCACTAATAAATGCACGATCAATAAGGAAAAAATGGCCAGCACTAACTGATATGCTCTCAGCTCATAACCTTGATATCCTATGTGTCACCGAGACATGGCTTTCAGCCGCTGACGCCATGATCCTTCACCAGTGTGTCCCGCCTAATTTCTCAGTCCACTCTTGTCACAGAGCTGACCGTCGTGGCGGAGGAGTACTTATCCTAACGAAAGCCGACCTCAAATTTCGGCTTGCCACCTCAAGCAGCACCTCTACCCTTGACTCTGTTACCATTACAAATAAGCAAATCACTATTAACTTGCTCTATAGAACTCCATCTTCATCTCCAGATGACTTAGCAACAATAATTGATCTTGCTTGCAACACCACGAATTCGCATTCTCTAAACTGGATATTAGGTGACCTCAACCTCCCAGTCATTCAGGACAGCCACACCAATGCCTTTATTGATGCTCTCAGTGATCTAGGCTATGTTCAACTTGTTGATACCCCTACCCATATAAAAGGCAACTCACTTGATCTTATCTTTGCACCACAAACAGCCCTCACACATTTGCACCAGTCTCACCTAAACGTAAGTGCGGTTCCCTGGTCGGATCACTTCCTGATAAGATTCCAGATTCCAATTTGCACCAACTCCTCCAAATCCATACCTGAAGATAAACCCATATCGGAACATTTAAAGCGCTTCCACCCTTTTAACAGAGAAGATATTCTAAAGAGGACACAGAATCTATTTGACCCTCCTCTTCAAAGCCTCGATGACATGGTCGCCGCTTGGAACTCAAGCCTAGATGCCGTGATCCACTCACCTACCACGAACAAAGCACCACATAAGAAAAAGAATGCCCCATGGTACTCCCAAGAACTACGTAATTCGCTCCTTCAACTCAGACGACTTGAGAGACGCTGGCGACGATCAAGAACAGCTGAGAGCCATGAGGCATTCACAGCACAATTAGGAAAATATCGGTTATCTGTAGCATCAAGTATGAAACAATATCATGCAAAAAGACTACAACGCTCCTTGAACAAACCCCACGAGCTTTTCCAAATTGTGAAATCTCTAGCAAAGGAGCCATCTCAAGAGAACTTACCCTACCCAGACTCACAAGAATATGCTTATTACTTGCGTAACAAAAGTAATCAGCTTGCCCACACTGCTAAGCCCCCCATACCAGCCAGCCTACCTTTCTCCATCCCACAACCTCCTCTTGGTCATTTCTTGAGTGGGTCCCAACACACTTTCACATCATTTTCTACTTCATCTGACAGAGTCATTCAAGACACTATCCTAAACATAAACACTACAACAGCACCCTCCGATCCGTGTCCAGCTCTCTGGATAAAGGCCCTGCGTGCCGAGCTCAGCCCATTCCTATCCAAATTGATTGATGTATCGTTCTCTACTGGAACATTTCCTCGAAGCCTGAAACGGACGGCTATCAGACCACTCCTAAAAAACAGTAAGTTGGACCCTTCGATGATGGAATCCTACAGGCCTATCTCCAGCATACCTCTCCTATCGAAAATCATTGAAAAGATTACCCTACGCCAATTACAAGATCACATAGATACTAATGCACCCCTGCATCCCTGCCAACATGGATTTCGCGAAGCACATGGTGTTGAAACATTACTCACAACCTTATTCAACACCATAACCTTAGGTCTCGATAACATCAGACAAGGCTTTGCACTGATCTTCATGGACATTGCTGCCGCATTCGACACCGTAGACCACGAAGTTCTCCTGCTACGCCTCAGAGAGAAGGGAGTTCAAGCTTCAGCTTTGTCATGGTGCGCTTCATACCTCACTGATCGCTGGCAACATGTCCATTCTGGCCCCTCCAAGCACGAAGTGTTCTCAATTCACTAGATCCAGAGCCTTCTCCTTCTTTGCTCCATCCTGCTGGAACGCACTACCAGCAACTATCAGAACCATCAGTGAACTCTCCCAATTTAGGAAGGCACTGAAACGGCACCTCTTTCTTCATCACTACGATGATGCAGTCTTCTCCCCACACTCACCCACTCTCACATCTCAATGCAGCACCTCAAACTCATGCACGTCACATTCCCAGACTGATCACTCGCAATCACACCTTCCCCTCCAACCACCATGAGAAACTTATGCAGTGCCGCATAACTCATTATATTGTTGCATAAAGTAGACTGTATTTATTCATCGTGTCTCCTTGTTAAGTGATTGGTTATTTATACCCTATTTTACCTGTTATACCTGCTTAATGCATACCCAAGTTTAATTTTCCTGTTTAATGTATACCCAAGTTATTATACCTGTTTCACTGTAAACACAAATCACGTAATTGAGATGTGCAACTCTTATGTTCATTGTAAACCGCACTGATGTCGAATAGCGCGGTATAAAAGAGACTACAAATAAATAAAAATAAATAAAAAACCAACCTTTTTGTTAAAATGGTAAATAAAGGTAAAAGGAAAAGGAGACCGCTATGGTTTTCGAAAGAAGTAGCTGAAAAAGTGAAGAAAAAGAGGGAGGCCTTCATGAAATACAAGAGATCACAGAGAGAGGAAGACAGGCATCTGTATTTGGAAAAACTTAGAGAAGCTAGCAAAGTAGTCAAGAAGGCAAAGATTCAAAAGGAGGAGGAAATAGCCAATGCAATAAAATGGGGGGGATAAGGCATTTTTCAGATATATTAGTGAGAAGAGGAAGGGCAAAAGCGGTATTGTCAGACTCAAGGGTGCAGGGGAGAAATATGTAGAAGCTGATAAGGATAAGGCGGAATTGCTTAACAAATATTTTTGTTCTGCGTTCACAGATGAAGAACCAGGAGCAGGACCTCAGAAAACACCCACAAATAGGAACAGAAGCGAGGGACATCTTGAACAATTTTCAGAAGACTGTGTTCGTGAAAAACTAGCTCAACTTAAAGTAGACAAAGCGATGCGACCGGATGGGATACACCCTAGAATACTGAGGGAACTTGGGGACGTTCTAGCAGCTCCACTGACTGACCTTTTCAATGCCTCGTTGGAGTCGGGAGTGGTGCCAAAGGACTGGAGAGAGGCTCATGTGGTGCCTTTACACAAAAGCAGAAGTAAGGATGTGGTTGAAAACTACAGGCCGGTTAGTTTAACTTCGGTGGTGAGTAAATTATTGGAAACGTTGCTGAAAGAGAAAATAGTGAGGTTTCCGGAGTCCAGCGGATTACAGGATCTAAGGCAGCATGGATTCACCAGAGGCAGGTCTTGTCAGACAAATCTGATTGATTTCTTTGACTGGGTGACCAGGGAGTTGGACAGAGGGAAAACTCTAGATGTGGTGTATTTAGATTTCAGTAAAACCTTTGACAGTGTTCCTCACAGGTGACTTATAAACAAACTGAGCACCCTAGGGATGGACCCTAAAGTTACTGCTTGGGATAGAAATTCGTTGGGTGGGAGGCGACAAAGAGTACAAGTAAATGGAGCTCACTCTGAGGAGAAGGAAGTTACCAGTGGTGTGCCCCAAGGATCTGTCCTTGGTCCGATTCTTTTTAACATCTTTGTTAGTGATATAGCGGAAGGGCTGTCGGTTAAGGTTTGCCTCTTTGCAGATGATACCAAAATCTGCAATAGAGTAGACACCCAGGAAGGTGTAGATAACATGAGGAGGGATCTAGCTAAGCTTGAAGAATGGTCTAGAATTTAGCAGCTGGGATTTAATGTTAAAAAATGTAAGGTCATGCATTTGGGCTGCAGCAATCCAAGGGAGCAATATAGTATTGGGGGTGAAGTACTTTTGTCCACTAAAGAAGAGCGGGACCTAGGCGTAGTTGTGTCTGATGATCTTAAAGTAGCTAAACAGGTAGAAAAGGTAATGGGAAAAGCTAGAAGGATGCTTGGGTGCATACGGAGAGGAATGGCTAGCAGAAAAACGAGGTGATAATGCCTCTCTATAAGTCTTAGGTGCAACCTCATTTGGAGTATAATGTGCAATTCTGGAGACCGCACCTTCAAAAGGATGTGAACAGGATGGAGTTGGTGCAGAGGGTGGCTACTAAAATGATTAGTGGTCTTCATTATAAAGCATATGAGGACAGACTTAATATGTACACCTTAGAGGAAAGGCGGGATAGAGGTGATATGATTGAGATGTTTAAATACCTCCGTGGCATAAATGTTCAGGGAGAGAGCCTCTGTCAATTGAAAGCAAGTTCTGCTACGAGGGGACATGGGATGAGTGTGATGGGGGATAGATTCAGGAGTTATATGCGGAAATATTTCTTTACGGAAAGAGTAGTGGATCCGTGGAATAGTCTCCCAGTGGAGGTGGTAGAGATGAGGACAGTAACTTAATTCAAAAAAGCATGGGACAAACACAGAGGATCTCTAAAGGTAAAAAGGGGACTGTTGTAGTTGTTGATATGGAAGGACAGACTAGATAGGCCATGTGGTCTTTTTCTGTCATCATATTTCTATGTTTCTATGTTTCTAAAAGGGTAAGGGCTTTTCAACTTGGAAAAGAGATGGCTGAAGGGAGATATGATAGAAGTCTATAAATTAATGAATATAATGGAACGGGTAAACGTGTTTGGGGATCAGATGCTAGCGGTTACAGACCAAGAGAGGGACCTTTGGGTTATGGTATCTGAGGATCTCAAGTTGGCGAAACAGTGCAATAAGGGGGTTGCCAAAACCAGAAGGATGTTAGGCTGTATGCAGACAAATAACCAGCAGGAAGAAGGAGATATTAGTGCCCTTGTACAGGTCATTGGTGAGGCCTTACTTAGAGTATTGTGTTCAGTTTTGGAGTCCAGTCCTTACAAAGGATATAAAAAGACTTGAAATGGTTCAGAGGAAGGCGACCAAGATGATTTGGGGCCTGCGCCAGAAGGAATATGAGTAAAGACTTGAAGACCTAAATATGTATACCCTAGAGGAGAGGAGAGATGGGGGATATGATACAGACATTTAAAATACTTAAAGGGTATTAATGAACAAACAAAGCTTTCTCAAAGATGGGTAAGCTGTAGAATTAGAAGACATGAAATGAAGCTGCAAGGAGGTAAATTTACAGGCAACCTAAGGAAATACTTTTTCACGGAAAGGATGGTGGGTGCCTGGAATGTCCTCCCGAAAAAGGTGGTGGGAACAAAAACAGTGTCAGAATTCAAAAAGGCATGGGGCATGCACAAAGGATCACTACCTAGCAAGAAGATGGAATAAATATAAATATAAATAACTTTTAAATGGAGAGGGGTAACCTGCCTGGAGCGGCACATACAACGCTACCATTCTGGCACTTTACTGGGCAGCCTAGTTGGACCATGCTGATCTTTATCTGCCTGTGTTGAAAAGCAGCATGTTGCTCTTACCAGACTCTCCAGGCACACTTCTAAGGGGGCCTCCAATCATAGGAGGTACCAAGGTGGGGACCAGAAAAAGACCTGTTACCCTCGTATGCGAAGGTACTTCCCTATGCCCCAGGCCTCCGAACCCAAGAAGGCCCCTCACCAACAGCAGTGTTGAGAGAAGCCTCAGAAGGCCCAGCTGGCTCATCGGCCAAAATCTGGGGTGGGGTTTTGAATGGCTCCTTCGGAGCATAGACACTCTTCCAATAACTGCACCAGGAAATCCTCTGGTTGGGGGAAGGTTCACTCTTTTTGCACAAAAGTGGCCCCTCATA
This sequence comes from Ichthyophis bannanicus, assembly GCA_033557465.1. NCBI lineage: Eukaryota > Metazoa > Chordata > Amphibia > Gymnophiona > Ichthyophiidae > Ichthyophis > Ichthyophis bannanicus. The sequence goes on along the minus strand of CM066040.1, from coordinate 168,653,511 downwards.
ACTTTAGACTCATGAGTTATACAGACCATCAAAAGAAGTTACGAACTACATTTATTGGAACTACCCACAAATTGCCACCCCTCCCCCCCCAGGTTACATCTTCTCAACCCTTTGCATCAGGATTTGCCTTAGAGAGAAATCACCATCCTCGTGTCGGATCTTGCGATCGAGCTCATGCCACCAGAGCAGAGAGGTCAAGGATTTTATTTCAGGTATTTCCTGATACCAAAAAAAACAGGAGGCTACCATCCCATCCTAGACCTAAGAGATCTAATATACAAGAAGTAATCAGCAAATAGCCAACCTTGATTTTATTAAAGTTCATTGCTATCCACTGCCCTCAAAGAACATTAAGAACTTCACAAGCTATCTTGTAATGCTTTACAAAATAAATTTTACACTTGTGGGTTTTTTTCTTCAAAACTCTGCTACCATGCCTCACCCATCTTTGAAACTCACTTCCTTGGACCTTTCTCAAGGAAACTTGTATAAAACCTTTAAAAAAAGAATACAAACTTGGCTTTCAACAAGGTCTTTGAGTAATCCCTGATTAGCTGCTTCTGCTACTTCAGCTGCTTATATTTAGCTACTTTCTAGATTTGGATAATATATACATGAAATTCAAGTCCAAGCTGCCATAATAGTTTACAAAATGGTGTAAGATAGATGTTAAACGAGATAGAAGATGGCGCTGAACCTTGGGGTACATCATGCTGCAGAGAGCACCATGAAGGCGCACTCTCATGAATTTGCTGTGACTTTCCAGTCAGAAAGGAAGCAAACCACCTCAGCACTACGTCCATTACGCCAAGCCCTGCTAGACAATTTAACAAAATGCTTTTAAATATGGAGTCAAAAGTGGGGGAGACATCAAGAAACAACAATAAAAATAGTCTGTTAAGCTCTAACCCTGTGAATAAATAATTAAATAGTGATATCAGTAAGGTCTCCATATGGCGTCCACTCCAAAAATCTTATTACCAAGGATAGAACATTTGACGAGTGCCTATTAAACTGTCAAGCTGTTTGCATACTACTTGCTCTAGAACATTAGCTAAGAAAGGTAAGCAAAGATATAGAGCAGTAGTTAATAACATCATTTCTCCATGGACAAGCAGGAATGAGTCCTCTGTATGGGTGACATCCCCTATGGAGCTCTGCATGTGAATGCTCCCCAGATTCTATTGGAAGCTCTTGGGAGGCTCCATCATGCTTGTGCACTTCCTGCCTGCCTGCCTGCCTGCTGCCTCAGTCTTTCGTTTTCCACAGAGTCTCATGGACATGTTCCAGACATCCTCCATTTGGTAAACCCTTTTTTCCCCAATGGCATTGTTTTGCCTTGAGTTTAAAAACTGAGTCGCCTGCTATCACAGTTCTCTCCTCCGTTTACTTTTCCTCCCACCGGTTGTGTGTTTTTATTCTTGTCGTGGAATCTTGGCCCCTCTGGAGCTGGCGCTTGCTCCTCGGTCTTTGTGATTGAGCCATTTGACTTTGCCATGATTATTTTTCCAGACATGTCCCAGAAAGCTGCTAGTAGGTTTAAGAAGTGTTCTAAGTTCTCCAGGACCATTTTCACTACTGATACCCATAACTGGTGCCTATAGTGCCTGGGACCTGATTATCAGCTCTCTTCATGCAATTTGTGTTTGCAGATGACAAAAGGACGACTCAAGGTTCGAGAGGAGCAGCACAAATCACTTTTTGGCGCACACAAGTCCGATCCATTGGCATCAGTGGCATCAGTCTCTCTGGCTTCCAAGACAACATCGGATGCTGGCAGTGCATAGACATTGAGGCAAGCAAAGAGAAAATTTGAGAAGAAGCTTGCTGCGGAAACAAAAATGCGAAATAAAGACCTTTTCAAGTACATTCGTAGCAAAAAACCTGTGAGAGAGTCAGTTGGTCCATTAGATGATAAAGGGGTTAAAGGAGCACTAAGAGGCGACAAGGCGATAGCGGAGAGACTGAATGAATTCTTTGCTTCGGTCTTTACTGAGGAAAATGTAGGGATGTTAACCATGACTGAAGTGGTATTTAAAGGTGCGGAAGAATTGAAGGAAATATCGATACATCGTGAAGATGTCTTACAACTATTAGATAAACTGAAGAGTAGCAAATCACCTGGGCCGGATGGTATACATCCAAGGGTGTTGAAAGAACTGAAATATGAGATTGCAGACCTGCTATCAGTAATCTGTGAACTATCATTAAAATCATCTCTTAATACCTGAAGTTTGGAAGATCGCCAATGTAACACCAATTTTTAAAAAGGGTTCCAGGGGTGATCCGGGAAACTACAGACCGGTGAGCCTGACGTCAGTACCGGGAAAAATGGTAGAAACCATCATAAAAAATAAAATTAATCAGCATGTAGATAGTCACAACTTAATGGGAGACAGCCAACATGGCTTTAGACAAGGAAGATCTTGTCTTACTAATCTGTTATGTTTTTTTGAAGGAGTGAATAAACAGGTGGACAAAGGTGAGTCGGTTGATATTGTGTATCTGGACATTCAGAAAGCCTTTGACAAGGTCCCTCATCAGAGACTTTTGGCAAAACTAAAGAGTCATGGGATAGGAGGCAGTGTACTATTGTGGATCAGGAACTGGTTAAAAGATAGAAAGCAGAGGGTAGGGCTAAATGGCCAATTTTCCCAATGGAAAAAAGGTGAATAGTGGCATACCCCAGGGATCTGTGCTGGGTCCGCTGCTTTTTGACATATTCATAAATGACCTGGAAAGTGGAATAACGAGTGAGGTTATCAAATTTGCAGATGACACAAAACTATTTAAAGTTGTTAAAACCCAAGAGGATTGTGAAAAATTGCAAGAGGATCTTGATAAATTGGAAGACACGGCATCAAAATGGCAGATGAAATTTAATGTGGACAAGTGCAAGGTTATGCACCTAGGGAAGAACAACCCAAACTATGGTTACACGATGCAAGGTTCCACATTAGGAACCACCACCCAGGAAAAAGATTTAGGTGTCATTGTGGATACCATGTTAAAACCCTCGGCCCAGTGTGCAGCGGCGGCCAAGAGAGCAAATAGAATGCTAGGTATGATAAGGAAATGAATGGAAAATAAAACAAAAGATATTATAATGCCTCTATATCGTTCCATGGTGAGACCGCACCTTGAATATTGTGTGCAATTCTGGTCGCCGTATCTTAAAAAGGATATAGCGATTTTAGAAAAGGTTCAGAGAAGAGCCACCAAAATGGTAAAGGGGATGGAAGGATACTCCTATGAAGAAAGGCTAAAAAGGTTAGGGCTCTTTAACCTGGAAAAGAGACGGCTGAGGGGAGATATGATAGAAGTCTATAAATTAATGAACGGAGTGGAACGGGTAAACGTAGTTTGATTGTTTACGTTATCAGAATATAGAAAGACTAGGGGACATGCAATGACGCTACAGGGTAAACTATTTAAGACTAATAAAAGAAAATATTTTTTCACTCAACGTGTAATCAAACTCTGGAATTTGTTACCGGAGGATGTAGTAAAGGCTGTTAGTGTAGCTGGGTTTAAAAAAGGTTTGGACAAGTTCCTGGAGGAAAGGTCCATAAACCATTATTAAGAAGTGACCGAAAATATCAATGCTTGACCCAGTACAAGCATTGTGGAACTTGTGTCTCTTGGGGAAACTGCTAGGTACATATGACCTAGATTGGCCACTGTTGGAAACAGAATACTGGGCTTGATGGACCTTGGTCTGACCCAGTATGGCATATCTTATGTTCTTATGTTCTTATGTTCTTAGGAGCTCTTGAGCTCAGTCAGAGCCGAGCACCCATAGTGCCCTGGAGCATCGGCCATTGATTGATCTTCACCTGAAAATGAGGAAGGATTTGGCCTCGTCTTCGACGTTTAGTTTAGGGGTATCCACGTCAGACATCGGGTGAAGACTTTGGTGCTTCAAGAGCGATGGGGGTCCATGTGAGCACCCCTCACAAGTGCCCCGAAGGGAGGAGAGCTCATCCTTGAGGACACTGGAGGGGCACCGATCGCCAAGACCCAGCCACCGATATCCCTGTACACATTCCGGGTACATCAGTCCAATTGATCAGGCCCTGCCTTCGGTATCAGCAGCCATGGAGAAGTGCCTTCTGCAAGTGCTTGAGGAACGCTGCTAGCGATGCAGCCTTCTGGGGCCTCAACATCAGCTGCATTGACATCAGCTGCCATGCAGCCATTCCAAGAGATGCATGCACTGTGGTAGAGACATCAACATTGGGGCATCGAAGGACCATGACACTGGTGCTTGCCTGGCTGATTTCCCTCTCTAGCATCTCGGGTTTCGATGTGCCCTTGAAATCTAGAAGGGGTGCATCATTGCTCCTGAAGGAGCTCCCGATCCCCTTGAAGCAGGAGGGAGATCCAGGCAGAGACTTAAAAATACTTAATTTTCTCTCTCAATCTGACTCAAAAGGCTGAGTCACCGACGTGGAATCAGAGAACTTGTAGGAAGGCAGGTCCCCTGAGCTCCTGTCGGATCCTTGTCCACCTCATGAGCAGCGCAAATCCCCTCCTGAGGATATGACCTTTCAAGAATTTGTGAGGGATATGGCCAAGGCCATTTCATTTTCTTTGGAGACTGAGGATGAACCCAGGACAGAGGAGATGGAGATCCTGCAGGTCTCCTCAGCCCCTAAGGAGACAGTAACAATGCCTGTGCACTGCATCCTGTAGAGGGTACAGATGAGGATTTGGGAGAATCCCTTCACTGTACCTCTAGTAAGTAGAAAGCTTGACTCTATATATAGAATTCAAAAGACTCTGGGTTCAACATGCTTCAGCTTCCACAACATTCTTTGGTCGAATCCATCCTAAAGAGGAAGAGTACCTAGACTCATTCCTTAGTGCCCCCAGAGAGGGAGGTTTGGACTTTGGACTCTTTTGAGAAGCTGTGTTTTCAGACTATCATGCTCGTTTCCTGCGTGGCCTCTTACCAACTCTACATGGGCATGTTCTTGAAGAACATCATGTGCTACCTAGCTGACCTGGCCCAATTTATGCCCCCAGAAAAATTGGAACAATATCATGCCTTGGTGGCCCATGTCAAAGACTGCTCTAAATTCATGGTACGGGCGACCTATGATATTTTTGAACAGCATCTAGGAATGCTGTCATAGGCATTGGCGCCTGTAGACTCGCTTGGCTACAGTCATTGGACTTAGAGCAGTCTGTGCAGAACAAGCTGGTGGATGTCCTGTGCCAGGGAGAGAATCTCTTCAGCAAACACATCGAGGAGAAAGCTGGCCTCATAGAGAAGCAGCATGTCACTCTCACTAGGGTCTACAGGCATATATCTGAGCATGCCTTCTATTGGAAGAGGTATGGGGGGTGTCAGAAGAAGTCCTATTACCCTCGTAGGTGTAGGTATTTCCCTGGGCCCCAGACCTCCTCCTAGCCCAAAGAGGCCCCTTGCCAACAGCAGCTTCAGGAAAAGCCCCAGAAAGCCCAACCGGCTCAGAGACATCACTGCCCTCTTATCAGATCTCGCAATTGAGCTTTGTGCCACCAGAGCAAAGAGATAAGGGATTTTATTCCAAGTACTTCCTGGTTCCCAAGAAAATGGGGGGATACTGTCCCATCCTAGACCTCAGAGATCTGAACAAGTTCCTGGCAAGAGAAAAGTTCAGAATGGTTTCTGTGGGCACCCTGCTTCCCTTACCTGCAAAGCGGAGATTGGCTATGCTCCGTAGATCTGAAGGATGCCTATACTCACATACAGATACATCCCACTTACCGGACGTATCTCAGATTTGTCCTGGGAGGACAACACTTCCAGTACAAAGTGTAGCCATTTGGCCTGGCCTCAGCACCTTCCGCCTTCACAAAATTCCTGGTGGTACTAGCTGCTTACTTGTGGACATTGGGAGTGTTTATCTTCTCCTATCTAGGCGATTGGATGATAAAGAGTACCACTCCGGCAGGAGTCCAAGAATCAATACAATTGACCATTCAGGTGTTGTAACCAGGGGCGGCCCATGGGGGGTGCGGGGCCATGTGCGGAGACTCAGTGCGGGGCCTCATTTGCATAAGGGACCTCATTTGCATAAATATTTGCATAATGTTACCATACACTAACTTTTAGTAAACATGCCTCTTAATGAGTGTATGGATAAAGAAAGACTAAAAGATTTCTACATTACTATAATCCAGTGCCAACCGCCAGACACATTAGGAACTACTACAAACACTGCCCATTTAGAACCCATAGCAAACCCACCGTATCCTAACAGCACTACCAGGACTCTCAAAGCACCATTCCCTACCTATCAAAAGGAAGCACTGCAAATATTAAACCAGTACATTTCAGGGAATAACAATACATGACCTACTGGGGAAAGAGAACAAGTGGCAATGTCAAATAGGAATTATATAAACAGAATACCTCAGCTCTGTTACACATGAACAGAACATAGACCATCACCAAACAAGGAATCACAATTTAGAAACAGGACGACAATAATTAAACTGGGAATCCCAAAAGCCAAACTTGGAATGTACAACACTGTAGAAATAAAACTATACATTAATTTGCTCTTGTACTAAACAAAGCGCAGATGTTAATGATGCACATTTACCAGAGCTGACATATTCCAATTAATAAATTCAAAATAAAGAGATATTTTTCTACCTTTTGTGCATTTTTTTCAGCTGCAATTGCTCCAGCCACTTTCTTCTGGTTTCTTCGTGTCTTCTGCTAACTCTCCATCGTCTGCTGTCCATTTGTCCTTTCTTCTCTCTTCTAGTTTTTTTCCATTCTCTCTCTACATCTACTTTAACATACTAATCTTTCTCCTTTTGCTCTTTCCTCATTCCTATGTCATCCATTCAAATTTTACCCCTCCATCCTCAATCCCCACTTACTCTCCCAATATCCGGCCAATTGTAGATTTGTCTTCCCTCCCATACAAAATATTTTTTCCCTCTCCATTTCACTCTCCCAGCTCCATCCCATTCTAATCCTCCCCCAACATCAGCTCCATTCTAGTTCCAGCCCCACCCAGCATCCGCTCCCTTCTAGTCCCCGCATCAGCCCATTTCCAGTCCTAGCCACCCATAAGCCTATTTCCAATCCTATCCCTAGCCCCACCATCAGCCCATTTCCAGTCCTAGCTCCCCCATCCATTTCCAGTCCTATCCGAGTCCCTCCAACAGCTCATTTCCAATCCCAGCCCCCCATCAGCCCATTTCTAGTCCTTTCCTAGCCCCACCATCAGCCCATGTCAAATCCTAGCTCCCCTCCACTCAGCCCATTTCCAATCCAAGCCCCCCATGAGCCTACTTCCAGTTCTAGCCCCTCCATGAGTCCATTTCAATCCAAGCCCCCATCACAACCCATTTCCAATCTTAGCACCCCCCCAACAGCCCATTTCCAGTCCTTTTCTAGCCCCTCCATCAGCCCATTTCCTGTCTTAGCCCCCCTCCCACTCAGCCCATTTCCAGTCCTAGCTCCCTCCCCTCACAGCCCATTTCCATTTCAAGCCCCCGTCCCCATCAGCTATTTGCAGTTCAAGCCCTCCTTCCACTCAGCCCATTTCCAGTCCTAGCATCCCCCCGCAAGCCCATTTCCAGTCTTAGCCCCCCCACAGCCCATTACTAGTCCTAACCCCCATCAGCCCATTTCCAGTCCTAGCTCCCCCATAGCCCATTACTAGTCCTAAACCTCCCCATCAGCCCACTTCCAGTCTTAGCCCCCCATAGCCCATTATGTCCTAACCTCCCCATCACCCATTTCCAGTCTTAGCCCCCCCCATCAGCCCATTTCCAATCTTAGCCCCCCCCCATAGCCCATTACCAGTCCTAACCTCCCATCAGCCCATTTCCAGTCCTAGCCCCCCATAACCCATTACCAGTCCTAAACCTCCCCATCAGTCCACTTCCAGTCTTAGCCTCCCCATAGCCCATTACTAGTCCTAACCCTCCCCCATCAGCCCACTGCCAGTCTTAGCCCACCCATAGCCCATTACTAGTCCTAACCCCCTCCATCAGCCCACTTCCAGTCTTAGCCCCCCCCATAGCCCATTACCAGTCCTAACCCCCTCCCCCCATCATCCCAAGTAGATAAAAAAAACCCCGGCTGCTGCTGCCGTTTCTGCTGTGGCAGCGGCAGAATCAAGCGTTCCGCCGCGGAGCCCCCCTCCCCCTTGCCCGGAAAAGCATCCCTGCAGCATCAGCTAGCTCCGGAGTCCAAAAGCGCGGGCTTCTTTCAGAGCCACGAAGAGAGAGCTTCTCTGACCTCTCGCGGCTCTGTTAAGCCCACCGAGGGTGATGGGAAATCCCATCAGCCCTGGCGGGATTAACAGAGCCGCGAGAAAGGGAAACTCTCGCAGCTCTGAAAGCCTGCGCTTTGGGACTCCAGAGCTAGCTGATGCTGCAGGGAGGCTTTTCCGGGCAGAGGGGAAGGGGGCCCCGCGGCGGAACGCTTGATTCTGCCGCTGCCACTGCAGAAGCAGAAGCAGCAGCAGCAGCCGTTGTTTTTTTTTTTTAATGTACTTGGGATGATGGAGAATGTTTTTTGCGCGGGGCCCCCTGAAACGCGGGGCCCTGTGCAAAAAACATTCTTGCTCAATGGACGGGCCGGCCCTGGTTGGAACTACCAGGGTTTATTATGTTGTTGTTGTTAAGTGCCATCAAGTCGGTGCTGACTCATGGCGATCCTCTGGATAGTTGTCCTAAATTGTGTTCAGTCTTCAGTTAGGCGGCTCATTGTTGACAGACTGGTACCCGTAGCTGCTGTTATTGTATCGATCCATCTCATTGCTGGCCTTCCTCTTTTGCGTTGACCTTCTATCTTTCCAAGCATGATGTCTTTCTCTGATGATCTCTCTATTCGCATGATGTGTCCAAAGTATGAAAGTTGAAGTCTTGTCATCTGAGCTTCTAAAGAAAGCTTAGGTTTGATCTCCTCTAGTACTGACTGGTTTGTTCTTTGGGCAGTCCATGTTATACACAGTATTCGCCGCCAGCGCCATAATTCAAAGGCATCGATTTTCTTCCTGTTTATCTTTTTCACTGTCCAGCTTTCACATCCATATGATGGTATTGAAAATACCATGGCTTGAACAAGTCAAATCTTTGTATGGAGAGAGACATCTCTGCTCTTGAGAATCTTGTCTAGGTCTTTCATAGGCATTCTGCCAAGAGCAGTGCGTCGTCTGATTTCTTGACTGCTTGTTGCTTCTTTATTGATAGTTGATCCAAGTAAGTTAAAGTTGTTCACGATTTCAATTTCTTCTCCTTCAACGATGAACTTGTTGATTTTGCCAGTTGTCAAGATCTTTGTTTTCTTTACCTTAAGGTGCAGGCCCATTTTGAGACTGTGTTCTTTGATTGTGAGAAGCAAATGTTTCAGATCATCTTCACTTTCCGCCAGTAATGTAGTATCATCAGCATAGCGAAGGTTGTTGATGAGTCTTCCACCAATCTTCACACCTCTGTGGTCTTCATAAAATCCGGCTTCTCTGATGATTTGTTCTGCATATAAATTAAACAGGTAGGGGGAAAGTATGCAGCCTTGTCTTACACCTTTTCTTATTTTAAACTATTCTGTTTCTCCTTGTTCCGTTTGAACTGTTGCTTCTTGATCAATGTACAAATTGTATAAGAGAACGAACAGGTGTTCTGGTATTCCCATGCTTCTTAATATGGCCCAGAGTTTCTCATGGTTTACACAGTCAAAAGCCTTGCTATAGTCATTAAAGCACAAATAGATATCCTTTTGGTATCTTTAGTCTTTTCAAGGATCCATCTCACATCCGCGATGATGTCTCTCGTTCCTCGCCTTTCCTGAACCCTGCTTGCACTTCAGGTAGTTCTTGTTCCAGGTATGGTTGTAGTCTCTGTTGAATAATCTTCAGTAGAATCTTTCTGGCATGTGGGATCAGAGCAATTGTGTGATAATTTCCACAGTTAGTTGGATCACCTTTCTTTAGTATTGGTATGAACACAGATCTTTTCCAGTCAGTTGGCCATGATGATGTCTTCCAAATTTCTTGGCAGAGCCTTGTAAGTATGGTAACAGTTGCATCAGATTGCTGTAATACTTCTATGGGAATGCCATCAATGCCTGGTGCTTTGTTCTTTGATAAGGCTTTCAATGCTGCTTCAACTTCTTCTTTCATCACCAATGGTTCTGGATTATAAGGTACAGGTTGAAATGGCTGTTGGTCCACTTGATCTTTATCATATAAAAACTCTGTATATTCTTACCGCCTTTTCTTCTCAGCATCATTCAACATAGAACCTTGTGCATCTTGTAACATTCCAATTCGAGGCTGGAATTTTTTCTTTAACTCTCATAGCTTTAGGAAAGCCAGGGTTTATTATAAGTTACCCAAAGTCCCATCTGCAGCCCACCCAGCAGTAGGAGCCCTGCTTGACATGACTCAGTCAAAATCCTTCCTGCTGCATGACCGACTTCTCAGATTGACAGCAGTTGTGCGGGAGACTCAATTGAGTGAGCTGGTAACAGCTCACAGGAGGTGACTGTGCTAGGCCACATGGCCTCTATGGTATGTCACGCCCTTGGCATGCCTCCAGATGAGGCAAGCTCAGTGGACTCTGAGGACCCAATGGACCCAGGCAACGAGTCGACTTGGGGATCGTCTGTGTGTCACCGCCCCTCTCATTTAGTCATTACACTGGTGGAGAATCCACCACAATTTACTCAAAGGTCTTCCTTTCCAAATTGCTCCACCCCAAAACTTTCTGACAGTCACATCCAAGCTGGGGTGAGGTGCTCTTCTTGATGGGTTGCATACCGAATGAGATTGGTTGATCCAAGAAAGTCTTCATCAGATCAACTTCTTGGAACTGAGAGCAGTGGCAAATGCTGTAAAGGCTTTCTGAGATCGACCAGCCAACCAAATTGTTCTGGTTGAGACCAACAATCAGGTTGCTATATTCTACATCAACAAGCAGCGAGGAACAGATTCATACCTGTTGTGTTGGAAAGCAGTCAGGTTGTGGAAGTTTGCCATCGCCTACAGGATGGATGTGAGAGCTACATACCTATCAGGCGAGCTAAACACTCTGGCAGACAGACTGAGTCGAGTCCTCCAGCCACACGAGTGAACGCTAGACAGGAAAGTTGTGACTCTCATCTTTCAAGAGTTGGACACCCCCTTGATAGATCACCACCCCGCAGGTGGATCAGTTCTGCTCCAGAGTAAGATCACATAGCAGACTAGTGTCAGATGGGGGGAGGATCTTCTGTATGCTTATCCTCCAATGCCTCTCATTGCAAAGACCCTCCTGAAGCTCAAAACAGATGGTGGCATGATGATTCCTTTCTGTTTACTGCAACTATTGTTATCCCAGAAGTGTGTAAGTGTACCCACACCTCAGGTTGTATTCTTTATTAATAAACAGATGAAACATAGAAAAAATAGTGGAAGGCTATCACACTTTACAAGATAAGTTCCAGAATAAATTTTTTTATACCCGTATTCCAGTGAAAAAGAAAACTCATTACAAAGAAACAAAAAAAAAAAAACTGCACAGTTTCATAAAACTAGTCCACTAAAGTTTAAGTAAAAAATATTTTTAAGGTTAATCTTTTTATCATTTCCCAAACATCCACAAATCGCTTGCGCCCAGCTTAGCTCGCTTTCCTCACCATCTGAAAGTCCATCTGTAGCAAAAGATGCATCTGAAGACACTAGCTTTCCCTGGTGGCTCCACTTCCCCCCACCCAGCGGAGCATTATTGCTCTTTTGATCACCAAACGTGCCTTCCTGACTAAAAGCACATTAGCCTTTGATCCTAGTAGCAGGTCTTTCCACTGATCAAATAGACACACCTCTTTCCTGGGTTTCAAATCAACATCTGGCATTCAAGACACATTTCTAAATGCCTCTTCCTACAATTGCATCATCTGCGGGCACTTCCACACACTATTCACATATGTGCCATCTTGATCATCACACTTAAGGCAGTCTGGTTTTATTTACCACTCCTGCCCTATAAGCTCTTCTTGGATGTGTAAACATTCTATAAAACATTTTCATCTGCATGTCACACCATCCAACACTTGTCACCAATTCACTCACTCCACTCTGAGCAGTGACCAAAAGCCTCCCATACACTCTCACTCCCAGTAAAGGTTGATGAAACCAGGAGATGTCCCCTTAGAGAGAGTAAGCTCCTGTAACAAAATTCCATCAAATTTCTTCTCCGTCGCCACATCTGGCACAAGTTGCACCTTCAAAATCAAGGTGATGGTAGACCTGCAAGTATCCATAAAACTCCTTAGAACTCAAATTGAACTGCTGCAAAGTGCGGCGACCCTGCCCGGCTCAAGGGGTTAAGGACATGAGCAGCCGCTGTACTTCGTGAGGGAAGGAGGTAACCTTTGCCCCCAGGAATGCTGGGAGTTGTAGTTCCAGTTCTTCTCACTCCGAATCAAAGAAACTGTAGTTGTGGTTTCTTTATAATAAGTATTTTTATTAAAGCAAAAGGTAAATGTTCCATCACATGGCATAAAATAATGCAAACAAGGGTGCTTCAAAAGGCAGACAGAAACTTAGGTTAAATGCAACTCAAAATACAAATGCTGCTTTTTCACTTTCCAGCAAATTGCTCTCTTTTGCCTCCAGAGGTCAGTTGGCTTCACTGCACCTCTTACAGCCACAGTTACTTTCACTATGCTGAGAATCAGGTGGAGGTAATTAGAACTTCCATTTTCACGGCAATACAACAGCTTTACAGAACTCAGCTCACACACAATAAAGGCAGTTCCCTTCAGCTTGGCTTTCCTATACAACAAAATGTACAGTCCATTTGTTCACACTCAGGTATGCTTGTGTTTCCCTGGGTTACTCCTTCAAGCTGTGCTGAATTATTTGCCTCTTGTGATACTAGCTGTTTTCTAGCCTGTAAGTCTAAAAACTGTTGGAAGCTCTGAAGTAGCAATTCAGCCTGTTCCTTATGAGAGAGGGCACTACTATCTGCTATAGCTTTTCCCTTCTGCTCAAGGCTGTTTGTCTTCTCTTCCTTTAAGATAAAGGTATTAGGATAATTGCTAGTTTCTTTAGCAATTGACTCATAGGAGGAAGAATTATCTCTATATTCAGCTTGGCAGCCGGGTGGCCAATTACTCACTGTTTGTGCAGCACTTCTGCCTGCAGACGGCTCCCAGGCTCTCCAGCTGATCTGTTTGTTGCTCTCCGGCACAAACGACGTTTCAGGGAATGATTGCTCTTTCACCTGTGCTTGTCCTGAAGTCTTTCTCCCCCAAGGTAATGCCTTCCAAGGGCTATCCACTTCAAGGTTAAATCCTCTCTGCGTGGGACTTCTGCTTATTTCCCTGGAATAGGATTGTGCAGGTTTTCTTCTTATGCCAGGTTCCAAAGTATCATTAATCACTCCACTGGCTTTCCAGCCATCCCCTTGTTTCTTCTTCCAATATTCCTTCCTTCCTTTACCTCCTGTATTCCTTGCACTTCTTGTACTCCTTGTACCAGCTTCACTCGTGCTTCCTCTACTCGGGTCTCTCGTCCTTCCCTTACTCGGGTCTCTTATCCGTCCTCCACTCGGGTCTCTTATCCGACGACGTTCCTCTTCAGAGCCATGCTCTGGTTTAATTGTACATTCTCTTTTGGACACGCCCCTTCCTAGGGCTGGATGTGCCCAATCAGAACTGCAGGGCTCCTCCCCTGGGCTGGTCTCCCTACTCAGCTCTGAGGAATAGAGTCTCTCTTTTTTCCTTGCCCTGTCATTTTGGTATAAATCCTGCTGACCCTCAGGATTTTCTACTATCTCCATAGGCTCAGGAGGGCGCTGTTCACCACAGATCCCCCCCCTTAAGATATCACGGGCTGGCTTCTGACCAGAGGCCCAGCACGGGATTCGACTCAGGGCATCTGCGTTCTGGTGGAGCCGTCCGGCTCTATGTTCCACTTGAAAGTCGAACGCTTGGAGGGCTAGGAACCAACGGGTTAACCTCGCGTTGTGGTTATGCATCTGGTTGAGCCATTTGAGCGGTGCGTGATCAGTAATCAGGGTAAAGCGTCTCCCCGTAAGGTAGAAGCGCAGCGCGTCTATGGCCCACTTAATAGCCAGGCACTCACGTTCAATTGTGGAATAGCGCTGTTCTGCTGGGGCCAGCTTTCTGCTCAGGTATAACACGGGGTGTTCGGTACCATCGTGGCGCTGGGACAGTACTGCGCCAAGGCCCGTCTCTGATGCATCAGTCTGGACAAAAAATGGTCGGGAAAAATCCACACCTTTAAGAACCGGTGCTGCACACAGCTTATTTTTCAACAGGTGGAATGCTTCTTCCGCCTCTTCTCGCCATCTCAGTTGGTTAGGCGCGTTCTTTTTTAACATTTCAGTTAGGGGGGCACTCTTCTCCGCAAATCCTAGAACGAACCGTCTGTAATACCCCACTAACCCTAGGAAGCTCCTTAATTGCTTCTTGTTGAGTGGCTTGGGGAACGCTTGAACAGCGGCTATCTTATCCGTGAGGGGCTTCACCACTCCATTACCCACCAGGTGACCTAAATACTTAACTTCCCGGCCTCCAAACAAACATTTGGCCGGGTTTAAAGTAAGGCCAGCATCTCTAAGTGCCCTAAGAACGGCCTCAACTCGTGGAAGATGTTGTGTCCAACTGTCGCTGTGGATGACCACATCATCCATATAAGCCACAGCGTACGTTTGATGTGGTCTCAGAACCAAATCCATTAATCGCTGACAGGTAGCAGCAGCTCCGTGGAGGCCGAAAGGCATTCGTTTAAACTGGTACAGGCCCACCGGGGTGCTGAACGCCGTCTTTTGCCTGGCATCCCTGGTCAGTGGGACCTGCCAGTATCCTTTCAACATGTCCAATGTAGTGAGGTATTTTGCACGGCCCAGGCGATCCAGGAGCTCTTCTATTCTGGGCATAGGGTATGTATCGAACCGAGATATTAAATTGACCTTCCGAAAGTCGATACAAAATCTTATGGAGCCGTCGGGCTTGGGAACTAGAACAATTGGGCTGTTCCACGGGCTCCGCGACTCTTCTATAACGCCCATCTGCAACATTTCCTGTACCTGCCGCACGACCTCCGCCTTCTTGGCTTCTGGCAGCCTATATGGACGTTGGCGTACTATCTCGCCCGGCGGCGTTATAATCCCATGGGTGATCAGGTCTGTCTTGCCTGGCATGGGTGTGAGGACATCCTGGTACCTTGTCAGTAGCTGGACCAACTCTTGTTTCTGCGCCCACGACAAGCCTTCATCCATTCTAGGCTCAGGGTGGCTTTTACAGACTGCGATTTGCGGCCCTAAGTCTTCCTCTTCCTTTTCTTCTACCACCGCAGCTAGAGCTTGGAAGCTGGTACCCCCCGTTGACCCGAATCCACCTGCTCCTCGAGCCGTTGTAGATAAGCTGGATACTTCTTCCAGCGGAGGCAGACCTACCCGCTCGCAGATTAGTTGAGCTACTCGGTCTCCAACCTGGATTTTAAAGTCCTCCTTGCCGAAGTTGAACATAAGAATTTTAATAGACCCCCTATAATCCGGGTCTATCACTCCGGCTCCTATGTCCAGAAAATGTTTCACGGCGAGTCCCGATCGTGGGGCTATTCGGCCGTAGCATCCTAGTGGCATTTCCATTTGTAGAGCAGTATCTATCAATGCCTTCCCTTGCTTAGGAACTATGACCTCCTCAGCACTACAGAGGTCATAACCTGCTGAGTTACTTGAAGCTCTCTTAGGGGGTTGCGCATTAGGGTTCAGTTTGCAGAATCTCAGCACAAATACCGGTTTCTTCACCATTTCTTCCCTTGGAGGCGGTATTTTCCCTTTTTGCCTTTTGAGGTGAGCAAACAAAGGACTAGGCACTATGGTTTTCCTAGTGGCTTGGGTTGGAGCTTCTACCGGGGATTCTCTGGTAGCTTCTTGCTCTTTCAAAATTAAGCCTTGTTCCACTCCTTTATGGAAGTGTGGCCAGTCTTTACCCAAAACTAGGTTATGAGGTAGCTTGGGGACTACTGCAATGGGGATTTTCTTCAGCGCACCTAGTGCTTTCACCTGCAGACTGTATACAGGGTATAGCGACGTACCACCATGTACACAGCGTATCTTCACATTTCGAACAGGCTGAATCGCTATCCCTGTTGCCTGGATTTGCCGCCACAGCGCCTTGGAGAGCATCGTTTGCTCTGCGCCGGAATCAAGTATCGCAGTGGTGGCAATCCCCTGCACCTCGACCTCTATAAGAAACCCTTCACGAGCTTTATGCGCACTCTCTGCTACTAAGGCAGTCTTAAAGCAATTTCTCTGTATATGCCCTTCTCGGCCACATTTAAAACATTTGCCAGGCTGAAACCTAGCCTTTACAGTCGGCATACACATTCTGCTTGCCCCATATTGAAATTTCCCCTTCCTTTCTGATTCCGTGATTGCTGCCCCCTTTAACTCACTATTGCTTTCAAGAGGCATTGCTTTGGCCTGCAAGAAGCGTTCCGTGAGGTCCACTGCCTCATGTGGGGTTTTGCAGCTTTGCAGAATCAGGAAGGTCTTTATTTCATCTGGTATAGCGTTCATATATTGCTCTAGCACTAAGCTTTCTAGTATGGACTCTTTAGTCCTATGCTCCGGATTAAGCCATTTATTCAACAATGTGCTTATCCTATACACTAGGGCTTTTGGTGACTCACCCTGTTTTAACCTCACCGCTCGCAAGAGATTATGGTAGGCTAGCGGCGTAAGGCCTAGCCTATCCCGGACCGCTTTCTTCACCTCCCCATAATTTCCGGCAAGGTCAGGTGGCATGCTCCTGTAGGCCGCCATTGCTTCTCCTGTGAGGGAAGCTGCGAACCTGATGGCCCAATATTCCTCTGGCCATGCACTCAACTGTGCTACCCTTTCAAAACTTTCAATAAAATTGTCAATGTCATCATTGTCCTTTAACTGACCAAAGTTAAACATAGTCTCTGCGCCTAAACCATGCGCAACTATAGGAGCTAAACCTGGAGGTACGGTCGGTTTCTCCTTTGGCATCTTCTGCTCAGCTACCCAGTTTTTCAGCATGTCCAGGAGGGGTTGCTGCTGAGCCTGTATGGCAGCGGCAGTCTGCTCTTGAAACTCTAGACTCAGGTCTCGCTGTTTTTCAAGTTGGGTTGCCATCCACTTGAATACTTCTGCTGCTTCCAGCGACATCTTTGCTATCTGTGAATGCAAACAGAGAAAAAAAAAAACCAAGTGCGATTCCTCACACACACCAAAAAAAAAAAAAAACACTTTTCCTTTTTTTTTTTTTTTTTTTTTCACTAGCTGGCCAACACCCTCAGCCCTGTATCCTTTCCCTTTCCCAGGTGGATACCTATTACCTGGCTCAGGTGTTGCGTCACGCTTTCACAGCCTTCGTTGCAGCTGGCACACCGATGCTGGGACTGTCTCCTTCCTCTCAGGATGGTCTGCAATCGGTTCCTTCTTATAGTTGCTCCTTTGAAGTTTCTTTCTCTGCGCGGCACCTTGCGCATGCGTGGAAGATATCCTGCCAACGTAGCCAACTTGCGGCGACCCTGCCCGGCTCAAGGGGTTAAGGACATGAGCAGCCGCTGTACTTCGTGAGGGAAGGAGGTAACCTTTGCCCCCAGGAATGCTGGGAGTTGTAGTTCCAGTTCTTCTCACTCCGAATCAAAGAAACTGTAGTTGTGGTTTCTTTATAATAAGTATTTTTATTAAAGCAAAAGGTAAATGTTCCATCACATGGCATAAAATAATGCAAACAAGGGTGCTTCAAAAGGCAGACAGAAACTTAGGTTAAATGCAACTCAAAATACAAATGCTGCTTTTTCACTTTCCAGCAAATTGCTCTCTTTTGCCTCCAGAGGTCAGTTGGCTTCACTGCACCTCTTACAGCCACAGTTACTTTCACTATGCTGAGAATCAGGTGGAGGTAATTAGAACTTCCATTTTCACGGCAATACAACAGCTTTACAGAACTCAGCTCACACACAATAAAGGCAGTTCCCTTCAGCTTGGCTTTCCTATACAACAAAATGTACAGTCCATTTGTTCACACTCAGGTATGCTTGTGTTTCCCTGGGTTACTCCTTCAAGCTGTGCTGAATTATTTGCCTCTTGTGATACTAGCTGTTTTCTAGCCTGTAAGTCTAAAAACTGTTGGAAGCTCTGAAGTAGCAATTCAGCCTGTTCCTTATGAGAGAGGGCACTACTATCTGCTATAGCTTTTCCCTTCTGCTCAAGGCTGTTTGTCTTCTCTTCCTTTAAGATAAAGGTATTAGGATAATTGCTAGTTTCTTTAGCAATTGACTCATAGGAGGAAGAATTATCTCTATATTCAGCTTGGCAGCCGGGTGGCCAATTACTCACTGTTTGTGCAGCACTTCTGCCTGCAGACGGCTCCCAGGCTCTCCAGCTGATCTGTTTGTTGCTCTCCGGCACAAACGACGTTTCAGGGAATGATTGCTCTTTCACCTGTGCTTGTCCTGAAGTCTTTCTCCCCCAAGGTAATGCCTTCCAAGGGCTATCCACTTCAAGGTTAAATCCTCTCTGCGTGGGACTTCTGCTTATTTCCCTGGAATAGGATTGTGCAGGTTTTCTTCTTATGCCAGGTTCCAAAGTATCATTAATCACTCCACTGGCTTTCCAGCCATCCCCTTGTTTCTTCTTCCAATATTCCTTCCTTCCTTTACCTCCTGTATTCCTTGCACTTCTTGTACTCCTTGTACCAGCTTCACTCGTGCTTCCTCTACTCGGGTCTCTCGTCCTTCCCTTACTCGGGTCTCTTATCCGTCCTCCACTCGGGTCTCTTATCCGACGACGTTCCTCTTCAGAGCCATGCTCTGGTTTAAATGTACATTCTCTTTTGGACACGCCCCTTCCTAGGGCTGGGTGTGCCCAATCAGAACTGCAGGGCTCCTCCCCTGGGCTGGTCTCCCTACTCAGCTCTGAGGAATAGAGTCTCTCTTTTTTCCTTGCCCTGTCATTTTGGTATAAATCCTGCTGACCCTCAGGATTTTCTACTATCTCCATAGGCTCAGGAGGGCGCTGTTCACCACAAAAGATGTAAAGTTCTTGAGGAAAACTCCCATTTCTCTCATACAACTAGCCCACTTCCAACAATCCCTTCTCTGCCCACTTCCAAAAAAATGGATATGCCCTGTATTATCACATCTTCAACAGCATCACATCTTGGTTGGAAGACCACAACCTTCAAGTAAATTATAAAAAACCAGAAATATTAATCATAACAAAAGACAACTCTTACACTCCTCCAGAATCAATCAAGCTAAGAGATACGAATATCCAAGTCAAGAAAGAGGTGAGATACTTAGGAGTCTCACTAGATCAACAACTCAGTTTCTCCAAACATGTGAGCAACATAACCAAGTCCATCTACTCAAAGCTAAAAATGCTACATTTAAGACTTCTCCACAAGAGACTCCAGAACAGTAGTCCAAACAATGATCTTCCCGCACTTGGATTTCTGCAATGCATTACTAATAGGGCTCCCAAAACAAGTCATCTGCCGACTTCAACTAGCACAAAATACAGCGGCGAGAGTAATTGCACAAGCCCCAATCAAAAATCACATTATCCCAATATTAAAACATCTCCACTGGCTTCCAATAGAAAGCAGAATAAAATTCAAAACTATTCACACAATTTTCAAAACCCTCCAAACAGAAACACCAAACTGCCTGAAGATGCTTATTCTAACCACCCCAGAAAACAGACCATGGAGAAACAGAAACAAAAATTCACTTGTGGTACCCAATGAATACAGGACATGCAAGTCCTCCACAACAAAGAGAGCCTTCTCTCTCTACGCACCAACATTATGGAAATTCACTGCCTGAAGACTTAAAAGACCCTAAGGACCCAAACACTTTCCGCAAACTACTAAAAACATATTTATTCAAGGAACATTTTGGGGAAACGATTACTTAATAAAAACTTTATTAAAAGCTAACCGTATTACCAAACAAACCCAACTGTCATAAATCACAATATCTAATAATCTCTTTTATTTATTTATTTATTTATACATTTTTTTCTATACCGCCACTTCCAGAGATCAGTGGCGGTTTACAGGTAACAAGAGAGGCTATTATTTTACAGAGAACAATTTTAGAACAGAATTAACTTTGAACTCAAAGCCATAGAGAAACTGGTGAGAACAAAAATGAACTTGGTGCAACATTTGGTAACGCTTCAAATAACAGATTAAATTAACCTTTAAAAAAATGATTATTTACATAAATGACAATACTATTCTATTCAAGAGTAGAGTGATCTGTGAGATGGAATGATTATGAAAGATGTGGTTGTGGTCAGAGTCTAGGTAGGGTCAGAGTATGATTGTTGTTCATTGCTTTTCTGTGAGTTCTGAACATTATCATGCTGGAGATTATGGTAATGCATAGTAAAAAGATGGGTTTTTAGTTCTTTTCTGAATGATAGAAGGTCTTTGATTTCTCTAATTTCGATTGGGAGGTTGTTCCATAATGTGGGAGCGAAGAATGAAAAAGCTGTGTTACTTGTCTTCTGATTAGTCTTTCTAATGGAGTCCGGTACTTGGATCGTATGTAGATTCATTCTTCTTCTTGATCTGTTTTCATGAGGGATGTTGATGAGCGTTGAAAGGAAAGATGGTGCTAGATTGTTAAGGATCTTGAATGTCGTAACTAAGGATTTGTAAATGATTCTGCATGATACAGGTAGCCAGTGGAGAGCGTAAAGAACAGGAGATATATGGTCTGTTATTTTCGCTTTATAGATGATCCTCGCTGTGACGTTTTGGGCTAATTGAAGTGTGTGTAGATTTTTCTTGGAGGTTCCTTGAAGAATACCATTACAGTAGTCTAGATGGGGTGTTATTAGTATTTGGGCCACAGATCTGAAATCAGAGCTATCAATTAGTGGTCTTAGTTGTTGGATTGTCCGTATCTTGAAGTATATTGCTTTAACAGTTTGTTTTATGTGTTGAGCGAGACTGAAGGTCCTATCCAGAATGACTCCCAAGTATTTAACTTCATCTTTAACAGGAAGAGTGGTTTTTCCAATGTTGATTTCTGACGGTGGAGTGAAATTCGTATTTCTTGTTACAAATAGAACTTCTGTTTTTTTAAAATTAATATTCATATTGTCGTGCCTCCCCTTGCCAGTACCCGTAGGTAGGGGTTAAGGAGGTTAAGTCCTTCTTTAAACCAAGGGCCTTTTACTTCCTGGAGCAGTGCTTGTTGGGAAGTGTAGTTTTTACCATCAGTTTAAAAGAAGAGTAGTGTGACTCGAAGTGTTTATAAGCAAAGGGATTTATTTCCCCTCCCGGGGTTGGACTTTACAAGGACAAAAAGGTGAACACAAATTTAACTGCTCCTTAGCAGAAAAAGGGCAAAGTAAATATAGCTTTCTTCAGCAAAACAAACAGTTTTCTCTTTCCAGCAATTAGAGCTTCAGCACATGGTTAATACAGCTCTGTTCCTTCACAGCCAGCCTGTATTCCTTTCACCACAAAGTTTAAAGCAAAGATATAATTTGTTCAGAAGAAATTGTTGTACAGTCCATCTCCTCTGTAGGATAATTTATGCAAGGTGGTTCTGTATCCATCAATTCCACCTCTGAATTAGCATTAGTTTGGCCCAGGCCTTCCAGGGCCGCGCCCTGTCTTCCAACCCTGAGCCCGTCAATGCACACAGGGTTTAAATAGGGCCTAAAGCCATTATCATAGCCCCAATTTTCCAGGCTGTTACCTCCACACGGATTCCGGTAATCCCAGCCCTTAGGCTTACCTGGGGACCTGGCTTTTGAGGTCTTCCTCTGAAGTTCCCATGTACCGGTTGGTTCCCTGTTAAACCGGGGGGAAACAGTTCCCAACTGCTTTTTGGGCTGCTTGTAAGGCTGTGAGTGCTTCAGCTGTTCTGGTCTGCTTCTCCTATAATTATCCACCAAAGCCTCTGACCTCCCGTCGGCTGAAAACTCTGCCCACCTCCTGACTGGGCATCTGCTTTCCTCTCTCTCCTCTCCCCTTCTGCCTGCTGGAGCCTCCTTATGAGACTGCCCTTCTGGGTAGGGCCTAGTCCCGCCCCCTAGCAGGTGTTCCAACTTCCCCCGTGACTCCTGGCTATATTGATAGCAGGGGCGTGTTTCCTTCTCTTGTGTTTTGTTTCCCCGGCAACTAGTGGCCATGTGTCTTTGTTTATCCCTCAACCCTGCATTCTCTACCTGGTTTCCTAGCTTCTCTGCTGGGCCAGAAGGGCTTGCTACATCACAATATTCATGGACTTTAGCCACATTTCCGCTTCAGTTAGGCAACAACATATGTTGTTATAATCGGGGTTGGACACATCAAAAGGTGAGTATAACATAATGTCGTCCGCATAGATGTGGTAATTTATTTTGAAGCATTTAAATATGGAACAGATGGGTTGGAGATATATATTAAACAATAGAGCAGAAAGGGCGGAGCCTTGTGGGATGCCCTGCTCTTGAGGAAATGGCGATGATGCAACCTGATCTATTTGCACATATTGGGTCCGGTTAGTAAAATAGGATTTAAACCAGTCATGGGTTTTATCCTTAATGCCTATTTGAGAGAGCCTGGAGATGAGTGTGGCATGGTTTACATTGTCAAATGCCGAGGAAATTTCAAGGAAAATGAGAATGAAAGCTCGCTTGGAGTTATCGATACCTCTGATTGTGTCGAAGAGAGCTAAAAGGAGGGTTTCAACACCATGGTGTGGGCGAAATCCATATTGGTGTTCGTCTAATGGTGCTGAGGAGTCTATATAGTCTTGCAATTGGCTCTTTGCAATCAAAAGCTCATATTGCACTCCTTAGATGTGGACATGCTTCATCCTTTGAATATAGTTATATCTGACATTATTTTCTTTAACACACTTCATTCTTCTTTCCAAGCTTCCCTGTATAAAGTGTTAAATTTGTTAATATGTTAATTATGTTAATATTGTTAAATGCACCATATCAAACTTTGTTCAATGTAAACCCAAATTTTGAGTTCTTTGTAAACCGCTTTGGTTCCCGAAAAGCGGTAATTAAGCACAAATAAATAAATAAATATCTGGGGGCAATCGAATGCCTGGCCATTACCTTGGCCATAGGGATGACCACGGTGTCACCAGGCGCCAATCTGTTTGGGCAGAGGATATCAGAATAGGCTCGCTCTAGCCCCATGCTAGAACATACCCCTGTCACTACTAAGGAACCCTCAGGATATGGGGGGGACAACATCCACTACTGCTCTTTTGTATGGTGCCACAAGGCGCACGTAATGCTGCACATACATAACAGGTGGTCCCTACTAGGTTGAGCATACCATCTAGCATGGACAGACAACACAGTGGCTGTGAACAGGGTACTTCAAGGGGGGATGGTCAGGATCCTCAGGGGTGCTTCGGTACATCCAACCCAACAGCAGCACCGATGGGGCGCATGCTCTGCCTGGCTTAGAGAGGGGCCAGGAGCAATGCATTCCATAAGGATTCAGTTAGTTTGTAATGGGCTGACGGCGCATCAAGGTGCAGGGAGCGATGTCCGGAGTTGCCGGTGGAAAGGGTGTTACAGATACAGTTTATCTGACGGAAAAATGGTGTGTATGGGGGTGCTGTGGACAGGTTGGAGGGGACTGGTAGTGCAGAGCATCAGAATGTGTGTCCCCCTAAGCCAGAGGCATGGATGGGGCATACACTCATTGCCCAGCAGTATTCTGCATCATTTGGAGTACTGCAGGGTTAGTTTGGGGTTCCGTGGACCTGGTGGGAGTCCATCCCTTGCAGTATCAGGCATATTGGCAGTGATGACAAGGTATGGCTCACTGGGGCAGGTTCCTAATGCCACATACCATTTGCTGCACAGTAAGACCCGACATACATGTTCACTTGTTCAGTCTTGTACACCACCTTGGGGTGCAATGAATTTGCGGTGTGTGGTTCTGGGCATAGGGGGGGTCTGGTCTAGGTCAGTTTTGCAGCAGCTGTCATTTCCCATCGGTTTTCATGTCTGGGGGGGGGGCTTTGGGGAGGCATGTTTTTCTCGGGATCATGGCGTTCATGGGTATATCGTGGAGACGGGTAATATCCTTCATGTGCAGCGGCATGGAATATGGTGCGCTTGGGAATGTCTAAACAGCCTCCCACATCTATTGCACAAAGTAGGCTGCATGGGGCTTGCCATACACACTGCATATGTCTATCTCAGATATTCTTTCCCTGCGGGGCACGAGCAGGCCTGTGCATTCAGAATCATTTTCTAAGTGCGCACGTTTTGATTTTAGATGGGTACATCGGCCCTGCACGTCTGACACAAAATGACCCCCATAAGGTCTACTGGCCTGGGACACTTAAATTTCCACCCACCCCAGAGTTGCACTTGCCTTTATAGTCTTCATATCATAGATAGTTTTCTGTTCACCAATTAAGTGGAATGCTAACCTTTCTCCATTTTGCTACAACTGCTTTATAGCTCTCTCAATCAAAATGTGTATTCAATGCAATAACTGTGGTGCCTTCATTCTAGGAATAACTATTTGGAGCCTTAGAGCTTGCCCTGTATCTCTCAAGTTAGCTGCTATGAATAAAGAATTGACTCTATTAAGGGAAGAATTACCTGCAATGAAATGTACCTCCCTGTGGGTACAAACAGAAAACAACTCGCCACCACTCCCACAAAGAATCAAACATCCCAGGAACAAATAGATCACCAGGGCTCTGGTAGGTTGTGGCTTGTAACATGGAAACACCCTTTTGATCAAGAGATATCCCTGCATAATGCCTTCTCTGTCTTGGAAATTGAGTGTCCTATTAGTGGAAACTGAAGTGACCTTAAATGAGAAGGTTAACACCGAATCTATTGGTAATGCCCCAAATGTGAACAAGACATCACACAACAGGAAGCTATTGGAGACTCCATCAGAGGGATTAACTTGGGAACATAGTCCAAGGGACAGAAGATGGTCAAATGCCTCACAGGTTCTTCACAAACAGAAATCAAACCAAATTTTTAGCATAGTCAGTGTGGAAAGTAAGCATTTCTGAACTGATGTTATCCACTTGGGTACAAATGACCTGGCTAGAAACAGTATCTCTACAGTGCAAAGGAACTTTCAGCTTTTGGGAGGGAAACTTAAACCCATTGTCAACACTAGAGTTCTCAGAGGTTCTGCCTGTTCATGATAAGGGAGAAGAGAAGCTGCATCACATAACCAACTTTAATATGTGCTCCATACTTGGTGTAAACAAGAAGGATTTAGATATATAGGCAACTGGGGCAATAGATGGAACAAGAGGCTTTACAGTGTTTGTGGACTGCATCTCTCTGTGGCAGGAAAAAGGATCCTAAGTGAAAAATTCAGGCAATAAGTGGACAAGCATTTAAACTAGGGAAAGGAGATGACTGATGGGAAGAAACAAGTTCAGGAAGTCACTCCCAGCAAGAACATAATAACATTGGTAGTAGTCATCATATTAATCCACACATCAGTGACAAGAGGGAAGAGGAGTCTGGAACAAAATCCGTCCAAAATACAAACAAGTTTTGCTGTACTTCAGGGACTTCTGCATGGAAGAAGAAGCAAATGTCTGCTGAAAATGTTACTGGACTGATGGGTTGGCATCTGAAGATAAATGTTGGGGGTAATTTGCCAGCAGACTCTGATTTTTTGACTCTACAATCCCTTGGAGAGTCCTTGAGCTCACCGGACCACTCTCCACCTCCTCCCCTATTTATTAACTCTCAACCTATTCTAGACACTGTGGGGGATGTGTTTCAGCAGAGTACCCCGGTACAACGGGTGAAACACTGAAATCTGTTACTTGGTCTCCTGCCCTGTGTGACAATAAGGAGGTGTCTGGGGCTCAGATATCCCTTACGGGCATTGGAGGGTAATGACACTGACAGAACAAACTCTTGAAGGCCTACAAAAAGGGACTGCTACTTCTTGAGAGAGATTTGCAATTGTAAGTATTTACTTCTGGGAATTTTTCTAAAACTTGAGGAAAAAGGAAGTCTTTAGATTAAAGCTGATTAATCTGTGAACCCAGTATATTTGTTAAATCAGTCGGAGCCTAGTAGCAGCAAAGAGCTTTCAGTTGAAATTTAAAACACAGAGAGCTTTCTGGTTAAATTTAGACCCCAAGACTCTCTCTATCCAGCAAGGGCTGTGGGACTCTCCCTGGAAATTGGTCACAGATTACCTTAGAAGCACAGGACAGGGTACTGTGAAGTAGCCAGCTTTTAATATCTTCTTTCCCTCCCTCCCTCCCTCCCTGACACCCACACACCCCTGGGATAATCGTAGCTTTATAGGTGCTTAAACCTCTTAAAGGAAAGGAGGTGCTATATTCACTCTCAGGTGCAACTGTTTATCCTCATCAGGCATACATTAAGGACCTGAGATTAATTAAGCTTCAGGTGAACAAAGTGCATTAAACATATTAGGTATAGTTTTATTAGTATAACTATCCCCAGCAACCTTAGTAAGTAAAGAACTTAAATATCGAAACACGACCTTAAAACTAAGCTGCAGACAGTAGTCCAGCAGCGAGATGGGAGCTTTCCAGTCTTTTGCATTGAGTGTCACATGTATGATTTTCTCCCAGTTGGTGAGGGGTCTTACGTGTGCACTAAGTGCAAGGAGCTCTTTGCCTTCAGGGAACGAGTCCGATCGCTGGAGGCTAGAGTAGCAGACTTGGAGGACATAAGGAAGACAGAGAGATACATAAACAAGGCCTACAGGGATATAGTCCTGAAGTCCCACCTCCAGTCTGGCAGCATCCCTGTTGCCATGGAGGAGAGAGGTCACGTGACAGGAGAGCATCACCCTGGTGCGGCAGGAAGTGATCCTGTAATTAGGACCTGTCCTCCAGTTGATGTAAAACCCTCTCACACCAAGGAAGTTTCTCCAGGGCCATATACCCATGAGGGAAGAGTTAGGACAGCCATTATAGTTGGTTATTCAATCATTAGGCATCCTCCCCAACTGCCTCCCCTCCTACCAACACCCTCCCTCCTCTCCCCCCTACCTTCCTCACTTCTCCCTCCATTATGTCCTCTAGCCTAGCATCTGCTCTTGAGCTTCAGCACACCATCCCCCGCATTCAACCAGCCCCTCTCTCTTTAAGGCAACCCCACCCTCGCTTCCGCCGTACTGTCTCCGCTTTACCACGCTCTCTACTACTCCTCCTCCTCTCATCAGGTAATATCAACTCCAACCCTGGCCCCCCTCAATTTCTTTCTCACTCTAAGAAGAGTTCCTCACGTACCTTATCTAATCTCATCCACATCCCGCTCCTCCCCTTCCGCCCTCCCTCACTCATCCCCCAATCACTCATCCAGAGATATCAACCCCAACCTTATCTCCCAAAAGAAATCCTCACATAACCTATCTGATACCATCAATATCACCCCTCATTCACCCCTCACTTCCCCTCCCTCAAATCCCTCTTGGAGGGCACACACACCCAGCCATATCCACCCACACCCTGCTCCCTCTAAATCTCTGCACTACTCTAGAAATAAAGCCTCACGTTACTCTGATAAGAAGTCCTCACGTAACTTATCTAACCTTATCCATATCCCTCTCCTTCCCCCTCCTCGCTCCCGTTTTCATGTGCCCTATGGAATGCATCCTCAGTCACTAACAAGCTTCCTTTCACTCATGATCTCTTTATCTCTAATGCCCTACACCTTCTTGCCCTGACTGAGACCTGGCTCCCCCCAGACGACACCGTATCCATTGCTTCTCTCTGCTGTGGGGGCTGCCAGTTCTCCCATACACCTCAAACCACTGGTCACGGTGGCGGTGTTGGCCTCCTACTTTCTCCCTCCTGCCAATTCCAACCCCTCCTGATACCTCAGTCACCCTCCCCCCTCTCTTTTGAAGTCTACTCCATTCACCTCCTCACACCACTTCCCCTCCGAGTAGCTGTTATTTATCGCCCACCTGATAAATTCAAATCAACTTTCAACGACTTTGACTCCTGACTTTCCGCCTTTCTGGATCCCTCTTCCCCCACTCTTATTCTTGGCAACTTTAACATTCATGTCGACAACCCCTCCGACCCCCATGCCTCAAAGTTCCTTGCCCTCACCTCCTCGTACGGTCTCCAACTTTGCTCCACCGTCCCACCCACCTACACGGCCACTGCCTTGACCTAATACCCTTTTCTAATTCCTCTCCCTCAAACTTAGCAACTCGATCCTTCCCTCATCTGACCATCACCTTTTAACCTTTACTCTTCAGCTTCCGCCATCTCATCCTCGTCCTGTCTCCTCCGACCTATTCAGAAACCACCATAATATTAATCCCCTGACTCTCTCCACCATCTCTCCATCCCTTTCCTCCATTATATCCTCCAAATCCGTCGATGAGGCATTATCTTCTTACAATGCTACACTATCCTCAGCTCTTGACACTCTTGCCCCACCCACCCCACGTCCATTCAAACGATCTACTCCCCAGCCCTGGCTTTCGCCCACAACCGCTATCTACGCACCTGCACCCGTGCTGCCGAATGTGCCTGGTCCAAATCCTGCTCCCTGGAGGACCTTCTACACTTCAAATTCATGCTTGGCTCCTTCCAGTCAGCCATAGCACTTGCCAAACAAGACTACTACATCCATCTGACCAACTCCCTTGCCTCTGATCTCCTCAAGGTCCCCCTGCCCCCGGTCCCACCCTCCCTTTCTGCTCAAACCCTAGCCGACTACTTCCATGACAAAATCCACAAGATTACCCTCCAATTCCCCACCCCCTTAGCTGCCTCCCCCCTCCCCCATTCTCCCCCCATCCATACTTCCTCTGCCACCCTCTCCTCCTTCCCTCCGATCTCTGAAGAAGAAACCGTACTCCTTCTTACCTCCTCCAAACCCACCACCTGTTCAGCAGACCCTATCCCCACCCATCTCCTACACCCCATCTCCCCCACCATTGTCCCCCCATCTCTCATATCCTCCATGGGATGCTGTTCCAAGGGTTGCAGAGCAGAGATGGCATCCATCTGTCCAAGAAAGGTCAACGCATCTTTGGTAGTAGACTGGCTAATCTACTGAAGAGGGCTTTAAACTAGATTCGTTGGGGATGGGTGAAGAAAGCCCCCAGGTAAGTGAAAGCCCCCAGGTAAGTGATACATTAAATACCTTTATGGAAATGGGTAACAGGGGTAACATATGGAAAGCAGTGTGTATTAATGCCCGTAGCATGGGAAATAAGATCTCTGAAGTTGAAGCTTTGGTGGGAGTGGCTGACTTGGATTTAGTGGCAGTTACAGAAACATGGTTCACAGAAAACCATGACTGGGATGTAACTATACCTGGCTATACTTTATTCAGAAAGGACAGGGTAGGAAGAAGGGGAGGAGGAGTGGCACTATATGTAAAAACTACTATTAAAGCTTTGGAATTACAGAGCTTAAAAGGGAGAGAGGAGGCATTGTGGATTAAACTAGAAAGAGGGAAAGAGAAATCTATTTGCATTGGCGTGCTATACAGACCTCCCTCACAAGAGGAAGAGGTGGACAGAGAGTTAATTGAAGACATACGCAGCATTGCTAAGAAAGGGGAAGTGCTACTGCTAGGAGATTTCAATATGCCAGATGTTGATTGGCACATTCCTGCTGCAGTATCATCTAGGAGATAAGGAGATCTTGGATTCTCTACAGGGAGAACTATTCAGGCAATTGGTAACAGACCCCACACGTGAAGGGGCCATACTGGACTTGGTGCTTACCAATGGTGAAAGTGTTTCTGATGTTGTAGTGGGAGATCATTTTGCATCCAGTGATCACCAGATGGTGTGGTTCAGTATTAGGACTAGAGCTGTTAGAATCCATTCCAAGGTGAAGATCTTAGACTTTAGGAAGACTAACTTTGCGAAGATGGGCCAATACCTCAGGGAGTTGTTAGTGGGATGGGAACAGCTGGGGGATGTAGAAAAACAGTGGGCAAAACTGAAGGGGTATTTTAAAGGCAACCAACCTTTTTGTTACAAAGGTAAATAAAGGCAAAAGGAACAGGAGACCGCTACGGTTTTCAAAGGAAGTAGCTGAAAAAGTGAAGAAAAAGAGGGAGGCCTTCATGAAATACAAGAGATCACAGAGAGAGGAAGACAGGCATCTGTATTTGGAAAAACTTAGAGAAGCTAGCAAAGTAGTCAAGAAGGCAAAGATTCAAAAGGAGGAGGAAATAGCCAATGCAATAAAATGGGGGGATAAGACATTTTTCAGATATATTAGTGAGAAGAGGAAGGGCAAAAGTGGTATTGTCAGACTCAAGGGTGCAGGGGGGGAATATGTAGAAGCTGATAAGGATAAAGCGGAATTGCTTAACAAATATTTTTGTTCAGTGTTCACAGATGAAGAACCAGGAGCAGGACCTCAGAAAACACCCACAAATAAGAACAGAAGCGAGGGACATCTTGAACAATTTTCAGAAGACTGTGTTCGTGAGAAACTAGCTCAACTTAAAGTAGACAAAGCGATGGGACCGGATGGGATACACCCTAGAATACTGAGGGAACTTGGGGACGTTCTAGCAACTCCACTGACTGACCTTTTCAATGCCTCATTGGAGTCGGGAGTGGTGCCAAAGGACTGGAGAGAGGCTCATGTGGTGCCTTTACACAAAAGCGGTAGTAAGGATGTGGTTGAAAACTACAGGCCGGTTAGTTTAACTTCAGTGGTAAGTAAATTAATGGAAACGCTGTTGAAAGAGAAAATAGTGAGGTTTCTGGAGTCCAGCGGATTACAGGATCCGAGGCAGCATGGATTCACCAGAGGCAGGTCTTGTCAGACAAATCTGATTGATTTCTTTGACTGGGTGACCAGGGAGTTGGACCGCGGGAGAGCTCTAGATGTGGTGTATTTAGATTTCAGTAAAGCCTTTGACACTGTTCCTCACAGGTGACTTATAAACAAACTGAGCACCCTAGGGATGGACCCTAAAGTTACTGCTTGGGTTAGGAATTGGTTGGGTGGGAGGCGACAAAGAGTACAAGTAAATGGAGCTCACTCTGAGGAGAAGGATGTTACCAGTGGTGTGCCCCAGGGATCTGTCCTTGGTCCGATTCTTTTTAACATCTTTGTTAGTGATATAGCGGAAGGGCTGTCGGGTAAGGTTTGCCTCTTTGCGGATGATACCAAAATCTGCAATAGAGTAGGCACCCAGGAAGGTGTAGATAACATGAGGAGGGATCTAGCTAAGCTTGAAGAATGGTCTAGAATTTGGCAACTGGGATTTAATGTTAAAAAATGTAAGGTCATGCATTTGGGCTGCAGCAATCCAAGGGAGCAATACAGTATAGGAGGTGAAGTACTTTTGTCCACTAAAGAAGAGCGGGACCTAGGCGTGGTTGTGTCCGATGATCTTAAAGTAGCTAAACAGGTAGAAAAGGCGACGGCAAAAGCTAGAAGGATGCTTGGGTGCATACGGAGAGGAATGGCTAGCAGAAAAAAGGAGGTGATAATGCCTCTGTATAAGTCTTTGGTGCGACCTCATTTGGAGTATGGTGTGCAATTCTGGAGACCGCACCTTCAAAAGGATGTGAACAGGATGGAGTCGGTGCAGAGGGTTGCTACTAAGATGATTAGTGGTCTTCATTATAAAGCATATGAGGACAGACTTAAGGATCTTAATATGTACACCTTAGAGGAAAGGCGGGATAGAGGTGATATGATTGAGATGTTTAAATACCTCCATGGCATAAATGTTCAGGGAGAGAGCCTCTTTCAATTGAAAGCAAGTTCTGCGACGAGGGGACATGGGATGAGGGTGAAGGGAGATAGATTCAGGAGTGATATGCGGAAATATTTCTTTACGGAAAGAGTAGTGGATCCGTGGAATAGTCTCCCAGTGGAGGTGGTAGAGATGAGGACAGTAACTGAATTCAAAAAAGCATGGGACCAACACAGAGGATCTCTAAAGGTAAAAAGTGGACTGTTGTAGTTGTTATGGAAGGACAGACTAGATGGGCCTTGTGGTCTTTTTCTGTCATCATGTTTCTATGTAACCTTTCACTCTCCACTGCAACTGTCCCCGCTGACTTCAAACATGCTGTTGTCACACCCCTTCTCAAGAAACCCTCACTCGATCCCACATGCCTTTCCAACTATCGACCCATCTCCCTCCTTCCCTTCATATCGAAAGTACTAGAACGAGCCATCCACCTCCGCTGCCTCGACTTCCTCACCTCCCAGGCCCTCCTCGACCCACTACAATCCGGCTTCCGTCCCCTACACTCCACTAAAACGGTTCTTGCAAAAGTCTCCAATGACCTGTTCCTGGCTAAATCTAAGGGCCTCTACTCTATCCTCATCCTTCTTGATCTCTCCACTGCCTTTGACACCATTGACCACAATCTTATCCTCACCACCCTCTCCTCCCTTGGCTTCAAGGACTCGATATTATCCTGGTTCTCCTCCTACCTCTCCCATCGCTCATTCAGTGTATGCTCTGGCAGATCCTCCTCCTCGTCCCCCTCCTTTTCTCTCTCTACACCCAAGCCCTTGGTGCGCTTATCTCCTCCCATGACTTTCAGTACCATCTCTATGCCAATGACTCCCAAATCTACCTCTCTACACCTAATATTTCTCCAGCAAACCAGTCCATGATCTCTGCTTGCCTTTCCAACATCGCTGCCTAGATGTCTCATCGCCGATTGAAATTGAACATGGCCAAGACTGAACTCCTTGTCTTTCCCCCTTTCTCAGTCTATGTGGATGGAGCTACTATCCTTCCTGTTTCCTCGGCCCGCAACCTAGGGTTATCTTTGACACCTCTCTCTCCTTCTCCGCACATATCCAGCTTGTAGCTAAGACCTGCCGTTTCTTCCTCTACAGCATTGGCAAAATCCACCCCCTCCTCTCTGAACACACTACTGAAATGCTTATCCACTCCTTAGTCTCCTCTCGCCTCAATTATTGCAACCTGCTTCTTTCTGGTCTCCCCTTCGGCCACCTCCTTCCCCTTCAATCTATTCAGAATCACGCTGGTCGACTAATCTTCTGCCAGTCCCGCCATGCCCACATTACTCCTCTTCCCAGGTCAGGTCGCTTCACTGGCTCCCTGTCCAGTTCCGCATCCAATTCAAGCTTCTCCTACTGACCTATAAATGCGTTCACTCTACAGCCCCTCATTACCTCTCATCTCTTATCTCTCCCTATGTCTCCTCTCGGAACCTGCGCTCCGCTAACAAATTACTTCTGTCTATGTCTTTCACCCGCACCGCTAACTCCCTACTTTGTTCCTTTCTCCTTGCTGCACCTTAGGCCTGGAACAGCCTACCTGTGTCTATTCGCCAGGCACCCTCCCTAGCCCTCTTCAAATCCAGGTTGAAGACCCACCTCTTCACCGTTGCTTTCAGATCCTGACTTCTATCCTCATCTTATCTTAACCGCCGTCATTTCTCATGACCAATTGTATAGACCATACCATGCCTTGCACTAAACTGACCAATGGTCTGTATTGTTCTGACTAGATTGTAAGCGCCGATGAGCATGACTCTGACGGGCAGGGACTGTCTCTTGTATATTGGCTGCCTCTTGTAGGTTAGCTGTACAGCGCCGCGTGCGTGGCGCTATACAAGTGCTAAGTAGTAGTAGTAGTAGTAGCAGTAGTAGCGTGTAGATAGCTGGGAGGCTGGTGAACATGAGAATCGCCTGGTAACATGCCTGCCTGGTGCAAAGGTAGCGGACCTCATGTGCTGCCTAGACAAGGTGTTCGATAGTGCTGGGGAGGAGTCTGCGGTCTTGGTACATGTCGGTACCAATGACACAGGAAAATGTGGTAGGGAGGTTCTGGAGGCTAAATTTAGGCTTTTAAGTAGGAAGTTGAAATCCAGAACTTCCAGGGTAGCATTCTCCGAAGTGCTTCCCGTTCCACACGCAGGACCCAAAAGGCAGGCAGAGCTCCAGAGTCTCGATGCATAGATGGAGACTATGGTGCAAGGATGAGGGTTTTAGATTTATTAGGAACTGGGAAACATTCTGGAGAAGGAGGGGCTCTTCCAAAGGGATGGACTTCGCCTTAACCGGGGTGGAATCAGGCTGCTGGCATTAACCTTTAAGAAGGAGATAGAGCAGCTTTTAAACTAGATAATAGGGGAGAGACGACAGTCGCCCAAGAGTGCATGGTTCGGAACAATGTATCCTTGAAGGATACTACCAAAAGAATGAAGTTAGGGCATATCAGCAGAGAGGTTCCAATAAAGACAAGAGTGATTTCAGTTACCCTGGTATTGACTGGGTCAGTGTCACCGCAGGACATGCTAGGGAGATAGTTTCTAGATGAAATAAATGGCTGCTTCTTGGAGCAGCTGGTTCATGAACCGACCAGAGGAGAAGCCATTTTGGACTTAGTCCTTAGTGGAACACCAGATCTGGTGCAAAAGATAAGGGTGTTGGGGGCCACTTGGCAATAGTGATCATAGCATGATTTAATTAATGGAGGAGGGATGGTAAGGAAATCTACAGTACTACCTTTTTAACTTTCGAAAGGGAGACTATGATAAAATGATAAAAATAGTTAAGAAAAAACTAAAAGGAGCAGTTGCAAAGGTTAAAGGCTTATATCAAGCTTGGGTGTTGTTTAAAAATACTATCTTGGAAGCCCAGACTAGCTGTATTCCGCGCTTTAAGAAAAGTAGAAGGAAGTCCAAAAAACTGCCAGCATGGTTTAAAGGTGAAGTCAGAGAGGCCGTTGCTGCCAAAAAGCATCTTTCAGGAAAGGGGATAAAGAGCCAAATGATGAAAACTGGAAACAGCACAAGCACTGACAAGTTAAATGCAAGGCATTGATAAGGCAGGCAAAGAGAGAATTTGAGAAGAAGCTTTCTGTGGAAGCAAAAACACGTAATAAAGACGTTTTCAAGTATATTTGTAGTAAAAAAACCTGTGAGTCAGTTGGACCAAAATAGAGGGGTAAAAGGGGCACTAAGAGGGGACAAGGCCATATCGGAGAGACTGAATGAATTTGTTGCTTTGCTCTTTACTGAGGAAGATGTAGGGATGTTACCCATGGTTGAAATGGTATTTAAAGGTGATACTGTGGAAGAATTGAAAGAAATAACGATACACCGGGAAGATGTATTACAACTATTTGATAAACTGAAGAGCAGCAGATCACCTGGGCTGGATGGTATACATTTAAGGGTGTTGAAAGAACTGAAATATGAGATTGCAGACCTGCTATTAGTAATCTGTGAACTATCATTAAAATCATCTGTAATACCTGAAGATTGGAGGATGGCCAATGTAACGCCAATTTTTAAAAAGGGTTCCAAGGGTGATCCGGGAAACTACAGACCAGTGAGTCTGACATCAGTACTGGGAAAAATGGTAGAAACCATCATAAAGAAAAAAATTACTGAACATGTAGATAGTCATGGCTTAATGGGAGTCAGCCAACATGGTTTTAGACATGGAAGATCTTGTCTTACTAATCTGTTATGTTTTTTTGAAGGTTTGAATAAACAGGTAGACAAAGGTGAGTTTGATAATAGTGTATCTGGACTTGCAGAAAGCTTTTGACAAGGTCCCTCATTAGAGACTTTTGGCAAAACTAAAAAGTCATGGGATAGGAGGCGGTGTACTATTGTGGATCAGGAACTGGTTAAAAGTTAGAAAGCAGAGAGTAGGGCTAAATGGCTAATTTTCCCAGTGGAGAAAGGTGACTAGTGGAGTACCCCAGGGTCTGTGCTGGGCCTGCTGCTTTTTTGACATATTCATAAATGACCTGGAAATGGGAATAAAGAGTGAGGTGATCAAATTTTCAGATGACACAAAATTATTCAAAGCTGTTAAAACGCAAGAGGGTTGTGAAAAATTGTGAGAGGATCTTCATAAACTGGAAGACTGGACGTCCAAATGGCAGATGAAATTTAATGTGGACATGTGCAAAGTTTTGCACCTAGGAAAGAACAACCCAAACTATGGTTACACGATGCCAGGTTCCACATTAGGAACCACCACCCAGGAAAAAGATTTAGGTGTCTTTGTGGATAACATGTTACAACCCTCCGCCCAGTGTGCAGTAGTGCCCAGGTGAGAAAATAGAATTCTAGGTATCATAAGGAATGGAATGGAAAATAAAACAAAGGATATTATAATGCCTTCGTATCGTTCAGTGGTGCGACCGCACCTTGAATATTGTGTGCAATTCTGGTCGCCATATCATAGAAATGATATAGCGTTATTAGAAAAGGTACAGAGAAGAACCACCAAAATGGTAAAGGGAATGGAAGGATACTCCTATGAAGACAGACTAAAAAGGTTAGGGCTCTTTAACCTGGAAAAGAGATGGCTGAAGGGTGATATGATAGAGGTCTATAAATTAATGAATGGAGTGGAACGGTTAAACGTAGATCGATTGTTTACGTCATCAGTATATAGAAAAACTAGGGGACATGCAGTGAAGCTACAGGGTGTAACCTATGTAAGACTAATAAGAGAAAATATTTTTTCACTCCACATGTAATCAAACTTTGGAATTTGTTACTGGAGGATGTAGTAAAAGCTGTTAGTGTAGCTGGGTTTAAAAAAGGTTTGGACAAGTTCCTGGAGGAAAAGTCCATAAACCATTATTAAAAGGGACCCAGGATATAACTGCATGACTCACTGCAAGCATTGTGGAACCTGTGTCTTTTGGGGAAATTGCTAGGTACTTATGACCTAGATTGGCCACTGTTGGAAACGGGATATTGGGCTTGATGGACCTTGGTCTGACCCAGTATGGCATATCTTATGTTCTTATGTTGTATCCACAGTTTCTCAGCTGTGTGCTTTCTCTTCTGAGCTAGTTACTAAGCTGAATTTGGTTGAGGAGAAGGTTAGGGGTTTGTTTAAACAGGTTTCTAAGTGTGAAAATCAGTTCCTCTCTTTATAGCCTGTTAGTGCATCCATTAAGGATAGTTTAGTTATTCATTATAAGTTGGAATTATATGAAAATATGTTTTTGGGTTAGAAATATTTGTTTCTTAAATTTTCCTGTGTGCCATTTATTGTCTCCAGAGATTTTGCTGAAAAAATACTTTAGAGAGGCTTTGGCTTTGGCTGGCACCAGCTCCATAGGTATTTCTAAGCTTTATTACTTATGTGGGCAGAAGGTCTCCCGTGAAGACTCAGATGTGTTTGATTTGCTTCAAGGTCAGCAGGACCTTGATTTGACTAACTTTCTTGAGGATTCACAGGATACTATAACATCTAGAGCTACCCTTGTAGTAACTTCTGTTTCTGAACAAAATAAAAATTCTGTGTTTAAAAATTACTTTAAGATCAAGGCAGTACTGTTTTTGGGGCAAATGTACAATTATTTCCTGATGTCTCCAGGGCCACTCAACTTAAGAGGAGGGCTTTTTTGGCCTTGAAACCTAAGGTGTTTGCCCTTGGAGCTACGTTTGTCCGCTATTCCTGTAAATGTTTAATTACACTACAGGGATTATGAATTCCTTACAATTGGAGGCTTTTCTGCTGAAAAAGAGGGACATGAAGCCGTTGGGAGAGGATTGGAGAATATAGTGTATAGGCTGTGTATTTAGAACTTAGAGTCTAGACTTTATTCTTTCTTGCTGTATTTTGTTTCTTTTCTTACTTTTCCCTGAAATGCGGGCTTTGAGATAGTGGCTGTATTTCTGTTGGTATCATTTATTTCTTGTTTAGTGTTGAAGTGTTCTAAGTTCCTTATATACTTGCTTTGTAAGTATTGAAAACCGATTAAACAAAAAAAAAAGAATTAGAGAAGGCAGAAAAGGAGATGGAGTAGCCCTATATGTCAAAAGCAATGTTAAAGCCACTGAAATACAAGGGGCATATGGAAAAGAAGCAGCGCTGTGGATTGTGTTAGTGCCATCTCCTCTTTCTATCGGCCACGCTGGTGTAGTCTTCCAGCCTCCAACTCAAACTGAGGAAATGGATAGAGACTTGATCATTGATATTGCAAAGGTAGCTATGAAGAGAGAAGTAATCATATTGGGTGACTTTAATCTACCAGATGTGGTTTGGAGTATTCCCTCTACAAATCTGGAAAGAAGTAAAAAGATTGTGGATGCTTTCCAAGAAGCATTGCTCAGACAACTGGTGATGGAACCGACCAGGGAAAGTTCAATAGAAACTTGATGGCAGAAAAAGACAATATAGTCTATCTAGTCTGCCCTTCCATATGAACTACTAGAGTAGTCCCCTTTTTTCATTTAGAAATCCTCTGTGTTTGGAAGTAATCAACATGGCGGACGGAAGCGCTGAGCTGTGAGCTGCTACCCTGAGGAATGCGTGTGCTGGAGGTGCTCCTAGCGTTTTGGCATGGGGCAGAGAAAGCGGAAGCAGGCAGCCTTACCTCCTGGCGGGAACCTGCTGAATCCTTCGGGCCAGCAGACGCTCGGGGAGTGTGGTTTTGATCTTGGCGCTGGAGCGGCGTCTTCAGCTGGGGCGACGGGAGGAGGGTCGCCCCAGAGCGTGTCTGGGGTTTGGCTCTCTCCGGAGCAGTATACCCCTCCACCGCGACCCGGAAGTGTGACCTCGGCTGGTGCTGCTCTCTTCGAGGCTGCGACAACGAGTATGCCTCTATCTGAGGGCAATGGAGGTGCTGTGGCTGAGGTGATTTTTTTCCCCTGACGGTACGGGACATCGTGAAGTAAGTGGAGGAAGGATATCATCGGAGGTTGCTGACCCTGCACAGAGTGGAACTCTTCCTGGGATTCCTGTATTGGTGAGACCAGCGGCTTTTACGATGGAAACAGTGTGGGAAGGAATAGCTGCCTTGAACCTCTCCTTGACTAAAATGTTTGGGACGTTTGGGACTGAGATAAATGCGGTTAAAGCTAATTGTGTGGCTATTACCAATGCTCATGAGGAGCAAGTTGGGAGAATCACCAAATTGGAAAAGGAACTGGGGGAGATGCGGGAACTTGTAACCGCCCAGATTAAGGACAGAACGGTGTCTAGTAGGAAGATGGAGTACCTGGAAAATCAGGCCCGTCGATGTAACCTTCGGTTCCTGAACTTCCCCAGGTCTCCTCTGATGTCAGCTATTGAGATGGTGCGGAAGTATTTCAGGGAGGTCTTGAAGATCCCCCGAACAGTTTCCCCCCCATAACTAGAGCTCAGTATTTGTCCCTGGGTATTAGGGACAAGGTAAACGTGACTCCCTCTGCCTCTCCTGGGGTGGGTGACCTCACAGGGATTTTAGAGAACTCCCTGGAGGTCGTGACTGAGCGAACTACCCCTCTTGTTACATTGGCCTTGGAGTCAGATAAAACTTATATTCTTAGAGTGTATTTCAGGAATGCTAGTGAAGTTTTTTTGGGTTCTAATGTTAGGATATTTCCTGATTTGTTTCGTGTTACGCAGCTGAGAAGGAAGGACTTTTTGGCCCTTCGTCCCTGGGAAGTGGCACCGGGAGCTACTTTTCAGCTTAAATTTCCGGTTGAATGTTATGTGGTATTTAAATAAAAGATGTATTTGTTCTTTGAACCGAAACAGCTTATGGCTTTTCTGGAGGCTAGGGAGGGGAGTGTAGTTGAGGTTTTGGTTCCTTCCCATATGGCTGACGCATGAGTCTACCGTCTGCTTGCTTAGTTATAGTTGTGTTTAGATGGGGTAGGTAATACCTTTTAGGTTCCTTGCTGTCTAGTTAGTGTTTCCTGGTACTTCCTTATTTCCTTTATTTGTGGTCTAATTTTGATGGAAAATAGTTTAATATAAATTTATTTGCCTACTATTCGTATTGATATATCCATTTTTTCTGTCATTCATTGTATTTTCTGGATGTAATGATTGAATAATTAATAAATATAAAGTATAAAAAAAAAGAAATCCTCTGTGTTTGTCCCATGCTTCTTTGAATTTAGATACTGTCCTCATCACTACCTCCTCCACTGGGAAACTATTCCATTCATCTACCACTCTTTCCGTAAAGAAATATTTCTGCATATTACTCCTGAGTCTATCCCCTTTCACCCTCATCCTATGTCCCCTCGTAGCAGAGCTTACTTTCAATTGAAAGAGGCTCTTCTCCTGTGCATTTGCATGCATCAGCCTTCCTCGATGCAATGAACGACTTGGGCTACGAGCAACTCATCAACTCTCCCACCCATAGTAAGGGGGGTATACTTGACCTGGTCTTCGCTCCTCAAATTGCTGTCGACTCAACTCAAAGCCTTTTGATATCCATAACACAAGTACCTTGGTCTGATCACAACCTTCTCCTATCCCACATACCCACCAACCACCTCAGCAATGACAGCAATAAAGCTTGTACGCCTCCCAGAACCTTATCATCACGCTTTCGGCCCCTCGTCAAGAATGAAGCTCTTGAGCTGATCCTTCTTCTCCTCATCAGCGCATCCCTCAACCCAGACGTACTGGTATCCAACTGGGATTTATTTATTTATTTATTTATTTACATCTCTTATATACCGCACTATTTGCGATCAGCGCGGTTTACATAGAACAAACAATATCCGACAATAAACAAGAGTCAGGTCATTACAATGAACAGGAGCAGTAAACTTGGATAACAGGGGAAACTATCTACATGTGTGGAACATTGAACAAGGTAACTGTATATATGAGAGATGGAGTTATTGTGTGTCGCTCATACATGGTGGCTGGGGTTCGGGGGAGGCTGAGAGGTATTTAATGAAGAGGAAGTGTTTTAAGGCCTTCCTAAACTGGCTCAAGTTGGGGATAGCTCTGATGTGTGGTGGTAGGGAGTTCCAGAGGCTTGGGGCACTCAGACTGAAGGCTCTGTTTGAAGTTGATATGGTGCATCTTGTCATCACTTTTGGTATTGCTAGCATGTTGGCTGCAGAGGTTCTTCTTATCCTGTTGGGTGTGGGTGGTTGTATGAGGTCACATATTGAAGAGGCGGATAACCCGTTGATGGCTTTGAATGTCATCACTAAGGTCTTGAAGCTAATCCTGGCTTGGATGGGGAGCCAGTGAAGCTGCATCAGGAGGGGTGTGATGTGCTCTCTCCTTGGTGCTCCAAAGAGGATTCGCGCAGCGCAGTTCATGGCAAGTTGTAAGGGATGTAAGGTTGTCTGGGGGAGTCCTTGTAGGATGGCGTTTGCATAGTCAAAATGAGGGATGATGAGGGCTTGGTAGATGGTACGGAAGTCGCTCAGCTCGAGTAGAGGGCGTATGTGTTTGAGGGATCTGATCTTGAAGTAGATTGCTCTTACTATTTTTGCTATGTGCTGCTTCATGTTGAGGTTCTGATCCAATGTGACTCCGAGATACCGTATGGCTGATTTTACTTGTAGTTTGGCGTTGTCTACTTCCAGTTGGTTAGGTGGAGTGAATTCTGGATTTCTAGAGATGAACAGGACCTCAGTTTTCTTATGTTGGATACGCAGATTTTGGGAGAGGAGCCATTCTGATATTGCATTGAAGCAGTTGGTTAGTGGGGTGAGGTCCGGGCAATCCAGTGATATTGGCAGGTACAGTAGGACATCATCTGCGTAAATCATGCAACTCACATTGAAGGATCTGATGATGTTACAGATGGGTTGGATATAAATGTTAAACATAAGTGACGATAGGGAGGATCCTTGAGGGACTCCTTGACTTTGTAGGAATGGCTCGGATGTGGTTCCGTTTGTTCGTACATGTTGCCATCTTCCAGACAGGTAAGACCTACACCACTCAAGCGCTGTTTCGGTAATGCCTTTCTCTCTTAGTCGAATCAGGAGAATCTCGTGGCGGACTGAGTCAAAGGCTGCCGCAATATCTAGAAAGATAAGTGCGAAACCTGTACGTGAGTTGTCAATGCCTGAGATTATGGTGTTGAAAAGAGTAGTGAGTAGTGTTTCCACTCCGTGTGACTCTCTGAACCCGTGTTGTGATGGATCTAGAGGTGCGTTAGTGTCCACATGATCTTGTAGCTGCCTGTAGACTATTTTTTCAGCGATTTTGGCGAGCATCGGGATACTGGATATGGGTCTGTAAGACTCGACCTTTTGAGGGTCTAATTTGGTGTCTTTAAGCAGCGGTCTAACGGAGGTCTGTTTGAGCGTGGATGGGAATGACCCGGTGCTGAATGATAATCCTATCATTTTAGCTAAGATTGGGGCAAGGTCGGATCGCAGATCTTTTATCCAGAATGCTGGACATGGATCTGAGTATGAAGTGGAGGTATTTAGGGTAGCAATGGTGTCTTCGATAGTTCTCTTAGACGGAGTGGTAAAAGTGGTTAGAAACGCTGTGCGTGCTTTGTCATCAGGAGGGTCTGGTATCATCATCTTGTCAGTCTTGCATAGTTTTGATTGCATAAATACGGCGTAATCCTGTGGGTGTATAGAACCTGTGCGTTCCGGGGTCGGTTCTTTGGCAAGATATTTGACCAGGTTGAAGAGGTCATGCGGTTTGTTTAATGAACGTTTCAGAGTGTCAGTGTGATGTTGTTTCATCTTGTCTGTGACTGCCCTGCGATGTGTGTGTAGGAGTTGGATATATGCTGCTTGGTCACTGCTGGTACGTGATTTCCTCCAGCGTTTTTCCGATCTTCGTAGGAGGGTTAGTGACGCCCTTAGGTCAGCTGTGAACCATGGTGCGGATGGTCTTTTCTTTGGGGCTTTAGATGTGGGGGGACGGATTGCGATCGAGCTGAGTCTGCTGTTCCACGTGGAGATTAGGACATCTAGGTCTTGTGAGGTATTGTCAAGGAGAGAGTTTGTTTCAGCCAGGATGCGTTCTTTGTTGAATGGGTGAAATCTTCTGGTATTTGCGGTTGTGTTTGTTTGTGAGTTCGTAATGGGTCTCAGTGACTTGATGGGGGTCGGAATTTGAAAGGAAATGAGCTTATGATCCGACCATGGAACTGCTGTTAGTGATAACGTGATGTTTTGTGCTTGCTGAAGCACCGTTTGTGGGGCGTATATCAGGTCGAGAACGTTGCCCTTTGTGTGTGTAGGTTCATGAACCAATTGGGTGTATCCCAAGATATCTAGGGCTTCTGTGAAGGCGGCTGCTT
The DNA here is from genome assembly GCA_033557465.1 of Ichthyophis bannanicus. Classification (NCBI taxonomy): domain Eukaryota; kingdom Metazoa; phylum Chordata; class Amphibia; order Gymnophiona; family Ichthyophiidae; genus Ichthyophis; species Ichthyophis bannanicus. The sequence goes on along the minus strand of CM066040.1, from coordinate 168,610,560 downwards.
GATTGTCCTGTAGGGATGGTAAGTTAAAATCTCCTAGTATCCAGTTAGGTTTATGTGGAACATGGGTATTTGATGCTAAGTTTATGATATTGGAGAGGTTGTCTGGATCCGCAGAGGGCGCTCTATAAATAAGGTTTATGGCGCAAGAGTGGTTGGAAATAGATAATGTTTCAAGGGAATTGGTGTTGCTGGCTTCTTCCATTTTGAATTGAAGGTCAGATCTGGTGATGATGGCAACTCCTCCACCCCTTTTGTTTTGCCTGTGGCTGGTGAAAGTGACGAAGTTGGGTGGGAGAAGTTGGTTGAGGATGGTATTGTCTTCCGGTGAGAGCCAGGTCTCGGTAATCATAATGATATCTAAATTATGATGGGTTATTGTTTCAGTGATTGCTGGCCATTTTTTGCGAAGTGATCGAGAGTTAATGAGTGCGCACTTCAGGCTGTTAGTGTGTGGGCATTTATTTTGCTTTAGTTTTGGGGAATTTTGTAGAGGGATATGAACTAGATGGGGGCGGCGTGGATAGCTCGCTCCATGATAAAGGTTGTTGGAGTCATTGGGCCATTTTCTTCCGCTAGTATAGAGCGTTGGGATGTGGTTTTGTGATGTCATTAGTGCTAGTGAGCTGGATGGCAAAATAGTGAGTAGCAGGTAGAGACTCAATAGAGTGAGGATTATGTGCTTCATTTTGGGTCTATCTGTGCCGGTGCAAAGTGGCAGATGAAAATGTGAGACAGTTGGTGTGGTTGCCGGTTGTTAAGGTGAGGTAAATAAGTATAAACAATGTTTCACTTTTCAACTTGGAGCATAGGATATGTAGTAGAAACAATGTAATAAATATAAGATTGAGCAATGTAAACAATGTAATAAATACAATGTAACAAATGCTGTTAGACTTCCCTAACCACAAGCACTCATTAGTTAACTGGTGCAGTGAGCAAATACAGTACACATATGAGACAATATTGTTCAGGTAATTAATGTTAGGTGGAGTGAGATGACCATATTTTTATGTATGAATAGACATAGCTCTGAGATATTCTTAACTCTATGTTTGCACAGTAAGGTTAAAATGCATATGACATTTGGTTTCCACGGGGGGTTGCCTGGTGTTGCAAGACAGAGCAGTCTTGTAGGATAGGCGGGCTAATTTGTTGCTGCCTCGTGGTGTTCAACAGAGGTGTACAAATCGGAGGAGAAGCAGCTCAGCGCCAGGGGAGCTCATGCTATACGATTGTCATTGAGGTTACCTTCTCTCGGTGCGCTGACGATCAGTGTTGTTGCCTTGATCTCCTGTCGTGCCACTCCTTGTTCGTTCAGAAGCAAAATGCTTGGGTCAATATATGAGAGTTCAGGAAAACTTGCGAAAACTTGCGAGAGGAGCAGAGTTATGGTTTTTTGCTACTTAGCAGTGTCTTCGTGGCTAAGGATTCACTGTTGCGGTCCCCGCCTAAGGGCCACGCCAAAGGGCCCTCTGGCGAGGCCCTCAGGCGCGGGCCCGACAGGCGCGGGCCTGCGTGGAGGCCGGCTGCCTTTGAAGGGTTGCTGCTCCCCTCCCACAGCCCCGATTGGACTGGAGCACCTGAGCAGGGCAGCCAGATGGAGCGGTGAGGTGCTCTACCCAGTGTCGGGGGAGTTTACAAATGGCGCTTTTCCCGCCGATCGCGGGCTGCCTTTGAAGGGCTGCTGCTCCCCTCCCACAGCCCCGATTGGACTGGAGCACCTGAGCAGGGCAGCCAGATGGAGCGGTGAGGTGCTCTACCCCGTGTCGGGGGAGTTTACAAATGGCGCTTTTCCCGCCGATCGCGGGCTGCCTTTGAAGGGCTGCTGCTCCCCTCCCACAGCCCCGATTGGACTGGAGCACCTGAGCAGGGCAGCCAGATGGAGCGGTGAGGTGCTCTACCCCGTGTCGGGGGAGTTTACAAAGGGGGATGACGCTCTCAGAGCCGCCGCTTGCCTCCCATCCACTACCAAGAAAGCAACGAAACGTGAACACGCACCATGGTACCTGCGAGCGTCGCTTCTCCACCTACGCAGGCTCGAGAGACAATGGCGCCACACCCGGACCCCCGAAGCACTTTGTGCATACTCCTCGCACCTACAAAGTCACCGAACAAAAACGATGGAAACAAGAAAGCAATACCATTCAGAGATACTGAAGCGCTCAATGAACAAACCTCATGACCTATTCAGTATTGTAAAGTCCCTAACAGGTGATCCAGCACTAGCTCAACCACCCATGCCTCACCCGCAGGACTATTCCAACTATCTTCAATCAAAGATGATCCAGACTAACATGAAATCTACCAACTTTCCCCTCTCCACCCCGCATGTGACCTCCCAGCCAGCCTCCCTGCTGAAATTCTATGAGGTATCCAACAAAGAGATCGAAGATATCATCTCTTCTATCAACCTCACCACTGCTCCCAATGATCCTTGTCCAGCCAGTTGGATTAAAGAGCTGTGCCATGACCTCAGCCCAACCATAAGTAGAATCTTGAACCAATCCTTCTCAAAAGGTTTCTTCCCACAGAGCCTAAAGTATACATCAGTCCGCCCACTGTTGAAAAATAGCAGACTCGACCCATCTAAAGTCGAATCCTTCAGGCCAATTTCGAGCATCCCCCTGTTAGCCAAAATCATTGAGAAGGTAGTTCAACGACAAATTCAACAGCATGTTGATACCGAAGCACCACTTGATCCTTCCCAGCATGGTTTTAGAGAAGCCCATGGTGTTGACACCATCCTCACAACCCTCTTTAACAACCTAATCACAGGTCTTGACAACATCCACCAAGGATTTGTCCTCATCTTTATGGACATTGCAGCCGCCTTTGACTCGGTGAACCATGAGACTCTATTACTTCGCCTCAAAGAAAAAGGGATACAAGGCTCAGCCCTAGCCTGGTGCAAATCTTATTTATGCTACAGATGGCAACAAGTCAGAGCAGGTTCTGCCACTTCAGAACCATTTCTATTGAAGCAAGGTGTACCTCAGGGATCATCCCTATCTGCATTAATGTTTAACATTTACATGCAGCCAATCTGTGCTCTGATTCGCTCTTTCAATGTCCATTGTCTGGCCTTTGCAGACAACATCCTGATTTACACACCCTTCAACATTGATCAGCCAGACTTCTCACCAGTACTAAGATGCTTTGAAGCTGTAGCAGACTGGCTCCTCACACAAAACCTATGTATTAACCACAGCAAAACCGACATCCTATTCGTCGCAAGAAATCAGACGTTTATGCTACCTTCCTCATTACAAGTAAACAATGCTGAACTGAAGGCCAAATCCACCATTCGCTATCTTGGCATCACCCTCGATCAGTGACTCGACATGTCGGCACACATCAAAAACACCACGAAAGTAATATACCACAAGATCCGAACACTACGCCATCTCCGCCCTCTCCTTGACCTTACCGATTACCGTTCAATCTTCCAAGCCTTGGTTATCCCACATCTGGACTTTGCCAATATCATCCTCCACGGACTTCCACAGTCAACTCTAAGCCCTCCCCGCCTTGCCATGTACTCAGCGGCGAGGGTACTTGTAGGAGCATCAAGGTCGGACCACATAATGCCAGTCCTGAAGAACCTACACTGGCTACCCCTGCAGGCAAGAAGCCACTACAAGACTCTAGTCCTGACATTCAAGGCCCTAAAGAACCAACCTCCCATGCCCATCAGTAAACCTATCCACAGCACACCAGTCAACAGGAGCAGGAGGTCTACTTTGATGAACACACTTGAAGTCCCTAAGCTGATGACGAAATGCACAAAGATGACAGCCAGCAGGGCATTCTCCTTATTCGCACATAGAGCCTGGAACGCCCTCCCACCCGAAATCCGTGCCATCACAAACCTAACATTATTCAGAAAAGCTCTCAAACATCACCTGTTCCTAAAACATTACCCTGAGATCACATCTGGAAAACACACAGCCATTACCCTGCCCTACTACCCTGACCGCCCCATATCCCCACCCTCCTACCCTGACTGCCTCATAGCCTCGCCCCCCATAGAAAATGGTTAACCAGCCCCTCCTCCATGTCCCACTTACACACCCTCTGGCAAACGAACCATGTATGTCTCTCGCAAAGTTTTATAATATGTAAATAGTTGTTATAATATGTAAATAGTTCCCCTGGTTGCGTCCCTGTTCTGCTACCCCTGTTCATTGTAAACACATTGTGGCATGTCACTTTGTAGTATGTTTTGTTCAACTGTACACTGCACTGATTGTAATAGCGCGGTATATAAGAAATGTAAATAAATAAATAATAAAATAAATAAATACATTTTTGCCACGGAAGTATTTAAAATGTCTCAATTATATCACCTCTATCTCGCCTTTCCTCTAAAGTATACATATTAAGCTCCTTAAGTCTGTCCTCATATGCTTTATAACGAAGATCACTAACCATTTTAGTAGCCACTCTCTGCATCAGCTCCAACCTGTTTATATCCTTTTGAAGGCGTCATCTCCAGAATTGTACACAGTACTCCAAATGAGGTCGCACCAAAGACTTACACAGCGCTATTGTCGCCTCCTTTGTTCTGCTGGCCATTTCTCTCCCTATGCACCCAAGCATCCTTCTAGCTTTTCGCCTCAGAAAACACCCGCAAATAAGAACCGAAGCAGTGGGGATCTCGAACGATTTTCAGAAGGCTATGTTCGTGAAGAACTAGCTAAACTAAAAGTAGACAAAACCTTTTGTACCTGTTTAGCTACTTTAAGATCATCAGAGACAATCATGCCCAGGTCCTGCTCTTCTTTTGTGGACAGGAGTACTTCACCCCCTACGCTGTACCTCTCTCTTGGATTTTTGAAGCCTAAATGCATGGCCCTGCATTTTTTAGCATTAAATCTCAGCTGTCACATTCTAGACCATTTTTCAAGCTTAGCTAGATCCCTCCTCATATTACCTACTCCTTCCTGGGTGTCCACTCTATTGCAGATTTTGATATCCTCTTCAAAGAGGCAAACATTACCCGACAGCCCTTCCACAATATCCCTAACAAAGATGTTAAAAATAATTGGAACAAGGAAAAATCCCTGCTGCACACCACTGGTAACCTCCTTCTCAGAGTGAGCTCCATTTACCTGTACCCTTTGTTGCCGCTCATTCAACCAGTTTCTAATCCAATCAGTAACTTTAGGGTCCATCCCTAGGGTTCTCAGTTTGTTTATAAGTCACCTGTGCGGAAGGGTGTCAAAGGCTTTACTGAAATACAAGTACACTACATCTAGGGCTCTCCCTCGGTCCATGATTTGTTTTGCGACTTATTCTGATTATTGTTAAGTGTTCCAGTGTGATTTGTTCACTTTCTCTTTACCCTTCTTTCCTGTCTTAATTTTGGCGTTCTGTTTCTTGGGTTGTGGTGCTAATCAGTTTTTATTGTACACCGCTTAATGCTTTTGCCACAGCGGTATATCAAATTTAATAAAGATAAAGATCTCCCTGGTCACCTAGTCAAAGAAATCAATCAGATTTGTCTGACCTGCCTCAGGTGAATCCATGCGGTCTCCAATCCTGTAATCCATTTGGACTCCAGAAACCTCACTATTTTCTCTTTCAGCAGCGTTTCCAATAATTTACACAGAGGTTAGACTAACCGGTCTGTAGTTTTCAACCACATCCTTCCACTTTTGTGTAAAGGGACCACATGTGCCTCACACCTGACTCCAAAGAGGCATTTGAAGATCAGTCAATGGAGCTGCTAGAATGTCCCCAATTTCCTTCAGTATTCTCAGATGTGTCCCATCCGGTCCCATTGCTTTTTTTAGTTTAGCTATTTGCTCACGAACACATTCTTCTGAAAATCATTCGGGATCTCATCGCGTCTGTTCCTATTTCTGGGTGTGTTCTGAGGTCCTGCTCCTGGCCCTTCATCTGTGAACACAGAACAAATATTTGTTAGGCAATTCTGCTTTATTCTCACCAGCCTCTACATAATCCTCCCCTTCACCCTTGAGTCTGACAATACCATTTTAGCACTTCCTTCTCTCACTAACATATCTGAAAATGTCTTATCCCCCTATTTTTTTGTACTGGCTATTTCTTCTTCTTTTTGTTTCTTTGCTTTCCTGACTACTTTGCTACTAGCTTTTCTGTTTTTCCAAATATTGATGCTTGTCTTCCTCTCTGTGATTTCTTGCATTTCATGAAGGCCTCCTCCTTTTTCTTCACCTTTTCAGTTGCTACCTTTGAGAATCATAGCAGCCTCCTTTTCTTTTTACCTTTATTTACGTTTCTAACAAAAAGGTTGGTTGCCCTTAAAATATCCCCTTTTAGTTTTGCCTACTGTTTTTCTACATCCCCCCAGCTGTTCCCATACTGCTAACGACTCCTTGAGGTATTGGCCCATCTTGGCTAAGTTAGTTTTCCTAAAGTCCAAGGCCCTCACTTTTGAATGGATTTTATCATCCCTTGTCCTAATACTGAACCACACCATCTGGTGATCACTGGATGCGAGATGATCTCCCACTATAACATCTGAAACACTTTCCCCATTGGTAAGCACCAAGTCCAGTATGGCCCCTTCATGTGTGGGTTCTGCTGCCAGTGGCCTGAATTATTCTCCCTGTAGAGAATCCAGGATCTCCTTAATTCTAGATGACCCCGCAGCAGGGATGTGCCAATCAATATCTAGCATATTGAAATCACCTATCAGTAGCACTTCTCCTTTCCTGGCAATGCTGCGTATGTCTTCTATTAAATCCCTGTCCACTACTTCTCCCTGTGAGGGGGATCTGTATATCATGGCAATGCAAATGGATTTCTCTTTCCCTCTTTCTAGTTTAACCCATAGTGCCTCTTCTCTCCCTTTTAAGCCTGTAATTCTATAGCTTTAATATATTTTTTTTACATATAATGCCACTCCTCCTTTCCTTCTTTCTACCCTATCCTTCCTGAATAAAGTATAGCCTGATATAATTACATCCTAGTCATGGTTGTCTATGAACCATGTCTCCGTTACCGCCACTGAATCAAAGTCAGCCTCTTCCATTAAAGCCTCTACAGCTGGGATCTTATTTCCCATGCTACGGGCATTTATACATACCGTTTTCCAGATGTTGCCCCTTTTGCCCATTTCCATAAAGGTATTTAATGTTTCACTTACCCTGGGGGCTTTTGTCACCCATCACCAACGAATCTAGTTTAAAGCCCTCTTCAGTAAGTTAGCCAGTCTGCTGCAAAAGACATGTTAACCCTTCTTGGAAAGATGGATGCCATTTCTGCTATACAGCCCTTGGAACCTCATCCCATGGTCCAGGAAACCAAAACGCTTTCAATGACACCATCCACATAGCCATGCGTTATCTCCTGGATGCAAACTTCTCTGTTTCGTCCTTTTCCCTCAACAGAGAGAATTGAAGAGACCACCACCTGTGCACCTATCTGCTTCACCCTCTGTCCCGGAGCCATGAAGTCACTTTGGATATGCTAAGAGGGTACCTGGCAGTATCATTTGTGCCTCACAAGATTATAAAGCCAATATCAAAGCCTCAAAAATGATACTCCATACAATTAGAAAGAGACTTCATCAAATTTAACAATATGCAACATTTAAATCTTAGCCAACGAGTGAAAGCCTCAGCAGAAACTCACTGATAAAACACAATCAGGAGTACTCGTAACATCAATGGCTAACACTCGTTCATCAATCAATCCCAATTCACTGGACCATATTCAAACAAACATTTCAATAAACATTATACAGACTTTAGTCACAATATGCATTAGAGCTGCACTTATATCACCAGGTCCGTGAATCGAGAGGAAATTGAATGCCCCGACGCCTTCTCAAGACATCTTACATAAGCGTTTCGCTACTGCTGTCTCAAGGGGGTTCAATTCTAAAAAATAAATAAAAACACACAATTGCTTAATAGAATGTCGCAATATACTAAAGAGAAAGAAAAGGCTCCATACCTAGCCTGAACAGAAAACCGGAGACTTACCCTGAAACAAAGAGACTTCAAACGCTAGCCAAGCAACAGCCAGCTCACTCAACAGCCTTCATTCAGAGCTCGCCTCCAGCACTTTGAGAACTTCCGATCACATGATTTTAAACCACAACCGGCTACACAGGCAAACCATATCAGCTGAAACTATGAAAGTTAATCAAACCCTGACTACCAACAGTCTCACTAAGAATCAAAAACTCAACCATCCACTTAATGACAACCTATATATCAAACTAAACACAAGCTCCCCATTCGATACATGAATTTAAACCAGAGGGAAACACCGTATTTAAACGGAATATCCACCATTGTTCCCTATATAAAAGAAATTGATCCCGAGACATCCCTTTAGAGCCACTCCGAATATGTTGTATAACAAAGCATTTTAAATCATTAAAAACATGATGCAATGTCAAGCAATGCTCAACCATAGGGGCTTCTCGCCGCTGACAATGAAGCTTACTCTTATGTTCAATTAACCGAATCCGAAATTTACGTACTGTCTTGCCAATGTAGAGGAGCCTACACGGGCAAAAAATACCATAAATGACAAAATCAGAATTACAAGAGGTGTTATCCTTCAAACTTATCAATAAACCATTATAATTAAAACTATCGGTTTCCCACATCACATCACAACAAGAGCACACTCCACATTTTTTATGTCCAGAACCATCAGGAGTGGCAGGCATCAAAGGTCTTAAAGAAGAAGGGCTCAAAAGATCTTTCATATTCAAATTTCGCTGCCACACTGTATCATTTGTGCCAACATGGATGGACAATATCGGGTAATAGTCAATAGGCTTGATGAGTCTCAGCAAACTGTTAATAACATCTCTAATTTTGGCACCTGGCAGACAGCATACCTCTCTTGACATAAAGTCTGGTCAGCAGATAGATGCCTCAGTACCTCTCAGAAGAGGGTCACCAACCACCACTACCCTTCGCTTCCTTGTGGTCACTGATTCTGCAACTTGGTGGTGCTCGAGTTCTGGGTTTTCTCTTTCCTGGGATACTTTCACCACCTCCACTTCCAGGGCTGCATAATGGTTCTTCAGTTCAAGGGCTTGAGGAGATGGATTGGTGATTCTGCAGGCCCTGGTGACTCATGTCTAATTTTCGTCATTTTGTAGGCGCCCATCTTCACCTCTGTTGGAGAGCTTGGATGTTTGAAGAAGCATCTCATCAATGTACTTCTCACTGTTTTGAATGCTCCTCAGCCTCACCACCTCTTCTCTGAGCTTCTCCACTTGTTTTCTGAGAGCTTCAGAATTCAGGCATCCTGTACTTGGAACTGGACCATCAACTGGCATTGGGATCTGTGTCTCGACAGAGGCAGAAGCTGTAACAGGGGCCACAGCTTTGGCAATATGATTTTTCCCAGCCATTGTTCAGTTGGAGGAGCTTCGGTACCTGTTGCAGTAAAAGAGAGAAACCTACCAGAGTCCCTGCCTGTTCCTCATCTGTCCTTTGAGAGAAAAAAAAGTTAACGTCTTTTAAGTGTGTTCTAACAGGGCTGTTCTAAGTCCCTGTGTGTAGCTAATTGGAGAGTTGTCCTATAAAGCAAGAATGATCACATGTCCTATGCATGCCTACCTACCCCAACCAAACCAACCACATAGAGGTAAGAAATCAGCACAGTGGTACTCCACAAAGCTAAGGTCTTCACTACGTCTCAGGAAACTGGAAAGAAGATGGCGGTGATCCCGGTCCCCAGCCGAACAAGCAGCCTACATCACCCAACTTAACTCACACAGAAACTCCATCTCAATGAAAATGAAAGAACACCACTCTGAACTCCTACTCCGCTCACTAAACAAACTCCGCTCACTAAACAAACTGCACAACCTTTTCAACCTAGTAAAGTCCATGACGAAAGAACCTTCGCCCACACAGACTACTATGATACACCCACAGGAATATGCAGACTACATACTAGCCAAAGCCAGCAACATCAGCATAGCCAAGAAATCCACTCCCGGACACAACACAAATCAACCACTTCCGCTCAACTCACTTGCAACACCATCAGCCAGAGGCATTGAGGACATCATCGCAACCATCAACGCCACCACTGCCCCAAATGACCCATGTCCAGCTCACTGGATAAGATCTCTGTGCAAATAACTCAGTCCGACGCTAGCCAAGATCATGGAGTGATCCTTCTCCACAGGAATGTTCCCAGCATGTCTCAAGCAGACGTCGATCCAACCCCTTCTGAAGAACAATAAACTGGACCCCCAGAAGGTGGAGTCCTATCGACCAATCTCAAGCATTCCACTTCTAGCCGATTACACAGGTACACTACCAAAAAACTGCCTCCAGTTTTGCAACTGATTCCTATAGATTTTGGGGTGCTGAATCCAGGAAAAATAGCCAAAATGTTCCATCACGTCAAGTTTTCTTGCAAAATTAGATTTCTTACCCATATAAGGAATGTTCACATAATTTCTTTTTAGCTGACTGCAGTTTATTTTCTTGGCCCAAAATAGAGGTTGTAATGGTTAACTAACTAGAAACACTCCCTCATGATATTTTAGAGTGTTTTGTATTCATTTTATACATTAACAGGACAATTGGGAGGCGGGGGGCTAAATCCAGTACTCGCGCTGGCGCATGTTCTTTCCTGTTCGCCTCGCCTCGTTCGCTCGCTCGCTCAAACACGGTGGTTGCGACATGAACGTTCCTGTCAAATTTCAGTTTCTTGCAAGTTCATTATTACCTTTTGTTTGCTCAGTCGTAATCCAGCTTTATTCCGAAGTGGTTCACTACAGTTGTAGTTTGCAGTGCTGTGTATTTGTGATGGCTCACAGAGCCAGAGGTTGCGTCAACTCTCCGGACAGTTTTGTTTTATTTGTGGGGAATATACCGTGAAAAAGCGGCAGAGGAACATTTCTGCATTTATTAAAAAAGTATATTTCGCCTATTTCGGTTTGAAGTTAGGCGATCAAGACAAACCGTGGGCTCCTCACAAAGTGTGCAAGACATGTGAGAAAGATCTACGCTTATGGATGAAAGGTAAAAAACAAGCATTTCGTTTCGGAATACCTATGATGTGGCGTGAACAAAGAGACCACAGCAGTGACTGCTATTTTTCCTCTTGCATTGTGAAGGGATACAACTTAAAAAATAAGAACGTAATAAGTTACCCCAACCTTCCCTCAGCAATTAGGCCTATGCCTCATAGCAACGAAGTACCTGTGCCTGAACCACCAAAATCTTTGGATCATATTTGTGTGGACGGTTCTGATCATGATGAGACTCATCAGATGGCTTTTCCCGATGAGTCCAGTACTTCCGAGTTTGAAACTGAGCCAGATCCGAAACCTGAACTTTTCTCTCAAGCTGAATTGAATGATATAGTCTGGGATTTAGGACTCCCAAAAGATGCTGCCCAACTGCTAGGTTCTCGGCTTAAACAGAAAAATCTATTGTCACCAGGAACAACTTTTTATTGGTACCGCAACCGCAAGACACAATTTTTGAAGTATTTCAGCAAAGAGGAAGATTTGGTATTTTGCAACGATATATACGGAGTGATGGAAAAGTTTAAACTCAAGTATGATCCTGCTGAATGGCGGCTGTTCATTGATTCGTCAAAAGACAGCATAAAAGGTGTTCTTCTTCATAATGGCAACACATTCGCTTCAGTTCCTATTGCTCACTCTGTTATTCTCCAAGAAAAATACGAGAATTTGGCCCTGATTCTTCAGAAGATTCGTTATGATGAGCATAAGTGGATGATTTGTGGAGACTTTAAAATTCTATCCATGCTATTAGGGCTGCAATCCGGTTTCACCAAATATCCCTGCTTCCTTTGCTTGTGGGATAGCCGGGCCCACGACCTACACTGGGGGAAAAAAGACTGGCCAATTCGGGAGTATTTGAGACCCGGTGAGAAAAATGTTCTTCATGAGAGCTTGGTACCTCGTGATAAAATTCTATTACCACCTCTCCACATTAAGTTGGGTCACATTAAGCAATTCATCAAGTCCCTTCCAAAAGATGGTGAGTGCTTTCGGTACCTTTGCTCAAAGTTCCCCCGACTTTCTGAAGCAAAGCTAAAGGAAGGAGTGTTTGTTGGCCCTGATATAAGGAAACTCATTTCAGATGGAGCATTCGCTGAAACGATGTCTGAGAAGGAAAAAGAAGCCTGGGATTCCTTCAAGGATGATGTTCTCAAATTCTTGGGGAACAGGCGGGATGAGAACTATAAGGATATTGTTGCCAGGATGCTCAATGCCTTCAAAGAACAAGGCTGTAACATGAGCCTGAAAGTCCATTTCTTGCACTCCCATGTGAACTACTTTCCCGAAATCTTGAGGGCGTACAGTGAAGAACAAGGTGAAAGGTTTCACCAGGACATCAAGGACGCAGAGAGAAGGTACCAAGGAAGATGGAACACCACTATGATGGCTGATTTCTGCTGGTTGCTGCTGCGGGAAACCCCAGATGAAAAATACGCCAAGCAGCGCACCAAGAGAAGCATTCGGGGGAAGAAGAAACGGGCCCACCAGGGGATTGATTGACCCAAGAATGACTTTAAAATCTAAACTGTGTTGACAAATATCGTGTTTTTACTAAACTTTGAAATAAAAATTTGCTAGTTATTGCCACAGTGTCGGATCTCATTTATTAGAATTTTATTTTCACACCATCGGGTGTTTGTCTTCATGTATTGCAATCGTGCGGTTTGCGTTTTCTATTCTTACATACAGGGCCGGCCCGTCCATTGAGCGAGAATGTTTTTTGCACAGGGCCCCGCGTTTCAGGGGGCCCCGCGCAAAAATCATTCTGATCCATCATCCAACATTAAAATTAAAAAAAAAAAAAAAAGCTGTCGCTGCCTCTGCCGGGGCCGGGGCCGCCGCGGCAGAATCGAGTGTGCCGCGGGGCCCCCCCCCCTGCCCAGCAGAGCCTGCCCTCCCCGGTATCACCTCTCTCAGCTGCCTCCCTCCAGTCACACGCGCCGGCTTTCAGAGCGCGAGGTGAGTTTCTCCCTCGCTGCTCTGTTAAGCCCGCGGGGGCTGATGGGAAGTCCCATCAGCCCCCGCGGGCTTAAACAGAGCAGCGAGGGAAAAACTCTTCCCTCGCGCTCTGAAAGCCGGCGCGTGTGACTGGAGGGAGGCAGCTGAGAGTGGTGATACCGGGTAGGGCAGGCTCTGCTGGGCAGGGGGGGCCCCGCGGCACACTCGATTCTGCCGCGGCGGCCCCGGCCCCGGCAGAGGCAGCGACAGCTTGTTTTGTAAAAAAAAATTCAGTGGGCTGGGGGGGGGGTAGGAGTGGTAATGGCTGTGGGCTGGGGGGGGTAGGAGTGGTAATGGCTGTGGGCTGTTGGGGGGGTTAGGACTGGTGATGGGCTTGGGGGGGTTAGGAGTGGTAATGGCTTTGGGCTGGGGGGGTTAGGACTGGTGATGGGCTGGGGGGGTTAGGAGTGGTAATGGCTGTGGGCTGTTGGGGGGGTTAGGAGTGGTAATGGCTGTGGGCTGGGGGGGTTAGGACTGGTGATGGGCTGGGGGGGTTAGGAGTGGTAATGGCTGTGGGCTGTTGGGGGGGTTAGGACTGGTGATGGGGTGGGGTGGGCTGGGGGGGGTTAGGAGTGGTAATGGATGTGGGCTGCTGGGGGGTTAGGACTGGTGATGGGCTGGGGGGTCTAGGAGTGGTAATGGCTGTGGGCTGTTGGGGGGGTTAGGACTGGTGATGGGCTGGGGGGGTTAGGAGTGGTAATGGCTGTGGGCTGTTGGGGGGGTTAGGACTGGTGATGGGCTGGGGGGGTAGGAGTGGTAATGGCTGTGGGCTGTTGGGGGGGTTAGGACTGGTGATGGGCTGGGGGGGGTTAGGAGTGGTAATGGCTGTGGGCTGCTGGGGGGGTTAGGACTGGTGATGGGCTGGGGGGGTTAGGAGTGGTAATGGCTGTGGGCTGTTGGGGGGGTTAGGACTGGTAATGGGCTATGGGGGGGATAGGAGTGGAGATGGGCTATGGGGGGGCTATGGACTATGGGGGAGCTAAGTCTATATGGGCTGATGGGATTAGGACTGGAAGTGGGTTGATGGGGGCTTAGGACTGGTAATGGGCTATGGGGGGGCTTAAACTAAAAATTGGGTGATGGGGGATTAGGACTGGAAATGGGCTGGTGGGATTAGGACTGGGAGTGGGCTATGGGGGGCTGGGACTGGTAATGGGTTGGGGGGTTGCTAGGACTGGAAATGGGCTGGGGGATTAAGACTGGAGGTGGGCTGATGGAGTTAGGACTGGTAATGGGCTGTGGGCTGTTGGGGGGGGTTAGGACTGGTAATGGGCTATGGGGGGCTAGGACAGGAAATGGGCTGATGGGAAGGGGTTAGGACTTGAGGTGGGCTGATGGGGTTAGGATTGGTAATGGACTGGGCTGATGGGTGGGTTAGGACAGGCAATGTCCTAAGTGGAGGTTAATACTGGTAATGGGCTGTTGGCTGATGGGGGCTGTCTGGTAATGGGCTATGGGGGGTTAGGACTGATAATGGGCTATGGGGGGGGCTAGGACAGGAAATGGGCTGATGGGGAGTGGTTAGGACTTGAGGTGGGCTGATGGGGTTAGGACGTAATGGACTGTGGGCTGATGGGGGGGGTTAGGACTGGCAATGGGCTATGGGGGGCTGACTGGAAATGGGCTGATGGGGGCTTAGGACTGGAAGTGGGCTGATGGGGGGTTAGGACTGGTAATGGGTTATAGGGGGGGCTTAAACTGAAAATGGGGTGATGGGGGGTTAGGACTGGAAGTGGGTTGATGGGGGGGGGGCTAGGACTGGAAGTGGGTTGATGGGGGGGGGCTAGGACTGGAAATGGGCTGATGCAGGGACTAGAAGGGAATGGATGCTGGGTGAGGCTGGAACTAGAAGGGAGCTGATGTTGGGGGAGGATTAGAATGGGATGGGGCTGGGAGAGTAAAATGGAGAGGGGAAAAATATTTTGTGTGGGAGGGATAAAAAATCTACAATTGGCCGGGTATTGGGAGAGTAAGTGGGGATTGAGGATGGAGGGGTAAATTTTGAGTAGATGAAATAGGAATGAGGAAAGAGCAAAAGGAGAAAGATTAGTATGTTAAAGCAGATGTAGAGAGAGAATGGAAAAAAAAAACAAGAAGGCAGAAGAAAGGACAAATGGACAGCAGATGGAGAGTTAGCAGAATACACGAAGAAACCAGAAGAAAGTGGCTGGAACAATTGCAACTGAAAAAAATGCACAAAAGGTAGAAAAATCTCTCTTTATTTTGAATTTATTAACTGGAATATGTCAGCTCTGGGAAATGTGCATCATTAATTTTTGCGCTTTGTTTAGTACAAGAGGAAATTAATTTATAGTTTTATTTCTACAGTGTTGTTGTATATTCCAAGTTTGGCTTTTGTGGTTCCCAGTTTAATTATTGTCTTCCTGTTTCTAAATTGTGATTCCTTGTTTGGTGATGGTCTATGTTGTGCATGTGTAACTGAGCTGAGGTATTCTGTTTATATAATTCCTATTTGACATTGCCACTTGTTCTTTCCCCAGTAGGTCATGTATTGTTGTTCTCTGAAATGTATTGGTTTAATATTTGCAGTGTTGCCTTTTGATAGTTAGGGTATGGTGCTTTGTGAGTCCTGGTAGTGCTGTTAGGATATGGCGGGTTTGCTATGGGTTCTAAATGGGCAGTGTTTGTAGTAGTTCCTAATGTGCCTGGCGGTTGGTACTGGATTATAGTAATGTAGAAACCTTTTAGTCTTTCTTTATCCATATACTCATTAAGAGGTATGTTTACTAAAAGTTAGTGTATGGCAGAGCTACTCAATTCCAGTCCTGGTGGTCCACAATCCTGCAGGTTTTCAGGATATCCCTAATAAATATGCATGAGATATATATGCATTGGAGATATCCTGCCAACCTGACTGGTTTGTGGCCCTCCAGGGCTGGATTTGGAGACTCCTGCCTTACATCTCTGTCATTTACGATTGTGAGTGGGCAAGGTGCAGATGTCCAAGACATCAAAAAAGTTAGATAGCATTTGTCACATTCCTCCTCGCTTCTCACCACCACCAAAATATTATCTATTAGACAACTTTTTGGTGGTGGTGAGAATCGAGGAGGAATGTGACACATTCTATCTACCCTTTTGATGTCTAGGATATCTGTACCTTGTTCACTCACAATCTTAAATGACAGAGATGTAAGGCAGGGGTCTCCAAATCCAGCCCTGGAGGGCCACAAACCAGTCAGGTTGGCAGGATATCTCCAATGCATATATATCTCATGCATATTGTCAGCCAGCCCCACCCGCTCCTTAACCTTGAGGGCTAAAGAGGGGTTGACTTGCGACGCCCGTGGGCAATTGTTGTAGTTGTGTTGTGGTGCGACGAGTGATAAGGCTTGGCAAAGGATTATTTATTTTAACTGGTTTATTTGCTCGTGGCTTAGTTTGCCAGTGCGCAGTTCAATATGCAAATTACAGACGGTGCAGAAGAAATTAAATCCAAAAGTATACAGGAATAACTGAATCTTATCTAGTTGCTTGTTGCGCTGTATTATTACACATTCCTCTCAAGTGCTTTATCATACAGGAAGGAAACAGAAAAAGTCTCTTCACTCAAGTTTTCTTGTATAAATGAGGTTAATTGTCAATGTCCTATTACCTCATAGAACAGTACAAAAACGTGGCTGTTTAATTGTCTCTGTCAATTAAACAGATTGAGCAGTCCATTAACATGTCATCGCTATCAGGGGGCAATAAAGAATCAGAGGTAGAAGTTTCTTCCATACATTCAATGTCTGGCACAACCGGATTAAAACTTTTCTTCTGCTTTAAGAAGTCTTGGAAGTCCTTTAGAAGTGACTCAGCCGGTAACTTCCCCAAGTATGTCTGATCTCCCGTCCCTTCAATGAGTAACTGTTTACTGAGCTTATCAATCTCAGGCTGCCACTTAAGTTTGTTTGTACTGGGAACAAACACATGTGCTGGGCTACGTTTATCTCCTAAACGTTCTCTAGCCGTGGGTGCTTGGTATTCAAACTTTGCAATGTCAGGAGAATAATCAAAAGCATTACATTCAGCCTTCTCCAGGTTAGGTATATCAGCTAGCTTAAAAGAATATTCAGGATTACTTAAAGCTTCCCTTGGCTGATAACGGACGCCACCATCTTGTTTAGCTGTGCTTTTAAAAGTGGAACAGAGACTGCCTGGTTTAAAAGCATAAACACTTCTTTTCTTGGGTACCTGATACAGAAGCTTTTCATCTGGGGAATACCTTATCCTTCTGTCCTTCTTCCACAGCTCTGCCTGGTTCTGTAGCCCTGGGTTTTCAGCGTAGTTAAAAGACCTCTGCCTGCAGCAGTTCTCTCTCTCTACTGAATCCTCTCCCACGGTACCTTCCAGGTGCAGCTTGTCACAGGAATCTCTATAGCAAGGATAATCCCATATAGACTTGCCTTCTGCAATCCTTGTATCTCCCTCTGGGAACTCAGATAGCTTCTCTCGTGTTCTCAGCTTGTCTGGAACCAGTTGTCCTGTTATTCTCCTTTCTAGTCCTTCCTTTAGAACTTTTCTCGAGTCCTTCACTAGTACCCTCTGACTTCCTGGTTTCTGTATATTTAAGCAGCTGGCTCTGGCCTGCATTGCCCGCCTTCCTTTGGGGCGTGCCCAATCACAGGCTTCCTCACTCCCTTCCCCCGAGGAGTGCTGTTTAGCTTGATTGGAAGTGTGTTTTTTTCTTTCTCTAAAGAAATCTGTGCTCTCTCTAGCATTACCGGCTTCCACCACCGGATGCTCACTTGTGTCCATAGGTTCCTGAGGAGCTACTGGGTCACAATATTTATTAGGGATATCCCGAAAACCTGCAGGATTGTGGACCACCAGGACTGGAATTGAGTAGCTCTGGTGTATGGTAACATTATGCAAATATTTATGCAAATGAGACACCTTATGCAAATGAGGCCCCGCACCGAGTCTCCGCACATGGCCCCGCACCCCCCTTGGGCCGCCCCTGCTTACATACATACCTGTACAACATTTTTTGCACATTTCTTTGCTTTGCTTTGTGTCTAACTTCGCTCTTATATGCTCAATGTTTGTGCACATGTATGTGGCTGTTTTAAGTGCAGACAATTTTGCTACCATCACAGTGTGTTTTGTTGACATTACTCTATTCTTATGTGCTGCCTTGTTACAATTTTCTTTATTCTTATTTGAATAACTACTAAACAATTAGTATAAAGAATTCATCCAAGAAACTTTTATCTCGATCGCACTCAATCTGAAACGTTCACCTCAAACTGCTAACCCAATGTAGCAAAAAATCTGTACGTGATGGAGCAAATTGGTTACCAGATTTGGATTCAGCGCACCAAAAAACGTAAAAATCAATCGAAACATTAGAGGCAGTTTAAAAAAAAAAATTTTTAGTGTACCTGTGTTATTGAGAAGGTAGCTCAACGGCAAATCCAAGAACACATCGACTCCACCGCCCCCCTTGATCCATGCCAACATGGCTTCAGGGAATCACATGGAATCGAAATGCTTCTTGCCACTCTTTTTAACACATTAATCACAGGGATTAATAACAATAGACAAGGATATGCCCTGATTCTCTTGGATATCTCCACGGCCTTCGACTCTGTCAACCATGAGCAGCTCCTGACACGTCTCCAGGAAAAAGGAATCCAGGACTCAGCCTGGAGCTGGTGCAAACCGTACCTAACAGATAGATGGCAGCAGGTACGCACAGGCTCTACGACCTCCAAGTCTTTCCAACAAAAGCATGGAGTTCCCCAGGGTTCTTCTCCATCTGCCCTATTATTCAATATATATATGGAGCCCATATGTGCCATCATCCGCTCCTTCAACATCTCCTGCCTGATTTATGCAGATGACATACTTCTCTTCACCCCCTTCACCATTGATCAACCAGACTTCTCCTCACTGGTAAAATGCTTTGATGCCATCACTGACTGGCTTAACTCACAAAGTCTCAAAATAAATTTCAGCAAGACAGAAGTGCTATTCGTCACAAGAAATCAAACCTTCATCCCTCCAGCAACATTAAAGACAAGAGATGCCGAGCTCCCGAGCCGCCCCACCATCCGCTACCTAGGAGTCACACTTGACCAGCACCTCAACCTCAAAGCCCACATAAGCAACACTGTCAAGAAAGTCTACCATAAGATGAGGACAATTCGACATCTCCGACCCTTACTGCAACCAGACGACTTCCGGACAGTATTCCAAGCGCTAGTAACCCCCCACTTTGACTACGTCAATGTGATCCTTCATGGGCTCCCTAAGAACACACTTAACCCCCTACAGTTAGCTATGAATGCTGCTGCCCGATTCCTACACGGGGCCTCTAGAAGAGAGCACGTCACCCCAATCCTAAAGGACCTCCACTGGCTATCAATCTACTGCCGACTCATCTACAAAGTTGCTCTCTTAACTTTCAAAGCCATTAACAAAAAACCTCCGGCTCCTTGACAAACCTTATCCACCCCACTCCCTCATCCAGAGCAAGAAGGTCCTTTGCCACCAATACACTAATAACCCCCAGTGAAGTAACAAAATGCACTCAGGCAACAAAAAACAGCGTTCATGTTCTATGCACCTACCTGCTGGAACGAGCTCCCAGTGTCCATCCACACGATCACTGACCTCGCACAATTCAGAAAAGCACTAAAGCACCACCTTTTTCTCCTGCACTATGCCCAGGCCAACAACACATCCCTACCCGATACAGCTTTATGACCCAATTTACACCCCTGTACATAGCTGCAAGAACAACCATGTAACCATAGCCGCGCAGCGACTTCCTGCCCACACTGTATATAGTCTGTATTTACCTCCCCATGGTTATTAACCCAAGTTGTATTTCCTGTTCAATGTAAGTGTGAAGCAGGCGCGTCCTGCTCTGCACAATATGTTATCTGTAAACCGCACTGATTTTAAAAAGCGCGGTATATAAAAGCATTAAATAAATAAATAAATAGAGGTGGGTAGGGAGGGACCTAACACCTGATGAGTTCAGTGGCTTCAAAGATCTAGCTGTGAATGGGTAGCTGGAACAAAAACCAATGTACTCTACTGACAGAGCTTTGCCCAATACCATGAAAAATTCCCCCTTTGCCGTATAAAAAAAAAAAGAATTGGCTTTTACAAATGAAAATGAAAACCCATTCAAGAGCTTTCAGGCAGAGAGATTGTAGTTAAAAAGCCACACAGTATTACCTTTCTTGAAACTAAGTCCCTGTTAGAAATGCTGGATTTAGTACTCGCCAATGGAGATAGCATGCTGAATGGCCAGGTGGGTGCCCATTTGAGCAACACTGATCCACACACAGTGTGGCTTGAGATAAAAGCCAAGGCAGAGTCCAATCACAGCTGGCTTCAAAATGAAAAAGTACCTGAAGGAGACGTTTGCAGGGTGGAGGAGATGATAAGTAGAATTGCAGTGGGCTGAATTAAGAGGCAATGAAAGTGGCAACAGATACATATAGTGTGTAAGAAAAGTAAGTAAAAACAAGGAGTGGCTGCACAAATAAAGGCAAAAACACAGCCTTCACAAAATTCAGGAGATCTCAAAAAGATGAACACAGAAAAGAATACAGGATAAAGCTAAAAGAGATAGAGAGAAATAAGGATAGCAAAATTAAAGGCAGAAGAAAAGATGGATAAAGATGTGAAACATGGAGGCAAAACTTTTTTTGAGGTATGTTTGGGAGAAGAGAAAGATCAGAAGTGCCGAGGACAGATTTGCAGAAAGTGACATTGAAAAAACGAAAATGCTGAACAAATATTTCTGTTCTGTATTCACAAGAGAAAATCCTGGAGAAGGACCACATATGAGTGACAAATATACAAATAGGAATGGTGTAGATACCACACCATTTACAGAAGGTGATATGTTTGAACAGCTTGCAAAACTGAAAGTGGACAAGGCTATGGGACCGGATTGGATATATCCAAGGATATTGAAAAAGTTCAGAGAGGTTCTGGCAGGGCCTTAAAAGAATGTTTTAGATAGATCCTTGGAGATGGGAGAGGTTCTGCAGGACTGGAGAAGGGCTGATGTTTTATCTCTTCACAAAAGTGGTAATAGGGAAGAGGTGGTAAACTATAGGCTGGTAAGCCTTACCTCTGTGGTGGAAAGAGTAATGGAGACACTCTTGAAAGTAAGATTAGTGGACTTTCTGGATTGCATGTTTCGAGGCAACATGGTTTTACCAGGGGAAGATCATGCCAAACAAATTTGATTGAGTTATTTGGGGTGAACAGAGAACTAGATCAAGGGCATGCAATAGATGTGATATACCTAGATTTCATCAAAGCCTTTGATACTGTTCTTCTTAGGAGGCATATCAATATGCTGAGCAGCCTGGGGTTAGGTCCTAAAGTGGTGAACTGGATCAGAAATTGGTTGACTGACAGACGACAGAAGGTAGTGGTAAGCAGAATTCACTCAGAAGAATGGAAGGTGCATAGTGGTGTGCCTTAGAGATTGGTCATGAGACCGATACTATTCAATGTATTTGTGAGTGATATTGCGAGAGGACCGACTGGAAAAGCTTATCATTTTGCAGAGTGGACACTTCTGAGGGAGTAGACAACATGAGGAAATATCTGAAAACGCTGGAAGAATGGTCTAATGCTTGGTAGTTACAATTTAATGCAAAGAAGTCCAGAATCATGCACTTGAGATGCAGAAATCTGAAGGAATTGTATGCAATAGGGGGAGAGAGGTTGGTTTGCACAGGACCAGGAGAGGGGCCTTGGAGTGCTAATGTCTGAGGATCTCATGGTGGCTAAACAATGTGACAAGGCGGTAACCAAAGCTAGAAGGATGCTGGGCTGCATACAGAGCGGACTAGCCAGCAGAAAGGAGGAGGTATTAATGCCCCTGTTCAAGTCATTGGTGAGGCCTCACTTGGAGTATTGTGTTCAGTTTTGGAGACCATATCTCACAAAGAACATAAAGAGTTGAAACAGTTCAGACACAGTCTGTCAGGTCCTTTGACCTCACGAGTGGACTCTTCATCGGAGAATAGTCTATTTTATCATCAGACTATGGGGAATCCCAGAGATCACTCAATGCGCAGGTCGCTTGCTTCTGCTGTAGTGCGACATCTTCACAACATCGAGCCCGGATGCTTTCTTCCTTCATTGGGGAATGGTCTGTTATACGCTTTCCTGCCTATTGCACTAATAGCCAAAACACTGTTCAAGTTGCAAGCCAAACAAGGTACCATGATCCTGGTAGCCCCATTCTGACCTTGACAGCCGTGGTTTCCCCTGCTTCTTCGTCTAGCTCAGCATCTGCCTCTCCATCTGGGATGTACAGCAGACCTGATCTCGCAGGATCAGGGAGCGCTGCTTCATCCCAATATTCAGGCAATCTGCCTGATGGCTTAGCTGCTGAGAGGGTAGTCCTTTCCAACCTCAATTTACCGGATGCCGTTAAAGATATCCTCCTGATGTCCCAGAAGGACTCCACACATGATGCATGTATGCCTTTAAGTGGTGCCGATTTGTAGTTTGGTGCACTCAGCACACCCTCAACCCCTTCAATTGTCTGGTGGAGTCTCTCCATTCGTGTCCATTTCAGCTTCTCATCGGGGGACTGATGGAAAACCTATTTCCACAAATCCATTGGTAACCTGCTTCATGCACAAGGCTCCTCTTGACTAAGTCACCAGTCCAGCCTGGCCTGGCCCCCACCTGTCGCCTGGGACCTTAATGTGGTTCTTGCACAACTGCTCAAACCTCCCTTTGATCCTCTAGGCACCACTACCCTCACATTTCTTACTTGGAAGGTCTCCTTCCTAGTTGCACTCACCTTGGCTCACTGGGTCAGTGAACTGCAGGCCTTAGTTGTACATGCGCCCTATACATGTTTTCACCATGCCAGAGTAATCCTGAGAATGCCTCTGCATTTCCTTCCAAAGGTTGTGTCTCCTTTCCATCTAAACAAGTTGGTAGTAATTCCGACCTTTTTGCCAAGTCAAAAGCATCTCTGGCTGAGGCGGCACTTCATACCCTAGTTTGCAAATGGCTGTAGCTGATTACATTGAAAGAACCAAGGTAAACCGGAAATCCTCACAATTATTCATTTCTTTTGACCCTAGTCACCCTGGTCTCCCTATGACAAAACACACTCTCTCTTGGGATAGCAGACTGCATATCCTTTGCATACGCTCAGGTGTGTCTGACATTAGAGGGTCATGTTAACCGCTCACAATGTCTGGGCCACGGCCACATCCATAGCCCACTTACGCTCTGTCTCCATAGCAGAGATCTCCCGTCCTGCCACATGATCTTTTGTACCCCATTACTGTCTGGACAAGGACTCTCATAATGACTGCAACTTTGACCAAGCGATACTCTGGGACTTAGCTACACCTCCTTCTCTCCAGCACTATGTCCATCCAGGCTACCACCACTGTCATCTCAGTGGGGGTTTGTTGAGGATGCAGAGTCTATTAGATCCACTGGACTCCCCATGTTCTTCGTCGTTTTTATCCTGTTTTTAACGGGCTCTACTCCTCGCCATTTTCCTGTAGCCTGGAGCTAGGGAGTCCCATATGTGGACTGCATTCTTGCTTATTACTGGAGATAGCATGGTTACTCACCTGTATGTAGCAGGTGATCTCCGGGAACAGCAGGAAACAGTCTTCTCAATCCACCCTCCTCCCCAAAGAGTTGTAGTATTTTTTCTTTTTCTCAGCTATGAACCTCACTGAGGAGAATCATTGGGAAGGTGGGAAGGCAGGTACTCATGTGCAGAGGGATGCTCCCAAATGCTTCCTATTGGATGCTGGGGAGTGTTGCTGAGTGGGCTCCGTCGGGGGACATCACCCCATATCTGAAGACTGAGTCCTGCTTTTCCAAGAGATCACATGTTACAGGTTAGTAGCCACATTTTTCACCGAAAGGGTGGTAGATGCATGGAATGCCCTCCTGTTTATTTTATTTATTTGTTACACTTTTCTATACTGCTCCTTCCAGAGATCAGGGGCGGGTTACAAATAGCACTGTATTTGGTG
The DNA here is from genome assembly GCA_033557465.1 of Ichthyophis bannanicus. Taxonomy (NCBI): domain Eukaryota; kingdom Metazoa; phylum Chordata; class Amphibia; order Gymnophiona; family Ichthyophiidae; genus Ichthyophis; species Ichthyophis bannanicus. The sequence goes on along the minus strand of CM066040.1, from coordinate 168,586,548 downwards.
GCAAATACAGTGACAGAATTTAAAATGGTATGTGCAGACACCGTGGATCCCTTTATAGCAAGAAGATGAAATCAAAGCAAACTTAAGTATCTTTTAATAGAGGGGGACTGACCTGCACGGAGCAGTTGGTACAGCCGTAAACACAGGCATTGGGGGGGGGGGGGCATGACCTGCACGGAGCTGCACTTGCAAGCACTTTAGCCACCTTAGTGGGCAGACTAGATGGACCATACTGGTCTTTATCTGCTGTTATATACTGTGTTACTATGTTATGTTACTAGGTCCAGAGGTATCTTATGGTGATGATAAACCCAGTCCTGGTGTCTTGTAATTCACATTGCTGCATTTGCAAAGGCCTTTGATTAGCCTCATGCTAGGATAGAGTGCCGAGACTCCATTTTGTCTTTGCTTAAAATTTGCAGCTATACCGTGCATCCTACAAACCTGTATAATAGCATCATGTCATGTGGGATGCAGAGACCCACATATTTACTGATGTCTTTGTCCATTGCAAGAGGCTTCTAGAACACTATATCTCAAGCAAGGTACCCTTCACATCTAATATCAAAGACTTCCCCCGATTAATGTGTAACCCCAAGAAGTTCCCTAATTCACCCAAAAGCCACAACACTCTCGCCACAGTCATCCTCGGCTCATGCTTGGGCCATTAGGTCATCCACAAAACAGGCAGTTTTTATTTCCATGCCCCACAGAGATTCCCTGTGACCCTCTTATCATGCACCAATCATCTAGCTAAAGATTCTGTCCATAGAGCAAAAGCTCACTACTGTAGAAAGGAAGCACCTCTCTCTAGCCCCACCCTTCAAAGTGAACTCAGCAATTAGAGTTGTTAACTAAAACGTTTACCGGTGGCCCAGAATACAGCACTCGAATATGCTTGATCACTGCACTCCCAAATCCAGATTTCTCAAATACATACCAAAGGCCTTTTCAGTATCAAAGCTAATGGCCACAGTGTCTAATCTCTGTCAATGGATCGCTTCAATACCTGTTGATATGTGATAAACATTCACGGCCCCATTCCATCCTGGCACAAATCCCACCTGCTCTTTCCCTATCAAGTAGGGGACGCTTATTCTAACTTATTCATCAGACTTTAGCATAGATCTTAATATCTAAAGTACATCCAAAAAGAATATCGGCCTATATGAAGAAGGTTGAGTCACATCCTTTTCCTCCTTGGACAAAACCCCTATCCAAGCTTGGTTAATCACCGGCCCAAATGTGCCGTTCTCCAAGGCTGCCCTCTATAAATCTTGAGGTCCCACTAACTCCCCTAAAGCCTTTTAAAATTCAGCTCTCAATTACATCAGGACCAAGAGCCTTACAATTAGCCACTTTACTGATGACCTGCATAACTCTTCACACTCTGCTGGGACCCCCAAAAACACAATCTTCTCTTCTGTCAAGGTCAGAAGATTTATACTAGCAAAAAAAGGCTCCCATCTGTGCCCTATCAGGAACTGAGCTCGAACACAGTTTAGCTTAAAAGCTCTGAAATGGGATGTCTCGGTAGATTGGTTGTCGAGAGGGGAGAACCAGTGCCATCTAAGAAATGAAACAAACCACCACCTAAGTCCTCTAAAGCCAACAGTAATGCTTTGCAGCAGAGAACCTTTGATGAGATGCTGCAGCTTACCCCCATTCTGAAGGGCTCCTCAGGCAAGGAGCCGTCATGCCTTCAAGCTTTATCAGTGGGCAGACAGAGAAGAAGATGGAGGCTGTTTCCACCCCCAGCAATTGCGCAGGTGGTTGGTAATCCTCTGGCGAGCCGGGATCATCTTGGGGAGTGTTGACACAGAGAGCTGCCTGTTCCGATTCTTTGGGGATTTCTCCTGAAGCAGGTCATCTTTCAACGGAGGTAACTCTTCAATCGATTTGGGGATTGCTGGTGAAACTAGATGCCTCTGTCTCCAAATGCTCCAGTGAAATTAACTCTTTAGTGTAGACTGTGGGTACTTTAAACCAGGATCATTTGCGTCTAGAAAAAAGAATTAAAGAATTTCAAGATAAATCTTCTACTTTGGAAAAGAAAATTGAGGACTCTAAAGGGATTCTTGATACCTTAGTAAAAGACAAGTTAATAATTAATCAACGTTTGGAGAGATTTGACAATTGATTGTGACATTTGAACCTTAGGTTCTTGAACTTTCCAAAGGTCTCTGGCTTTTCTGCTCTGGATCTGTTTAAATCTTATTTGACTGAGATTTTGAAAATTCCAGCTGAGTATTCTACCTGTGAACAGTATTTATTTCCTTCCAATGCAAAATCCTCAGAGAAGAGTGTCTGAAGAGCCATTAAATGTGTCAGTGTTGTTAGAGACTTCATTGACTGAGGTCCTAGCTAGAGCTACTTTATTAGTTAGTTTTGTGTTTGAACAATATCTTAGAATGATATTGCAGCTTTCCTTTAAAAATTCCAAGCTTATATTTTATGACCAAAAGATCTGGTTATTTCTGGTTGTTGCACAAGGTACCCAAGATCATAGGAAGTTGTTTCTGGTGATGTGGCAGGAGACATTGGCACTGGGTGCCACTTTTCTCCTTAGATATCCATGTATTTTGTACAGTAAATTTCTTTGAAGTTAGATATGTTTTTCTTTTTCCTGAACAATTGCGTGCCTTTATAGATATGAAGAAATTGTCTAGCTCTACTTCGCTTACTTGAAGGGCTTGTTTGATTCATGACTTGATATATAGTAGATGGGGGTTTTGCCTATTGCCTTTGTTTTCTTTTTTTTTCCTTATTTCTCTCCATTCTTTTTTCTCTCCCCCCCCCCTACTCTTGATTGTGGCTCAACATACTACTACTACTATTGAGCATTTATATAGCGCTACCAGTCGCACGCAGCGCTGTACAGATATACAGATATACATGCAAGAGACAGTCCCTGCTTGTCAGAGTTTACAATCTAGTCAAGACAAAACACAGAGCAATAGTCTATTCAGGGCAAAAAAAAATATGGCATTTGCAACTTAGTCAAGACGAAAGACGGAAGTTGGGGCAAGACAAAGGACAGAAGTCAGGATCTGAAAGCGACATTGAAGAGGTGGGTCTTCAGCCTGGATTTGAAGAGGGCTAGGGAGGGTGCCTGGCGTATAGACACGGGTAGGTGGTTCCAGGCATAAGGTGCAGCAAGGTGAAAGGAGCAAAGTCTGGAGTTAGCGGTGCAAGTGGAGGCCTAGATAGAAGTAGTTTGTTAGAAGAGCGAAGTTCCCGAGAGGGGTTGTAAGGGGAGATAAGAGATGAAAGATATTGAGGGGCCGTAGAGTGAATGCATTTATAGGTCAGGAGGAGAAGTTTGAACTGAATGCGGAAACAGATAGGGAGCCAGTGAAGTGACCTGAGAAGAGGAGTAATGTGGGCATGGCGAGGCTGGCGGAAGATTAGTTGAGCAGCAGAATTTTGAATAGATTGAAGGGGAAAGAGATGACTCACAGGGAGACCAGCAAGGAGTAGGTTGCAGTAGTCAAGACGAGAGGAGATTAAGGAGTGGACAAGCGTTTTAGTAGTGTGTTCAGAAAGGAAGGGGGCGGATTTTGCTAATGTTGTAAAGAAAGAAACGGCAGGTCTTAGCTAAAAGCTGGATATGTGTGGAGAAGGAGAGAGAGGAGTCAAAGATAACCCCCAGATTGTGGGCCAAGGGAACAGGAAGGAACATGGAGCCATCCACGGAGACTGAGAAAGGAGGGAGAGGAAGGGGAGGTTTTGGGGGGAAAGACAAGGAGTTCAGTCTTGGCCATGTTCAATTTCAAGCGGTGGTGAGACATCCAGGCAGCAATGTCAAGAGAAGCAGGCAGAGATCTTGGTCTGGATTGCTGGAGAGATTTTAGGCGTAGAGAGGTAGATTTGGGAGTCATCGGCATAGATTTGGTACTGAAAGCCATGGGAGGAGATAAGCACACCAAGGGATTAGGTATAGAGAGAAAAAAGGAGCAGACCCAGGATGGAACATAGAGATAATTTGTATATTTGTGCTTGAATTGTCATTTAATTTTCTTTTTTTTGGATTGTGTTCCTTTACAAATCATCTCTTTTGTTTCTGTATTCAAACGTATGCTTGTGGATTATAAAAACTTGCATAAAAAAAAATTAAAAAAAAATCATTCAAATATCTTATAGACAGTAGCATTTCATAATTACAAACTTTCCATTCTCATCTTTAAGCACAGACACCCTATATGCACGAACCAAGTGGGCTAAATATTGGCCCATCCTGTTCTCTTATTGATGAAGAATGATCTCCGGCATTGCTCGAGCTTTCCCTAACATCTTCTCCTTTAAGGGAAAAGTCAATAGACTGACTACTAAGTCCTAGAGTAAGTTGGTTCTCTGTGGGCCCAATGCACACTGTTTACGTTCTATTGCCCATTTCTAATCTCCCTTGACAGCGTCCCCATTTATTATTTTATTTATTTATTTATTTATTTTTAGCTGTGCATATATACCACCTTTCACCCGGTCAAAGCGGTTTACAATTTATCAAAGGTATTTACAATAAATAGATAAGGCGTGACATAATTTTTTGAGGGGGGGGCGTTATAACAATAGATTCTCATTGGTTTACTTATCTAACATATTTACAATCCTGTTCATCCAGTGTGTCTCAATTTTTTATTCCCCGACTTCAGTTTAGTGGGTGATGTTTGTAAGATATGAGTCTGTTACTCTTCTGTAGGTCCTGGATTCATTTCACTTCACAGACGCAGGAGGGCTTGCAATAAGACCAGCAAACAGGTGTGGCTTGGAGAAAGGTTTTTATGTACAAATAGGCTTAATACATAGGTATTGAACAGAGGTATATAGTGATTGTTACAGAGCTGTTTCAGTGTGCATCAATGAATCTGTGTGTGTGCATGTGTGAAGTGTGAGAGAGATAGAGGCCAGAACCTGTGGGTCAGAGCCGCATGGTAGGCCAGAACATGTGGGTAGAGAGAGAGAGAGGGGGAGGGGTGAAAGGAATTGATCATCAGAGCCTCATGGTAGTGTCCAAACCTGTCCGATGAAGGAGGGAGAGAGAGAGAAGCAGGAAGTGTGTCTGTCCTTTATAGTGCCTCTCCAGCAGTTCCCCTTGAGGTCTGCTATTGTCTTTGGCCACTCCCTTTAAGGTCTGCCCTTCTTGATTTAGCAAAGAGGGGCTGCAGCCAGGTCCTAGAGACTGACGTCACCCAGGGGACAGAGTTTAGACTGAATTAAACAGAGTCCATAGCTGCATGAAATGTATGCTGACATCTCCCACACCTTTTTTATTTTTATTTATTATTTGTGCCTGGAATTGGTGGAAGCAAACATGTGGTACCTGTCCCAGCTGCCATTATCTGATAGTAGGCAGCTTGTCTAATACCTCCTGTATAAAATACCTTGCTATGTCTAGCAGGTCCCCTGTCCTGCACAGTACTGTCTCTAGTGTTCTAGAGATAAACAAGTCTCCTTATGAGTCCAAACCTCGTGTCTTAGGTTGAGCAGCCACTACTGGGGGGGGGAACCCAATATGCCACTTACATACCCGTCTTAGAGAGAGTGAACAGTGCATAAGGTCTGCAGGAATTTTTAAGGAGGCTAAAACCAAAAGGTACCAGGATGCTATGAGTGAGGATAGGCAGCAATACTAGACTGCAGCTGACTCTGGTATTCAGTGTAATAGGAAATACCGAATTAGCCAAATTAGCAGGCCAAGTTAGCCTGGATGTAGGGGTGGATGCTGGAGAGGTTCAGTGTAACTACCTTAAAATGTTGTTGTTCTATATGACATGCGCTGCAAGGAAATGTACATTTTTTTCATCTTACAGCACAAGAAAATTACGATAATGCATAGCAATATTTGTACAGCAGTTAAAATAATAATAGGGTGAATAAAAACATTAAAGACATGATCAGCAGTAGGTGAGTAACCGAATAACAATTACCACACAGACACATGAGCATCTTGTAGCAAGTGTCCAACAATTTGTTGAATGTGTCCATTCTCATAAGCGATGGTGTGATTCACTTCAGTGGATGTTGTTTTAAGGTGATCAATATAGGCATGGAGTTCTGTAAAGTTGAGCAGTTTATGTAGTGTCTCTTCTCCCATGCCAAGTGGTAATGGATGCACAGCATATGAGATAAAGTCTGGAATGTCCATAGAGTCATTGGTAACCAGCGGTGTGGAATAAGTTGTCCCATTAATGGTGAGGGAGACCAGTGGTATATGACTGCACCAGGTATTGTTTGGTAAATAGTTTGAACTGTACAACAAAGTGTTCTTGGGAAGGCGATTGTCATGCATTCTGGGAGCAATCGAAAAAGAAACATTCTGGGGAAAGAACAGATGAAAACAAAAGTGTCCAGCTCCAAGGTAAAACAAACTGTGTGAGGTAGTCAGGGAATATGAGAGCTTAACAGTCAGGGAGTAAGAGGAAGAATTGTTCCAGCAGGAGGTGTCAGCCTCTTTAAACTGGTGAGGTTGACACTTGAACTGAAATGTAGTCTGCTCGCACAAACTGTGGTCCATCGGCTTGAATGAAGTCCAGGTGTCGTCCAGTGGCTGTACCCATGTGAGATGGTCCACAGGATACATAAGCATATTATCAAACTGCACCCCAATATTAACAACAGGATAAATAACTGTGTGTTGTCCTGACCATGGGATCATACAGATAGAGCAGCCTTGTGGTGAACAAATGGGAACACTAACTGTCCACCAATCAAGGTGAGCTATAGCAAATTCAGGTATTTTGGTACTAGCCATATGGATGAGAGATGGTGGCCAGTGTCCTAACTTAGCAGTGATCAGAATTTCCTTTAGTATAGTAATAAGCTCGATCTGTACTTGATCACAGGCAAGAGCCCAGGAAATATTCTTTCCCAATCTATATTCTGCATGTGCTAAGGTAACAATTTTCTGTTCTATAATGGGAGATATAAGAGCAAAGGTATCTACAACTACATTGGACAGTTTAGAGGAAGCTTCATTAATAATATGTTGTGAGGTTAAACCATCAGCAGCATGCTGAGCAGTGGATCCCATTTTATTACGGAGCACCTCTATATCAATTATATTAAGGGCACCCAGTGCAGTCCCTGTGCCACCTAAAATTGTATCAATTAATTCACGCTTGTGTCGAAATTGCTTAGCTCTGGGTGTTACTGACTGCATATCAAACCAAGTATTGAGCATTTGTATGTGGTTGGCAACAAACTGAGAGCAATTTGGATATTTGTGAGTAACTAGAAACAATTTGGGAAATAGATGCCAAGTAAGAAAATGGTATTCCACATCATATAAAACAGTGATGGCTAACCTTTTTGAGCCCGAGTGCCCAAACTGCCGCACAAAACCAAAGAATTTCCTCAAAGTGCCAGCACGTCAATTAAAGCCTCATTTGCATAAGGTGCCTCATTTGCATAAATATTTGCATAATGTTACCATACACTAACTTTTAGTAAACATGCCTCTTAATGAGTATATGGATAAAGAAAGACTAAAAGGTTTCTACATTACTATAATCCAGTACCAACCGCCAGGCACATTAGGAACTACTACAAACGCTGCCCATTTAGAACCCATAGCAAACCCGCCGTATCCTAACAGCACTACCAGGACTCACAAAGCACCATACCCTAACTATCAAAAGGCAACACTGCAAATATTAAACCAATACATTTCAGAGAACAACAATACATGACCTACTGGGGAAAGAACAAGTGGCAATGTCAAATAGGAATTATATAAACAGAATACCTCAGCTCAGTTACACATGCAGAACAGACCATCACCAAACAAGGAATCACAATTTAGAAACAGGAAGACAATAATTAAACTGGGAACCCCAAAAGCCAAACTTGGAATATACAACAACACTGTAGAAATAAAACTATAAATTAATTTCCTCTTGTACTAAACAAAGCGCAAAAATTAATGATGCACATTTCCCAGAGCTGACATATTCCAGTTAATAAATTCAAAATAAAGAGATATTTTTCTACCTTTTGTGCATTTTTTTTCAGTTGCAATTGTTCCAGCCACTTTCTTCTGGTTTCTTCGTGTCTTCTGCTAACTCTCCATCTGCTGTCAATTTGTCCTTTCTTCTGTCTTGGTTTTTTTTTTCCATTCTCTCTCTACATCTGCTTTAACATACTAATCTTTCTCCTTTTGCTCTTTCCTCATTCCTATTTCATCTACTCAAAATTTACCCCTCCATCCTCAATCCCCACTTATTCTCCCAATACCCGGCCAATTGTAGATTTTTTATCCCTCCCACACAAAATATTTTTCCCCTCTCCATTTTACTCTCCCAGCCCCATCCCATTCTAATCCTCCCCCAACACCAGCTCCCTTCTAGTTCCAGCCTCACCCAGCATCCATTCCCTTCTAGTCCCTGCATCAGCCCATTTCCAGTCCTAGCAGCCCCCCAACCCATTTCCAGTCCTAGCAACCCCCCAACCCAATACCAGTCCTAGCCCCCCTCATCAACCCACTTCCAGTCCTAACCCCCCATCACCCCATTTTCAGTTTAAGCCCCCCCTATAACCCATTACCAGTCCTAACCCCCATCAGCCCACTGACTGTCCTAACCCCCATCAGCCCACTTCCAGTCCTAACCCCCATCAACCCATTTCCTGTCAGCCCCCCATAGCCCATTGCCAGTCCTAACCCCCCCATCAGCCCACAGTCCATGACCAGTCCTAACCCCATCAGCCACCTCAAGTCCTAACCCTCCCCATCAGCCCATTTCCTGTCCTAGCCCCCCCCCATAGTCCATTATCAGTCCTAACCCCCCATAGCCCATTACCAGACAGCCCCCATCAGCCAACAGCCCATTACCAGTCTTAACCCCCCCATAGCCCATTGCCAGTCCTAACCCCCCCCCCATCAGCCCACAGCCCATTACCAGTCCTAACCCCATCAGCCCACCTCAAGTCCTAACCCCTCCCCATCAGCCCATTTCTTGTCCCAGCCCCCCCATAGCCCATTATCAGTCCTAAACCCCCCCATAGCCCATTACCAGTCCTAACCCCATCAGACCACCTCCAGTGTTAACCCCCCATCAGCCCATTTCCAGTCCTAACCCCACCCAACAGCCCACCTCAAGTCCTAACCCCTCCCCATCAGCCCATTTCCTGTCCTAGCCCCCATAGCCCATTACCAGTCCTAACCCCACCCAACAGCCCACCTCGTCCTAACCTCTCCCCATCAGCCCATTTCCTGTCCTAGCCCCCCATAGCCCATTACCAGTCCTAAGCCCCCATCAACCCACTTCCAGTCCTAATCCCATCAGCCCATATAGACTTAGCTCCCCCATAGCCCATAGCCCCCCATAGCCCATCACCACTCCTAACCTCCCCCAGCCCATCACCACTCCTAACCCCCCATCAGCCCATTTCCTGTCCTAGCCCCCCATAGCCCAGTACCAGTCCTAGCCCCAACAGCCCACAGCCATTACCACTCCTAACCCCCCAGCCCATCACCAGTCCTAACCCCCCAACAGCCCACAGCCATTACCACTCCTAACCCCCCCAGCCCATTACCACTCCTAACCCCCCCAGCCCATCACCACTCCTAACCCCCCCATCAGCCCGGTTCCTGGGCTTTCCCTCGGCTGCCATTCCCAAGTCGTAAACCCCCAACAGCCCACAGCCATTTCCACTCCTAACCCCCCCCAGCCCATCACCAGTCCTACCCCCCCCCCCCCCGAAATGTTTTTACAAAGAAAGCTGTCGCTGCCGGGGCCGGGGCCGCCGCGGCAGAATAGAGTGTGCCGCGGGGCCCCCCCCCCCGCCCAGCAGAGCCTGCCCTCCGTCCCCGGTATCACCTCTCTCAGCTGCCTCCAGTCACACGCGCCGGCTTTCAGAGCGCGAGGGAAGAGTTTCTCCCTCGCTGCTCTGTTAAGCCCGCGGGGGCTGATGGGAACTTCCCATCAGCCCCCGCGGGCTTAACAGAGCAGCGAGGGAGAAACTCCCCTCGCGCTCTGAAAGCCGGCGCGTGTGACTGCAGGCAGCTGAGAGAGGTGATACCGGGGACGGAGGGCAGGCTCTGTTGGGCGGGGGGCCCCGCGGCACACTCGATTCTGCCGCGGCGGCCCCGGCCCCGGCAGCGACAGCTTTTTTTTTTTTTTTTTTTAATGCCGCATATCTTGATTGCGAACCTTCCCGCGTGCCAGCTGCAAGGCCTTCGCGTGCCATAGGTTCGCCATCGCTGATATAAAACATAGTGTGGTGCATCATATTTAATCTGAAATGGATGTCCTTCCTGAAATGGGTGGATATCAGAAAGGTAGAGTACAGGAGGAGCAGAAGTGGTGGGAGGGGTGGGATGAGGGGTAGTAGGTAAACAAGATACATCCAAAAGGAATGAAGTCTCAGTGATGTGCTGTTGATCACTCACAACTCATGTATAAGTTATTTTCCAGGTACCTCTGTCCTGACAGGAAATATTGTACAAAATCAAAGCAGGAGGACCTAGAAAGTAACGTTCTGGGCGTGCCCTCAATTCTTGTGTCCTTTCTAGAGAAGTGGAAACTGGTGGCTCCCACTGTACTTGAGTGATGTTTAATGAATAGAACACTGGTTTGTCCTGTACCGAACCGAAACTCAGGATGACCAGATCCTTTCCTTCCGGGAACGGTGGGGGTATTTCTTGATAGCGATATACCCCACCTGTGGAGTTAGCCCAGCCAATCGTGCATATTCGGATGATAGTTCCTGTAATGAGACTTGAGTAGAAGAGAGCAGATACAAGAACAACAGGAAACCGAGACATAATAAAAGCAAACTTGTTTCACTCTACTAGGAATTAAACTAATGCTCCCCACTTATACTATGTAACAACAAAACAAACAAAAAAAATTAATAATTTCTACTACTTATTTACATAACTAACTACTTATTTACATAACTATTAAACACATGTACAGCAGGAGTAACTAGTTACCGTCCTTAAGTGACTTTTGTTCAGAAAGCAGCTGTCCGTGCTGTCTTCATAAAGCAGCTGTCCATGCTGTCTTCAGGTGGTATCTGAAAACAAAGACTGATAAAACACATATTACCCATATGGTTTTAACTGGGTGATGTGTTTCCAGTACTGCTGGTTGTCAGGCATTAGGATAGGCTTGGGCCTAAGGTATCAGTAACTAAGTATGGTCCCTCCCACTGTGCAGTTACAAAGTGGAGGTTTGGTCTAGGTCCCATCTCTGCAAGACACTAGTGACAGGGCTTCCTGCATGTATTTATGGAATATTGAGGGGGAATCCTTATATCCCTGTGGAAGCACAGTCCATGCATATTGTTTATTCAGCCACTGAAAGGCTGTTTTGTACTGGCACTCAAGGGCCAGGGGCAGACTCCAAAACCCATTGGATATGTCTAAAACAGAGAAAATGTTACATTTGGGATTCAGTTTAGAGATCATTTCAGGGTATGAGGCTACCACAGGCACTACAGATTTTGAAACTTGATTCAGGGCATGGAAGTCCATAGTGAGCCTGAAGGAACCCCCTGGTTTAACTATCGGCCAGGCTGGTGAATTGCATGTGGAAGAAATAGGTCTAATCAGACCCCTCCTCCAGTATCTTCACAATTTTAGTGACTGGTTCTATAGCCTGATGAGGTACTGGGTATTGCTTCTGTGGTGGAGGATCCTCACCTTCCAACAGTATTTCTGTGTGCATTTTCCCACAATCTAACTTGTCTTGAGCCCAGACTGGAATATCAGCCACTTCTGAGGGAATTACACACAGATCATACTGTTGAGCTGCCTTAGTGCACTGAGTTGCTAACTGCATAGGAATGACCTCATGCACTAAAGTTTTAGAAGCACTTGAAGTTCCTGAATACTGCCACAATTTAAGATTAGCCATATCCACCACCAAATTTAACTGGTTGAGAACATCAATTCCAATTATTTCTTTTGGTGTGTTCACTATAGTGGAGGCAGTGGTTTCTAACATTTCCTTATTTTGTTCACTGTGCACAGGGATACCCCATTTAACTGGGATAGCCACACATTTGGAAGCTGTGTCATTAATTCCTTGAATTTCATAAATTTCCATATTTTTCTGATCTGCAGTGGGAGAAGCTCTGTTAGTAAAACTAATTCCAGCCCCTGTGTCAATCAAAGCTAATTTATCCTGACCCCCTACTCTACTGATAACGTTGGGGCGTGCACAAGAGTCCAGTATCAAGGGTGTTACAAGCCTTAAATTGTGTCCTGGGCCTGTATCCATTTCATCATCCAGAGGCTCTGGAATTGAGTCCTCTGCTGAGATAAAGGAGGCAGGCTGGGCTATGAAGGCTTGAGACATTTTGATATCTGAGCTCAAGAGGTCAGGACATCCCTATGCACTAGCCTTGTGTTTGTCCTGAGCTGCTTGTAAATCCTGTTTTAATTTATCTATTTCTATCTGCAGTATATGTTTATCTTGTTCCCATTTAGTTTTTTCCTTTTCTAGCCCATCTCTCTGTGCTTTGAGCTCTTGAAAGGGGATGTAACCTGAGGAGTTTCTAATAGTACGTCTGCCATGTGCTCTCCAAGGTGTGTGTCCTCTGTCTGTGTTTCTTGTGTACTGAGAGGATTCATTGGCTTGCCACTTGCGTGCTTCTGATACTGTAATGACCTGCGTGGGCTGGGTCTTCCAAACAGACCCAATTCTGAGCATTAAAGTATCAAAAGGGGTTGCTTCAGGGTCTTCAGAAAATAACAGAAGGTGTTTTGTAATCTCAGGGGACAGCAATTCTAATAAAAATTCCTTATGCATGCTCTCCCCATAATCCTCTGCCTTGGGCCAGGACTCCTGCTCATTAAGAACTGCTTTTAAAATCCAGGCTCTATATGCAAACTGTTCCAGTGTATCATCTGGTAAAGGTGAAATAATTTTAAATACTTGCATTGGGGAACAGTGAAATAGTTTCTCAGTACCCCTTTTAACCAACTGGTATGGGTGAGTGAGAGAACCAACTCTGTAATAGTGTGGGCCCAGAGCCAGATGCATAAGTCTATCAAAGTCTGATTGTTTTCTTCTGTATTTCCCTAGACCCCAGTGAATCAGAATATCAATCGCCCATTTAACCCACTGATTTACATTAAGAGGCATAGTACCAATTTTCTCAACTATTTTTTCAATATCTCTATCTTTTAAATTTTCCTGGAACATTAATTTAACTGGTGCTTTGAGTTCTGTACTGGCTGCCATGTCTAAGTCATCTGAATTATTCTCCTGACAGAGATTGCTGGGTTCTGGCTGAGATAAACTATCTGAATTTTCCTGCTGTGATTCATCTGTGTTTTTGCCATTCCTCAGTCCAACTATGCATACTGTAGTATTCTTTTGTTTGTCAGTAGCTGGTATGCATTGTTGATGGGGTGTGTCATAGGCATAGGGGGCTGAAGGAGGGGTGGGTGTTGGCTTTCTTGCAGAGGCCAATTGATCTTTAACGTGCCTCAATTCAAGTTTAAGTGCTTCTAATTGTTCACTAACAGTTATAAAAGAATTTGTGGCTTGGATCACTTGAGTTCTCTGAATAGAAATGCAAATTTGTGCCTCCTCAAGTTCTTTGGTCAATTGGCTACACTGAGAAGTCAGTTCAGAGTTTTCTTGTCTCATGCTAATTAGACCCCTGCCCATGCCTTGGATGAAAAGGCATTTTCTTTTATTTGTTTTCTTTTTGAATTCTAGATCATGGTTTAACATTCGTTTTTGAATATTATACCATGATGACTCAGGGAACTCCCCTTCAAATGGACCCCCTTTCCTCTTACAATATGAAATTAAACTTTCTTTAAGTTCTTTAAAATCAAATGCTTCCATATTTGATACTGCAGAAAGGCTGTAGTTGGACTATCTCAAATGTGTAACCTTAGAAGGAGGAATGCTAACTTAAAAGGTATTTCACACCTATTTAACTGGGTGGAAGTGTTAGGGTGAAGTTATAGTAAGAAGGGTGTTAGTAGATTAACAGAATTGTATCAATTGCAGCCATCTTTAAGCCTGCTCTCACTAAGATAGTTACTGACAGGAGACAGAGAAATAGAAGTTAAAAGGGACAGGAGGTGATAGCTTTATCAGGAAAGATGTATATTGTATTCAATGAGGGAATATTTAACTGTGTAACTCTGTATTTTCTTAGCAGTTCAAATACTATATAAAATCTTTAGCAAGCCTATACATAAAAATAAGACAATTGCAAGCCACTCTGTGTAATGTCCTTAAAATTCTAGATTCTTACAGAGCCTTTTGACAATAAAAATCCACCTTGTCTAACCCACAAAACAAAATTGTAAATGGTCACAAGGGCTATTGATTTTCCTGTCTCACTCTGTCTGAAATCTACTTAATGTATTATACAAAATTATTACTTACCCAACTGGAGATCTGCTGTGAAATCCGAGAGACGAGCCCCCATAAAATGTAAGATATGAGTCTGTTACTCTTCTGTAGGTCCTGGATTCATTTCACTTCACAGACGCAGGAGGGCTTGCAATAAGACCAGCAAACAGGTGTGGCTTGGAGAAAGGTTTTTATGTACAAATAGGCTTAATACATAGGTATTGAACAGAGGTATATAGTGATTGTTACAGAGCTGTTTCAGTGTGCATCAATGAATCTGTGTGTGTGCATGTGTGAAGTGTGAGAGAGATAGAGGCCAGAACCTGTGGGTCAGAGCCGCATGGTAGGCCAGAACATGTGGGTAGAGAGAGAGAGAGGGGGAGGGGTGAAAGGAATTGATCATCAGAGCCTCATGGTAGTGTCCAAACCTGTCCGATGAAGGAGGGAGAGAGAGAGAAGCAGGAAGTGTGTCTGTCCTTTATAGTGCCTCTCCAGCAGTTCCCCTTGAGGTCTGCTATTGTCTTTGGCCACTCCCTTTAAGGTCTGCCCTTCTTGATTTAGCAAAGAGGGGCTGCAGCCAGGTCCTAGAGACTGACGTCACCCAGGGGACAGAGTTTAGACTGAATTAAACAGAGTCCATAGCTGCATGAAATGTATGCTGACAATGTTCTGTTCGGATCCCAGATGTTTCTTGAACAAGTGGGGTTTTAGCTGTCTTCTAAATGTTGAGAGCTCCTTGATACATCGGCGTTTAGTTGGTAGAGCATTCCATAAGGAAGGCGCATATAGCTATTGAATGCTCATTTCCAGGTTTGCTGGTTGGATTTAGTTCTTTCATGTGGCACAATCAGTGTGTTTGAGAGCTGTTGGTGGTTCTTCCTGAATGCGGTTTTGTCAGAAAAATGTGTAGCTGTGATGGCTGCTGTTGAAGAATTGCTCTGTGGATCAGAACTAGTGATTTATATTTCATCTGGCCCTCTACTGGGAGGATGTGGAGATCTTTTAGGACTGGGGTGATATGGTCAAATTTTCTCGCTTTTTGGATATTTCTGGCTGTTGTGTTGAGGGCTGTTTGAAGTGGGTAAAGGGCGGTAGTTGGGAGACCATGGTATATGGAATTACAGTACAGTAGTCCAGATGCAGGAGTGTCATAGGCTGCATGACAGATCTGAAGTCCTGAGCGTCTAGGAGTGTTCTTAGCCGTTGTATCAATCTGGCTTTGAAAAATACTGTCCTTGCTGTTTTTGCAATCTGCTGTTTGAATGATAGTGCCTGGTCCAGAATGATTCCCAGATATTTTATCTGTGGTTGGACTTTAATTTGTATGGTTCCTAATGCGAGGTGCATTGGAGGGGTGAATTCATGATCTTTTGACACAAATAAGGCTTCTGTCTTTTTGAGGTTTATCGTGAGGTTATTCTCTTGAAGCTATCTTGATACATCATTGAAGCAAGTTATTAACTGTGGGTTGGTGGGATTTGAAGTGGTTATGGGTCCATAGATCATAATGTCGTCGGCATAAATGTGGACGTCAACATTGTGTGATCGTATCATGGAGCAGAGTGGCTGCAGGTAAATGTTGAACAGCATGGCTGACAGTGCGGACCCTTGTGGAATCCCTTGGGTTTGTTGAGATGGTGCGGAAGTGGTGGTGCTAGTTCGGATTAGTTGATATCTGTCCGATAGGTATGACTGGAACCATTGCAATACTATGCCTTGGATGCCAATTTCCTTCAGTCTGTGGAGGAGGATGATGTGTGAAAAAGTGTCAAAAGCCACAGATATATCCAGGAAGATCAAAGCATATCCGCGAAACACATAGTGATCTACCTCCTCTGCATTTCGGTATTATTCTATGTTAGGCACACCATGAATAAGCAAGTTGCATTGCCTAGTATGATTTTCTATAGCTTCAAATTTATACTGCAGCTTACCCCATAACAAATCCATTTTATTCATTCGTTCCTCAATCCTTGCAAGGGCCTCATCGTACTGGTCAACCCTCTGCTTCATCTCCTTGGTGTGGTGTCCCAACTTGACTTTGTCCCTCCTCATACTGGACAGCGCTTCTTTCATCTCTTCCATCGCTGTGTCAATGCCCGATTTAATCTCTATTTTAAATTCCATCAACAGTGCCCACATTTCTGCCGCAGTGAGAGGGCTACTTGACGGTTTGCTGTATGAATTATTTGTGTTATCAGACCCCAATTCTTTCTCATGCTCCTGAGGCCCTGCATGCAACTTACTGACTTGGTCTTTATTTTTCTTAAAAAAGGATATTAAATTGCTTGATTTGGATTTTGCTGCTATAGTTAACTTTAGATTGTCCTATGCTTAACGTCTTGCTTGACTTACACCAGATGGAGAGGCCAGCAAATCACTATTTTATTGCTGCATCCTGTGGAGCTTTCAGGGGGCAATTTCTCCAAATGAGTTAGTTTTGCTCAGATGATGACAGTCATCAAACTCACTCCTAAGCCAGGGAATGTGGAGTATGATCGCAGTCTCTCAACTTTACTGCTAACACTCACCATAGTACAGCATTGTGTCAAAGAGAGCTTCCTTCTAGAGGTCATAAGATGTAACATTTATGGGTAGTTTGTCAAGATGGGACTGGAAGTCCTTCTTTATCAAGTCTGTGGCTCCCAATATAATGGGAAATATTTCTGTATCTTTCTGTCACATTATCTTGGTCTCTGACTGCATTTCTTGGTACTTGATCGTCTCCTTCTCAACGCAATTCACAGAATAGTCTCTAAAGACTGACACCCCTCTAATCAATACCGTTCTGATCGTGTTCTCCTTTACCACTATGTCAGGCTTCTTTGCATCCAACGTTTTAATGGTCTGAATGGGAGTATCTCAGCTGATTGTAATCTCTTCATTTTCTGTAATTCTCTTAGGGTCATAATCCCAGTGCTTTTTTAGGGAAAGTGATGTTGTAATGTATGCAGAGTTTCCAATGTATGAGGCATGCTACTTTGTTGTGCCTTTCTGTATAAAACATTTTTGCCATCAGAACTTCACAGCCAGCTATGAGGTGAGTCGCTGTTTCCAGGTCAGTCTTACAGTTTTTTCAATGCTCGCTGTAAGCCATCTCTTCTGTAATCCGCTGTCCTGGGCTGCAACTATCAACCTCTCATCCTTCGTTTTCAGTTCACTTCTCCTTATAATTCATGTGTATGTTCTTGATAATAAAGAGTTTTTGAGGTAACTCTTTGTATTTTCCACTATATTTGTCCATTTATCACTTGTTTATTCTCATTTGCTGATCTAATTCTTTGAAGAGTTTTTTCTCTTGTTCTGCAAATTCTGTTACTACTTTTTCTGTGTGTGCTTGTAGATTCTCACTCATTCCTTCTATCGTTGGAATGCTTGTCCAAGTTTGATGATGGAGGCTGATTCTGGGTGTTTATTTCATATTTTAGCACTTTTTGCGTATTTAGATCCGATAATGCTGTTAGGTAGACCTGGAAGCCTATGATAGTAGCTCCTTATGTGTAATCAATCTCTATGAAGTCTAGCCCTCCTTCAGTTCTAGCGATGTACAATCTCAGCATGTACTGATTCTTGTAAATTACTTCATGGGCACTGAGAAGTTTTCTTGTTCACACATCTAGTTTTTCAGGATCTTGTGGTCATTTTGTGGATGATGTCACTTCCTCCCAAAAATTTCTTCTTAAAAATGCACGTCAACAGTTATTTCCACATCTGTTGAAGTGTTCGCTGAAAATATCTTAAAAGTTAATCCACTCATACAATAGACCCCTTTTGCTAACACTTTTTGCCCTGTTCCATTTTATTCCTATGACCATCCAGCACATAGCACACACTAATGCCTGTTAATAAAAGGGACACAATGTATCTTTAAAGGAAGTTCAGCAGGAAAATATCAGCTGGGCAGCAAAGAGCTTTGCTGCATCTTTTAAAATAACATTTTGTTGAACCATAGTGGACTGCTTTTTATGAAACTCTGCACTTTATTTTTTAATGTGTTTCTTTGGGATGAGCTTTTTTAAATGGTATTAAATGGACTGGGGTTTGAGTTTATATAACATGTCTTCTGGAAATCAGCTGACGAAGGGACCGTGCAGCAGCCCAATCACCAGCGGCAGCCTCAAGGAGCTGGAGGTAAGCTCCTCCCCACTCCCCAGCACCAATCAGGACCCAATGGCAAAATTTAAAAGCCAGGCATGCTCCAGTGCACCTGCACTTGGTGAGCCCACACCTGAAGGCCTTGCCAGAGAGCCCTTTGGCATGGGCCAACACTACAGTACAAAAGACACTAACAGGCCTCCGTGGATGACCACTGTGGCACATACTGCACATCATCAAGGACCACACCCAACAGAGGAAACAGCACTCAAAGACCCCAGCTATCCTTGATCAACAAATAACTCTGCAACAGCCACAATAGAAAGAACACTACATCAGTAAGCTCCATAAGCACATAGCCTCTTCACAATAGCACAAACTGCAAGCCTCCTATCAACTACTACTACTAGCATTCAGCACTTATAAAGCGCCACGCATGCAGCGCTGCACAGCTAACCTACAAGAGGTAGCCAACATACAAGAGACAGTCTCCGCCCGTCAGAGTCATGCTCATTGGAGCTTACAATCTAGTTAAAACAGTACAGAGCATTAGTCAACCTAATCAAACAGTTAAAGCACTGCAAGCTCAACCAATAGCACCCCAAACATATCTGATTGCCCAAGATCCGCTACCAACACAGACACCACAGGAGCTTTCACAACAACCTAATGTCAAACAACCCATCAACATATTACCATCCCATGCTGCCCAATGACCACCACAACACTTCTGCTCACACTACTCTGCCTGACCTCCCTCCTCACACATGTCACCCCACTAACCCCCCCTCCACGCTCAAATATCCAATATACACACATACCCCACTTGCCACAGACTTTTACCGTTCAATCAAGCACAGAATCAATGCACACCACCTCATCCATATCAAACCCCACACACATTGCAGCAACACACCTGCAATAACCCCTAAGTACCTTCTCGCACCTCAGATACACACTCATCAATGCCCACTCAGCCCTGAACAAAATCCAACTGATCTCTGACTTCCTCACAGACAAAAACTATGCATTTTATGCATCATGGAATCTTGATTCTAAGAATCCAACAATGTACTAATGAACCAACTCATTTCACCCCAGTACGACCTTTTTGTCTGTCTCAGAACAGAATGCAGAGGTGGTGGAGTCATCGTCATAACAAAGAAGCACCTCAACTTCCGCATCCTCCCCAAAAGCACAAGCAAGAACTTGGATACCTTAACCATCACAAACAGCACCATCACCCTGGACATCATACTAGAAACAGCCTGCAAACACAAATCCACCACCAACCACCTAATGATCTAAGGTGACTTCAACCTCTTTCATCGCTCCCAAAACATCAAAAGCCTTCCTGGATGCAATGGATGCCCCCGGATATATGCAAGTAATCAACCAACCTACACACAACAAGGGAAACGCATTAGATCTAATATTCCTACTGCAACATTTACTCAGAGATTACAACCTCCCATCACCCACTCTCACCACCGTCCCCTGGTCAGACCACAAAACAATTACCATCCTCATCCCACATAAATCACCCACTCTAGGTAAGCCATGCACTCCACATACTACTTGCAGATTCCACCACCTTGAAACCAAAGAGTTTCTATCCAAAATATTACCACACCTACAAGAACCAGCCATGAACCTAGACCATCTCATTCAAAACTGGAACAAAACAATAAGCAACATAGCAATAAATCAATGAAACAGACTCAACACGGCAACCTGGTACTCCACCCAACTGAGAAATGAAACGTAACCTAAGAGCTCTAGAAAGGAAATGGAGACACTCCAAATCAGCTACCAGACTTGATGCCTACTTATCCAAACTACATGAATATCTATCTCCCACTAACAAAGCAAAAAAAGAATATCACACCAACATGATTCAGAGTTCACTAAACTGTCCAAGAGAGCTCTTCGGATTAGTCAAAAACCTACTAAAAGACCCCACACAAAAGCAGCAAGTTACAGATCTAACCCCACAAGCCATGGCAGATCACTTCCAAGCGTTAACACGTCCCTGAGACAACCAGATACACATAACGACAGCTCAATTAACATATACCCACACAAACACGGGAATCACCTGGGACACCTTCTCGACCATCTCCCCTGAACATTTAGAAAAAATTATCATAGACATTAATACCACTACATCCCCCACTCAACCCATGTCCAGTCAGCTGGATCAAGCTGCACGAACAGAACTACTATCAATTATATTCAGAATTGCACAGCTCTCAATACAACATGGATATATGCCCACTGATCTAAAGATAGCCTCTATTCGTCCTACAATAAAAGGTTCATCTCACCCTAAACTACCAGCCTCATACTGACCAATTGCCAGCTTACCATTCCTAGCAGAAGTCATTGAAAAAATAGTACTTTCTCAACTACAGGAATTCAGACACCCACTACCCACTTAACACACAACAATATGGATTCAGGCCTCAGCATGGAGTTGAATCCCTCCTCACCGCCATAACTGACAAACCTCATGAAGGACATCGACAAAACAAAAAAAAGTTTCAGCCTGATATTCCTTGATGTTAAAGCAACCTTTGACGCCATTCTACACAACCTCATTATCCATTGTCTGCAAACAATCGGACTAAGAGGTACCACGCTAAAAGGGTTCATGTCCTATCTATCAGATCGACAACTCCGATTCAAAATGGGCAATGAAACATCAGTACCTTACTCACAGCAACAAGGACTCCCACAAGGCTTGGCTCTGTCCTCATTGTTATTCAATACCTTCCTTCAACCATTCTGTTCTATCATACAAGCACACAATGTTCTTTACCACTTATACGCAGATGACCTCATGATTTATACTCCAGTTTATACCACAAGCCAGCCATCTCCCATATAAAGAGATGCTTCACCTCCATAATGAATTAGCTATAAATTTTAAGAAAATTGAAGTCCTATATATCTCCAGGGACACCAGCTTCACTCCACCTAGTCACATAACCATTGCCAGAGCCCCAACTACAGGTCAAATCACAAGTGCGCTACCTGGGAATCATTTTTGATCAGTATCTCACACTATCCCCTCATGTAAACAACATTGCAAGAACTGTCTATCACAAGCTCAAAACGGTATAACACCTCAGACCACTCCTGGACCCAAATGACTTTCATATGGTTCTTCAAGCACTCACATTCCCTCACTTTCATTATTGCAACCTTATTCTACAGGACCTCCCTAAATCTACAATTCACCCACTTCATCTAGCAATGAACACAGCAGCATGCATACTCTTCAATGCCTCAAGAACGAAACACATAACCCCAGGACTCAAACAATTACACTGGCTCCTCATCACTCAAAGGATCAAATACAAATCCATCCACACAGTCTTCAAACTCTTCCATGGCCTGTCTTCCATTTACCTCCAATCGTTGATACAGAAAACACCCAGCAACAGAATCAGAAGAACCCATTCTCTCAACATGCTCTACATGCTCTACATACCTTCTTCAAACATGAAAACCAGCTCTGCCACATCTAAAAGGGCCTTTTTTCTTTTCGCACCAGCACTGTGGAACGTAGTTTATTTATTTACTTATTTTTTTCTTATATACCGCATTTCCGAGGATCAATGCGGTTTATAGAGAACACAGTTCAACATTACATTAAACAGTGCATGGAATGGTGAACAGTTTTACATAGAACAGATAAATAATTTTACAGTATATATAACGGAATAGTGTAACTATATACATTTAGAGAGTTGCTTATATCTGAGGGTTTATTGTGGGAGGGAAGGGAAAGGGCAGAAGTAGGAGGAATAAGGAGATGAGACGGGTCATGTGATGCCATTAAAATGTTCTTTAAATAGGTGGGTCTTAAGCAGCTTCCGGAATGTAGCAAGGACATGGGTGTCTCTGATATGGTGGTGTAGCGCATTCCATAGATGGACACGCAGGGAAAATGCCCTAGCGTAGGTCGACTGTTTGCATTTGGTTTAGAAGGTTTGATGCATTGCTTTTCCTTTGGCGATTTTGTTATAATTGACTGTAGATATTTAAGGGATAATTTGTGGAGTGCTTTGAAGTTTGTCATGAGTGTTTTATAATTAATTCGGTTCAAGAGAGGAAGCCACTATAACTCTTTTAGAGTGGCTGTGATTGACTTGTTTGAGGTGAGCATGTCAGAATTCACACAACAGTGTGCTGTGCAAACTGTAGAGGGTGTAGGGAGCTTTCGAAAGGCCTTGCAGAAATCAAAGTGTGGTAGAATCATTGCTTGGAAGAGTGTTCGAAAATCATGAGGCTCAAGTAAGGGTCGTAAATGGTGGAGAGTTCTCAGCTTGTTGTATATGCATTGCGTGTTGTATATGCATTGCATGACTTTGTTTATATGTCGTTGGAATGTAAGATGTTGGTCGATGATAACGCCAAGGTATCTAATTTTGGACTTGACCAGACAATCTCTATGCCACAAATGATATCACAGACTTCAAGAAAAAACTAAAAACTTTATTTCTTGAGCACTTCTCTGTTGACTGAGCATACCAATGACCTTACTAAGAGCCACCAAACCAGCCATTCCATCCCAGCCCCCCTTCCCCCCTCCCTACACCCACCTCACCTCATCCAACCCCCCCCCCCCCCCAATCTTGTATAATAATTGCATTATGTTGTATGGTTGTCATGTTTATTATTATGTTACATCAATGGCTTATTGTTTACAGTTCCATGTAAAGCACTAAATTTATACTGTTTTATGTAAGGTACCTTGGCTAAGTTGTTATATGTAATCTGCTTAGACTCGTAGATTAGCAGTATGTAAGCACAGTTTAATAAATAGTGTGATAATCCTTCATGATTTGTCAATATGTTCTTTAGTGTGGGAAGAAAATATTCAGCCATTTTGTTTTTTTTCAAAGAATTTTTGCCATAGTTCTGAATTTTAAATATGCACTGAAATACTTATTGCAATATCAAATTATTCCAGCAAAATGTCAGCTTTAATAGAATAGGAAGCAAAAGACCTCCAAGGTGTTTGAACAGTGAACATGTCCAAAAAATTAAAAAAGGCTCTCCGATATCATCGGTCAAAAAAACACTGTGGAGATCTTTTTTCCTCTTATTCTATTAAAACAGCATTTTTGCTGGAATAATTTGGTTATTTATACACTTTTATAATGACCATAGCAAATCTCTAAGCAGTGATACTGAATTAAGTATTTTACTGACGTTTTTATTAATTTGTTGTTTGATACCTCACTGTCTCTTGGTTTTTGAGTTTGCATAGTTCTAAATTTGTCCAAAAAAAAGGAGAAAACCTACCAGAGTGGTACAGACCAACAGAAACACAGTGATGGTCAAAAATACCAAAAACAAATAAAAGGACAGAGAATCAAAACACATTTTTATTACAAGGCTATGTACATATATAAATCATAAATACCCATACACAGATTAAAGGTTCATATAAAACCCAACATATTTTGGCCAAAGCCTGTGTCAGGGGCAACAAGTGGAGTGGAGGAGTGGCCTAGTGGTTGGGGCAAGGTACTTCAGGCCGGAAGGTCGGGGGTTCAAATCCCACTAGAGGACAGCAACCTTGGGCCGGAAGGACTGGGGTTTCTAGTCCCACAGGTGCTCCTTGTGGTCTTGGGCAAGCCACTTAACCCTCCATAGCCCATGTTCCCTGTAAAATAGTTATCTCCAAGTTATAATGCCCTGTTCAATGTAATTTCAGTTTGTTCAATGTAAACCGCACTAATGCAGAATAGCGCGGTATATAAGAGAATGTAAATAAATAAATAAATAACAAATCAAGTATGGTTAGATCAGTCCAAAAACAAATCTTCCAGAATACATTGTACAGGCTGTAGGGAGGTCATAGGCAAAACAAAAAAACAAAAGATTAGGTGATAAAGATGCAAAAAAACATAAAAATATAAACCAAAATAAAAAAGAAGTGATGAAAAAATGAATAATTAGTAACGCACCTCTATGGGAGGGGGAGGGGGGAAAGTAATCCACATACCTTGATGAAATTCTTTAGGGCGATGCTGATCACTCATAACTACAAAAAGCAACCACCACCATAAAATTAACCCATGCATGGAGAGTCTGCCAAACACTTAAGGTACATCAAAACAATAAAAATAATATTATGTATTCATTTACATGTATGGGAATCCTCTATATATAAGAGAGACCAGCGTCTTCAAAGCATCATAGGGGCCTAGAAAGCACATACGTTCAGCCACAATAGCTATACACTCAGAAAACCAAAGCAAAAAGCAAATGATATGAGCCACATCACTTATGCAAACAGAATCGGGCACAGAAATACAGATCATCCACAACAATGCAACCAATTGTAAGTAAATCTCAATCAAAATCTAAATTCACCATCTCATCATAGTCACTCACACATTAATAAAATCATCTATTACAAATATTCCTTCTTTCACCCTCAATAAGGTACCAAATATCCAGTAAGAAATAAATAATAAAAACAAATAAGCCCCCTACTGTTGACTGCAAAGAGCATTTACCAGGCACAGGTGCATATCAAACAAAAATCCTTTGGTGCTGTAACTAAGTCATACAAAGCAGACAACTCTATAGAGCAGCTCACATAACTTTAAGTAGAAAACCTTTGCCATCCAAACCTGCTAAATAAAAGACAATCCCAGCAGACTTACTCGAACGCAACTCCTTTGTGCTCTATCTACAGAATGGAGCGATCAAGCAGCAGGCTGCCCTTTAACCTGCTTTCTCTCCATACAAGCTTGAATGACAGCGCTGCCGAAATAAGGCAGCATAGTCCCGATTTCAATAAAAAAAAAAAAACCATAAAACAATACTAAATGTTTAAAAAAAGGGCCTTGTACTGAAACATGGTTTCTATTCTCCATTCTTCTAGTTGCTTTACTTGTGGAAATGAATAAAATTATGTTTCTGTGACCCAGTTGCACATACTTTTACTCTCAAGGATGGGTTTTGCAGGTGTGCACATACTTTTAGATGTTTTAAAGGTATGCACATTTTACCTCAGAAAAATTGCACACCTAATAACCGGTGTAATTGTGTGAACATGGCTTTAAGGTCATTTTCAAAGCAAAATTATGTTTGAAATTTCACTTTGAAAAATCCCAGCAGAGTTAGCATAGTAAAATGTATGTGCATACCTTTCTTTAGTTAGTGCAGGCAATTTATAAAATTATTCCCTCCAAAGAACAAAGCACATGTTTATAAACTATAATCCAAATACTTAATTTTAAAAATGTTTTTGTATTATACGATGACATGTTCTAATCTATATAGAAGATTGTTTTCAACTATTGTGTTTTAAATTTCATTGATAGAATTTTTCAGTACATAGCAACAGGCTCATTTTGTATTTTATTTAAACATTTTTTCCAAATCTTTGCTTTAGCCAGCAGGGGACATTCATTTCTCTTGATTTCATATTTACATTTCTAGCTTGTTTTAGCTTACATTTGTGATTTTTAAAGAACATTATATTGCCAGAACTGGAAGAAAAAAATCTTTTTTGAAAGATATGAAAGCATAAAACTTTAGTGGAGAAATTAATCATTTAGGGATTGCTCTTTCCCCTCAATTTAGGGGCAAAATAACTATAGTATATTTTCTTCAAAAGAGAGTTCATTATTGGTGTTTGAAAGCACTTAAAGGATCAGAGCGGAAGCTAATGACCACGGCCAACACAGGTCTGTTAATAAAGGCTATTTTACATCATCTTCATTGTGTTGGCCGTGGTCATTAGCTTCCGCTCTGATCCTTTGATACTCCTGCGGAAGATTCTCTTCTCCTGCCTCCCTTTTGGTTTGAAAGCACTTATACTTCAGGAAGGGACATTAAGTCAACATGTTAAAATAAATGTAAGATATAAGAACTTCAGTGAATGCTGTAGAATATACAGTAAATCAGGGGTGGCCAACTCTGGTCCTAGTGCACCACAATCCAGCCTGGTTTTCAGGATGTCTGTAATGAATATTCATGAGATATATTTACATACAATGGGAGGCAGTAGATGCAAATATACCACATGAATATTCATTAGGGAAATCCTGAAAATCAGGCTGGATCATGGTGCACTAGGACCGGAGTTGGCCACCCCTGCAGTAAATGCTGTAACATCCTTTGAAAAGCAGATCAGTGGCCCACTGTATTATCTAGGAGAAGTCATGAATATCTGTTTAAGACCTTTCGGTGATTCTGCTGGCTCTGGTTTATTGTGACATTCATGTTTTGTTTTGTGTTTGTTTAAATTTTCTTCTCAGAACCAAATCAACAGTAATCATCTCCGTAGAGCTGAGCAGGAGGTCAGCAGTCTTCAAGAGAAGGTGCAACTCTTGTCTATGCAGAACAAAGAGCTGCTTGCTCAGCTTGCCGAATTAAAGCGCAAGCAAGCTGAAATTGAATGCAAGGTTAGTGAGTTTAGCATCCTTTATTGAAAACTTTACTATAGAGAATTTTTCATTCTAAGTCAGAGTTCTACAAATTCTAAGCACCAGGTCACCATGGCACTTAGAAATTGCACACTGATGCCTAAGATTTCATGCTCCTTAATGTTTGTATTTTCTTTCTTTGTACTTGCTCGAGAAACAGTGGATTTCCTGCCTCCCCATAACAATTAGACTCTATAAGCTTGAGCTACATGGTACAGAAAGTCCAGATCAATTTCTCCGTTTCAAAACCAACCCAAACTTCCTGTACCACGTGGCTGATGTTTATAGCACTGAATTATGGTGAAGAGGTAGCAAAGCTGCTTCTTTTTGGGCAGCTGCAGATGGCAAACGGAGGGTAATAAGTAGCAGGTTCTCACCTCCATTAGTTGCATGAGTGTGGGAGGCATAACAAACGAGAGAGACTAGGTGAAGGATGTGGAGGGGGTGGTGTTAGAGAGAGACTATGTGAAAGCTGGAGGGGGGCATGAAAGAGAGAAATACTGGGTGAAGGGTAAGGAGGGATGAGAAAGAGGGATCTCCAGGAACAAGCAGGAATGAGTCTTCACATATGGGTATCGTCGGTACCGACGGAGCCTGTGCGGGAACGCTCCCCAGCGTCCAGTAAGAAAGCTTTTGGGAGCATCCCACAGCACCTGCGCGCTGCCTTCCCAACCGCCTCTCTCCAGTTCTTCTTTTCTGCGAAGCCAGCAGGTCGTGTTCCTGTCACCGCAGAAGAAGTTCTTTATTTTTTTCTTTATTTTTCTGTGTCGCGTCTGCCTTCGACGTCAGACCGGTACCGCCGGTCTTTTCTTTTCTTTCTTCTAAAAAAAAACAACAAAAAACCCCCTTTTCTTTATTCAGCTGTGCATTTTCATTTTGGGCCTTAGGCCTAAATATTTTCTCCTCATGGAGAAGCCTGCTTCCGGGTTCAAAAAGTGCACAAAATGTGGCGGTACTATTTCTGTCACCGACACCCATGATTGGTGTCTGAAATGTTTGGGTCCTGACCATTCCATCACAGATTGTGTGTCCTGCACCATGATGTCTAAAAGAGGTCGGCAGAACCGAGCAGCCAAGCTCAGTACCCTGTTTCCCTCTGATGCAGCCTCGGTGGCATCGACGTCTTCCAGGGCTGCTTCTTCCTCCCATGGATCTCAGGTAACCAAACATAAATCTAGCCGGTCCTTGAAGGGCAAATCTCCCTCTAAGCATCGAGATGCCTCCGGGCTTGTCCTCGAGGATTCCGCTCCGGCAAAATTACCCCGGCGGGAAGTTCCGGCTTCCAAAGCATTGTCTATGGGGTCACAGGTTGACATCGATGGCTCGGCTTCGACTGATCACCTGTTGCCGTGTTCTGGGGTACCGGTGGCCTCCACTGGTACCGACATCCAGACTTTGGTGGCGTCGATGGATCAGAAAATTCTGTCCATGCAGCGCACCCTTATGGCGTTTATGCAGGCTTCGACGCCTCCGGTACCGCAACAATATCCGTTGCCGGTACCGACCCCGGCACCGTTCCCGGTGCCGGTACCGATTGCATCGACATCGGCTTCGGTGTCGACTGCAACGGTACCCTGTCCTATGATGCCCATCGGTACCGAACCGGTACCGCTTACTCCCGATGTCGATCCCACTCGGTACGCGTATTGGGCTTTACAGAAGCATCCAGACAGGCGATACT
Organism: Ichthyophis bannanicus; assembly: GCA_033557465.1. NCBI lineage: Eukaryota > Metazoa > Chordata > Amphibia > Gymnophiona > Ichthyophiidae > Ichthyophis > Ichthyophis bannanicus. Next base: position 168,557,989 of record CM066040.1, on the reverse strand, counting down.
TCGATTCCTCCGAAGACTCTGATGAGTCGGAGGTTTCTGTCCATGCACCGGTACTTTTTCCTCAGGAGTCTGCTTCTCCAAAACGAAGAATGTCTCCTCCAGAGGACTTGTCTTTTCAAGACTTCATTAGGGAAGTGGCTAGAGGCCTCTCCATCACAGTGGCCTCTGAGTCAGAACCTAGAGCCAAGCAATTATATATTTTGCAATATCCTAAGGCTCCTAAGGAAGCAGCTACCTTACCTATTCATGAGATTCTTTATGATCTTATGTTGGGCATGTGGGAGACTCCTCTCACCACCTCTCCTCATTCTCGTAGGTTAGACACCATGTATCGTGTCCCTCCCTGTCCTGGTTTTCATAAGACTCAGCTTCCTCACCACTCTATTGTGGTTGAGTTTGCTATGAAGAAAATAAAGAGTGCAAAGAGACACTCATCTAACCCTCCAGGACGTGAATGTAGGACTCTAGATGCTTTTGGCTGAAGGATTTTCCAGGCCACTATGCTTGCTGCCAGAATCAACTCCTATAGTCTCTATATGGGGATGTTTCTAAAAGAAGTCACAGATCATCTGCAAACTTTAGCTCCTTTTATTTCAGAAGATAAAAGGCAGGAATTTCTCACTTGGCTCAAACATGCCCAAGATGTTAACAAATTCTCCAACCGTGCAGCCTTTGACTCTTTTGAGTGTGTAAGCAGAGCCACGGCTATTGCCATAGGTGCACGCAGATTGCTTGGTTACAAGCCTCTGATTTGGAACTCTGGGTCCAAGATGAGTTGGGAAACCTTCCTTGTACAGGTGAAAACCTGTTTGGCAGGGATTGGCAAGCAAAGGCCACTCAGATGGATGCTGAGAACTCTGCTTTGGATCGACTTTCAAAGTCTACCTCTGCCCCTGTTAAGAAAAGATTGTTCAAAAAGACATCTTTTTCTAAAAAGGGAAGATATTATCCTGCTCATGGGCAGACATCTTCTGCAGGTCGTTTTGCTGCAAAGCGTCAGCAACCACCTAAACAGGCCAAGTCAAAGGCTGCCAGGCCTACCACAGCCCAGCAGCCTCAACCTCCTCAGGGCCTTTGACTTGCAACTAGAGAACTTAGCCTTTCTAGCTCTGGAAAAACCAGAGCCCCTCACCATTCCAGGAAGGTTGAATTACTTTGCTCCCAGATGGGAGCAAATCACAGCAGAGCAATGGACCCTCTCCATCATAAAGGAAGGGTACAAGTTTCATTTCTTAAGCCTTCCTCCTCACACCATGGTGAAACAGTTCAATTCTCCAATATCTCTCCTCAACCTTCTAGGTCAGGAGATTGCTACCCTTCTTGCCCAAGGGGCAATAGAAGAAGTACCTCTTCTTCAACAGGGCTCAGGGTTCTACTCCCCTTATTTTCTTATCCCAAAGAAAACAGGGGGCTACAGACCCATATTAGATCTCAGAGAATTGAACAAGTTTCTATTCAAGGAGAAATTCAAAATGATTTCTCTAGGGGCTCTGCTTCCATACCTTCAGAGTCAGGACTGGCTTTGTTCTCTAGATCTCAAGGATGCGTACACCCATGTCCTCATCCATCCAACACACAGAAGGTTCCTTCGGTTCCTTTTTCAAGGAAAGCACTACCAATACAGGGTGCTTCCTTTCGGTCTGGCCTCTGCACCAAGGGTGTTCACGAAATGCATGGCAGTAGTAGCTGCATTTCTCTGCACTCTGGGAATATTCATATTCCCATATCTGGACGACTGGCTCATTCGAGCCCCATCCCAGTCAGAGGCCCAGACTTGCCTAATCTGCACAATGCGTATCCTTCAATATTTGGGAATAGTAATAAACATCCCAAAATCCAATCTCACCCCTACTCTGTCTCTGGAGTTCATAGGGGGCTTGCTGGATACCACAACTGCAAGGGCCTATCTTCCTCAGGCCCGCTGCCTACGTCTAGTGCAGTTAGCCTCCCAGATTCAGTTAAAGTCCCACTTAACTGCTCGAGAGATGTTACAACTATTAGGCCACATGGCATCCACCGTGCATGTGGTTCCATATGCTCGCGTTCACATGAGGGCAGCTCAATGGACTTTGTCCACCCAATGGACTCAGACATCAGGTTGCCTGTCAGACAAAATAGCAAACTCCAGTCGCCTTTTTTGGTCTCTCCAGTGGTGGAAGTCCTCTCAAAACCTGTTGCTGGGGTCCCCTTTTCAGCAACCACTACCCCAAGCAACTGTCACAACAGATCCTTCTCCAAAGGGTTGGGGAGCTCATCTACAAGATCTCTCCACCCAGGGCATCTGGTCTCCACAGGAGACTTCTCTGCATATCAATCTATTGGAACTCAGAGCAATATTCTTAGCTCTCAGAGTGTTCCATACCCTGCTCAGCTACAGGACAGTCCTCATCCATACGGACAACCAAGTAGCCATGTTCTATGTGAACAAGCAGGGCGGGACTGGCTCTCTGTCGCCAGAGAGCATCACATCCATCTTCTGGCAGTATATCTTCCAGGCGTTCAAAACTTTTGGGCGGACAGACTCAGTCGAGTTCTGCTTCCACACGAATGGTCCCTCCACATGGACCAAGTAGCCAGGATTTTTCGAATTTGGGGAACCCCAGACATAGCCCTCTTTGCAAGTCCGTGGAATGCCAAACTTCCCCGGTTCTGTTCCAGAATTCCGTGTCAGGGAGTTCAGGCCAAGGATGCCTTCCTCCTTCACTGGGGTCAAAACTTCCTTTATGCCTTTCCACCAATTCCCCTAATTCCCAAAACACTATTCAAGCTTCAGAGAGATCGAGGGACCATGATCCTCATAGCACCACTTTGGCCACGCCAAGTGTGGTACCCTCTACTTCTGCATCTCTCTCAAGCTCCCTCCCTGGACTTGGGCTCCACACCAGACCTTCTATCCCAGGAAGAGGGAACATTATGGCACCGAAACCCCCAGTCGCTCCATCTCAGGGCTTGGTTGCTGAGGGCTTAGACCTTCAAGATTTTCATCTCTCTCAGCAAGTCAGAGATGTTATTCATGCCTCTAGAAAACCTTCTACTAGACGTTCCTATGCTTTCAAATGGAAAAGATTTACCATTTGGTGTTCAGAGAAGGGTCTAAACCCTCTTGCAATACCTCTGAATTCTCTACTAGAGTATCTCCTGCATCTATCCCATGCAGGTCTGAAAACAAATTCGGTAAGAGTCCATTTGAGTGCTATTGCAGCGTCCCTCAAGCCTCTCAATGGACAACCTATTTCCTCTCATCCTCTTATAGCAAGATTCATGAGAGGCCTTCTTTTAACTAAACCTCCCATTAGACCACCTGCAGTGGCATGGGACTTAAACCTGGTTCTTGGCCAGCTCATGAAGCCACCCTTTGAACCTTTGGCCACCACCTCCTTGAAATTTCTTTCTTAGAAGGTTATTTCTCTCATTGCAGTCACCTCAGCACGCCGCATCAGTGAGTTGCAAGCTTTGGTGGCTAATCCACCTTATACAAGGTTCCATCATGATAAGATAGTCCTCAGGACCAATCCACACTTTATGCCTAAAGTGGTCTCGCCTTTTCATCTGAACCAAGAGGTATATTTACCTGTCTTTTTTCCAGGATCTCATGCATCAAGTGCAGAGAGGAATCTTAATACCTTGGATTGTAAGAGAGCTCTTGCTTTTTACTTACAAAGAACACAGCAACATAGAAAGTCTTCTCAACTTTTTGTTGCTTTTGATCCTTCTCATTTAGGACTTCCAGTCTCTAAAAGAACACTGTCCAACTGGATTGCTCAGTGTATTTCTTTCGCCTATCAGAGTAGAAACCTTTCTCTGGAGGGCCATGTCACAGCTCACAATGTGAGAGCCATGGCAGCCTCAATGGCTCATGTAAATTCTGTGTCCATCGACCAAATCTGTCGAGCGGCCACCTGGGCCTCGGTTCATACCTTCACAGCCCATTACTGCTTGGACAAGGACTCCCGCCGGGATGCCTTGTTTGGTCAGGCTGTTCTCAAACACCTGTTCCATTCCTAATCAATTCCTACCCACCTACCCTGGTTGGATGCCAGAGATCCATGGGAGGAGGTAGAGTCCTTTTCAAGGACACACAACCTGGGGTTCTCCCCTGGCATCTGCAGCTAGGGAGTCCCCATATGTGAAGACTCATTCCTGCTTGTTCCTGGAGATAGCACAGTTACTTACCTGTAACAGATGATCTCTGGGAACAGCAGGAATAAGTCTTCACAACCCACCCACCTCCCCTAGGAGTTGTATCTCTCTATCTTTCTTTCCTCTCTCTCTCTTTGTCTCAGCTTTAAAACTCGAACTGGAGAGAGGCGGTTGGGAAAGGTGGGAAGGCAGCGCGCAGGCGCTGTGGGATGCTCCCAAAAGCTTTCTTACTGGACGCTGGGGAGCGTTCCCGCGCAGGCTCCGTCGGTACCGACGATACCCATATGTGAAGACTTATTCCTGCTGTTCCCAGAGATCACCTGTTACAGGTAAGTAACTGTGCTTGAAGGGTGAGGGATATATGAGAGAGAGAGAAACTGGGTGAAGGGTGGGTAGGGATGAGAAAGAGACTGTGTTAAGGGTGAAGAGGGATGAGAGAGATACCGAGTGAAGGGTGGGGAGGGATGAGAGAGAGCGGCTAAGCGAAGTGTGGGGAGGATTGAAAGAGAGAGAGACTGGGTGAAGGCGGGGGGGGGGGGTATATGAGAAACTGGTGGAAACCCAGGCCATGGTGATATGTGAAGCAAAGACAATTGTTAACCTATCAAGGTGGGTGCTTTTACACTTTAAGGGACTAATTTCCTAAACTTTCTTTGCCCATAAACATAGAATTTGAAAAGTACCTTAGTAAATCAATTTCTAAAGGAGCTGCTGCTGATCTTGTAGGGGATTTCAATTCCACTGTTAAGAGGAGTAGGGAACCAAGAGACAGGGTTTTAATTGCTATCTCTGAGATTCAGCTTAAATACTATGTGTGTAAATGCATAGCATCAACATTTATATCTGCCTGTGAGCAGGTATAAGCGATCATGCTCACATTCAAGGCCCACTTATGCTAGTATTTTATAAAGAAACACCTACTTCTCTTTATAAAATAGTGTCTACCTGGTGCCCTTTTATAAAATTATCCTTCAGAAAGCCTGTCACAAAGGAGTAATGCAGATTCTGCAGTTTGGTGCAAGTCACAGCTGAGACTTTACAACCTAAAGCACAGATGTCTTCAGTTCAGTTCCAAAGGTCTAAGCACTAGGCAACTTCCAAATCACACTCTAAAGTGCTGGAAAAGCATCATATCAGCACAGATAACAATTGGGACAAAAAGTCTAAATGAAGGTTGATGCAAATACCTGTTGCACTACCTCTGCCAAGCTAAATGCCTTGGCAAGATTACAGCACTGCTGTGTGCTCTTCATCAGTGAAGAATATGGTGTATTTTTCCAAGAAAATGAGGGAAGTGCTTCAGCTCATTGCAGTTGGAGTTTGATACTGCACCATGCCTGCCCCTGTGCAGTGACTTATCCAGTGCAGACTTAATCTTGTGTGCTGTCATGACACAGGCTTCTACATTATCCTCCCTTGTGCATTGTCCTTCCATTCCACAATCTGAGGAGAAACCTTTGGTATCCATTCCATTTCTAATAATAGTTGCAGATGACTCCTCCCTGTCATTGTCTCTACCCTGCCAGAACAGCCACATTCATTCTTGTAAAAGATGTTCAATGACATTGTCAAGGGCTACTGCAAGGATCTTCCATGGATAACATGAGAATGTAATAAAATAAAATACTAGATCATTGTGCAGGTCTCTAAATCTAGTGCATTACCACCTGAGCAAAGTGACACATTCATACCTGTATTCTGTAATCTCCTTTGTCTATCTCTGTTTCAGAACTGTAGGGAGAATCTCCTTTACCTCTTCTTTCCCCGAGGTCTAAGAATTTCCAGAGACTTGGAGGATTATTCAGATTATATCCTGGGAGAACTGTTAGCTGAGGTGGAGGAGTTTTCTACAGGCATCCCCTTTATTCTTTCTACTCTTCCTCTTCTTTGAAATGAGCCTCCTTTTGAAGATTATTGTTATCTCTTACCCATGGTTTGTTCAGCACATGTCTCAGGAGGTTCTTTTACCCTTGCAATAGGCATAAGAGCCTGTCTGATATTTTTGGACTTTTTAAATACATAGAAGCTCCAAAAGCTATACTGACATTCCCTATACATAGTTTGTTGCATAATGTCATGAGGTAGACAGCACAGACCCTGAAATATTAAGAGATAATAAGAAAGAAGAGCTTACCTTACAGCCACAATGGGCAGTTACAGCATTCACAATGCAGAGAGGCAGGGAAAAGGAAAACAAACTTTCCACATGGTTTTAGTGACGCAGTAAGAATTGAGGGTTCCAATCAGGCTCACCTGGACCCAGACTCGCGTTCTACGTTAGATGAGCAGAGAGATAAAAACAGGTGGGAAATCCCACAGAGAGGAGGCGAGCTGGAACTAGGAAGGAGGGAAGGAAGGAAGCTGGAGCCTGGACTAGGGCTGGAGCAGGAGTTTGAGTTTGAGGAGGAAAGCAGAGACCAAAGAAAGTCTGACTGCAGTTCCAGGCAGGCTTGGAGAGAAGGTGAGACCAGAACTCCAAAGCAGTTACAGAAAGACACGTTGCCTTGGAGAACCAGGGCTGAAGAAAGGCAGGCTGATAAACCCGGGAGAGCTAAGAAAGACAGTAGCAAAGGCTTTCCAGCCAGAGGGGTCCTCGTACCGAGGCAAACAGCCAAGCCAACAGAGGGCGGAGGTCACGTCCAGAGAAGCTCACTGAAGGCAGGAAGTGAGTTTCCTGCAGCTAAGCACAGTAACCGGTGTTCCCAAAGAAGAGCAGGCTGCAGGGCAGAGAGAGAGCCTTGGCTAGAAGCAGAAGAGTTTGAAACCATCTTCTCCACAGGAAGAGATAAGTACCCTATCTTTGGTAAAGGGAGATAAGGGGGTCTCCGTGGGAAAAGCCAGGCTTACAACAGGCTAGTGAACTCTTATTGGCCTAAGCCGTGGGAAGAAATCCCCAGCACAGCTCCTGCTATCTGGGACACCCAAAAGCAGCTCCAACTCACAGCAACTGAGGTTTCCCCAGGGCAAGGCTCGGAGAGCAGCTTCACAGGGGCTCAGTGTCCATACACAGGACCAGGTCCTGGCCCCATGCAGTGGGAGAGCTATAGCCCAGAAAACATCCCTGAGCCCATGGAATGTGCTTTATGTGTGGCTGATAACATAGTCTCTCTGTTAAGAAAAGGAGCAAGAAAGAAAGTGTATTTTTGCACATTGGAAATGTGATGGACCTTATTTGCTGGAAAGAAGCATAATTATTATTTGTTAAGAATCCTCTGCACCAGTGAAGCAACCGTTCATTTATGTTGTCCTTATTCTATGACATCCTCAAGGGAAAGGGAATAAAACCCAACCTTAATTTTCACTCTGGTCACGACTGCAGTGTACTTATTTCCACAACTTCAGGCTATGCCCAGGTCTAGGCAACCGCCTAAGACCGGCATAGTCTCACAATAAGCATCAACTTCATATTTGGCACATTTCAGTGGCTGTCTGTTTCTAAGAAATTAATTTGAACCAGAGAACGTGAAGGCAGATAAAATCCAGTCTTCGCATTCAAACCTACAGTACAGCCCAGTCTCTACATTCCCTTCTCCCTGAGAGATCCTTTGTGAATTTATAAATTACAACCAATTTCAGGATTCAACAAAGTGAAATTTTCTCATACTTCTGTTGTAATGGAGTCAACAAAAAAAGCTAAAAAATATAGAGTTTTCCAGTATACCTCTTGGAAAAGATCCCAGATTGTTAGACCATGTGGGCAAGAAAGTGTTGCAGAGAGCTATGTGATCAGCAAGAGTCGCGATACATCAGGACTTCCAGTGACGTAATCGGGCTGAATGGCAGTGCGATTTTAGAGCTCTGCCACCTAAGCCCTTAGTAAAGGTGGAAATTACACCAGCAAGTGAACGGGGCAGCTCAGAGGTGTGAGCGGATGAAACGGTAGGGAGAGGAGAGCAGGATATTTGTTGGAGCCAGCAGCAGTGAAAGCCGAGGAAGCCTGAAAGATTGGCTAGCGGCGGGAGCGACGGAGAGGTCACAATCACGGAGCATGTGGCAGGGGAGAGCGGCAGACTGATCGCTGCAGCATTCGCGGAGAAAGAAACAGCGCTGCACAGAGTGCAGACCGGCGCCGGAGAGAGGGTCACAGAGGCGATCGGGAGACGCTGAAAGTGCCAATTGGCGGCAGAAAGCACCTCAGGAGAGCAGCAGCAGTGAGTGGGGCCATTTTTGCAGAGGCGGAGGGCGGCTGGACAAGCTGAGCAGGCAAGAGGGAGAGCACGTGGTGCCTGCGAGATGTGAATGGGCCCCGGGGGCTACCGAGACGCCAACATCAGAGGGGATTGAAGAACAGGAGGGGAGAGTCAGCAGCAGCGTCGGGACAGAGGTGTGAGAGGCGCAGATAAGTGGTTACAGGCTGCTATAAGCCCGGGAGGGCAGGCTGACAAGCAAAGCACTCTAAACTCCCTAAAGCCAACTTATCAATCCCACTGACTCTTGGACTGCCTGGCAGTAAACCCCAACGGAGAAGGCCGTGAAGAAGATGGAGAAGTCCAAAGGAGGGTTAACAGCTAAGAAAAATTGGCGGCATACAGATCTTCATACACCCCCCTGAGGCGGAAAGGAAGGAGACAGGGAGGGCAAAATGGTGGCAGAACCTGAGGCAGAAGCAGGAGAAGAGCTGGAAAATACATGAGGCCCGGGAGTTCCAAAAATGATAAAGACGTGGCTGAATGAACTGAAAGAAGAACTTAAAGTGGAAATTTGTGGTGTAAAAAATGACCTTTAAAGAGACTTTGCAATTGTTAAGACAAGACATAGGGGACCTTGGTGCCTGAGTGGAGGAAACAGAAACACAGCTGGAACAACAAGGGGATCTGTTGGACGATATTCAAAAGGGATGGACAGAATTAAAACAAGCACAGGAAGAGTTGAAGGAGAAGACGGAGGATCTGGAAGATCGCTCATGGAGGAGTAACATAAGAGTGTGAGGCATTCCAGACAGCCCCCAATATTCGAATTGTGAAGAAGTTATTCAAAAACTGTTTGCAGCAGTGCTACAAGCAGCGGCCTTAGATGAATGGGCAGGGGGTGAGTCACCGCAAATTGAAAGGGCACACAGGTGGCTGGGCCTAATGCGAGACAACAGACCAAGGGACATAGTGGTGTCTCTGCGCTCTTTTAAAAGCAAAGAGAATATCCTGAAGGCGGCTCAGAAAATGGGTCATTTCCAATGGGAAGGATGTGCGATGGAGTTCTTCCAGGACTTATCTCTGGGGACCCTACAGCGTCGGAGAGAAATGCGGGAGGTGACGGCATTCCTGAGGAGACAAGAGGTGCATTACAGATGGTTGTACCCTTTTGCACTGCTTATAACGGTGAAAGGCATGTCAAGAAGGGTGAGGAATAGTGAAGAAGCATGGGGAGTGCTTGGAGATTTGGGACTCAGTAACCTGCCAGGGGGCAAAGAGAGCCAAGCATCATTAAAAAAAATAGCACGACGTCCGAGGCCAGGGCAGCCAGTTCAAGATGGCAGAGGACACCAGCCCAGGGTCGAAGACCAGCGAGACTGACCAGAGGCAGCCCCGGCATAAACTCACCTGCGAAGGATAGCGGCTGAAGACGAGAGACCCAGAGTAATTGGCATCAAATGTTGTATTAAATGTACAGTGATGTAAAATATTGCTAAGAGTTGGAAGTATGCGATGACTCTCGCAGGAGAGGGGAGGAGGGTGGGAGGAGGAGGAGGAGTAGGAGGAGGTGGGTTGGAAGAGGGGAAGAGGGGGTGGAAGGTATAAAGGGCAAGGTCGGGTAGAACGTCAAGTAGGTCAACAATGGGCAGTGCTAAGGGGCGGAGGGTAGGGGGCAGAATGGCTGGTGTGGGTGGGTACGATGGGGGTGGGTAGTAGGGGAAGGTAGGTGGAGAGGACAAGGGAGTAAGAAGGGAGATGGATAGGGTAGGAGGGAGGGAGAAGAGACCAGGCTATTGAGGTGGGGACTAGGTGTGAAGAAGGAGGGAGGGGGCACGCGAAGGGCATGGTATAGGCCTGATAGACTGTCACCATATATGGAAGACGTGTCTCCACGGAGGGGACGAGGGAAGGGGTTGGGTGGAAGGGGGGAAGGGAGATAGGGAGAGGTAGGGAGGGGGAGGGTGGGGTAGGAAGGGGTAAACGAGGGAGGGGGAAGGGAGGGGAGCTAGAGGGGGGACAGGAGCTAGGGGAGAAGGGGGAGTGTATAATTTAAAGGTGCGGAGGAGAGGGGGGAAGGGAGGGGATGTAGAGGGAGGTCAAGTGCTAAGAGAGAAGGGGGGTAAAAATGTACAGGTGAGCTAACAATAGTATCATTAAATGTTAAGGGGCTTAATTCACCATTTAAACGACAAAAATTGTATAAAGAAATAATACGTCAAAGGGCAGTTGTAGTGCTTTTACAAGAAACACATTTAACAAGAACGACAGAATACCTGGTCAAACCCAGGGGATATGGAGTCTGTGTATATGCTTCTAACACTATAGAAAAGAAAAAAGGTGGGGTGGCTATTTTGATAGATACAAAGTTGAAGATGTTATTGCATACTGTGGTAAGGGATAAAGAGGGGAGATATGTGTTTATGTGGCTAAAAGTGGGAAATGAATGGTATTGTATAAGAAATGTATATGCACCAACAGGAGTGCAAAGTGAATTCAGGACAAAACTGAACGAGGAGGTGCGGAAATTGGGGGAGAGAAGTAATTTGTGGTGGGGATTTCAACTTAACGTGGACTCCCGCAAGAGATGCCACAGGGAAAAGAGAGGGTAAGAGAGCCGATAGGAGGAGGTACCGTACTTTTGTCACACAACATTGCTTGATCGATGCTTGGAGATTCCATCATCCAGGGAAGAGACAATTCTCTTACTTTTCACCAGTACATGGAACATACTCTAGAATAGATGCGATCTGGGTTTCAAGGGAGGTGGGGGGAAGGATCAAGGGGGCGGATATGGATTCAATTACATGGTCAGACCATGCACCTGTGCAGGTTCGATTGACACTACAGGAGGAGAGGGAAAGGTACACAGTTCTGGAGATTTAATGAGTCCTTATTGGAGGATGGGAAGGTAAGAGAGGAAATAGAGAGGGAAACTAGGGAATATTTTAAATGGAATGATAATGGGGAGATAGCATGGGGAGGAGTATGGGACAGGTATAAGGCAGTGGTGAGAGGAGTTTTAATAAAATGGGGGGGGCACGAAAAAAGAAGGAAAGGGAGGGGAGAGAGAAGGAATTGAGAGCAAAATTGTTGGAGTTGGAAGATTTAGATGCGCAAGGTCGGTCGGGCCTATAGAGGCCAGGTGGTAGCAGTACGAGCACAGTTAAATGAAATGCAAGGCGCTAAGATAAGATATCAGATGCAGCTCTAGAGACAGGATTTCTTCGAGGGAGGAAATAAGGCAGGAAGATACATGGCGCAGAAATTGAAGCAGAGGAAATTGTGCTCCCACATTTTGAAAATTCGGACACCGGGAGGGGGGCTGGTCTATAAGGATAGGGAGATGAGGGAAGCATTTAGGGGATATTATCAGGGGCTGTATAAAGCAAGGGACTCTCCTCAGTGGGAGAGAATCCAGAGTTATCTTGACTCACTGAAGTTGTTGAAATTAGACGAGGGGGAGCAACAAGAATTAAACAAGGCCATAAGAGTAGAGGAAGTGCAGTGAGCAATCAAACAATTAAAGGTAGATAAGGCTCTGGGTTTAGATGGGCTCACAGTGCGATTTCATAGGCGCTTTGGAGAGATATTAACAGCTCCGCTCGTGCGGCTCTTCAATCTGCCAAGGGAGGGAGGGGGGTTAGCGGACAATATGGGTGGGGCGGGCATAACCATAATACATAAGGAGGGAAAGGACCCACAAGAGTGTTCTTCTTATCGCCTTATCTCGCTGCTCAACCTAGACACCAAATTATTAGCTAAAATATTAGCTATACGTTTAAATAAGTTGATAGGGAAGTTGATACATCCTGATCAAGCGGGATTTATTCCCGGTAGACGACAATATAAGGAAGATCTTGAACATGATTTGGTCCCCGGAACATCAGAGGGAAGAGGCCTTATTGTTGTCTCTAGATGCAGAAAAGGCTTTTGACCAGGTGTCTTGGCCATTTCTCTTCCAGGTAATGGAACAAATGAGCTTGGGGGCAGAATTCATAAACTGGGTAAAGGCTCTATACCGCAATCCGAAAGCTTGCGTTCGGGTAAACGGTGGATATTCAGAGTTCTTTGGGCAGGGGAGAGGAACGAGACAGGGTTGCCCACTATCACCGCTGCTTTTTGCCATCTCCCTGGAACCGTTTGCAGAGAGGGTGCAGGAGAGGGCTGATGTGCAGGGAATAAAACTAGGGCGGGGAGAACACAAAATATCGTTATTTGCAGATGATATATTCTTGAGCGTAGTCAAGCCTCGCTCTTCTATCCCAATTTTAATGTGGGAATTAGAACAATATGGCAAACTATCGGGTTTTACTGTCAATTGGACCAAATCAGAAATATTAAATTTGACAGTACACGGGGACACACAGGGGATAATACAAGAGAAATACCCATTTAAGTGGGCGAGAGAAAGTATTAGATATCTCAGAATTCAAATAAGTACTAGGATAGACGCATTATATAAGCTGAATTATCAAAAGCTCTTTGGGCAGGTAGAGAACTTGTTGGATGGGTGGGGGCAGGGATACCTGTCATGGTTTGGACGGATTGCCACAATAAAGATGATGCTCTTGCCAAGATTCCTATTTTTGTTCCAGACACTACCAATAAAGATACCGCCTAGCAAGCTAAAACAGTTACAACAAATCTTTAATTGATTCATCTGGCAAAATAGACGGGCGAGAGTAGCTAGGGTCGTTATGCAAAGAGCTAAAGGAGAGGGAGGATTGAGGGTGCCTAATTTTAGGAAATACTATGAGGCAGCGCAATTGAAAACAATATATGAGTTTCATAGAGGAACACAGAAACAATGGGTCCAAATGGAAGAAGATTTAATAAGGGGAGAGAGCCTGGTCCAACTAGTGTGGAGGGGGAGTAATATTTTAGAAAATACACGCCAAAATCCCTTTATAGCGCATAGTTTGCTAGTGTGGAAGCAAACCAGAAAAATATTAGTACAAGATAAAAGATATACCCAGGCCATGACATTGGCGGCTTGTTTTCAGAGGGGACAGGGACCAGGGGTACATATTCTGAGCAGATGGGCGCAGGCGGGGCTAACACACATCTCTCAAATAGTAAGTAAGGAGGGCATTCTAGAGTTTGAGGGCATTAAGGATATATATAGATTGAGGGACAGTGATTTATTATGCATATCTACAATTGAGCCATTTTGTGAGACAACAGAAGGTGTGGAAGGATCTTTGGGAGAACAAGGCGTGGTTTGAGGCGCTCTGCACTGGGACCATAGCGCAAAAAGGGGTTTTGTCCAGGATTTACAAAGGCTTAATGGAGGGTGGGGATGGTAAATTGGGGTATATGCTAAAATGGGAGGAAGATTTGGGGGTGAGCTGGAATGAGGAGGTATGGGACAAGATAATACAGATGGTGGCCAGTATTTCTGTTGCCACGCAGGTAAAAGAGAATGCTTATAAAGTATTGTTCCGCTGGTATTGAACTCCAGTACGTAACAGGAGGGCTGGTAGGGAAGCTAATGACCAATGCTGGAAGGGATGTCAAGAGAGAGGGGATTGGTTGCATATGTGGTGGAAGTGCGAATGCATACAAGCTTATTGGATGGAAATTTTAGACATTGATTGCAAAGGAAACCAGAGATCTGCTTACTGCATCAACTAAAGCAGGAAATTCCAAAAAGGGATAGTGGCGTGCTACATCACTGTATTGTAGCAGCACGATGTGAGATAGCACAGCACTGGCTGGGGTCGGGCTACCACATTTGGCAGGCTTTGTTAGAAGGGTGACAGAGGTGTGTTTGATGCAACGATTGACGGAGATGAGGAGGGGGAAAGGGGGGACAAGTGCGGAACAATGGCAGAGAGTGTAAGTGGTTGGAGTCCTGGAAGGCTGAGAGAGGGGGAGGGTCACGGAAGAAGAAGGGAGGGGCTATAGATGCAGGCTACCAGGCAGACTGAATGGTGATTGGCTGAAATGGGAGGTGATTCTGACACGGGAATGGTGGAGCGATAGAAGAATGGATGACTACAGAGCGAGAGAGGGAAGGGGAGGGGGAGGGAGGGGATGGAAAAGGAGGGACACAAGGGAGGGGAGTAAGCAAAACAAAAGGGACGATATATGGTAGCATATGTAAATGTTATGGAAATTGTACAAAGCTGGTAATGCAGAGATATGTAACTTCCTTGAAATGGTTAATAAAAATTTAAAATGGAAAAAAAAATTGTGATACATGAGCTGTATATGGTGCTGTATATGCATACTGTTCTTCAAAGACTGCAGGACTTTTCATCCAGTCTATCTCCGCTGTCTCCCTCTCCCAAGCAAAGACTGAGCTGATGGCTGTTCTTTGAGGAAGATGAGTGCAGAATTCATTTGTTAAGCTTATGATGTCTTTGACACCTCTTCTAGAATTTCAGTGTCTGCCATTGTTACCAAATGACTACCATAGTTTTGTGCCTCTGCTTTGCACCTGACACTGCTGAAATGCTCTAGTGACAAGGTTAAGGAGGTGACATATACTATTAAGCACCGTATTTTGTTTACTTCCAAGTATATCGCTTAATTAAAACAAACTGCCCCAAGGCACCTTACAGAATAGTACCACTGTTATAGGTGGAATCAGCTTCACCCTTTAAGCAAACACACACTTTTCTTAAAGGAGAAACTTCTCTTATTTTGCAAAGAACTTTTGTACCTTTCTTCTAGGCAATCACAACATACCCATTGTTAACCTTATGCAAAGCTTTGCTAAATGGACAGATAGCAACAGAAGCAGCTTTCTTCTTTTTGACTGCATTGACAAAACATTACAAGTCCTTTTCACTAATATTCAGCCTGCTGTGCTTGAAGGGAATTGGGTGCAATTTTTTCTCCAGGAACAGTGGAAGATAATGATGAGTTCCTGGGTACTCAACATTGTAAAATTCAGCTACTTTTTTCACATTTCTGTCAGTTCCTCCAGAAGAGCCCTAACCTGGTCTCAACTACCTGAAACCCACGCCTGCCTGCTTCACACAAGTGCAACTTCTCCTATAGGCCAATGCAATAGAATTTTACAGTCCAGGAAAGGAATAAGGGATTCTATTCCAGGTATTTTCTCATTACCAAAAAGACAGGAGGACTGTGTCCCATCTTGGACCTTGGTAACCTCAGCAAAGGGGAGGGGGGTCAAAATGAACATGATGATCTCTGTCTTCTGCTTGACAAAAGAAGACTGGCAGTGTTCACTGGACTTCAAGGATTTCTGCACACATACTGTATTTCATTTGTTTCAATGTGCAAACAAGCCATTCCCAATACAGGATACTTCTCTTTGGCCTTCTTTGGCTTCCAGGTTTTTTTTTTATTAAATATCTGGTAGTCATAGTAGTATACCTGCACAAAGGATGCATTATTTTTTTCCATATTTGATGAAGCTCATAGCTTCATCAAGAGATCTAGTTCTCTCAGGAAATAACAAACCAGCTCCTTGGGGTGACTCTGAAATGGGGCAACTGCAAAATTATACCTCTTGTAGCAGATTCCATATGTCTCCTTTATAGAAATTTCTGGCACTTCACCATTTCCACGCCTTTGTTCTCCTGTATGTTATTTCTTGACAGCATACACATGCAACCCTGCTCAGTTATTCCCACTGTCTATGGATGTCAACGTGATCCTCCCCCATGCGATCTGCTCCACCCCAGGTAAGCTAGTCAAGTTATTTACATCAAGACCTACCCATAACTCTATAAAAGACACTGCCTCTCCCCTTCACCCCCTCGAGTCAGGCTGGATTACTCTTTTCACAAGAAAACAGCTTTAATTCATGATTTGATTAAAACCCATAAGATGGACATACTCTGTATTAATGAAAATTGGCTGCAAGAAGGCAAACTTGCATAACTTAATGCATATCTGTCCACATAGTTCACAGTTTTCTCTGTAGAGCACACTTCCAAAACAGGTGTGATATTGCAGTAATTGCACATAACAAACTTACTATCACAGAGATCACAAACAATAGAATCAGTTACCTGGAAACCTCATTCTTGCAGGTTTCTACCTACTCTGTACTTTACCTACTCATACTCACCTGCTCCTGACTGAGATTTACTTTCATCCATTGCTGAACTATCTGTATTGTTTCATATGTACTACCCTAACCCCATAATCCTCAACAACTTTACGCTTTGACAATCCCCTCAGAAGTAAAGATAGATTGTTTATAGAATTTATGGATGGACTACAGTTTATGCAGCTTATTCACACTCCCATGTCAGGTCATACTCCAGGAAACTGTTAAGACATTACCTTAGAAGCAAAGGTCAGGGCACTGTATAGCAAGCCGACTTTTATTAAGTGTTCTTTCCCTCCCTCCCTCCCACCCCCACAAGCATAATCTTAGCTTTATAGGCTCTTAAACCTATTAAAGGGAAAGAGGTGGTCAACTTGATTTTCAGGTCAGCTAGTTATCCTCATCAGGAATAGATTAATTAAGGACCTGAAATTCATTAATCTTGAGGTGAACAAAGTCCCTTAAATTTATTACATATACTTGTATTAGGACAATTATCCCCATTAAACGTAAGTAGCTAAACAAAACCTTAAAACAAAGATGTAGGCAGCAGTCCAGCAGCGAGGTGG
This sequence comes from Ichthyophis bannanicus, assembly GCA_033557465.1. Taxonomy (NCBI): domain Eukaryota; kingdom Metazoa; phylum Chordata; class Amphibia; order Gymnophiona; family Ichthyophiidae; genus Ichthyophis; species Ichthyophis bannanicus. Next base: position 168,541,121 of record CM066040.1, on the reverse strand, counting down.
GGGCTTTTCAGTCTTTTACACTGAGTGTCACATGCATGATTTTTTCCCAGTTGGTGAGGGGTCTTATGTGTGCACTAGGTGCAAGGAGCTCTTTGCTCTCAGGGAACGAGTCCGATCCCCCCCACCACTTTCCCCAGAATGTTGCTCAGTTCCTAACAAATCCTAAATCCTCTTCCTTGCATCATCATCTCATCCATTCATTAAGATTCTGGAGCTCTGCCTGCCTCTTGGGTCCTGCGTGTGGAACGGGAAGCATCTCTGAGAATGCTACCCTGGAGGTTTTGGATTTCAGCTTTTTAACTAAAAGCCTACATTTGGCTTCCAGAACTTCCCACCCATACTTTACTATGTTAGTGATACCAACATCTACCAAGACAGCTGGCTCTTCCCCAGCACTATCTAAAATCTTATCTGGGTGTCAGCGAGGTCCATGTCCTTCATACCAGGCAGGCAGGTAACTAGGCAGACCTCACAACCACCAGCCACACAGCTATCTATATGCCTAATGATTGAATCACTAACAATAGTGGCCGTCCTAACTCCTTCCTCATGGGCACATTGCCCTGGAGACACATCCTCTGTGGAAGAGGGTATTACATCACTTGGAGGACAGGTCCTAGTTACAGGATCACATCCTGCTACACCTGCTACATGATATCCTTTCACGCTGACCTCTCTTCTCCATGGCAGCAGTAAGGCTGCCAGACTAGAGGTAGGAATTCTCTACCACATCACTGTAGGTCTTGTCTATTGTCACCCAGCGAAGGTCCCCAGAGGCAAAGGCATGGGTATTTCACTGGGGCTTATCTTAAACCAGCAAGGGGAGTGGTGTAGAGGGCCCTGCACTGCCCTCTGGGTGTTGTAGTCCCACAAGCTAGTAAAGAAGTGAGTTGCAGTCGGGTGGTAAGGCTTTAGACAGGACTTTTATTCCCCTTCCGGGTGGATTTTATATCAATGGAAACAAAGACAAAAAGACCATACTTCTGGTACAAAAGAAAAGAAACAAACAGGAACCAAAATATTGCTTCTATCTTCAGCTTCTATGAACAGAACAATAGGTAGCTCAAAACAGTCCTTTTTACAAACAGGTAAGTTTCTCTCTTTCACTCCTGTTATTAGAAAGTCTTAACAGCCTCTTCAGCATAAAGAGGTAATATGGTCAGCAATAATGAGTGTACAATCCATGCAATCATCTGAGGGTTGTTCCCCATAAATATCAAGTTGCATTTCCTCACATTCCCCTTCAGAATGTCCTCCTTTCGGATTTTAAAAAGTGCTATTGCCAAACAGTCTCTTCTCACGGCACTGAGACTTCCCCTCCTCCTCAGTAACAGAGTGGAATGGAAGATTACCACATTCTCTATAGTTTCTTCCCTGAGAGCCCCACAAACTCTGACAACTGCAGGGAAAACTTCTGCATTAGCTTTCCTTATATTAGAATTAAACAGCCTACCTTCTAGCTCCCTTAGACCGGAGTTTTTCGGTACAGCTGAGTTAAAAGGGCTTGGCCAGGACGGAAGGTTCCTACTGTCTTTTCCTTTCAGCTTTTCCTCTGACCGGAAAACGTCTTCAGGCCAGAACTCTTTTTCCCTTCTGTGCCTGCAGCTGGGGTGGCTAGCTTCCTCGGCTTTCCTAAGCCTGGCTCCAAGACCGTGTTCTCTGCTACCTTCGTGGTAAACGTCACTGAGCTTGTGCTTGTCTGTATGCTGCTCTCTGGAGCAGTCTCTGTGGTTGTCCCTTGTTGCTCTGGAACTGGATCTCTCAGCTCTCCTGGATCCACACCTTGTTCTACCACTCGTCCTCTCGGCTCCACCACATCTGGTTCCCTCAGCTCTGCCTCTCCTAACTTCAGGTGAGTTAGTTTTATGTGCGTGTGTCGTAGTGTCTGCCTGAACTCCGCCCCCTCTCAGCTGCCCTTCATTACCTAATGAATCCTGAGTCTGCTTGCTGCTTGGGCGTGTTCTCCCGCCTTGTGACATTGTTTGTATATGTTGCCTACAGCAACTCTGGGCCATGTGCTTCTCTGAGCTGTCAGTGTCAGATCCATTCTTTGCAGTTTTACCTATCTCCATAGGTTCTGATAGATCTACACCATGACAGATCCCCCCCCCTTAAAATATTACGGGCTGCCGAACATTCAACCGGACAGCTCGTAATCCTCGAGAGCGCATCTTATTTATTTATTTATTTATTTATTTAACTTTCTTATATACTGCGCTCTTTTGCATCAGTGCGGTTTACATCAAAACACAACTGTCCAGCACAGAGGATCTGCCCTGGATTTACAATATAACGTGGGCATCTGCATTTCCATGCAGTTTTCCGGCCCTATGCTATACTACAAAATTAAAAGATTGCAACGCCAGATGCCATCTGGTCAGTCGTGCGTTACTGTTTTTCATCTGGTTAAGCCACTTTAAAGGGGCGTGGTCCGTAACCAAAAGGAATTTCCTTCCCGTAAGATAGAATCATAAGGCCTCTTCGGCCCATTTTATCGCGAGGCACTCTTTTTCTATGGTGGAATAATTTCTTTCCGCTTTCGATAGTTTTCTGCTGAGGTATGTGACCGGGTGTTCCACTCCCTCAAACTCCTGAGACATCACTGCCCCCAACCCTGTCTCCGAAGCATCGGTTTGTACTATGAAGGGTAAACTGAAGTCTATCCCTCGCAGCACAGGGGCCCTACAGAGTTTCTCCTTAAGGGATGCGAACGTCTCCTCAGCCTCTGGGGTCCATCTCACATTATTAGGTGCATTTTTTTAAGCATTTCTGTGAATAAGACACTCTCCTCAGCAAATCGGGGTATAAACCTACGGTAATATCCTATTAGCCCTAAGAAGCTGCGTATCTGTTTTTTAGTTATTGGTCGTGGAAAATCCCTAACGCTCTCTATCTTACTTGCTAGGGGCTTTACCAGTCCTCTTCCGACCATATGGCCTAGATATTTAGCTTCTTCACTGGCAAATAAGCATTTTGCCAGATTGAGTGTTAAATCGGCTCTACGCATTGCCCTGAGTACCGCCTCTATCCTAGAGAGGTATTGTGCCCATGTTGTACTATGAATGATGACGTCATCCATGTATGCCAACGCATATTCATGATGTGGCCTTAACACCTGATCTACTAAACGCTGGCATGTGGCTGCCGCCCCGTGCAGCCCAAACGGCATTCGCCGAAATTGAAATAATCCTATTGGAGTGCTAAATGCCGTTTTGGGTTTGGAATCCCGCGTCAAAGGTATTTGCCAATACCCTTTAGTTAAGTCTAAAGTGGTCAAATACTTTGCTTGCCCCAGGCGGTCCAATAGGTCGTCTATTCGGGGCATTGGGTAGGCATCAAATTGCGAGATACCATTAACCTGACGGAAATCTATACAGAACCTAAGGGTCCCATCTGGTTTTGGTACCAGGACTATCGGGCTCGACCAGGGGCTCCTTGACTCCTCTACTATACCCATAGCCACCATTTCTTTTACCTGCTCAATTACCTCTTTCTTCTTGGCCTCGGGCATTCGATATAGGCGCTGTCTAATTACCTGCCCGTGCGCAGTAATTTTGTGCGCGACTATGTGGGTTTCACCTGGCGTAGTTGTTAACACATCTGAAAATTTATCTAATACCTGGGCTAACTCCTGTTGTTGCTGTAGTGACAGCCCTGTGCCAATTCTGGGCTTAGGTTTCTCTTTCCAATCGGCCGTCTGAGGGCCGAGGTCTTCCTCCCTCTTCTCCTCAGCTAGGGCCGTCATGTTTTTAACCTCCCTCTGCCCGGTAGACCCAAATCCGCTCGTGCCACGCGTTGTAGGTGACAACGAGGGTACCTCCTCTACCGTGGGGAATCCTACGCGCTCACAAATTAGCTGAGCGATACGATCGCCTATGTGTACTTTAAAATCTTTTTCCCCGAAATTAAAAAGTAGAACCTTTACCAGGCCCCTGTAATCAGGGTCAATAACCCCTGCCCCAACATCTAGAAAGTATTTAACATCTAGACCCGATCTTGGCGCTATGCTCCCATAACACCCTTCTGGTATCTTTACCTTTATACCAGTATCAACTAGCGTTTTCCCCCCTTTTAAAACTATTGCCTCCTCCGCACTAAAAAGGTCAAACCCAGCAGCGGCTGCTGAGGCTCTTTTTGGGCTTTTGGCGTGATCAGTGGCCTTGCAAAACTGGAGCACAAACTTTTGCTTTCCTGGGGGTATTTCAACTACTCGTGACTGGGATCGGGAGCTCGTCCTAGGGGTTTTCTCAAATAGGGGACTGGGGACTCTGGCTGCTAGGGCTTCCATCCCTGTTCCTACTATCCCTGTCTGGGGCTGGGTAGACTTATGGCCTGGTTTATTATTAAGACCCTTTTCCATCTCCTGATAGAATGGAGGCCAATCTCGTCCTAGGACGATCTCATACGGCAGCTTCGGGATTATGGCTACTAGTATCTGCCGTTTCGTTCCTAAACCTCTCACATATAGCTTATGTAGGGGATAGTGTGAGGATGCCCCGTGTACACATCTTATCCGCACCTGACCCTCTGCTTGACTCGGGGCTGACTGCCGGCGCTCCTCAATTGCCTCCCAGAGCTTGCGAGAAACCATGCTCTGGTCAGGCCCCGAGTCAAGTAGTGCCAGCGCTTCCACACCCTCTACCTGCACTTGCAGAAGGAATCCTTCCTGGACTTGCTTCTCAGCTCCAGATAAGAGGACTGTTCGGTCTTTGCAGTTTCTCCGGAAATGTCCTGCCTTTCCACAAGCATAACACTTTCCCTTATAGACAGATAAAACATTGTCGTCGTCATTATTATCAAGATCAGGTACTTTAACCTTTGGATACTTTCCCACTTTGCCAAAGTTTGCCATGCCAGCTACTTTTAAAACCCCTATCCCTGAGGTGTCAGCCATCTTTGCCTCAAAATACCTTTCTGCTAGATTGACTGCCTCTTCGGTGGTTTGGCAACTCTGTAAAGTGAGAAAAGTCTTTACTTCAGGACGCACAGCCTGCATAAATTGCTCTAATATGACCGCGTCTATTACTGACTCAAGCGTCCTCCTTTCTGGAGTCAGCCACTTCCAAGCTAGACTTCTTAGCCTTTGGTATAAAGCTTTGGGGGTCTCCTTAGGCTTTATCTGGGCCTCTCTAAACATTCGCTTGTAATGCAATGAGGTTAACCCTAATCTGTCCTTTACTGCTTTCTTTACCTCCACGTAATCAGAGGCAAGGATAGCCGGCATAGCCTTGTATGCTGATAGAGCTTCACCAGTGAGGGACATCGCGAAGCGAACAGCCCACTGCTCTATAGGCCATTTAAGTGCTTCAGCTATCCTCTCAAATGCGTCAATAAAATCGTCCAGATTATCATGGGTGGTTAACTGTCCCAGAGTAAAAGCGTTATAACTGTTCAGCCCTACCCCCTGAACCATAGAGGGATTAGCTGCCCCAGCCTCCTGCTGTTTCTTCAGGAGTGCTTCCATTGCCTCTATGAGCGGTTTCTGCTGCTCTCTCATCGCTGCAGCATTCTGTTCTTGGATAAGTCGAGCCAGTTCCACTTGCTTGTCCCATTGGACTTGCATCCAGTGCATCACGTTTTGTGGATCCATCTTTGGAGTCTGCATCACCTGTGGAAAGAAAAAGAAAAAGGCCCACCAAGTGCGGCACTATGGTTCTCTTTTTACAACCCTGGCTATTTCCCTGTGGACAGAAGCTCCCCTTTCTCACCCAGTGTCCTTCTACACTTATGCCCAAGCTAATTTTACCTTAGGCTTCGTGTAGACTCAAACATGTGAGAAAGGTCTCTGTGTCCAGCTCCACCTGGCCGATCTGCCAGCGAAATTTTCACAGACGGTTCTCTGGGTATGGCAGCAGTTTTCTCCACTTGCAGTAGTATTTCCTTAATAATGTCCTTTGTTTTCCAGGGCAAAAATCCTGCCAACTACGCCAGCCTGTCACCCAGCGAAGGTCCCCAGAGGCAAAGGCATGGGTATTTCACTGGGGCTTATCTTAAACCAGCAAGGGGAGTGGTGTAGAGTTCCCTGCACTTCCCTCTGGGTGTTGTAGTCCCACAAGCTAGTAAAGAAGTGAGTTGCAGTCGGGTGGTAAGGCTTTAGACAGGACTTTTATTCCCCTTCCGGGTGGATTTTATATCAATGGAAACAAAGACAAAAAGACCATACTTCTGGTACAAAAGAAAAGAAACAAACAGGAACCAAAATATTGCTTCTATCTTCAGCTTCTATGAACAAAACAATAGGTAGCTCAAAACAGTCCTTTTTACAAACAGGTAAGTTTCTCTCTTTCACTCCTGTTATTAGAAAGTCTTAACAGCCTCTTCAGCATAAAGAGGTAATGTGGTCAGCAATAATGAGTGTACAATCCATGCAGTCATCTGAGGGTTGTTCCCCATGAATATCAAGTTGCATTTCCTCACATTCCCCTTCAGACTGTCCTTCTTTCGGATTGTAAAAAGTGCTATAGCCAAACAGTCTCTCCTCACGGCACTGAGACTTCCCCTCCTCCTCAGTAACAGAGTGGAATGGAAGATTACCACATTCTCTATAGTTTCTTCCCTGAAAGCCCCACAAACTCTGACAACTGCAGGGAAAACATCTGCATTCAGCTTTCCTTATATTAGAATTAAACAGCCTACCTTCTAGCTCCCTTAGATCGGAGTTTTTCGGTACAGCTGAGTTAACAGGGCTTGGCCAGGACGGAAGGTTCCTACTGTCTTTTCCTTTCAGCTTTTCCTCTGACCGGAAAACGTCTTCAGGCCAGAACTCCTTTTCCCTTCTGTGCCTGCAGCTGGGGTGGCTAGCTTCCTCGGCTTTCCTAAGCCTGGCTCCAAGACCGTGTTCTCTGCTACCTTCGTGGTAAATGTCACTGAGCTTGTGCTTGTCTGTATGCAGCTCTCTGGAGCAGTCTCTGTGGTTGTCCCTTGTTGCTCTGGAACTGGCTCAGCTCTCCTGGATCCATACCTTGTTCCACCACTCGTCCTCTCGGCTCCACCACATCTGGTTCCCTCAGCTCTGTCTCTCCTAACTTCAGGTGAGTTAGTTTTATGTGCGTGTGTCGTAGTGTCTGCCTGAACTCCGCCCCCTCTCAGCTGCCCTTCATTATCTAATGAATCCTGAGCCTGCTTGCTGCTTGGGCGTGTTCTCCCACCTTGTGACATTGTTTGTATATGTTGCCTACAGCAACTCTGGGCTATGTGCTTCTCTGAGCTGTCAGTGTCAGATCCATTCTTTGCAGTTTTACCTATCTCCATAGGTTCTGATAGATCTACACCATGACACTATATACCTCTCTGTCTGCCTCAGCTGTTCCAAGTCTGCTACTCTAGTCTCCAGAGATTAGACTTTTTCTCTGAAAGCAAAGAGCTCTTTGTACCTAGTACACACATAAGACCTCTCACCAACTGGGAGAAAATCATACATGTAACACTCCATGCAAAAGACTGGATAGCCCCCATCTCACTGCTGGACTGCAGTCTGCATTTTAGATTTAAATATTTATTTTAGCTATTTAAAGTTGTTCAATAGTTTAAAGTTGCTAGAAGTATATGGATGCTTGAGCCAATATAATTATACCTAATAAGTATAAGGGACTATTAGTTTTCACCTCAAAGTGAACTACAAGGACTTAATTTACCCTATATATTAACAATGTTATACTATTAACATTGTTATATGTAAACGTTCCATGGAAACCACTTTGTTGAGCAGATGAAGCAGTGTAGAAGATTTGCTCAATAAATAACCTACTCCTAAAACCTATTAACTTGCTGATTAAGATGATCAGTTAAACCTAAAAGTGAATAAGATCATTCTTTTCCCCTTAATTGGAGGCTATAAATCAAGGAGTATGCCTAGGGTAGGTGGGAGGGAAAGTAATGCTAACTGAAAGCTGTCTTGTAATAGTATGCCCTGACTTAACTAAAACAGTGAATTATAAAATACAGATTTTATCAGCTTTAACCTAAAGAATTACCTTTTCTCCAAGATTGTGCTAAATTAAAGCTACTTATATACTAGGTAACTGGAATCACATAGCAGACAAACTCAACAGAGTTCTTCAGCCTCATGAGTGGTCTCTGACCTCTCAAACAATACAGGAAATTGTTCAGTCTCAGCTGTTCCTTTTGTTCAATGCGCTAGTCTCCATATCACTTAGCAAAGAATGCCCCAGCAATAAACTAGACTTCATCCTTCCTCTACGCTTATCTACACATCCCTCTAATAGCAAAAGTCCTCCATAACTTTAAAACAAGGCCCAGCACATTGATTCTCATAGAACTAGACTGGCCTTGTCAGGAATGGTTTCCTCTTCTCAAGACTTTCTCAGTTCTTCCTTTATACTGTACAGACACCAAACTTTTTCAAATTTGGTAATTCAGAATGGGGTCTTCCTTCTGCGTCTCAACCTAAAGTCGCTTGCACTGACTACATGGAAATTGAGCCTTCTTAGGTCTGCTTCCGCACATTCAATACATCATATATGCCATATTAAGAGTGGATTGTAGGTGGGCAGATGAAGGGGAAGGAAGGGTGAGGCGGTTAAGGTGGAAGGAACGTGGGGTGTACCTGGGAGAGTGCAAGTGAATGAGGTCTGCTAAATACTGAGGGGTGCTAGTGTAGAGAACTTTGTGGACCAGGGTAAGTAGTTTGTATTGGGAGCGAACTGAGATGGGTAACCAGTGGAGGCGGAAAAGTAGTGGAGTTACATGGTCGCGGAGGGTGGCGTGTGTGATGAGACAGGCTGCAGTGCTTTGGATTCTTTGGAGCCGAGATAATTGAGTTTTAGGGAGACCGAGAAGAACAGAGTTTGAGAAATCGACGCGTGACATGACTAGAGACAGAGATAGGGTGGTGAGAGCTGCAGAGGAGAGGAAAGGACGAATGGCTCGGATTTGTCGAAGAAAAAAAAAGGATGTTTTGGAGATGTGTGAGATGTGATTCTGAAATGAGAGTTCAGGATCGAAATATTCTTCTGTAGGTCCTGGGTTCATTTCACTTCACAGAAGCAGGAGGGCTTGTAATAAGACAACCAAACAGGCGTGGCTTGGAGAAAATTTTTTTATGTAGAAATAGGCTTATTACATAGGTATTGAACAGAGGTATATAGTGATTTGTTACAGAGCTGTTTCAGTGTGCATCAATGAATCTGTGTGCATGTGCATGTGTGAAGTGTGAGGGAGAGAAATAGGCCAGAACATGTGTTTAGAGCCTCATGGCAAGGGAGAGAGAGAGAGAGAGCGGGGGAGGGGTGAAGGGAATTGATTATCAGAGCCTCCTGTCCTTCTTGTCATGGTGGAAGAGAGAGAGAGACAGGAAGTGTTTCTGTCCTTTATAGTGAATTGAATCCTCTCCAGCCCTTGAGGTCTGCTAGCCACTCCCTTTAAGGTCTGCCATTCTTGATTTAGCAAGGAGGGGCTTCAGACAGGCCTTGGAGAATGAAATCACCAGGGGGTCAGAGTTAATCTCATCTTGTAAACTGTCCTATTACCTTTGGAGACTGAAGTCACCAGAGTCCAAAGCTGCATGAAATGTATGCTGACAGCGAACTGCGGTATTTTGAATTGTTTGGTTGTTTTAGTTTGGGTTGGGATATACTGGCATATGTAGAGTTAGAGTAATCCATGCAAGAGATGATGTAACTGAGTGAAGTGTGTTTTGGGCTGAGGAGTCCAGAAAGAGGCAGAGAGCTCAGAGTTGACAGTGTGCGAGGAACAAAGACGGCAAAACATGGCTAACCTGTCTTTTGTCAATGAGTCGAGGAAGACCCCCAAGTATTTGGAGTGTGGTGAAAGGGGAATGGACTGACCATTCAGAATGTGGAGAGAGTGGGTACTGAGGCACCCTCGGTAAGCCAGGTGGCTGATGTCTTGGTGATAATGAGTTTCAATTGATTTTCAGTTAGCCAGAAAGACACCTTGTGCAGGAAGTTACTGAGTGCCATGAAATCAGGAGATAGAGTGTGTCAGACGGATGCCTGGGTGAGAATGTTCACAGTCTTGGCAAAGGCATATATCAATATGATTTGCAAGGGATTGTGGGAAATGCAGTCCATTCACACCAGACACAGCTGCTCACAATAGTTGTGCTTGAGTGTAAAGCCAATAAGATATTTATTTATGTGGTTATTTCTCCCAACACAGATAGCTTGGTAGCACATAAAACAGGATACTTGCTTTCAGTGTTTAACTTAGAAAAACAAAATCAGGAAAACAGCTGAACTTGTCAGGCAATCAAAGCAAAAGAATAAAGACCTGGTTGGTAACAAACTGGTCTTTTCTGTAGGCTTTAGCTAATATTTTCTTAGCAGTGTATCAAACAACAAACAAAATCCACAAAGAAGGGAAAAACTGTTCTTTTCAGGTTAACTTCTTATATCTTCCCACATAGACTCAGAAGTGATTCCCTCAGAGCTCACAAGCAATTAGGTAAGGCTCAATTGCTAGCAGTTACCCAGCTGAAACCCCTTAGCTGGCTTGCTTTCTACTGCGTGGCTCAAATCCTACTTCAGGAGCTTTTCTGAGTAGATTTAAAGAACAAGTTTGTATTTCTTTGTGATGGTTGCTGTACTTTGTAACAGAAATTACCAAAGGAGTTTAGACAGAGAGCAATCCATATATTCACAGCCTGTATCTAAGACCGCTCCTTCCCCTTCTTCAACAATCATGGGTTCAATATCAGGGATTGGCACAGAGGAATTTCTCAATGGAGCACTTTCAGGAGAATACTTGTTTCCCTGCTGTCTTTCAAGGTTATAGCTAGGGCATAGATCAGTGTTCATACCTGAGCTTCCATTGCTGTTAGAGTTCCTCTCTAAATAGCCTGGCCAGTATGTAGTCCAGTTCTTATGTCCAGCCTTCCAATCCAGATCCCTGGACACTGGATCTCTCTTCACATACCTTCTGGCACGGGTCTTAGGGTCCCTTCCACGTGCAGCCGTCTCCCTCACAGGTACCGTCTGGAGATTCCTAGCCCTGCAGCACCATTCCTCTGGCTTTCCCCAGTCCAATGGTGTAAGCTTGCCTTTTGAATGTCTCCCAGTATACGTACTGCTCTGGACTCCTTTAGACCTCCCAAATGCTTTTCTCTTCTTTCTTCCAAAGGGTTTCTTGCCCTCTCTGTCCGTCCGCTCTGGCTTCTGATGATCCTCCAGATGATGAAGCTGTCCAAGATGAGGATCTCCAAGCTGATCCTGAGGATGAGGATCTCCCAGATGAAACTGAGGATGAGGATAATTCTCTGTAGAATAAACTCTACCTTTATTCTGCTTTGATGAGTGTTCCACCCTAGCACAGCGCAGCTGTGCTGAATCAGGCCCTGCCCTTTGAGATGAGTGCTTAGGGATTACCTCATAGCCCTCCTGATTGAACACACGTTTCCCCACTTCAGCTCCTCTAATGGCTGTTGGAAACCTGGTGCATTCTGGGACTGGTAGTCTTTTATGGGAAAATTCTGTTTTCTTATTTCTACCAGAACTGACAGGTTGCTTGTTCAGAGTCACTTCACCTTTTCTATAGCTCCTTCCTGAGCTATGATAAGCTTCCTTATCACAAGTGTCTGTAAAGGCCACCAGAAGAACATTGTCAGGTAGTAGTAGTAGGTGGTAATGGCAGCCTCCTGGATGAGCAAGGTAAGCAGACTTAGGAAAATGTTAAACAGGCGTGGTGCCAGGACAGAACCCTGGGGGACCTCACAAGTGAGTGGTTAGGAACTGGAGGTTGAAGGGCTAGCTGAAACTGAATAGGTGTGTTGTCAGAGAAAAGAGGAAAACCAGACAATAAGTGTTAGGATACCAATGGTGGCCAAACAGGAGAGTAGGATAGTATGATTAACTATGTCAAAGGCTGCTTAAAGATCAAGGGACACAGCCAAGGCAATTTTGCCATTATTGAGAGCACCATGAACCTCAATCAGGAGTGAGGTAAGAATAGTTTCCCTGCGGTATTTCGGATAAAACTCAGAATGGTGGGGATGAAGGACATTTGTTTTTTCCAGGTGATTCCAAAGTTGAGTGAAACAATCTTCTCAATCACTTTAGAGATATAGCGGAGATTGGAGATGCCAGGATGGTAGTTAGCTGGGTCAGTGGTGTCGAGATCTATGCTTGAGAAGTGGCCCTTTTCCAGGGTCTAGGCTTTTCCAGTGGAAAGGCTGTTAACAATCATAAGAAGGATCGATAGCAGACTAAGTGACTCTTTAGCCAATCCAGCGGGAGCAGATAGGGTCAAGGGAACAGTAGGTCTTTCGAGAGGCAGATAGCTTTGGACAAGGATACTGAGGTAGCCTGGTTGAAAGTGGACCAGGTGTGAGTGCAAACTCTGATTGCGGAATCGGTCGGGGTCGACATGGGGAGGGGATGGATAGTTGACAGACTTTGGTGAATATTGGAAATTATTGCTCTATAATATAAGCAGTCAGGAGATGGATCATATTAGTGGCAGAAAGAAAGGGCCTGCCACCAGACATACATATACATTTAAATGGAAGAATTTTCAGTCTGGTGTTTACTAATGGTCCAGACCTCTTTCATTGTCCACCAGATACCATACTGCAAATATTTATATTGTTTTTTATTGCCACAGACTGCAGACCACCTCCTTATTTTTGGATGTTTTCAATGACTATGTGTCACATGAAGAATTCAAAATCACTTCTTCAAACCTTTTTCCTCCATCATTGTGTGCTAAGAAGAAAAATATGTTCTATCTTAGCACACTTTCAGCCTATCATGCTGCCATAGATAAGACCCCAGTTTTCCCAGTGGCTAGTGTTTAAGTGTTTGAAAGGACTTACATCAAACCACCACTACAGAAGCCCTCCTGTACAATGGGACTTCAGTGTTATTCTTGCTTTTGTCATGAAACTGCCCTTTGAGCCCATGGAAGCCTCATCTCAAGTATCTAACGTGGAAAGCACTTTTCCTTGCATCAGTTACTTAAGCTAGAAGAACACTGAACTGCAAGTCCAAGTCACATATGATCCTTGCACTCTTTGATCATAATTACTACTAATAATAATCATTTGTATAGCATTAGTGCTATATTTTCATTCTATATTCCTGCCAAAGGTGGTCACACTTTTTCATGTAAATGAAGAAATAGTTCCTGCCCACTGTGACCCACAAGCATCAGAGGATGTACTACCCCAGTCACGTCCCCGCCCAGCTGCAGTGACCTAGTTATAAGAGGGAGAGAGCTGGAGAGGAGTTCCCAAGACAAGTTTCCGGTGACTACTTCCTCAGCACGCAGCAGACGTTTAGAGGTATCTATGGCTGAAGAGGATCCTTGCGAAACTGAACAAATGGAGACAGACCAAACTTCAGTAGAATTCCTGCAACTAGGTGCTGAATCTGTGGACTGTTCTATGAACCAAAGCCATGCCTATTTAAATGAAGGGAAAATGCTATTTGAATGAACCTACTCATGCCAAAAACAGATTGCGGAAGGAGCAAACTATGTAAAGCTCATAGCTAGCTTGTGAAAGGGAAGTGGCTGTCTTTTCTGCTAACTTTAAACAGCAGAGGGGCAGAGCAGTGAAAGAACTGTTAAAAAGAAGTAAGATATATCGAAGTGTTACAGAGACTGCTTTGGAAGTATATAACTGTTACAGAGACTGCTTTAGGAACTGAGAAATTGTTGGAGAGAAGGTCTGACTCACCTGTGTGGAGAAAACTGCCTGGGAGCAGTTAGTCAGGTTGCAGAGATTCTAAAATGAGACAAAGCAAAGCAATAGAGGCTGCAGCCAAAACCTGATTGGCGTTGTTAATTTCTACTGCCAAAGCCTGAACTGCCACAGGTAATAACTTTCTCCAGGACCAAGCAGGAAGTCAGTCCTCACATATGGGTGTCATCGACGCCAATGAAACCCTAGCGGAGCATTTCCCCAGCTTTCCATGAAAGCCTTTGGGAATGCAGGCACGCATGCGCGGTTCCCTTCCCGCCTAAAGATGTCATCTTACCTCAGTCTCTCTTTTTCCGAGAAGCCCACCGGACGTGTGTCCTGTCATCCCGGATAAAAGTTTGATTTTTTCGGCGATTCTCGCTATTTTTTCTTCCCGGTTCGACGCCGGTTCCCCTCCCGCTGGGTTCGGTACACCGGTATCGAGCCCGTTTCTTCTTTTTCGGTTTTTGACCTTCGTGGCTGGCGTTCGCGCCCTTTTTTGCTTTTTCCCTGGAAGCCCAGGCCTTTGATCTCGCGGGGACTCTTTTTTCCCTGATGGCTTCCAGCGGTTTTTAAAAGTGTGATTGGTGTAAGAAGTTGATGTCTCTCACCGACACACACGACAGCTGCCTTCGGTGCCTTGGTCCTGATCACGACTCTAAGACGTGTGGACCATGTGGGAAGATGTCTTCCAAGGCACTGCGAAGTCGCCAGCAGCAGAAAGAAAGGCTTTTTTCTGACTCAGCCTCCAGCCGGGCCCGGACCTCGTCTGAGGCCTCGACATCTCGGGATTCGGATCCCGAGCGCCGTCGTGGCTCCTCGGACAGGGGGTCCCCCAACCGGGAACGCAAGAGGAAGAAGTGGCTCGTGAGGGCGTCGTCGGAAGAGGTCTCTGGCTCCTCGAGGGCCAGGTCTAAGACCCCCGACTGTCGCCCCGGGCCTGTGGAACAAGAGAAGCCTGCCAAAGTTCCTCGCGTGGAACCGGAGTCTGCTGGACACGTAAGTCCTGTAGTCCTCGAGGACTCTCCTCCCAGAGAGCCGATGTCGGGCCCAGCGCCACCGGGGCCCGAGTCGGTGGCTGCTGCGTCTCCCGAGCTGAGTCTCAGGATGACAGCCTTGGAGAGCAGATTGTCTGCCTTCATGGAGCAGCAGCGGGCACTGATGGCCAGCCTGTCTGGCGCATCTGCCACGACCACCGGGACATCGACATCGAAGTCGACCCCGGAGACCGAGCCGATACTCGAGACCATGAAGGCTCGAGGTCGACCTCGGTCGCGGTCTCCCTCGACCTCCCGTTCGGGACCGAGGGCGTCGGGGTGGGTGCTCCCGGGCCCCGCGGGGTCGGATCCTGACTCCTCGTCGGACGAGTCCACCTGGGAGACGGAGGATGAGGAGTCCCCCGACACATTCAAGACTCTGTGCGTCCCGTCGGTCTCACCGCAGTCGGAACCCCGGAGTAGATCCCCTCTGGAGGATACCCGGTTCTCGGAGTTTGTCCGGGATATGGCCGCCGCGTTGGCTATCCCGGCGGACCCCGAAGAAGAGCCTCGAGCCGAGGAGCTCGAGGCCCTGCAGTACGACTCTCCTCCAAGGAGGCCTTTACTGTCCCAGTTCCTCCGATGCTGGAATGGCTCCTCATCCGGATGTGGGAGGCACCGGCCTCGGCGCCAGTTCTAAGCAAGCAGGTCGATTTGATCTATCGACTCCGGAAGAGCCCTGGCTTTCAGAAGGCGCAGCTACCACACCATTCCATGGTGGTGGAATCGTCCATGCATCGTCTGAAAAGTCAGAAGATGCACTCCGCGGTGCCTCCTGGCAGGGAGGCCCGAAACCTCGATGGTAGAAAGTGCTTCCAGGGCTCGATGCTTGCTTGCCGTGTCCAGTCTTACCAGCTGTACATGGGCATGTACTTGCGAGACCTGGCCAAGGAGTTGGCTGGGTTCTCTGCTGGTCTCTCCGGGGAACCCTTGCAGAGATTCAAGTCCTTGTGCTCGGGGATTCGGGAATGCTCCAAGTTCATGTCCCGTGCCGCCTACGATGGCTTCGAGGCTTTGGCCCGAGTTGCGGCAGCCGGCATCGTGGCTCGACGCCAGGCATGGCTGCAGTCATCGGACCTCGAGCCATGGGTTCAGGATAAGTTGGTCGATGTCCCCTTGCCGAGGTGAGAACCTTTTTGGCAAGCCCATGGCTGAGAAGGCCGCTCAGCTCGAGACCGATCACCTTACAAGGACAAGGCTGTCTAGGAAGACCTCTGCCCCTTCTCAGAAGAAGAAGGGCTCGGGTAAAAAGCCCTTTTACCCGAGGAAGGGCACTGCCTACAAACAGTGCCCTCAGTATCAGGCTGCCCAAGCTGCACCCCAGGGTCAGCAAGCCAAGGGGCAGGGTAATTAGCCCCGTAGGCAGAGGACCCCCCAAACCTCCAGCCCCTGCTCCCACTCAGCACGGTGGGGGTTTTTGACTCCTCAAGCCTAGCCTCTCCATCCCTGCTCTCCCAACCCTGCACAGGAGATTGCCTAGCCCTCTTTGCCCACCAGTGGCCCCACATCACTGGGGACAGTTGGGTGTTAAACATAGTCCACAGGGGCTATGCACTACGCTTTCACCAACTGCCTCCTCCATATTTTCCGGGAGAGCCTCCAAAGCCTCCCCTGCACACAGATCTTCTCCTCCAGGAGCTCCAAGGTCTGTTGGTGGACAGGGCGGTGGAGCCTGTGCCCCTTCAAATGCACGGTCGAGGGTTCTATTCCAGATATTTCCTGGTACGCAAAAGAACCGGTGGCTTTCGACCTATCCTGGACCTCAGGAATCTCACCAAGTTCCTAGAGAGAGAGAAATTCAAGATGCTTACTCTTGGAACACTTCTGCCCTACCTCCAGCAGGGAGATTGGCTATGCTCCTTAGATCTAAAGGATGTGTACACTCACATCCTCATTCATCCAGACCACAGAAAGTACCTCAGGTTCATTGTGGGAGGAAACCATTATCAGTACAGAGTACTGCCTTTTGGCCTCACCTCCGCTCCATGGGTCTTTACCAAGTGCCTGGCAGTGGTGGCGGCCTACCTGAGAAATCAGGGTATCTTTGTCTTCCCCTATCTGGACGATTGACTCATCAGGGGTCAGACGTGCCAGGAGGCCAGACAAGCCACCCTCAGAACTATTGCTCTTCTACAAAGCTTGGGGTTTGTCATAAACTTCACAAAGTCCACTTTGCTCCCCTCCCAGAACTTGGAGTTCATAGGGGCAAGGCTGGACTCTATCCTGGCAAAGGCATTCTTGCCAGCAAACAGGGCCCAAAGACTGATGGACTTGGCCAACCTGTTTCTCAGTGGGTCAGTGGTCTCCCCCAGACTCTGCCTGAGGCTGCTTGGCCACATGGCTTCGACAGTTCATGTAACCCCCAATGCCAGTGGTGCTTTCGGAGTCAGTGGTCACAGGCCACAGGCAGCCTCAGAGACAGGATAAGGCTGTCCAGACCTTTTCTGGACTCCCTCAACTGGTGGCTGCACCCACCCAATCTACTGAAAGGGGTGCCTTTTCAAATTCCTGGGTACACAGTGGTACTGACCGCAGATGCCTCCCTGCAGGGCTGGGGGGCTCATTGTCTGAACAAGTGCACCCAGGGCCTGTGGGTCTCCCTGGGAAGCCGCACAGCAGATCAATCTATTAGAACTCAGGGCTATTCGATTAGCACTCAAAGCTTTCTCTCCTGCCCTGGCTCATCAATCTGTCCTGGTTCAGACAGACAACCAGGTAGCCATGTTTTATGTGAACAAGCAAGGCGGGACTGGGTCCAGGCTCCTTTGTCAGGAGGCACAGGACCTTTGCTCATTTGCCCTCAAGCACAACATGCTCCTCAAGGCTGTGTACCTTCCAGGCCAGGAAAACCACCTGGCCGACAGGTTGAGCAGAATTCTGCAGCCCCACGAGTGGCAGCTGCATCCTTTGGTAGTTCAGAAGATTTTCCTGAAATGGGGACTTCCATCCATAGATCTGTTTGCCGGTCCATTGAACAAACAGCTGCCAAGGTTCTGCTCCAGACAACCGCATCCTCTGTGACTAGCAGCAGATGCTTTTCTGATTCCCTGGTCTCAGGGCCTCCTGTATGCGTTTCCTCCCACGCCTTTGGTGGCCCGAACTCTGTTTAAGATTCTTCAGGACAAGGCCTCAGTCCTGCTGGTGGCTCCCAGGTGGCCGAGACAGCCTTGGTTTCCACTTCTCCTTCAACTGGCGGTGGATCCCCCACTGCCTCTGGGGTTGCAACCCGACCTTCTCTCCCAGGATCAGGGTTCCCTTCTGCACCCCAATCTCAAAGCTCTCAATTTGATGGCCTGGAGGCTGCAAGGGTAGTTTTGGCTCCCTGGGGCCTACCTCAGGAAGTTGAGGAGGTTGTTCTAGCCTCTAGGAAACAGTCCACTAGGAAAACCTATGCTCTCAAATGGAAAAGGTTGTCTGTGTGGTGTCAGCTACGTACAGAGGATCTTTTCTCCTGTACTGTGCCAGTAGTGCTTCAGTACTTACTGCATTTGTCCAATCAGGGACTTAAGTCCAATTCTGTTCGGGTCCACCTCTCAGCTCTAGCAGCTCACCACTCACTGGTGGAAGGACATTCTCTGTCGGTTCACCCCTTGGTGTCCCGCTTTCTCAGGGGCTTGCTTTTGCTCAAGCCTCCAATCCGTCCTCCTGCTCCTGAGTGGGAGTTGAATGTGGTCTTGCAACAACTGACTCGCCCACCTTTTGAGCCGATGGCTACTTGCCCTCTGCGCTTCCTGTCCTGGAAGACCCTCTTCTTGGTAGCCCTAACCTCGGCCAGGCGAGTGAGTGAGCTTCAGACCCTAGTCTGTGACAGGCCTTACACTCGCTTCTATAGGAACAGGGTAGTCCTTAGGACTCATCCAAGTTCCTCCCTAAAGTTGTCTCCTCTTTCCACCTCAACCAGGAGGTGGTTCTTCCAACATTCTTCCCTAGGCCTCATGCAAGCCAGGCTGAAGCAGTTCTGCATACCCTGGACTGTAGGAGGGCCTTATCCTTCTACCTTGACCGTACGCAGGGGCATAGAAGGGCTACTCAGCTCTTTGTGTCTTTTGACCCTAATAAGTTAGGGTTGGCTGTGTCCAAGCGTACCTTGTCCATCTGGGTAGCTGACTGTATCACCTGAGCTTACAGGGCAGCTGACCTTCCTTTGCAGGGTCGGGTCACGGCCCACCGTGTCAGGGCAATGGCTGCCTCAGTGGCTCATCTCCGTTCTGTTCCATTGGTGGACATCTGCAGGGCTGCAACTTGGTCTTCAAGCCAGACGTTTGTGGCCCATTACTGTCTGGAGAGGGAGTCCCGTAGGGACAGTGCTTTTGGCCAGGCAGTATTCCAGAATCTCTTTGAGGTTTAGGCAACTCCTGCCCTACTGCCCTCTGTTGGGCTACCGATGGAGGTTGTGTCAGTGAAAAGCCTTTCTTTAATGCTGGGACTAGAGGGAGTTCTCTTGTTCAGCCTGGGTTCCTTGGTAGCCCAGAGCTAGGGAGTCACCCATATGTGAGGACTGACTTCCTGCTTGGTCCTGGAGAAAGAGTAGTTACTCACCTGTGTTCTCCAGGAGCAGCAGGAATCAGTCCTCACAACCCTCCCTCCTCCCCTGGGAGTTGCAGTTGTACCTAGTTTATTTTTACTTTTTTGTGTGCTGTTCTTAGCTATGTCATTTGACTGAGGTAAGATGGCACCTTTAGGCGGGAAGGGAACCGCGCATGCGTGCCTGCATTCCCAAAGGCTTTCATGGAAAGCTGGGGAAATGCTCCGCTAGGGCTTCATCGGCGTCGATGACACCCATATGTGAGGACTGATTCCTGCTGCTCCTGGAGAACATCTGTTATAGGTGAGTAACTACTCTTTAAAGAACTGCGTGAGTGGATTTGTTTCATTTTTCTATTGAGGTTTTTAATTAATTGCCAATGGCTTTAGGAATTATAGGCAGCCACTACCTATTTAAGAAGGTAAGAAAAGCCTGGAACCAGATTGCACACTGAAGTTTGGATATTGTGGAAGAGCTGCAGGGATATTTGTTGCATTATCAAGAAGGAAAGAAAAAACTCATGGAGAGTTACCTGAGACTTCAACGTGGCTGGTATTTAAGTTACTTATAAGGGCTTCCGCAGCTGTATTCACCAGTCCAGCTTATTTCTGCAGTTTAAAGCCTTTGTTCGCGCTATTAAAACTTCCTTTGCTATTTAAACATTTTTTTTTAGTCTCCCGTGTAACTAGTGATCCTGCTTTGGAAGAATGTCAGCCTCTGGCATTGACCCACTGGCACATGCAGAGCACCCCCTACTGATAACACTATTTTTTATTCTAAAGCACACAAACATCCACATGAGGTCCCACACATTCTGTACTTCAAACAGGCGGTCGCTTATTATCTCCAGGAACAAGCAGGAATGTAGTCTTCACATATGGGTGACTTCAGTACCGATGGAGCTCATGCAGGAATGCTCCCCAGCGTCCAATAAGAAAGCTTTAGGGAGCATCCCACTGCGCCTGTGTAGCTGCCTTCCTGCCTTTCCAGCTCTCTCCTCAGTTCTTTGTTTTCCGCGGAGCTAACAAGAAGCAATTCCTATCACCGCAGAAAATTTGATTTTTTTTTTATTATTTTTTTGTGGTCGCATCTGCCTTTTTGTCGACGCTGGTACCGACTCTGTGGGTGCTTTCTTTCTTTCTTTTCTAAAAAAAAAACCAACAAAAAAACAGTTCTTTAGTGAAGAAAAACGTTCTTCCTTCGGGCACTTTGACGTCATCTTAGGCTTAGGCCTTTTCTTTTTCTCAGAATGGAAAAACCAGTAAGTGGTTTTAAGAAGTGTTCCAAATGTGGTAGTACTATTTCGACCACTGATACCCATGACTGGTGTCTGAAGTGCTTAGGACCAGATCACCAACCATCAGAAAGTCCTCTTTGTAGGAAGATGACAAACAGAGGCCTACTGAACTGAGCTGCTGAACTCGGCACTCTCTTTGCCACTGATGCGATGTCTGTAGCATCGACGTTATCGAGAGCTTTATCTTCCTCTCAGGGATCTCAGGTTTCGAAACCTAGGTCTTCATCGAAGACTAGCTGGCCCTCCAGGGTAGATTTCCTTCTAAGCATCGAGATTCCTTGGGAGTTACCCTGGAGGGGGATACAGTGGCCAAACAACCCCGGTGGGAGGTCCTTGCCTCCAAAGCCTTAGTGGGGTCCCAGGATGCTCCCAAGGCCTCTACCTCCGGAGAGCTCCTGGTGCTATGCTCAGGGATCATGGCCCGCAACTCCAATACTGATTCCCAAGCATCGGCAAGCTCCGTGGATCAGCGTATCCTAGCCATCAAGCGGAGCTTAGCGGCCTTATTGGCAAGCCTCTGTACCAGTAAAGCCTTTACAGTTGATTCCTCAGGCATCAGTACCAACTACGGTTCCGAAAGAGCCTGCATCAACTTTTTTTTACCTCTTACCTTGCTACCACCCATGCCAGCTCTTGAGTCCATTTCTGTTACCAAGGTTTCGGCACTGCAGCCTTCAGCTACCAGCTTTGACCGGTATCGAATATGTGCAGAGCTGCGAACACCCTGCCCATCGATACTTTGAGTCTTCTGACTCCGATTCGTCAGACGAATCGACCGGTACCCGGGAGATGAGAATTCTCCCGGAGGATCCTTCTCTGTCCCCACAATGTTGCATGTCCTCTCCGGAGGACATGTCTTTTCAAGACTTTATTCACGATGTGGCTCGTGTTCTGTCCATAACGGTGACTTTGGAGAAGGAACCTAGGCCTGAAGAGCTTGAAATTCTCAATACCCTGCAGCCCCAAAGGAGGTTGCTACTCTTCCTATACATCGAATATGTCATGACCTTATGCTTCGTATGTGGGAGACACCCCTAACTATCTCTCCACATACTCGACGTCTCGATACTATGTACTGGGTACCGGACTGTCCCAGTTTCCAGAAGATGCAATTACCACACCATTCTATGGTGGTGGAATCCACAATGCGTCGAATAAAAAGTGCTAAGACACATCCCTTGAACCCTTGATGCTTTTGGTCGTTGATATTTTCAGGCCTGCATGTAATCAGCCAAAATCGGTTCCTACATACTCTATATGAGTATGTTCCTTAAGGAAGTGGCTAAGGATTTGGAGTTGATGACTCCTCTTCTCCCTGATGACAAGAGAGCTGATTATCTCACCCTTGTGAAAAACATGCCCAAAATGTTTCAAAATTTGTTAACAGGGCAACTTTTGACTGTTTTAAATGCATCAGCAGAACTTCAGCTATATGCATTTGTGCATGCAGTATTGCTTGGCTCCAAGAATCTGATCTTGAGCAGTGGGTTCAAGTTAAGCTGGGTAATATACTTTGCACAGGTGAAAACCTTTTTGGCAAGGACTGGCAGGATAAAGCTCTTCTTCTGGACTCAAAACCAATTCAGTAAGAATCCACCTAAGTGCCATTGCAGCTTCTTACATGCCTTTAGATAGTGAACCCATCTCTTCTCAGCCGCTTGTAGCACGCTTCATGAGAGGACTTCTATTTAATAAGCCTCCCATTGCCACCCCCAGTGGCATGGGATCTCAATGTTGTTTTAGGACACTTATGAAGCTGCCCTTTGAACCACTAGCCACCACTTCTCTGAAGTTTCTCACCTGGAAGGTCACCTTCCTTATTGCCCTCACTTCAGCAAGACGCATCAGTGAGCATCAGGCTTTGGTAGCTGCTCCTCCTTTTACACAATTCCACCATGATAAGGTAGTCCTTAGGACTCATCCTCACTTTATGCCAAACGTGGTCTCGCCCTTCTACTTAAACCAGTCTGTTTACCGCCCTGTTTTTTTTTCCCTAGACCTCATTCTTCTAGGGCAGAAGTAACCCTTCATACTCTGGATTGCAAACGTGCTTTGGCCTTTTATCTCCAGAGAACTCGGGAGCACAGAAAAGCTTCCCAACTTTTTATTGCTTTTGACTCAAGTCACCTAGGACTACCAGTATCCAAGCCATCTGGATAGCAAATTGTATCTCCTTTGCTTACGAGAGTGCAGGACTCTCTCTTGAGGATCACATCACTGCACATAATGTTCAGGCAATGGCTACCTCCATGGCAATTCTATGCTCTGTAGCGATTGATGAGATATGCAAGGCAGCAACCTGGTCCATACTTCTGCTGCTCACTATTGCCTGGACAAGGACTCCCGCCGGGATGCCTTGTTTGGCCAAGCTGTTCTCCAGCATCTCTTTCAGACTTAGATCAACTCCTACCCCCATCCCGGGTTTTGATACCAGACATCCTTGGAGGATATATGACCCACTACTTAGGCCTGTGTTCCACAGCTCACTCTGAGGTCATCTCTCTGGCATCTCCAAGCTAGGGAGTCCCATATGTGAAGACTACATTCCTGCTTGTTCCTGGAGATAACGTACTTACTCACCTGTAACAGGTGATCTCCGGGAACAGCAGGAATTTAGTCTTTACAACCCACCCTTCTCCCTTAGGAGTTGTATTTTTCCTCCTCTTCTCCTTCTCTCCTTTTATTTCAGCTACAAACTCAACTGAGGAGGGAGAGCTGGAAAGGTGGGAAGGCAGCTACACAGGCGCAATGGGATGCTCCCAAAAGCTTTCCTATTGGACTCTGGGGAGCATTCCCGCGCAGGCTCCGTCGGTACCGACATCACCCATATGTGAAGACTAAATTCCTGCTGTTTCCGGAGATCACCTGTTACAGGTGAGTAACTATGCTATCTTAAAAGGATAGAATCTATCAGAAAAGCTACACAGCTCTTCATCTCCTTTGATACCAATAGACTGGGCATTCTGGTAGCAAAACAAACCTGAACTAGTTGGTTAGTCTCCTGCATTCATTTCTGTTATGAACAGATTGGCATCCTTCTAGCTAGCAATCAAATCTCATCACATTAGAGTCATTGCTACTATTGTAGCTCTTTTGAAATTTGTTCTGCTAGATAGTATGAGGATAATTCTATAATCGTATGCATAGGCAAATCATGTTCCCGCGTGCATATGTGGGAGCCTATCTTATGAAGCAAAGATTGCGAGGGCTTTACTTCATGGATGAATCTGTATGCTCCTATTCTAAGTCTAGTTGTAGCAGATAAACCTGCTTTAGAGCAGGTGTAACTGCCAGTGCCTAGAGTGACCTAGTGGTTAGGACATGGTATTTCAGGCCGGAGGGCTGTGGGTTCAAGTCCCACCTGGGGACAGCAATCTCAGGCCAGAGGGACTGGGGTTTATAGTCCTATAGGCACTCCTTGTAGCCTTGGGCAAGCCACTTATGTTGCCTCAGGTACACATAGATTGTGAGCCTTTTGGGGACGAGGGAATATATCCAGTACCTGTTTGTAGTAATTACATAATGTAAACCGCTTTGATTGAAGGATAAGGCGGTATAGAAAACTGGTTAAATAAATAAATAAAATAAATTACATGTGTAGATTTAGGCCCCATCCCCATGTACACCCCACCTGAACAGACATGCGATGGGACTTATGTGCACATTTGCAAAATAGTGACTGCCCAAAGGTGCATGTAAGTGGCCCTGCACAAGTTAGTCTTTCAGAAAAGAACCTCATGCACATACTATATAGAATTAGCCCCCATACTGTATTCAAAATGGCTATTTGGCCTTCACGTTTTACTTCACACTACTGCTTGGACCAGTCCTCCATCAGAGATGGTGCATTTAGTCAAACAGTACTGACCAACCTGTCTTTTTGTGATCTATGCACCTCTTGCTTCATTATTTGATTGAGCCACTGCTCAAGAATTGACAAGTTATCTAGAATATTTAAGTGGCTTGGGAATCACCCACTTATGTGTCTGATTACATCCTGCTGGTTGATGGAAAAAACATAGGTGCTTACCTGTAACAGATGTTTTCTGTAGACAGAAGGATGAATCAAGCACACATTTCTGCCCAATACCCAGAGAATTTGACACTTCTTCAGTTATAAAACAGACTGAAGAGACAGCTGTGCACAAGAAGGACCACACATGCTCAAACTACACTTAGTTCTGAAATCTGGGAGAGCTCTTTCCATCACAACCCAGTGCTGTGCATTTTTAAATTATCTTAGTAGGAGTTTTTTTGTATAAAGAAAAGTAGTTATGTCTGCCTATCCCATAATGGCAGAGTAGTGTTTAACATTTATTTTATCTGCCTTTTCTATATATTAATTATGTAGGCAGTTAGGGATTATAATGGGAGGTTCAAATGTGCTTGATGTTTTGGTGATCTTTGATGATGTGCTACAGTTGTGGCCAACATGATTGGCACCCTTGCAATTCAACCCCTTAATGTCCATTATCTCCTAAAAAGAAAATGTGGCCAGTGAAATGGCTTTAGACTATATATGCACACATATTTGACACACAAAAGAATCAAATAAAACAAGACCAATTAAAAAAGGGAAATAGTATAAAAACTGGGACATTGCCATGACATGATTATTGAATGTGAAAAAGATCCCCGGTAACTCACAGAAGGTGCAAAATCACTTCACCCAATAGTAAAAATCTCTAATATTCTTATAATAAAATGTCAGAGGAACTGCCCGGGGAAAGGGAAAACATACTCTCATACCCACTGAACAGCAAACTCCTTTTTAATCATTTTTATTAATGATAAATTTTTGTACTTAGCTTAAAAAATTGTGATAGCGCCAAACGAATTCTCACATAAATATGGAATCCCAAAAGACAACGGTCACAAACCGGACTATGTTTCAGGTAACAAGGACTCCAAAATGTGCCTCCTTCACCCGTTATCTTTTGGGATTCCACATTTATGTCAGAATTCGTTTGGCGCTATCAGAATTTTTTAAGCTAAGTACAAAACTTTTTCATTAATAAAAATGATTAAAAAGGAGTTTGCTGTTCAGTGGGTATGAAGGTATGTTTCCCCTTTCCCCTGGACAGTTCCTCCGACATTTTATTATAAGAGTATTATTAGAGATTTTTACTATTTGGTAAAGTGATTTTGCATCTGCTGTGATTACCAGGGATCCTTTTCGCATTTTGTGTTTTGATTTCCCGGTTTAGGTTTAATTTTGGTTATTGAGGACATGATTATTGGCACCCTTATAAACAATTCAAATCAGTTTGAACAGAACCACCATATTCCTATGGTAGTAAGATTAGATGCACCTGTGATCGATTGCAGGTGCAATCAACCAATGAATGATGGCTCTAATGTTTAAAATGGCCACATTCACTCCATGTTCCATTTTCACAGTGGTGAAGACAAGAGCTGCCTGAGACCGTCAGACAAGCCATTATCACCAAACGTCAAATGGGTACAAGGCTATCTCGAAAAACCTTTGGATTCCTGTATCTACGCAATTTTTTAAAGAAGTTTTCTGCTCATGGAACTGTCAAGAACCTCCCAGGATGTGGGGGAAGTGGAAAATTAATCGAAGAAGTCTTGGAAGGTTAGTGTGAACTGCTGGAAAAACATCACATATAACATCTAAAGAGAAGAGCTTAAGGCTGACGTAGAGCAATCTGGAGTGGTGGTTTCAACCTGTACCATACGCCGCACACTAAACAAAGAAGGACTTCATGTGCGAAGGCCAAGGAGGACCCCACTGCTCAAACATAGACATAAAAAGGCACACTTGATCTTTGCCCAAACCCACCTTGGAGAAACCACTATCCTTCTGGGAAAATGTTCTGTGGACAGATGAAACCAAACTTGAGCTCTTTGGCAATGCAGACCAGCGATACATTTACAGGCGAAGAAATGAAGCTTATAAGGAAAAGAACAACCCTTCGTACAGTTAAATATGGTGGCGGTTCCATAATGGGGTGCTGTTTTTCTACCTCAGGAACTGGAGGCCTGGAACACTAGAAGCCCCAAAGTGCGTCAGTTGACGCAAATGCATCTTCAAAAGTTTACACCAGCGCCACTGCTAGAACTATGTCAGTTATGTAATGATGTCACATACTGCACATAGTAAACAAATAAGTAACTTCAAATTAATTCACATCTGCATTTCATGCTCAACGCAGTCGTCGTGAAAATGCGTCAATTGACGCACTTTGGGATTTCTAGGTAAAATGCCTTTTTGGGGCTTCTAGTGTTAAAGGAATCATGAAGTCAGAGGACTACCAAGGTATTTTGAAGCATAATGTGCTAGCTAGGGTCAGAAAGCTAGGACTGGGTCAAAGGACATGGATCCTCCAACAGGACAGTGATCCAAAACATACATCCAGAAGTACAAACGAATGTTTAAAAAGGAACAAATGGACTGTTTTAAACTGGCCAGCAATGAGTCCTGATCTCAATCCAATCAAGAACCTTTGGAAAGAACTGAAATCTGCCATTGGTAAAAGGAATCCTAGAGACATTCATAAGCTGGAACAAATAAGAACATAAGATATGCCATACTGGGTCAGACCAAGGTCCATCAAGCCCAGTATTCTGTTTCCAACAGTGGCCAATCTAGGTCATATGTACCTAGCAGTTTCCCCAAGGGACACAGGTTCCACAATGCTTGTATTGGTTCAAGCATTGATATCCTGGGTCCCTTCTTAATAATGGTTTATGGACCTTTCCTCCAGGAACTTGTCCAAACCTTTTTTAAACCCAGCTACACTAACAGCCTTTACTACATCCTCCGGTAACAAATTCCAGAGTTTGATTACACGTTGAGTGAAAAAATATTTTCTTTTATTAGTCTTAAATAGTTTACCCTGTAGCTTCATTGCATGTCCCCTAGTCTTTCTATATTCTGATAAGGTAAACAATCGATCTACGTTTACCCGTTCCACTCCGTTCATTAATTTATAGACTTCTACCATATCTCCCCTCAGCCGTCTCTTTTCCAGGTTAAAGAGCCCTAACCTTTTTAGCCTTTCTTCATAGGAGTATCCTTCCATCCCCTTTACCATTTTGGTGGCTCTTCTCTGAACCTTTTCTAAAATCGCTATATCCTTTTTAAGATACGGTGACCAGAATTGCACACAATATTCAAGGTGCGGTCTCACCATGGAACGATACAGAGGCATTATAATATCTTTTGTTTTATTTTCCATTCCTTTCCTTATCATACCTAGCATTCTATTTGCTCTCTTGGCCGCCGCTGCACACTGGGCCGAGGGTTTTAACCTGGTATCCACAATGACCCCTAAATCTTTTTCCTGGGTGGTGGTTCCTAATGTGGAACCTTGCATCGTGCAACCATAGTTTGTGTTGTTCTTCCCTAGGTGCATAACCTTGCACTTGTCCACATTAAATTTCATCTGCCATTTTGATGCCCAGTCTTCCAATTTATCAAGATCTTCTTGCAATTTTCCACAATCCTCTTGGGTTTTAACAACTTTAAATAGTTTTGTGTCATCTGCAAATTTGATAACCTCACTCGTTATTCCACTTTCCAGGTCATTTATGAATATGTCAAAAAGCAGCGGACCCAGCACAGATCCCTGGGGTACACCACTATTCACCTTTCTCCATTGGGAAAATTGGCCATTTAGCCCTACCCTCTGCTTTCTATCTTTTAACCAGTTCCTGATCCTCAATAGTACACTGCCTCCTATCCCATGACTCTTTAGTTTTGCCAAAAGTCTCTGATGAGGGACCTTGTCAAAGGCTTTCTGAAAGTCCAGATACACAATATCAACCGACTCACCTTTGTCCACCTGATTATTCACTCCTTCAAAAAAAACATAACAGATTAGTAAGACAAGATCTTCCTTGTCTAAAGCCATGTTGGCTGTCTCCCATTAGGTCATGATTATACTACTACTACTACTACGATTTATCATTTATAAAGCGCTACAAGGCGTATGCAATTGTGCTTTATCAACTATAGCAAAGCTTTTGACTGTGTAAACCATGAGAAACTCTGTGCCTCCTTAAGAAGCATGGGTATACCAGAACACCTGATCGTACTCTTGCACAATCTGTACATTGATCAAGAAGCAACAGTTCGAACGGAACATGGAGAAACAGAATGGTTTAAAATAAGCAAAGGTGTAAGACAAGGCTGCATACTTTCCCCCTATCTGTTTAATTTATATGCAGAACAATTCATCAGAGAAGCAGGATTGTATGAAGACAACAGAGGTGTGAAGATTGGTGGAAGACTCATCAACAACCTTCGCTATGCTGATGATACCACATTACTGGCTGAAAGTGAAGATGATCTGAAACATTACCTTCTCACAATCAAAGAACATAGTCTCAAAATGGGCCTGCACCTTAATGTAAAGAAGACAAAGATCATGACAACTGGCATAATCAACAGGTTCATCATTGAAGGAGAAGAAATTGACCTACTTGGATCAGCTATCAATAAAGAAGCAACAAGCAGTCAAGAAATCAGACGACGCATTGCTCTTGGCAGAATGACTATGAAAGATCTAGATAAGATTCTCAAGAGCAGAGATGTCTCTCTCCATACAAAGATTCGACTTGTTCAAGCCATGGTATTTTCAATAACATCATATGGATGTGAAAGCTGGACAGTGAAAAAGATAAACAGGAAGAAAATTGATGCCTTTGAATTATGGTGCTGGCGGCGAATACTGTGTATACCATAGACTGCCCGAAGAACAAACCAGTCGGTACTAGAGGAGATCAAACCTAAGCTTTCTTTAGAAGCTCAGATGACAAGACTTTGACTTTCATACTTTGGACACATGCGGAGAGAGAGATTATTAGAGAAAGACAACATGCTTGGCAAGATAGGTCAACGCAAAAGAGGAAGGCCAGCAGTGAGATGGATCGATACAATAACAGCAGCTACGGGTACCAGTCTGTCAACAATGAGCCGCCTGAGTGAAGACCGAACACAATTTAGGATAGCTATCCAGAGGGTTGCCATGAGTCGACTCTGACTCGACGGCACTTAACAACAACAACAACAACAACACAAGGCGTATGCAATGCTGTACAAACACATAAGAAGACAGTCCCTGCTTGAAAAGCTTACAATCTAGTTAAGACAACAATACATTACAAGCAAGACAATACAAGAAAAATAAGGAATCAATAGGGAGAGGAACAAGGGAACAAGAGATTAGGATCTAAAAGTGGCCTCAAATAGGAAGCCTTTTAGCATAGATGTGAAGAGGGAGAGAGAAGAAACTTGACATAAGGATAGAGGAAGCTTGTTCCAGGCATAAGGAGCAGGAAGGTGAAAAGAACAAAGTCTGGAGTTGGCATTAGTGGAAAAGGGCATATAGAGAAGGAAATCAGAGGAGGAGCAAAGTTCATGATGGGGGGGGGGGGTATATGGAGAGGAGAAAGGAAAGGTAATAAGGGGCAGTAGAGTGAATGCAGTTATAGGTTAGAATACGTTTGAAATGGATACGAAAATGGAAGGGAAGCCAGTGAAGTGATTTCAGAAGAGGGGTTATATGAGTGTAACAGGATTGGCAGAAGATTAATTGCACAGCTGAACAGATTGAAGATATGAGAGATGACTCTGAGGGAGTCCAGAAGGAGGAGATTGCAGTAGTCAAGACAGGAGGTAACTGAAAAGTAGACAAGAGCTTTAATTGTGTGATTAGAGAGGAAAGGGCAAATTTTACCATTGTTACAGAGAAAGAAATGACAGGTTTTAGCAATCTGTTGAATATGTAAGGAGAAGGAGAGAGAGGAGTCAAAGATGACCCCAGGATTATGGGCTGAGGAAATAGGAAGAAGGGTATTGTCCACAGTGATGGAGAAAGGAGGAAGATGGGAGGAGGGCTTGGGGGGAAAGATAAGAAGTTCGGATTTAGCCATATTCAGTTTGAGACACCCAGGCAGTGATGTCACATAAACAAGTAGAGATACGAGCTTGAAATGCAGGAGAAATGACAGGAGAAGATAAATAGATTTGAGAGTCATCAGCATAAAAACAATACTTGATATTGTACTGTGCTCCACCCTTCACCGGAACAGCACCTGGGTTCTGGGGAACTGATCTCCACACTTAGAGCAATGCAAAGGAAACAATAACAGTAATACAATTCACACTCGCAATTGTGGTACATACAGGACCAAAGCGCTTTGGGGGAGAGAACAAAGCTTGCACCTTCTCTCTCTAATCCGCCTACTTTGGTTTCCTTTTTTATTGGCTTAAAATCCCATCTCACAACATAATTTCCACATTATTATTCTATGTCAAACATTACATTACGTCTTTTACTAATGCATATTTATAATGTGCATCTCTGTCATAGGTCAGATCTTATTAGTATAGGTCATCAGGAGGAGACATACATGTATTCCCAGACATAACTTCTTAAACAATAATTCTAACACAAGCAGTTTTTATGATGTATGTTTCAAGACTGAAGAGAAAGTTCTTCCCTGCACTTTCTGTTCTATAAACTGGCCTAGTTTCTCTGTTATCTAAACTCAGCAAAGTTTCTTTAGCAGAGTCTCTTCAAGGTTATCAATTTAGTAATAGGCTTTGGAATGTCTGAGCTACTGAATCTGTGGTATTCTTTTTCTGAGGGCTTCCAGTGATATACTGGTATTGAGTACCCTCACAGTGTGCACAGCCCTGTACACAAAAGCTTCCTTTCAGTCACCCCTCTGATTCTGCAAAGAATCACTTCAAAAGTAAGGAAACTCAGACATTGATATTAAGGAAGGATCATAAATAGACTCTTGGCCAATCTGTAGCATCTTCCTAGGAATCAAAGATTCCACTGACTTCTTACAGCAAGCAGACATTACACAGAGAATCAGTGCTCCTAAAATAACCCCCCCCCCCCCCCCCAAGTCCAAGCAGAGATGTCAGCATTCTTCACAGGGGCTTAGATAGTGAATTCCAGAAAGAAGAGAGAGTCAAAGAAATCAGAAAAAGAACTTGCATAATTACTACTTGGGACAAAAGTGTGGTTTCTAACTTTATCTAGTAGGCCTTTCACTACTTTTCCTTCATTATCCAGCAGAGAACAACAGTGATCGAGGATTAATCCACACATTCCATCTTCCTTCGCTAGGAGGTAGTCTAGAGTTATGTGATTCTGGGCTGCATAAGCAGAACCTTTATCTATTGCACCTTGCAGTACACTAATTGCTTCTGTGAAATCTAGGGCTGTAAGTTCCCTGAGTACCATATTCTTTTGTAGGTGTTACTGCTCCAAAAGTTGAAAGCCATACAGTACCCGTAAATGCATCAATCTGTGATTTAGTTGAAGGACTTGGTGAATCTACTAATTGCTTTGCAGCTGTTTTGGACCTACCCTGAGGGGAAATGTCTCTTTTTCTTAAAGAATCACTTGGGGTTGATAATAGAGTAATATTTTGATACTGTAAAAATTGTCACAGGGTATCTAACTGGGCAATATAACAAGTACCTGACCAATCTCTAGGCAATTCCGTATATGCAAGATTACCACACACAAAATTATCTCCTTCTAAAGCCACTAATCCACTTTCCCAAATTGTCAAATTGTGAGGACAAAATATATTCTGTGTACAGTTATTCAAAGCTCACTGAGTAATACTCATTTTTTTCAATTCCTATAGATAGATTGCGTTCCCAGGGACAGTAATACCTAAAAGGAGCTGCCTTTGTTAGAGTATGTCCTAGGTCTGATCTACTGTAGAGTCATTCAAAGGGATTGGGTATCCAGAACTATTATACTGTAACAATTCATGATCATGCACTTGGTTCCCTTGTGTTGCCACTAATTGCATTACTAAAATAAAAGAAGTTCTCAAATGGGACTTTTTATACCATATGGAGGGTCTCCTGCCTTTTTCCCTATATTTTGAGTCGTAAAACAAATCGGAGGAGACATTAATGGCATAGGGCTAATCACTCTAGGATCTGTGGTTGTATGAGACTATTGCACAGTGGTTAGATTAAAAGCTATGTCACGAAACTCCTGAAAGGTTCTAGGCCTTGCTCATAGCAGAAACCCATGCTGGGTGGCTGTCACAGTTGGAAGGCAAATAGCACAGTCTGAAAGGTTAAAGTGTTTTGTGACTGAGTGTAAGTGTGACTCAAAAATATTTGGGTGTTCCCCATGACTTTCCCAAGATTCTGAATGCAGCACTGCTTCACTAACAGTAATAAGCCATAAAGTAAATATAACCTGAGAAGGAAGCATTCTTACCTCTAAAATATCCAAGACTATTAATTATTCAAAAACAAGTATTCAAAAATAGAAACAGCAAAACTATCCTCCTTAGCACTACAAAGATGAGCAATATAACCATTATCCACACCCAACTCCCAAGCTCTTCAAGAGGTTGTGCCAAAAAGTCAATGCTTATATATCATAAAGAACTAACTCAAACTAATTCTATCAATCTAATCAGCAGTATAAGTGCTAGAAAAAGTTTCATACTTAAATAGTTAAATCAAGAAGCAATCAATCATGATATTCTTTTCTGCAATATCACTGTTGTCCAAGTCCATATGAGTCTCTGCGTTGCAACAACAGAAGACGCTTTTCTTCCTTGATTCACAGTTGCAAGGAATCACCATCCCGATCCCATGAAAGGAGCCTTTTTGCACTGTGAAAGATGTATCCAATGAGGTTGTCCTTCCACTTTAGAGGCTGAATATCCTACCAGGAGCACACGGAATGGACCCAGGAACTTAGGAGCCAAAAGTGTCTTCGGATGCAGGTTCTTAATCAGGACCCAATCTCCTGGTTGCAGTTCTGGATGCGATAACTCTGGAGGAGTATCCTGTTGAGGATTCACCTGCAATAAAAGAGAAACAGAATAACTGAGTGCAATCATGAGCACTAAGTCAAGATATCACTGCGCAAAAGTTGAGGATTAGGGATGACACTCGATTCATGTGGAGAAGTAGCTGGACATCCAGTAACTATTTCATATGGTGTCGGGCCTCCTAGAGCATGCTGGGGGAAATTATGCACTGCCATAAGGGCAAAAGGAAGGGTTTCTGTCCAATCTGTAGCCCAATCCTGTGCATAAGTGACCTTTGAGTGTCCTATTCATCCGTTCCACTTGGCCAGAGCTTTGCGTATGATAAGGAGCGTGAAGTTGTCTTTTAATACCAAACCATTGTTCAGTTCCCTCCCAGACACTGTCAACGAAGGCTGGACCCTGATCAGAAGAAAGGACACGAGGTACACCCCAAACAGGAATAAACTGGGTGAGCAGTAATTTGATGGTGACAACAGTAGTCATACTGGGGATATGTTTCTACCCATCCAGGAAAAAGACAAGTGATCACTAACAAATACCACTTCCCCCCTCTGGCACAGGGCAGGTCTGTAAAATCAAGCTACAAAATAAAAAATGGTCTTGATGGTTTGGGAAGGGTGGCAGAAATCCTCATAACTGACCCTACTCTGCCAGCCTTGAAACAGTCCAGACAAGCTGCATACACGGCCTGTGCCACAGAAAAAAACTTTGGGTGATACCAGAGAACCGAAAAGGCATGATTCATAGCCACAGCTGAAAGGTGAAACTTATGATGCAGGAACAGGGCAAGTGGAAACAATAAACTGTCTGGGCAAATAAGCAGGTGATCCTTTTTCCAGTAACCCTGTGCATCACAGATCGCACCCCACAAAGGTCACAGAGTCTGGGTTTCAAAGGGAATATCTAGATAATGCCGCAAGAGAGGTGAAAGGGAAAACAGTCATGTTAGATGGTTTTAAGTACAATAATGTTGGGGACACTAATGCTCAGAGGGTAGCTTGCCTGGCTTCTTCGTCTGCAAAGTGGTCGCTCTTTGACATAAAATCTTCAGCAGAGAAATGTCCTTTGCACTTTAAAACTGCAACTTGTGCTGGCAACAGTACAGCCTGGAGTAAATGATGAATGTGTTCAGCATGCTTAATTGGTTTATTAACAGAAGTCAAAAATCCCCGTTGTGCCCAAATGTTTCCAAAATGGAAGGACAAAGGCTGAGTCTTAGTCAAGTGAAGCAACCTGGAAACTGAATGTGACACACATACTTCAAGAGGGTGCTGTAAAACTAGAAAATCAGTAATTTCAATTGCAAATGCTACTGCCACCAAACTAGACATGGAGGGAGTCTCAGAATTACTGAGTTGAATTACTTTGAGAAATAGCCCACTGGCTTGCGACCAGTCGGAAAACCTGTAAAAGCACACAAGTAGCAAAGGAAGCAGAAATAGCCACATACAGTTTGAATGGCAGTGAATAATCTGGCAAAATTAAACATGAGGCATTTTGCAGGGCAGTCTTTATACTCAAAAAGGCTTCCCACTGTGGAAATGTAGGTACAATGAGAACGTCAAGCCCTTCTTTCCCAAAGAATGCTTAAAACGGAGCGGTGAGGTCTGAAAAATTTGCTATTGTTTACAAAAGACTAAGAGGCCCAAGAATCTGTGCAGTAATGCTGGTGTTGCTGGGAAAGGCAATGAAAGAATAGGTTTCAATTTAGAAGAGGTAAATGCATAACCAGATGGCGTTAGGGCAACACCCAGGAAAGTAACATTTTGAGATACAAATTGTAGTTTTGACAAATTAACTTTCAATCCTAAATCAGCAATATGAGACAACAAAGAAAAGGAATCTGACAAACAAACCTCATAAGTTGGTAAACATAAAGTAAATTATCAACATACTGAACTAAAGAGGAATGGTCGAGCCTCACATCGAGCAGAGCAGTTCTTTGGGCCTGCGCAATAGTGAACCAGGTGGTCCCTGGGGGTATCTGTGTCCAGATATCATGTGGATTAGGTACCAAGGGAAAAATCGGCAAAATTACATTATTTACTGCTCGCAGGTCTTGCACAAATCTCTGTCTTACCATCTGCCTTTAGCACAGGAAGAATCAAAGTATTACACGGTGAAGTTGTAAGATAGATAATACCTTGTTTCTGGAGATCTTCAATCATAGGACGAATTCCATTGATGACAGCTGCTGGTAACGGGTACTGCTTGAGTCTAGGAAGCTGGGCTCCAGGTTTCATAGTGATCTTCACAGGCGAAATAGAAAGGGATCTGACATTGGAACCTGGCACTGCCCATAGGGTAGAAGGAAGTTCTGAAAGAGCAGGATGAATGGTGCTGGCATCTGCAGGAGAAGGCACTTCAGAGAGAGAATATAGTTTAAAAAAAAACAAAAAAACAAAAAAAACGTTCTACTCATCCAGGACAAAGTAGCACGGTGTGAAGCTAAAAGGTCCCTACCTAAAAGCATGATAAATGGCAGGCAAATCTTGTGAACACAGTGCTGAAGTAGTAGCTTCAGTATCACTAATAAACTTCAGGTTAGATTCTTCTAGCTTAGCTTCTAACTCACCCTGAGGGGTTAAGCTTAAATGCAAAAATAGTCATGTATCCCCTTCAAAATCTTCTGGGTTAGAGTAACATTGGTATATGGGAGTGAATTCAGCCTTCACTGGAGTGAGATCAGCTTTCTGGACATCATGGTTCTGATTCTGGGGACAGTTATGCTGCAAGTATCCAATCTCACCACAAGTATAACAAACACGCATTCCTTTTGACTGTCCACATTCTCTCTGGGAATTCACATAACATCCTCTCCCTCTGGCTTTACCCCTACCCGTGCCCACAGGTGGCTGCATAGAAGCAATCTGTAAATTAAGCAGTTGGATCTTTTTCGCCTTTATCTTGGTTTGCTCTTCCTGCTGTTCCTTAATAAATTTCAGTTCACTGTATCGGGCATCTTCCAGAATTGCATCTGCTGTTCTAGCTGGCCAGTCTATTATTGAGGTCCCCAAAATTTATTTTATTCTCTGATGCAAACCATTCATAAAAATATTAGTGTTTCTTCTTCCTCCCCAGAATGGTCCTTAAAAGCTAGAATTCACCTAATGTGAAAATCTGTAACCTTTCCACCCCTATCCTGCCTTGGAGATGTTAATCTCGACCAATCCTTTATATGCTTACATACTACTTTAATAGATTCTAACAATTTTTCTCTACTCAAAACAAAACTCTCTCTCTGAGTCTTCTCTTGAAAATCTGTCACAGGGTCCATGAGTGGCCACTGCCAGTTATCCTCATGGATTGGATGAGTAACACGTCGAAATTCAGCTGGATTAAAAACACAGCTCTAAGCAAATTATCCAAATCTGCCCAAGTGGGATTATAACTATTAATTATTTAAGACCATAAAGACACAAATCTACTGTAATTAGGAAAGGTTTTAGCCATATCAAGCACTTCCTTAGGACTCCAATTTGCAGGCACAGTCATAGAACCTGTCAAGCCCACTGGGTACAAACGGGAAGGATGAATAGGCATAATCTCACTTCCCTCAGCTGCTGATTCAGATTTAATTGTTACTCTACTGGTTCATAGCTTCTCGAATAGATCCTAGAGCATGATATAATCTGTCATGCTCCTCTTTATAAGTTTCATAATGTCTGTCCAAATCTACCTCAATTCTTTCAATAAGTTAATCAGTAACCCTTAATTCTTTTGTAATAGTAACACTATGACATATTGCCACTTGTAAGGTCTCTATTACTTGCACAACACTCTCTATTTCTCTCAATTCTTTGAGCTGGTAAATATTACAAATATTCAAATTATACAATTCTCCCCACCTAACTTCTGTTTCTTTCTAAGTATTTCTTCCCTTAGTTCTGCTGCACGAGTGACCCGCACCCGCTCAGCCGGTGTCTCTTGTGATACCGAAGGAGGATCTTTCTCCTAAAACAAACAACTTTTGTTTCAAATCTTGAACTTCATTCCTATGTAGTTTTTTCTTTTTTTTTTAATGTGCCATCTGTTCCCACCATGTGAGCACAATCTATTCATGACTATTATATGATCACCCTTAACCGCCAACTCATATCTCAGGTAACGACGCTTATCTACGGAGAAAGTTCCCTCCAGAAGAAACTGCAAATCCTCATTACCTCTAGTCATCGAATGCCAATGTGCTCTGAAATCGATGGCTACATCGCTATGCTTCTTACACATACAATAGAAGCATACAATAATAAGGGCTACCTTTCTTAAACACTAAAATCCTAGCTCGTTCATGCCATTCATGCATCTGAGACTGACCCTGTCTTATTACACAGATTATCCATCGCTGGTAATACTCACAAATCTGACTTCTTTTGTCTCCCTTGCCTTGAATGTACAGAAACCCGTATCCTGGCACAACACCAACTGATATTGTACTCTGCTCCACCCCTCATCGGTAACAGCACCTGGGTTCTTGCGAACGGATCTACACACTCAGAGCAATGAGAAGGAAGCAATAACAGTTAATAATACAATTCATACACACAATTGTGGTTCTCCAGGACCAAGCAGGAAGTCAGTCCTCACATATGGGTGACATCAGCGCCGACGGAGCCCCTGTGCGGAGCATTTCCCCATCTTTCAAAGAAAGCCTTTGGGAATGTAGCACGCCTGCGTGGTCCCCTTCCCGCCCAAGGGTGCCATCTTGCTCAGTTTCTTTTTCCGCGGAGCCCAATGGACGTGAGTTCGTGTCACCCGGGAAAACTAGATTTTCTTTCTGCGATTTTCGCTTTTTCTTATCCGGTTCTCTTTCCCACCGGTATCGAGTCCGGAATTGCATTTTTCGTTTTTTGTCCTTCGTGACTAGCGTTCGCGCCTTTTTTGTTATTTTCACTGGCAGCCCAGTCTTTTGACCTTGCAGGGGCCCTTTTTCCCCCGATGGCTGCCAGCGGGTTCAAAAAATGTGATTGGTGCAAGAAACTTATATCTCTCACCGACACACATGACTGCTGCCTCCGATGCCTCGGGCCCGACCATTACCTGCTGGTCTGTGGCCCGTGCGGCAAAATGTCGTCGAAGGCACTTCGGAGTCGTCAGCATCAACGTGAAAGAATTTTTTCAGAGTCTGCATCAAGCTGGGCCTGGACTTCGTCAGAGGCCTCAACATCTCGGGAGTCTGACCCCGAGCGCCGTTGTGATTTCTCAGAGAGGGGGTCTCCCACCCGGGAGCACAAAAGGAAGAAGAAGCTCGTTAGGGCGGCGTCGGTGGAGGCCCCTGGGTCCTCGAGGGCCAGGTCGCGTAGCCCTGACCGCCGCCCCGGGCTCTCGGAGTCGGAGAGACTGTCCAAACTACCTCGCATGGAGCCGGAGTCCCCGAGTCACTTAAGTTCTGTTGTCCTCGTGGACTCTCCTCCAGGAGAACCGACGTCGGGTCCGACACTGTCGGAGCCCGAGTTTGGGTCTGCTGAATCTCCTGAGCTTGGACTCAGGCTGACGGCCTTGGAAAGCAGCTTGGCTGCCTTCATGGAACAGCAGCGGGTGCTGATCGCCAGTCTGACCGGTGCATCTGCCCCAACCACTGGGACCTCGACGTCTAAGTCGACCCCGGAGGCCGAGCTGATCCTCGAGTCCATCAAGTCTCAAGTCGATCCTCGGTCAAGGTCCCCCTCGACCTCCCGTGCGGGGCCGAGGTTGTCGACGCAGTGTCCTTGGCGTCGGGGCGGGTGGCACCGAGGCCCACACGTCTCCCACGCTGACTCCTCATCCTCTGTCTCCCACTGGAGGAGTCAGCGTGGGAGACGGAGGATGAGGAGTCTCCTGACACTTTCCGGACCCAGTGCGTCCCTTCAGACTCTCTGGAGTCCAAGCCTTGGAGAAGGTCCCCCCCGCCCCCCCGGAGGATGCCCGGTTCTCGGACTTCGTGAGGGACATGGCCAAGGCTTTGGCATTCCCTGCGGACGCCGAGGAGGAGCCTCGAGCCAAGGAGCTTGATGCCCTCCAGTATGATTTTCCTCTGAAGGAAGCCTTTACTGTACCGGTTCCTCCGATGCTGGAATGGCTGCTGTTCCATATGTGGGAGGCACCGGCCTCAGCGCCGGTTCTTAGCAAACGAGTCGATTCCATTTATCGAGTCCGTAAGAGCCCTGGGTTCCAAAAGGCGCAGCTACCGCACAATTCCATGGTTGTGGAATCGGCCATGCACCGCCTGAAGAGTCAGAAGATGCACTCCTTGGTGCCCCCCAGCCGGGAGGCCCGGAACTTGGATGCCCTCGGTAGAAAGTGCTTCCAGGGCTCGATGCTATCTTGCCGTGTTCAGACTTACCCAGCTGTACATGGGCATGTACTTAAGGGACCTGGCGAAGGAGATTGCCGGGTTCTCAGCTGGCCTCTCCGAGGAACCCTTGCAGAGGTTTAAAGCCTTGTCGACAGGGATCCGAGAGTGCTCGAAGTTTCTCTCTCGAGCAGCCAATAATGGCTTCGAGGCTTCGGCCCAGGTAGCCGCGGCCGGCATCGGTGCACATCGTCAGGCCTGGCTCCAGTCATCGGACCTGGAGTCATGGGTGCAGGACAAGTTGGTCGATGTCCAACCTTTTCGGTAAGCCCATGACTGAAAAGGCTGCAGAAATCGAGACTGAGACTCTCACCAGGGCAAGGCTGTCCAGAAAGATTTCTGCCCCTTCTCAAAAAAAGAAGGGCTCAGGAAAGAAGCCCTTTTTCCCGAGGAAGGGTGCTGCCTACAAATCCTACCCTCAGTATCAGGCCTCTCCAGCTCCCCAACAGGGCCAGCAGGGCAAGGGACAGGGGCATGGGCCCTGTAGGCAGAAGACCCCCAAGCCGCCATCTCCGGCTCCTGCACAGCAGGGAGCGGGATTTTGACTTCCACAGCATAGCCTCTCCTCCACTGGTGGCTCCACTCAGCACAGGGGGTTGGCTAATCCTGTACGCCTACAGGTGGCCAGCCATCACAGGGGACACCTGGGTACTAAGCATAGTCCAAAAGGGCTACATGCTCCACTTCCACCAGGTACCCCCCTCCTACTAGCCAGGGGAGCCTCCAAGACTCCCTCTGCACAGGAACCTCCTCCTTCAGGAGTTGGCAAGTCTTCTAAAGGAACAGGCGGTGGAACCGGTGCCTCCCCACCTGAAAGGGCAAGGCTTCTACTCCAGGTACTTCCTGGTACCAGAAAGGACAGGAGGCCTCCGGCCTATCCTAGACTTGCGAAACCTAAACAAGTTTCTGAAGAGGGAAAAGTTCAAGATGCTTACCCTTGGGATACTGCTGCCCTACCTCCAGCAGGGAGACTGGCTATGCTCCTTAGACCTAAAGGATGCTTATACTCACATCCTCATTCATCCAGATCACAGACAATATCTCAGATTTGTGGTGGGAGGAAACCATTTTCAGTACAGGGTACTTCCCTTTGGTCTAACTTCTGCCCCCAGGGTTTTCACCAAATGCCTGGCGGTGGTGGCGGTGGCTCATCTCAGGAATCAGGGAATTTTTGTCTTCCCATACCTGGACGACTGGCTCATCAGGGGACTGTCTCTCTTCTTCAGCATCTGGGCTTTGTCATAAACTACGCAAAGTCCACTTTGCTCCCCTCTCAGAACCTAGAGTTTATAGGGGCAAGCTTAGACACCCTTCAGGCAAGAGCTTACTTGCCCGAAGACAGGGCCCACAGACTGATGGCCAACCAGTTCCAAAGCAAGTCTCTTGTCTCCGCCAGGCACTACCTGTGGCTCCTGGGCCACATGGCATCCACAGTACATGCGACTCCAAATGCCCGTCTGCACATGTGGGCTGCTCGATGGTGCCTCAGAGATCAGTGGACGCAGGCTACAGGCGACCTCCGCGACAGAGTAAAGGTGTCCAAACCACTTTTGGACTCCTTACAGTGGTGGCTACATCTCCCAAACCTTCTCAGGGGGGTA
This sequence comes from Ichthyophis bannanicus, assembly GCA_033557465.1. Taxonomy (NCBI): domain Eukaryota; kingdom Metazoa; phylum Chordata; class Amphibia; order Gymnophiona; family Ichthyophiidae; genus Ichthyophis; species Ichthyophis bannanicus. Next base: position 168,499,878 of record CM066040.1, on the reverse strand, counting down.
CCTTTTCAGGCTCCAGCACACACAAGGGTGCTGATGACCGATGCTTCCTTAAAGGACTGGGGTGCACATTGCCAGGGCACGTGCACTCAAAGCCTGTGGTCTCCTTGAGAGGCTACACAGCAAATCAATCTTTTGGAGCTGCAAGCAATCCGCTTAGCTCTGCAAACATTTTCTCATGCCCTCTCTCACCAGTCTGTCCTAGTTCAGGCGGACAATCAGGTTGCAATGTTCTTTGTGAACAAACAAGGGGGCACAGGGTCCAAACTCCTTGTGCCAGGAGGCTCTGGCCCTTTGCTCCGTTGCGGTCAGGCAGGGTATGTTTCTCAAAGCGGTTTATCTACCTGGTCAAGAAAACTTCCTAGCAGACAAGCTAAGCAGGATTCTCCAGCCTCACGAATGGCAGTTGAATCCAGTGGTTCTCCAGCATATCTCCCTCCACTGGGGACTTCCATCCATCGATCTCTTTGCCAGTCCACTGCCCAGGTTCTGCTCCAGACAGCCGCATCCCCTGAGGATGGCAGCAGATGCTTTTCTGATCTCTTGGTCTACAGGCCTCCTGTATGCGTTTCCTCCCATGCCCCTGGTGGCCCGAACTCTGTTCAAGATCCTCTGGGACAAGGCCTCGGTGATTCTGGTAGCCACCAGATGGCCGAGGCAGCTGTGGTTTTCACTTCTGCTGCAGTTGGCTGTGGAAACTCCGTTCCCTCTGGGGTTGCAACATGATCTCCTGTCTCAAGAGCAGGGTTCCCTTCTGAACCCCAATCTCACGTCCCTCAATTTGATGGCCTGGCTGCTGAAAGGGTTGTTCTAGCTCCTTTACTCCTACCTAAGGATGGTTGAGGAAGTGGTATTGGCCTCTAGGAGACAGTCTACCAGAAAATCCTATGCTCTCAATTGGCGTAGGTTTACGGTATGGTGTGCACAGTGCAATGAAGACACTTTCTCTTGCCTTGTGCCAGTAGTACTGCAGTATCTACTTCACCTTTCAGACCTAGGCCTTAAGTATAACTCTGTTCAGGTCCACCTCAGTGCTTTGTCAGCGCACCACTCACCGATGGAAGGACAGTCTGTCGGTTCACCCCTTGGTGTCCAGATTTCTCAGAGGTCTGCTTCTTCTCAAGTCTCCAGTTCATCCACCGGCAACTGAGTGGGATTTGAACGTGGTCTTGCAACAACTTACTCGCCCACCGTTTGAGCCGATGGCTACTTGCCATTTGCACTTCCTCTCTTGGAAAGCGCTCTTCCTGGTGGCTCTTACCTCGGCCAGACGTGTAAGTGAACTACAAGCTCTGGTTTCTGATAGACCGTACACGCGGTTCTATAGGAAGAGGGTGGTCCTCCGGACCCATCCCAAGTTCCTTCCAAAAGTGGTCTCCTCTTTCCGACCTTTTTTCCCAGGCCGCATGCCAGCCGGGCTGAAACAATCTTGCATACCCTGGACTGTAAGAGGGCGTTGTCTTTTTACATAGAACGTACACGGGGGCATCGAAGGGCTACTCAGCTCTTCGTCTCCTTTGACCCTAATAAGATGGGGTTACCTGTCTCCAAGCGTACATTGTCCACTTGGGTAGCAGATTGTATCACCTGGGTGTATAAGGCAGCCGACCTCCCCTTGCAGGGTCGAGTCACAGCCCACTGTGTCAGGGTGAAAGCCGCGTCAGTAGCTCATCTCTGCTCTGTTCTGTTTGCAGACATCTGCTGGACCGCAACTTGGTCTTCAAGCCAGACTTTTGCAGCCCATTACTGCCTGGAGAGAGAGTCCCGGAGGGACAGTGCTTTCGGACAGGCAGTACTCCGTAATCTCTTTGAGGTTTAGGCAACTCCTACCCTCCGGCCCTTGTGTTGGGCTACCGTACGGTGGCGTTCTCAGAGGATATTCTTATTAGGGATGCTGAGGCTCTTGAGAGGGAGCCATTTTTTCAGCTTGGGTTCCCGGTAGCCTAAAGCTGGGGAGTCCCATATGTGAAGACTGACTTCCTGCTTGGTCCTGAAGAAAGAGTGGTTACTCACCTTTAACAGGTGTTCTCCAGGAGCAGCAGGAATCAGTCCTCATGACCCTCCCTCCTCCCCTGGAGTTGCAGTCATATCATTCATTTTGATTTTTTTGCTGTCTTTTAGCTATGTCATCTGACTGAGCAAGATGGCACCCTTGGGCGGGAAGGGGACCGCGCAGGTGCACTGCATTCCCAAAGGCTTTCTTTGAAAGCTGGGGAAATGCTCCACACGGGGGCTCCGTTGCCACCGACGTCACCCATATGTGAGGACTCATTCCTGCTGCTCCTGGAGAACACCTGTTACAAGTGAGCAACTACTCTTACACACAGGACCAAAGTACTTTGGGGGAGAGAGCAAAGCTTGCACCTTCTCTCTCTAACCCCACCTATTTTCGTTTCCTTTCTTTATTGGCTTAAAATCCCATCTCACAGCATAATTTCCACGTTATTATTCTACGTCAAACATCACATTACATCTTTTATTAATGCATATTAATAATATTGAAGCAGTGGCAGACTGGCTTCTCTCTCAAAATCTACGAATTAACCACACCAAAACAGATGTTCTCATCATCACGAGAAACCAGAAGTTCACTCCACCTTCCTCACTACAAGTCAACAACACAGAACTTAAGGCAAAACCCACAATTCGCTACCTAGGTATTACCCTTGACCAGAGGCTAGACATGTCAGCACATATCAAAAACACCTCAAAAGCGATTTATCACAAAATCAGATCACTGCGCCATCTCCGACCACTACTGGACTTCCCTGATTTCCGATCAATCTTCCAGGCTCTAGTTATTCCTCACCTCGACTTTGCTAACATCATCCTTCAGGGACTCCCACAGTCGACTCTAAGCCCTCTCCGACTTGCCATGAACTCTGCTGCGAGGGTTCTGGTAGGTCTTTCAAGGTCAGACCATATAACACCAGTCCTGAAGAATCTACACTGGCTACCTCTGCAGGCCAGAATCCACTATAAGACTTTAGTCTTGACATTCAAAGCCCTCAAGACCCAGCCACTCACACCCATCAGTAAACTTCTCCATAGCACTCCAGCCAATAGATTAAGGAGACATACATTGATGAATACCCTTGAAGTCCCTAAGTCAGTTACTAAATGTACAAAGACAACAGCCAATAGAGCCTTCTCCATGTTCGCACCCACGGCTTGGAACGCCCTCCCAGCAGAAATCCGAGCTATCTCTAATCTCCCGTTATTCCAAAAAGCTCTCAAACACCATTTGTTCCTGCTACACTACCCGGAGAATAACTCTGGAAAACAAACAACCATCACCTTACCCTCCTACATAGCCCGCCCCATTGACCAGCCTCCCTTAGAGAATGGTTAATCTCCTTTCCCCTCTCTCCCCCCTCTCTCCCTTACCCATGAGCCTAGGCATCTGCTTACGATCCTCTTATGTCCTGTAAGAATGTCCATAATTTGTATATAGTTTTCCCGGTTCATCCAAGTTTACTACCCCTGTTCAATGTAAACTCAATGTGACCTGCTGCATTGCTGTATGTTTTGTTTAACTGTAAACCGCACTGATTACAATAGCGCGGTATATAAGAGATATAAATAAATAAATAAAATAAATAAATATTCATAAGGTGCATCTCTGTGTCATAGGTCAGATCTTATTAGTATAGGTCATCAGGAGGAGACATACATGTATTCCCAGACATATCTTCTTAAACAATAATTCTAACAAAAGCAGTTTTCACAGTGTATGTTTCAAGACTGAAGAGAAAGTTCTTCCCTACACTTTCTGTACTATAAACTGGCCTAGTTTCTCTGTTATCTAAACTCTCAACAAAGTTTCTTTAGTAGAGTCTCTTTCTCCAGGACCAAGCAGGAAGTCAGTCCTCACTTATGGGTGACGTCGGCGCCGACGGAGCCCTCGCGGAGCAATTTTCCCCAGCTTTCAAAGAAAGCCTTTGGGAATTGCAGCGCGCATGCGCGGTCCTCTTCCCGCCCAAGGGTGCCATCTTAGCCAGTCTTCTTTTTTCCGCGGAGCCCTACAGACGTCCCCGTCTTGTCCCCGCGAAAAAGTCGATATTTCTTCATTATTTTATTCTTTTTCCTCTTTTTCCCGCCCGGACTCGCGACGCCGGTCACGAGTCCTCTTCCTTTTTTTCGGTTTTTCTGACTTAGTCAGCTTTCGTTTTCGTTTTCCCCTGGCAGCCCGGTCCTTTGACCTCGCAGGGGCCCTTTTTCCCCCGATGGCTGCCAGTGGTTTTAAGCGGTGTGGTCAGTGTGACCGAAATATGTCACTAACTGACACACACGACTTTTGCCTCCGCTGCCTGGGCCCGGATCATGAGGAACTGATCTGTGGGCCCTGCGGCAAAATGTCCTCAAAGGCGTTGAGAAGTCGGCGGCATCAGCGTGATAGAATCTTCGCTGACCCCAGCCGTACCCGGACCTCGTCGGAGGCCTCCGCGTCCAAAGGCTCCAGCTCGGGCCGTCGCCGGAGTTCCTCCGACCGGGGTTCTCCCTCTGGGGACCATCGTCGGCAGGTGAAACCCGCGAGGGCGGCGTCGGTGGACGCTCCTGGTTCCGCGAGGGCCAGGTCGCATAGCCCCGACAGCCGCCCCGGGTCCTTGGAGAAGGAACACCTCACGAAGCGACCTCGCCTGGAGTCGGAGATGCCTGCTCGGGTAAGTCCTGTGGTCCTTCTGGACTCGCCTCCGCGACAGCCGACGTCGGGCCCGACGCCGTCGGGGCCCGAGTCGGGGGCTGCTGGGTCACCTGAGCTCGGACTCAGGTTGACGGCCTTGGAGAGCAGATTGTCTGCCTTCATGGACCAGCAGCGGGCACTGCTCGCTGGCCTCGCTGGCGCCGCTGCCCCGACCGCCGGGACGTCGACGTCCAAGTCGACCCCGGAGACCGAGCCGATCCTCGAGTCGATACGAACTCGAGTCGATCCTCGGTCGAGGTCGCCCTCGGCCTCCCGTTCGGGACCGAGGTCGCCGACGCCGACTCCCTCGGCGTCGGGGCGGCAGGCGCCGCGCCCTGCCCGAGCCGACCCCACCGAGTCCTCGTCGGAGTCGGTCTGGGAGTCTGAAGAGGAAGAGTCGCCTGATTCTTTCCGGACTCGGTGTGTCCCCTCGGACTCACCGGAGTCCGAGCCTCGGAAGCAGTCCCCCCCGGAGGACGCCCGGTTCTCGGACTTCGTTAGGGATATGGCCAAGGCTTTGGCCTTCCCTGCGGACCCCGAGGAGGAGCCTCGAGCCGAAGAGCTCGACGCCCTCCAGTATGACTCTCCCGCAAGGGAACACTTTTACTGTACCGGTTCCTCCTATGCTGGAACGACTACTCTTCCGCATGTGGGAGAGTCCGGCCTCCTCGCCGGTCCTGAGCAAGCGGGTCGATTCTATCTATCGAGTCCGCAAGAGCCCTGGCTTTCAAAAGGCACAGCTACCACACCATTCCATGGTAGTGGAATCGGCCATGCATCGTCTTAAGAGTCAGAAGATGCACTCCTCGGTGCCTCCTGGCCGGGAGGCCCGTAACCTGGATGGCCTTGGTAAGAAGTGTTTCCAGGGCTCTATGCTCGCCTGTCGTGTCCAGACTTACCAGCTGTACATGGGCATGTATCTCCGAGATCTGGCTAAAGAGCTAGCCGGATTCTCCGCTGGTTTGTCCGAGGAACCCTTGCGGAGGTTCCTGGCCTTGTCCACTGGCATTCGGGAATGCTCTAAGTTCATGTCCCGAGCAGCCTATGATGGCTTTGAAGCATCGGCTCGAGTAGCCGCAGCCGGCATCGGTGCCCGCCGACAGGCTTGGCTTCAGTCGTCAGACCTTGAGCCCTGGGTGCAGGACAAGTTGGTCGATGTCCCCTACCGAGGCGAAAACCTCTTTGGCAAGCCCATGGCGGAAAAGGCTGCACAAATTGAGACTGAGACTCTCACCAGGACCAGGCTTTCTAGGAAGACCTCCGCCCCTTCCCAGAAAAAGAAGGGCTCGGGGAAAAAGTCCTTTTACCCGAGGAAGGCGGCTGCCTACAAACAATACCCCCATTATCAGGCCCCTGCAGCTCCCCAACAGGGCCAGCAGGCCAAGGGACGGGGTAACGGGTCCCGTAGGCAGCAAGCCCCCAAGCCTGCACCACCAGCCCCTGCTCAGCAGGGTGGGGGTTTTTGACTCACCAAGCATAGCCTCTCCCCCCCCGCTGGTTCCTCCCAGCACCGGAGGCCGGCTGGTTCACTTTGCCCACAGGTGGTCCAGCATCACCGCAGATGCCTGGGTGCTTCAAGTCGTGCGAGAAGGCTATCTTCTCCACTTCCACCAGGTCCCTCCCTCCTATTTTCCGGGAGAACCTCCACGACCCCCTCTGCACAGGGAATTACTCCTTCAGGAGTTAGCAGGTCTTCTGCAGGAACAGGCGGTGGAACCGGTGCCACACCGCCTGAGAGGTCAAGGCTTTTATTCCAGGTATTTTCTAATACCAAAGAGAACAGGGGGCCTCAGACCCATCCTGGACTTGCGCAACCTCAACAAGTTCCTTGTGCGGGAGAAGTTCGAAATGCTTACTCTTGGAATCCTTCTGCCCTACCTCCAGCAGGGAGATTGGCTATGCTCCTTGGATCTAAAGGATGCCTACACGCACATCCTCATCCACCCAAGCCACCGCCAATACCTAAGGTTTGTGGTGGCAGGAAATCATTACCAGTACAGAGTACTCCCCTTTGGCCTGTCCTCCGCACCGCGAGTCTTCACAAAATGTCTCGCGGTGGTGGCGGCCCATCTCCGGCTTCACGGCCTCTATGTCTTTCCGTACCTCGACGACTGGCTCATCAGAGCAGCGTCCGCTCAGGAGGTCACCAACGCCACGCGCCGCACGGTGACTCTTCTGCAGCACTTGGGCTTTGTTATAAACTTCGCAAAGTCCACTTTGCTCCCCTCACAGGATCTCGAGTTCATCGGCGCAAGGCTGCACACTCCTCGGGCGCGAGCATACCTACCGCTCGACAGGGCTCAACGGCTCATGGATCTAGCCGACCGTTTTCGCAGCCAGCCCCTGGTCTCCGCCAGGCGCTTCCTGAGACTACTCGGCCATATGGCTTCCACCGTCCATGTGACCCCCAATGCCCGCCTGAATATGCGGCCTGCTCAATGGTGTCTCCGCCAGCAGTGGCGACAAGCCTTAGGCGGCCTAGCAGACCTAGTGCGCGTCTCCGAGCCGCTGATCTCGTCTCTCCGGTGGTGGCTTCGGCAGCCGAACCCGATATTCGGAATGCCTTTCCAGCCACCTCAGCCGACCCGGGTGCTGACCACGGATGCATCCCTCCTGGGCTGGGGAGCACATTGCCAAGGGGCACGTACTCAGGGCCTCTGGACCACGTGGGAGTCTGCTCAGCAGATCAACTTCCTAGAGCTCAGGGCGATCCGCCTAGCTCTCAAGGCCTTCTCCCACCTGACTTCCCACCAGTCCGTCCTTGTCCAGACGGACAATCAAGTTGCCATGTTCTACGTGAACAAGCAGGGGGGCACGGGCTCCTTCCTCCTCTGCCGGGAGGCACAGAAGCTCTGCTCTTGGGCCGTCAGTCACGGCATTCTCCTCAAGGCAGTTTATCTCCCGGGCCAAGAAAATTGCCTGGCGGACAAACTCAGCAGGGTCCTCCAGCCGCACGAGTGGCGTCTGGATCCCTTGGTAGTTCAGAAGCTCTTCCTAAAGTGGGGCCTCCCCACGGTGGATCTCTTTGCCAGTCCTCACAACCGGCAGCTTCCTCGCTTCTGCTCTCGTCAGCCACACCCCCTTCGGGTTGCGGCGGACGCTTTTCTAATTTCATGGTCGGGGAGCCTTCTGTACGCTTTCCCTCCCATTCCGCTAGTCTCTCGGACTCTTTTCAAGGTTCTCCGAGACAAAGCCTTCATGATCCTGGTGGCCCCTCGCTGGCCCAGACAGCCGTGGTTTCCGCTCCTACTGCAATTAGCGGGGGAGGATCCATTCCCTCTGGGGGTACAACCGGATCTCCTCACTCAAGATCAGGGGTCTCTACTACACCCCAACCTCAGGTCTCTCAACCTCATGGCCTGGCTGCTGAGAGGGTAGTCCTTGCTCCCCTTCTCCTGCCGGCAGAGGTGGAGGAGGTCGTCTTAGCTTCGCGACGCCCTTCTACCCGCAAATGCTACGCCCTTAAATGGCGTCGCTTTGCCGTCTGGTGTACCCAACAGTCTCAGGATCCCTTCTCCTGCCCGGTGTCGGTGATCTTGCAATACTTGCTACACCTCTCTAATCTGGGACTTAAGTCCAACTCCGTCAAAGTTCACCTCAGTGCTCTTTCGGCACATCATGTGCCGGTGGACGGTAGACCTCTCTCCAGCGACCCTCTCGTAGCGAGGTTTCTCCGAGGTCTCCTTCTACTTAAACCACCTCTGCGCCCGCCAGCGCCTGACTGGGACCTGAATGTGGTTTTGCAGCGGATCACCTGTCCGCCTTTTGAACCTATGGCTACCTGTTCTCTCCGTTTTCTGTCTTGGAAAACGCTGTTCTTGATAGCCCTCACTTCCGCTAGACGCGTAAGTGAATTGCAGGCCCTCGTGTCTGATCCCCCTTACACTCGGTTCTACAAAAATAGGGTAGTCCTACGGACTCACCCAAAATTTCTTCCAAAAGTGGTCTCCCCTTTTCACATCAATCAGGAGGTGGTACTTCCAACCTTCTTTCCCAGACCACACTCCAGCCGAGCTGAAACGGTCCTCCATACCCTGGACTGTAGAAGGGTTTTGAACTTCTACCTTGACCGTACGCGGGAGCACCGTAAAGCTGCTCAGCTTTTTGTGTCTTTTGACCCCAATAAATTGGGGCTCCCGGTCTCCAAGCGTACTCTGTCCATCTGGGTTGCGGACTGTATCTCTTGGGCTTATGGGGCAGCCGGACTCTCCTTAGAAAGTCGAGTCACGGCTCATTGCGTTCGGGCAAAGGCTACGTCAGTGGCTTACCTCCGCTCTGTTCCGCTGGCAGACATCTGCCGGGCCGCTACTTGGTCTTCGAGCCAGACTTTTGCGGTCCATTACTGTCTCGAGAGGGAGTCCCGCAGGGACAGTGCTTTCGGACAGGCAGTCCTCCGTAATCTCTTTGAGGTCTGAGCAACTCCTACCCTCCATCCCGGATGTGGGCTACCGGTGGGTGATAATTCAGCGAAGATTCTTTCCTTCTGTGCTGCTGAGCTAGAGGGAGCTCATTTTTGTGCTTAGGGTCTCCGGTAGCCTTGAGCTTGGGAGTCCCATAAGTGAGGACTGACTTCCTGCTTGGTCCTGGAGAAAGCGTAGTTACTCACCTGTAACAGGTGTTCTCCAGGAGCAGCAGGAATCAGTCCTCACTACCCTCCCTCCTCCCCTTGGAGTTGCAATCGTCTGCTTTAGTTTTTTGCACATTTTTATGCTGTCTTTTTAGCTATGTCATCTGACTGGCTAAGATGGCACCCTTGGGCGGGAAGAGGACCGCGCATGCGCGCTGCAATTCCCAAAGGCTTTCTTTGAAAGCTGGGGAAAATTGCTCCGCGAGGGCTCCGTCGGCGCCGACGTCACCCATAAGTGAGGACTGATTCCTGCTGCTCCTGGAGAACACCTGTTACAGGTGAGTAACTACGCTTCAAGGTTATCAGCTTAGTTAATAAGCTTTGGAATTTATTTATTTATTTATTTATTTATTTATTTTCTTTTATTTATTAAACATTTTTATACCACGTTTTTTCCAGACTATCAAAAGCAGTTTACATATAACAGGTTGAATAGTATGAGAACAGGTGCATATTCCATTACATAGAACGCATTAGAACTATATACATTAAGATGGTTAAGCAGGGAATCATTAACATGGAACTACAGTATATACATATTTGAAGATTTGTAGGTAAGAAGAGATGTATGAGCTACTGAATCTGTGGTGATCAGGTTAACATTTTCTGAGGGCTTTCAGTGATATACTATTATTGAGTACCCTCACAGTGTACACAGCCCTGTACACACAAGCCTCCTTGCAATATTGAAATCTGTGGGAAGAGATGAGGGCATCAAGGGGACTGGGTGTAGAGAAAAGGAAGAGGCCCAGAATAGACAACTGAAAGAGGAATGACAGTAGAGAAGGAACCACTAGAACAAATAATGAAGGAGCAATTGGAGAGATAAGAAGAGAACCCAGACAGTACAGAGTCTTTAAAACCAAAAGAGGATAACGTGTCGAGAAGGAGAGAGTGATCAACAGTATCAAAAGCAACAGAAAGATCAAGAAGTATAAGAACAGATTAAAGGCCTTTAGACTTAGCCAGGAACAAGTCACTGGAGACTTTGGCAAGAGCCGTTTCAGTAGATTTAAAAGGATGAAAACAGACTGGAAGGGATCAAGGAGGGCATGAGAGGAGAGAAATTTGAGGCAGCGGTGGAGAATTACATGTTCAAGAAGTTTTGAAAGTAAGGGGAGAAGGGAGATGGGACGATAATTTGAAGGATCAGTAGGGGCAAGAGATGGTTTTTGAGGAGACGAGTGATCACAATATGCTCGAAGGCTGCAGGGAAGGTTGCAGTGGAGAGTGAAAGGTTGAGAATGTGAGATGGAAGGGATGATGGAGGAGGAGATGGGAGGGGATAGGATCAGAAGATAGTGAGTTTGGAGGAGGAAAGAAGAAGGGATGTTTTATCATCAGAGATTTTAGAGAATGATGGAAAGGGTGGGGGAAGTTGAGGGGAAATGTTGATATTGCAGAGGGGGAAGAGAGGATAAGAAGGATTAATAGGGAATTGAAGAGTGATGTTAAGAACTTTGTCATGGAAATAGTTGGCTAGGGGAGCTTCTTTAAGCTCCCCAGACCATACCCCACCTCTTCCCCTGATTATAGTGATTCTGCCCGTGTCCACCTATAGTGAGGGACCACTCCAGCAGAGCACTCCGCAGTTGGCATGATCCACCTATAAGCCAGTTACTTGGTCTCCTCCTGTTGTTGAAGGAGGGGAAAGGGGGCGTCTCAGTTTCTTTGGCTAGTGTTTGGAGAGTAGTAACACGGATAGAGAAGTCTCTTGTGTCTGCCGTCCCACAGCTTTGCAAGTTCTCACAGGAGACTGTGGGTAGGCTGGGGGCCGTGGAGGAACAGATGGATTCTTTAACTAGTTCAGTTCTTAGTAGTGAGACCCAATACTCTGCCTTACAGGCAGCAAATACCTCCACTGTTAAGGACAGTATTTATGATGCATCATAAGTTAGAATCTCTTGAGAACATGATGAGTGCAAAAAATGTTCGCTTGTTAAATTTTTCCCTGTCATAGGTTGCTTTCAGCGGATGTGTTATTACATAAATTTCTTAAGGAAATTCTGCTTTTGTCTAATAGTGATTCAATAGAGGTTTCTAAATCGTATTACCTTATTGGTAGGAGTCCATCAGCTGGGTCCTCAGATGATTATGATGTGTTGCAATTGCAGCCTGATTTCAATTTAATTTCTTGAGGACACACAGGACAATATCTCCACCAGAGCTACTTTAGTGATCAGGATAAAACATTAATTTTTTTAAATTACTTAAAAATAAAACCAAAATATTTTGTAGTGCTAAGGTTCAAGTTTTTCCAGATGCTTTCAGAGCCACACAGCTGAGAAGGGCTTTTCTAGCTCTGAAATCCAGGGTTGTGGCTCTGGGAGCTTCCTTATTTCTGCGTTATCTCTGTAAATGTTTATGTTTCAGGGTACTCAATATGTTTTTCTGCATTCTGGACAGTTGGAGACTTTTCTGCTGAGTAAGGAGAGCCAGGTTTGTTTAGAGGATTAGTATATAGATAGTGGGATTAAGGTATTAGAGCAGTAAGTTTGGAAATTGTTTTCCTTATTTCCTTTTTGTGGGGGATTTCCCCAGTTTCTATATTTATCTGTTCTCACCACGATGTGGTTTATGGTTTTAGGCACTTGATATTCCGCCCTTTCTCCAGGACCAAGCAGGAAGTCAGTCCTCACATATGGGTGACATCGGCGCTGACGGAGCCCTCGCGGAGCAATTTCCCCAGCTTTCAAAGAAAGCCTTTGGGAATTGCAGCGCGCATGCGCGGTCCCCTTCCCGCCCAAGTGTGCCATCTTGCTCAGTCTTCTTTTTTCCGCGGAGCCCTACAGACGCTGTTTGTGATAGCCGCAGAAAAAGTTGATTTTATTTTCTATTCTTTTCTCGGTTCGACGCCGGATCCTTTTCCCGCCCGGACCCGCTACGCCGGTATCGGGTCCGTTCTTTATTTTTCAGTTTTTTGTCCTTCGTGACAAGCGTTCGCGCCATTTTTTTCTTTTTCACTGGCAGCCCTGTCTTTTGACCTCGCAGGGGCCCTTTTTCCCCCGATGGCTGCCAACGGGTTTAAAAAGTGTGATCGGTGTAAGAAACTTATGTCTCTTACCGACACACACGACTGCTGCCTCCGCTGCCTCGGACCCGATCATGACCCGATGATCTGTGGTCCGTGTGGCAAGATGTCCTCAAAAGCGTTGAGGAGTCGGCAGCATCAAAGAGAACGAATCTTCTCTGACTCCGCGTCCGGCCGGGCCCGGGACTCCGGTCCTGAGCATCGTCTGAGTTCCTCTGAGCGGGGGTCTCCTGCCCGGGAACATCATAGGAAGAAGAAACCTGCGAGGGTGGCGTTGGTGGACGCTCCTGGTTCCTCGAGGGCCAGGTCGCATAGCCCCGATAGCCGTCCCGGGTCCTTGGAGTCGGAGAGGCCTTCGAAACATCCTCGTCTTGAGATGGAGTCTCCTGGACACGTGAGTACTGTAGTCCTCATGGACTCGCCTCCAAAGGAGCCGACGTCAGGCCCGACGCCGTCGCGGCCCAAGTCGGGGGCTGCTGGGTCTCCTGAGCTCGGACTCAGGTTGACGGCCTTGGAGAGCAGTTTCGCTGCCTTCATGGACCAGCAGCGGGCATTGATCGCTGGCCTCGCCGGTGCATCTGCCCCGACCACCGGGACGTCGACGTCCAAGTCGACCCCGGAGACCGAGCCGATCCTCGAGTCCATGCGATCTCGAGTCGAACCTCGGTCACGGTCTCCCTCGGCCTCCCGTTCAGGACCGAGGTCGTCGACGCCGACACCCTCGGCGTTGGGGCGGAGGGCATCGGTGCCCGCCCGACCTGAGCCGCTCGATTCTTCCTCCGAGGAGTCAGCCTGGGAAACGGAGGACGAAGAGTCATCTGGTACTTTTCGGACTCTGTGCATCCCATCGGACTCGCCCGAGTCCGAACCTCAGAGACGGTCCCCCCCCCCGGAGGACACCCGGTTCTTGGACTTCGTGCGGGATATGGCCAAGGCCTTGGCATTCCCCGCGGATCCCGAGGAGGAGCCTCGAGCCGAAGAGCTCGATGCCCTCCAGTATGACTCTCCCCCGAAGGAGGCCTTTACTGTACCGGTTCCTCCGATGCTGGAGCGACTTCTCTTCCGCATGTGGGAGAGCCCGGCATCGGCGCCAGTGTTAAGCAAGCGGGTCGATTCCATTTATCGAGTCCGCAAGAGCCCCGGATTCCAAAAGGCACAACTACCGCACCATTCCATGGTGGTGGAATCGGCCATGCATCGACTCAAGAGTCAGAAGATGCACTCCTCGGTGCCTCCCGGCCGGGAGGCCCGGAACCTGGATGCCCTCGGTAGGAAGTGCTTCCAGGGCTCTATGCTTGCTTGTCGAGTCCAGACTTACCAGCTCTATATGGGCATGTATCTCCGAGACCTGGCAAAAGAAATTGCCGGGTTCTCTGCTGGTCTCTCCGAGGAACCTTTGCAGAGGTTCCAGGCCTTGTCCACTGGTATTCGAGAGTGCTCGAAGTTTATCTCTCGAGCAGCCTACGATGGCTTCAAAGCATCGGCTCGAGTAGCCGGAGCCGGCATCGGTGCCCGCCGACAGGCTTGGCTTCAGTCATCCGACCTCGAGCCATGGGTACAGGACAAGTTGGTCGATGTCCCATGCAAAGGTGAAAACCTCTTTGGCAAGCCCATGGCTGAAAAGGCTGCAGAACTCGAGACCAGGACCAGGACTAGGCTATCCAGAAAAACCTCTGCCCCTTCTCAGAAGAAGAAGGGCTCGGGGAAAAAGCCCTTTTACCCGAGGAAGGCGGCTGCCTATAAACAATACCCTCATTATCAGGCCTCAGCAGCTCCCCAACAGGGTCAGCAGGCCAAGGGACGGGGTAATGGGTCCCGTAGGCAGCAGGCCCCCAAGCCCACAACACCGGCCCCTGCTCAGCAGGGTGGGGGTTTTGACTCCATCAGCATAGCCTCTTCCCCTCCGCTGGTTTCTCTCAGCACAGGAGGCCGGCTGGTCCACTTTGCCCACAGGTGGTCAGCCATCACATTAGATACCTGGGTGCTTCATATAGTTCAAAAAGGCTATCTTCTTCACTTTCACCAGGTACCTCCCTCCTACTTTCCAGGGGAGCCTCCACGACTCCCTCTGCACAGGGACTTACTCCTTCAGGAGTTGGCAAGTCTTCTTCAGGAACAGGCTGTGGAACCGGTGCCCCACCACCTGAGGGGTCAAGGCTTTTATTCCAGGTACTTTGATACCAAAACGAACAGGAGGCCTCAGACCCATCCTGGACTTGCGAAACCTCAACAAGTTCCTGACAAGGGAAAAGTTCATGATGCTTACCCTTGGAATCCTGCTGCCCTACCTCCAGCAGGGAGACTGGCTATGCTCCTTAGATCTGAAGGATGCCTATACTCACATCCTTATTCATCCAGACCACAGACAATATCTCAGGTTTGTTGTGGGAGGAAATCATTACCAGTACAGAGTACTGCCCTTTGGCCTATCCTCCGCCCCCAGGGTGTTCACCAAATGCCTAGCAGTGGTAGCGGCCTATCTCCGACTTTAAGGCCTTTTTGTGTTTCCATACCTGGACGACTGGCTCATCAGGGCCCAGTCTTCCCAAGAGGCCACTCAGGCCGCTCATCGCACTGTGTCTCTGCTCCAGCACTTGGGCTTTGTCATAAACTTCGCAAAGTCCACTTTGCTCCCCTCTCAAAATCTCGAATTCATTGGCGCAAGGTTGAGCACACTTCAGGCGCGAGCCTTCCTGCCTCTAGACAGAGCACACATGGCTCTCGCCAGCCGCTTTCACAGCAATTCCCTGGTCTCTGCCAGGCAATTTCTGAGACTGCTCGGCCATATGGCTTCCACGGTCCATGTGACCCCCAATGCCCACCTGAACATGCGAGCTGCTTAGTGGTGCCTTCGCACTCAATGGCATCAAGTCACGGGGAGCCTGGCAGACTCGGTACAGGTGTCCGACCTGCTGGTCTCTTCTCTGAGGTGGTGGCTTCATCTGCCAAACCTGGTGCTGGGAGTGGATTTTCAATCTCCTCCACCTACTCAGGTGCTGACAACCAATGCTTCTCTCCTGGGTTGGGGGGCACATTGCCAAGGGACATGTACTCAAGGGCTCTGGACTCCTTGGGAGTCTGTTCAGCAGATAAACTTCCTGGAGCTCAGAGCCATCCGCCTAGCTCTGAGAGCCTTCTCCCACCTCACTTCTCATCAATCTGTGCTAGTCCAGATGGACAATCAGGTTGCAATGTTCTACATCAACAAACAAGGGGGCACAGGCTCCTTCCTTCTCTGTCAGGAGGCACAAAAACTGTGCTCTTGGGCCGTCCTTCACGGCATCCTCCTCAAAGCGGTCTATCTCCCTGGCCAAGAAAATTACCTGGCAGACAAGCTGAGCAGGATCCTCCAACCCCACGAGTGGAGATTGGATCCGTTGGTGGTCCAGCGGATCTTTCTCAAGTGGTGCCTCCCCACCATGGATCTCTTTGCCAGTCATCTGAACCGGCAGCTTCCCAAATTCTGCTCTCGGCAACCGCATCCTCTCCGAGTAGCGGCGGATGCTTTTCTGATCCCATGGTCCACAGGCCTCTTGTATGCCTTTCCTCCCATGACTCTGGTGTCTCGGACGCTCTTCAAGGTTCTCAGAGACAGAGCCTCGGTGATCCTAGTGGCTCCCCGCTGGCCGAGACAGCCCTGGTTCCCGCTTCTGATGCAGCTGGCGGTGGACACTCCTCTTCCTCTGGGGTTTCAACCCGATCTCCTGTCACAGGATCAGGGGACTCTCCTGCACCCCAACCTACGGTCCCTTCATCTGATGGCCTGGCTGCTGAAAGGGTAGTCCTTGCTCCCCTCCTGCTGCCTCGAGAGGTGGAGGAGGTCGTCTTGGCCTCCAGGCGGCCCTCCACCCGGAAGTCCTACGCTCTTAAGTGGCGTCGGTTCTCCGTGTGGTGTGCTCAGCAGTCTGAGAATCCCTTCTCCTGCTTGGTGGCAGTGGTCTTGCAATATTTGCTTTACCTCTCCAATCAAGGCCTTAAGTCCAACTCTGTCAGGGTCCACCTAAGTGCTCTCTCTGCCCATCACGCACCGGTGGATGGCAGGCCTCTTTCCAACCACCCTTTAGTGGCTCGTTTTCTCAGAGGCCTCCTTCTCCTTAAACCTCCTTTGCGCCCACCAGCCCCTGAATGGGATCTCAATGTGGTCTTGCAGCGGATTACCTGTCCACCCTTTGAACCTATGGCTACCTCCCCTCTTCGTTTTCTTTCCTGGAAAACCTTGTTTTTGGTAGCCCTTACCTCTGCTAGGTGCGTGAGTGAACTGCAGGCCCTAGTGTCTGATCCTCCTTACACTAGGTTCTACAGGAATAGGGTAGTCTTACGGACTCACCCTAAGTTTCTTCCAAAAGTGGTTTCTCCTTTTCATCTCAACCAGGAGGTGGTTCTTCCGACCTTCTTTCCCAGGCCGCATGCCAGCCAGGCTGAAATGGTCTTGCATACCCTGGACTGTAGGAGGGCCTTATCCTTCTACCTTGACCGTACGCGGGAGCATCGGAGGGCTGTTCAGCTCTTCGTTTCTTTTGACCCCAATAAGTTGGGGCTCCCTGTCTCCAAGCGTACTTTGTCCATATGGGTCGCTGACTGTATTGCCTGGGCTTATGGGGCGGCCGGCCTCTCGTTGGAGGGTCGAGTCACGGCTCATCGTGTTAGGGTGAAGGCTGCGTCAGTGGCTCATCTCCACTCTGTTCCGTTGGCAGACATCTGCCGGGCCGCTACTTGGTCTTCAAGCCAGACTTTTGCGGCCCATTACTGCCTGGAGAGGGAGTCCCGCAGGGACAGTGCTTTTGGTCAGGCAGTCCTCCATCATCTCTTTGAGGTTTAGGCAACTCCTACCCTCCGGCCCTGGTGTTGGGCTACCGGTCGGGGGCGTTTTCAGAGAAGATTCCTTCCTTCTATGCTACTGGACTAGAGGGAGCTCATTTTTTCGCTTGAGGTCTCCGGTAGCCTTAAGCTAGGGAGTCCCATATGTGAGGACTGACTTCCTGCTTGGTCCTGGAGAAAGAGTAGTTACTCACCTGTAACAGGTGTTCTCCAGGAGCAGCAGGAATCAGTCCTCACAACCCTCCCTCCTCCCCTTGGAGTTGCAGTCATATGAATTGTTTTTGCTAATTTTTTGCTGTCTTTTAGCTATGTCATCAGACTGAGCAAGATGGCACCCTTGGGCGGGAAGGGGACCGCGCATGCGCGCTGCAATTCCCAAAGGCTTTCTTTGAAAGCTGGGGAAATTGCTCCGCGAGGGCTCTGTCGGCGCCGACGTCACCCATACGTGAGGACTGATTCCTGCTGCTCCTGGAGAACACCTGTTACAGGTGAGTAACTACTCTTTACTGTGTGCATCTGAGCGGTTTACAGATATATTCTAATAGGCACTTTGTGGGCTAAATTTGATTTGTAGGTTTTCTTATTTTTGATTAATATGTGGGCTAAATTTGATTTGTAGGTTTTCTTATTTTTGATTATTATGCCTTTAATGTTTTATTTATTTTATTTATTTATTTAGACAGTTTTGTATATCACCTTATCCTTCAATCAAAGTGGTCACAACACAATTGGGGGATACATTTAACACGAGGTGATATGAGACACATACACTAATACTTACAGGGAACATGGGCAATGGAGGGTTAAGTGGCTTGCCCAAGACCACAAGGAGCACCTGTGGGACTAGAAACCCCAGTCCTTCCAGCCCAAGGTTGCTGTACTTTTGCTTTTTCTTTGTATTTGCTTTTGCAAGTATTCTTGTAAAATCCATAAATAATAATAAAAAAAAAATAGGTGGCTAGGGTTCGGGCAGAGGAGGAGGGACAGGAGGTGGTGGTGCCTTAAGAAGGATTTTAGAGTAGAGAAGAGACGACGGGGATTAGAGGCAAGATGGATAAAATAGCAGTTGAAGAGTGGGAGAAACTACCAGCAGACAGATGTACTTATTTATTTATTTATTTACATTCTCGTATATACCGCGCTATTCTGCATCAGTGCGGTTTACATTGAACAAACTGAAATTACATTGAACAGGGCATTATAACTTGGAGATAACTATATAGAAACTTATAGATCGTTATGAGAAACATTTGTAGACTGTAATCACTGGCAAGCAAATATTATTGAAGGATGCCATTAATCCTGTCCAGGTCATATTTAGTTTTTTTTTTCTCAGAAATTATTACATCTATGTTGCACAAACATCTTTTTTTTGTTGTATACCTTTGAACATACTATTAAAATATTATGATGACATACAGTTGGAATATTTCCAATTATTTCTCAAGATATTATGAAAATACATGTGTGAAACTGCAATTGTAAGATCATATACAGATTCATTTGTACATCAATGTTTTTTTATGTGCCTTTTTTCCAGAATAAGGAAGAAGTGATGGCAGTGAGGCTTCGGGAAGCAGACAGTATAGCAGCAGTGGCAGAACTCCAACAACATATTGCTGAATTAGAAATCCAGGTACCAAATAAACATCTAAAGTACATTTAAACTTGTTAGTGTGCCCATTTTCATCTTTGCTCCTACTTCCTTTATTTTACCTTTTTTAAATCTAAATAATTTATATATACACACTGTAACATAACATGACATTTGAGACATACCTTTTATAGTAATATTTTTTAAAAAAGCTTTTTCAGCTGGTTTTGTAATGGAGAAATTCTAGTAACTCTGCTGGTCTTGGAGCAAGTTGTATTCTTGAAAATATCAGAACAGGCAATCAACATGGCAGTAATTCAACAGTGTGGCACATAAGCTTTCATGGCTGAGTCTCTGCTTTATTAAAAAGACAGATTTCCTATTTTTTGTATCATTGTCATGATGATTCAATAAAAGAGATCACAACCTGCAAAAAATTCAGCTCCCTCCATTCACAAAGGAAAACTATCATCTCAGATATTCTTGCACAAGGTTGCTAGTTCAGTGTTTGTAGACATTTACAAAATGTGTCTGGAAGAATAAATATGTTAGTCTTATTTTGAGACACTTACTATACTGCGCTTTGCACTAAAAGCCATTAAGGCGGTTTACAATGAAAAGAAGTAACACTACAAAGAGGAAAAGCAGGGGAAATGGCAAAAAGAAAGAGGAAGGGATTACAATTCATCAAGAGGCAGTGGGGGGGGGGAGGGGGAGGAGAAGAGGGAAAGTAAGTACAGGGAAAAGGAGCAGGTGTAGCCTTCAAAAGGAAAAACAGGGGCTGCTATCCAGGGTCTTGAGGAAAGGAGAATTGTGCTAGATGAAGATTTGGATATGCATCATTGTATAGACAGAAGGAATTTTTATTTGGTATTACTGTTTTATTTTTAATGACATAAATTACTTTCAATAAATGTTTGGATTTTGCAAATTCAACCTGGATTGTAGGTCCAGCACCACCAACTACAATTCTTTTCAATTCATTTCAGTTTATTTACTTGATAGGACGGAGACTGGGGGAGGTGCTGCAGCTAATTTTTATGTGCAGAGAGGGATCTGGGCTTCCTTCAAATTGTGATTGTCCCAACGCATGAAAAGGAAAATGTTTTAGATCAGGTGTTCATTTTAGATAGGTTAAGGGAGGAAGGTGGTATTGAGACTGATCTTCATTAATAGGTGTGCTTTGGTCAGACCATTTGATGGTATTCTTTAATTTATGATTTTCCACCTTATTTCTGTCATATGGTACACTAAAAAACTAAAAATAATTGATCATTAATAAATAAATAAATAAATATAATAAATGTAAGAAAGGAGTTTGTGAAACCTGGTTCCACACATAAAGTGCCTTTACACGATTTCTCTAATTGTGACACTACAAATGTGATCTATCTGATTGTTTGTCCCTGTAATTTGTTACATTGGCAAAACTAAGAGGAGTGTAAAAACACGTATAATAGAACATAAGAGTAACATTCGCAGAAAAATGATAGATAAGCCTTTAGTAGATCGTTATATCCTTTTTAAGATACAGCGACCAGAATTGCACACAATATTCAAGGTGCGGTCTCACCATGGAACGATATAAAGGCATTATAATATCTTTTGTTTTACTTTCCTTTCCCCTCCCTATCATACCTAGCCTTCTATTTGCTCTCTTGGCCGCTGCTGCACACTGGGCCGAGGGTTTTAACATGGTATCCACAATGACGCCTAAATCTTTTTCCTGGGTGGTGGTTCCTAATGTGGAACCTTGCATCGTGTAACCATAGTTTGGGTTGTTCTTCCCTAGGTGCATAACCTTGCACTTGTCCACGTTAAATTTCATCTGCCATTTTGATGCCCAGTCTTCCAATTTATCAAGATCCTCTTGCAATTTTCCACAATCCTCTTGGGTTTTGGAAGGGAGAGTCAGTTCCACAAGAGAAGGAGAGATCCTGGAGCAAGGGGATTCCAGTGGGAAGAGATATCCCAGAGCCCTGGGAGATCCTGGAGAGGAAGAAGGATTCCAGGAAGGCTTTCAGGAGAGATCTCATGAGAGAAGGAGTGGAGAAAGGCACAAGAATTCTGACTTCCAGAAGCTGAAAGAGGTCAGTAGAAAAGGAAGCAGTGGATGTCTCTGAGAAATGCTCCTAGAAGTGAAGCCAACAGATGTATAGCTGAACAGCTTACAGATGAACAGGAACAGGTTGCAACAGCTAGTGTACAAGAGCCAGACCTGAGCCCTACAACTGCCAGAAGGTGGGTGGAGACGCTTGAAAGTGGAAAAAGCCATACCCCAGCAGTGAGCAGAGCAGCTGAGCTAAAAACATTAGAAACATTAGCACAAGTGTTCCCTGAGAGAAAGGCTTATTCTCCCAAAGTAACTGTGCCCAATCAGAAAGATTTGCTGTAGAGCCAGTTTCAAAAGTTCCTACAAGACAAAGAAGCTGAGGAAGCTTTTAAGACTGTAGAAGGCAATGAGCATTCTTTAGCCCAGGAGGAAATGCAGGTCAATTCTTATGTGCCAGAGTCTGACCTAGGAATCTCTCCAATGGATTGCTCATTCTGTTTAAAAGAAGACTGAGCCTTACTAAGCAGAGCTGAGAAAGAGTGAGAAGCTGTATTGTGCATAACTCTGTAACTGCTAATAGTCTTCTAAAGCCAAGGATATGTTTTACCAAGTGAGAATTTTCTTCTAAAGCAAAGAAGCTGTGTGTTACCAGAAGTTTGTTTGAACTGGGAAAACAACAGTTGTGCAAAAAGCTGTGTGTTACCAGAAGTTTGTTTAAAAGGGAAAACAACAGTTGTGCCAAGAAGAAAGTTTACCTTTTGTTTGAAAGAGATAAGAAGCTGTGCTGAGTACTGATTTGTTAAATGAAAAACAGCTGCTAAGGTCAGCAGGACTTTTGGTTTCTGTTTACCTCAGTTGCCAGTTATCTTCTGTTATCCTTTGTGTTGGAGAAGTATCCTAATGCCTTGTGTTTGAATTGTAATGCCTTGGAAATCCCCATAGAAAAATAAATATTCTTGTATGCCTTACCAACAGTCTCACACTACATTTTGTCCTTGCTCAAGAAAAACCTAACTACAAGTCCCAGAATTCCACTGGGGACAGTCAGAAAAGCTTTATTTAAGGACATTACAAGGCAGCCCTATGCCTGTGAGCCCTAGGGCCCAGGCTAGGGTCCCACATTACCATACTTTCAAAGTCAGGACTGGCTATGTTTGCTAGAACATGCATATTCTCATCCACTCAGATCACAGGAAGTTCCTTCGATTCCTGGTCCAAGGAAGACACTTCCAGTACAGAGTTCTTCCTTTTGGACTGGCCTCTGCTCCAAGAGTCTTCGCAAAATTCATGGCAGTGGTAGCAGCATTTATGAGGACTCTGGGAATATTCGTCTTCCCTTGCTTAGACAATTGGCTCATTTGAGTATCGACAGCTCCAGAGGCCAGCTTCGCTCTTTCTCGAGCAGTGAGAATTCTTCAGTACTTGGGACTGGTCATAAACCTCCCAAAATCTCATCTTACCCCCTCTCAATCTCTCAAATTCATAGGGACTCATCTAGATACACGACAGTCAAGGGCTTTCCTGCCACAGCCACGCTGTCTACGAATAATACAACTGGCATCTCAAGCATCTATAAAGGTGTTCCTTACTGCTCGAAAGATGCTTCAACTTCTGGGACACATGGCATCCACTGATTTCATCTGATTTCGTCCCTGCAATGGTAGCAATCTCTAGAAAACCTCCTCATAGGCTCTCCTTTCCAGCAGCCTCTATATCAGGCCACCTTAGCAACAGATGCGTCCAAGATGGGTTAGGGGGCCCACTTGCACGATCTCTCCACTCAGGGTTTTTGGACCTCACAGGAGGTTTCTCTTCACATAAACCTCCTAGAGCTGAGAGCCATTTTCAATGCTATTCAAGTCTTTCAGACCCATCTCAGCAACAAAACAGTTCTGGTCCAAACCGACAATCAGGTAGCTATGTTCTATGTGAACAAGCAAGGCAGAACAGGCTCTCTGTCGCTATGCAACAAAGCTTTGCGACTATGGGCCCTCGCCAGAGAGTTACAAGTTCCTCCTGTTTGCAGTATACCTTCCGGGCATTCAAAACTTATGGGCAGACAGACTCAGTCGAATACTGCTGCCACACTGTAGTAGCGAAGTGCACGCAATGAATACACTAGGAGTCTATTTACTAGAATTCAAACCCGTTTATTTTGTGCACAGGCTCAGACACCTGTCAAATGTCACTTTCAAAATGGTCTGAGCATGGCATTCAGAAAAACAACAGCATTTATAGCTTTCTTCATTAGCTCTATACAGGCAAACTCCTCATTGGTCCCGGTGGCCCCCTCACCCCCCCCCCCCCCATCCAATGGAAAATTTCTGACCGAGCCCACATCGCATCTCCCCTCGCTCTGAGGCCTTCCTAGCCATGGCTCTATATCTAGACATAACATTCTGCCTTGCTTTTTGCTGACAAGGTCACTCGCAGCACAGACACTGTGTGAAAAGCAGGATTCTGAAATACATCTGTGGATAACATAACAAACTCAATGGAAAAGTTTTATATCCTTATCAGAGCAGCTTGAAGCAGATTCTATTTATATTTCTATGGCTTTCCAGCTCTGCTTAGCTATAATATTCTGAAGTGGGGGTGGGGATTCAGGCCTAACCTACAGGCTTCATAGCATACATTTACAGGCTATGCTAGGCCATAGTCTATCACAACACGAGTGGTCCCTCCACTCATACCAGCTTGCTCGAATATTTCAAATCTGGGGAACACCAGATATAGATCTCTTTGCAAGTCCACAGACTTCCAAACTTCCCCGATTCACAACTTCCTGGCTCACAACTGTCAAGCAAGAGATGCTTTCCTACTCCATTGGGGTCAGGACTTCCTCTATGCCTTCCCACCCATTCCCCTCATTCCCAAAACTTTATTCAAACTTCAGAGAGACAGAGGTTGTATGATACTCATAGCTCCACGTTGGCCACGACAAACATGGTATCCTCTTCTTCTGCTTCTCTCTCAAACCACTCCTCTGGAGTTGGGGAATGCTCCAGATCTTCTGTTTCAGGAGGAAAAATGCTTACTGCATCCCAATCCCCAGTCCCTACATCTCAGGGCCTGGTTACTGAAAGCCTAGAATTCCAGGATATTAACCTTTCTCAACAAGTAAAGGATATCCTTCTGGCTTCCAGAAAACCTTCCACAAGATGTTCTTATGCTTTTAAGTGGAAAGGGTTCTCTGTCTGGTGTTCACAAAAGGGACTTAACCCCCTTTTGGTACCTGTAGAGTCGCTACTAGAGTATCTCCTCCAATTATCAACTTCTGGTCTAAAGACCAATTCAGTCAGAGTCCATCATAGTGCTATTGCTGCTTTTCATAAACCTTTCAATGGACAACCTATTTCCTCTCATCCACTTGTATCAAGATTTATGAGAGGCCTACTCTTAACAAAACCTCCCATTAAACCACCACCGGTGGAATGGGATCTGAATCTTGTTCTTGGTCAGCTTATGAAACCGCCCTTTGAACCTTTAGCCACTTCAGACCTAAAGTTTCTTTCATGGAAAGTTATTTTCCTAATTGACATCACTTCTGCAAGGTGCATTAGTGAACTACAGGCATTAGTAGCTGACCCTCCTTATACAAGGTTCCACCATGATAAAGTAGTCCTCAGGACTCATCCTCACTTTATGCCAAAGGTGGTTTCGCCTTTCCATTTAAACTAGTCAGTTTATCTTCCTATATTCTTCCCTAGGCTTCATGCCTCTAGTGCGTGAAGGAATTTTCACACATTGAATTGTAAAAGAGCCTTAGCCTTTTATCTCCAAAGAACTAAGCCACATTGAAAATCTTCTCAGCTTTTTGTGGCTTTTGACTCTAGTCATTTGGGACTTCCAGTTTCCAAAAGAACTCTGTCAAATTGGATTGCAGATTGCATATCCTATACATATCAGAGTAAAGAACTCTCTCTCGAGGGCCATGTCACAGCTCACAGTGTGAGAGCAATGGCAGCCTCAACGGCTAACCTTCGTTCTGTGTCTATTGATGACATCTGCAAAGCAGCCACTTGGGCTTCAGTGCACACCTTCAGAGCCCACTACTGCTTAGACAAGGACTCCCGTCGGGATGCCTCGTTTGGCCAGGCTGTTCTCCAGCATCTTTTCCATACTTAACACAACTCCTTCCCCACCGTCCACGGTTTGGATGCCAGAGGTCCATGGGAGGAAGTATGACCCATCTCACCTGGGTTCGCAGCTTGCTGGGGTCACCCTTTGGCATCTTTCAGCTGGGGAGTCCCCATATGTGAAGACTACATTCCTGCTTGTTCCTGGAGATAGCGTAGTTACTCACCTGTAACAGGTGATCTCCGGGAACAGCAGGAATTTAGTCTTCACAACCCACCTACCTCCCCTAGGAGTTGTCTCTATCTCTCTTTCTCTACTTCTCTCCTTTGGTCTCAGCTATAAACTCAATTGAAGTGTGAGAGGTACAGAGGCGGGAGGGCAGCACGCATGCGCTGTGGGATTCTCCCAAAAGCGTTCCTATTGGACGCTGGGGAGCGTTCCTGCGCGGGCTCCGTCGGTACCGACGATACCCATATGTGAAGACTAAATTCCTGCTGCTCCCGGAGATCACCTGTTACAGGTGAGTAACTGCGCTCTCTTTCCATAAAGAAATATTTCTGCATATTACTCCTGAGTTTATCCCTTATCTCCAGGAACAAGCAGGAATGTAGTCTTCACATATGGCTGACGTCGATACCGAAGGAGCCTGTGTGAGAACGCTTCCCAGCTTCCCAATTGGAAAGCTTTTGTGAGCATTCCACTGCGCCTGCATGACTGCCTTCCTGCCTTCCCAACTTCCTCTTTTCAGTTCATTTTCTGCAGAGCCAGCAGGAAGCAAATCCTGTCACTGCAGAAAAATCGCTTTTTGTGGATAGCACAGATCCCTGAGATACTCTACTATTCACCTTTTTCCACTGAGAAAATTGGCCATTTAGCCCAACTCTCTGCTTTCTATCTTTTAACCAGTTCCTGATCCACAATACTACACTGCCTCCAGTCCCATGAGTCTCTCATGAGGGACCTTGATTCATAATTAGACTAATGATGTAGTGGAGTCTGTTTTATCATTCAAAATACTGGTAGCAGCAGGTCTGTACAGATCCCTTATAGGATGACATCATCAAAACCAGTGTCTCCATCTGTTGGTGATAGGGCATAACCCATGCGCCTGGACTGGACTGGAGGGACTTAAGGAAAAAAAATTAACAGGTAAAGTTTAATTTCACATTTCACTTATAAGCCCTAGCCTTCTGAAACCACAGCCTCCTTTCCGTCTAACCCCCCCCCCCCCCAATATCTCCAACAGAACATTTGGATCCACCTACTCCATGCCCCTAAACACACAACACCACCATACACATACTCATAAATATTTTCCTCTCATCCCCCAAGCCAATCACAAGTCCCCTTAATCTCCCTCTACTCCTCCCCTCACCACATCTCTTTGACCACCTCCCATTCATCATCCTGCACTACACCGCCATTCGTCATCCTGCACTACACTGAGTTCCTCATTCTGAGCCCTCAGAGCTGATGGATATGGGGCCCCCAGATATCCAAAAAGCAATTCTCTATGTTTACAGAAATTTCCCATGTCCAAAACCTCCAGAGATATTGGAGGGTTTGGGCATGGGGAATTTCTGTCACTGCCAATAGCAGTTCATGTCCTTATCCTGCTAGACCAGTCCAGACAAGTGAGTTATGCTTCTCAGCCAGCAGGTGGAGGCAGACTTGAGCAACTTTCAGTGATGTCATCATTCATTTTATCCACTGGTGCAGCACTGAGAGAAGCCAGTATTTGCCTCAAGCAGGTGGCAAGGTGTGTGGACTGCTGCAGAAGTATAGATAGCCTATCTCCCCTGGCTCAGACCTTGGTTCTATGGCCAGTGTGATTGAGACCTGTAGGCCCAACATTTGCTCAGAGCCTCAGGTATGCCCCTATCTCCTTGAGCTAACACATGCCCTCTGTTCAGCACTGTCTCCAACACTGGTGAGTCAGAGAGCATACAGGAGGACCCTATGGGGCCCCCGAGGAGGATGGTAAGTTTAGGTCCAGGCCTTTCTTACCTCTTTACTGTCCTTGGTCTGTTTGTTGAACTTTCTAATATTTTTTCTGAAAATGTTTCAATTTCTTCATTTAATTCAGTTTACTGTATTTGGTTCTCTTTTATCTGCTTGTAATAAAGCAGCTTCAAATGTTTAAAAAAAAAAAATTTTCAGCAGCTGGGCCTCTCAGACTTTTGGGGGTGGCTGAAATAGCCCTTCTAAGGTTTCCCTGGCTGGCTTGACAGGTGCTGTGATTCCTCTTTATGGGGGTTCCTTTTTCACTACAAGTTTCTATGGCTATTGCACTGCTTAACTGTGACCTGTTGCCACCTTCAGCCGCGAGAGCAGTGAGAATGCCTCGAAGTATATTTTTTTGACATGTTTGGGACCCCATGCTGTGTTTGGTGCCTCTGACACGTTCCCTCCAGGGTTTTTTCCACATTATTGGCTGCATGGCCCCTGCAGAAGGGGAGTTATGGTGGGGCAGCTGCAGCTTCAAGTCTGTAAGACCCTGAAGGTCATCTAGGGTCCTGGGGCCTGCCTTTCAGTTGGCTTGAGCAGCAGCTTCTGAAACACCTCATGGGCTGTTTTCAGCCCCTACTAGCTGCTTGGCAGCCCCCTTCATGGGGGTCCAAGGCCCAGGCCTCCATTGCAGGGGACCTCTGTCACAGGTAGCAAAGGGTTATGCTCCCCTGCTCTGCCCTTCCACTCGTCCTTTCCTCCGGGATACAGCTTTATCCCCTATGAGGGTTGTTTGAGATGTAGATGAGGAATCCTTTTCTCCAGAGGGTAATTAAGAAGGGGAAATTCCCTTAATGGAAGATGATCCATTCGTTATCTGCTTATTTCACAAAGAGGACCTTCCTAATCTCCAGGAACAAGCAGGAATGTAATCTTCACATATGGCTGAAGTTGGCACCTACAGAGCCCGCACAGGAATCCTCCCCAGCATCCAATAGGAAAGCTTTTAGGAGCCACTCCACTGCGTCTGTGTGGATGCCTTCCCAACTCCCTCTCCTCAGTTCTTCGTTTTCCGTGGAGTCAGCAGGAAGCAAATTCTTTCACCAAAGAAAATTCTCTTTTGTTTTTTTTGTGGTTAGTGTCTGCCTTCCCATCGACACTGACACCATCTTGACACCACTTGTTCCCTTATTCTTTCTTTTACTAGTTTAAAAAAAAAATCTTCAGGTGCATCGACACCATCTTAGTCCTTAAGCCTACCATACTGTCCACCGATGGTATGGAGAAACCGACTAGTGGTTTCAAAAACTGTTCTAAGTGTGGCAGTACCATTTTGGCAACTGGCACGCATGATTTGTGCTTGAAATGCCTCTGGCCTGACCATCAGTCAACAGAATGTTTCCTTTGGAAAAGAAAGACAAAGAGATGCCTGCAGAGCCAGGCCTCTAAATTTGGAAAACTCTTCACTTCGGTATTTTTGGCATCAACGTTGTCGAGAGTCTCATCCTCCTCCCATGGATCTCAGGAATTGAAAGTGTCCAAGCACAAGTCTTCATCGAAGACAAAAGATTCCTCCAAAGGTAGATCTCGTTCCCAGCAGTGAGATACCTCGGGCGTTGCCCTGGAGGTGGATCGGCCTGCCAAACAGCCACGACGGGAGGATCTTCCCTCCAAAGCCATAGAGGGGCCCCAGGATGCTCCCGAGGCCTTGACTTCAGGAGAGCTACTGGTGCCATGCTCTGGGATGGTGGCGCAAGTATCCATCACCGATACCCAAGCATCGGCAATCTCGATAGACCAGCGTATACTGGCCATTGAGCAAAGCTTGCCATCTTTATTGGCAGCTTCGGTTCCCATCAAACCTGTGTCCTCAGACACCGGACTGTCGATACTGATACAGGTACCGGCACCGACATTGGCACTGGTGCATGGTGCATTGGGATACATGGCACTGTCATCACTGCCACCCATGCCTTCCCTCGAGTCCATCATGGATACCAGGGTTCGACCCAAATGGTTCCCCGAGCCCGATACTGCTGATACTTTGAATCCTCCAATTCAGACTCCCCTGTTTCAGACAAGAAGTCACTTAACTCCCGGAGGCCCCGCCTTCAGAGCCCTCACCGCCTCCAGAACGATGCGTGTTGCCCCCTGAAGACATGTCCTTCCAGGAATTCATTCAAGACCTAGCTAGGGGTCTCTCCATAACAGTGACATCTGAGAATGAGCCCAGAACAGAGGAATTGGAAATCCTCCAATACCCAATAGCTCCCAGGGAGGTGGCCACCCTGCCAGTGCACCGCATCTTCCATGATCTGATGCTCCGGATGTGGGAGACTCCCCTCACGATCTCGCCTCATACTCGATGCCTCAATACCATGTATCGAGTACTGGAGTGCCCTGGCTTCCAAAAGCCACAGCTTCTTCACCATTCAATGATGATAGAATCGGCGATGCGCTGAATCAAGAATTCCAAAGCTCATTCCTTTAACCCACCGGGTAGGGAATCGAGAACCCTCGATGCCTTTGGGCATCGATGTTTTCAGGCTTCCATGCTTTCAGCCAGGACTAACTCCTATATACTCTACATGGGTATGTTCCTGAAGGAGGTTACCAGGGACCTCAAGACCATGGCCCCTCTTCTCCCAGATGATAAGAGAGAAGGCTATCTTGCTCTAGTCAAACATACTCAAAATGTATCTAAGTTTGTCAGTAGGGCAACCTTCTATGCATTTGAATGCACAAGCAGAGTCACAGCAATATGCATCGGTGCACGCAGGATTGCATAGCTTCAGGCCTCAGATCTTGAACAGTGGGTTCAAGATAAGCTGGGCAACATACTTTGCACAGGGAGAACCTCTTTGGCAAAGACTGGCAGGATAAGGCTTCTCAGAGTCAGAGAATACCACTCTAAACAGGCTGTCCAGAACAACAGCTAACCCTGCTAGAAAAAAGACAGCTGCAAAGGTGGCATTCTTCAATAAGAAAAAATTCTACTCTTCTTATCCTTCTGCTTCTCCATACCCGGCTCAAGGCCCTCAGAAGAGGCAGCAGCCTCCTAAACAACAAAAGAAACTACAGGTAGCTAAATCTCAACCAGCCCTGCAGCCACAGTCAGTGCTTGTTTTTTTACTTTTTTTCTTTTTTTCTAGAGAACATTGGTGCTCTGCCTCCGGAGGACCCTCACCCCCTCCACATAACAGGCAGACTGTGTCACTATGCCCACAGATGGCACCTTATCACCTCAGAGGAGTGGACACCAACCATAGTTTGGGAGGGGTACAGACTTCATCTACAAACTCTGCCCCCTTCGACTCTCAAAGGGGATATCACACACAACCCCCCCTCACTGCTCTCCTACAGGAAGAGGTCTCTTCTCTTCTATCCCAGGGCACCATAGAAGATGTCCTGCTATCCCAACAGGGAATGGGGTTCTATTCTTCGTGCTTTCTCATACCAAAGAAGACCGGAGGGTAAAGGCCCATCCTGGACCTCAGACACCTCAACAAGTTTCTAGTCCGCTAGAAGTTCAAAATGATCTCTCTAGGGACTCTTCTTCCTTACCTCCAGGGTCAGGACTGGCTCTATTCTTTAGATCTAAAAGAAGCATGCACACATATCCTCATCCACCTAGTACAGAGGAAATAGCTACGCTTCATCTTTCAGGGAAGACATTATCAGTGCAAGTTCCTTCCTTTCAGACTCATTTCTGCCCAAGAGTCTTCACAAAGTGCATGGCAGTTGTACCCGCATGTCTAAGATCTCTGGGGATATTTGTCTTCCCTTACTTAGACGACTGACTCTAAGAGCAGACATCTCCCAAGAGATTCAGCTTTCCTTGCATCGTACCATCACAGTACTACAACACTTGGGATTTGTCATAAACCTTTCAAAATCCCACCTAGCTCCAACTCAGACTAGAGTTCATCAAAGCTTTACTGGACACACAACAGTCCAGGGTATTTCTGGCCAACCTCCATTGTGCCCGTCTCAATGAGCTAGCATCCCAAACGCTACCCTGAGACCATCTGACTGCCAGAGAAATGCTACAGCTTCTGGGGTACATGGCCTCAACAGTACTTGTCTCATATGCCCGCCTATGTATGCAGACAGCCCAGTGGACTCTTGCTTCCTAATGGATGCAGGCCTCTGGCCACCTCAGGGACAAGATCCAAGTCACTGCCCCTCTCACCACATCCCTCCAATGGTGGTATTCCCCAGAAGATCTCCTCGTCGGGTCACCTTTTCAGATGCCTCCATATCAATGCACCCTGACGACAGATGCCTCCAAACTAGGTTGGGGAGCTTACTTTGGCACTCACTTTACACAAGGCCTCTGGACAACGCCAGAGGTCACAGCTCCAGATCAATCTCCTGGAGCCTCGTGCTATCTCAAATGCCTTCAGGGTGTTTCATGATCACCTCAAGGCACAAAGGGTCCTAGTGAGGACAGACAATCTGGTGGCTATGTTGTTTGTGAACAAACAGGACAGAATAGGCTCTTCGCCCCTCTGCGAGGAGGCTCTCATCTGTAGTCCTTTGCAATTTCTCATCAAATACACCTCCAAGTGGTGT
The DNA here is from genome assembly GCA_033557465.1 of Ichthyophis bannanicus. Taxonomy (NCBI): domain Eukaryota; kingdom Metazoa; phylum Chordata; class Amphibia; order Gymnophiona; family Ichthyophiidae; genus Ichthyophis; species Ichthyophis bannanicus. The sequence continues at coordinate 168,468,472 of CM066040.1, read as the reverse complement.
ATCTCCCAGGGGAGTTCAGTGTCTTATGCAGACAAGCTGAGTTGGATCCTCCTCCTCCACAAATGGTCTCTCGATCCAGACACAATGTCCTACATCTTTCAGACCTCTCCAGACATAGATCTGTTTGCCACTCCACAGAATGCAAAGCTTCCCCGCTTCTGCACCAGAACGCCGATATCCAGCAACCAGCAGGTGGATGCCTTCCACCTGAATTGGGGTCAGGGTCTCCTTTATGCTTTCTCTCCCATACCCCTCATTCCCAAGATGCTTTTCAGGCTACAGGCCGACAAGGGCTTCCATGATTCTCATAGCCCCTCATTGGCCATGTCAACTGTGGTTCCCTCTGCTGCTACGTCTGACTCAGACTCGGCCTCTCCGCTTGGGATCTGCGCCCAATCTCCTCTCTCAGGAAGATGGGACACTGCTCCATCCCAATCCACAGTTTCTCCATCTCACAGCTTGGCTGCTGAGAGCATAACATTACAAGACTTTAACCTTACACAAGAGGTTAAGGAGATCTTTTAGCTTCCAGGAAGCCATCCACCAGGCATTCCTATGCTTTCAAGTGACATAGATTCTCTGTCTGGTGTTCCCAGAAGGATCTCAATCCCTTCTCTGCTCCCGTGGAAGCGCTCCTCCAGTTGTTCCTCCACCTGTCCTCAACAAGTCTCAAGACTAACTCGGTGAGAGTTCACCTCAGTGCCATTGTGGTCTTTCATCATCTATTGGATGGACAGCCCATCTCTTTACAACTGCTAGTAGCACGTTTTATGAGAGGGCTCTTGCTGACCAAGCCACTCATTAAGCCACCGCCAGTGGCTTGGGATCTCTATGTCGTTCTAGCGCAGCTTCTTAAGCCACCCTTTGGACCATTGGCTACGACTCCACTAAAGTTTCTTTCATGGAAGGTTATCTTCCTCATTGCCCTCACTTCAGCTAGACGCATTAGTGAGTTTCAGGCTTTGATGGCGGACCCACCCTATACCAGGTTCCACCATGACAAGGTCGTCCTTAGGACTCGCCCACATTTCATGCCAAAAGTAGGGTCTCCTTTTCATTTGAATCAGTCAGTTTACCTTCCTGTATTCTTTCCTAGACCGCATGCGTCTAGAGCAGAAGCAACCCTGCATACCCTTGACTGCAAGCGTGTGTTGGCTTTTTATCTCCAGAGAACTCGAGATCATTGTAAAGCCTCGCAGTTGTTCATTTCCTTTGACCCTAGTCACCCGGGTCTCCTGGTATCTAAATGTACGCTCTCCAGATGGATAGCGTACTGCATTTCATTTACTTATGACAAAGCAGGACTCTCCCTGGAAGGGCATGTCACTGCTCATAATGTTCGTTCCATGGCTACCTCAATGGCAAACCTCCGCTCTGTAGCCATTGACAAAATTTGCAAGGCAGCAATTTGGTCTTCTGCCATACCTTTGCTGCCCATTATTGTCTGGAAAAGGACTCCCGATGAAATGCCATGTTTGGTCAAGCTGTTCTCCAGCACCTCTTTCAGACTTAGGTGCAACTCCTTCTCTCCGTCCTGGACTTTGATGATACAAGACATCCATGTGGGATCCATGACCTCTTGAAACCTATTCTGAGGCAAACCTCCACTAGTTCTGAGGTCCCTTCATCTGGGAGCTTGGGAGTCCCATATTTGAAGACTGCATTCCTGCTTGTTCCTGGTGATAGCGTAGTTACTTACCTGTAACAGGTGATCTCCAGGAACAGCAGGAATTTAGTCTTTGCAACCTGCCCTCCTCCCCTAGGAGTTGCAGGGTTTTCTTCTCTTACTCTCCTTTTTTTCAGCTACAAACTTAACTGAAGAGAGGGAGTTGGGAAGGCAGGAAGGCAGCCACACAGGCGCAGTGGAGTGCTCCCAAAAGCTTTCCTATTAGACGTTGGGGAGCGTTCCCGTGTGGACTCCGTCTGTGTCGACGTCACTCATATTTGAAGACTAAATTTCTGCTGTTCCCGGAGATCACCTATTACAGGTGAGTTACTATGCTTTCTCATTCAGGATGCTATGGTGCCTTTGCATATTGCAGAGCCTGCCTCCATGCAAACTTCTCAAGTTGACTCTATTCTGGAGAGCATCAATGACCTGCTGGATTTTTTTCTTTCCCTGAGCCTATGCAGCAGCTTGTAGTCTCCCAGTGGAAGGCTCCTAAGCTGAGTCTTAGAGGCCATAAGGTCCTGTCTTTGCTGTTTCCTCTGCCCCAAGGTGAGCTGGATCATCTTTGGGGGCTCCCTGGATGGGATACTCTTATCACAACAATGACAAAGCCCATGATCATCCTGGTGGAAGTTGGCACTGAGCTCAAGGAGTCTCATGTTAGTAGGGTAGAGGCTCTCCTTACAGCTTCTGTCATAGGCTCTCAAACAGCACTATATGCAGTCTTGGTGACTCAAACCCTGTTAAGCTGGGTCCAGCAGATTCCAGACAGCACAGAGACTGTGAGATTGAAGTCAGGAGCCACTTATGTAGCTGTTGTTCTCTATCGCATGATCAGTATCTCTTTCAAGTCAATTGCAGATGTAGTAGTAGCTAGGCAGTGACTATGGCTCTGCAGTTGATCAGCTGATGCTGCCTCCAAGTTACAGCTGAGCAAACTCTTCTTTGAGGGCATATTGCTCTTTGAGGAGGACCTAGAGAAGCTGTTGAAGGACCTTGGAGGCTTGTTCACAGAGATTCCCAGAAAACAGGTCCTTGGGGATTTAGGAATGCCTCTTGCAGGGCCTTGCATGGAACATGGAGATGCCATCTAACTGCTAGAAGTTCAGGTAAGGCCTATTCATCCTATGAGTCTGAGCCGAAGAAGGGTCAGCCCTTTGGTGCGCTGTGTTTTTGGGAATCAACTGTGGCTTCTTCCAGATGCAGTAAACCTCTGCAGTGTGATTCGGTGGGTCCCTTTAAAGGTATAGCTGATTGAGGGGGGGGGGGGGGCTATGAGTCCAGCTGTTTCGCTTGGAGTGAACCCGAATTATGTCTAACCAATGGGTCCTCAGTCAGGGTTACACCCTGGAATATACAGAGCTTCTATGGGACACGTTTGTGGAGTCTTCATGTGGCCCCCCTCTCAAACAGGTGGTGATCAAGGAAACTCACTCTACAGCCTCCTCCTGCAATTTGTCTATTGTACCCATGCCCTCTGCAGAGCAGGGCCAGGGGAGCTACTTCCCAAGAAGGGAAGGTTCCTTCTGGCCTATTCTGGAACTGAAGGCAGTCAATTCCAAACTCAATGTTCCTTATTTCCTCATAGAGACCATTGTTTGTCTGTCAAGGGGAGTCTCTAACCTCCTCCTTTGATCTCGCTGGGGCATACTTTCCTGTGCCCATCTGGAAGCAGTGTCAGCAATTTCTCTGCTTCTGTGTTCTGGGCTGCCATTTCCAGTTGTGCACTCTACCTTTTGATCTGGTCATGGCTTCTTGTACCTTTTCAAAGGTGGTGGTTGTGGCAGTGGTATTCCTGCACAAGCAAGGAATCTGGATTCATCCGCAGCTAGACAACTTGCTGATTCAGTCAGATTCACTGAAGAAGTCCAGGGATGATTCAACCCTGGTAATTAGCTGGCTAGAAAAGCTGGGGTTGATGATAAACTATCCCAAGAGCATCCTGATTCTTTCCCAGTATTTGGAGTAGCTTGGGGCTCGATATAACACTCTCCTGGGAGAGCTTTCATCTTGTCAAAGAGATCATCAAGCTGCAGAGCCAATTCTTGAGTTTTGTGCTTAGTCAGCTCCTTGGTCCTGGTACTTCTTCCAACTCCTAGGGTCCACAGCGTCGACCCTGGAACGGTCCCTTGAGCTAGGGTGCATATACACCCTCTTCAGAGACATCTTCTGTCTCTGTGGGCTCCTTGTTCTCCATTATTTAACCAGACCCTTCCTCTCCTCCCATGAGATCAAGGAGCATTTAGCATGGTGGTTGCAGCCTCACCATCTAATGAAAGGGATACCTCTAGAAACACAGAAGTGGGTGATAGTCATCATAGATGCTAGTCTGAAAGGCCGGGGAGCTCATTATCTAGGTCAGCTTGTTCAGAGACTGGTCCCTTCAGGAGGCCACCTGATTGGAGGCCAGAGCAATCAGTCTGGTTCTGGAAAGGTTCTGTCCTCTCCTGGTGGGCAGAAAATGCCACAGCTGCGGCATACATCAGCAAGTGAGGTGGAACGTGAAGTGCTGGAGTGGCTCTCAAGGTAGCAGAGCTGTGTTGCTAGGTACAGAAGCATTCAACTGTCCTGTCCACAGCTCATATAGCAGGTGTTAAGAAGTCAGCCCGTACGTTGTCAAGTTGGAACACTGTGGATCCCAGCGAGTGATAGTTAAGCCCCTCACGCATTCAGCCTCATAGTACAGATGTGGGACCTTGGAGTATTTAACTTGATAGCCACTCTGGAGAATGCCAAAGTGGAGAACGTTTTCAGCTGTAAGAAGCATCTGAGGGCAACAGGCTTGCCCTGCCTCAGGAGTGGGCTCGGGAGGGGTTTCTCTGTCTTCCCCCTGTGGCCCTTGGTAGTTGCCACCTGCACAGGATTCAGTCTCACCTGGGCTTGGATTATTAGTGGCTCTGGATTATTACCTCAAGAGAAGGGGCCTCCTATATCAAGAGCCCCTGGTGATGGAGGATTCAGTTTCCTTCTCACTTACAGCCTGGCCCTTAAGAGGCATAGACTGTCTAAGGTGGTCTACTCAGGGAGCAATAGTGGACACCCTTCTAAAGGCCTGGAGGGCCTCTACTTCCTTAGCTTATATGAAAGGTAGAGGGTAATTGAAGGATGGTGTTCCTCTTGGGCCCTGGATGTTAAGGAAGGCAGGCATAGTCACTGTTTTGTCCTTTTTTACAGTCCGGTCTGGACCAGGGGTTAGCCCTGAACTCTCTCAAGGTTCAGGTGGTGACCCAGATATGCTATTGGGGGCACATTCAAGGGATGTCCTTGGCAGTGCACCCTGGCTTTTCCCACTTAAGAGAGTGAAACAGATCTGTCCAGGAGTACATCTCATTGTTATTCAATGGAGTTTCTGTTGAAGGCTATGTAAGGGTCTCCTTTGAGTCCATTGGTAAGACCTCTATCAAGAATTTTGAACCTTAAGTTGGTTTTCCTGGTGACTATTATGTCCTTCAGCAGGTGTCTGAGCTGCAGGCCTTGTCTTACAGGAAGCCTTATTTAGCCTTCTCAGCAGCTTTTGTCTCCTTGCAGACTGTGCCATCCTTTCTCAAAGGTGCTGTCTCCCTTTCACCTTAACCAAAGCGTCACCCTGCCCTCCTTCTCAGAGGAGGATGTTTAGATGGGCTCTTCTCTACCTCTGGTAAATGTGCGGAGGGAATTAGTCAAATACGTGGAGATTAATATCACTTCTGTCGATCGGATCATCTCTTGTCCTCTTTGACAGTCCAATGACAGGACAGCAGCGGCCACATCCTCCATTGTTTACTGGATTAAGAAGGTTATTTGTTCAGCATACCTTCTGGCTAGAAACCACAAGCCGGAGGGAGTCTGAGCTCTTTCCACTAGGGTACAGGCCTCTCGTGCTGAGTTCACATTAGGAATCTCCAGAGGATGTCTTTAAGGTACTGTAGTTACCAGGTTGTCTCTGAGCACCTTTGTGAAGCATTACAGGTTGCATGTGGGAGCTAGAGCAAATGTTGTCTTTTGCAGAGCTGTTCTGTCCAGAGTGTCGTCATCTTCCCACCCTGGGTTGTGACTGCCTGGGTACATAAGAACATAAGATATGCCATACTGGGTCAGACCAATGTCCATCAAGCTCAGTATCTTGTTTCCAACAGTGGCCAATCTAGGTCGTACGTACCTAGCAGTTTCCCCAAAAGACACAGGTTCTGCAATGCTTGTACTAGGTCAAGCATTGATATCCTGGGTCCCTTCTTAATAATGGTTTATGGACCTTTCCTCCAGGAACTTGTCCAAACCTTTTTTAAACCCAGCTACACTAACAGCCTTTACTACATCCTCCGGTAACAAATTCCAGAATTTGATTACACGTTGAGTGAAAAAATATTTTCTTTTATTAGTCTTAAATAGTTTACCCTGTAGCTTCATTGCATGTCCCCTAGTCTTTCTATATTCTGATAACGTAAACAGTCGATTTACGTTTACCCGTTCCACTCCATTCATTAATTTATATATATATCTCACTCATCTGGATATATCTCACTCATCTGGATTGGTCTAGCAGGATAATAAGGAAGGAGAAATTTTACAGATCTAATAATTTTCTTGCCTTGAATCGTGCCAGATCAGTCCAGGACCCAGTCTAGAAGATTCTTCCTACAGGTTTGAGAGCCCTGCCTCTTCATTGCATTGTCAGTTTCAGTGTCTGATGCAATCATTTGTGCAAGAGGGCCAAATACTTGTTCCAAATGCCCCAGAACAAATCATTGTTCACTTTTGAAGACCATATCTCACAAAGGATATAAAAAGACTTGAAAGGATTCAGAGGAAGACGACCAAAATGATTTGGAGCCTGCGCCAGAAGATGTACGGGAAAAGATTTGAAGACCTAAATATACCCTAGAGGAGAGGAGGGACAGGGGAGATATGATACAGACATTTAAATACTTAAAGGGTATTAATGAACAAACAAATCTTTCTCAAAGGAAGGGAAGCAACAAAACTAGAGGGTATAAAATGAAGCTGCAAGGAAGTAAACTAAAAAACAACGTCAGGAAATACCTTTTCACTGAAAGGGTGGTGGATGCTTGAAATGCTCTCCCAATAGAGGTGGTAGGGACAAAAACTGTTACAGAATTCTGAGTGGCATGGGATAGACACAGTGGATCCCTTTATAACAAAAGGATGAAATCAAAACAAACCTAAATCTTTTATACTTCAACAAGTAGAGGGGGTGACCTGCATGGAATGGTGGGTAGAACCCTAAACCAAGGAATGGGGAGGGTGTGATCTGCACAGAGCGGTGAGTACAGCCACTCTAGCCATCTCACTGGGCAGACTAGATGGACCATACTGGTCTTTATCTGTCGTCATATACTGTTATTATGTTACTATGACTGTTTCATGTTATAGTTGTTGATTAATAACATTCATAGTCTGAGTTTTTCATTCTAACTGGCTACAAGGGAAGTATCATACTGGCTTCTCTAAGTGTTGTGCCAGTGGATAGACCAAGTGAGGATATCACTGAAAATTGCTCAAGTCTGCCGCCATCTCCTGGGTTGGGAGCATAACCCACTCATCTGAACTGGTCTAGCAGTATTTAACTGAAGTAAATTATCAAGTATGTAAAATTTCTTCGTTTTCCCCAGTACCAGGCCTTTCTCCGCAGGAGCTGAGAGACCTTTACCCTACGCCTCACAGTGTGAAAAATCATCCAAGAAAAACAACTCCCACACCGAACCTAATCTCCTGTTCTACCAAGTCGCCCACAAAAACTGCAGTTTTACTTCAGAAAAACACTGGATCTGCCCACAGTCCCAAAGCACATGCCCCACTGTTCCCAGGGCTTGATCACACCACTAGCACAGGTTAGGTGCTCCATTTTGCATGTGGAACAGTCTGGTGCAAGATAGGCCCTCAGTAAGAGTTCATATTGCATCTTCTGGAGCTGAGCATTCCTGGTCATGGGAATGAGCTATTTATTTATTTATCCATATTTATATACCACCTTTTCCTTCAATCAAAGTGGTTTACAATAAGAAGTATACTTGGTAAAAGGGAAAGATATTAACAAATACTCGTAAGTAAAAATTATAAGAATAGAATATAATCACTGAGAAACCATAGTAATTGTCACGCCCATAGCCCCTTACATGTGTATGGAGGGGCGTGCTTGTTATATAGGATCCACCACTTTGGCAATGTTCCAGACTGACTATCTTGCAAAGGATTATGGTAATGGTAGTCCAGTCATGCGGTGCTTGCCTTTGAGGTAAATGAAGACTATGGTAGTTGGCTCGAGTGTTAAGGCAATGACAGAATTTATTTATGAGGTAAATCAAAACACACACAGATTCACTTGGTAACACCTTAGGATGTCTTCTCCAGGATTTATATTCAAAATAACAATACAACTGAAAGCTTATGCAAGTAACTTGTAAAGTCCATTAAACAACAGAAAGTCTTTCTCTCAGCCACTGCTGACAAACCTGCTCAGCAAAGCTGATGTATAGCAAGTCAAAAGTAAAAGCTTCTTCACAAAACAGCTTTTCTTTTCCACATTCAAAGAACTTTTTATATCCAACGTGTGCACAGCCTAAGCTGTGCTCTGCCTTGATATCAGCTGGGTAACGAGCTTCAATCAACAGCTTTTCACTTTCTCTGCACAAGTATTTCACTTCTGTCAAAACCTTCTCTCTTTCCACACAAACTTTCTGGTGTGCCAATTACTAGAACATTTCCTTTTATATTTGATCCACTTTCAGGATTTCTTTGTGCTAGCAACTTTGCATAAAGAACAGTCCATGAAAGAATCGTCTTCCTCTGGAATTATATCTTGTTCTTCTATCTGCATGGGTTCTATATCAGGGTCTGGCTCAAAGGGTTTTACTGACTGACCTCCATTAGGACAGGAACTGTTTCTAAGCACTTTGCATTGCTCTAGGTTAGACAAACGTCCAAAGTTCATACCTGAGTTAAAGCTGGCATTAGGCTGTCCTCTTAGCTACTCTGGCCAGTATGCATTTGAGCTTTTATGACCTGTCCTCCAGTCTGTATTTCTGGACCTCAGGGCATCTGCTCCATACCTCTTCCAAAAGGTATTCGTGTTCCTTCTCCCTTCAGCTGCTTCTGTCCTCTTACCGGCTGCTTTAGGGTTCCTAGCTGAAGTTCTCCAAACCTCTGGATTTCTCCAATCCCTTGAAGCTGGCTTCTCACAGGAATCTCTCCAAGAACACAAATCTCTCTGAGCTCCTCTCTCCTTCTCCCTCTTCTCCGCTTCTCTTTCTGAATATTCTGTTCTAGTTTTAAAGTTCCCAGTTTCCAACCCCTCCCTTTCACTTCTCAGGTGTTGGTGGTCAAACTCCCTCCTGGCAGCTGAGTAATTAGGAGTGACGTAAGGGTTTCTCAATCTGGGCTTATACTCCTTCTCCTCATCTCCACTAGGGACTTTCTGCAGGCCATTGCAGCCTGGAATAACCTGTCTTTTAGGAAAACATGCAGTTTTATTCCTCTGACCTGACAAAACAGGTCACTTGGTTAGGGTAAATTCCTTTCCTTTGTCACTATTCTCTGGGCTCTGATAAGCTTCCTTATCACATAATCCATAAACAAAAATGTTTTTAACATTAAGCGGAAGTCCTTTATATCCCTGGTAGATCTCATGTGATCAGAAAGAGAGTTCCAAATAGTAGTAGCAGCAAGTGATGGGGCTCTTCTGACTGTATACTGGTTAGATCGTTGAAATTCTGCAGGTGTAATGAGCCTGTTTAACATGTTACAGCCATCTGATCTGTTTGGAGAGGCAGGTTCATTGGGCACAAAGACAGATGGTGCATTAGCCCACAGCAAAGGCCAAAGCAACCCTTTTGACTGTGCAGGTGACCCTTAATTAAGCTTTGTATAACAATGCTAAGTGATTGCTCTTATTTTATAAGTATAAACTTTATCAACATGGTAATAAGATGAGGATGTTAATGACATCTTTGCTAAAAGGATCTGGGGAGAGTTGGTATAAAGTAGCTATACAGGATAATCAGAGCTACGTAATCACTGTGTGGAACAAGATTGGATGGATGGATTGGATTGCATTAATTTTACTCCTTATGACATATGGAGGAGTCTTGACATTTAGGTGAGATGGATGATTCTCCAGGAACAAGTAGGAAGTCAGTCCTCACATATGGGTGATGTTGGTACTGATGGAGCCCCGCAAAAGCATCTCCCCAGCTTTCAAAGAAAGCCTTTGGGAGATGCCACCACGAATGCGCGGTCCCCTTCCTGTCTAAGGGTGCCATCTTACTCAGTCTCCCTTTTTCTGCAGAGCCCAACAGACTTCTTCCATCTTCTTTCCCCAGGAAAAGTGGATTTTTTGGTGCCTTAAAGTGCCTTTCTTTCTCTGGTTAGCACCAGTCCCTTTCCCGCCTCTGAGCCCGTTGCCTCGGCTTCAAGTCTCGTTTTTCTTCCAGCGCAGTTTCGATCCTTTTCTAACCGCTAGCCACATCGAGGGTCTTCGACCTCACAGGGGTCCTTTTTGTCCCAGTGGCGGCCAGTAAGTTCAAAAGGTTGATCGGTGCATAAAGAACATGTCCTTAACCGGTGTCTAGGTGCCGACCATGACCCAGAGGTTGTGCCCTGTGCAAGAAAATGTCTGCGAAGGCAATCCAAAATCATCGGCAGAAGCAAGACAACATCTTCCATGGGTCAGATTCTGCCCGTGTCCCAGGTAGCCTCGCGTTGAAAGGCCACGCATGGATCCTCGGAGTTGCGTAAAGCCCCCGCGGCATCTGATCAGGCCCGCGGACACTCCAACAAGGGTTCCCTGGAGTGTGAGAGCAGAAAAAAGAAGAAATCCTCGAGGACCTCATCCTGGGAGTTGGACACAAATGGCAAATCCTGTGCCAGGTCCCACAGTACCTGGAGGGTATCAGAGGAGTTGGAGCAGGAGCTACTGGCAAAGGTGCCCAGAAAAGACACCAAGGCCTCCGGTGATGGGGCATGGACCCCTGAGACCTGTCCCATCAAAGACTCCCTCTCCTAACCAACGCCAGGCCCGGTCATACCGGTGTTCGCGTCAAAGGCTGCAACTCCTGAGTGGGAAGCCAGGATGATGGCATTGGAACGCAGCATTACTGCCTTCCTCGCCTTGCAGCAAATGTCAGTGCCCCGCCCCGCCCGTGCTCACGCCAAGACTGCCGGGACCTCAATATCAAGGACTCCCCGGGCTGCCGAGATGATCCTCGAGAGCCGATCCTCAGTGAGGGTCTCGATCCTGCTCCCATTCCTGGGCAGCGAGATCCTCCCCAGCAAGCGCTTGTGGCTCCAGCCAAGTAGCTGCAACGGGTCATCGAAGACATGGACCTAGCTCAACGCCTCAGGAGCCATCCAGCCTAGAGTCCTTGACCAACTACACGGACTGGGAGTCAGTGGGCAAGGCTTCCCCGGAGACATGTAAACACCGCGATCTCCCCTCTGATCCGTCTTCCCATGTCAAAAGCCTTGTCTCTCACCATGGAGTTGGAGGAGAGTCCTCGCACGGAGGGGCTGGAAATCCTCCAGTATGAGGCTCCACTTAAGGAGGCCCTGATGATCCCCGTCTCTGCCATCCTTGGGCATCGACTCCTTAGGATGTGGGAGATATCAGTGTTGGTGCCAATAGTTAGCCGATGCCTGGACACTATGTCCTGGGTCCAGCGTGGCTCCAGCTTTCAGAAGGCGCAACTCCTTCACACCTCTTTGGTGGTGGAATCAACCATTCAGAAGAGACAGAGAAAGTGGAAAAGGAGGAGGAGTAGCCTTGTATGTAAACAGCAATATCAAAGCTACTGCAATGCAGGGGCATGGGGAAAAGAAGAAGGGCTCTGGATTGTGTTGGAAAGAGGAGATGGCACTGTCATCCATACTGCTGTAGTCTACAGACCTCCAACTCAAATCGAAGAAATAGATAATGAATTGATTATAGATATTGCCAAGATAGCCACAAAGGGGGGGAAGTAATCATATTGGGTGACTTTAATCTACCAGATGTGGATTGGAGTACCCCTCATGCAAATCTGGCAAGACGCAAAACAATTGTGGATGCTTTCCAAGATGCGTCACTTAAACAAATGGTGATGGAACCAACCAGGGAAAGCTCGATGCTGGATTTAGTGCTCACCAACAGTGAGAGCGTGTCGAATGTCTGGGTGGGTGCCCCTGTGAGCAGCAGCGATCATCACACAGTGTGGTTTGAGATAAAAGCCAAGGTGCAGTCCAGTCATAGCAAGCTCAAAGTCCTAAATTTCAAAAACAGTAACTTCAGTAAAATGGCAAAGTACCTGAAGGAGGAGTTGGCAGGGTGGGAGGGGATAAGGGAAGTGGAATTGCAATGGACTAAACTAAAGGTGACAATAAAAGGGGCAACAGATAAATATGTAAGGAAAGTAAATAAAAACAAGAGGAGAAGGAAACCTATTTGGTTCTCCAAAGAAGTGGTTGCTCAAATAAAGGCAAAAAACACAGCTTTCACAAAATTCAAAAGCTTGAAAACAGAGGAACACAGTAAGGAATACATGAGCAAACTAAAAGAAACAAAAAGAGAAATAAGGAAAGCAAAATCAAAGGCAAAGGAAAAGATGGCTAAAGATGTGAAGTGTGGCGACAAAGCTTTCTTCGGGTATATTCGGTAGAGGAGCAAAATCAGAGATGGAATTGCAGGACTCAGAAGTGCTGGGAATGGATTTGTGGAAAGTGACATTGAAAAAGCGAAAATACTAAACAAATACTTCTGCTCTGTTTTTACTAAAGAAAATCCTGGAGAAGGACCATCTGTGACTCCCAAATATAAAAATGGGAATGAAGTAGATACCACACCATTCACTGAAGATGATGTTAGAACAACTTGCAAAACTGAAAGTGAATAAGGCCATGGGACCGGATGGGATACATTCCAGGATACTGAAAGAGCTCAGAGAGGTTCTTGCAGGGCTGTTAAAGGATGTTTTCAACAGATCCTTGGCGACAGGAGTAGTTCCTCAGGACTGGAGAAGGGCGGATGTGGGTACCTCTTCACAAAAGTGGTGACAGGGAAGAAGCGACAAACTACAGGCTGGTGAGCCTTACCTCGGCGGTGGGAAAAGTAATGGAGGTGCTTCTGAAAGAGCGAATAGTGGACTTTCTCAAAACCAACAGGTTGTATGATCTGAGGCAACATGGTTTTACCAAAGGACGATCTTGCTAAACAAATCTGATTGAGCTCTTTGGGTGACCAGAGAACTAGCTCAGGGGCATGCGATGGATGTCATCTACCTGGATTTCAGCAAAGCCTTTGATACTGTTCCTCATAGGAGGCTTATCAATAAACTCAGTAGTTTGGGGATGGGTCCCAAGGTGGTGAACTGGATCAGAAATTGGTTGACTGACAGACGACAGAAGGTGATGTTAAATGGAGCTCACTCGGATGAAAGGTGGGTGATTAGCGGGGTGCCCCAGGGTTCGGTCCTGGGCCCGGCACTGTTCAATGTATTTGTGAGTGATATTGCTGAAGGACTGCATAGAAAAGTCTGTCTTTTTGCAGATGAGACGAAAATTTGCAACAGAGTGGACTCCCCTGAGGGAGTGGATAACATGAGAAAAGATCTACAAAAGCTGGAAGAATAGTCTAATGCTTGGCAATTAAGATTTAATGTAAAGAAGTGCAGTGTCATGCACTTGGGAAGCAGAAATCCAGGGGAAATGTACACGATAAGGGGTGAGAGGTTGGTGTGCACGGACCAGGAGAAGGACCTTGGTGTGATTATTTCTGTGGATCTCAAGGTGGCAAAAGCCAGGAGGATGTTGGGTTGCATACAAAGAGGAATTACCAGCATACAGGAAGAGGTACTAATGCCACTGTATAAGTCACTGGTGAGGCCTCACTTGGAATACTGCGTTCAGTTTTGGAGACCATATCTTGCAAAGGATATAAAAAGACTGGAAACTGTTCAGAGGAAGGCGACCAAAATGATTTGGAGCCTGCATCAGAAGCCTTATGAGAAGAGACTCGAAGACCTAAATATGTAAACTCTGGGGCAGGGGAGATATGATTCAGACCTTTAAATACTTAAAGAGAAATAATGAACAAACAAACCTCTTCCAAAGACAGGGAAGCTGTAAAACTAGAGGGCATAACATGAAGCTTCAAGGGGGTAACTTGAAAGGCAATGTTAGAAAATACTTTTTCACTGAAAGGGTGGTGGATGCTTGGAATGCCCTCCCAATGGAAGTGTTGGGGGCAAATACAATGACAGAATTCAAAATGGCATGGGACACAGACAGTGGATCCCTTTACAGCAACAGGATAAAATCAAAATAAACTTAACTAACTAATTTCTCAACATACAAGGGTGTCCTACATGGAGCGGTGGGTTCACCCCTAAAACAAAGACATGGGGAGGGGTGGCCTGCACGGAGCGGCAGGTGCACCTACTCTTGCCATCTTACTGGGCAGACTAGATGGACCATACTGGTCTTTATCTGTCATCATTTACTATGTTACTATGCACCAGCAGAAAAGCCCTAAGACTCACTCTTCCGTTCCCCTGGGCAGGGAGTCCCACGCCTTCGACGCCCTTGGATGAAAATGCTACTAGGGCTTGGGTCGAACCCTGTCCACCTGGGTGGCGGACTGCATCACCTTCATCCACAATCAGGCTGGGCTCTCGTTGGCACACCGGTTCATGGCACACAACGTCAGGGCTATTGAAACCTCCGTTGCAAGCCTGCACTCTGTCACTTTGGCAGACATCTCCTGGGCCGCCACCTTGTCTTCATTTCATACCTTTGCAGTTCACTACTGCCTGGAGAGGGAGTCCCGATGGGACAGTGCCTTCGGCCAAGCTGCACTCCATAATCTGTTTGGGGTTTAGGCAACTCCTGCCCTCTGACCCTTCTTGTTCAGGCTACCGGAGCGATGGTTCTTCCTGGATACTTTGGGTCCTTAGAATCTTTCCTTAGACTTGCTCGCGGCTGATCATGGCTGGTCTATTTTTCTACAGGTTCTCAGTAGCTTGTAGCTAGGGAGTCTCATAGGTGAGGACTGACTTCCTGCTTGTTCCTGGAGAAAGTGTAGTTACTCACCTGAAACAGGTGTTCTCCAGGGACCACAGATATCAGTCTTCACAACCCTCCCTCCTTCCCTTTGAGTTGCTGTACAATTTTTGCCATCTTCTTTTGTCGGCTCTAGCTATGTCATCTGACTGAGTAAGATGGCACCCTTGGGTGAGAAGGGGACTACGCATGCGTGGTGGCATCTTCCAAAGGCTTTCTTTGAAAGCTGGGGAGATGCTTCCACGGGGCTCTGTCAGCACTGACGTCACCCATATGTGAGGACTGATTCCTGCTGTCCCTGGAGAACACCTGTTACAGGTGAGTAACTATGCTTTATTTGAGGGTGGTGGGTCTATCACTGTTAGGGAAGCAGGAGGCTAGGCAGAATGTTCCCATTCCTTTGGATGAGATCCAAGTGGGAATTGCTAGATGTAAAAATCTTAAAGCTCCCAGACCTCATGATTTTGAAGGTGAATTTTATACGATTTTGCTGGACAAGATTTGTGAGCCACTAAGGGCCTATTGTGGCATGTTCAGAGGGAAGATTCCCGTTTGAGTCAAATCATGCTCTGATTACAGTGATTCACAAGGTGGGAAAGGACCCCCCCTATGCCCTTCTGTCATGACCAGTCCCACTGTAGGGGAGGGCACTAGATGTGTACCTTCACCTTTTAACACCTTCCTTTCTCCTATGGTACTTGGAAACTACTAGGACTTAAGGCATGGCTGCGATGTTACTAGCAGAGTTCAGTGGACACTAGACATTAGATAAAAGAGCCAGGAGAAGAAACAGAGTAGCAGACAGGGGCCAGGATCAGGCAGAAGTCAGGCCAACCAGATAGGTTTGTTACCTACAGATAAGCAGGGATCAAACATCAGAATTCAGCAGGCTACAAGGCATTTAGATCTCCAGTAAAAGACCTATTTCAGGACTGGGAGTTCCAAAGTATATATAGACATAGGGAGCCAATCCAGTTGTTGCCGCCTTCAAGGATCAGTTAGTCTCTGGTACAGAAGGACCAAGTAGGTAGTACTGCATCATGAGGCTGCATCATGAGGCTTCCTGCTTTTTATACTGATAGCAGTATAAAAAGCAGGAAGAGGCCTGAACTCTCTTCCTAAGAAGCTCCTGACAGATAAGTTTGTGGCACCTACTTCATAACGATCTGTTGAATTTTCATCTCAAGCTTCTTGCAAAGGTGATGGCTGACAGGCTGGCTATACTGCTTCTGGATTTGGTATAGGGAGACTAGTAAACTTTGATGTAGAGAGAGCTTTTTATCGGGTGTGTTAGACATACCTTTTTAAAGTTTTAGAGGCTTTTGGATTTGTTGGGCTTTTGCTAAAGGTGGTTAGGTTGTATTCATTCCCCAAAGCTTCAGTAGAGTTAACTGGTTTCAGAGCGAAATTTTTGCTTCAGAGGTGTACATGTCAGGTCTGCCTTCTGACCCTGTTATTTCTTGTGCCACTCAAGCCTTTTCTGTGATATATGAAGCAGGGAAAGATAATGGGTGTTTCTCTTGAGTTTACTCATTTAAGATTGCTGTGTTTGATCATAATTTGTTGGCTTGTTTGCTATGACTGCAACAATTTCTAGGAGAATTATAGAGAGAGCTTGATCTTTGAGGTGGTTTTGGGTTTAAAGTTCAATTTGGAAAAATCAGAGACTTTACCCATGCCTTCGGCAACATTGGCAGAGGATATTGGGCAGGGGCTTTTTATTATCTGTTACTGATGGATTTGACTACTTCAAATGGGAGGAATGTCTTTAGTAACTTTAGTTTAAGGGAGAGGCTATTCTCTTGACAATATCTCCTTCTTTATTTATTAGGCCATGCAGCCATGTACCTGTTAGAGATGCTGTCCTTGCATTTGCTGAAGAGGACCTGGAGATTATATATAAGCCACTGCACCATTTCCTTTGGGGAGAACAGTTACAAGTTTCTGTGCGGGTGATGCAAGGGCAGTGGCATATTGGTAGGGTCGGGTTGCTGCAACTAAAGTATTACAGCTTAATCTGCCTCTTGTGGCATGTGAGAGATTGATTGTTTGATTCATATCTATATACTACCACTAATCAACCCCCCCCCACCCCTCCCGGCAATAGAGAAAGGGTTGATGGGGCCTCTGGCTCTGTGCTTCCTTCAAAGGCAGTGCTCCTGCCAAGTTATATTTGAAGAAGTGTCCTCATTGGCTGCCTTAGGTCAGCCTGGCATATTCTGTGCTTGCATCTGTAACACTCAGCTAAGTAGTCAGCTGTCTTCAGGAACAAGCAGGAAGTCAGTCTTCACATATGGGTGACGTCTGCACCGACGGAGCCCGGCACGGAACACTTTCCAGCATCCAATAGGAATGCTTTTGGGAGCGTTCCTCCACACATGCGAGGCTGCCTTTCCTCCTGGTCTCCTCGGTCATCTTTTTTCCACGGAGCCATTGGGACCCCATCCCTGTCAGCCGTGTCTAGAGACTTCAAAATTTCTACCAAGTACCATTGAAAGTTCTCGGGTTGCCTTCCTGTCGACCGACTCGAGTTCCTGTCAGTTCCGTTTCCCCTTTATATTTTTATTTTTTCATAAATTTTCTTTTATTTTAATTTTTTCAACTATCTTTGTTGAGGCCTATGGCCTCTTCAGGCACCATTGCCCAATTTGATTTTGCCTCCATATTATTCTCAAATATGGAGAAACCCTGAAGTGTGTTTAGAAATGCTCCAAGTGTTCCAGCATAATTTCCATCACTGACGGGCATTCTTGATGCCTCAAGTGTTTAGGCTCAGACCATGACGTCGATTCCTGTCTCTCTTGTCACCGTATGACTTCCAGATGTCGGAAGAACCGTGACAAACAGAAGACTAAGCTGTTTCCTATAGACTCAGCTCCTTTGGTGCACACCAGCAAAGGAAAAGCTTCTCTCGGAGTCACCAGTGCTTAAGAAAAAGAAAACATCGGCCTCGGCATCGAGGTCATTGGCTTCCAGGTCAGTGTCTGCTTCCGGCACCGAGCGTTGGCATTGGCATCGGCATCGCCATTCATCATATTCTGATGTAGACCATCCATCTAAGCAATCCCAGCGGAGGGTGTCACCCTCCAAAGCCATACAGGGGTTCGGGGATGCCCCCGAGGTCCAATCCTCGGTGGAGCCCCTGATACCGGCATCGGGAGTTGTGGTACCCCCGATACCATCATTGGATGACCATGTCATTGCCTTTGAGTGTAGCATCGCTGCCCGAGGACATGTCTTTTCAAGATTGTATTAAGGACATGGCGGCAGCTCTCATTGTTTCAGTGGCTACAGAAACCGAGCCAAGAGCTGAAGAGCTCGACATACTCCAGTACCCATCAGCATTGAAAAAGGCTACTATCTTAGAGAACCTTGTGACTTGAATGTAAGAAGCCCCCATGTCAACCCCTGTGATAAGAGAGAGGCTTGATACCCTGTATAAGGCTCCTCCCTCTCCAGTTTTCCAAAAAACACAACTTCCCCACCACTCCATGGTTGTGGAGTCTGCCATGAGGAGGATAAAAAGCCAGAAAAATCACTCCTCAGTGCCTCCTGGCAGAGAGGCCAGGACCCTGGATGCATTCTGAGGAAAGCATTCCAAGCTACCATGCTAGCCTCTAGAACAGACTCATATATGCTATATATGGGTATGTTTCTTTCTTTATTTTTTTTATTTATACATCTTTTCTATACCGCCACTTCCAGAGATCAGTGGCGGTTTACAGGTAACATAAACTTTAATAATAGAGTACTATTATTTTACATAGAACAGATTTAGAACAAAGAACATTCAACTATTAAATGTAACTCAAAATACAGTGAGATAACATGAGAGGTAGGAACGTTTGAACTGGGTATGAATTAGTTAATGTTTCAAAACATAATATGTCAACAGTAAAGGGATATATTTACATTAAATTACAGTTATTCACATTAGCGACAAGCAATTGCGTTCAAAGAGTAAGCTTAATCTAGGTGAGAAATGTGAATGTGTGGGAAAGATTTTATGCCTTGTCTAGGTTTCTTAAAGATATATCAACGGATTTGTCAGAATTTACCACCTTGTTGCCCCCTGATAAGCAAGAAGCTCATCAGGTCTCAGTGACACATGCCCAGAATACATTCAAATTCTTGACAAGAGCAGCATTTGATGCTTTTGAGAATAATAGCAGATCTTCTGCAGTCTGCATAGGTGCTAGGAGAACAGCATGGCTCCAAGCAACTGACCTGGAATAGTGGGTCTAGGAAAAATTAATAAATGTACCTTGTAATGGGGAGAACCTCTTTGGCCAGAGGTGGAGGGAAAAGGCCGGTGAGATAGCCTTTTCATGGTGAGGTCATCAGTTTCTATCAAGAAAAAAAGCAGAGCCTTCTAAGAAGAAGACTACCGCCAAGAAACCATTCTTCCCTAAGAAGGACATTTACAACTTTAAAAGCAGCGCCGGCTCAGGTGTACCTGCTGAGGGCTTCACCAGAGGGCCCCTTGGCGGGGACCAAGGAGAGGCACATCACAAGCTAAGCTGCTCAACACAACCACTACCACCACAGCGAACAACGCAGAAGCACAAGAGCAAAGACAAGCAGCGATAGAAGACAGACAAGAGGTGAGACCAAAAAGAGAAAATAACCACCCATTTAACCCTATGCTGCACTACATAAAAGCAATAATGAGGTGAGCGCACTGACCCACACAGCTCAGAGCAGGAGAAATTGAAAACATGGGTCCCAAACACAGTGCTACTCTACTACTCATAATATGGTTTATAACATGCCTGAGAGCTCAGGCAGGAGCCCTCCAAAATCACTGTAATACTCTGTTTATACCACTCCCAGCATTCACACAATAGTATACCCCATGGCAACACCCGATTAAATATCCACCCAGACGCATACAAAGACGTATACCTATCAAATGTACCAACCTAACAGAGCCCAATAACAAGAACCCAGTACTGGGCACCACAGTGAGCTGCACACTAATTAATGCCAGATCGGTTAGGAACAAGATAATACCATGGTAGATTTCATTCAGGACCATAAAACAGACATAATGCACAAAACGGAGACATGGCTCTCAGAAACTGACCAAGTATTACTAAACCAGATCTTTCCCCACAACTATATTGCCCATAACTGCCCGTGAACAAACAAGAGAGGGGAGGAGTGATGGTACTGGCCAAGACTCGCCTCAAATTCAAAACGATATCAATGACCAGTGCAGATGAATGTAAAACACTGATAATAACTAACAAATACATCACACTTTGCCTCACCTACAGAGCTCCTCACTCGAAAGCCGAAGAGCTCTCATCAATTTTGGAAGCGGTATGCTCTTTCACCTCAACTCATAAACCCCTGCTGACCCTAGGAGACTTCATCCTTAACTCCACAACCCAAAAGGAGGCTAGGTCATTCCTCAGATCAATGGAGGCCATGAATCACACACAAATAATTGACAAGCTCACACATAGGCAAGGCTCCACAGCAGATCTCATCTTTATTCCATCAACAGTGACAAAACAACAACACATAACTCCTCCAGCGATAACACCAACTCCCTGGTCTGACCATTATATTATAACATTCTACTTAACAGTCCCTGCTCCGAACTTTCACACCCAGGAGCAACATTACGCGAGGCAATTCATGATCTTTAATAAAGATCAATTCCTTAAGGAAGTTTTACCCAAACTAGATAATGCCGCTCCCGACCTCAAAAGTATAATGGAAAACTGGAACCATACCATCTCAAAAGCTGCACTTGCACCCCACCACAGAATAGCTAAAATAGAGAGACAATCAACACCTTGGTATTCAAAGGAAATCAGAGAAGCTAAAAGAAACCTTAGGAAAACAACGGAAATGGAGACGAACAAAGGATCACAATAAACTACAAGAATACAGAACTATGTAGATTGGATACATTAACACAATCAATAAATGCAAACAGGAATACAACACAAATCTGGTGATGAAGGCAGTAAACAAACCACGAGAGCTATTTGGAATAGTCCACAAGCTAATATGAGAACCCCCACAGGAAAATTCAGCTAATATAAATCCACAACAAAAGCAGATTACCTCACGATGAAACAGAACAGAACCCAGCCAAAATTGACATTGTCTTCATCTGAGCCTTAAAACCAATCTAGCCACAACAGAACATGGGGAGCATTCACTACCCCACCTATCAAACAAGTAGCACATATAATAGCAACCCTGAACACAACAATCTCACCAAATGATCCCTGTGCAGTCACATGGATAAAGTCAGCTAAGGAAGAGCTCACCCCTTTCATACACAAAATAATACATACATCCCTTACACAGGCACAAATACCTGCAACCCTCAAACTTGCATCAATCAAGCCCATCTTAAAAAGCCAGAAAGCTGACAAGACAGACCCCTCATCATACTGACTGGTGTGAAAGTTATCATTCATGGCAAAAATCCTGGAAAAAGATAGTACAACTACAGGACCATATTAATGCACATGCTCCACTGGATCCACACCAACATGGATTCAAGCCAAACCATGGGGTGGAAACATTACTAACAGCACTCATTGACCACATTATCAGAGAAATAGACAATATAAAAAAGGCATGATTCTAATATTTCTCGACATAACAGGGGCTTTTGATTCTGTGTCACACACCATCTTGCTAAAACGCTTTAAGGAGATTGGTCTCTACAACAACATGTTAAAATGGTTCGAATCGTGCTTACAAGACAGACAACAATATGTTAAATGTGGGAAAGACATATCCTCTCCCTTCACACTAAAGCAAGGACTCCCACAAGGATCAGCAATATCAGCCCTTCTATTTAACCTATACATTCAGCCATTTGTGAGGTCATACAAAAGCATAACGTCTACTATAAAATCGATGCCAACGACATCATGCTGTACACTTCTTTCGATACCAAAACCACAGATTACACAGCAATAACCGAATGCCTTACCGAAGTCTCAGGATGGCTCAACACCCACAACCTCAGCAAAAACTACAACAAAACAGAGGTACTCACAATCACAAGGAACAAGAGATTGACTCCTCCTCACACTATAGCCCTAAATGACAGGCACTTAGCTGTCAAAGATGAAGTAAAATTCTTAGGAGTCATCTTTGATCGGAGCCTGAACCTACAAGCACATATCAACAAAACAATACAAAATGCATACTATAAGCTAAAAACTATACGTAAACTAAAGCCCCTCCTAGGTCATAACGACTTCAGAACAGTCCTACAAGCAATAGTCATGCCACTGCTTTACTTTTGCAACTCATTGTACCAAGGCCTACCAGCTACTACCATCCACTTGCTGCAGATGGTACAAAACTCTGCAGCCCGCATTCTCACAGGAACAAACAAGAAAGAAAGCATAACTCTGATACTGGCTCAGCTACACTGGCTTCCGATAAAGAGTCATGCAAGATTCAAGGCAACAATGAACATATTCAAATTACTACAGAATGAATCAGCTGAGTCACTTCAAGGACTAATAAGAAGACATTCTGAAAGTTGTACAATGAGAACGAAGAGCAAAAACACACTAGCCACTCCAACTGAATTCCTCAAGACAAGGAAGACCACATCTGACAGAGCTTTATCACTATATGCATCGAGTTTATGGAACGCCCTGTCAGAACTACGAAGGACACCAAGGACTTCAGGAAAAAGTTTAAAACGTTTCTATTTATTGAACACTTTGGTAACACTCCCTCTACCCAGTCTCAAACAATGAATAATGACGAACACCACAAGCACAAAGGATCACGCCAATTGAAAATAAGTTACTCTTGTAAATAAATTAAGTGTTTAACTGTTAATGATTGTTTATGACCTTCCCCTATGGTATATCCCTCCCCCAAAATTTCATTGTATCCATGTTACAGAGTTGAGATTAAAATGTGTTGTTTCAATGTAAACCACCTTGACTTAAGGAAAAGGTGGTATATAAATACTGTTAAATAAAAAAATAAAAGAAAATAAGAAAAAGAAAAAGAGGTTTTCTCTTCCATATCTGGCCTATTCTGGCTACTCTGCCCCACAACAGCAACAGAGGCAACAAGGCCAGAAACAGGAAAACCAAGGTTACCAAACCATAGCCTGCAGCGACTACTCAACCTCCTCAGAGTTTTTGACTGCTTCAAAAAGAGCATGGCCAATTCTCCCATAATATTCCCTCCTCCTCCCATGACTCCAGGAAGGCTAGTGCATTTCGCACATTGGTGGATCAGCATCACTTCTGAGCCCTTGACCCAACATCTAATCAGTCAGGGCCTACAACTGAAATTCCATACTCTTCCTCCCACTCACTTTGTGGGACAACCCACCCTGGATCTCGTTCACTCCCTGCTGAGACAAAGAGCCATAGAGGAGGTTCCCTCAGCCAAACAGGGCCTGGGAATTCTACTCCAGATATTTCCTAATTCCAAAAAAGACAGGAGGGCATAGACTTATATTAGATCTCCAAAATCTCAACAAATTTCTCATCAAGGAGAAATTCAAGATGATTTCTCTAGACACCCTTCTGCCATACCTCCAACAAAATGATTAGCTATGCTCTCTGGATCTAAAGGATGCTTATACACACATCCTGATTCACCCAGACAACAGAAAGTTCCTCAGGTTTGTTTTTCAGAACAACCACCATCAGTACTGAGTCTTCCCATTCAGACTGGCCTCAGCACCCAGAGTCTTCACAAAGTGTTTAACCATTGTTGCGGCCTACCTATGAACTTTGGGGATCTTTCTGTTCCCCTACTTAGACGACTGACTGCTAAGGGCAGACTCCGCTTCAGCAGTCACTTCCGCCCTAAATCAAACCATTTATGTCCTTCAGGAATTAGGTTTTGTGATAAATTATCCAAAATCACATCTCAGCCCAACTCAAGACCTCAAGTTCATAGGAGCTCGTTTAGACACAATAAGAAGCAGAACCTTCCTACCAGAGGAAAGATGCCTCCGTCTCATTGCTTTACCCACACGGGTCCAGCAACAGCCATCAGTAACGGTCAGAACATTCCTACACCTCTTAGGCCACATGGCTTCCACAGTCCATGTTGTACCCTATGCACGTCTCCACTTGAGGATCTGACAGTGGACTCTCTCACAGCAGTGGAAGCAGTCCACAGGTCGCCTCTCAGACCTCATCAGCATCACTCCGCAGATGAGAGCAAACCTTCAGTGGTGGTGCACACCACAGAACCTGGTCGAAAGATCACCTTTTCAGAAGTCTGCATACCAGTCTATCCTAACGACGGATGCATCAAAACTAGGCTTGGGAGCCCATCTCAATGGCCTCCCAACACAGGGCCTTTGGTCAACTCAGGAAGTGCTCCTCCAGATCAATCTTCTAGAGCTCAGAGCGATCTTCAATGGCATCTCTTCCCAACTCAGGGGACATTCTCTTCTTGTACAGACTGACAACCAGGTGGCTATGTTTTATATAAACAATTGAGGAGGGACAGGCTCTCAAATCCCATGTAAGGAGGCCATTCGCCTTTGGAACTGGGCAGTTCCCCAAGGTATTCACCTTCAGGCAGTCTGTCTCCCGGAAGCACAGAATCATTTAGCCAAAAGCTGGATTCTCCACCCACACGAGTGGATGCTGGAATCTCAAGTAACCCCACCTTGGGAGACGCCACTAATCAACCTTTTTGCATCTTCCCTCAATGCCCAGCTACCTCAGTTTTGCTCAAGGATTCCTTTTCCTCACAGGGAATCATATAATGCATTCCTCATCCATTGGGGTCAAGAACTCCTTTATGCTTTCCCTCCACTTCCACTTATAGCAAAAAAACATTCTTCAAACTCCAGGCTGACTGGGGACAAATGATTCTCATTGCCACTTACTGGCCCAGACAACTGTGGTTTCCTCTGCTTCTTCAATTGTTCAAGTACCTCTCTTCCGGCTCGGTTATTCACCAACACTACTCACCCAATATTAGGGGACTCTTCTGCACCCCAGCCTCAAGCCGTTTGGGTTAATGGCCTGGAAGCTGAGCGCTTTGTCGTCTCACATTTATATCTCCAAGAGGATGTGTTGCATGTCCTTTTATCTTCAAGAAAGGATCCAACCAGATGCTCTTATGCCTTTAAATGGCGCAGGTTCTCCATCTGGCTTTCTCTTAAAACACTGGATCCTTTCAGATGTCCTATTCTGGACTGACTTCAGTATCTGCTACATTTGTCTTCTGGTCTCAAGACCAGTTCAGTGAGAGTGCATTTATCTGCTATTGCCTCCTCCCACCCTTACTCTAGGGAGCCGCCCTTTCTCAGTGCACCCCTTAGTGGCCAGATTCATGCAGGATCTTCTCCTGACCAAACCACCTTTCCGTCCTCCTCCCGCCCCATGGGATTTGAATTTTGACTCATGCGCACAGTCCTTTTAAACCAATGGGCTCAGCTCCGTTAAAGTTTGCTATGAGGAAGAGAAGCTTCCATGTTAGTTACCTCAGCTCACAGAGTCAGTGAACTGTAAGCTTTAGTAAGCTATGCGCCCTATACCGCTTTTCACCGTGGCAAGTGATCCTTCCACACATCCTTTCTTGCCGAAGGTCATCACCTCCTTCCTCCTGAACCAATCAATCTCACTACCAACTTTCTTTCAAAGGCCCCACGTCTTTCTGGCTGAGGCCATAGTTCATACTCTCAATTGCAAGAGAGCGTTGGCGTTCTATCTAGACCGCACTAAGGACTATCACCAATCCTCTTAGTAGTTTGTCTCCTTTTGCCAAAGTCATCTGGGGACACCAGTATCCAAAAGAACACTTTCAAACTGGTTAGCAGATTCCATATCCTTCACTTATTCACTAGCTGGGCTCTCTCTGCCACACCATGTGACAGCTCATAGTGTTAGAGCCATAGTGTTGACTGCCATAACAATATGGCAGTCAACCGCCCGAGAGAATTATTCGCAATTATAAAAACACTAACAAGAACCCAAACTCCAGAACCTGAACAATCAACGATAAGCGCACAAACTCTTGCAACTCATTTTGCTAACAAACTAAGAAATAAATCATCTAGCACAACCATAACAACACCCACGGACTTAAAACCAACCAATAAATGGACAACCTTTCAAGACATTGATCAAAAACACCTCCTCAATGTCATATCAATGATCAACACCACTACCTCCCCCCTGGATCCATGCCCCGTATCATGGATAAAAAACACCAAAACTGAACTGGCTATCCATATACAAAATATAGTAAATCAATCACTATCCCAGGGCATCATGCCAGATGCCCTAAAACTTACATCCTTACGCCCTATAATAAAAAATAATAAACTCAATCCTATAGACCCGAACTCATACAGACCCATAGCCAGCATACCGTTTATTGCCAAAGTAATAGAAAAAATCATACAACTCCAATTACAAGATTTTATCGACACACATGCACCACTTGACTCACACCAATTCGGCTTCCGCCCATCTCACGGAGTCGAAACCTTACTAATAACACTCATGGATGACCTCATCAAAGGCACTGACACATGTAACCAAGGTTACATCCTCATATTCATTGATATAGCTGGTGCCTTTGACAATGTCCACCACAACACACTCATTAACAGACTCCTAAACCTAGGAATAGGAGGAACAATTCTACAATGGTTTATATCATACATTACAAACCGACTGATACGCGTTAAATTAGGCCAAAGCACCTCAGAACCCTTCACACAAGGACAAGGTATTCCACAAGGCTCGGCCCTATCAGCCCTCCTTTTCAACCTGTATCTTCAACCCATCACAAATATATTTAAAAAATATAAAGTCAACCACTACATATACGCAGACGATATCATGCTCACACTACCGATAAACACAAATAATCCCACCTACCAGAACTTACTAAACTGTATCAGTGAAGCAAATACTTGGCTAGAAAATAATAACCTCAGCATCAACCTAAAAAAAACTGAAGCAATGTTCGTATCAAGAAAACCAGACACTACTCTCCCTGAAACTATAACAATTAACAACACAATAATCCCAGTTAAAAAAGAAGTAAAATACCTAGGCATCAGTATAGATCACACACTTAGTATGCTCCCTCACATAAAACAAACAGTGAAAACCATATTCTATAAACTTAGGACCATTCAACACTTACGACCACTACTAGACACACATGACTTCAGATCTGTTATCAGCACACTCATCACTCCACACTTCGACTATTGTAATAGTCTACTTATCGGCCTCCCTCTCACAAATACCAATATACTCCAACGAGCTCAAAACATCTGTGCTCGAGTAACAGCAAAAGCTCGCCTCACTGACCACATAACTCCCATCCTCGCCGAACTACACTGGCTTCCCATAAATAGTAGAATATCGTACAAAATACTCTTAACCACATTTAAACTTATCAACGGCATCTCACCCTCACATCTAGCCACTCTGATACATGCTCCAAAAGAACTTAGAACCCGCAGGCAAAACGCAACCCACTCTCTAGACATAAAAAAATCCATCCAAAAACAAAAAAAACCACAAGCTCAAGAGCCTTCTCATATGCAGCCCCCACCCTGTGGAATAAACTTCCGCTAAGCCTCCGCAAAATAAAAGATCTCCATATATTCCGGAAAGAACTAAAAACATATCTGTTTATAGAACACTTTATAAATCTTAATGAATCCCCTCCATCCCGCACACTACACCTCCATAACAATCCTCCTTAACCACAGATCAAAAAGCCTCAAACCTCAATACACTTAAGAAAAAAAACAACTCTTACAAACTACGATTAATAATGAATGATTAATGTAAATAGTGTCACAAGGTAGACCTAGGGCAACCCGAGAAAAGGCAGATCAGCATGAATGATCACAGAAAAAGTGACAAGGTAAACAAAGAAATGTTTGATGGTTGCTATGAACAACCTAGGCACACGTGCACAGAGCCCATGAGGACACACCCAGACAGCAAAGGAAGGGAATTCGCTTTGCCTAATCAGGATCAGCTGGGTGGAGGTGGAGTCAGGAAACACGGAGATAAAATAGGCTCCCAAACAATTAGAAGCAGAGAGGAGTTGAGGCAGCAAAGGTCACAAACTGAGAGGCAACAGCAAATACAGTTGAAGCCGTGGAAAGCCTGGAGTTGGTGTGAAAGAAAGGAAGAGAGTGAGAATGGGTCATTGAAGCAACAAGGGAGCCAGCGTGAAGGTCGGAGAGAATCCTATCACCTGTGTGAAACACTGGGAAGGCAGCAGCCTGAGAGTGTGTATGTATATGGAAAACAAGAGAAACGTGGGAAGACTGCAATAGCAGGTACCGGTACAAGTAGTGAATGTAAGGGCTATTGGCTACATGAGAGGGAAAAACCCTGGAGGTATAGAAACAGCCCCATAAAGCCAAGCTATCTAGAGGCTGAGAATAACTTTTCCCCTGGTTATAGAAAGCCTAGAAGAAGAAGGATTTACTTGCCAGAAGAAGTTGAAGATTTTCCCAATCAGTGTGAGCTCCCAGCTTCTAGAAAATCCTCGTCAAAAGCTTTGCAATCTAGCTCAGCTGAGTTCCGAGGGCTAGCTCTGAACAGGCAAGGAGTCTGCCGTAATTATCCAACTAGCAGAGCAAATAGAGACCTGAGCCATCTGCTAAGATACCAGCAGGGGCAGAGCTCTGAAAGGTTCAGCTCAAAGATATATGGTAGTTCCCAGAGAGGCATTTCTTCAGAGGGAGAGAGAAACTTCCTGGGTAACGAACTAAGCCAGCCATACTCTCATTCCACATCTGACGTTAAGAATGATAATGCTAATGAACCTGAATTGATGGAGTGTGAAAGTTCTGAAGTATCTGTAAGTCCAGAATTGATGGATTGTTCTCTAACTGTAACTGAGTCAGAGTTCTCATTAAGATAAACGCTTACTGTGTGACCTTAGCTCCAGTGATAGAAGCTGCATGCTGCATCTCACTCACTCTCTAGCCAAACAGACGTGAGCTGTGCTATAGCTGTGATATCAGCCACGAGAGAAAGGATCTGTAATTGAAACAGTTAGGCTGTTTGTTCTTTTGTTTTGTTTAAAGTTTGAAAGCTGAAGGAAGCTATTTGTGTTGCTCATTTAACTTTTGTTTATGCCAAAGTTGGTTCTTAATTTATGTTTACCTGAAGATAAAGAAACCTCAAGGGACGGGGAATAAAACCCTAAACTTAAAAAGAAGTTTTCTTTGTGATTTGTACAAGTAAAGGCACAACTACCACCCACGCAGGGCCAAGCAATACCAATTGCCACCGCTTGGGCTCACAGGATGTGACAATAGTTACAGCATTGCTAGCCAATGTTAATTGTATATAGTTATGAAAAAACACTGTTCCATGTTATTGTTCATGAAAAGTTAATTGTACATAGTTATGAAAAACGCTGTTCCATGTAAAACCATGTTCATTATATGTTAAGTGTAAACCGCCTTTGATCTCTGGAAAAAGCGGTATAAAAGAAAAGCATAAATAAATAAAATAAAATAAATGGTAACTACTGTAGCTAACCTTCGCTCGGTCCCTATCTCAGAGTTTTGCCAAGCGGCAACATAGTCGTCTTTGCATACTTTCACAGCGCACTATTGCCTGGACAGAGTCTCCAGAGCTGATGCTCAATTCGGACAAGCTGTTCTGCACAGCCCTTTTCAGATTTAGACAACTTGCCCAACGCACATCCGACTACCTCACAAGGATTACTCTGAACGAGCTGTGTCTGTCGGATCCCTGCTGCAACCTCCAGCTGTGCTGGGATTCTTTTCTCGCTCGGTTGTCTTGGGCTAGGGAGTCCCATATGTGAAGGCTGACTTCCTGCTTGTTCCTGGAGATAGCGTAGACCTCCAGGAACAGCAGGAATCAGTCTTCACAACCCGCCCACCTCCCCTTCAAGATGTCCGATTTTTGTTCTCATTCCTGGTATACAATTTTTATTTCTCTGCTATATCTGACTGAGGAGACCAGGAGGGAAGGCAAGAAGGCAGCCATGCATGCGTGGAGGAACACTCCCAAAAGCGTTCCTATTGGATGCTGGGAAGTGTTCCCTCAGCAGCTCAGTCGGTCATCTATATGTGAAGACTGATTCCTGCTGTTCCCGGAGATCACTTGTAGGTGAGTAACTATGATTTCCTCCTCCCTAGGAGCAGATTAGATTCAGATAGTATTTTTACTAGTCTCAAAATGGGCCTGCACCTTAATGTAAAGAAGACAAAGATCATGACAACTGGCATAATCAACAGGTTCATCATTGAAGGAGAAAAAATTGGAATTGTGAACAACTTTAACCTACTTGAATCAACTATCAATAAAGAAGCAACAAGCAGTCAAGAAATCAGACGACGCATTGCTCTTGGCAGAATGGCTATGAAAGACCTAGATAAGATTCTCAAGAGCAGAGATGTCTCTCTCCATACAAAGATTCGACTTGTTCAGGCCATGGTATTTTCAATAACATCATATGGATGTGAAAGCTGGACAGTGAAAAAGACAGATAGGAAGAAAATTGATGCCTTTGAATTATGGTGCTGGCGGCGAATGCTGCGTATACCATGGACTGCCCGAAGAACAAACCAGTCGGTACTAGAGGAGATCAAACCTAAGCTTTCTTTAGAAGCTCAGATGACAAGACTTTGACTTTCATACTTTGGACACATCATGCGAAGAGAGAGAGATCATTAGAGAAAGACATTATGCTTGGCAAGATAGAAGGTAAACGCAAAAGAGGAAGGCCAGCAATGAGATGGATCGATACAATAACAGCAGCTACAGGTACCAGTCTGTCAACAATGAGCCGCCTGACTGAAGACCGAACACAATTTAGGATAGCTATCCAGAGGGTCGCCATGAGTCGACTCCGACTCGACGGCACTTAACAACAACAACAGTATTTTTAATAGAAGAGTGGAGAAAAGGGCTCAACTGGTTAAAGATGATGAAGATGTGTAGTTGTTCCAAGAGCTGCAGCAGCAGTATTCCCTAGGTAGATCGCATTTCTGTGGGTACCCTGCATGATTTAGTATGGGATTTGCTCTTGGAGGAGTTTAGTGAGTCAGGTGATAGAATTTTTTGCTGAAAGACTATGGAGGGTTATGTTTTCAAGTTTATAGAAATCCTAGTCAATGTCATGTCAAAGGAAATATGAAGATGGAACTATTAGATGAAATAGCGAGCTAGGATGGCATTTAAAGGGAACCTGCTTCTTCAAATGAATGAGATGGCTGTTCAAAGCCCTGTTCCCCTTAAATCCGCTTTAACAGTTTTTCATAACAGTAGACGGGAGTTGATATGCTGGCAGTTTGTCCAAGTAGAGTTATCTCAGTGCTGAAAAAATATATATGGAACCTCTGATCCCCTGTACAAGCAGACAGATAGAAAACCTCCATTTCTGTTGCACGCCCTCGCCTTCAACCCACAACAGATCTATTCCAACTGGAGCATGATCAAAAATCTCCATTGCTCCAATATTTATATTTTATTTATTTAACAGGTTTTTTTATACCGCTTTATCATGTCAGTCAAAGCAGTTTACATTGTAACTTAAACTTGGTAATGTGCATTAAACAGAGACATTGATAACTTGGATTTTTCTGAGGTGATGGAGGGTTAAGTGACTTGCCCAAGGCCACAAGGAGTGCTAGTGGGAAATGAACCCTGGTCTCTTGATTCCCAAGCCAGTACTCTAACCAATAGGCTACTCCTCCAGTATATGCTGTCACCACTTTAGAAAAGAGTCACTTCTCTACTAGGACAATCAATCTGTGACATCAAGCTACATGCCCTCGATAGATGTGTATAATCTCTCTCTTGCAAGTGTGAAGCACCCACCAAGCATTTAACAGCTCCTAGTCCTCACATAATGACCAAGGCCCCTCTCCATCCAATCCAACTGTCTAGATTCACATGAAGAACACAACTGAAGTCCCTCCCTCCAAAACAATCAAACTATGTCATTGTTCCAGGGATTGAGATACCCGCTGCTAGAGCTATTAGGAGCATTGTCATTCCAAATGTAAATGGTCTACCAGAAAGCCTCCCTATAATAATAAAGTAACTACAATAAAGTAACTTTTGGGGTCCTTCACTCAGGGCAGGTCCTACCACCAGCAAAACAAGCATTCACCTAGGGCAGCAAAGGTCAGGGGCGGCACTTGGAGCACTACACTGACTCTCCTTCCGCACCATATGTAGGATCTAGAGCAGGGGTCTCAAACTCAAATTGCTTTGAGGGCCAAATGAGGACTTGTAAAGTAACCCGGGGGCCGCATAAGACGTGGGGCCTCATTTGCATAAGGGGCCTCATTTGCATAAATATTTGCATAATGTTACCATACACTAACTTTTAGTAAACATGCCTCTTAATGAGTATGGATAAAGAAAGACTAAAAGATTCAGAAATAGGAAGACAATAATTAAACTGGGAACCCCAAAAGCCAAACTTGGAATGTACAACAACACTGTAGAAATAAAACTATAAATTAATTTCCTCTTGTACTAAACAAAGCGCAAACATTAATGATGCACATTTCCCAGAGCTGACATATTCCAGTTAATAAATTCAAAATAAAGAGATATTTTTCTACCTTTTGTGCATTTTTTTTCAGTTGCAATTGCTCCAGCCACTTCTGGTTTCTTCGTGTCTTCTGCTATCTCCATCGTCTGCTGTCCATTTGTCCTTTCTTCTCTCTTCTAGTTTTTTCCATTCTCTCTCCCTACATCTGCTTTAACTTACTAATCTTTCTCCTTTTGCTCTTTCCTCATTCCTATTTCATCCACTCAAATTTTACCCCTCCATCCTCAATCCCCACTTACTCTCCCAATACCTGGCCAATTGTAGATTTGTCTTCTCTTCCAGACAAAATATTTTTCCCCTCTCCATTTCACTTTCCCAGCTCCATCCCATTCTAATCCTCCCCCAACATCAGCTCCCTTCTAGTTCCAGCCCCACCCAGCATCTGCTCCTTTCTAGTCCCTGCATCAGTCCATTTCCAGTCCTATCCTAGCCTCACCATCAGCCCATTTCCAATCCTAGCCCCCCATCAGCCCATTTCCAATCCTAGCTCCCTCCCCTCACAGCCCATTTCCATTCCAAGCCCCCCTCCCCATCAGCCATTTGCAGTTCAAGCCCCCCTTCCACTCAGCCCATTTCCAGTCCTAGCAACCCCCCCAGCCCATTACCAGTCCTAGACCCCCCATAGCCCATTACCAGTCCTAACCTCCCCATAGCGCACTTCCAGTCTTACCCCCCCCATCACCCCATTTTCAGTCTTACCCCCCCCCCCATAGCCCATTACCAGTCCTAGTCCCCCCCATAGCCCACTTGCAGTCGTATCCCCCATCACCCCATTTTCAGTCTTACCTCCCCTCATAGGCCATTACCAGTCCTAATCCCCCAATCAGCCCACCTCCAGTCCTAACCCCCATCACCCCATTTTCAGTCCTAGCCCCCACCATAGCCCATTACCAGTCATAACCCCCCCCCCTGCCAATAGCCCACTTCCAGTCCTAACCCCCATCTGCCCATTTCCAGTCCTAGCCCCCACCATAGCCCATTACCAGTCATAACCCCCCCCTGCCAATAGCCCACTTCCAGTCCTAACCCCCATCTGCCCATTTCCAGTCCTAGCCCCCACCATAGCCCATTACCAGTCATAACCCCCCCCTGCCAATAGCCCACTTCCAGTCCTAACCCCCATCTGCCCATTTCCAGTCCTAGCCCCCACCATAGCCCATTACCAGTAATAACCCCCCCCCCCTGCCAATAGCCCACTTCCAGTCCTAACCCCCATCTGCCCATTTCCAGTCATACCCCCCCCCCCCCCCCGACAGAGGAAAACAAAAAAACCCCAAAGCCCTGACTTCTGCCGTTGCCGCCGTGGCAGCGGCAGAATCAATTGTCAAATTTAAAAAAAAAAAGACTTCTGCTGCTCAAGCAGCAATATCACCTGTCCTGCGGCCTCTTCCCCTGTGCCCGGAGATCCGAATCTGCTCATCAGCGGCGTGCTTTTCAAGCCGCGAAGAGTATTCCCCTCTCGCGCGGTTTCAAGCCGCGCGAGAGGGGAATACTCTTCGCGGCTTGAAAAGCACGCCGCTGATGAGCAGATTCGGATCTCCGGGCACAGGGGAAGGGGCCGCAGGACAGGTGATATTGCTGCTTGAGCAGCAGAAGTCTTTTTTTTTTTAAATTTGACAATTGATTCTGCCGCTGCCACGGCGGCAACGGCAGAAGTCAGGGTTTTGGGGGTTTTTTGTTTTTCTCTTTCGCGGGCCGCACAAAGTTGTCTCGCGGGCCGCGTGTTTGAGACCCCTGATCTAGAGCCTGTCCTCTACATATGTGTCGGCATGTTTTTTGCACAGGGGTCCCACATAGCTGTAGCCCCTCCTAAGCCTTATGAAGAAATGTCCTCAATATTGTTGCCATTCCCATGCCATTTCTGCATACTGTATTGCCAGCTTCTTCACTTCAAGACACAGCACCATGGGAGCCCAATTCAGACAGCCGTATTGCACCTCCAAATCATGAAATGGCAGTTTTCCTTTGTCTACACTCCCCAAGCACTTACCGGGATGGTGAGAATGCAAAGGTGCATCTGTGGTGCATACAAAACCTCCACTCCTCCCAAATGAGCACTGCTGTGAAATGCTTCAGATGACGCTGCCAGCACTGCAGTTGACAGACTCCCCAAGTCCCAGACCCCTTTTTGGTGCACCGCAGCTCTGTTACGTATTGCTGCCGCCCATGACACTTTAACTTACAGCTCCAGTATTGAAATTGCTCTGCAGACTCAGGCACAAATGATATGAGTGTAGCTCTACTCCCACCATTGCAGCTCAGCCTGCACTGCTTCTGCATGGCCCTGTACAGATCTGCCACCAACACTGAGGCTTGCCCTCCTCTTCATTTGTATCGCTAAATCTCTCAGGAGCTGAGCCAATACTGGGGTTGAGTGGAGGTTGTTGGCAGCTGGGACTTGGGGAATAAGGAGGAGAGGCTGCGGCGGTTTCCATGGAGGGAGAGAGGAAAGATAGATCCTGAATTCTGACCTCTTCCACACTCACATCTCCTTCCTTGTGCGCCGCTCCCACTTTTTTCTTCGTCAGATTCGCACCATCAGTCCTGTGCTCTCCCCAGCATCCCTCACAACTCTTCTTCTCTCTCTAGTAATTTTGCATCTTGATTATTGTAATGTTGTTTTTGCCGGTATCCCCCACCATCAACTTCACCGTCTACAGCTAATTCAGAACACCACTGCTCGTATTCTCACTCAAACTCCTTGCTTCAATCACATCACTCCCTCCTTGATCCACCTGCACTGGCTCCCCTTCCCCTACTGCATTACCTTCAAACTCCTAATCCTAACACACAGGGCCCTGCATCAGCACACACCTCAGTATCTTGCAGACTCAATACACTTTGATACAGTACCTCGTACCCTCCGGTCCCTGCATACCAACCGCCTTGACCTCCCCTCTCCCGCCCATGCCCGCCTGGAGCAAACACGGCATTCCACCTTCTTTTTTCTAGCCCCATCACTGTGGAATTCCCTTCTTCCCCTAATCCATCAAGAAGAATCATTTCCCAAATTGAAGTCTCTCCTGAAAACCCTCCTCTTCTATACTGCCTATGACCTCATTTTCCCTGACACCCCTGTTTCCTCTTCTTCTTCCACTTAGGCTCTTTTATCTTTAGTCCTGTATGGGTGTGCACTTTCCTTTCTAGCATTGTAGTTCCTTTTCTGTTTCTGACTTTTCTAATATACGAGGTGTGACAAAAAAGAAACTAGACTGTGGCAGCCACGCCCATGACTCAATGCCAATTGGCTAACCGCTTATGTCACTGTGTTGTGCAACATCTCGCCACTATTCTACTATAATATTTTTCATCTCTCTCGCTCCGTTTTTCTTTATCAGGTTTTTTTTTGTAGCACACTGCTCCATCGCTTTGTCACACAACTGGAGGTGGTAGAAATATGGAGCAAAGAATCAACCTGAAATTTCTGGATAAGGAGAAGGGCCCAACTGAGTGTCTCCAAAAGGCTTATGGAGAAGATGCAATGTCAAGGCCGCGAGTCTTTGAGTGGCACAAACGCTTCAAGACTGGCCGCGAGGAGGTGGAGGATGACCCCAAGTCAGGATGGCCTTCCACGACAAAGATGGCAGAGAACATTGACACAGTGAACCAGCTGGTGGGGAGTGATCGCAGATTGATGGTGCGGATGATGGCTGAGGAGCTCAGCCTGAACAGGGAGTCAGTGCGGACCATCTTGGTGCAGGAGCTGGGGATGCGGAAGGTGTGCGCCAAGATGGTGCCCAAGCTTTTATCAGACGATCAGAAGGAGCACCGGGTCAAATGTTTGTTGAGACTTGCTGGAGAAGATCCAGAGTTCGTTGGCCGAGTCATCAGAGGAGACAAGACTTGGGTCTTCTAGTACGACCCTAAAAGCAAGAGACAGAGCCTGCAGTGGAAGACTCGACTGTCACCCAGACCCAAGAAGGCGTGCATGTCCAAATCAAGGATCAAGGTCATGCTGATCACATTATTGACCAGAAGGTAGTGGTCCATCATGAGTTTCTGCCTGAGGGTCAGACAGTCAACCAGCACTTCTAGCAGCAGGTCCTCAATTGCCTCCATGACCGGGTTCGGTGCAGCAGGCGGGCTCTGTGGAGAGACAAGTCATGGCTGCTCCACCACGCTCAGTGTGAGGCAGTTCTTAGCCAACAAACAGATCACAGCTCTCGACCACCCTCCTTATTCCCCAGATCTCGCACCGTGCAACTTCTGGCTCTTCCCCAGACTGAAGACTGTGCTTGAAGGAACTCATTTTGCCTCTGTAGAAGAGATCAAGGCCACTGTGACGAGAGAGCTGAGGGACCTCATGGAGGAGGACTTTACCAAGTGCTTCCGTACGTGGCAGAAGCGAATGCAGAAGTGCATTAACTCTGGGGGGATTACTTTGAAGGGGACAATGCGTAATTTCTCTGTAGATTTTGTAATAAAATATTTATGGGACAGTCTTGTTTCTTTTTTGTTGGTACTGGTTAGTTTGAGTGCAGAGACTCAGGACAGGTTGTGGGGAGGGAGGACTGATTTTTGAGCAGGGATTAAAAAGTGGGAACTAGGCGATCAGGTGTGGGAGGGTTTGAGAATAGGTGTGTGAGCCAGGGTAAGCAAATGTGAAAAGGGCTCTGAGGCAGTAAGGGCTATGAAGGGGGTATGACGGAGGAAGGGGACAGGCTGCTGAAAGGGGCAGGGGAAGGTAGGCATGAAAGACATGAGGGAATGGAAGGCTAGGTACACGTTATGAGAAAATATTTTTTCACTCAACGTGTAATCAAACTCTGGAATTTGTTACCGGAGGATGTAGTAAAAGCTATTAGTGTAGCTGGGTTTAAAAAAGGTTTGGACAAGTTCCTGGAGGAAAGGTCCATAAACCATTATTAAGAAAGGACCCAGGATATCAATGCTTGACCCAGTACAAGCATTGTGGAACCTGTGTCTTTTGGGGAAACTGCTAGGTACGTATGACCTAGATTGGCCACTGTTGGAAACAGGTTATCCTGGGTCCCTTCTTAATAATGGGTTATGGACCTTTCCTCCACGAACTTGTCCAAACCTTTTTTAAACCCAGCTACACTAACAGCCTTTACTACATCCTCCGGTAACAAATTCCAGAGTTTGATTACACGTTGAGTGAAAAAATATTTTCTTTTATTAGTCTTAAATAGTTTACCCTGTAGCTTAATTACATGTCCCCTAGTCTTTCTATATTCTGATAACATAAACAATCGATCTACGTTTACCCGTTCCACTCCATTCATTAATTTATAGACTTCTATCATATCTCCCCTCAGCCGTCTCTTTTCCAGGTTAGAGCCCTAACCTTTTTAGCCTTTCTTCATAGGAGTATCCTTCCATCCCCTTTACCATTCTGATGGCTCTTCTCTAAACCTTTTCTAATAACGCTATATCCTTTTTAAGATACGGCGACCAGAATTGCACAAAATATTCAAGGTGCGGTCTCACCATCGAGCGATATAGAGGCATTATAATATCTTTTGTTTTATTTTCCATTCCTTTCCTTATGATACCTAGCATTCTATTTGCTCTCTTGGCCGCCGCTGCACACTGGGCCGAGGGTTTTAACATCTTATCCACAATGACGCCTAAATCTTTTTCCTGGGTGATGGTTCCTAATGTGGAACCTTGCATTGTGTAACCATGGTTAGGGTTGTTTTTCCCTAGGTGCATAACTTTGCACTTGTCCACATTAACTTTCATCTGCCATTTTGATGCCCAGTCTTCCAATTTATGAAGATCCTCTTGCAATTTTCCACAATCCTCTTGGGTTTTAACAACTTTAAATAGTTTTGTGTCATCTGCAAATTTGATAACCTCACTCGTTATTCCCTTTTCCAGGTCATTTATGAATATGTCAAAAAGCAGCGGACCCAGCACAGATCCCTGGGGTACACCACTATTCACCTTTCTCCATTGGGAAAATTGGCCATTTAGCCCTACCCTCTACTTTCTGTCTTTTAACCAGTTCCTGATCAACAATAGTACACTGCCTCCTATCCCATGACTCTTTAGTTTTGCCAAAAGTCTCTGATGAGGGACCTTGCCAAAGGCTTTCTGAAAGTCCAGATACACTATATCAGCCGACTCACCTTTGCCCACCTGTTTGTTCACACCTTCAAAAAAACATAACAGATTAGTAAGACAAGATCTTCCTTGTCTAAAGCCATGTTGGCTGTCTCCCATTAGGCCATATATATATATATATATATATATATATATATATATAAAGCCCCAGAAAAAAAATAAGTAGTGTATATGCCGTAAAGACAGAAAAAAGAAGACTGGAGTTGTGTTCCACTTGGATGCAGTAGAGGGCAGTGATGGACAAAAGATACAGGTTTTTCTAACTGGTGCTTAAGTTAATTCCCCTTACAGCAGTTCAGCAACAGTAGCATTACACCAATAATATACAGAAAAACAATTCATGGCTAGGCCTTGCTTGGACATTTTCTTGAATTTTCCTCCTCTCATTAAGGGAAGAATCTTGAGGAAAGTGAAGACTGCATTATAGAGAAACTGCTTTTTCAAAGATGCATTTCAAAATGATACCAGGAAAGGTTGTGTACATTTAGAATGTTTAGCCAAGGAATTGGAAGGGGATTAAAAATGTCAGTTTCTTCATTGAAATCAATAGAAGGCCACAAAGCATAATTTTAATTTTTTGAGCCCTAGCTAGGTAGGGCAAGGGGACATATACACACACCCTGAAAGAGGAGTGGAATAGAGGAAATATTCTTAAAAAGCCACCATTGTTGGTTGAGAGTGCCACTGAGACATAGACCTTTGGCTTCCCAGCTCCTACTTGCGTTCCAGTTCATAATTGCCATATTTTGAAAGCTCTTCCCTCCTGTAGATAACTGGCCTTCTCGGACACCTGAGATAGCAAACACTGAAGACTTGTTTTTCTATCTAAAGAGTGAAAGACTGAAATATGATCAAATTTGGGGCTGTTTTAGGATGTTCTAAGGGTTTGACGCTCTGTCACTTAACATATGAGGTTACCCTCTATCTTTTCCTTTGATTGTTTACCATTCTTTTGCTGGGTGGGAAACTGAGAATACTTGTTCTTGCTTATGTCTGAATGCCAAAAATTTGAAGAATAAATAACAAGTTTTATTTTAAAAAGCCACCATTGGTTTTCAGAGTTTTACATCTGCTATTCAATGTACATAGTTTCCCCAGAAAAAATTACATGCAAACGCTTACAGTTTCAAACGTATGCATGTAAGTTCAAACCCAGTTGCAGGAATGAGTCTTCTGTGGGATAGAAAAGTGCATATAAAGGCTTTTCATGCATATTTCTACCCACATGAGAGGCAATTTTTATAAAAACCCACAGCCGTGCAACGAGCATTGTCGCCTCGTGCTTTGCCCCCCCCCCCTTCCTCCCCCTTGTTCCCTCCCCCTCCCTCTCTCCCTCCAATAAGTCCACACGCTTTGCCGGTTTTCTTTCAACAGAACTATATACATTTATTGGTTCGTTTACAATGGTATTAACAGCCCAACACTGTTGGCCACAGCATGCGCAATACATTCAACAAAACACTGTAACATTTGCTTTCTTTCCGCCCCTCGAGAAAACACAGCCAGTATCCCGCAGTCCTTTTTACTGTCCTTATGAGGTAGCCGTTCAAGCTTTCCCCCCGTCTTTATTCTTCTTCATCTCTTTTAGTCTCAAAGCTGTTACGCCTGCCGTTCAAGCAGGTTTAACTTTCTTGGTTCACCCCATTTGCCCGCCGTCAAAGCGAGGCCTGGGGGGCCCTCTGCGCCGTGTTCTGGTGACCTGATCTATCTCTCCGGGGGCAGGTCCAGGTGTCCCTCCTGCAACTCTCCCCCTTTACTTAAAGCCTAGGCTGTGTTCTCTCTCACCGGGTGCGTTTCTCCTGCTTTCCCTCGCATGCTGCGACTATTCCCCCCCATTTGGCAATAGGGCGGGTCGGGAGGGTGTCCGCTGCTCTTCGTGCTAGCGAAGCGGGGGGGGGGTGAACGGCGAAAGAGGCCGAGCAGGCCCGAGCACGCTCCTTTATTCGTGACTCGCTGCCCGCCCCCATTTCGCCGTCACCCCGCCCCTCCCCCTCCCTGCCGAGCCCTCGGCTGGCTCGTGCGCGCCTGTGCGCCGCCGCGGTAATTCGCGGCTGCGTCTCAGCCGTGCAACGAGCATTGTCGCCTCGTGCTTTGCCCCCCCCCCTTCCTCCCCCTTGTTCCCTCCCCCTCCCTCTCTCCCTCCAATAAGTCCACACGCTTTGCCGGTTTTCTTTCAACAGAACTATATACATTTATTGGTTCGTTTACAATGGTATTAACAGCCCAACACTGTTGGCCACAGCATGCGCAATACATTCAACAAAACACTGTAACATTTGCTTTCTTTCCGCCCCTCGAGAAAACACAGCCAGTATCCCGCAGTCCTTTTTACTGTCCTTATGAGGTAGCCGTTCAAGCTTTCCCCCCGTCTTTATTCTTCTTCATCTCTTTTAGTCTCAAAGCTGTTACGCCTGCCGTTCAAGCAGGTTTAACTTTCTTGGTTCACCCCATTTGCCCGCCGTCAAAGCGAGGCCTGGGGGGCCCTCTGCGCCGTGTTCTGGTGACCTGATCTATCTCTCCGGGGGCAGGTCCAGGTGTCCCTCCTGCAACTCTCCCCCTTTACTTAAAGCCTAGGCTGTGTTCTCTCTCACCGGGTGCGTTTCTCCTGCCAACCCCGCCAACTGCGAATCCTCGCTTGTTGACGGGGACCCCACCCTTCAAGACGCAGCTGTGGCCAACACCTTCTTTTTCCAAAGTCGCTCAACAGTATCCTGTAATGTGCACAGAAAAATGTCCATCCCTATGTCGGACAAGTGTACCCCATCCGGCCGATAGAGTCCTGGGCATCTTTCCTCTATGAGTTCGTGCGGGATGCTGTCGCCTCCCATCATCCCCATAAAGCGGGCCATCCACTTGTTCACTTTTTGTCGAGTCCTTTCAACCGCCTTGTGCGATCTCTCGCCCCTCCATACCCGCCGCGGTATGATGTGTGACCATGCCATTCGTGTCTCAGGGAATTTGTTTGACAGCATCAGCATGTCGCTCTGCATCTTCTTGGTGAGCTCGACACTGCGAATAGCCGCCAGGTCGTTGCCCCCTAGATGTATCACGATCATGGCTGGGCCCTGTGTCAGCCCCTTCCTTTGTAGCAGGAATGGTACTAACTGATCCCACAACATACCGCGTCGGCCGAGCCATACTACTGACACTTCTGCGCTTGGGAGTCCCAGATTCAACCCCTGCGGTCGGTCTCTCGCTCGCTTTTGTGCCCAGTGAACAAATGAATGGCCGCATATCCATGCTTCACAGGGCCATCGGCAGAGACTTGTTCCTAAATTGGATCAAAATTATGGTTACATCCACACTTCGGGCAGCAATATCAAATATAGTAACATAACCCTGTAATCACGATTGTAAACATTAAACCGACATATACAAATTATCTCTTCTGGACCGCAATTAGGTTTGGGGTTTGTTTGTTTTTTTAATCTGTTGGCCGTATGTAGAGCTTGAATCTGTCCGAACGCCATCGCCCGATACTCATAATTTGGGCTCTGGACATCCCTATGCTGGCCGCCGTCGAAGCGGCTCCAATTCGAAAGGAGTGCGAGCCGTAAAAGCTTGCATCCCGTCCAGTTCTGTCTATCGTCTGCTTGAGTACTCTGATGAATTGGAAACGTGACAGTGGTTCGCCGTTTGCATGGACGAACCATTGCTGGTTTGTGTGTGCCCGTAGTTGTTGATAGGCCAGAGCATTCCTCAGCGGGCATGACGGGTCCTTACGCAACGCCGACAGGACGATTTGTGTCCCTTTGCCCTCGGCGTCCGTTTTGGATCTGCGTAAGTTCAACACTATGGCATTTTTACTGATAGTGACGTCTCGTTCCTCAAGACCGCCATATGTCCTCCCACTCTTTGCTGATGAGGGGGCGACTATCTCGCCCACTCGGAATGCTCCGTAGAAGGCCCAGGAAAAGGCACACCTAAATAGCTTGGCTTCGTAGTTATCATAGCACACCTGGTCAGTGATACCCATCAGTTGCTGTAGCATCTGGTGCGTGATCGGGCGGCATTGGTCAACCCTTCTGGGCTGCCCCAAGGACCAGCCTCTCATCACCTTTCTAATGACGAACTCCGCATTCGGGCTCTTCTTGCCTATGGCTTTTGCGAAAAATGATAAAGCGGATAGGCGTGCCTGCACCGCCCCTTTTGTGCACCCCATGCTTTTGCACTGCAAAATCCATCTCAGAAGCGATGACACGTCAAATCTGTCTTCATGATGTATTCCCGCCTCGCTGCAAAAGGATTGGTACATCTCCCATGCTGCTAGGTATTTCTTGCGGGTCTTTTCTGCTAGGGAGCAGAGCATGAGCTCCCATACCTCGGCGGGCCATATTCCCATATGTGTTCGGGGACTGCTGTCTTGACTGCGTCCGCCTCGGGCGCCAGTTGGTGGAAGAGCTTGATCTTGGAACGAGAAAGAGCATCGGCAATGTTATTGCTTTTGCCAGCGATATGTTCCGCTCTAATGTTTATGTTATGCCCTAGGCATAGCGAAACGATTTTTCTTAATAATGTTACTACTCGTGGTGTCTTAGCTCTCATCCCATTCACCGCCCATACCACTGCTAGATTATCGATATGGAAGGTGATGGCTCTATTGGCTAGGCTAGAGGCCCAGATCATTAAGGCAACCATAATCGGGAAAAGCTCCAGGAACGTGATGTCCTTGGTGGTCTCTTCATCTTGCCATGCACGGGGCCATGCTTCCGCACACCATGCCCCTTTATAGTAGATGCCGAAACCGTTCCCCCCCGACGCGTCGGTGAAAAATTCTAGCTCCTCATTTGACACCGGTGGTGCTTGCCAGAAGGCAAGGCCATTGAATGTGTGGAGGAATTGCATCCAGACTCGAAGGTCTTCCCGTATTTCTTTGGTCATTCTGATCCGGTGATGCTTTTTCTTGATCCCTCTCGTTACCCACGCCATGCGGCGGCAGAAAACTCTCCCCATTGGCATTATCCTGCATGCAAAGCATAGCAGGCCTAGGATTGATTGAAGTTGTTGCAGGGTGGCCTTACGCTGAGTGTGAAGTAACTGCAGTTCTTTCGCCAACTTTGTCACTTTATCTGTGGGGAGGCGAGACCTCTGCGCTATCACATCCAGCTGTAAGCCTAGGAAAGTAATGATTCCCGTCGGGCCCTCGGTCTTTTCTCTTGCTAATGGGATCCCGAACAATCTTGCCGTTTGCTCAAAGATGCTTAAGATCCTTTTGCAATCGTCATGGTCTTTTCCAATGAATAGGAAGTCGTCCAGATAGTGGACTACCGTGTCAGGGCCTGCAATGTCCTCCACCACCCAGTGCAGGAAGGAACTGAATTGTTCGAAATATGCGCATGATATCGCACATCCCATGGGCAAACATTTATCGTAGTAAAATTCCCCATTGAACCCGAAACCCAGCAGTGGAAAGGACTCTGGATGCACCGGCAATAGCCGAAAGGCGGACTCTATGTCGGCTTTTGCCAA
The DNA here is from genome assembly GCA_033557465.1 of Ichthyophis bannanicus. Lineage (NCBI taxonomy): Eukaryota > Metazoa > Chordata > Amphibia > Gymnophiona > Ichthyophiidae > Ichthyophis > Ichthyophis bannanicus. The sequence continues at coordinate 168,424,650 of CM066040.1, read as the reverse complement.
CTGCGTGCGTCGTCCTTTAGTGCGAATCAGCTTAATTGCGTGGTCAATGGTTGCATATTTGACCGAGCATAATGCTGGGTCAATATGGTCATTAACGGATCTCCCCTCTGGGTATGACAGGTTATGAATTAACCGGTAGTGCCCCGGTTCCTTTTTTGGGATGACCCCCAGGGGTGAGATTACTAGGTCCTTGAATGGGGGTGCCTGGAAAGGACCTGCCACTCTCCCTAGACTTATTTCTTTGTTTAGTTTTTTGCGTGCTATGTCGTTGTGTTTTCGTACAGATGGGGGGTTATTGATAACCCGCGGTATTGCTTCTTTTCTACTTATTATGGAAGGGATGCGGAAACCTTGAGCGAAGCCCACCTCTAAGCTATTCGCCATGTCCCGCTTTGGGTAGGCTCTTAGCCATGGGCGCATGTTGTCAAGCTTGATGGGCGTGGGTGCCAGCCCCCTCCGTCGAGCGCTGCTGCAAGGCTCTATACGGCTTGGCCTCCCTTGGTGCCCTGCAGGTGACAGCGGGGTGCCCGTTTCCACATATTGAGCATATGTGTCTGAATTTGCAGGGCTGCCAGGTACAACTCCCCGCGTTGTACTGCCGGCACGCCCGCCTCCCCGCCCATTGATTAGCTGGCCTCCCTTGCATGCTTTGGTTTGGCTGTTGCCATTGGGTGCCTGGGAGAGGCTGCATCATCCCGTCCTGACACCATGGCCTATTGTGCGCCATTTCTTCGGACCACAAGTCCAGATTTCGGTGATGCCAAGCTAGGGTGGGATCTTCGGCCATGCTTCTTCTGAACCTCACATCATAGTTCAGCCAAGCCCATCCGCCATATTGTTTATATGCCCTGGTGATCGTATCCAGGTACCTGGTCAGGTATGGGCCTGAGTCCGGTTCCTTCTCCATAATCACACTCATAAAGATGTGGAACGCCGAGACCCAATTATTGAGGGATTTGGGGATTTTTGGTTTCCTGTCCCTCTCATTCCTTTTATCTTTATCTTTGGCATTGCTGGCGTCCTCGTCCTGGTCCCTAAGGAGGAGGGAGAATATGTCAATATATTCTCGCTTCCAGATTTTTTTCTTTAATTTTTTGGGTACTGCCACAGCCAGGGAGCTCACCCCGCAGCGTGGATCGCGACTGGTGTCGCGCCAATCTTGCAGTGTTCTCTGCGGCATCCCTGATTGGTTGCTCGCGTGCTGCCCCCCCTCCTGAGTCTGCCCCGCCCATGCTTGCTTTAGTGGATTCATCTGTTTTGAGGTCTTCTTTCTCTTAACTTTCCTCAATGCATATTTAATCACATTTGCTATTGTCGTGTCACTGTCACTGTCTGCGCTAGAGTCATCCGATGATGACGTTGCTAGCTCTATGGCACCTCTGTTCCCGTTGGACTTACCATCAGTTGTGGCCTGTGTTAACACGCCCGTGCTCGTTGACGGCTGCGCCTCGCTTATCAAGCCTGTGGTCCCCAGTCGTTGTTTGACCGAGGAGAGGCCGTGCTGGGTAACCTGCTCTCGTATCATCTGGAGCAGGTCGTCAAGCTCTTGTCCTTGCGCAGGAGCTGGGATTTGCTGCTGTTGTGGTGCCTTCGTCCTGTTGCTGCGCCTTGGTTGTTTTGCTATGTCCATTTTCTTTCCTTGTGTTCTTTTTTTGCCGACAGTCTTGCTTGCCCGAGCTCTACTGGTTGCCTTCGGCGTCGCCCTGCTGTCTGCTTGTGATGCTCTCTGCGCTTTGGCTTTCCGTGTCTCTTTTCCTGGCATCTCTATCCTAGGGTGAGATCTACTAGTTGGGGAAGGGGTGTAATGGGAAATCTGTGTTACCGTCTGTGTCCCTGTTGTAACATATATACCGTTCCTTTAATACTCTCACCTGTATCAACATTCCAAATGCAATATACATGTCATCCTAAATGCCCCCCCCCCCACATTTCTATAATTCACCTATGGTGTCCCCTCCCTACATCCTTATTTTTTTTTTTGTTTGGTCTTAAAATACATCTGTAAATAATACATTTTCCCATCTTAAAATACTATTGGTGACCAGAAGATGGCAGCACTGCTCCACTTATCCCCTCCTTTGCTAGGGACAAACACAAGTACACACGTGAATTACACTGGATTCTAACTAGCTATTGTGGTGCTGATCCGCTTGTGGCATGTGCACGGCTCTCGCTGCCCCGAGCGGCCAAACCAGAACCCGCGCCCAAGGTTCAGCGTGAAGGAGGTCTGGCAGCAGCTCTCTGGAGCACTCTCGTCTCCCTGCCCTCCCCATCTTCCAAGGGGTACTCGCCCCCCCCCCCTCTTGGGCCTCCCGGCCGTAGGCACCTCGTGTCTGTGGGTCTTCAGGCCACAGACCCCACGTGTGTCCGCCATTGCTGGTGGTTAAAAGAAAATCATGCGGGGATATCCCCCCCCCTCCTCTACTTTTTCTCTGGCCGTATTGCTGCCCTCTCCCAAAGCGCTGGATGCAACTCGCATCTGCCCCCCCCCCCCCCATCCAAGATCACAGCTGCCTGTACTTGCCGCTCTGTGCTCCGTTTGGGTCAACTCTAATGCGTCCCCGAGGTCGGCTGATCCGATGTCTGATGCTGTCCTCTTCTCTTCAAGCGATGCCGTAGGCGGTGAAAATACGGATCCGTTGCTCCTCAGGTCAGTCCGCTGCTCTTCGTGCTAGCGAAGCGGGGGGGGGGGGTGAACGGCGAAAGAGGCCGAGCAGGCCCGAGCACGCTCCTTTATTCGTGACTCGCTGCCCGCCCCCATTTCGCCGTCCCCCCGCCCCTCCCCCTCCCTGCCGAGCCCTCGGCTGGCTCGTGCGCGCCTGTGCGCCGCCGCGGTAATTCGCGGCTGCGTCTTTTCCACAGGTGACCCATGGAAATAGCTTTGAAAATTGTCCTGCCTGTTGTTTGGGATCTAGCAGTATAGGTCACTGTATCCATAAAATAATATGAGGGCGGGCTGGTAGGCAAGCTGATTGGACAGCTGATTCTTTACTTAATCTAGTTGTCATCCTTTCTTCATAAGAGCCTAGCGGCCTGCATCATTTTTTTTTCTTGTTTCTTTGGCTTTTAAATCTCTGTTAATCAACAGTCATGGAAGAGGTATAACATCTAACCAGCAAATAAAAAAAAATCATAACCTTTTCCATAAGAGAATATTGAACATTTTGATTTTTATTTTATTTATTTATTTAACAGTATTTCTAAACCGCCTTATCTTGATAATCAAGGTGGTATCACAGCAAGCAATCAGGTAAAGTGTGTGTGTTGTACATGCAGTGAGGATAGACTTTAAATCCCTCCTCCCCCCAGAGGTTGAGATTGGTGAACATGTTGCAGTATTGCAGGAGTGACCAAAGCCATTGAAAGCCTAGTTTTTTCTCCCTCATTGTAAATGCTAATTTTTCCATAACAAAAATAGCTAAGACTTTATCAACCATTCAGTCTTAGAAGGGAGGGTATTGCATCTTTCCAGTGTTTGGCCAGACTATATGAGTTGCTAATAAGAGGCACCAAATAAGCTGTGCAATATGTTTGGAGAGTATTCAGAGTGTTTCCCTTCATAGTACAAACATATCACACTAGAGCGGGATACCTATTCCTGTAATATCCCTAATCATCTTCCCTGTCTACCCTCAAAAAAGTTGTATTACTGAGCATACTCAATACATATGATCAAAGTCTCCAAAACAAATAAACAAATAAATAAACATCTTTAGTACAGAGTAGATCCCACCTATGTAATCTCCAAGATGGGATATACAATCACATCCGGACTTTCATTTGGATGGCTAATGGAGTAGCCTAATGGTTAGAGCAGTGGCTAAAACCAGGGAAGCCAGGACTCAAATCCCACTGCTGCTCCTTTTGATCTTGGACAAATCACTTAACTCTTACATACAAACTTACATTGTAAGCCCTCAGGGACAGGGGGGAAAACATAATGTACCTGACACTAGCTCATTTTGAACTTCTGAGAAAAGTCATAAGCTAAACCCAATTCCCTTTCCTTACCAAATTTAGTGAAACAAAGGCTTTGAATGTGTGCTCCCAAAAACCATTCTCTTCATCTCCAAGTAAATTTATTCCATAGTCTGACAGGGACGAGGGTGTTTATATTGAATCTCTAATATAGTATTGAAGCTTTCCTCCTGATATAGTATCTACTCAACCCTTAAGGAGTGCCTAGTGAACTGAGATTTACAAACTAGCCTACTTGAAAAATGCAGTAGTTGAAAATATTAGAAATTATGTAACTACCAAATTTTCCCTTAAATCTAGCCTTAGAAATAAATATCTTACACTCAAATAATTCTGAAAAACATAAGGTATTTAATCTACTATCTCCTGTTTTTTCATGGTCCTGCCTATATCTCTCAAAAACTTTGTGCCGATAGAGGCGTGAAAGGGGAAACATGTACCTGCTGTTTTATGAATTTGATGCAAATACCTTTGCAGAGCTCTAAAGGAAGTGTGGTTCTCCAGCTCAGCTCGCACCTCAGAGGGCTGTATGAATATGTAGACTGTTAAAGGAAACGATTTTTACCATGTCCACCTCGAGTCTAATCCATGTAGGAGACTTAAGCTTGTCCACTATCTGAGTGCTTGCAAGCAGGCATTCCAATAATATGCACATGCATTGGGTAATCACCTTCTTCCCTGGTCTTTTGGAATAGATAATGTCGCAAAAGAAGTTCTTTTTTTCCCTTGCCAGATACACTTTGAAAAAAGCCCTTTGTATCTCTTAAAAAAAGAGTGTTGGGCACACTGATTGGGAGTTGCATAGCATTTTAATTACATTGTGTCCTAACCACAAGACCCCTGAGTTTTGCCATCATTGCAGATCAGTAGTGATTTTCTACAAAAGCCCCTTATGATTTATTCTGAAAAGCTAGGAGAGATCATTAAGGATTACTCTCTCTAAATATTTAAACCATTGGAGAACTTGAAAATTGAGGGTCTGCTCAGATTTTGCCTCCCCGAGCCCCCATATACAGTATTTAGTCAGGAGCAAAGCTGATTTTTGAAAATTTCTGGTGTAACCAGAGAGTCCGTCAAACTCCTGAATCTTAGAGAAATGACGTGTCTCCCCCTACTGTAATTTCTGAGTTCACAAACCTTTCTTGAAGGAGACAAGCACAAGGTTCGGTAGCCAAAACAGTTCCCTAAGAACATAAGATATGCCATACTGAGTCAGACCAAGGTTCATCAAGCCCAGTATCCTGTTTCCAACAGTGGCCAATCTAAGTCACAAGTACCTAGCAGTTTCCCCAAAAGACACAGGTTCCAAAATGCTTGTATTGGGGCAAGCAGTAGATTTCCCAGGTCCCCTTTAATAATGGTTTATGGCCGTTTCCTCCAGGAACTTGTCCAAACCTTTTTTAAACCCGGCTACACTAACAGTTTTTACTACATCCTCCAGTAATGAATTCCAGAGTTTGATTATACGTTGAGTGAAAAAATATTTTCTCTTATTAGTCTTAAATAGATTACACTGTAGCTTCATTGCACGTCCCCTAGTCTTTCTATATTCTGCTTACGTAAACAATCAATCTACATTTACCTGTTCCACTCTATTCATTAATTTATAGACCTCTATCATATCTCCCCTCAGCTGTCTCTTTTCCAGGTTGAAGAGCCCTAACCTTTTTAGCCTCGCTTCATAAGGGTATCCTTCCATCCCCTTTACCATTTTGGTGGCTCTTCTCTGTACCTTTTCTAATAACACTATATCCTTTTTTTAAGATACAGTGATCAGAATTGTACACAATATTCAAGGTGCAGTTGCACCATGGAACGATACAGAGGCATTATACTATCCTTTGTTTTATTCCCCATTCCTTTCCTTATGATTCCTAGCATTCTATTTGCTTTATTGGCCATCGCTGCTCACTGGGTGGAGAGTTTCAACATTCTATCCATGATTATGCCTACATTTTTTTCCTGGGTGGTGGTTCTTATCCCTTGATACACGACAGGAATCTTCCATAGAAAGTCTGAGACTGCCCTTGAAACCTTCTATTTTGTGCAAGCATTCACATAGATTCAATACTCATTTTGAAACAGGCAGAGGTTGCTTTCCCTAATTTGCCTTCTGTGTCTTCTGTGAAATTGTTTTATTCTACTACTACTACTATTAATTATTTATATAGCGCTACAAGACGTACACTGCGCTGTACAAACACATATAGAAGACAGTCCCTGTTCATAGAGCTTACAATCTAGTTAAGACACAGCACAATACAAGAGAAATAAGGGGTTCAATAGGGAGAGGACACAAGGGGATTAGGATCCAAAAGTAGCCTCAATGAGGTAAGCCTTTGGCATGGATTTGAAGAGGGAGAGAGATGAGACTTAATGTAAAGATACTGAAAGTTTGTTCCAGGCGTAAGGAGCAGCAAGGTGAAAAGATCGGAGTTGGCAGTAGAAGAAAAGGGCATAGAGAGAAGAAAGCCAGAGGAGGAGCGGAGTTCATGAGGATGGGTGTATGGAGAGAGAAGAGAGGAAAGGTAATGAGGGGCAGTAGAGTGAATGCATTTATAGGTTAGAAGGAGAAGTTTGAAATGGATACGGAAATGGAAGGTTAGCCAGTGAAGTGATTTCAGAAGAGGGGCTACATGAGTGTATCAGTGCTAGCGGAAGATTAGCCGCGCAGCAGAGTTCTGAATAGATTGAAGAGGAGAGAGATGACCCTGAATGAGACCAGCAAGGAGGAGGTTGCAATAATCAAGACGGGAGGTAACTAAGGAGTGGACAAGAGTTTTAGTGTGTGTTCAAAGAGGAAGGGGCGAATTTTGTTAATCTTACAGAGAAAGAAATGACAGGTTTTAGCAATCTGTTGAATATGTATGGAGAAGCAAAGGAGGAGTTGAAGATGACCCCAAGGTTGCAGTCTGATGAAACAGGAAGAAGGAAGAGTATTGTCAACAGTGATAGAGAAAGGAGGAAGGGGGGAGGAGGGTTTGGGGGGAAAGATAAGAAGTTCGGTTTTAGCCATGTTCAATTTCAGACGGTGGTGAGATATCCAAGCAGTGATGTCAGATAAGCAGGCAGAGATATAAGTTTGGAATGTAAGAGAAATGTCAGGTGAAGATAAATTTGAGAGTCAGCAACAAAAATGATACTAAAATCCATGGGAAGAGATGAGGGCACCAAGGGACTGGGTGTAGAGAGAGAAAAGGAGAGGGCCTAGAACACCCTTGGGGGTACACCATCTGAAAGAGAGATGGCAGTAGAGGATGAACCAACAGAACAAACACTGAAGGAGCTATTGGAGAGATAAGAAGAGAACCAAGACAGCACAGTGTCTTTAAAACCAAGAGAGGATAATGTGTCAAGAAGGAGAGAGTGATCAACAGTATCAAAAGAAGCAGAAAGATCAAGAAGAATAAGAACAGAATATAAAGGCCTTTAGACTTAGCCAGAAACAAATCACTGGAGACTTAGGCAAGAGCAGTTTCAGTAGAATGAAAGGGACGAAAACCAGACTGGAGTGGATCATGGAGGACATGAGAGGAGAGAAATTTGAGGCAGTGGCGGAGAATTGCATGTTCAATAAGTTTGGAAATGAATGAGAGAAGAGAGATGGGTCGGTAATCAGAAGGACAAGTTATGTCAAGTGTTTTTTTGAGGAGAGGAGTGGTCACAGCATGCTTGAAGGCTGCAGGGAGGGTTGCAGCAGAGAGTGAAAGGTTTAGAATATGTGAGATGGAGGTGATGACAGAGGAGGAGATGGAGTTGAGGAGATGGGTGGGGATAGGATCAGAAGAACAAGTAGTGAGTTTGGAGGAGGAAAGAAGAGAGGTTTCCTTTTCAGAAATTTTAAAAATGATAAAAGGGTGGTAGAAGTTGAGGGGAAAAGTTGGTATTGGAGAGGGGAAAGAGGAGGAAAAAAGAATTAATAGGGAATTGAAGAGTAATCTTCTGGACTTCGTTGTGGAACAGTAGGCTAGGGTTTGGGCAGAGAGAGGAGGAGGGATTGGAGGCAGTGATCGGGCTTCCCTGTACTGTATTGTCTTCCCATTTAATTTTGTAAATGCGTGGTTGTCAGTTTTTCGAATTTCAGTATGAGGTGTGACAAAAAATAAATGACTGTCCCATAAATATTTTATTACAAAATCTACAGAGAAATTACGCATTGTCTCCTTCAAAGTAATCCCCCCAGAGTTAATGCGCGTCTGCATTTGCTTCTGCCATGTACGGAAGCACTTGGTAAAGTCCGCCTCCTTGAGGTCCCTCAGCTCCCTCGTCACATTGGCCTTGATCTCTTCTACAGAGGCAAAATGAGTTCCTTTGATCACAGTCTTCAGTCTGGGGAAGAGCCAGAAGTCGCACAGTTTGAGATCTGGGTAATAAGGAGGGTGGTCGAGAGCTGTGATCTGTTTGTTGGCCAAGAACTGCCTCACACTGAGCGCAGTGTGTGCGGGCACGTCGTCGTGGTGGAGCAGCCACGACTTGTCTCTCCGCAGAGCCCGCCTGCTGCGCTGAATCCGGTCATTGAAGTGATTGAGGACCTGCTGCTAGAAGTGCTGGTTGACTGTCTGACCCTCAGGCAGAAACTCATGATGGACCACTCCCTTCTGGTTGAAGAATGGGATCAGCATGACCTTGATCCTTGATTTGGACATGCACGCCTTCTTGGGTCTGGGTGACAATCGAGTTTACCACTGCAGGCTCTGCCTCTTGCTTTCAGGGTCATACTGGAAGACCCAAGTCTCTTCTGATGACTCGGCCAACGAACTCTGGATCTTCTCCGATCTTCTCTAGCACGTCTCACAAACATTGACCCGGTGCTCCTTCCGGTCATCCGATAAAAGCCTGGGTACCATCTTGGCGCACACCTTCTGCATTCCCAGTCCCTGCACTGAGATGGTCTGCACTGACTCCCTGTTCAGGCAAAGCCTCAGCTGTTACCTTTAGAGATCCTCTGTGTTTGTCCCATGCTTTTTTGAATTCAGTTACTGTCCTCATCTCTACCACCTCCACTGGGAGACTATTCCACGGATCCACTACTCTTTCCGTAAAGAAATATTTCCGCATATCACTCCTGAATCTATCTCCCTTCACCCTCATCCCATGTCCCCTCGTAGCAGAACTTGCTTTCAATTGAAAGAGGCTCTCTCCCTGAACATTTATGCCACGGAGGTATTTAAACATCTCAATCATATCACCTCTATCCCGCCTTTCCTCTAAGGTGTACATATTAAGATCCTTCAGTCTGTCCTCATATGCTTTATAATGAAGACCACTAATCATTTTAGTAACCACCCTCTGCACTGACTCCATCCTGTTCACATCCTTTTGAAGGTGCGGTCTCCAGAATTGCACACTATACTCCAAATGAGGTCGCACCAAAGACTTATACAGAGGCATTATCACCTCCTTTTTTCTGCTAGCCATTCCTCTCCGTATGCACCCAAGCATCCTTCTAGCTTTTGCCGTCGCCTTTTCTACCTGTTTAGCTACTTTAAGATCATCAGACACAACCACGCCTAGGTTCCGCTCTTCTTTAGTGGACAAAAGTACTTAACCCCCTATACTATATTGCTCCCTTGGATTGCTGCAGCCCAAATGCATGACCTTACATTTTTTAACATTAAATCCCAGCTGCCAAATTCTAGACCATTCTTCAAGCTTAGCTAGATCCCTCCTCATGTTATCTACCCCTTCCTGGGTGTCTACTCTATTGCAGATTTTGGTATCATCCGCAAAGAGGCAAACCTTACCTGAAAGCCCTTCCGCTATATCACTAACAAAGATGTTAAAAAGAATCGGACCAAGGACAGATCCCTGGGGCACACCACTGATAACATCCTTCTCCTCAGAGTGAGCTCCATTTACTTGAATTGCTTGGCTCCAGGCTTCTGATTTAGAACCCTGGGTTCAAGATGGCTTAGGAAATCTGCCCTGTACAGGTGAAAATCTATTTGGCAAAGAGTGGCAAATAAAAGCCACTCAAATGGATGCAGAGAACTCTGCTCTGGATAGACTTTCAAAGTCAACCTCCATTCCTGCCAAGAAAAAGACTTTTAAAAAGTCTTTTTTCAAAAAGGGCAGATTTCCTTCTACTTCTGGCCAACAATCTTCTACAGGTCGCTTTGCCACTAAGCGTCAGCAACCTAAGCAGGCCAGGCCTAAGTCTACAGGGGCTGCTGCAACTCAGCAGTCCCAACCTCCTCAGGGTTTTTGACTTGATGCTAGAGAACTTAGCCTTTCTGGCTTTACAACAGCCAGAACCTCTCACCATTCCAGGAAGGTTAGCTCATTTTGCTCCCAGATGGGAGCAAATCACATCAGAGCAGTGGACCCTCTCCATCACAAGAGAGGGCTACAAACTTCATTTCTCAGACCTTCCTCCCCATACCATGGTGAGACACTTCAATTCTCCCACATCTCTTCTCGACCTTCTAGGTCAGGAGGTGACTACCCTTCTTGCCCAAGGGGCAATAGAAGAAGTTCCTCTTCTTCAACAAGGGTCAGGGTTCTATTCCCCCTATTTTCTCATTCCGAAGAAGACAGGGGGATACAGACCCATCTTAGATCTCAGAGAATTGAACAAATTTCTATGCAAGGAGAAGTTCAAGATGCTTTCTCTGGGCACTCTCCTTCCATACCTTCAAAGTCAGGATTGGCTTTGTTCTCTAGATCTCAAGGATGCGTACACACATGTCCTCATCCATCAATCTCACAGAAGATTCCTACGTTTTCTTTTCCAAGAAAAACATTACCAATACAGAGTGCTTCCTTTTGGTCTGGCCTCTGCTCCGAGAGTGTTCACCAAATGCATGGCAATAGTTGCTGCATTTCTGCGCACTCTGGGAATATTTGTCTTCCCATACCTGGACGACTGGCTCATCCGAGCTCCATCTCAGTCAGAGGCCCAGATTTCCCTGGTCCGCACAAGGCGCATTCTGCAGTATCTGGGACTTGTGGTAAAACTCCCAAAGTCCCAGCTCACCCCTACTCAGTCCCTGGAATTCATAGAGGCCTGGTTGGATACCACCACTGCAAGGGCCTACCTTCCTCAGGCCCGTTGCCAACGTCTAGTGCAGTTAGCCTCCCAGATTCAAAGAACCACTTAACTGCCCGGGAGATGCTACAACTGCTAGGCCACATGGCTTCCACAGTACATGTGGTACCCTATGCTCGCCTACACATGAGAGCAGCTCAATGGACTTTGTCCACCCAGTGGACTCAGGCTTCAGGAGCTCTCTCAGACCAAATAGCAACCTCCAAACGTCTCTTTTGGTCTCTCCAATGGTGGATGTCCACTCAAAATCTGTTGCTGGGGTCCCCCTTCCAACAGTTGTTGCCCCAAGCAACCCTCACAACAGATGCCTCCCAAACAGGTTGGGGAGCTCATCTACAAGACCTCTCCACTCAAGGCACTTGGTCCTCACAGGAGACCTCTCTTCATATCAACCACTTGGAACTTCGAGCAGTTTTTCTAGCTCTCAAGGTCTTTCATACCCTCCTCAGCTACAAGACAGTCCTCATTCATACGGACAATCAAGTAGCCATGTTTTACATAAACAAGCAAGGAGGAACTGGCTCTCTGTCGCTTTGCAACGAAGCTTTAAGATTATGGGCCTTCGCCAGAGAGCATCAAATCCATCTCCTGGCAGTATACCTCCCAGGAATCCAAAACTCTTGGGCAGACAGACTCAGTCGAGTTCTGCTTAAACACGAATGGTCCCTGCATATGGATCAGGTACTCAGAATCTTCCAAGAATGGGGAACCCCGGACATAGACCTCTTTGCAAGTCCGTGGAATGCCAAACTTCCCCGGTTCTGTTCCAGAATTCCGTGTCAGGGGGTTCAGGCCAAGGATGCCTTCCTCCTTCATTAGGGTCAGGGCTTCCTGTATGCCTTTCCACCCATTCCATTGATTCCCAAGACGCTATTCAAACTCCAGAGGGATCAAGGATCTATGATCCTCATAGCTCCACGCTGGCCACGCCAAGTGTGGTACCCTCTACTTCTGCATCTCTCCCAAGCTCCCTCCCTGGACTTGGGAGCTGTTCCAGACCTTCTGTCCCAGGAGGAAGGGACTTTGTGGCACCCAAACCCCAAGTCCCTTCACCTCAGAGCTTGGTTACTGAAGGCCTAGACCTTCAAGGCTTGAATCTTTCTCAGCAAGTGAAGGATATCCTCCATGCTTCCAGAAAACCTTCCACCAGGCGTTCCTATGCTTTCCATTTGGTGTGCTGAAAAGGGTCTTGACCCTCTAGCACTACCTTTAACTTCTCTGTTAGACTATCTCCTGCATCTTTCCAATGCAGGACTTAAGACAAATTCAGTAAGAGTCCATTTGAGTGCTATTGCAGCGTCCCTTAAGCCCATCAATGGGCAACCTATCTCCTCTCATCCTCTCATTACAAGATTCATGAGAGGCCTAACTTTAACTAAGCCTCCCATTAGGCCTCCTCCCGTGGCATGGGACTTAAATTTGGTTCTTGGTCAGCTTATGAAGCCATCTTTTGAACCCTTAGCCACTACCTCCTTGAAATTTCTTTCCTGGAAGGTTATTTTCCTCATTGCAGTCACTTCTGCTCGCCGCATCAGTGAACTGCAGGCCTTAGTGGCTAATCCACCTTATACAAGGTTCCATCATGATAAGGTAGTCCTTAGGACAAATCCACACTTTATGCCTAAAGTGGTCTCACCTTTTCATCTTAATCAAGAGGTATATTTACCTGTCTTTTTTCCAGCTCCTCATGCATCTAGTGCAGAGAAGAATCTTCATACTCTGGATTGTAAAAGAGCTCTTCCTTTTTACTTACAAAGGACACAGCAACATAGAAAGTCTTCCCAGCTTTTTGTTGCTTTTGATCCTTCTCATTTGGGACTTCCAGTATCTAAGAGAACACTGTCCAATTGGATTGCTCAGTGTATTTCTTTCGCCTACCAGAGTAAGAACCTTTCTCTGGAGAGCCATGTCACAGCTCATAATGTGAGGGCCATGGCCACCTCTATGGCTCATCTAAATTCTGTGTCCATCGACCAGATCTGTCGAGCAGCCACCTGGGCCTCGGTTCATAACTTCACAGCCCATTACTGCTTGGACAAGGACTCCCACCGGGATGCCTTGTTTGGTCAGGCTGTCCTCAAACACCTGTTCCATTCTTAAACAACTCCTACCCTCCTTCCCTGGATGGATGCCTGAGATCCATAGGAGGACGTAGAACCCTTCCCACGGTCTCATATCCTTGGGGATCTCCCAGGCATCTTAGCTAGGGAGTCCCCATATGTGAAGACTCATTCCTGCTTGTTCCTGGAGATAGCACAGTTACTTACCTGTAACAGGTGATCTCTGGGAACAGCAGGAATAAGTCTTCACAACTCTCCCACCTCCCCTAGGAGTTGTACCTCTTTTCTATCTTTCCTTTCCTCTCTCTCTCTATTGTCTCAGCTTTAAACTCGAACTGAGGAGAGCTGGTTAGGAAAGGCGGGAAGGCAGCGCGCAGGCGCTGTGGGATGCTCCCAAAAGCTTTCCTTTTTGGGAAGCTGGGGAGCGTTCCCGCGCAGGCTCCGTCGGTACCGACGTACCCATATGTGAAGACTTATTCATGCTGTTCCCAGAGATCACCTGTTACAGGTAAGTAACTGTGCTTTCCTACACGATGCAAATACTGCAATATCTGGGATTGGTCATAAATCTCCCAAAATCCCACCTCACCCCATCTCAGTCTCTAGATTTCATAGGGGCTCTTCTAGACACAAGGCAGTCAAAGGCTTTCCTGCTACAGCCCCGCTGCGCTTGCATAGTTCAACTGGCGCCTCAAGCAGCTATGAAAACTTTCCTGACTGCTCAAGAAATGCTTCAGTTACTAGGGCATATGTGGTCCTCTATGCTCGCCTACACATGCGAGCAACTCGGTGGACCCTATTCTCCCAGTGGACACAGGCGTCAGGTCGTCTGAGGGACAAAATCAGAAACTCTGCACGCCTAATCTCGTCCCTTCAGTGGTGGCAAACACTGGAAAGCCTTCTCTTAGGGTCACCTTTACAACAGCAACTGCACCAAGTTACCTTGACGACGGATGCGTCCGTCAGGTTGGGGGGCTCATATGGACAATCTCTCCACTCAAGGTCTCTGGACCAAACAGGAGACTTGTCTTCACATAAATCTACTGGAGCTCAGAGCCATCTTCTACACTCTTTGAGTCTTTCAGGACCATCTGCACTTCAAGACAGTCCTTGTCCAGATGGACAGTCAGGTAGCCATGTTCTACGTAAACAAACAGGGTGGAACAGGCTCTCAGGCGTTGTGCAACAAAGCTCTACATCTCTGGTCCTTCGCAAGAGGCCTTCAGATTCACCTACTGGCGGTGTATCTCCCAGGCACACAGAATCTCCTGGCAAACAAACTCAGTCGAGTGCTGCTGCCACACGAGTGGTCTCTTCATTCAGAACAGATTGCGCAAATCTTTTGAATCTGAGGAACCCCAGATATAGACCTATTTGCATGTCCTCAGAATGCCAAACTTCCCCGATTCTGTTCCAGAATTCCAGCTCGGAACAGTCAAACAAGGGATGCTTTCCACCTCCATTGGGGTCAGGACTTCCTGTATGCCTACCCACCCATTCCCCTCATTCCCAAGACTATGTTCAAACTCCAGAGAGACAGGGGCCATATGTTCTTCATAGCCCCACGCTGGCCACAACAGACGTGGTATCCACTGCTTCTATGTCTCTCTCAAACCAGGCCTCTGGACCTGGGATGTGCTCCACATCTTCTATCCCAGGAGGACAGCATGCTTTTGCACCCAAATCCTCAGTCTTTGCACTTGATGGCATGGTTGCTGAGAGCTTAGAATTCTGGGATGTCAACCTCTCTCAAGAGGTTAAGGATATCCTTCTGGCCTCAAGGAAACCTTCCACAAGGTGGGCTTATGCCTTTAAGTGGAAAAAGTTCTCTATCTGGTGTTCAAAGAAGGAACTTAATCCTTTTAAAGTTCCTGTAGAGGCGTTACTGGAGTATCTCCTCCATCTTTCATCCTCTGGTCTCAAGACCAATTCAGTAAGAGTCCACATTAGTGCCATTGCGGCTTTCCACAACCCCTTTGATGGACAACCTGTCTTCTCTCAACCGCTGGTAGCACGATTCATGAGAGGTCTACTCTTAACTAAGCCTCCCATTAAGCCACCACCCGTGGCATGGGACTTAAATCTCGTCCTCGGATAGCTCATGAAGCCGCCATTCGAGCCCTTAGCCACTACATCCCTAAAGCTTCTTTCCTGGAAGATAACCTTCCTAATTGCCCTCACTTCTGCAAGACGCATCAGTGAGCTACAAGCTTTAGTGGCTGATCCTCTTTACACAAGGTTCCACCATGATAAAGTAGTCCTTAGGACTCATCCTCACTTTATGCCTAAGGTGGTTTTGCCTTTTCATTTAAACCAATCTGTTTATCTTCCTGTCTTCTTCCCTAGGCCTCATGCCTCGAATGCAGAAGGGAAATCTTCACACTCTAGATTGTAAAAGAGCTTTAGCCTTTTACCTTCAGAGAACTAGGCAGCATAGAAAGGCTGCTCAGCTTTTTGTTGCCTTTGATTCTAGCCACCTGGGATTACCAGTCTCCAAGAGAGCACTCTACAGGTGAATCGCAGACTGCATATCCTTTACCTATGAGAGTAAGGGACTTTCTCTTGAAGGTCATGTCACAGCTCACAATGTGAGAGCCTCTGTGACCAACCTTCGCTCGATGTCCATCGATGACATTTGCAAAGCAGCCACTCAGTTCACACTTTTGCGGCCCATTACTGCTTAGACAAGGACTCCCGTCGGGATGCCTCATTTGGTCAAGATGTTCTCCTGCATCTCTTTCACACTTAGAACAACTCCTACTCCCCATCCCAGGTTTGGATACCAGAGATCCTTGGGAGGAATCATGACCCACCTCAGCCTCGGTGTAGCTGCTCTATGGGGTCATCTCTCTAGCATCTCTAAGCTTGGGAGTCCCCATATGTGAAGACTACATTCCTGCTTGTTCCTGGAGATAGTGTAGTTATTCACCTGTAACAGGTGATCTCCGGGAACCCACCCACCTCCCCTTGAAGTTGTATCTCTATCTTCTCTCTCTTTCCTTCTCTCCTTTTGTCTCAACTAGAAACCCAACTGAAGAGGGAGAGTTGGAAAAGCGGGAAGGCAGCAGCACAGGCGCAGTGGGATGCTCCCAAAAGCTTTCATATAGGACGCTGGGGAGCGTTCCCGTGCGGGTTCTGTCGGTGCTGAAGATACCCATATGTGAAGACTCAATTCCTGACATTCCCAGAGATCACCTGTTAAGGTGAGAAACTACGCTTTTTGTAACACCTCGCATATCGTCAGTTAAACTAAACTAAACAAAGAAAAGGGGAGACATAGGGGAACCCCAGGGCTGGCGTGACCATTAAGTGAACCAGGTGTGGCCCATTGCTGTCACTGACGCCTCTCTCCAAGATCTATGACAATGGTGTCAAACAGCTCCGGAACGTTACCGTAAACCTCCAGTGCCACAAGGCTGTTTGACTTCCGCTCCTGCCAAGGCCCAATGCAGACTTCCTGTTTGCAATGGCTATATGGTGACTCCAATTGTTGGGCACTAGCATGATTAGACCACCAATTCTCCAATCTACGAGATGCGATCAAAAAGTATCAAGACTTGTATGATAACACAAGAAGTAGAACACTGACAGTTATTGCACTCAGTCTCTTTCAGAGTAGTCCCTTTAAAGTAGTCCCCTTCAAAGAAGTCGCCTTCTGATAAAACACACTTCCTCCAGCTTTCCTGCCACTGCTGGAAACAATTTTGAAATGCCTCTTTCATTATGTTGTGAAGCTGCTGTGCAGAATTTAGCGTAATGGTCTTCAGGTCATCGATGCTCCTTCCTTTCAGTGGTAATTTCGGTTTTGGAAATAAGGAAAAGTCACAGGGAGCGAGGTCAGGTGAGTGTGGAGGCTGACGGACTTGCTCAGTTTGCTGTTTGGCCAATAATTGCTGGACAAGATGTGATGCGTGAGCTGGGGCATTATTGTGATGAAGCAACCATTCACCACTCCTGTACAACTCTGGCCTCTTAAGATGAACTGCATCTCTCAAATGAGTCAGAACTTGGATGTGGTACTACTTATTGATGATTTGGCTTTTTGGAGCATAATCATGATGACAATACCCTGGTAATCATTGAAAACTGTGAGCATGACCTTGACATTGCTCCTCACCAGATGGGCTTTCTTGGGTCTGGGAGAGTTTGGAGTCTTCCATTGTGAGGATTGAGCTTTAGTTCCAAGTCATAACCATAAACCCATGATTCAACATTAGTAATAATTAATCTATTTGATGAAATCTTTGTCATTTTCAGCTCATTCCAACAACTCCCTGGCTGCAGACATTCAATTTTGTTTTTGTTCAGGGGAAGGTGTTTCAGCACGAATTTTGCAGATACAGTCCATTCTTACTGTCTATTTTATTTGTATTGACCCCAAACTGATCATGTCCTCAGCAAGCTCCCTGATACTCAATCGACAATTTGAGCATATTGCGGCATGCACTGCTTCAATTTTGTCTTCATTCCTGCTCGTGTATAGCCTTCCAGAACATTTATCACTGTCAGCATTTTGACAGCCTTCTTGGAAACATCTGACCAGTCATAAACTCGAGCATGACTCATGCATTTGTCGCCATACATTTGCTGTAACTTGTCTTAAGTCTCTGCACAAATCTCCAAGTTTCTGGGAAAATTTAATGCAAATTCGCTGTTCAATTTTTTCACTCATCGTAAATCTGACAAACTGCTTTTACACGATACCAAACATCATGTGATTAAAAAAAGTACAGGTGTGCTGCGGCTACACTACACTCTGCACATGCAGAGCCCATAACTAGGTCACTGCATTCTTAATGGCATCGTGGTGCAACATCTCGTTATATAGCAAACACAACAAGTCTCGATACCTTTTGATGACACCTCGTATTTGTGGAGATAAGTGGGCAGTTTCTCTCTGATCATGTAAACTGGACCCTTCATATTCTCAAAATATCAAAAAAGGTTTAGAAGAAGGCCCTCCCCCACCTGTGTATTTGGTGCATAAACGTTGGCCAGAGTCAATTAGTAGCTCCTATAGTGCCAGTTAAAATTAAATATCAACTCTGCTTGTCTATAGTCTCTCTGTCCCCTTAAAATTATTGCTTTCTGCAATGAAAATAACTACCCTTTGCTTATAGGCTTTGTAATTAGCATAATATATCTATTTCATCCCTTTTCTCCTCAGCTTTAAGTGTTCTTCAGCTGACAGGTGGGTCTCTTGTTGAAACATAAACTCAGCTTTTGTCCTCTGCGAAGTTGTCAGCATCTTTTTAATAGGATAATTTAATTCCCAAACTATTCCAAGAGACCATGTTCTATTATTATATGTAAAAGTAGAAAACTGAGCACAAAAAAATATTAAAAAATGGCAAAAGAAAGAGAGAGAGCATAGAATTAGAAAAAGCTAAAGCAAAGAGAAATAAGTAAACTCAGCATTATGGCACAAAGGCACCGTATCTCATTCAATAATGCTCCAACGTCTTGAAGATATTGGCTTATGTAACTACACCCTTAAATGGTTCACATCATACCTGAGTAATCGTACGCATATAGTAAAATGTGGAGAAAAAAATCCTCTCAAATCCCCGTCACACAAGGTATACCACAAGGATCAGCTTTATCATCCATTCTTTTTAATATCTATATTCGACCCTTATGTCAAATTATTAAACAGCACGGAATAAATTACCATCTCTATGCTGACGACATTATGATCTATACTACAATCGACCAAAATTCTTTAGACACAGTAATAATTGATAAATGTTTGATTGACATGAACAACTGGCTTGCAAATAATAATTTTAAAATAAATTCAGACAAAACCGAAGCACTATTAATCTCTAAATGTCAAAACCTAAAGGCTCCTAAAGAAATTAATATCCTAAACAAATCCATAAAACTTAGTGAAGAAGTACAATAACTTGGCGTAAACCTAGATAAACATCTAAATTTAAAATCACATGTAAATAAAATAAAATTACAAATAAAGCTTACAATCGTTTAAAAATCATTAGAAGACTTAAACCAAATCTCCAGGAACAAGCAGGAATGTAGTCCTCACATATGGGTATCATCAGTACCGACGGAGCCTGCGCGGGAACGCTCCCAAGCGTCCCATAAGAATGCTTTTGGGAGCATCCCTCAGCACATGCGCGCTGCCTTCCCGCCTTTCCAACTGTCCCTCTTCAGTTCTTCGTTTTCTGTGGAGCCGACAGGACCTATTTCCTGTCACTGCAGAAAATTACATCTTTAAACTTCTTTCTGTGGTCGCGTTTGCCTACCGCACGATGCCTACCGGTACCGCCAGTTCTTTTCTTTTCTTTAAAAAAAAAAAAAAAAAAAAAAACTTTCAGTGTTTCTTTCAGAAACTTTCCTTTTTGGTGCTAGGCGCCATTTTACATAAGAACATAAGATATGCCATACTGGGTCAGACCAAGGTCCATCAAGCCCAATATCCTGTTTCCAACAGTGGCCAATCTAGGTCATACGTACCTAGCAGTTTTCCCCAAAAGACACAGGTTCCACAATGCTTGTACTGGGTCAAGTATTGATATCCTGGGTCCCTTCTTAATAATGGTTTATGGATCTTTCCTCCAGGAACTTGTTCAAACCTTTTTTAAACCCAGCTACACTAACAGCCTTTACTACATCCTCCAGTAACAAATTCCAGAGTTTGATTACACGCTGAGTAAAAAAATATTTTCTTTTATTAGTCTTAAATAGTTTACCTTGTAGCTTCATTGCATGTCCCCTAGTCTTTCTATATTCTGATAACGTAAACAATCGATCTATGTTTACCGTTCCACTCCGTTCATTAATTTATAGACTTCTATCATATCTCCCCTCAGCCGTCTCTTTTCCAGGTTAAAGAGCCCTAACCTTTTTAGCCTTTCTTCATAGGAGTATCCTTCCATCCCCTTTACCATTTTGGTGACTCTTCTCTGAACCTTTTCTAATATCGCTATATCCTTTTTAAGATACGGCGACCAGAATTGCACACAATATTCAAGGTACGGTCTCACCATGGAACGATATAGAGGCATTATAATATCTTTTGTTTTATTTTTCATTCCTTTCTTTATGATACCTAGCATTCTATTTGCTCTCTTGGCCGCCGCTGCACACTGCTCCAAGAAGCAGTCATTTATTTCATCTAGGAACTTTATCTCCTTAGCATGTCCTGCCGTGACACTGACCCAGTCCATACCGGGGTAATTGAAATCATTCATTATTATTACTGCGCTGTAACTTTTGTTAGCTTCCTTGATTTCTTTGAGCATTTCATCATCCATTTGTTCATTCTGGCCAGGTGGTCGATAGTACACCCCCACTGCCATCGCCTTCCCCTTTTTACATGGAATTTCAATCCATAGAGATTCTACAGCAAATTTTGTTTCCTGCAAAACTTTAATCCTTTCTGACTCAATGCCTCTCTAACATAGAGCGCAACCCCTCCACCAATTTGATCAGCTCTATCATTACGATATAGTTTGTACCCAGGTATCACAGTGTCCCACTGGTTGTCCTCCTTCCACCATGTCTCTGATATTCCAATCATATCTAATCTCTCATTTAGTGCTATATATTCTAACTCTCCCATCTTATTTTTTAGACTTCTAGCATTTGCATACAAGCATTTTAGAGATTGTATTTTATTCATATTAATTTGGCTATTGGTAGACATGGGTAATTTGGGATCTTTAAGCTCTATCTCCTCCATACTCTAGGGCATTTGGGCTACTTTACTCTTTTTTGGAACCTCTCTGCTTTTGGTAGTATCCTTCAAGGATACATTCTTCCGAACCATCCGCTCTTGGGCGACTGTCGGCTTTCCCCTATTATCTAGTTTAAAAGCTGCTCTCTCTCCTTTTTAAAGGTTAATGCCAGCAGCCTGGTTCCATCCCGGTTAAGGTGAAGCCCATCCCTTCGGAAGAGCCCCTCCTTTCCCCAGAATGTTCCCCAGCTCCTAACAAATCCAAAACCCTCATCACTGCACCATTGTCTCATCTACACATTGAGACTCCGGAGCTCTGCCTCCCTTTTGGGTCCTGCATGTGGAACAGGAAGCATTTCGGAGAACACTTCCCTGGAAGTTCTGGATTTTCAATTTCCTACCTAAAAGCCTAAATTTAGCCTCCAGAACCTCCCTACCACATTTTCCTATGTTATTGGTACTGACATGCACTAGGCCCCATTTTCCTAAATCATGGAAAAGCCAACTAGTGGCTTTAAAAAATGTACTAAGTGTGGCAGTACCATTTCCGTCACTGACACCCATGATTGGTGTCTAAAATGTTTAGGACTTGATCATTCTCCAACTGAATGTCTCTCCTGCATGGGGATGACCAAAAGAGGAAGACAGAACCGGGCCGCAAAGCTCGGTACCCTTTTTTCTTCGGATGCCATATCCATTGCATCGGCATCATCGAGGGCCTCTTCTTCCTCCCATGGATCTCAGGTAACTAAACATAAAAGCCGGTCCTCAAAGGGTAGCTTTCCTGCTAAGCATCGAGAGGCCGTTGGCATTGCCCTTGAGGGAACCACACCGGCAAAAGAGCCCTGGCGGAAGGCTTCGGCTTCCAAAGCATCGATGGGGCTTCAGGATGTTCTCGAGGACTCAACCTCGCAAAAACTACCAGTACCGACACCCAGGCATCGGCAGCGTCGATGACCAGAGGTTCCTCGCTATCGAGCGCAGTATCGCAGCTCTTCTCTCGGCTGCGGTACCAGTGGTCCCAAGAGCACCGGTGCAGACATCGACACCGATGCCGGTACCGACGGTGCCGGCCCCGGTGGGAACTCTTCCTATGCCATCTCTGTCTGGAGGGGACAAAGCGGTACCGGCTCACCTCGGTACCGACTTCGATCGGTACCGGGATCGTGCTTTGCAAGAGCATCGGAGTCAGGAATACTTTGATTCCTCCGATTCCGAAGACTCTGATAATTCTGCTGGCACTAGAGGGTTTCGTCTAGAAGATCCCTCTTCTCCCCAATGCAGAATGTCACCTCCAGAGGACATATCTTTTCAGGATTTCATCCGTGATATGGCCAAAGGTCTTTCAATCACAGTAGCTCCTGAAGAAGAACCCAGAGCAAAGGAATTGGAAATCCTCCAATATCCTAAAGCTCCCAAAGATGCAGCTACTCTGCCTGTCCATGAAAGTCTGCATAGCTTGATGCTCAGAATGTGGGAGACACCTCTGACCACCTCTCCTCACTCTAGGAGGTTTGATACTATGTATCGTGTTCCACCATGTCCTGGTTTTCAGAAAACCCAGCTGCCACACCATTCAATGGTAGTGGAATCAGCCATGCATAGGATGAAAAGTGCAAAGAGACATGCATCCAATCCTCCAGGTCGTGAATGCAGGACTCTGGATGCTTTTGGACGCAGAACTTTTCAAGCTTCCATGCTTTCAGCTAGAATCAGTTCATACATCCTATATATGGGAATGTTCCTTAAGGAAGTCACAGGAGACTTGGAACTTATGAGCCCTTTTCTCCCATATGATAAGAGACAAGATTTTCTTGCTCTAGTTAAGCATGCTCAAAATGTCTCCAAGTTTGTCAATCGTGCAGCTTTTGACTGCTTTGAATGCATCAGCAGAACTTCTGCTATTGCCATTGGTGCACGACGGATTGCCTGGCTACAGGCATCAGACTTGGAGACTTGGGTACAGGACAAATTAGGCAACATTCCTTGCACAGGGGAGAATCTCTTCGGCAAGAACTGGCAGGAAAAGGCTAATGAGTTGGATGCTGACAATTCTACCTTAGATAGATTGTCAAAGTCTACAGCCACTCCAGCCAAAAGGAAGCCTTATAAAAAACCCTCTTTTAGCAAAAAGAGAAAGTTTTATCCTTCCTATACCCAGCAGACTTCAGGTCAGGTTGCCCAAAAGGGACAACCTAGGCAGCAGAAGAAACCAAAAGGACCGAGAGCCCAACCAGCTCTCCAGGTTCAGCCCCCTCAAGGGCTTTGACTCCTTCCCAGAGAGCTTCGCCTTCCTGCCTCTGAGAGGTCCCCAACCCCCCAATATTCCAGGCAGGTTATGCCACTTTATCAACAGATGGCACCAAATAACAGCAGAAGATTGGACTTTGTCCATTGTAGGAGAGGGGTACAAACTTCATTTTCACAGCATACCCCCTCCTACAATTCTAAAAGAGTTCAATTTACAAACCTCTGCAGACAATCTGCTAGATTACGAGGTCTCCACACTTCTTGCCCAAGGGGCAATAGAAGAAGTACCCATTTTTCAACAGGGAACAGGGTTCTACTCCTCCTATTTTCTTATCCCAAAGAAAACAGGGGTACACAGACCCATTCTAGACCTCGGAAAACTGAACAAATATCTGTTTCAAGAGAAATTCAGAATGATTTCTCTAGGAACTCTTCTGCCATACCTTCAAGGCCAGGACTGGCTTTGCTCTCTAAACTTAAAGGATGCATACACACACATTCTCACCCATCCAGATCACAGGAAATTCTTACGTTTCCTTTTCAGGGGACGACATTTCCAGTACAGGGTTCTTCCTTTTGGTCTGGCCTCAGCACCAAGGGTGTTCACGAAATGCATGGCAGTAGTAGCAGCATTTCTACGAAACCTGGGGATTTTTGTCTTCCCCTACTTAGACGACTGGCTCATTCGAGCCTCCACAGTTCAAGGGGCCAGCACTGCACTGTCTCGTACAATGCGAATCCTCCAATACTTGGGATTGGAAATCAACTTCCTGAAGTCTCAACTAGTTCCTTCCCAATGCCTGGAATTCATAGGAGCCTGACTGGATACCAGGCAGGCAAGGGCTTTCCTTCCACAAGTCCGGTGTCTTCGCATTATGCAGCTAGCTTCCCAAGCAGCAGGAAAATCCTCCCTCACGGCTCGGAAACTACTGCAGCTACTGGGACACATGGCATCCACAGTTCATGTAGTCCCATATGCTCGCCTCAAGTAGCCATGTTCTATGTGAACAAGCAGGGCGGAACCGGCTCTCTATCGTTATGCAACGAAGCTTTACGACTATGGGCCCTTGCCAGAGACCACCAAATTCACCTTCTAGTGGTATATCTTCCAGGCATTCAAAACCTTTGGGCAGACAAACTCAGTCAAGTACTGATATCTCACGAGTGGTCACTCCACCTAGACCAGGTGGCAAAGATATTTCATATCTGGGGTACTCCAGACATAGACCTCTTTGCAAGTCCACTGAATGCCAAACTTCCCCGGTTCTGTTCCAGGATACTGGCACACCACTCTCAGGCAAGGGCTGCCTTCCTCCTTCACTGGGGTCAGGACTTCCTTTATGCTTTCCCACCCATTCCCCTCATTCCCAAAACACTCTTCAAGCTTCAGAGAGACAGGGATCGCATGATTCTCATCGCACCACGATGGCCATTTCTGGCGTGGTATTCCCTTCTTCTGCATCTCTCTCAAGCGGCACCTCTGGAGTTAGGGCACGCTCCAGATCTCCTTTCTCAGGAGAACGGGACGCTATGGCACCCGAATCCCCAGTCCCTGCACCTCACGGCCTGGTTGCTGAAGGTTTAGACCTCCAGGATCTCAACCTGTCTCAGCAGGTAAAAGGTATCCTTCGAGCTTCTAGGAAGCTTTCCACAAGAAGATCTTATGCCTTCAAGTGGAAACGTTTTACTATATGGTGCTCCAGGAGGGGATTAAACCCCCTGATCGTACCCTTAGAATCGGTACTAGAGTATCTTCTTCACTTATCGAATTCTGGGTTAAAGACCAATTCGGTAAGAGTCCATCTTAGTGCAATTGCAGCTTCTTATAAGCCTCTGAATGGACAACCAATTTCCTCTCATCCACTCATATCAAGATTTATGAGAGGCCTTCTATTAACCAAACCTCCCATCAAGCCACCACCGGTGGCATGGGATGTATATCTAGTTCTCGGGCAGCTGATGAAGCCGCCATTTGAGCCTTTAGCCACTGCAGCCCTTAAGTTCTTGACCTGGAAGGTCATTTTCCTAATTGCAATCACCTCTTCCCGTCGTATCAGTGAATTGCAAGCTTTAGTGGCTGATCCTCCTTATACTAGGTTTCATCATGATAATAAGGTTGTTCTTCGAACTCACCCTCATTTTATGCCAAAGGTGGTTTCGCCTTTTCATTTAAATCAATCAATTTACCTTCCTGTATTTTTTCCCAGGCCTCATGCCTCTAATGCAGAAAGGAACCTTCATGCTTTGCATTGCAAAAGGGCCTTAGCCTTTTGCATACAAAGAACACAGCAACATAGAAAGTCTTCACAACTTTTTATAGCTTTTGACACTAGTCACTTGGGACTTCCAGTCTCCAAAAGAACTTTATCTAAATGGATTGCCCAGTGCATATCCTTTACTTATGAGAGTAAGGATCTTCCTCTTCAGGACCATGTCACAGCTCATAATGTCAGGGCCATGACAGCTTCTATGGCTAATCTCCACTCTGTCTAATCGATGACATTTGTCGAGCAGCCACCTGGGCTTCGGTACAGACCTTCACAGCCCACTACTGCCTAGATAAAGCCTCCCGTCGGGATGCCTTCCTTGGCCAAGCTGTTCTTCAAAACCTTTTTCAAACATAAACCAACTCCTACCCACCAACCCTGGTGGGATGCCAGAGATCCATGGGAGGAAGGATCTTCACCTTTGATGGTGGCACCTTCCTGGGGCTATCTCCCTGGCATCTTCAGCTAGGGAGTCCCCATATGTGAGGACTAAATTCCTGCTGTTCCTGGAGATCACCTGTTACAGGTGAGTAACTACGCTTTTTGCATACAAATCATTTCCGAACAGTATGCCAAGCAGTTATTACACCTTTACTTGACTTAGGAAACATCCTTTATCAAGGTCTTCTGAAAAATACCATCCACCCCTTTCAAATAGTTCAAAACACCACTGCAAGAATTATAATGGGATCCACAAAATATGAACATGTAACTCCCTTGCTTGTAGAACTTCATTGGCTTCCAATCACTGCAAGATCAAAGTACAAAAATCTGATGATCATTTTTTAAATTCTTCACGGACCATCAGCAGATATTTTAAAATCTATTATTTCTAAAGACACAAGCTCAAGACCCAGACGTTCCCAAGCTACCAACAGACTTAATACCCATCTTAATTTTAATAAATCTAAACAAATGACTTCTAAAAGGGCTTTTTCATTTATGGCACCAAAACTATGGAACTCTATTCCTGTGGAATTAAGATTTCAGACCGACATGAAAGACTTCCGCAAGTCCCTTAAGACATATCTATTCGAGGCTTATGGCAAACAACCTATCCCATAAAAGTTCAAAATACCTTACTAAATGTTTCTACTCAATTTTGTTATGTTATAGTTTATCTTTATACGATTACAATGTACTGTAATTTATTGTAAATTAATATGATATACTGTAATTTATTAAATGTCTTTCCAGATGTGTCACGTAGCACCCAGATGCGGCGCAGACAGTTTCTATCCTTGAAGTCGCGTGTTATTGAGCTGGGTGCTACTTTTTTCCTAAAATTCCCTTGTAAGTGCCTAATTACATATGAAGGCGCTTCTTATGTTTTCCTTGAGATTTCACACTTGGAAAGATTTTTGCTTGACAGGCAGGGTTCAGCTGGGTCTCGTAGCATAGTTGCTTCCTCCTAATAAGTGGTCAAAGGATTGACTTGGTTTCTATATTTGTTTGTTTCCTTGATTTAATCAGTGGTTAGCTCCCGTGATGTGGACTGTTATTCTGGTTTATTTGTATTACCTTTGCTTATTTGTATTGACTTTAGTTACAATTTTGCTATCACCAGTACTATGTCCTGTTCTTATTTGGTTATTGCATATGACTAAAAGACCTTAATAAAAAAAAAAAAAAAAAGAAACAATGTCTTGTCTCTCTGCCCTCCATGCCCCAATGTAAACCCTTTTGTTGTCCTGTTAACCACTTTGATTGAAGGATAAGGTGGTATACAAAGCTGATTAAATAAATAAATAAATAAAGGCATCCTGCAGTGACCCACAGTCTAGCCAATATGTTAGTAGTTCTTCATGGTTGACCTCAGCATATACCGAGAGTACATATTCAGCTATGTCCAACAAGTCACTATAAGGAAACTGTTGGACCCGATAATCGTTCCATTAAGCAGCTCTTGAAGTGCCCATCTCCTTTTCTTCATCATCCCTGGATATATTACATAGTTGGCATCGAGACCTTGATATCTTCCATTTATTTTATTTTATTTTATTTAAGGGTTTCTATACCGCTTTTTCCAGTATTCAAAACGATTTCCAGACAACAAAACTTGTTATATCAAACATAATTATAACGTGGGTATGAACCAAGCTTATAGAGGTGGAACTAGATACAATTTTTAACATCTTATTCAGGATCAACTATGTACAATAGCATATTTACAATGGTAAGTCAATTCCAGAGATTTAATTTGCCCAGGTGTCATCAAATATATAAGAACTGTTGCATGGGAAAGCTAGGTTGGGTAGACCTTGACTTGGTCCTGTGGATTGCCAAAATGTTCAACAAACAGATGGGTTTTGCGGACCTCTTACGAAAAGCGGAGAGAGATCTCAGCTTATCAGGGAGGGAGTTCCAGATCAAGGGTGCGGTGTAAGTAAAGACTCTGTTACTCGTCAAGCGATTACATTTATGGAAGTCGGTGGGATCTACCAGAGTGTTCATGGTGCATCCTCTCCTTATTCATGCATTTAAGGGTTCACTAATGAGAGAGGTGAGATATGACGGAGCTGTATTCCTTAGAAGCTTGAATATGATCATAAGCAATTTGTATTTAAGACAACTATGAATTGGTAGCCAGTGTAAATCGTATAATATTGGTGTATTATGTTCAGTTCTGTTAGTCTTCCAAATAATACGGACAGCCACATGTTGGGCCATCTATAACTTACTTAGTGCCTGTTTTGAGATGCCCTGGAGAATGATATTAAAATAATCAAAGTGTGGAGTGATCATTGTCCAAAGGACAGACCGGAAGTCATAACTTTTTAGCAAGGGTCTCAATTGTTGAATCATCTTTAATTTTTAATAGATCTTACCAGTGGTTAATTTTATATGAGTGGTCATGCTAAGAGTTTGATCTGAAGTAACCCCTAGATATTTTGTTATGGTGGCCTTCCATTCAGGGCTCTGGCTCTTCTGTAGCATTGCTTGTTTAGACCTTGCAGAGCCAGACAGCTCCTCTACAAAGTCTAGCCAGTCCTCCATCTCAGATATGTATGATTATTTTTTTTGTCCAATTCAAAAATATTGCAAAGGGAAATCCCTGGCAGTATGTCACCTCTTTTGCTTCAAAGATGTGGTTATGGTTATGGTTTTATTTATTTGATATACCGCAAAAATAACAAAACAATCTATGCGGTTTACAGAATTAAAATTACATTAAATATAAGAAAAAGAATGCCACTAAACAAAGAAAATGGGAGACACATGGCAATCCCAGGGCTGGCATGACCATTAAGTGAACTAGGTGGCCATCTAGAGCACCAGAAGTACAGGACTGGCCCATTGCTGTCACTGCTGCCTCTCTCCAAGACCTGCAGCAATGGTGTGAATGTTGCGTTAGTGAGTGGAAGCTCTGTCATTTCTCCAAAGTAAAGGGAGACAGTTTGGGGTAGACTTGTTTAGTCTGATTCTGAAATTCAATAAGATATTTTTCTCTAATATTCTGCAGGAGGGCTTGCTTGTCTTTAGAACAGTGAACACAGACAATTTATGGGTCTTGGGGAGTCTGGCTTATTGTGATGTCTTCCTTAGGCTCCTGTGCCCTATCTATTTACGCTTTGGCCTTACCTCCTGGAATGCAGAAGGTGAAAATATATTGTATTATGTATACCATGTTCTCTGCTCCTTCAGCGGTTTCAGGCCAACCATAGATCCATACATTATATTTTCTTTGCCTGTTCTTTAAATCATCCTTATGTTCTCTAGTCTCTTTGGCCATCATTTCCATTTTTTTAAGCTTTTTTTTGGAAAACAACAGTTGCATCAATCTATTCCCCAATGTATATTTCATTTGTCACTCGCTCCTCCAAGGTTTTAATCTCTCAGACATCTTTGGAGAGATCCCCTCTGGTGAGCTTTCATTTCTAGAACATCTCCATGAAAGCTGCCTTAGTCACTAAGTTATCCAGCGATTCTCTCACTTCTGCAGTTGAACGTGTGATATACTTCCATCTGGAGTCACAAGTTCCTCCACCTGCTTCTTGGAGGCACGACTAAATTTAGCTAGGGCCTCCATATAGCTTAATTTTGGATCCATTGTAAACCAAGATGGTGGGTTGGATTTTAGCACACTTTTGTAGCATGATATTTTAAGAGAGGTCTAATCCTCTAACACCAGAGTAGCAAGTAGAGCACTGCAAATGCCACAGATAGCCCCAGTGAAAACCAAACTTACATTTCTCAAAGTTTTAGAGGAACACTGCAGAATTTTAGCAGAAAAAGCACAGCTAGGCTAATTTTCAGACCTTAAGGGTGCTGTTTATCTCCATACCCACAGTAGGGCTAACAGGCACTAATGCACGAGAGCCAAAATGATAGGTTCCGCATCCCACTGAACTTAAATTGTATTTAAACTCAGGTTTTGCATCTTAGGTCTCCTGCAGCTTTGTGTCCTCCATGCAAACACACTCACCAGGCAGACCCCACAATAACACTGGCTTGCTGGAGTCTCTACATGCTTTAAAAAAAAAGAAGCCTTCTGCATTTCAGCCATTTCTCATCTCTCCCTCTGCTCACTGTCTTTATCACCAACAGAGTTCAGCCTTTTATTTTTTTCTATATTTTCTTGCATCTTCATTTTGTTTTCTTTTGTTTTCTTTTCTGTTTTCCTGCCTGGTTTTGCCGCATATGATGCAGCCTACAGGGCCTACGCATCCATCATCAGGTGAGGCTCAGCTTACTTGTGTCCTGGACTTCAGACTCGCACTCTGTCACTAGTTCCGCGTCTCACCCATGATGCCATGATCAATCTAGTGATCCCCAAATATTGCCAGCAATACTCATGATTATTAAAGGGTCTGGAGCATCTCTTCTGCCCCACTTTTGTTGGTGCCATTGTACTACCTGTAAATTTTACAGAGATGAGGTATGGAGCAACGAAGCTAGGTGGCCATTTTTCACAGGCTTACCAGCGCCCCTAGCATACATCATAAACATAAAATATATGAAAGTTCATAAAAACAAAAAACTAGCATCTAAACACACAAAATACTGTATAACAACATATACAAAAGCTGACAGTCTAAACACACAGATTAAGATATTTCAAAAACTAAAAATAATATAAACATCTAGAAAACAATTCTTTAATTTAAAAAAAAACTAGCTTTTTACCATTCTAGGCTTATTTATTCAGATATGTATTGAATCCATTATATGCTGTAAGGAACAGCCATGTCTTACATGCCTTCCCAAAGGTTAAATTCTGTTTCAGCTGTATATTTTTAGGGATCATGTTCCAGATTTGGGAGGAGGGAGGAGGGAGAGACAGCAAACAAAAAAGCATTTCCATGAGTATCTGTCAACTTAACCTCCCTTAAGGAAAGCAAGGGCAGAAGATGATCTGAGACTAGATTGTAAGCTCTGATGAGCAGGGATCATCTTTTACATATGTCTGTACAGCGCTGCGTATGCTTTGTAGTCCTATACAAATGACAGTAGTCGTAGATGATCTCAGATGCCTACTAGGCACATAAAATTGTAGGGAGAGAATTCAGTGGCAGCAACTAACATGGTTTCAGGGGCTAGCAGTTGCCACTGAAACTTAAACCCAGATATTCAATGCTGGGGTCATATCCGGTTTGCCCAGAATGCCAGAAAGCTAACCAGGCAACAGCGATATTCAGCCGCTGCCCGGTTAGCTACAGTAGCGAAAGTTAGGACAGCCTTTGCTGTGCCTTACTTTTGTTGCTTTGCCATAACTGGGCATCAGCTCAATATCGCCACTGCCTGGTTGGGTGCCACCCCTGGAACGCTCTGATGTTCACCAGTTCGCATCGGGGCATGCAGCAGCGGCACTTGGGGATATTCAGTGGCACTAACTACCGTGTTTATTTATTTATTTATTAACATTTTTTATATACTGCACTATTCATTATCAGCGCGGTTTACATGGAACAAGAAACCTCAGACAAGTTACATTTATCTGGTCATTACAGTTAACAGGAAAATCAACTTGGATAACAGGAGCAACTATTTACAGAACAAATATTTACATAAGAGTGTCATAGTGTCTGAAAAGCGTACTGTTAATCTGGTGAAGTAGTGTAATATGCTGTTGAGACAGGAAAGTTTACGTGGTTGGAATGTAGTTATTGATATTTGGGTGTGACAGTGTTTCTTTGTTCCCTGGGAAGTACTTGAGGAAAAGGTGATGTTTCAGGGCCTTCCTGAACTGGCTGAGATCAGAGATGGCCCTAATGTGTGATGGAAGGGTGTTCCAAAGTTTTGGGGCACATAGACTGAAGGCTCTGCTCGATGTTGTGGAGTTGTATCTTATGACCTCCTTTGGTACGATTAGCATATTTAGTTCCGTGGTTCTTCTTAATCTGTTGGGTATGATTGGTTGTATCATCTCCGATAATGAAGTGGAGGCAAGACCTTTGTACGCTTTAAAGGCCAGGAGTAGTGTCTTGAAAGTGATTCTCGCTTGAATAGGAAGCCAGTGTAATTGTTTTAGAAGGGGTGTTACATGGTCTCTTTTGGATACTCCAAAAAGCACTCTCACTGCACTGTTCAAGGCGAGTTGAAGAGGATTTAAGGTAGATTGAGGAAGCCCTTGTAGTATGGAGTTTGCATAATCGAAATGGGGAATGATTAGAGCCTGGTAAACAGTACGGAAATCGTCTGGATCAATCAGTTGGCGAAGATGTCTGAGGGAGCGGATCTTGAAGTAAATTGCTCTTACTGTGTTGGATATGTGAGTCTTCATGTCAAGGTTTTGATCAAGAGTCACTCCTAGGTATCGGATATGGGGTTTTACTTGCAGCTTGGCATCTTGAACCTCCAGGCATGTAGGTGGAATGAAGTTCGAGTTCCTTGAGATAAAGAGAACCTCCGTTTTTTTATGTTGGATTCTGAGATTTTGTCAGTAGCCAGTTTGATATGGCGTTGAAACAGTTGGTTAAGGGAGTGAGGTCCATCTTATCTATGCAGATCGGCATGTATAATAACACGTCATCCAAAAATAGTAACCAAAAATCAGATCTGTACAATTAATCCAACAAAAAATCAGATAAAAAAAATAGTACTAACAAAATGACTATAACAACACAAAACATATATATAGTGTTAAATGTAGGAATGTCCGTCAAATCGGGGGACAAACAACCCCGTCATAAAAACGAACGTCTCCCTTTAATCTTTTTTATTTAATACGAATTCCAACAACAGTCTAAATGAAAACAGAGCAGACCCATAGAGCCACTTAGCCAAGCTTACAAATGCATAATTGGTCAAAAAGACCTAAAAAAAGACTTAGCTGGCAATGGGGTCCTGCAGTAAGAGAATCCTCCAAACACTTCAGCGGGGTAATCTTCCAAACATTTCTGTTGGGGTAACCTCCCAAAAATAATACAGAGAGCCGTCAAGAAGGCACGTCTTCAGAAAACCTTTATCTTCAAATCCTTTATCTTCAAAATTCCATCAGTGCTTTCAGAGTTCCATAACCCAGCGCTGCGTTTCGGGTCAACTGACCCTGCATCAGATGGCATAAGCAGGAATCATCTCCAAGTTTTTGGACATTTCTCAAAAAGCCGTTAGGTCCTCAAAGAACGTCCCTCTCAAGAAAATGGCGTCTGACGTCAGTGTTCATGATCAGCTGTTATATCCTGAACCAATACAAAAGAAAGCATCCGATCAGGTGGGTAAAATACTCCACCAATCGAGCTCCAAATTAAGTCCATTGGGGGTGACTGATTTAAGAAAAAAGATCCACCGCTGTTCCAGAACTTGTAAATACTGTTCCCGATCCCCCCTCCGAGGGTTAACAGGAGCATGATCCAAAATACACCAGGAAAAATCAGTAAATACATGGTTCAACTGAAGGCAGTGGGCTACTAGAGGAGCTGTAAGGGTCTTTGTATGTATTCGTGATTTATGCTCCGATAAACGCCGCTTTACAGGGCGCGTCGTGCGACCGACATAGTGCAATCCACAAGGGCATGTGAGAACATAGACTACAAAGGAAGATGAACAATCAGTATGCCATTTTAGATGGAAAGTCCGTCCCGTAGCATTATGTGTCCATGTAGTACCAATCTGAGATCGTAAACAGTGTTGACAGCGAGAGGACGCACAAGAAAAATGTCCCACATCCAATTGTGACTGCTCAGAGTATTTATAATCCACCATAGAGTGTACCACATAATCCCGAATGTTTGCACCTCGTTGATAAGCAATCATAAAATCTTGCTGAAAAACAGGGTCAAGTTGTAAAATATGCCAATATTTACACAAAAGAGCTACTGTTTGAGGTGACCCTATCATATATGGCAATACCCCAATGATTTTCTTATTAGTATCACCAACGGGAGTGCCAGATGCTTGAGTCCCCCCAATAGAAAAAACTTCCTCCCGAGCAGCAGAATGTAATAACCAATCGCGATGTGCATATTTTGCTGTTTTATAGGCTTTATTTATTACTGGTTCTGGATAACCCCGAAATAGTAAACGATGACACAAATCTTTGGCATGTATCGTAAATTCTTCTTTAGTAGTACAGTTTCGTTTTATACGGAAGAATTGACCAAGAGGAAGGGCTCTTCGAAGAGGGCCCGGGTGAAAACTTTGATATTGTAACAAAGTATTGCGCTGCACCGCTTTTCGGTATAGCGTAGAACAAATAGTGTGACCAGTTTTATATAGACGAACATCCAGAAAGTCTATAGTAGTGTAATCATAATTCGCTGTAAAAGTAAGATTTGATTTCCTAGTATTCAGCCAGTCTATAAACAGTAACAATGAGGGTTCATCTGCTGTCCAAATGAAAAAAACATCGTCTAGAAAACGAACCCAGAAGGGTATGTTCTTAAACCAATCAGAGACGTATAAAAAATCTTCCTCAAATGCCGCAAGATATATCGTAGCAATAGAAGGGGCGACAGTGGCACCCATTGCTATTCCGTAAGTCTGTTGATAAAAGCTCTTGTCATACAGAAAATAATTCTGAGTCAGCACCAGTGAGAGAAGCTCCAAAAATAATGATTTAGGAATCCGATCTGGCATTTCTAATGAAATTGACTGTACAACATGCAAAGCTTCTCTTTGATCTATATTAGTATATAGGGCCGTCACATCAATTGTGACCAGCCACACTGAAGAGAACGAAAATGCACATTGGGACAGTAAAGTCAAAAAATGCGAAGTGTCTCTTAAATAGGACCGTACTGAGCAAGCAGATTTCTGTAGAATCTGGTCACAAAATTTGGATATAGGTTCCAGAATCGAGTCACGGCAGGAAACAATAGGCCTACAGGGAGGAGCCACAAGAGACTTATGCACTTTAGGGACCATATAGAATACCGGCGTCTTTGGATGTTTAGGGGTCAAAAATTTGGCTTCCTTTGTTGTTAACTGGCCCAGATCTTTAGCTCGTGTCACCAATCGTAAAATCCTTTTCTGTAGATCTTCTAAAGGATCCTTAGGTAAAAGTAAATAATATTTATTATCAGAAAGATGTAATAATACTTGCTGATGATAGTATTGCATGGATAGAATAACTATAGAACCCCCCCTGTCCGCATTACGAATCACTATATCCGGGTTAGATTTTAAAGCTAATAGTGCGCGCCATTCATCTCGTTGCATATTAGAATATGTTGGAAGAGTTTTTTCTAGATAAGCCATATCTGCCAGAACTAATTGTTGGAAGGTTTGCAAAATAGGTGGAGGAGGAGTTGGAGGTATCCAAAAGGAAGACCCCCAAATTATGGAATCATCCAAAAAAGATGAAGATTTATCTGAGAAGTAGTGAAGAATATGCAATTTACGAAAAAACCGAAACAAAGCACGATGCATCTTAAAGGAATCAAAACGGGATGTAGGGACAAAAGATAGGCCCTTATTCAGAACTTGTTCTTCTAAAGGTGTTAATATATGGGAACTTAAGTTTATGACCACCGAGGTTGAAACGTCCCGGGATTGCGCCGTCGATACCGGTTGGAGGACCAAGGGCGAGTCGAAAATTGGTTGCTCCTCCCTCCTCCCCGCCGAAAATCCTGAGGAACAACAGTATGAGATAAAGAAGTCATTGAGGAATCACTTGAATCTGCATCTTCAGAAGATTTTTCAAAAGTAACATGCTTTGTCCGACCTAAATGTCGCCGCCAAGTATAAACACGATCATTATCATAGTCCTGTTTATCCCGATTATATTTATCCAATTTTAAAGATTTTAAATATTCATAAAAAGAATTGGTTTGTTGAAGAATTTGATCATATTGAGATAAAGAAGAGTTATCTTTCTTAATTCGCTGTTCCATATCATGCACCTGAACCGTGACCACTGCAGATTCTGTGGAAAGACGTTCAATCAGTAAAGCAATCAAGTCCAAACTACACTTATTTAAAATGCTGTTCCACTTATGTAAAAAAAGCTTATCCTCAGATAACATTTTCGGGGGTTTCAACATGCGTAACCCTCGCGGGATCATTTTAGTCTTAAGATATTGCGTCATTGTAGCCTCATGTAAAGCAAGGCGAATCGCCTTTTTCTTTAAATTCTTAAAGTCACCCAAAGCTGAAGACCCAGTAGAAGAGATGGAATCATCACACAATGCCGGTCTCCGCAACAGAGCTTGTATTTGATCCTCAGTATAAGCAAAAACTGCTAAATTGTCCAAAACAGTCCTAGTAGCACTCTCTCCAGAAGAAACATTACGTGTATTTTCGTTATCAAGTAACAGTCCCCCAGTATGTTCCACAGATATCGCAACCACTGAATCAGAGGCCATCTTTTCAAAAAACTATTTGGCACACAATAAATCCAAAAATAGTAACCAAAAATCAGATCTGTACAATTAATCCAACAAAAAATCAGATCAAAAAAATAGGACTAACAAAATGACTATAACAACACAAAACATATATATAGTGTTAAATGTAGGAATGTCCGTCAAATCGGGGGACAAACAACCCCGTCATAAAAACGAACGTCTCCCTTTAATCTTTTTTATTTAATACGAATTCCAACAACAGTCTAAATGAAAACAGAGCAGACCCATAGAGCCACTTAGCCAAGCTTACAAATGCATAATTGGTCAAAAAGACCTAAAAAAAGACTTAGCTGGCAATGGGGTCCTGCAGTAAGAGAATCCTCCAAACACTTCAGCGGGGTAATCTTCCAAACATTTCTGTTGGGGTAACCTCCCAAAAATAATACAGAGAGCCGTCAAGAAGGCACGTCTTCAGAAAACCTTTATCTTCAAATCCTTTATCTTCAAAATTCCATCAGTGCCTTCAGAGTTCCATAACCCAGCGCTGCGTTTCGGGTCAACTGACCCTGCATCAGATGGCATAAGCAGTAATCATCTCCAAGTTTTTGGACATTTCTCAAAAAGCCGTTAGGTCCTCAAAGAACGTCCCTCTCAAGAAAATGGCGTTTGACGTCAGTGTTCATGATCAGCTGTTATATCCTGAACCAATACAAAAGAAAGCATCCGATCAGGTGGGTAAAATACTCCACCAATCGAGCTCCAAATTAAGTCCATTGGGGGTGACTGATTTAAG
Source organism: Ichthyophis bannanicus (assembly GCA_033557465.1). NCBI lineage: Eukaryota > Metazoa > Chordata > Amphibia > Gymnophiona > Ichthyophiidae > Ichthyophis > Ichthyophis bannanicus. Next base: position 168,387,828 of record CM066040.1, on the reverse strand, counting down.
AAAAAAGATCCACACGTCATCAGCATATATCATACAATTGACATTAAAAGATCTGATGATGTTACATATAGGTTGCATGTATATGTTAAATAGTAATGATGATAGAGAGGATCCTTGAGGGACCCCTTGTCCTTGATGAAACGGATCTGATATTGCCCCATCCGATCGCACATGCTGCCATCTACCTGACAAGTATGAGTCACACCATTCGAGTGCTGTTCCACTGAGGCCCTTTTCTTTTAGACGGATAATAAGAAGCTCATGACATACTGAATTGAAGGCTGCCGCAATGTCCAAAAAGATGAGTACGAATCCATGCCGGATGTTGTCAATGCCGGAGTTTAGGTTATTGAGGGTGGTAAGGAGAGTCTCGACACCATTACCATGTTCACCATGTTAACTAGCCGTGTTAATCCCTTTGAATATCAGGCCCATAATTTTAGCCAAGTAACAGGGTAGTTAGAAACATAAAAACATGGAAACATGATGGCAGAAAAAGACCACATGGCCTTCCATATCAACTACAATAGTCCCCTTTTTACCTTTAGAGATACTCTGTGTTCCATGCTTTTTTGAATTCAGATACTATCCTCATGTCCACCACCTCTACTGGGAGACTATTCCACGCATCTACCACCCTTTCTGTAAAGAAATATTTCCACATTTTACTCCTGAGTCTATTCCCTTTCGCGCTCATCCTATGTCCCCTCATAACAGAGCTTGCCTTCAATTTAAAGAGACCCTCCTGTGCATTTATGCCACAGAGGTATTTATTGTAAATATCTCTATTATATTGTCTCTATCCATCCTTTCCTCTACAATATACATATTAAGATTTTTAACTCTGTCCTCATATGCTTCATAACGAAGACCACTGATCATTTTTGTAGCCACCTTCTGCACTAACTCCAACCTGCCTATATCATGCATGGTCCTCTTCCTGCCCAAGGGTGCCATCTTGCTCAGTCTCCCTTTTTCCGCGGAGCCCATCGGACGCATGTCCTCATCCCTCGGAAAAGGTTTTCATCTTTCGGCCTACAGGCCTCTTTGTTTTCTGGTTGCACCGGTCCTCTACCCGTCCCCCCTGTTCTATATTTTTAGAGCTATAGAGGATAGTCTTCTCCTTTTCATTTTTTGTTACGGGTTTCATGCCCTTTTTTCTCCTCTAACCGCTGGCCACGTGGATCTTCGACCTCGCAGGGGTCATTTTTGCCCCCATGGCCACCAACTTCAAAAAATGCGATAGATGCTCTAGGAACATGTCGCTTACGGACACCCATGACTGTTGTCTGCGGTGCCTCGGAGCCGACCATGATCCAGAGCTCTGTTCACTTTGTAAGAAAATGTCCTCTGCCCTGCTCAGCTGTAAGCAGAAGTCCGAAGACATTTTCCGAAAGGCTGCCTCGGAATCCCCGGTGGCACCCTTGGTCGTCTCTCTCCCGATGGGGTCCCCTCCTGCGGCCCTGCGCTCTCGGTGGTACTCTAATCAAGGATTCCCTGAGGTGGAGCAGCACAAAAAGAAGGCCTCGAAGTCACTGTCGGGGGCTCCCGACAAGCGCGAGCGCTCCTGCACTCTGTTGCTCAGCCCCCTTCGGACAGGGAGCGGCCCCGCAAGTTACACTGCACGGAAGCAGAGGCCTCCGGCAAAGGTGCCCGGTCTCCTGAGGGCTGTCCCGGTGAGGACCCCCTCGTCGCCGGCCCGGTGACCCTGGGATCGGCGTCGCAGGACCCCACACCCGCATGGGAGTCCCGCATGCTGGCGCTGGAACGCAGCGTTTCTGCATTCACTGCTTCCCAGCAGGCGCTCATGGCCAGCTTTGCTGATTCGCGTCCAGAGACCATGGGTCCCTTGTGTGGGACACCAAAATCCGTCCAGGAAACCCCCGAGAGCCGCAGGCCTTGTGAGGGTCCTCGACGTCGGTCTCGCTCACCCTCCCATTCCTCGGAGGCGAGATCTTCCAGGGCCTCCGGCTCCAAGTGGGCACCGGCCACTGGACAGGGCGATCTGCCCAGCTCAGACTACTTGACCGATTTCTCGGAGTGGGAGTCCGATGGGGACACCTCCCCGAAAACCTGAACCCACCGGGATCTTCCGTCAGACCCCTTCCCGACCGTGTTCCAGCAGCACTCGCCACCCAAGGACACCTCCTTCCTGGTGTGTGTTCGGGACATGGCACGGGCCCTTAACCTGGCCACTCAGGCCGAGGAAGATCCTCGTGCTGAAGAACTCGATATTCTTCAGTACGAATCTCCGCCCAGGGAATCCCTCACTGTGCCGGTTCCTCCTATTCTATCTCGGCTGCTGCTCCGCATGTGGGAGGCCTCCGCCTTGGTCCCCATCATGAGCAAACGCCTTGATACGATGTACAAGGTACAACGTGGGCTGGGTTTCAGGAAGATCCAACTCCCCCACACCTCTATAGTGTTGGAGTCGGCCATGAGGAAGCAAAAGAGCCCAAAATCGCACTCATCGGTACCACCCGGCTGAGAGTCGAGAGCCCTTGATGCCCTGGGCTGCAAGGCTATATGCTTTCTTGTCACATTCAAGCATACCAACTGTATATAGGTATGTTCTTGCGCGATCTAGCCAAGGAGCTCGGAGGGTTCTCCGCAGGCCTCGAGGGCGAGCCCCTCAACAGATTTGGCACCCTGCTGAAATCCGTGGCAGACTGCTCTAAATACCTCTCCCGAGCCACCTACGATGGGTTCGAGTCATCAGCTCAGGTGGCGGCCTCAGGCATCTGGGCTCGCCGCCAGGTGGATTTGGAGCAGTGGGTGCAGGAGAAACTCCTGGACGTGCCCTGCCTTGGCGAGCAGCTCTTCGGCAAGCTGATGGAGGATAAAGCCACAGAGTTAGAGACGGAGTTCGTCACCAGAACCCGTCTCTCATGCAAGACCTCCACTCTGCCCCGAAAGAAATAAGCGACCAAGAAGCTCTTCTTTCCTCAGAAGGGCCTCCAGTACCAGGGCTATCCGCCATACCCAGCCACCCCCGCGCCGACCACTCTGCCACAGGGTAAGTCCAGTCAGGGGCATCGTAAGCCAAAAGGGCCGAAAGCCCAAACTCTGGCTCCTCCACAACCCGCTCAAGGGTTTTGATGCCATCGGCATAGCCCCTCACCTTCTGGCGACGCAGCAGCCAGTGGGGGGACACCTGTCCCATTTTTCCCTGTCGTGGGCCTCCATCACCTCGGACACCTGGGTTCTTCAGGTCATCTACAAGAGCTATCGCTTTCGCTTTGACAGGCTTCCACCTCCCTTCTCCCCGGCAGAGCCTCCTCAACTCCCCATGCACCAGCTTCTACTGCAGCGGGAATTACACTCTCTCCTTGCCCAACAGGCAGTCGAGAAGGTCCTTCCGCATCTCCGAGGTCGTGGCTGATATTCCCGGTCCCGAAAAAGACGGGGGTCTGCGGCCCATCCTCGACCTCTGCAAGTTGAACAACTTCTTGGTGCGGGAGAAATTCAAGATGTTATCCCTTGGCGTTCTGCTGCCCTACCTCAGGCAGGGCGACTCGCTATGCTCCTTAGATCTAAAGGATGCTTACGCCCACATCTTAATCCACCCCCAGCACAGGCAGCATCTGCGCTTTAAGGTGCAAGGAGAGCACTTCCAGTACAGGGTGTTCCCCTTCGGCCTCGCATCTGCCCCGCGAGTCTTTACAAAGTGCCTCGTCGTGGTCGCCGCCCATCTCCGGTGTAGTGGGTGTGCCGGTTGCTTGTAACTTGTTTGGTATTGTGGAAGGGAACGCTAGTGTGTTCTGGGAGTGTGTTCTTGTTGATCTAATGTTGGTTGATTGGGTTATTAGTATTGACAGGTATGATGGTGCAATATCATTAGTCAACTTGAATATTGTCATTATTGTTTTATATTGGATTCTGCTAGTTATTAGTAACCAGTGAAGGGTGTATAGTAGGGGTGTTATGTGGTCCGAGAGGCGGGCTTCACATACAATTCTTGCGGTTACGTTTTGTGCTGTTTGTAATTGTTTGAGATATTTTTTTGGGATACCGTTTAGGAGGTTGTTGCAAAAGTAAAAATGGGGTGTGATCAGCGAGTGAACTACTGATCTGAAATCGTGGGTGTCTAGAAGGGGTCTGAGGTGTTGTATTGTTCTTAGTTTTAAGTAGATTGACTTGGTTGTTTTATATGGGCAGATAAAGTTAGGGATTGATCCAGTATGACGCCTAGATATCTTACTTCTTTTTTAACAGGGAGGGTTGTGTCAAGGAGTTTGAATGCTTGGAGAGAGGTGAAGTTTGGGTTTCTTGATATGTAGAGTATTTCAGTTTTTTTAAAGTTTATGGACAGATTGTTTAATTCTAGCCATGCTTGTGCTACTGAGATGCAGGATTCCGGTATGTGTTGAGTGGTGTTTGTGCCATCTATGGGGAGGTATATCTTAATGTCATCCGCATAGATGTGGTAATTCACTTTCAATTTCTTGAAGATATTGTATATTGGTTGTAGGTATATGTTAAATAATAGTGTGGATAATGCAGACCCTTGGGGGATTCCTTGTTCCTGTCTGAATTTGTTAGAGGTTTTGTTACCTATTTGGACTTGTGTGCGGTCTGTGATGTATGATTGGAACCAATTGTGTGCTGTTACTCCAATTTGTGAGAGCCTTGCAAGGAGGTTGTTGTGGTCGACATTATCAAAGGCAGCATATCTAGTAAAATGAGTATAAAAGATTGTTTGATGTTGTCTATGCCACGTATAAGGGCATCAAAGAAGACCAGCAGTAGCGATTTGACCCCATGGAAGGGGCGGAATCCGAATTGTTGTTCATCTAGGGATGCAACGGTGTCTATAAAGTCTTGCAATTGATTTTGAATTGTTTTCTCGATTAGTTTTGCTACAAATGCCAAATATTGGCATTGGGTCTGTATGAGGTGGGGTCTTTGCTGTCAAGATTTTTGTTCTTCAGGATTGGTCAAATCATGGATTGTTTTAGTTCATTTGGCATTATCCCTTGTTGTATGGATTGATTGATTACCTGGAGTAGGTATGGAGCCAACTCTGGTTTACTTGCCTTGATCCAAGAGACTGGACAAGGGTCTAGTGGGGAGGTGGTGATGTTTATTTTGGTTATGATGTTCAGGAGTTGTTGTTTGTCTATTGGATGAAAGGTGTTCAGTGTTGTAGTGTTTTGGGGGTGGTGTGTTTTTCTGAGGGGATTGTTGGGGTTTTTCATTTTTCGTTTGTCCTGAAAGTGATCAGCTAGGGTTTGTATATTTATGTTTGTGGTGATTGTGTCTTTTTGGGTTGTGTTTGTTAGGGATTTGACAATTTCAAATAGTTCACGTAGTCGGTTGAGGGAGTTTTGTTAGTTTTTTGGTGTGGTAGTCTTTTTTAGCTTTATGGGTGGCGTCCTTGTAGCCTTTCAGGGTTGACATGTATATGTGTTTGTTTTCTGGGGACTACTTGTGTCTCCATTTGTGTTCACATTTTCTTAGATTTATGCAGTTTGCAAGTCTGCAAGCCGCATAAATGTTTTTTGAATACCCCACCCCCACCCCCATAGCTTTTGTCATATATGAAATGTGCATGTGGAAATATCAGATTTATTTATTCGTTCTCCTACCATTAAGTAGGATTGCTGGAACATTTCAGTATTTCAAGATCATAGTTTTTATTCTGTCGCCTAGGCTTGAAGGTCAAGAGGATGCCAATTTTAACCTATTTTATCATATATATAATGCATATGTAGAATTATCAGATTTATTTATTCAATCTCCAGGAACAAGCAGGAAGTCAGTCTTCACATATGTGTGACATCGGTACCGGAACACTCACCAGCATCCAATAGGGCTCCACGGAAAAAAGATGACAAAAGGAATGCTTTTGGGAGAGTTCCTCCCTGCATGCATGGCTGCCTTCTCTCCTGGTCTCCTCAGTCATCCTTTTTTCACTAGCCATCGGGACCTTGTCCCTGTCAGCTGCATCTATAGACTTTATTCTTCCAAGTACCATCGAAAGTACTCTGGTTGCCTTCTCATTGACCGATTCAACTCCCTGTCGATTCCGGTTCTCCTTTTTTATTTTAATTTATTTTTTCTTAAGGTTTATTTTACTTCAGTTTTTTCGATAATTTTTCTTTGAAGCCTATGGCCTTCTCAGGCATCATTGCCCAATTCAATTTTCAAATATGGAGAAACCCCGAAGTGGGTTCAAGAAATGCTCCAAGTGTTCCAGCACAAATGCCAACACTGACAAGCATGCTTGGTGCGTGAAATGTTTAGGTCTAGACCACAACATTGAGTCCTGCCTCTCCTGTCACCATATGATTCTAGAGGTCGAAAGAACTGGGACAAACAGAAGGCTAAGCTGTTTCCTACAGACTCGGCTCCTTCGGTGCACTCCTTGGGGGCGTCAACTCCATCAAAGTCGTCCCATGCTTCTATATCCTCACCAGCAAAGGAGAAGCATTGCTCAGAGCCACCAATGCTTAAGAAGAAGACATCGACCCATCTAAACAACCTCAACGGGAGGTGTCACCCTCCAAAGCCATACAGGGATTTGGGGATGCCCCCAAGGTCCAATTGTCGGTGGAGCCCCCGATACTGGCATCGGGAGTTGTGGCCCACACATCTGTGTCTGGAGCCACTCCTCCTCCAATACCATCATTGGATGACTGTGTCATCGCCTTCGAGCGTAGCATCGCCAAACTCTTAGTGGTTGTAACGCCGATAGCATCGACTGCTCCACAGCTGGCAGCTGTACCGGTTCCACTGATACCACTGGTGACCACAGACATCGGCATTCTACCGCAGGCATCCCCTGCTTCACATAGCTCAGAGCAACCGATACCGAGGCCCTCTTATTTTATTTATTTATTTAACAGTTTTTCTATACCGCACTATTCACCATCAGCGCGGTTCACATGGAACAAGAAACTTCAGACAAGTTACATATATCTGTTCATTACATATAACAGGGAAGTCAAACCTGGGTAACAGGGGCAACTATATACAGAAAACAGCAACAACATCGGTTGCGATACTTTCGACATCCAAACGACAAACATCTGAACATAGAAGGTATTGAACATCTCATAGAAATTATTTTGATTTCCTTCCAGACTACGATTCCAAGGAGACATCCGAGGTGGAATCCATTGAGTCCAATACACTCAAAGATGTACCGTCTGATCCGTCACCTCCTTATGAACATCAACACTCGCTGCCTGAGGACATGTCTTTTCAAGACTTTATTAAGAATTTTTTCAGAGTTCGTATCCGGCTGGGCCCGGACTTCGTCAGAGGCCTCGACGTCCCAGGAGTCTGACCCCGAGCACCGCCGTCGTCCCTCTGAGAGGGGTTCTTCCACCTGGGAGCACAAAAGGAAGAAGAAGCTCGTGAGGGCGGCATCAGTGGAGGCCCCTGGGTCCTCAAGGGCCAGGTCGCGTAGCCCTGACTGCCGCCCCGTGCTCTCGGAGTCGGAGAGGCCGTCCAAACTACCTCGCATAGAGCCAGTCCCCGAGTCATGTAAGTTCTGTTGTCCTCATGGACTCTCCTCCGGGAGAACGAACTTCGGGCCTGATGCCGTCTGGGGCTGCTGAGTCTCCTGAGCTTGGACTCAGGTTGACGGCCTTGGAGAGCAGCTTGACTGCCTTCATGGAATGGCAGCGGGTACTGATCGCCGGTCTGACCGGTGCATCTGCCCCGACCACCGGGACATCGACGTCTAAGTCGACCCCGGAGGTCGATCCTCGAGTCCATCAAGTCTCGAGTCGATCCTCGGCCAAGGTCCCCCTAGACCTCCCGTGCGGGGCCGAGGCCGTCGATGCCGGTGCCCTTGGCGTCGGAGCGGGTGGCACTGTGAGACCCACACGGCCGGAGCCGCTCGATGCCCTCCAGTATGGTTTTCCTCCAAAGGAAGCCTTTACTGTACCGGTTCCTCCGATGCTGGAACGGCTGCTCTTCCGTATGTGGGAGGCACCGGCCTCGGCGCCGGTTCTTAGCAAACGGGTCAATTCCATTTATCGAGTCCGTAAAAGCCCTGGGTTCCAAAAGGCACAGCTACCGCACAATTCCTTGGTTGTGGAATCGGCCATGCATCGCCTGAAGAGTCAGAAGATGCACTCCTCGATGCCTCCCAGCCGGGAGGCCCAGAACCTGGATGCCCTCGGTAGAAAGTGCTTCCAGGGCTCTATGCTATCTTGCCGTGTCCAGACTTACCAGCTGTACATGGGCATGTATTTACAGGACCTGGCAAAGGAGATTGCCGGGTTCTCAGCTGGCCTCTCCGAGGAACCCTTGCAGAGGTTCAAAGCCTTGTCTACAGGGATTCGAGAGTGCTCAAAGTTTATCTCTCAAGCAGCCTATGATGGCTTCAGCCCGGGTAGCCACGGCCGGCATCGGTGCACGCCGTCAGGCCTGGCTACAGTCATCGGACCTGGAGTCATGGGTGCAGGACAAGTTGGTCGATGTCCTGTGCCGAGGTGACAACCTATTTGGTAGGCCCATGACTGAAAAGGCTGCAGAAATCGAGACTGAGACTCTCACCAGGACGAGGCTGTCCAGAAAGACTTCTGCCCCTTCTCAAAAAAAGAAGGGCTCGGGAAAGAAGCTCTTTTTCCTGAGAAAGGGTGCTGCCTACAAAACCTACCCTCAGTATCAGGCCTCTTCAGCTCCCCAGCAGGGCCAGCAGGCCAAAGGGCAGGGGCATGGACCCCGTAGTCAGAAGACCCCCAAGCAGCCAGCTCCGGCTCCTGCACATCAGGGAGCGGGGTTTTGACTTCCACAGCATAGCCTCTCCTCCGCCGGTGGCTCCACTCAGCACAGGGGGTCGGCTGACCCTGTACGCCTACAGGTGGCCAGCCATCACAGGGGATACCTGGGTACTGAGCATAGTCCAAAAGGGCTACATGCTCCACTTCCACCAGCTACCCCCCTCCTACTATCCAGGGGAGCCTCCCAGACGCCCTCTACACAGGAACCTCCTCCTTCAGGAGTTGGCAAGTTTTCTAAAGGAACAGGCGGTGGAACCGGTGCCTCACCACCTGAAAGGGCAAGGCTTCTACTCCAGGTACTTTCTGGTACCAAAAAGGACAGGAGGCCTCTGGCCTATCCTAGACTTGCGAAACCTTAACAAGTTTATGGAGAGGAAAAAGTTCAAGATCCTTACCCTTGGGATACTGCTGCCCTACCTCCAGCAGGGAGACTGGCTAGGCTCCTTAGCCCTAAAGGATGCTTATACTCACATCCTCATTCATCCAGACCACAGACAATATCCAGATTTGTGGTGGGAGGAAGCCATTTTTAGTACAGGGTACTTCCCTTTGGCCTAACCTCTGCCCCCAGGGTTTTCAACAAATGCCTGGCAGTGGTGGCAGCTTATCTCAGGAATCAGGGAATTTTTGTCTTCCCATACTGACGACTGGCTCATCAGGGGCCAGTCTCTCCAGGAGGCCCAACAAGCCACTCTTCGCACTGTCTCTCTTCTTCAGCATCTGTGCTTTGTCATAAACTACACAAAGTCCACTTTGCTCCCCTCAGAACCTAGAGTTTATAGGGGCAAGATTAGAGACCCTTCAGGCAAGAGCTTACTTGCCCGAAGACAGGGCCCACAGACTGATGGACTTGACCAACCAGTTCTAAAGCAATTCTCATGTTTCCGCCAGGCACTACCTGTGGCTCCTGGTCCACAAGGCATCCACTGTACATGTGACTCCGAATGCCCGTCTGCACATGCGGGCTGCTCAATGGTGCCTCAGAGATCAGTGGACGCAGGCCACAGGCGAACTCCGAGACAGAGTAAAGGTGTCCAAACCACTTTTGGACTCCTTACAGTGGTGGCTACATCTCCCAAACCTTCTCAGGGGGGTATCTTTTCAGGCTTCAGCACACACAAGGGTGCTGACGACCGATGCTTCCTTAAAGGGCTGGGGTACACATTGCCAGGGCACTTGCACTCAAGGCCTGTGGTCTCCTCGAGAGGCCACACAGCAAATCAATCTTTTGGAGCTGCGAGCAATCCGCTTAGCTCTGCAAACATTTTCTCATGCCCTCTCTCACCTGTCTGTCCTAGTTCAGACGGACAATCAGGTTGCAATGATCTCCAGGAACAAGCAGGAATGAGTCTTCACATATGGGTATCGTCGGTACCGACGGAGCCTGCGCGGGAACGCTCCCCAGCGTCCAAAAGGAAAGCGTTTGGGAGCATCACACAGCGCCTGCGCGCTGCCTTCCTGCCTTTCCCAACCGCCTCTCTCCAGTTCTTCTTTTCCGCGGAGCCAGCAGGTCGTGTTTCCTGTCACCGCTGAAGAATTTCTTATTTTCTTTTATTTTTCTTTAGTCGCGTGTCTGCCTTCTCGACTCCGGATCGGTACCACCGGTCTTTTTTCTTTCTTTTAAAAAAAAAAAAACCTACTCTTTTCTTACTTCAGTGCATTTTTTCTTCTGGAGCCTTAGGCCTACAGATATATTTTTCCTCATGGAAAAACCCGCCTCCGGGTTTAAAAAGTGCACGAAGTGCAGCAGCACTATTTCTGTCACGGACACCCATGACTGGTGTCCGTAATGTTTAGGTCCTGACCACTCCATTGCGGATTGTGAGTCCTGTTACATGATGTCTAAGAGAGGGTTACAAAATCGGGCAGCCAAGCTCAGTACCCTGTTTCCCTCCGATGCAGCTTCTGTGGCATCGACGTCTTCCAGGGCTGCTTCTTCATCCCATGGATCTCAGGTAACCAAACTTAAATCTGGCCGGTCCTCAAAGAGTTCATCTCCCTCTAAGTATCGAGATGCCCCCGGGCTTACTCTTGAGGAATCCACACCGGCAAACTTACCCCGGCGGGAGGCTCCGGCTTCCAAAGCTCTACCTATGGGGTCACAGGTTGACATCGATGGCTCGGCCTCGACCGATCACCTGTTACAATGTTCTGGGGTACCGGCGGTTACCACCGGTACCGACATCCAGACATTGGTGGCGTCGATGGATCAGAATATTCTGACCATGCAGCGTGCCATCACGGCATTCATACAAGCTGCGACGCCTACGGTACCGCAACAAAACCTGTTGTCAGTACCGGTACTGATTCTGGTACCGGATCCGAAATCGGTTCCGATACCGGTACCGCTTGCATCGACATCAGCATCGACGGCAGTGGTACGCTATCCAGTGATGCCCATCAGTACCGACTCGGTACCGATTACTCCCGATGTCGATACCTCCCGGTACGCGTATCGGGCTCTGCGAGAGCATCCAGACAGTCGATACTTCGATTCCTCTGAAGACTTTGATACATCAGAGGCCTCAATTGAAGCATCGGGGATCCTTCCTCAGGAACCCTCTTCTCCAAAAAGGAGAATGTCTCCTCCTGAAGACTTGTCTTTTCAGGACTTCATTAGGGAGGTGGCCAAAGGCCTGTCCATCTCAGTGGCCTCTGAAACTGAACCTAGAGCCAAAAAATTAGATATCCTACAATATCCTAAGACTCCTAAAGAGGCAGCCACCTTACCAATACATGAGATTCTTTATGATCACATGTTGGGCATATGGGAGACTCCTCTTTCCACCTCCCCTCATTCCCGAAGGTTGGACACCATGTATCGTGTTCCTCCTTGTCCTGGGTTTCATAAGACTCAGCTTCCTCACCACTCCATTGTGGTAGAATCTGCTATGAAAAAGATCAAGAGTACAAAAAGGCACTCCTCTGCTCCTCCAGGAAGAGAATGCAGAACCCTAGATGCCTTTGGCAGGAAAATCTTCCAGGCCAGTATGCTTGTAGCCAGAATCAACTCCTATAGTCTCTATATGGGGATGTTTCCAAAAGAAGTTACAGATCATCTGCAAACCTTATCTCCTTTTATGTCAGAAGATAAGAGAGAAGAATATATCACCTGGCTTAAACAGGCACAGGATGTATCCAAGTTTTCCAACCGTGCAGCCTTTGACTCTTTTGAGGGTGCCAGTAGAGCCTCGGCTATTGCCATAGGTGCACGCAGAGTTGCTTGGTTGCAAGCCTCTGATTTGGAATCCTGGGTACAGGATGGTCTAGGTAACCTTCCCTGTACAGGGGAAGACCTCTTTGGCAAAGATTGGCAAGCAAAGGCCAACCAGATGGATGCTGAAAATTCTGCTTTAGATAGACTTTCAAAGTCTACTACTGCTCCTTTTAAAAAGAGGTTGTTCAAGAAAGGATCTTTCCCAAAAAAAGGGAAATTTTCTTTTGGTTATGGTCAGGCCTCTTCTCAAGGTCGTTTTGCTACAAAGAGACAGCAACAACCAAAACAGGCCAAGCCTCAGGCTGCGAGGACTGCTATGGCCCAACAGCCTCAGCCTCCTCAGGGCCTTTGACTTTCCACTAGAGAACTTAGCCTTTCTGGCTCTAGAACATCCAGAGCCTCTCACCATCCCAGGAAGGTTAGCTCACTTTGCTCCCAGATGGGAACAAATCACAGCAGAGCAATGGACCCTCTCCATCATACGAGATGGGTACAAGCTTCATTTCTTAAACCTTCCTCCTCACACCATGGTGAAACAGTTCAATTCTCCAACATCTCTCCTCAACCTTCTAGGTCAAGAGATTGCTACCCTTCTTGCCCAAGGGGCAATAGAAGAAGTACCCCTTCTTCAACAGGGCTCAGGGTTCTACTCCCCCTATTTTCTCATTCCAAAGAAAACGGGGGGCTACAGACCCATACTAGATCTCAGAGAATTGAACAAGTTTCTATGCAAGGAGAAATTCAAGATGACTTCTCTCGGAAATCTCCTTCCATACCTCCAGAGTCAGGACTGGCTTTGTTCTCTAGATCTCAGGGATGCGTACATCCATGTTCTCATCCATCCAACACACAGAAGGTTCCTTCGGTTCCTTTACCAAGGAAAGCACTACCAATACAAAGTGCTTCCTTTCGGTCTGGCCTCTGCTCCAAGAGTGTTCACAAAATGCATGGCAGTAGTAGCTGCATTTCTGCGCACTCTAGGAATATTCGTATTCCCATATCTGGATGACTGGCTCATCCGAGCTCCATCCCAGTCAGAGGCCCAGACTTCCCTGGCCTGCACAAGGCGTGTTCTTCAGTATCTGGGACTGGTAATCAACATTCCAAAATCCCATCTCACCCCTACTCAGTCTCTAGAGTTCATAGGGGCCTTACTGGATACCACAACTGCAAGGGCCTATCTTCCCCAGGCCCGTTGCCTATGCTTGGTGCAGTTAGCCTCCCAGATTCAGTTAAAATCCCATTTAACTGCTCGAGAGATGTTACAACTCTTAGGCCACATGGCATCCACGGTGCATGTGGTTCCTTACGCTCGCCTTCAAGTCATGAGGGCAGCTCAGTGGACCCTATCCACCCAATGGACCCAGGCATCAGGTTGCCTGTCAGACAAAATAGCAACCTCCAGTCGCCTCTTTTGGTCCCTCCACTGGTAGAAGTCCACTCAAAATCTGTTGCTGGGGTCCCCCTTTCAACAGGTGTTACCCCAAGCAACCCTTACAACAGATGCCTCTCCAAAGGGTTGGGGAGCTCATCTACAAGATCTCTCGACCCAAGGCATCTGGTCTCCACAGGAGACATCTCTACATATCAACCTCTTAGAGCTCAGAGCAATCTTTCTGGCTGTCAGAGTCTTCCACACCCTGCTCAGCTACAAGACAGTCCTCATCCACACGGACAACCAGGTAGCCATGTTCTACGTGAACAAGCAGGGAGGGACTGGCTCTCTGTCGCTTTGCAACGAAGCTCTGAGATTGTGGGCCTTCGCCAGAGAGCATCAAATCCATCTCATGGCAGTGTATCTTCCAGGGGTTCAAAACTCTTGGGCAGACAGACTCAGTCGAGTTCTGCTTCCACACGAATGGTCCCTCCATGGGGACCAGATAGCCAGGATTTTTCAGATTTGGGGTACCCCAGACATAGACCTGTTTGCAAGTCCGTGGAATGCCAAACTTCCCCAGTTTTGTTCCAGGATTCCATGTCGGAGAGTTCAGGCCAGGGATGCCTTCCTCCTTCATTGGGGGCAAGACTTCCTCTATGCCTTTCCACCTATTCCCCTCATCCCCAAGACTCTGCTCAAGCTTCAGAGAGACAAGGGGTCTATGATCCTCATAGCACCACATTGGCCACGCCAAGTGTGGTACCCTCTACTTCTGCATCTCTCTCAAGCTCCCTCCCTGGACCTGGGGTCTGCTCCAGATCTCCTCTCCCAGGAGGAGGGAACCTTGTGGCACCCAAATCCTCAGTCTCTTCATCTCAGGGCCTGGTTGCTGAAGGCCTAGACCTTCAGGATTTACACCTTTCTCAGCAAGTGAAGGATATCCTTCATGCTTCCAGAAAGCCTTCCACCAGACGTTCCTATGCTTTTAAATGGAAAAAGTTTTCCATTTGGTGTGCAGAGAAGGGTCTCAACCCTCTTGCAATACCTTTGAATTCTTTACTAGACTATTTGCTGCATTTATCCCATGCAGGTCTTAAAACAAATTCAATCAGAGTCCATTTGAGTGCTATGCAGCATCCCTTAAGCCTCTCAATGGACAACCTATTTCCTCTCATCCTCTTATAGCAAGATTCATGAGAGGCCTTCTTTTGACTAAACCTCCCATTAGACCACCTCCAGTGGCATGGGACTTGAATCTGGTTCTTGGCCAGCTTATGAAGCCACCCTTTGAACCCTTAGCCACTACCTCCTTGAAATTCCTTTCCTGGAAGGTTATTTTTCTCATTGCAGTCACCTCAGCTCGCCGTATCAGTGAGTTGCAAGCTTTAGTGGCTAATCCTCCTTATACAAGGTTCCATCATGACAAGGTAGTCCTCAGAACTAATCCACACTTTATGCCTAAAGTGGTCTTACCTTTTCATCTGAACCAGGAGGTGTATTTACCTGTCTTTTTTCCAGGACCTCATGCATCAAGTGCAGAGAGGAATCTTCATACTCTGGATTGTAAAAGAGCACTTGCTTTCTACTTACAAAGGACACAGCAACATAGAAAGTCCTCTCAACTTTTTGTTGCTTTTGATCCTTCTCATTTAGGACTTCCAGTCTCTAAGAGAACTCTGTCCAATTGGATTGCTCAGTGTATTTCCTTCGCCTACCAGAGTAAGATCCTTTCTCTGGAGGACCATGTCACAGCTCACAATGTGAGGGCCATGGCAACCTCTATGGCTCATCTAAACTCTGTGTCCATCGACCAAATCTGTCAAGCGGCCACCTGGGCATCGGTTCATACCTTCACAGCCCATTACTCCTTGGACAAGCACTCCCGCCGGGATGCCTTGTTTGGTCAGGCTGTTCTCAAACACCTGTTCCATACCTAATCAACTCCTACCCTCCATCCCTGACTGGATGCCTGAGATTCATGGGTGGAGGTGGAGCCCTTCCCAGGGACTCACAATCTGGGTGATCTCCCAGGCTTCTCTAGCTGGGGAGTCCCCATATGTGAAGACTCATTCCTGCTTGTTCCTGGAGATAGCACATTTACTTACCTGTAACAGGTGATCTCTGGGAACAGCAGGAATAAGTCTTCACAACCCACCCACCTCCCCTAGGAGTTGTATCTCTCTATCTATCTTTCCTTTCCTCTCTCTCTCTTTGTCTCAGCTTTAAAACTCGAACTGGAGAGAGGCGGTTGGGAAAGACAGCGCGCAGGCGCTGTGGGATGCTCCCAAAAGCTCTCCTTTTGGACGCTGGGGAGCGTTCCCACGCAGGCTCCGTCGGTACCGACGATACCCATATGTGAAGACTTATTCCTGCTGTTCCCAGAGATCACCTGTTACAGGTAAGTAACTGTGCATTCTATGTGAACAAACAAGGGGGCACAGGGTCCAAACTCCTGTGCCAGGAGGCTCTGGCCCTTTTTTCCGTTGCGGTCAGGCAGGGTATGTTTCTCAAAGCGGTTTATCTACCTGGTCAAGAAAACTTCCTAGCAGACAAGCTAAGCAGGATTCTCCAGCCTCACGAATGGCAGTTGAATCCAATGGTGCTCCAGCAGATCTTCCTCCGCTGGGGTCTTCCATCCATCGATCTCTTTGCCAGTCCACTGAACCGTCAGCTGCCCAGGTTCTGCTCCAGACAGCCGCATCCCCTGAGGATGGCAGCAGATGCTTTTCTGATCTCTTGGTCTACGAGCCTCCTGTATGAGTTTCCTCCCACGCCCCTGGTGGCCCGAACTCTGTTCAAGATTATCTGGGACAAGGCCTCGGTGATTCTGGTAGCCCCCAGATGGCCGAGGCAGCTGTGGTTTCCACTTCTGCTGCAGTTGGCGGTGGAAACTCCGTTCCCTCTGGGGTTGCAACACGATCCCTTGTCTCAAGAGCAGGGTTCCCTTCTGCACCCCAATCTCAGGTCCCT
The DNA here is from genome assembly GCA_033557465.1 of Ichthyophis bannanicus. Lineage (NCBI taxonomy): Eukaryota > Metazoa > Chordata > Amphibia > Gymnophiona > Ichthyophiidae > Ichthyophis > Ichthyophis bannanicus. Next base: position 168,371,525 of record CM066040.1, on the reverse strand, counting down.
CAATTTGATAGCCTGGCTACTGAAATGGTAGTTCTAGCTCCCTTACTCCTACCTAAGGATGTTGAGGAGGTGGTATTGGCCTCTAGGAGGCAGTGCACCAGAAAATCCTATGCTCTCAAGTGGCGTAGGTTTACTTTATGGTGTGCACAGTGCAATGAAGACACTTTCTCTTGCCTTGTGCCAGTAGTACTGTAGTATCTACTTCACCTTTCAGACCTAGGCCTTAAGTCTAACTCTGTACAGGTCCACCTCAGTGCTTTGTCAGCGCACCACTCACTGGTGGAAGGACAGTCTCTGTCGGTTCACCCCTTGGTGTCCCGATTCCTCAGAGGTCTGCTTCTTTTCAAGCCTCCAGTTCGTCCACCGGCGACTGAGTGGGATTTGAACGTGGTCTTGCAGCAACTTACTCGCCCACCGTTTGAGCCGATGGCTACTTGCCATTTGCGCTTCCTCTCTTGGAAAGCGCTCTTCCTGGTGGCTCTTACCTCAGCCAGACATGTGAGTGAACTACAAGCTCTGGTTTCTGATAGACCATACACGCGGTTCTATAGGAACAGGGTGGTCCTCTGGACCCATCCCAAGTTCCTTCCAAAAGTGGTCTCCTCTTTCCACCTCAATCAGGAGGTGGTTCTTCCGACCTTTTTTCCCAGGTTGCATGCCAGCCGGGCTGAAACAGTCTTGCATACCCTGGACTGTAAGAGGGCTTTGTCTTTTTACATAGAATGTACGCGGGGGCATCAAAGGGCTACTCAGCTCGTCGTCTCCTTTGACCCTAATAAGATGGGGTTACCTGTCTCCAAGTGTACATTGTCCACTTGGGTAGCAGATTGTATCATCTGGGCGTATAAGGAAGCCGACCTCCCCTTGCAGGGTCGAGTCACAGCCCACCGTGTCAAGGCGAAAGCCGCGTCAGTAGCTCATCTCCGCTCTGTTCCGTTGGCAGACATCTGCAGGGCCGCAACTTGGTCTTCAAGCCAGACTTTTGCAGCCCATTACTGCCCGGAAGAGAGTGTCCCGGAGGGACAGTGCTTTCGGACAGGCGGTACTCCGTAATCTCTTTGAGGTTTAGGTAACTCCTACCCTCCGGCCCTTGTTTTGGGCTACCGTACGGGGGCTTTCTCAGAGGATATTCTTATCAGGGATGCTGAAGCTCTTGAAAGGGAGCCATTTTTTCAGCTTTGGGTTCCCGGTAGCCTAGAGCTGGGGCGTCCCATATGTGAGGACTGACTTCCTGCTTGGTCCTGGAGAAAGAGTAGTTACTCACCTGTAACAGGTGTTCTCCAGGAGCAGTCCTCACGACCCTCCCACCTCCCCTGGAGGTGCAGTCATATCATTCATTTTGATTTTTTGCTGTCTTTTAGCTATGTCATCTGACTGAGCAAGATGGCACCCTTGGGCGGGAAGGGGACCGCACAGGCGCACTGCATTCCCAAAAGCTTTCTTTGAAAGCTGGGGAAATGCTCCGCACGGGGACTCCGTTGGCACCGACGTCACCCATATGTGAGGACTGATTCCTGCTGCTCCTGGAGAACACCTGTTACAGGTGAGTAACTACTCTTAAACTACAAACATAACAGATACTACTGTGCTTGAAGTATCATGATGCCCGTTGCATATAGGACAAAATGTTTTACATACATTTCTTGGTCACGCTTGAACTTTTTTTTTTTTTAGTTGGTGTGTTTCCTGTGCAGAAACTACTCCTGTGCATTCCTTTTTCTTTGAAAGTACTGGCAGGCAGTGGGAAGTAGCTATTATTATAGTTGCTTTGGGGCCCATGTCTGGAAAGGCTAACTCAAACTACAGGGATGGAGTAAAGATGGAAGTAAAGTCCAGCAGTGTTTGCCTATGTGCTAACTGAGTGGGGATACAGGGCCCTCTCATGTGGCCACAAACCTGGAGGGAAAAACAATGCTTTATGCCCCAAGTAAGTTCCTCTAACTGAAACAGGACATCTCTGAATCGGTGGTGGAGTAGAAGTGGCACAGAAGATGGTACAAGGAGAATTGGAGTGGGCTGGGGGGGGCGGTGTCTGGAAAGAGCAGAAAGTACTGAAGAGGATATGAAAGAAGAGGAGGAGGAGTGCGATGAGGTCAACAAAAAGGAGATTTAGAGAAACACAGAGGTGAAGACAAAAAAAAAGGAGAATTGAAACAAAATGGACCAAAGCAAAAAGACATATTGGAGGGAAAGACAGAGCAGGAATGCAACCAAAAGAGGGAGTGATAGGGGAAAGGAGGATTGAGAGACGTGGAAGTGAGGGACAAGGAATGGTTTGAAGATAGAGGGTTACTGGGTAACAATGGGGATGAGAAATGAGATGGGGAAGATCAGAACCCATCAAATGAAAAATAATATAGAAAGGACTACCGGAAGGAATTGGAATAGGATAGAGGATAAAAGCTGATACTTTATGAGAAGAATATGCCACAAGAAAAAAGCTCACACAATACCAGCAGACAAAATTTTATCCATTTAGTTATTAGATTGTGATTTTTGAAAATTTTTAATTGTGTATCACGTACTTTAAAAAAGAATCTGTATTATTAGCATTTTGCTGAACTGCATTAATTGTACCTAACTTTAGCTTTATTATCTTGGTCGCTTTGACCATAGCTTGTGTGTCTGGGAGGTGAGTGTTAGATTGAGGCCTTTGGGGGCTCCAGTTATAAAATTTGCCAGGGACCTTGAAAAGCCTCCATCTGTGAATAATGCATACTTTTTACATGAAGCTTATAATAAAACAATGTTCAGAAAGTCTTTTATTGCATTCGAGCGTCATTTATGTTTTGAACCGAGAACAGTGATGTAGGATTAGAACAAACTGTTGAAGGGAAGTAAATAAGGAAGTTATCTTACCACACATCCTTTAGGCAGGGAAGCCTTTTCATAAAGCTGTCTTGGGCATGCAGCAATTTCTGGTTTTTACATGGCGGTATAAAACCTCTATTTAACCTACAGAATTGAATGTAACATTTCATGTAAGTAGATGTGCAGGGCGTTGGGTGTGAAATTTGTAAAACTTTGAGTATTACTACACCCACATTAGTACTGATTTTACTTTCAGGCAAGAGAAGCTAGATTTAAATCGGCATGTAGGTCATTTTTAGGTTAGATGGCAGATAACAGGATATAAAGGCAACTTTTTACAAGTGATCATTTAGTTCAAATGGAATGAGCTTAAATAATTTCACATACGTTTTCAAAGTATTTTACAGTTTTTTCTCTAGCGATAAAAGGCATAAAATGTTACATTAAATGACTAGTTTACCAAAATCATTGCTACACAGTTTTTGTTTTAAAGTCCAGTTTTAAATTTTGGTAGAGTTAGAGCAAAAAGATAAGAAGTCTAACTGGATGCACAGCTTTGAAACAGTTTGAGGCCTTTTGAAATGCGGTTAATGTGCACAGGCAGGGGAATTATGGCGCACTGAAATCTGTGTTAGCTGTGTTGTATGATGGGGTAGGGTCTGGACAGGATTGGGGTGGAGAGTGGGCATTGACTGCACATTGCGATTAGCGCAGGCATTAGTATGCAAGCTAATCGCTAATGTTGCCCCTTGATTTATAGGGCTATGGGGATTTGAGAGATTTTAGATGGTTTTAAAGACTTATTTGTTTGAGAAAGCTTTTAATGGGATGGTAACTAGGTTTGAATATGGCTGTGATTTGTGATGCTAGAATTGGGAGGGGCAGTGTGTGGTATCATTATATAGTAGCATAGTATATGATGGCAGATAAAGACCAGCATGGTCCATCTAGTCTGCCCAGCAAGGTGGCAAGAGTAGGTGCGCCTGCCACTCCGTGCAGGTGTACCCACTGCTCCATGCAAGTGTACCCACTGCTCCGTGCAGGTCACCTCTACTTGTTGATATATCAGAACCAGTTAAGTTTATTTTGATTTTATCCTGTTTCTATAAAGGGATCCACCACTGTGTCTGTCCCATGCCATTTTGAATTCTGTCACTGTAGTTGCCCCCACCACTTCCATCAGGAAGGCATTCCAAGCATCCACCACCCTTTCAGTGAAAAAGTATATCTCCAGGAACAAGCAGGAATGAGTCTTCACATATGGGTACGTCGGTACCGACGGAGTCTGCGCGGGAACACTCCCCAGCGTCCAATCAGAACGCTTTTGGAAGCATCCCAACATGCCTGCGTGCTGCCTTCCCGCCTTTCCCAACTGTCTCTCCTCAGTTTTCGTTTTTCCGCAGAGCCGGCAGGACGTCGTCCTGTCACCGCAGAAAATTCTTCCTTTATTTTTGTTTTTTCTTGTGGTCGCATCTACCTTCCCTCGACGCACCGGTACCACCGGTGTTTCTTTTTCTTTTTCTTTTTCTCTGCAAATTTTTCCCCTTGTGGGAACTTTTGTTCCTGTTAGTGCCTGACAGGTTTCGGCCTGCTAGGCCTCTTCACTTTCCCTCAGGGAAATGCTAGCCACTAGAATGTGTATTAATTGTGGCACTTACGAATTAGTTTCAGACACCCATAATTGGTGCCTTCAATGTTTGGGACCTGAACACCATCCGCTGGAGTGTCCCTCCTGCACTTTTATTTCTACAAGAAGTTTTCAGCATCGAGCTCAACTCGATATGCCATTCCCCTCAGACCTGAGGGTATCAGCTACATCTTCTTTTTCGCAGGATCAGGTAACCAAACAAAAGTCTGTACAGACTAGCCAGTCCTCGGGTGGTAGATCTCATGTACTTCATAGAGATGCCTTTGGGCTTGCCCCCGAGGACATTTTGGCTTTAAAACCCCAGCGGGAGGCTTCTACCTCCAAAGCACTAATGGGGTTTCAGGATGTTCCCGGGGTTTTCACCTCGGTGAACATGCCTGAGCCATGCCCGGTGGTGGTATCCGCTTTGAGCGGTGCCGGTACCCCGGCATCGGCAATGATGCTGGATGAAACATTCCACACCAATGATCGCAGTCAAGCGCTCTCGGTATCCTCGGTGCCGTTAGAGCCGCTACCGACCGGTCTTCCCACATCGGTCCCAGTACCAATGCTGGTATCCACATCGGTACCCTCCAGGTATGCATCGATAGACTCGCTTCTTTCGATGCCGAGTCTAGAATCGATCTCTAGTCTGGAGGATTGGGTACCGACCTGTCTCGGTACCGACTGCAGACGGTGCCGTAGACATTCCACCGATGATCAACGTCTGCCACATTCGGTTTCCACGGTACCGATAGTGCCATTACAGACTGATCTTCCTATATTGGTGTCACCGACGGTACCGGTATCGACATCAACATCAGTGTCTGTACCTCCCATGCTCCTTTCAGCCGGCTCGCTTCCCTCCATACCGAGTTTGGAATAGATCCCTAGCATGGACGATTTGCTACCGACCAGTTGCGGTACCGCTTTTCAGCGGTACCGACAACTATCTTTCAAAGATAATCCGATGCTCCACCCCTCCAGATCTTCTAGTCTACATAATCTGAATAAACCGGTGGATGCTAGAACTAGTTCTTCAACAGATCTAGTTCTTCCTCCTCTTCCTCGAGAACTCCCCTCTGGGGAGATTTCTTTTCAAGCTTTCCTGCTTGATATGGCCAAGTCTCTGGACATTTCCATACCTGGTCAAGACCCTGCACCAGGGGATCCACAACCTACACAGATCCCCTGTAATCCACAGGAAGTCATTATGTTTCCTTTGCATCAAACCTTGCAGGATCTTTTATTTAGAACGTGGGAAACTCCTCTAATGGTATCCCCACCTTCTAGGACAACTGATCTCCTATACCGGGTGCCCCCTTCTCCAGGTTTTCAAAAGCCTCAGCTCCCTCATCGCTCTCTTGTTGTAGAATCAGCAATGAGGCGTGTTAGGAGTACTAAGAAGCACTCTTCTTATCCGCCAGGTCCTGAGGCTAAGACACTAGATGCCTTTGGACGTCAAACCTTCCAGGCATCTATGCTTTCAGCAAGAATCCTTTCATATATTTTCTATATGGGATTATCTCTTGAGGAGGTCACAAAAGATTTATTGCTTTTGACTCCTTTCCTCCAAGAGCCTAAAAGAGCAGATTTTTCTATGTTAGTCAATCATGCTCAAAATATTTCTAAGTTCCTTACTTGTGCTTCCCTAGACTCTTTTGAGTCTGTTAGCAGAACTTCTGCTATAGCCATAGGAGCACGACGTAGAGCCTGGCTCCAAGCTTCAGACTTGGACAAATTTGTACAAGATAAACTGGGAAATGCTCCTTGCACTGGAGAGAATCGCTTTAATAAAGAGACTTTACTCCAGGCTGCTCAGTTAACCACTGACACTATTGCTTTCAGAGGCTTGTCTATGCCTTCCTCTATCCCAGTTTGTAGAAAGTCTGCTAATAAGCTTTGTTCCCTTAATGGGAGAAGGTTTTATCCATCTTCTACCCATCATGCAGATCCTCCCAAGCAAGGGAAATAATCAACCAGGCTTAGGAAATCACAACCTCAATGGGTTCAGCAAACCCAGCAGCCGCAGGGTTGCTAATAGACTCTTCCCTGAATCCTTTTTCCTGTTTGAGGTTTGGATCCTGTAGTTTGCTTCCTACCACTACAAGCATCTACATCAATTCCATCCTAACTTTACATATGTCCCTCTTAGGGGGACATCCTAACTATCAGCTCCATGAACTTCTTAAGTTGATTATGCTCTACAGGTTATACAGTTACTCCTCGTCCTCTGGACTACTCAGAGAAGTAACAACTGTCAATAAGGTTGCCTTTACCTTTGACTTGTTTTCCTGTATCCGCATATCTCATATTACTTCAAAGATTTACTCCACCGTAAGTCTTCTTTTCAACTCTGCCACTCTTATTAAGACATTTCGTCTGTAAGAGTGATACCACTTGACTGAGGGCTTCTCCTTAAGCCCTAGGTTTTCTTTCAGAGTTGTCTCCCCCATGCATTCTTGATTTTTCTGGCAGCTCTCAGACAATAGTGGAGTCTTACCACTCCTACTTATGTCTGTATTTCTTTCCCAATGTTGGGACATAAGATTTCTACTGCTGCCCTATCAATAGTTAGAACTGCAAGGGTTCTTACTGGCTAGACCTCTGACTTGCAGACCAAGCCACCAGGGCTTATTCTCCAATTTCAATGGTTCTGGCCTTACCTCTAGGTCCCAGAAGGTTTTAATAACCTTTTCTGGCTATTGTTGCAGACACATTACCTTATCTTCTATCCTTAGCCTTCCCCAATCCTTGGGCTTGGCGGGATGCTTCATGATACTTGCTCTTAAACACCAGTTTTTCTTCTAATTAACCTGCAACATGCTCTCTGCATCTCTTCGGAGCAGCTCTACACTATGGGGCCTTGTTAGAGAGCACATGATGTCAGATGGTTAGGAAGGGCTTTAGCCAGTAATGCCTGCTGAGTTCTCCCTGCCCTTACCATTTTTCCATTAAAGGCTTCTTAAATAAACACAAGCCTTTAATTAAGAGAATACCTAAAGAATTATCCAATTCCCTGGGTTGCTTCACATCTCCAGGGGACCCCTTCACCAGGGATGGGTTTTCTATCAGTATAGACAATCCTTGTCTGTCTTTTCCTTCCATCCTCAACTCTTCATGGCGTAATCCATGTTGAGCACAAGAATGCACCATACCCCTTTTTACCCTCATCAGGGGTACATATGATATTTTTATTGCATCTTTTCTCCAGCTACCTGCTGGAGTTATGGAAGGATTCAGTCTTAATATCTGCAGATTTACAACATCCTCTGCATTTTCCAGGTAGGTCTCTATTCCTGGTTGTCACTGAACTAGAGTTCTTAGAGGACTTTAGACTTCTCTTGCCAGTGAGAGAGCTCCCTGGGCTTCCTATCCTTACCCAGGAAGTACAGATTCTCTAACTATCTTCCCAAGCAGGTACCTCCCTTCTTGTGGTTAGATAAATCTTTCTCTCTCCACATACCCTATGTGCGGACATGGGTATGTATACATACATACATACATACATACATATATATATATATATATATATATAGATAGATAGATAGATAGATAGATAGAGATATATATATAATTTGCATGTATATGGACATCTGCATGTCTATGCTCATATATATCTATATATATATATGCTTCGCAATATATGATAGTGGGTAGATATATCTCTATATACTATTTCCATCTGTCTGCCTAGATATATATATACTTATACATATATATATATATATATATTCTCCTACGGACTCGACAGATACTCTCTATCCCTTTCCATGCTGTCCCAGCATACTTAGGGTTCTCCATAATCAACCACTTCCTTTAGTAGTTGAGGAGTTTTTTGTACCATGCCTTTCAGTTTAGGTACACCTGAAGCCCTCCATATACTTCCTTTCCAATTAGGAGGGACTTTCTGACTCTTCAGAAGATGAGAGACTACACTGCCTCATCACTCCTCTTTGTTATCGGATATAGGGATCTTTAAAGCTCCCTTCTCCTATAAGAACCTTGTCCCTTTAAAGTCAAAAGAGCTTCAGTTTTTATCTAATAGGGACTTCCGCGTTTTCCGCAAAGTCCTACCTCATTGAACTACCCCAGTTCCACTGGGTTTGTTTCTTCTCACCCTAAGGGTTCTAACCTCAACCTGTTTTTTTTGTACAGTTATCTACCTCTCCTTGCTTTGAGGTACTCCCTGGGGATATTCTGTTGGTTCATATCCACAAATCCACATGAACCTCCATATACCCCTTTACAATATCACCAGGTGAGGTCCAGGTTGGTTTATTGCTCCCAATATTACCACTAAGTATCACCTGCACAGAGACTCCTATCTAGGCATTGTGTTTGGTCCTGCTGTTCCACAGCACATCTTTTTAGTTCAACTCCTACCCTCCATCCCTAGGATGCCTGGGGTTTCGGTAAAATAGCATGGCTCTCAAATTCGCAACATGCTGGGACTCCTCCAGGCATCTCAGCTTGGGAGTCCCCATATGTGAAGACTCATTCCTGCTTGTTCCTGGAGATAGCACAGTTACTTACCTGTAACCGGTGATCTCTGGGAACAGCAGGAATAAGTCTTCACAACCTACCCACCTCCCCTAGGAGTTGCATTTTTCTATCTCTATCTTTCCCTTTCTCTCTCTCTCTCTTTGTCTCAGCTTTAAAACTTAACTGAGGAGAGACAGTTGGGAAAGGTGGGAAGACAGCATGCAGGCGTGTTGGGATGCTTCCAAAAGCGTTCTGATTAGATGCTGGGGAGCGTTCCCGCACAGACTCCGTCGGTACCGACGTACCCATATGTGAAGACTTATTCCTGCTGTTCCCAGAGATCACCGGTTGCAGGTAAGTAACTGTGCTTTCTTGACATTGCCTTTCAGTTTACCCCCTAGCACAGGGGTCTCAAACTCAAATTGCTTTGAGGGCCAAATGAGGACCTGTAAAGTAACCTGGGGGCCGCAGAAGACGCGGGCCTCATTTGCATAAGGGGCATCATTTGCATAAATATTTGCATAATGTTACCATACACTAACTTTTAGTAAACATGCCTCTTAATGAGTGTATGGATAAAGAAAGACGAAAAGGTTTCTACATTACTATAATCCAGTGCCAACCGCCAGGCACATTAGGAACTACTACAAACACTGCCCATTTAGAACCCATAGCAAACCCGCCATATCCTAACAGCACTACCAGGACTCACAAAGCACCATACTCTACCTATCAAAAGGCAACACTGCAAATATTAAATCAATACATTTCAGGGAATAACGATACATGACCTACTGGGGAAAGAGAACAAGTGGCAATGTCAAATAGGAATTATATAAACAGAATACCTCAGCTCATTTACACATGCAGAACATACACCATCACCAAACCAGGAATCACACTTTTAAAACAGGAAGACAATAATTAAACTGGGAATGTACAACACTGTAGAAATAAAACTATAAATTAATTTCCTCTTGTATTAAACAAAGCGCAGACGTTAATGATGCACATTTCCAAGAGCTGACATATTCCAGTTAATAAATTCAAAATAAAGAGATATCTTTCTACCTTTTGTGCAATTTTTTTCAGTTGCAATTGCTCCAGCTACTTTCTTCTGGTTTCTTCGTGTCTTCTGCTAACTCTCCATCGTCTGCTGTCCATTTGTCCTTTCTTCTAGCTTTTTCCATTCTCTCTCTACATCTGCTTTAACATACTAATCTTTCTCCTTTTGCTCTTTCCTCATTCCTATTACATCCACTCAAATTTTACCCCACCATCCTCAATCCCCACTTACTCTCCCAATACCCGGCCAATTGTAGATTTTTCTTCCCTCCCACAAAAAATATTTTCCCCTCTCCATTTCACTCTCCCAGCTCCATCCCATTCTAATCTTCCCCCAACATCAGCTCCCTTCTAGTTCCAGCCCCACCCAGCATCTGCTCCCTTCTAGTCCCCGCATCATCAGCCCATTTCCAGTCCTATCCTAGCCCCACCATCAGCCCATTTCCATTCCAAGCCCCCGTCCCCATTAGCTATTTGCAGTTCATGCCCCCCTTCTACTCAGCCCATTTCCAGTCCTAGCAACCCCCTCCCAGTCCATTACCAGTTCTAGCCCCCCTATAGCCCATTACCAGTCCTAAGCCCCCAACAGCCCACTTCCAGTCCTAACCCTTCCATCACCCCATTTTCATTCTTAGCCCCCCCCATAACCCCATTTTCAGTCTTAGCCCCCCAATCAGACCACCTCCAGTCCTAACCCCCAACTCCCCATTTCCAGTCCTATCCCCCATCACCCCATTTTCAGTCCTAACCCCCTCCCCCCATCAGCCCAAGTACATTTGAAAATTAGAAACAAAACAAACTCCTGGCTTCTGCTGCTGCTGCTGCCGCCGTGGCAGCAGCAGAATCAACTGTCCCGCGGCCCCTTCCCGTCTGCCCGGCAGAGCCCTCAGCTGTCAGCTCCATCAGCGGCGGGCTTTTCAAGCTGCGAAGAGAAGAGTGATTTCCCTCTCGTGGCTCTGTTAAGCCCATCGCGAGAGGGAAATCACTCTTCTCTTCGCAGCTTGAAAAGCCCGCCGCTGATGGAGCTGACAGCTGAGGGCTCTGCCGGGCAGATGGGAAGGGGCCGGGGGACAGTTGATTCTGCCGCTGCCACGGCGGCAGCAGCAGAAGCAGAAGCCAGGGGTTTGTTTTGGGTTTTTTAGGTTTCCTCTCCGTCGCGGGCCGCACAAAATTCTCTCGCGGGCCGCGTGTTTGAGACCCCGGCCCTAGCAGCTTCATGTTATGCCCTCTAGTATTACAGCTTCCCCGTGTTTGAAAAAGGTTTGTTTGTTCATTAATACTCCTTAGGTATTTAAAGGTCTGTATCATATCTCCCCTGTCCCTCCTCTCCTCTAGAGTATACATATTTAGGTCTTGGGCTCTCTTTTTATATGTCTTCTGGCGCAGGCTCCAAATCAATTTGGTCGCCTTCCTCTGAATTGTTTTATGTTTGTATTGTGATTGGGTTGGGTTGAATTGTATATATATGTTCTGTGAATTTTGTGTACTGCTTAGAGTGTTCAACATAGTGGTTTGTAAGTGCAAATAAATAAATGTTGCTGTTAGCATGAGTGCACCTTCCACCACCTCAATAGGTGGCATTAGAAGATGTACCAGCTGTACTTGCCAAGGGCTAGAACATAAGCTAAGGGACTTGCCTACACAGTAATTGTTGAGCACATGCTGATTACACCCCCCGACAATTACAGCAGTGTGGTGATACCTAATGCACTGTGATTTTAACTCAAAACACGTTAGGGGCAAAACAACACTGCACTTGTCTTTTTGACTGAAGGATTAAATTCCCTGCAGCATCTAGAAGTGAAAAATTGCACAGAAAATAAAATCATTTGAGCAAAACCACTTGCATTAATGAACTTTTGCCCAATTCTTACATATAGCACTTTTGACAAAAGTCCTACAGTTTATACAGGCTTTTTTTTTCTTTCATTTTTATAGCAAAAGGTATGCAATTGCAAAATTGTGCAAGCAAACAGATTTACAGACCAGAAACTTAAACACATCCTTAGATACTTGCTAAATAACGAGCTGGGATGACCTTAATTGAAAGAAAAGACTGAAATAATATTTTGATGTATTTATTCAATTTTCATTATCCAGACTAAAAAATCTACAAAAATGAGGATATTACAAGTACATAAATTCTAACATTACAGTCATTGCACCAGTGGCGTTACCTACAGTTTTGTATATTTATGGTAAACAAACAAAAGGAGGAGGATTCAGGGTTTTATTAAAGTTAAAATTCAGGCAGCTCAGTATTTCCCCTGTGGTGGTACAGTTAGAAGAGGTTCAAATTTAAAACGTTGCTGTTCAGGTCAGCAAGTTCCTTCTCAGCCATGTGTGCTATGTGACTGTTGTAATGGCACCACAAGGGAAACGGTGAACCGTTTAAAAGAGCAAAATGAATATCCAGTCACTCATCCTCAAACACTCTTTTAGTCCAACAGCAGTTCTTAACCTTACTGGAAGATTTCACTTATATTTGTTTTATGTTTCGCAACCTAAAGAACATAAACTTATTTCAAAAGCATTCACACAAAAAAGGCATTCGGTGATTGTGAAGTCATCCTCCTGGGGATCTTTAGTATATTAATATGTCCATACCTTTAGGGCTATTTCCCTGGTCCCCTACAACCAGCTGCCCTGTTGGCTCTGTAGGGCCGGCCCAACCACTAGGCAAACTAGACAGCCTAGATCAGTGATGGCTAACCTTTTTGAGCCCGAGTGCCCAAACTGCCACACAAAACCAAAGAATTTCCTCAAAGTGCCAGCACGTCATTTGCATAAGTGGTCTTATTTGCATAAATATTTGCATAATGTTACCATACACTAACTTTTAGTAAACATGTCTCTTAATGAGTGTATGGATAAAGAAAGACTAAAAGATTTCTACATTACTATAATCCAGTGCCAACCGCCAGGCACATTAGGAACTACTACAAACGCTGCCCATTTAGAACCCATAGCAAACCCGCCGTATCCTGACAGCATTACCAGGACTCACAAAGCACCATACCCTACCTATCAAAAGGCAACACTGCAAATATTAAACCAATACATTTCAGAGAATACTGGGGAAAGAGAACAAGTGGCAACGTCAAATAGGAATTTCCTCTTGTACCAAACAAAGCGCAGATGTTAATGATGCACATTTCCCAGAGCTGACATATTCCAGTTAATAAATTCAAAATAAAGAGATATCTTTCTACCTTTTGTGCATTTTTTTTTCAGTTGCAATTGGTCCAGCCACCTTCTTCTGGTTTCTTCATGTTTTCTGCTAACTCTCCATCGTCTGCTGTCCATTTGTCCTTTCTTCTCTCTTCTAGTTTTTTTTCCATTCTCTCTCTCTCTCTACATCTGCTTTAACATACTAATCTTTCTCCTTTTGCTCTTTCCTCATTCCTATTTCATCCACACAAATTTTACCCCTCCATCCTCAATCCCCAATTACTCTCCCAATACCTGGCCAATTGTAGATTTTTCATCCCTCCTACACAAAATATTTTTCCCCTCTCCATTTTACTCTCCCAGCCCCATCCCATTCTAATCCTCCCCCAACATCAGCTCCCTTCTAGTTCCAGTCTCACCCAGCATCCATTCCCTTCTAGTCCCTGCATCAGCCCATTTCCAGTCCAAGTCCCTTCATCAGCTCATTTTCAATCCTAGCCCCCCATCAGCCCATTTCTACTCATTTCCTACCCCCACCATCAGCCCATGTCAAATCATAGCTCCCCTCCACTCAGCCCAATTCCAGTCCAAGCCCCCCCATGAGCCTACTTCCAGTTCTAGCCCCTCCATGAGTCCATTTCAATTCAAGCCCCCACCACAGCCCATTTCCAATCTTAGCTCCCCCCAACAGCCCATTTCCAGTCCTATCCTAGCTGTTCCATCAGCCCATTTTCAGTCCTAGCTCCCTTCCCTCACAGCCCATTTCCATTCCAAGCCCCCTCCCCATCAGCTATTTGCAGTTCAAGCCTCCCCTTCCACTCAGCCCATTTCCAGTCCTAGCAACACCCCAACCCATTACCAGTCCTAGCCCCCCGTCAATCAACTTCCAGTCCTAACCCCCATCACCCCATTTTCAGTTTAAGCCCCCCCCCTATAACCCTTTACCAGTCCTAACCCCCCATCAGCCCATTTCCAGTCAGCCCCCCATAGTCCTAAACCCCCCCATCAGCCCACAGCCCATTACCAGTCCTAACCACATCAGCCCACCTCAAGTCCTAACCCCCCCCATCAGCCCACTACCAGTCTTAACCCCCCCCATAGCCCATTACCAGTCCTAACCCCCCCATCACCCCATTTCCAGACAGCCCTCATCAGCCCACAGCCCATTGCTAGTCTTAACTCCCCCCCATAGCCCACTGCGTCTTAACCCCCCTCCCCAGCCCCCTGCCAGTCTTAACCCCCCCTCCCTCGCCCATTGCCAGTCTCAACCCCCCCTCCCTCCCTCCCTCGCCCATTGCCAGTCTCAACCCCCCTCCCTCCCTAGCCCATTGCCAGTCTCAACCCCCACCCCCCCTCCCTAGCCCATTGCCAGTCTTAACCTCCCTCCCTCCCTAGCCCATTGCCAGTCTCAACCCCCTCCCTCCCTCCATAGCACATTGACAGTCTCAACCCCCCTCCCTCCCTCCCTACCTCCCGAGCCCATTGCCAGTATCAACCCCCCTCCCTCCCTAGCCCATTGCCAGTCTCACCTCCCTCCCTCCCTAGCCCATTGCCAGTCTTAACCCCCCTCCCTCCCTCCCTCCCTAGCCCATTGCCAGTCTTAACCCCCCTCCCTCCCTCCCTCCCTAGCCCATTGCCAGTCTTAACCCCCCTCCCTCGGCTCATGGCAAAAAAAAAAAAAAGCTGCCCATCTGCCCCTGCGGGCTTAAGAGAGACGCGAGGGAGACTCTCCCTTCGCGTCTCTGCAAGCCGGCAGAGAGGGGCTGAGCAGCGCCGGGAGAGTCCCGCCGGGCAGAGGGAGCCCCGCGGGACACTCCATGCCGCCGCGGCGGCAGCGGGCAGCTTTTTTTTTTTTTTAATGTGCGACCTTCCCGCGTGCCAGCTGCAAGGCCTTCGCGTGCCACAGCTGGCACGCGTGCCATAGGTTCGCCATCGCTGGCCTAGATCAGCAACTTCTGGGGGGGGGGGGGGGCGGCAGCAGCAAAGTGCAGGGCATTCAAAGCTAAACAATACATTTTGACAGCCAGAGGGGGAGGAGTAAAGCTTAAGGTTTACCTAGGGCAGCAACACCTTGAGCCAACTCAGGGGCTGGCCCTGCCTGCAGAGCTGATAAGGAGGCTGCTGTAGTCATGTCCTGCTTTGGCATAGCTTCAGCAAGGGTTTGGAGTACTTCTGCAGACGTAGCTTGTTTTAGTCATACCAAGCCTCAACTTTAAAGAGAAAAATGTAATTAATCTTTTTCCCTTTCTAAGAAAATATACTACAGCATTGTAGCATGGAGCAAGTTTTTTAAAAAAAATCTAAAGTTGTCTTAATGCAGTACAATGCAATAATGTAATCACCATACATTAAATATATTGCATATGCGTATAAGAAAAATGTGGTATACAGTCATATGTGTATTTATGAACAGTAGGGAGCATTTTAATGCAGCTGACTTTGTAGTTAAGTTAAATTGCTCTGTTAATTTCATGTTAAAATGTCTCTTCCCTTGTGCTGCTCATACCTCTGTAAGAATGATTCTTCCCAACATAAATTTCTTTCCCTTCAAAACTGATTCTGGCTGCAATAGTGTTTGGTTGAAAAAATCTACCTTTCATGTCAGTTGTCCATACTGATATGAATTCCAGCAAAACTGAAATCTCTTTATTTTCTAAAGTGAGATCACTTTTGTTTATGCAGGGTGCCGTCATGTAATTTTTTAGGATGAATTCAAAAATAGCATAGTTACTCACCTGCAACAGGTGATCTCCGGGAACAGCAGGAATTTAGTCTTCACATATGGGTATCGTCGGTACCGACGGAGCCTGCGCGGGAATGCTCCCCAGCGTCCAATTAGAAAGCTTTTGGGAGCATCCCACAGCGCCTGCGTGCTGCCTTCCCACCTTTCCCAACTTCCTCTCTCCAGTTGAGTTTAAAGCTGAGACAGAGAGAGAGAGAGAGGGAAAGAGAAAGAGATAGATAGAGAGATACAACTCCTAGGGGAGGTGGATGGGTTGTGAAGACTGAATTCCTGCTGTTCCCGGAGATCACAGGTGAGTAACTATGCTATCTCCAAGAACAAGCAGGAATGTAGTCTTCACATATGGGGACTCCCTAGCTTTAGATGCCAGGGAGAGACCCCAGAAGTTGTGTGTCCCTGTGAAAGGGCTCCACTTCCCTCCATGGATCTCTGGCATCCAAACAGGGATGGCGGGTAGGAGTTGATTAGGTATGGAACAGGTGTTGGAGAACAGCCTGACCAAACAAGGCATCCTGGCGGGAGTCCTTGTCCAAGCAGTAATGGGCTGTGAAGGTATGAACCGAGGCCCAAGTGGCTGCTCGACAGATGTCATCGATAGACACAGAGTGCAGATGAGCCATTGAAGCTGCCATGGCTCTCACATTGTGAGCTGTGACATGGCCCTCCAGAGGAAGATTCTTACTCTGATAGGCAAACGAAATACACTGTGTAATCCAGTTGGACAGTGTTCTCTTGGAGACTGGAAGTCCCAAATGAGAAGGATCAAAAGCAACAAAGAGTTGAGGACTTTCTATGTTGCTGTGTTCTTTGCAAGTAAAAGGCTAAAGCTCTTTTACAGTCCAAAGTATGAAGATTCCTTTCTGCATTTGATGCATCAGGCCTTGGAAAAAACACAGGCAGGTAGACAGCCTGATTAAGATGAAAAGGCGAGACCACCTTTGGCATAAAGTGTGGATGAGTCCTAAGGACTACCTTGTCATGATGGAACCTTCTATGAGGCGGATCAGCCACTAGTGCCTGCAACTCACTGATGCGACGTGCTGATGTGTTTGCAATGAGAAAGATAACCTTCCAGGAAAGGAATTTCAATGAAGTAGTAGCTAAGGGTTCAAAGGGTGGCTTCATGAGTTGGCCAAGAACCAGATTTAAGTCTCATGCCACCGGTGGTGGCTTAATGGGAGGCTTAGTTAGAAGAAGGCCTCTCATAAATCTTGCTATAAGAGGATGGGAGGAAATAGGTTGTCCATTTAAAGGCTTGAAAGAAGCTGCAATAGCACTCAAATGGACTCTTACTGAGTTAGTTTTAAGTCCTGCATTGGATAAATGAAGGAGATACTCCAGTAATGATTCCAGAGGTATCGCAAGGGGGCTAAGACCCTTCTGCGAGCACCATATGGTAAACCTTTTCCACTTGAAAGCATAAGAGCGTCTTGTGGAAGGTTTTCTGGAAGCATAAAGGATATCCTTTACTTGCTGAGAAAGGTTAAGATCATGAAGATCTAGGCCTTCAGCAACCAAGCCCTGAGATGCAGAGACTGGGGATTGGGATGCCATAACATTCCGTCCTCCTGAGACAGGAGATCTGGAGCAGACCCGAACTCCAGAGGGGGAGCTTGAGAGAGATGTAGAAGCAGAGGGTACCACACTTGCCGTGGCCAATGTGGAGCTATGAGAATCATACGACCTCTGTCTCTCTGAAGCTTGAACAGGGTTTTGGGAATTAGGGGAATGGGTGGAAAGGCATAAAGGAAGTCTTGACCCCAATGAAGGAGGAAAGCATCCCTGGCTTGAGAGCCCTGAGCCGGAATTCTGGAACAGAACCGGGGAAGTTTGGCATTCAACGGACTTGCAAAGAGGTCTATGTCCGGGGTTCCCCAAATTTGAAAAGTCTTGGCCACCTGGTCTGCATGTAGAGACCATTCGTGTGGAAGCAGAACTCGACTGAGTCTGTCTGCCCAAGAGTTCTGGCTGCCTGGAAGATACACTGCCAGGAGATGAATCTGATGCTCTCTGGCGAGGGCCCATAGTCGCAAAGCTTCGTTGCAAAGCAACAGAGAGCCTGTTCCTCCCTGCTTGTTCACGTAGAACATGGCTACTTGATTGTCCGTATGGATGAGGACTGTCTTGTAGCTGAGCGCAGGGTGTGGAACACTCGAAGAGCAAGGAAGATTGCTCTGAGCTCTAAGAGATTGATGTGTAGATGAGTCTCCTGTGGAGTCCAGGTGCCTTGGGTGGAGAGGTCTTGAAGATGAGCTCCCCAACCCACTGGTGAAGCATCTGTTGTGAGAGTTGCCTGGGGTAAAGGTTGTTGAAATGGGGACCCCAGCAACAGGTTTTGAGTGGACCGCCACCATTGGAGGGACAAAATAAGGTGACTTGTGTTTGCTATTTTGTCTGACAGGCACCCTGATGCCTGGGTCAATTGAGTGGATAAAGTCCACTGGGCTGCTCTCATATGGAGGCGAGCATAAGGGACCACATGCACGGTAGATGCCATGTGGCCTAGTAGTTGTAACATTTCTCGAGCAGTGAGATGAGGCTTTAGCACTGCTTGAGAAGCTAACTGCACCAAACGAAAGCAACGGGCCTGGGGAAGATAGGCCCTTGCTTTTCTGGTATCCAGCAAAGCTCCTATGAACTCTAGAGACTGACTGGGAGTTAGGCTGGATTTTGGGATGTTTATGACCAGACCCAAATGCTGAAGGATACGCATTGTGCAAGATAGAAAAATCCTGGCCTCTGACTCTGATGGGGCTCGAATGAGCCAGTCGTCTAAGTAGGGGAAGACGAATATTCCTAGAGTGCGAAGAAATGCTGCTACCACAGCCATGCACTTCGTAAACACTCTTGGTGCTGAGGCTAGGCCAAAAGGAAGCACCCTGTATTGGTAGTGCTTTCCTTGAAAAAGGAACCGAAGGAACTTTCTGTGAGTTGGATGGATGAAAACATGAGTGTACGCATCCTTGAGATCTAGAGAACAAAGCCAATCCTGACTCTGAAGGTATGGCAGCAGAGTTCCCAAATCATCTTGAATTTCTCTTTGAACAGGAATTTGTTTAATTCTCTGAGGTCTAAAATAGTTCTGTGTCCCCCTGTTTTCTTTGGGATAAGGAAATAGGGGGAATAAAACCCTGTACCCTGTTGAGGAATGGGTACCTCTTCTATTGCCCTTTGGGCAAGAAGCATAGTGACTTCTTGATCTAACAGGTTGATGAGAGAGGTCTGAGAATTGAACTGTCTTACCATTCTGGGAGGGGGCATGCAGAGAAAGTGAAGCTTGTACCCCTCTTTTATAATGGAGAGAGTCCAATGTTCTGCTGTTATCTGCCCCCATCTGGGGGAAAAATGAGACAACCTTCCTGGAATGGTGGAAGGTTCTGGCCCATTGAGGGCCAGGAAGGCTAAGTTCTCTAGACGGAAGTCAAAGGCCTTGTGGAGGCTGAGACTGCTGAGACGGTTGAGGCTTAACAGTCTTTGCTTTCCTTTGTTTAGGTGGTTGCTGACTCTTTCGGGCAGGCTGACCCGCAGAATGTCCCTGTTGAGAATAAGAGGGATAAAACCTCTTCTTTTTGGAGAAGAATGGTCTCTTGAAAGATTTCTTCCTTGCAGGATCAGCTGTGGCTTTGGATAGCCTATCCAAAGTAGAGTTGTCAGCATCCAACTCATTGGCTTTCTCTTGCCAATTTTTGCCGAATAGATTCTCACCTGTACAAGGGATATTGTCCAGTTTATCCTGGACCCAGAGCTCCAAATCGGATGCCTGGAGCCAGGCAATTCTATGTGCACCTATGGCAATGGCAGAGGTTCTGCTTATGCACTCAAAACAGTCAAAAGCTGCACGATTGACAAATTTAGAAACATCCTGGGCATGGTTAACCAGTGTGAGAAAATCTTGCCTCTTATCTTCAGGAAGAAGAGGGCTCAAAACCTCTAAATCTCCTGTGACTTCTTTAAGGAACATTCCCATATATAAAATATAGGAACTGATCCTGGCAGAAAGCATAGAAGCCTGGAAAGTACGACGTCCAAAGGCATCCAAAGTTCTACACTCACATCCTGGAGGATTAGAGGCATGCCTCTTTGCACTCCTGATCCTTCTCATAGCTGATTCCACTACAATAGAGTGGTGAGGAAGCTGAGTCTTCTGGAAACCAGGACAAGGAGGGACTCGATACATGGTATCCAGTCTAAGAGAGTGGGGAGAGGTGGTGAGAGGTGTTTCCCACATTCTTAGCATGAGATCATGTAAGATCTCATGGATAGGCAAAGTAGCTGCCTCCTTAGGAGCCTTGGGATATTGTAGAATCTCCAACTCCTTTGCTCTGGGCTCTGTTTCAAGAGCCACAGTAATGGAAAGGCCTTGAGCCACCTCCCTGATAAAATCCTGAAAGGAGATATCTTCTGGAGGAGACATCCTACATTTAGGAGAGGAAGGCTTCTCCGGGAGAAGTATTCCGGTACCGACAGAGTCGTCAGAATCCTCAGACTCCTCCGAGGATTCAAAGTACCTTCTGTCCGGATGCTCCTGTAGAACACGATACCCGTACCGACCGAAGTCAGTACCGGGGGGAATCGGTACCAGTGTATCGGTACCGGAGGGCATAGCATGACTGGGTGCCGGCAAAGCAGACACCGATGTCGATGCCGATGCTGTTGGTACCGGTTCCGATACCGGTGCCAGAGTCGATGCCGGTACCGGTTGAAGTGTCTGACGTGGTTCCGAGGGTGTCGATGCCGCAAGGAGAGCCGCCAGACTGCATTCAATAGCCAGGAACCTCTGGTCTATCGACGCTGCCGATGCCTGGGTGTCGGTACCGGAGAAAGCAGCTGGTATCCCAGAGCATGGCACCAGTTGTTCTGCCGAGGTTAAGGCCTCGAGAACATCCTGGAGTCCCGATAATGCTTTGGAAGCCGAAGCCTCCCGCCGGGGCAATTTTGCCGGTATAGAACCCTCAAGGGCAATGCCAGAGGCATCTCGATGCTTAGAAGGAGATCTACCCTTTGAGGACCGGCCAGACTTATGTTTAGTTACCTGAGATCCATGGGAGGAAGACAAAGCCCTGGAAGACGTTGATGCCACCGAAGCTGCATCGGAGGGAAAAAGGGTGCTGAGCTTAGCAGCTCGGTTTTGTCGACCCCTCTTGGACATCATGGCACAAGCCATACACTCCGAGATGGAGTGATCAGGACCTAAACATTTAAGACACCACTCATGAGTGTCGGTGACGGAGATGGTACCGCCACACTTGGGGCACTTCTTGAAACCCGAAGCGGGTTTTTCCGTAGTGGAGGAAAATTTGGGTCTAAGGCCCAAAATGGCACGTGCACGTGGAAAATAAAAGTTTGGAAAAAAATACTATATTATGTTTTTGTTATTTTTTTAAAGAAAGAAAGAAGAACCGGCGGTACCGCTATAGCATCGAGAAAGGCAGACGCAACCACAAAAAGGAGGAGAATAAGGAAATATTTTCTGCGGTGACAGGAACAGCGACCTGCTGGGTCCACCGAAAACGAAGAACTGGAGAGAGGCAGTTGGGAAAGGCAGAACGCAGGCGCTGTGGGATGCTCCCAAAAGCTTTATTATTGGACGTTGGGAAGCGTTCCCACGCAGGTTCCGTCGGTACCGACGATACCCATATGTGAAGACTACATTCCTGCTTGTTTCTGGAGATTCTGTAATCCACTAATGTAATAGGGAAATTAATGTCCTTATTTCACTAGAAGCCTATTTTCTGATGTTTCCCCTCTACCAGCGGTGTTAAACTGCGGTTCTGGCAGGCCACAAATCAGTTAGATTTTCAGGATATCCTCAATGAATTTGCATGACATTTGCATACAGTGGAGACAGTGCATGTAAATATCTCTCCTGGATGTGCACTAGAGAATCTGTGAACCTGACTAGTTTGCAGCCTTGCAAGATTACAGTTTGACACCGCAGCTTCATACCCTCCTATAGAATCTACACAGAATACCCTTATCAAATTATGCCATTTATGTTAACCATTAATTTGATCATACAATGTACAATGAGCCTAGCTTAAAACTACTATTGCTCAGAGACTAATAGAGGCTTTCTTGGTCTTAATTTTAATTGTAAAACTTAAAATAAAAAAAAGTATTGCTGAATTTCTTAAGAGGCCTTACTTTACACTGGGACTTTCTCCTGATTCTGTACATGCCCACACACACTTTTAGGTCTTCACAGGCAAATTTGTTCATGGTATATTCATATAGGGTTATATGTTTTGAATCCTTAAACAATGATGGTTTTGCTTGCCTGATGCTGTCATTTTGGAACTCCTTACCCTACTATTTATTTTCATAATTGTCGCAATCCATATTTAAATCTGTTTTTGAAACATTTTATAAGGGGTAGTTTGATCTATTGTCATGGTTATTTATTTAACATTGTTTATATACTGCTTTATCATTTCAATTAAAGCGGTTTACATTGAAACTTAAACTTGGTAATATACATTAAACAGGGACATTGATAACTTGGATTTTTCTGAGGCAATGGAGGGTTAAGTGACTTGCCCAAGGCCACAAGGAGTGCTAATGGGAATCGAACCCTGGTGTCTGGGTTCCCAAGCCAGTGATCTTAACCATGCTACTACTCCACTCCCCTTTATGTTACATAGATAGAGTTGTCAGGAGATTAATGTTGTGCTATGCTACTCTCCTCCTCAATGTGTACTAGTCTAAAGTCTGTAACCGGGTAGCTGGACCCGGCGCTCCACCCCTCATACTTCACCCACCCCCTCCCCAACTAACAATACCCCCATTCCCAAAGAACTTCACACACAACAGTTCATGGAAGCAACAGGTCGCAGCTTTATTGCCAATAACACATTAAACCTTAACATAACAATCATCAAACCAACCCCAGCGGAGCGATACCTCACCCGCCATGTAATTAGCAAGGCGCCCTCCCCTCCACACCTGCCGCGGTCAAACCCCCGGCAAAGTTACTACCACCCCTGCCCGTCTTCGCCATATCAGTAGCAAAAATCGGCAAGGGGTATTCCGGGTCGGGGACACCCTGCCCCAAGCATCCTAAGGCTCCGGACCCCGGAAACCTCCGGGATCCTGCCACCGGTGCAGGCTCATTGATGCGCCTGTGCCACCCCCCCCCCCCCCCCATGCTCAAGCTGCGACCTGCCATTGCCATCATGCACCACATGTTCCAATGCTTCCTGCCAATCATTCAATAGCAAATCTACCCCCACTGGCGATAGATGTACCCCATCACTCCTAAAGAACCCCGCACACGCCACATCAACCCATGCATGCTGTACCTGATACCTGCCGTGCTCACATACCCACCTCCCAATCTGTCTATTAATCTTTGTCAGCCCCCCAGACCAACGCCGCTGCCCCCAGCACGCAGGCCTCGGGATGATATCTGACCATATCAACACAACCCCTTTGAACATCCGCAGAACCTTGGCAAAATCCCGCTTTGCCGCATCGATCAGTTGCTTCCATGTCCAGGAAGATAACTCATTGCCTCCCAAGTGCAACAGCAGCAACGATGGCAGCTTTCTTATGCGCTCATGGTGTCAAAGCAAAGGCATCAGCTGCATCCACCGTAGCCCCCACTCGCCCAGCCATGAAACCGACACCACATCCGGGTCCATTCCCAAGTTCAGCCCGATCAGCTGCACTGCTGCTCGCTGACTGGCCCAGTACACAAAGGAATGCCCCAGCATCCAACATCCCCGCACACACACTCCCCCATCTGCAAAAGAAAAGAGCAGTTAATATACACTGTGACCAGCATGCATGCCCCCATTTAGCAACGAACATATCCCAGGAAAGCCTTGGACCGCCATCTACCAATACTTTGAATCTGCACGCCCGACAGCCCCACCCTTGCCGCACTAGTCGCTGCACCAATGCAAAATGAATACGCAGAAAAAGGCTCGGGTCTTCACCCATTCGACACAAAACCATCTGCAAAACCGCCGACACCTGAAATCGGGTCACTACCTCTGCATCCTGCTGGACATAGAAGCCACCCTCAGCCATAGCACGGACGCATAAGAAGTCCCGCATTGCGGCTACCGGACACATGATACCCCCGATCTCCTGCAGGACTACCGACATGCCCTTACCCCGCTGGTCTGTTTTGGATTTTTTTAGGAGTACCCGCATTTGCCCATCGACCACCTGCACGTGCTGGCGACGCAAACTATTCCCAACCCCCGACTTCCAGGAATCTGCCACCAATTCACCCACCCTAAATGTACCAAAAAAGGCCAAAGTGAATACTGCCCTAAAGAGTTTGGCTTCATAGTGGGACTCCACGACCTCCGGCAAACCACCACATAATCTGCAGAGTACTTCATGCATGATCGACCGCCGATGATCCTGTGGTGTAGGCCACAATCGCTCCCACCCTTGCATCAGCCTCCAAACCAGGAACCCCCCCCATGGTACCCCAACCCACTGCTCTCGCAAAAAAGGCAAAACCCGCCAAATTTCCACGTACCGATGACCTTGCGACCCCTTGCTCTTTTGCAAAAAGGATATACTGCCCCAACGTGTGATCCGGCACCATCCCCACCTACCGCCCCCACACCCGCAAAAATTCCATCACTCTCTCACAACCTCGGCGATAAGCATCCCAAGTCCTCTCTGCCACTGAACTCCGCAGCAGGTTCCTCATCTCGGAAGGCTACAGCTCCATAATTTCCAAGGGACCACGAGCCCCTCCGCCTCCGCTTCCGGTGCCAGCTTGCGAAATCGATCCCACTGCAAACGGGAAAGAGCATCAGCAATAGAATTAGTATGCCCTGGACTATGTCGAGCCTTCAACTCCACATTCAAGTGCAAACAGGACAATACCACCTCTCTCATCAATGCTGCTACTCGCTGACATCGTGGCGTGTAATGATTAACAACGTTCACCACCGCTTCATTATCGCACCACCATACCACCTTACGGTTCCTCAACCTGGCGGGCCACAACTCCAGCGCCACCAAAATAGGAAACAGCTGCAGGAAAGTGATATTACTTAACAGCCCCGCATCCTGCCAGGCCTGCGGCCAGCTATCGGCACACCACGCCCCCCAAAGTAGATACCGAGGCCCACCCCACCTGCAGCTTCCGTGTAAAGTTGCAACTCTTCGCTAGACACCACGGCTTCCATTAGCACCGATGTCCTATTAAAATCCCACAAAAATACGTCCCAAACCCGCAAGTCCTCGTGGATAGTTTTGGAAATTCGGATGCGATGATGCGGCTTACGCACTCCGGCAGTCGCTGCCGCCAACCGTCCAATGAATACGCGCCCCATTGGTATCACTCTGCATGCAAAATTCAATGACCCTATTAACGCCTGCATTTCCTTCAACGATAACTTCGCGGAGGCCAACACATCCGCCACCAAAACCCGCAACGTCACCACTACCTCACTTGGCAAGCGAGCTACCATGACCTCGGAATCCAACTCCACTCCCAAGAAGAGGTGATCTTTGTCATTGGACCCACCATCTTCTCGGCCAACGGTACCCCAAGCTCCACAGCCACGTTCACAAAACCGTCCAACAGTGCCTTACACCCCATATCCTGGGCGGTGCTCACAAACAAAAAATCATCAAGGTAATGCACCAAGTCCTGGCTACCTACTCTCTGCACCACCGCCCAATGAAGAAAGGTACTAAATTTCTCAAAGTAGGTGCACGAAACTGCACAACCCATGGGCTTGCATTTATCAAAATAAAATTCCCCCGCAAATTGGAAACCTAACAAATGAAAGGACGAGGGGTGCACTGGCAACAAGCGAAATGCAGACTTTATATCCACTTTTGCCATCAGTGCCCTCCGCCCTGCCTTCTTGACTAACACCACCGCCCTATCAAACGAGGCGTACCTGACTGTACAACACTCACGCGGGATGAGATCATTAACCGAAGCCCATAACGGGAATGACAAATTATGTATTAACCGATACTTCCCCGGTTCTTTCTTAGGTATGATGCCCAACGAGGACACCACAAAACTCCGCAAGGGTGGCTCCGCAAATGGACCCGCGATATTCCCCATCTTCAACTCGACATCCAACTTTTCCCTCGCTACAGACTCGAAACGTCACACCGATGGGGAATTTCTAGCAGTCGCAACCGCAACCACACCTTGAATGGGAATAACAAAACCTAACTAGAACCCCATTCTCAAAACCTCCTTATCCCCCTTTTTCGGGTAGTGGCGCAGCCACTCGTTTAACATCTCCACCCGGATCGGCGAAGGGGCCAAACCCAAATCCACCCTACTGCTTGGAGGCCGGCAAGGGAGGCAACTGTGTGCGCCTTTCTTAATACATTTGATTGCCGAGTGCGTTCCGCCACAGATTGAACACGTGTGCCGAAACTTGCAGTCCGGAAAAGGACAGGAGGACTTATTGAGCCTCCAGCACACGTCCCCCCCCCACCCCCCTCCGCCACTCGCCACCTGCTTGGGCTGTAACATGGTCCCCCCACCATGAAAGGAACGGTTCCCCCCTGCCACGGCTACTGACCCTGCCTTTCCCCCACCACCACGTCTGCTATTCACTCTGACTGACATCTGGAGTGGAGGAGTGGCCTAGTGGTTGGGGCAAGGTACTTCAGGCCGGAAGGTCGGGGGTTCAAATCCCACTAGAGGACAGCAACCTCGGGCTGGAAGGACTGGGGTTTCTAGTCCCACAGGTGCTCCTTGTGGTCTTGGGCAAGCCACTTAACCCTCCATAGCCCATGTTCCCTGTAAAATAGTTATCTCCAAGTTATAATGCCCTGTTCAATGTAATTTCAGTTTGTTCAATGTAAACCGCACTGATACAGAATAGCGCGGTATATAAGAGAATGTAAATAAATAAATCTGCGTGAGCCACAAGTTAATATCCTGCATGCCCCAAGTTAATGCCCTGTTCTCTTCCATTTTGTCACAGAATTTTTCATCGTAATTTAACCAGGACCATCCTTCATGAGACTGCGATGCCTCCAGGATCGAGTCCGCATATGCTAACAACAATCCCGTACTGCCCTGGGAATCTCTGACCCCACACACTTGCCAATCGTAAAAACGCCCTCACCCAGTTCACCACATTCTGAGACACTTTCTTAAGCCACCCGGCCTTCTCGTCCTCTTTCCGCTTTTTTCCTGCTTTCCCCGGAATGCTTCCGACCTTCCAGCAAGCAGAAAATATCGATATATCTCCTCTTCTGAATCTTCCTTCGCAACTTCTTCAGCACTCCTTCCCACAACGCTGATAACGTTGTCAACACGGTAGTCCCGCCCCTGGCCGAGCTATCCACTGCTGCACTGCCCAGCACCCCTGCCCATCCCCCTGCATCCCTTGCCAATGCCGCTGACGAACTCGACGAGGAGGACGACTCTGAACTATGCCGCCTCCTACACGAGTGCCTCCTTTTCCGGCTCGCTTTTCCTGACCGTTCCGCTCTAACACCATGCCCATCCCCCGCCCCGCCACCTGCTCCCCCTGCAACTCACCTGTCTCGGCCAAGGCCGTCGTCTCCATCCCGGTCGGGCGATGCATCTCCCGCAGATGATCCTCTGCCACCTGCTGTGTGCCAGCTCCTTGCTCAGCCAAGCCTGCGACCGCGGCGACTCTGTCCATATTTGCCACTCTCGGGTGACCCCTCGTCCCTTGCACTCCTCCGGGCGCCGCGGAGAAGGGAACCTGCGGAAACACAAAAGGAAACACCGGTGGAGGAAAAACAGGGGACCATGCCGGATGCCACACCCCTGTCCACTCAGCCCTCGATGGGCCTTCCCCTCCCCCGATCCAGTGGTCCCACACAGTCTGGTATCACCCGGGCCCATATCCCCTATGCGCAGCCTGCCTCCCCCGGGAAAAAACTCCTCTCACACACTCACCAGCGCCTCCGTAGCTGTGGAAGTGAGCCCTGCTCCAATTCCCCTCCCTCCTGCTAAAGTACGGGGACCTCGCACCTCAGCAACGTCACCCTGACCGCCGCTACCTGCTGGAGGAACAGTCTCCACCAGCCCTGGGCCCCCCTATCAACCTCTGACCCCCCGCTCTCAGCCCCCAAGCTCTACAGCCTACCCCCCTCCCCTAACTGGATTAGTAGAACCCCTGCACCCCCTTGCTGCCTGTCCTGGACTACCCACCACAGGATTGGTAGCCGTGTTACGAGCCCGCCCAAGACGACCCCTTTCCCTCCCCCTGGCCACCCCCCTGCCTCTCTGCCCCCCAATAGGCAGCACCACCTCAGCCCTGCTCGCTACCCGGCCCCCATGTAGCCCTCCCCTCCCCCTTGCCATCCTCCCCCAGGAGAGCCTTGCACAACCTGGTGACTGCCTTCAAAATTGTTTTGGTTTTTTTACTGCCCGGGACCTTGCACTCCTATCCAAAGGCTACCCCCTAACCAGCCTGCTCCCGTTTTAATTTTATTTCTTTTTATTTTGCTTTATTACTGCCCAACTTGCCTGTAGCTGTTGCCACCAGCGCCGAGCTCCTCTTCCGCTGCCTCTCCCCCAGGCCACCCAGGTCCCTCGCACCTCCTCTCACCAGGTCCCTCAGCACCAGCCTCACTTCACAAGCTCCAGCTGCCGACACCGCCAGGATCGACGGTCTCTCGTGCCCCTCTCCGGCTGCCTCGATTTCCTCCACGTGCCTGCCAGGCCCGATCTCCTGCTCCAGACACCACCACCACGCCGCTCCCGAGCCCCTATTGCATTTTCTCGGGCCCCGTTACCCACGCCCGAGCACATGCAAGCGCCACCTCTGATTGGCTCCCACCGCGTGCATTCCCGCGGGCGGAGCCAATCGTTTTAAAAGACACCAGCCCGCGTCCCACTCCCCCCCCCCCCTCGCACCCTCCCATCTCTCTCCTGACGCGAGGCAGGGTCTGCACCGGGCCACGCGCCCGGTTACTTGCGGGCGCTGGGACCCTGCCTGCGCCCTTGCTTTTATTTGGCCTGTCATTAATGTTTTTTTAGAATGGTATGCCATTCTTCTAATGTGATTTTGTAAAGCACCTTGATGGAGATCAACTTATGAAAAACAGTATACCAAATATGAAATGTTGAAAAATGACAGCAGATAGGCATACAGCCTATTCAGTCTGCCATCCCATATCAGCTGGAAAGCTTTACAGACCCTTTTTTTCACTTTATAGATCCTCTGTGTCTGTCTCATGCTTTCTTAAATTCAGATTCAGTCCTTGTCTCTACTGCCTCTACTGGGAGACTATTCCATTGCTAAATATGAAATAAACAAAATTAATCATCCTATGAGCAGTTTTTTCTTTCTGCATCTATGTGATATGGCTACAACGTTCTGTTTAAAAAAAATCAAAAAGCATCATTCGTATGAGGAAGAACAAAGTTGAGTTAATTATTTTGAGTGGAAATCTGTGCATATGACAGATCTTCACTTTTCCTTTGGTATGGTCGAGATGATACTCTTCCATTCCCTTTTTAAAATATTCTTTTATATACTAAAATATAAAGAAAAAAAATTAAATGGTTTTAGTTTCCATCTTCTAGGTTACAGGAAATCTTTTTTTTTTCAGTGTAGTGGTGGCGGTGTATGATGTGTGTGTTGAAGGTCTAAAATGAGTCACCATAAGTCACTGAGAGGACACTTGCCACCACATTTTATACTCTTCTGAATACACATAGTGCTTTTTGAAAATGCAAAAAAAAAATCTGTTCTCCTACAAATTAACCACAGGTTTTATATGAAAAAGATTGTGCGATGGTAATGCGAGCAAGCATTCAAAAGCTTGCTCAGTAGTGCTCTTGCAATCCAATAAAATCATTTCTATGTATAAAAAGCACACTACGCAATTGATTTCTTATACATCACTCACATACTGTAGGAGTTCCAACCGAGCAAGCCTCACAGATTTTTCTTCTTGTTACAGTGAACTTTGACTTCTGGATAATTGGCAGTTTGTTTTAAAAAGAAAAAGATACTTTCTGGTAATGTTTCAGTGTTTTTCCCTTCCTTGAATCACCACTATTCGAAAACAGGCATTCACTGATAATTAAGTAGACCACACAAAGAATATTTAATTTTCATTTTGTACCATCTGAATTCATACAGTTTATACTCTTTGTTTTATTGGTAGAACTGTGAGCTATTGTTGACGTTGACCTTTATTTCCAGTGACCCATTATGACTGTCCTACTTTCGACTATAAAGTCTCAAAGTAATGCTGCCTTAATGTAGAAAACTGCATGCACTAAAAAGTGCTTTCTAAATCATACAAACACAACAAATAGGACCAAATTATAATGTAAAAGCTGAAGATCAGCCAGTCCTGATGCATGTTTTGTAATGGCTTGTTAGGGGACATTCCCTCTTGTTTTCACAACTGTCCACTGTTTTTCAAGGTTACATCATAGTAATGGTCTGATGTAAACTTAGCATGTACAGTCGATGGATAACTGAGACCACTGCAGGTGAAAAGTGAACAGATATATCATTACTAGGTTGGGGTGTCTTAGTAGGTTACAATCAAGGCATTTCAAATATTACAGATGAAAGGTGTACAGATTTACCATTACACTGTACTAGGTTATGATGTCTCACTTAGTAAGTTGCAATCAAGGCACTTAAAATAATGCAGGATGTGATTTTAGGTTAACTTATAATGTCAAATCGGTGCAGTACATTCAGAAGAATTGCAGATTAGCAGTCTGAATTCTCATCTGTATAGTGGCTTTTGATCAATATTTATTAAATCTTATTGTTATAGAGGCTTATAAACCCAGTTCAGATTTATTTATGTGGTTATCTATCCAGGTTTCTTGAATGGAATAGTCCAAATGGTGAAGTCGCATTACATGATTCTGGCTTTTACTATTACTACTGATCATTTGTATAGCGCTATAAGGCATATGCAGCGCTTCACAGATACATGTAAAAGATGGTCCCTGCACATCAGAGCTTACTATCTAATTAAGACAGCTGAGGACAAGAATACATCTAGGGGTATGATAAGGAAACACATAGGGGACAAAGTGGATCAGGATCCAAAAGCAGCCTCGAATAGGTGAGCTTTCAGTCTTGATTTGAAAAGGGCCAAAGATGAAGCCTGACGTACAGACTCAGGTAGGTTTGTTACAGGCATAAGGAGCAGCAAGGTGAAAGATTTGAAGTCTGGAGCTGGCAGTATAAGAGAAGGGTACAGACAGAAGCGATCTGCCAGAAGATTGGAGTTCCCAAGGAGGGGGTGTAGGGAGGGATAAGAGAGGAAAAGTAGGGAGAAGCAACGGAATAAGTGCTCTTATAGGTCAGGAGGAGAAGTTTGAATTAGATATGGAAATGGATAGGGAGCCAGTGAAGCAACTTGAGAAGAGGGGTAATATGAGCAGCCAAGTTTTGAACAGATTGAAAGTGAGAGAAATGATTGAGAGGGAGACCAGCAAGGAGGAGGTTGCCAATAATCTCTAGGAACAGGAAGTCAGTCTTCACATATGGGTGACATCGGCACGGACGGAGCCTGGCGTGGGAACACTCCCCAGCATCCAATAGGAATGCTTTTGGGAGCATTCCTCCACTCATGTATGGCTGCCTTCGCGCTTTTCCTCCTGGTCTCCTCAGTTGTCTTTTTTTCCGCGGAGCCATCGGGATCCTGTCCCTGTCAGCCGCGTCTTGAGACTTCTAAGACTTCTTCAAAAGTACCGTCTGACTACTCCGGTTGCCTTCCCGTCAACCGATTTGACTCCCTGTCTATTCCGGTTCCCTTTACTTTTCTTATTTCTACCTAATTTTCTTTCGTTTTTTATTTTTTTCACTGTTTTTCCAATTGAAGCCTACAGCCTCTTTGGGCACCATTGCCCAATTCGATTTTGCCTCCATATTATTTTCAAAGATGGAGAAATCCCAAAGTGGGTTCAAGAAATGCTCCAAGTGTTCCAGTATAATTTTTGTCACTGATGAGCATTCTTGATGCCTCAAGTGTTTAGGCCCAGATCACGACATCGATTCCTGCCTCTCCTATCGCCACATGACTTCCAGAAAATGGGACAAATAGAAAGCTAAGCTATTTCCTACAGACTCAGCTCCTTCAGTGCCCTCCTTGGGGGTGTCGACTCCATCAAAGTCTTCCCATGCCTCTAAATCCTCACCGGCAAAGGAAAAGTATCTCTCGGAGTCATCAGTGCAGAAGAAGAAGACATCGCCGTCAGTATTGAGGTCGTCGACTTCCAGGTCAGCGTTGGCATTTGCATTGCCACTCTACATTCCGATGCAAACCATCCATCTAAACAACCCCGGTGAGCACCCTCCAGAGCCATTCAGGGGATGCCCCTGAGGTCTTATTCTCGGTGTACCCCTGATACCGACATCGGGAGTTGTGGCCTACACTTCTGTGTCTGGAGCCTCTCCTCCTCCAGTACCATCATTGGATGACCATGTCATTGCTATCAAGTGAAGCATCGCTAAACTCTTAGCAGCAGTTATGCAATAGCATCGGAGGCTCCGCAGCCAGCACCGGTACCGGTTCCACCGATACAGTCGGTGACCACAGCCATCGGTACTCTACCGCAGGCATCCCCTGATTCACACAGCTTGGAGCAACTGATACAGAGACCCTCTGTTCCATCGGGTCCGATATCCTCGACATCCAACAACGAGTATAGGAGCATAGAGGGTATCGAACACCTCATAGAGATTATTTTGATTTCCTTACGGACTGATTCTGAGGAGGCATCCGAGGTGGAATTGATCGAGTCCAGTACACCCAAGGATGTACCATCGGATCCATCACCTCCTTATAAACGTCGATGTTCCCTGCCCGAGGACATGCCGTTCCAAAATTTCATTAAAGACATGGCAGCAGCTCTCGATGTTTGTGGCAACAAAAACGGAACCAAGAGCTGAGGAACTCGACATAGTTCAGTATCCTTCGGCACCAAAGGAGGCGGCCACCCTCCTGGTGCACAACATCTTAAAGACTTGATGATTCGAATGTGGGAGCCCCCCATGTCAATTCCTGCATTAAGCAAGAGACTGAATACTCTATATAGGGTTTCTCCCTCTCCAGGCTTCCAAAAGCCACAACTCCCCCACAATTCCATGGTTATGGGATCCGCCATGAGCAGGGTCAAAAGAATCACTCCTCAGTGCCTCCAGGCAGGGAGGCCAGGACTCTGGATGCATTTGGGAGGAACGCATTCCAAGCTACCATGCTAGCCTCGAGAATTGACTCATACTTGCTATACATGGAAATGTTTCTCAAGGATGTGTCGAGGGATTTATCACAATTCACTTCTTTGTTACCCCCTGACAAACAAGCAGCTCATCAGATCTTGATTACCTATACCCAGAATACATTGAAATTCTTAACAAGGGCTGCATTTGATGCTTTTGAGGCTAACAGCAGATCTGCTGCAGCTAGCATAAGTGCCAGAAGAACAGCATGGCTCCAGGCATCTGACTTACAGTGGGTCCAGGAAGGTTCATTAACATACCCTGTAATGGTGAGAACCTCTTTGGTCAGAGGTGGAGGGAAAAGGCCGGAGAGATTGAAACAAATAACCTTACTATGAAGAGGCTTTCAACAAAAACTGCAGACCCTTCTAAAAAAAAAAGGCTACCACCAAAAAGCCATTCCCTAAGAAGTTGTTTTACCCTCCATATCAGGCCTATGCTGGTTATGCTGTCCCACAACAACAGCAACGACAACCAGGCCAAAAGCAGATAAGGAAACCCAAGGTCTCCAATCCTATGCGGAGCGGTGGGTACACGCCTAAACAAAGGCATGGTGAGGGGTGACCTGCACAGAGCGGCAAGTGCACCTACTCTTGCTACCTTGCTGGGCAGACTAGATGGATCATACTGGTCTTTATCTGCTGTCATATACTGTGTTACTATGTAAGCCTACCCCATCTACTCAACAATCTCAGAGTTTTTAACTCCTTTAAAAAGAGCATGGTCAATTCTCCCATCATTCTCCCTCCTCCATCCAGGATCCCAGAGAGACTAGTGCATTTTGCACACCGCTGGATCAGTATCACCTCCGAGCCCTGGACCCTACATTTATTTATTTTATTTTATTTATTTATACTGTAAGTTTTTCTATACTGCCCCTTCCAGAGATCCAGGGCCGTTTACAATTAACCAACAAAATTACATTTAGTTTTACATAAATTGCAGCAAACTTTTTTTTACAATACAATAAACTTCTTTTACAAACAACATATTATACAATCAACTTTCTATGTTTCTATTGAGGGAAAAAGGGGACTGTTGTAGTGGTTGATATGGAAAGGCAGACTAGATAGACCATGTGGTATTTTTCTGCCGTCATGTTTCTATGTTTCTAACTTATTTAAAATGGGGATATGAGCATTTGTGAAATACACTTGAAAGATACCTTTGATTTTAATATGCTGATAAAATATAAGATATATATTAAGGAAGGTCATTGTGTATATTCAAGGATGTTCATTTTTATGTAGGGTATATTTTATGTATCTCGGTTGCATCGCCAAAATACTCTTTGAATAGGTAAGTTTTAATCTGTTTGCGGAAATCTTTAAGATCCATAATGTTTCTAATTTTATCTGGTAGTACATTCCAGATTATAGGTGAGAAGTAAGTAAAAGCTCGGTTGCTTATAGCATGATTTGTGTTCGATAGTTGGTGGGGACTGCTAGAGTGTTATTGTTAATGGCTTCTTCTGGATCTCATGTTAGGTGTGCTGTTAATTAAGGTGGTTAAAAAAGATGGTGCAATTTCCCTCATAAGTTTAAATATGGTCACAAAAATTTTGTATTTCATACAACTCATTATAGGTGACCAGTGTAGTTTGTGTAGTATTGGTGTGATGTGTTCTGTGGCGCTTGTCCTGTATATAATAAGGGCAGCTACATTTTGGGCCATTTATAGGTGATAAATGCTCTGTTTTGATAGACCTTGTAGAATACAGTTTGAGAAGTCAAAATGTGTAAGAATAATAGCTTGTAGTACTGATCGAAAATCAGAATTATCAAGATATGGTCTAAGATGCGGTAGTATACATAATTTATAGAAGATGGCTTAATTTGTTTTATATGAGATGACATGGATAGGCCCTGATCCAGGATCACTCCCAGGTATCTTCCATCTTTACATCTAGCTCTACATCTTGGATATGTATTTTCTTGGAGAGGGGTGAAGTTTAAGTTCCTTGTGATGAATAGGACTTTGGTTTTATTAAAATTTATATTCAGGTTATGTAGTTTTAGCCATTTTGTCGCTTTGATGATGCCTGCTGCTAACTGATGATAATTAGGGTTTATCATGTCTATAGGGCGATATACCATTATATCATCAGCGTAGATGTGATATCCTAATTTGAAATTCTTAGAGATTTTACATATAGGTTGTAGGTAAATGTTAAACAGTAACGCTGAGAGCGCAGAACCTTGTGGGATACCTTGCTCTTGGTTGTAAGGTTGTGATGTCTGGAGACCAATTCATACCTGCTGGGTACGCTCTGTAAGGGTATGATTGGAATCATTTTAAGACCTTAACGTATATCCCTATCTGGCGAAGTCTTGTGAGTAGTATGGTATGGCTGATGTTATCAAATGCAGAGGCATTGTCAAGAAATACCAGAACAAAGACTTGTTTTGATTTGTTTATTCCTCAAATTAGATTTTCAAAAAGGGCTAGGAAAAGAGTCTGTACTCCATAATATGGTCTAAAACCATATTGCTGCTCATCCAAAGGTGAGTACAGCTCAATATGATCTTGGAGTTGGATCTGGACAGTTTTTTCAGTCACTTTTGCCAGAAAAGGGAGACTTGAAATTGGTCAATATGATTTTGGATTCTGTTTGTCTAGTATTTTATTTTTTAATATAGGTCTTATCATGGCATGCTTTAGTACTTGTGGCATAGTTCCTTGTGTGAGAGAAAGGTTAACCATGTTGAGAATAAAAGGGGCTAATTCAGCATGTAATGCTTACTGGGCAGGGGTCTGAAAAAGAAGTTGTATTAATTTTGGAGATTGTTCTTAATGTGTTTTAAATCAATACCGTGGAAAGTTTGCCATCTCTTTGGGTAAGTATTATCATCATGTTTTGTTTGTTTTCTGCAGATTCCAGTGATTTTAGTGTTTATGTAGTGATCTGCTAGGGATTGCGGATCTATTGTCAACAAGTTTGTTTCTGGAGTTGGTGTCTGTGTGAGGGTCTTGACTATCTCAAATAGTTCCCTCAGTCGGTAGAGGGAGTTTGTTAGTATCTTTGTGTGGTACTCTTTTAGTATTGTTTATGGCATTTTTGTATGTTTGAAGTGTGTTCATGTAAGTTAGCTTGTTATCCATAGATTTATTCTCCCTCCATTTATGTTCTCAATTTTTGTTTTAACTTCTTCAGGTCATAGGTATACCATTTCTCAGATCTTTTTGTAGAATTTGTATGCTGGGATTTGGTTGATTTAGGTGAGATAGCTTGGCAAGGTAGAAAGTCAATGCAAAAGAGGAAGGCCAGCAATGAGATGGATCGATACAATAACAGCAGCTAGGGGTGCCAGTCTGTCAACAATGAGCCGCCTGACTGAAGATCGAACACAATTTAGGACAACTATCCAGAGGGTCGCCATGAGTCGACACAGACTTGACGGTGGCACTCTTTTCATATTTTCTGTAACATGTAATATTGTAAACCGCTCTGATGCTTCGGCCTGAGCGGTATATCAAATGTAATTAAACTTAAACTTACTTAACAACAACAGGTGAAATAGCATTATGTATTGAGGTGTTCCAATTAGCTAGTATATCATATAACTCTGTCAAGGGAATCTCTAGTTGTGGAATGACTTCTATCAAGAAGTTATCCTTTTTAAATTCTTTGAATCGTGTTTGAGATTCATTTTTGTTAGATAAAGGTGTCGGTGGTATAATTGGGTTTGTAAAATTAATAAGTTAATGGTCTGTCCATGTGTTGCTTGTGTGGGGGGGGCATATAGAGTGTGTTGAGCGATATTTTCTGGTAGAAATATTAAATCAAGGGTGTTGCCTTTGATATGTGTAGGTGTCTGAATGGTCTGTTGGAAATTCATGTCAGACATTGAGTTGAGGAAACTCAGAGTGAGAGTTGTGTAGGGAGGGAAGATTAAAGTCCCCTAAGAGTACTAAAGTTTGGGGGTTTTTTTTAAATTTTCTATTTATGAATTTTACAATTTAATCAAGTATAACACTTGTACAGCAGATAACCTGTCAAATACACATTAGGAAACCAAGAATCTAGAAAGAAAAACAAAAATAACAGAGCTATCGGTAGTCCCCAAAAAAAGGGGGAGAGGGACACAGAAATAATGCAGAGGCCAGGAAATTCCCCTGTATATTATTTAAAAGAAAATACAATTCTTCAAAAAGACCAAGAAAGAGCAGAGAACCAAGTTCATATTATAACAATGGGAAACTACTCAAGATGGAGAAGAGGTCACTACGTGAGCACTTAGAAAGGAGGACAAGTCCTCCGGCTGAAAGAAAACATATTTATGAGACTGATACACAACTACGCACTTAGAAGGATAACTTAAAATAAAGGACGCCCCCAACTGATACACCCCTGGTCGCAACAATAAGAAGGCTTACGCCTTCTCTGCATCTCTCTGGCCACATCTGGAAAGATCACAACTTTTTTGCCCATAAAAAGATTAGCACGTCTCTTAAAGTATAACTTAAGAATCCAATCTCTATCCGATGGTAACGCCAACGAGACAATCAGAGTGGAAACAGGTACCTCCTCATCCTTAGGGGTTTTAAGCAAAGCTGAAACATCCAAAAAGTCCACATCCGATAGACCTGCCACTTTCTCCGCCATTTTCTTACCCGAAGGCAAAAAATAAGCCTTAGTCACAGGAGGAATAAACTCAGTTGAAACCTTCAAAACCTCTTGAAGATATCTTCTAAATAATTCCACAGGAGTTGAAACAGAAATCATAGGAAAATTTAATAATCGAATATTAGAGGATCTAGTGGCATTTTCCAGGACTTCCAGCTTCAGCCTAATAGCCACATTTTCCTTAACTAAGGATCCCGATAGATCCGAAACCTGCATAAGTTTCTGTTCTGTAGTAACACCCTGTGTTTTTATTTCCAAAACCTCCGACTGAAGTTTAGAGCACGAATCTTCAAGTTTGATCACCCGAGAAGTTGCGAAAATCATTTGCTGACTCACAACACCAGCCAGTTGAGAAATAGCATCCCAAATACTTTCCAGGGAGATCACTGCTGGGTGTGATAAGGTAAAACCCAGCACCAACTCCAGCCCTATTGGTTCAGACAAAGGAACTTCCTCCACACCTGGCTCACACAGTCCCAGAGAGAAACCGCCGCCTCCGATGATTGCACCGCCTCCGATGATTGCACCACCTCCGAGCCCTACAGCATTAGTTGAAACTCGCTGTTCACCAGGCTGAAACCCCGAAAGGCCCCGCTCTCCGGCTACCGCCTCCACCACTATGGAGGAAGACTCAGCTGCGCCCATTGGGGAAAACCCCTGGAGGCCCGGGGCTAAAGGAGGCGTATGCCCATCGGGAGATAGTTACATCCAGGGTAGGCAATGCCGATATTTCCTCCGCCGGCGCCGCCAACCCCCTCGTATCTCCCCCATTTGCTGCTTGGTTAACTGGACAAAACGATCCATCGGTCCTCCATCAACAGCGGGTGGTTTCGCAGAAGAAGGCTCCACGGGAGAGACCTTCTGCTTCCCCTTCCGTTTAGGCATACCAGCTCAATACTGCTCTGCCACCATCTTGGAATTAGATCCACCCCCCCAAAACTAAAGTTGTTTTTTTTTTAATGTGGATGTACATACTGTATCTAATATTGAGGTGAGAATATCTGAGCTAGTGTTTGGTGATCTGTATATAAGGCATATTGATAAGTTTCTATTATATATATATATATATATATATATATAGATAGATAGATAGATATAGATATATATATAGATATATATAGATATAGGAGATCCATGTCATCAATGCTTTTAGCTATGTTCAGAGTTGCATTGAGTTCTTGTTTTATTAATATGAGGACTCCTCCTCCTCTGCTGGTAGTCCTAGAACATATCCTGATAATAGAAGTTGGTTAGTTAGTACAGTTATCAGTGTCGGATAACCATGTTTCAGTGACACAAAATATGTCAGTGCTATTGTCCTTAATAATGTCTATGACAGGAATTTTATTCCTTATAGGTCTGACGTTCACTAGTAGGCATTTGATTGGTTTGGTCTTATCCTGGTGGATGTATGATGTGTTATTATTGAGAGT
Source organism: Ichthyophis bannanicus (assembly GCA_033557465.1). Lineage (NCBI taxonomy): Eukaryota > Metazoa > Chordata > Amphibia > Gymnophiona > Ichthyophiidae > Ichthyophis > Ichthyophis bannanicus. The sequence continues at coordinate 168,332,371 of CM066040.1, read as the reverse complement.
GGGGATATAAATGAGTCTGCTATTATACATTATGTCTTGAGCTAGACTTGTTGAAAGGCAAAGGCGGTGTGAGTCTGATTTGGGTCTGAATAATAGGTATGTTATATTGTTGGATAGGTGAGAAGGGGTACAATTGGCTCTGATATATGATAGCTAGTATAATGAATAGAGCAACTAATGCTCGTAATATCTTTGTGTCATCCATATTTAGTTGTATGTGTCACTGATTTTAAGAATCTTATCTTATGTATCCTATCCTGTTCACTATTGTTGGATGATTTATATGTAGTATTTTTATAATTGTTGGACTGATATGGGAGATGTGAGTGATAACTAGTGTTATTTAGTTATTTATGTACTAAGGCTATTGAAAGGAAATTAGGAGTGTAGTGATATAACAGTTGCTATAAGATTTATTTATTTTCAATGCTTCCATATATAGAATCAGGTTATGACTACTAATGAAGGTAAAGCGTATCCTTTCTAATGCTAGCATAGAATGATATGCAGATATATCACAGAATAGGGTTCATAAAAGAAATTATACTTCAGCTCAGTATTACATTTGTTAGGTTAGCAGTCAGCAGTTTGTTCAGAGTAAAATCTAGTGAATGTGAACAGCAAAGACATAGAATGTTGTTGCATCTAATAGAATCCAGAAGCAGAGCAATGAACAGTTTAATAGATATTCTTGGTCCATGCCTAAGAGCCACGCCAAAGGGCCCTCGGATGCGGGCGCACCTGAGATGCAGATTCTTTTAAATGCTCTTGTCGGCAGCTTGAAAAGGTGGAGCAGGAAGCAGTAAATGGTTAGCAAGACGGGGCTGCTTGTGAGAAGCATCAGTCAGGGCCTACAACTAAAGTTCCAGACTCGCCCTCCCACTCACTTTGTGGGACAACCCACCTTGGATCCCCTTCACTCCTTGCTCCATCAGGAGATCCTCTCCCTGCTAGAACAAGGAGCCATTGAGGTACCCTCTGCCCAGCAGGGTCAGGGATTCTACTCCAGATATCTCCTAGTTCCAAAGAAGATAGGAAGTTATAGGCCCATACTAGATCTCTGAAATCTCAACACATTTCTCATCAAAGCAAAATTCAGGATGATTTCTCTAGGCACTCTCCTGCCATACCTCAAGCAAAATGATAGGCTTTGCTCTCTAGATCTAAAGATGCCTACACACACATTCTCATTCACCCAGACTACAGAAGGTTCCTCAGGTTTGTGTTTCAAGGCAACCAGTACAGAGTCCTCCCTTTCAGACTTGCCTCAGTGCCCAGGGTATTCACAAAATGCTTAGCCTTTGTGGCAGCCTACCTACGAACCTTGGCGATCTTTCTGTTCCCCTACTAGACAGGAGGTGACTAAAGAGTAGATAAGTGTCCTTCAGAAAGGAAGGGGCAAATATTGCTGATGTTCTAGAGAAAGAAATGACAGGTTTTAGCTATGAGTTGGACATTTGAGGAGAAGAAGAGGGAGACATCATACAACCCCAAGGAAACAGGGAGTAGTAAAGTGTTATCCACAGAGATTGAGAAAGGAGGAAGAGGGAGGTGGGTTTAGGGGGGAAAATAAGCTCAGTTTTGGCCATGTTCAATTTCAAATGGCGATGAGACATCCAGGTAGCAATGTCAGGCAGGCAGAGATCCAGGCCTGGATTGCTGGAGAGATTTCACATGTAGAGAGGTAGATCCGAGAGTCATCAGTGTAAAAATGATACTAAAAACCATGGGAGGAGATGAGTGCCCCAAGGGACTAGGTATAGAGAGAGAAAAGGAGTGGGCCCAAGACAGGCCCTTGGGGTACACTAACTGAGAGTGGGATAGCAATAGAGGAGAATCCAACAGAATAAACACTGAAAGCGTGATGGGAGAGAGCAGAAGCAAACCAGGATAGCACAGAGTCCTTAAAACCAAGCGAGGACAAAGTAGAAGGTGGTGGTCAACAGTATCAAAAACAGCAGAAAGGTCAAGAAGGATGCGAATCGAGTAAAGACCCTTGGATTTAGCCAGGAACAGGTCACTGGAGACTTTGGCAAGAGCCGTTACAATAGAATGTAAAGGATGAAAGCCAGATTGCAGTGGATCCAGAAGAGAATATGAGGAGAGAGACAAATCCATTTTGGTCCTTATCTGCCATTGTTTACTGTGTTTCGTGGACAGATGATTTCAAAGTGCATTTTTATACTTACCTGTAAAAACTGATATCTTGCATTGTGACCACAAGTATCATGTTAACACAACTTCCAAAGTATACCCACATCCTGTGTATATAACCTTCGAAGAGGGCAAGGATCGCTACTTGTTTCAGTGTTTCCTTTAGTTTGCAAGACCTTATTTTAGAAATAATCCAGTTAGAAGTTGCATTTGTTTTAATTTTTAAATTATTATATCTCTGATATTTTAGTTGTTCAAAGGTTGACTTTGTATGGAAAAATGTAGAATAGATGTTTAACAGTATTGTAACTGTCATCTGCTTCAATAAAGACAAATTTAGATTTTTTTCCATATCTAATTAATCTACATCCTAGTCTCCTGCAGTTAGTCACAGCATGCCCTTTTCTGATGGTCACCAGAATCATAGCCCCAGTTGTTTTCACAGTATATGTGGAGCTCATAACTACAATTGTTTTAGAAGAAATCGCCTCTCATTAATAGCATTTGATTGGTGCATGTAATATGCCATGTTTGCTTCCATAAAAAAATCACTGATTTGGCATACTTGAGGAAGAAAACTACTCTAAAACGAAGTATGTTTAGGAGACAGGGACACTATTATTTAGTTGCTACAGCATAAACCAATACGTGTGCCAGTTTGTGTGTTTATATTACTTACATCGCCACCTTTAGCATACAAACAACAAAGTGGTTTACAATGTTATATTCATGCAAGAATTTAACTTCTGAAGAATCCAGTACAGGTGTTGTTCTGACATTGTTATCTGCCTCAGGGTTGTACTGCTGGCAGGAAGGTCTATTATTCATCTCTTATAAATTTCTCCAATCCACAGTGATTGAAAAAAAAAAGGAAATAGACAAATTTAAATAGACATGGAAATAGACAAATATCCCCAGTGGACTTTAAAAAAAAAAAATCAGTACAGAAACTGTAACACAAAGTAGAGTCCCATTTAGTACCCTTTGAACAAAATCAAATCCAAGTGTAAAAGAGAAACTTGTCTTTCTGAAACGGACTTGTTTAAGTGCTGTGTTCATCATGGCATCCCCTTGGTGAAAGCTGCCTCACATTAAATGCCTTTCTAATCAGTTGATCAGCACCAGTCTTGAATCAATCAAAAAAGAAGCTTGTGAAGCACTCAAATCACAAGTGTTTGTCACAAAGCTTTTTTCTTGTGCTGTCCTGACTGTTGGCCGATACTCCATCAAGGCAAAGATGGCTGACAATTTCTTTGCCAGTGATGACATCATTACATACTCTGTACCCTTCTTTACCACATATAACGTGAGCTGTATAATGCACATCATCCCAAAAAATGTGTAGGTAGTGAGAAATTTCTCCATCTAAAATTCTGGCCTCAGCCGGCTATAATTGCACCAATCTTAAAGGTGGCTGCTTATGATTTACATGACACTGCAGATTAGAAAAAGGGATCACTAATTCAGCAGAAGAAAGGCCTGGCAATCTGCTTCCAGTCACACTGCCAAGAAAACCTAGGAGCTTCTGGGTCACCAGGAGTCAGCACTTACTTAAAGGCACACATTGCATTGCAGTTCAGCAGAAAGTACTCATAAAAAAACCATTATGTCCATGATCAAACCAAAAATATACATTGCTATGTGGAAAAAAAGAGATGATAAATATATATAATGTCTAAACTCATTCAATCATGCTCAAAAAGCAGAGACCTAACTGAAGGTAAGCATGGATAAAGCCTCACAGGATGCATAAAACCTTCAAATAAGACTGAATCAGTCCAATTTATTAATCAAATGAATTGGCTTCACACACTGAAGATGAAAAATCCATCACTGTTCAAGGGTATTGAAGCATATCTCTACATTTCCCCCTCACTGGCTGGAAACTCCCTTCTCCAGTGCAGCCCAACAAAGGTCTTTAAAACAGTGATCATACTGCACACATTGTGAAGACCATAGTGGCTTTCAGCCCTTTGAATGCATAAGCAGCTACTGTGTTCAGTGAGCCTGGTTTTAATTGGATAGCATGGATAATTTTGGGCATGAGCATTCTATGACATAAATGTATGAGGTGGTACAATCAGTTCCTCCCAATGATATGTTTATGATCAATATATGGATTAGTCCATTCCAGACCAACCATAATGGTTTGGCGTAAGATATATTTGCCACATGGATGGTGAATGTTCACCTTCATAGCAACATCTATCTTTGTTTCCAAAGCGTCTAAAAGATGAACTGACCACATAATTTCCTATGACGGCCTCTTGAGTATGGGAAAAAGAGAAGGTCATGAAACACCTGGTGGACACGCAAAAAGTTTCAGTGCTTTCAAACTATTACTGCCACATTTATGAAGCGGGTATTATTGTTTTAATGTATGAGCTGCTTATCAAATTCCTTATACATCTGCTTAACTAAAGATATTGATTTGCCTGGAGCCCTCTTAAATAGACTTGCTTGATTGCCTGAAAGGAATATCCTTGCTTGATGAGTCTGTGTCCTGACAATAGCTTGATGTTTGTATTCAATACATCCATGCAAATGCAGCAGATGAGTAAAAACTGACTCACAGGGAGATTAATCTTAAACATTTGGGGTTGCCTAGATTTTCATATCAAAGCTAGTTATTACGTTCTTTAGATTTCTGATATAAGGTAATCACCAGATAGCTTTTCTAGACATTATAATGAAAGAGGGGGTCAATCTTGGTCATCTGGAACATCATACTAAATTAAAATTAATGCACTTTCCATTAAGGCAAGTCAGAAAACTCGCCAAACTCTTGAATGGTACCAAATTTTAAAAAAGGTATTATCTATATAACATATAAAAAATAAAAAAGAATGGAATTTATTCATTGAGACATATATAAATACGTTATTTCAGTGGCCAAAGTTGTCCCCAGAGGCTGCACTTCTACCTGTAAGTGGAAAAAGTACTATTAAATCCAAAGTAGTTATGACAAAGTCATGTGGAAACTCTACTGTAAAGGTGAGGTTTGGGTGCTGAGGCATGTTTTTGAATGATTTTGAGAGCTTCTACCATTTGTTAAACACTGTTGAGTTGATGTCAACTCATGGCAATCCTATGGATAGTTGTCCTAAATTGCGTTCATTCTTTAGTGAGGCAACTAATTGTGGAAGGAGTGACATCCATAGCTGCTGTTATTGTATTGACCCATTGCATTGCCAGCCTTCCTCTTTTGTGCTGACCTTCAACCTTGCCAAGCATGTCATCTTTCTCTGGTGATCTTTCTCTTTGCTTAATATGTCCGAAGTATGAAAGTCTTAAGTCATGTCATTTGAGATTCTAAAGAAAGCTTAGATTTGATCTCCTTTAGTATAGATTGATTTGTTCTTTGGGCAATGTAGGATATACACAGTATTGTTTGCCAGCATTATAATTCAAAGGCATTGATTTTCTTCCTGTTTTTCTTCACTGTCCAGAGGGATGCTGATATATAAATATTTAATATGCAAAGACACTAGCCACATGTCGTATTCTCTGTCTTCTGCAGCTAGTATGATAAACTTTGCAGTTTTCCGGGTCATGCTACATCTTTGTAACTGGAGCATGATGCAGCATGACCTGGAAAACTGCAAAGTTTAGCCACATGTCATCCTCCATTCCAGTAAAGTTGTCCAGAATTAAATGTCTCCAATGATAGAGACGGTCTAGTCTGCCTAGTAAGGTAGCTGGAGCAGTGCCTAGGAACAGCCTATGGGTTTCTGAGACTCTAGATGAACCTTCAGCCTTGTGCCCCCTCCCAACCCCCCAGATTAACCGGCAGTCCCACCCACAAGTATGTATTTATTCTACTTTCAGATCTTGACTTACCTGGTCTCCTTTGTGTTTCCTTACCATTCCCCCTAGATGTATCTCATGTTTACGGCTTAATGTCTATCTTGACTATATTGTAAGCTCTGATGAGCAGAGACTGTCTTTTACATGTATCTGTGCAGCACTGTGTACGTCTTGTAGTGCTATACAAATGTTCAGTAGTGGTAGTAGTTAAACTTATATGCCGCAGATCCTATAAAATCTCCGAAAGCATTGGGACGCATGTAAGCTGGCAGGGTAGCAAGTCATGAAGGGGACCATTTCTTATATAGAAATTTTTTAAAAAGCCAGCAGATAAAGACCATACAGCCTATCCAGTCTGCTCATCTATAAGAACTGTTAAACTCTATGATCTTTTTCTCTCTCTCGAAGATCCTCTGTACTTGTCTCATGCTTTCTTGAATTCAGATACAATTCTTTTCTCTCATACGAGATATATCCCCTCCCTTGCCTTTCCTCCAGAGTTATACATATTGAGGTCATTAAGCCCTCTGGGGAAATACCTATAGTTCTTGATTGTAACTCGCCTTGACTACTACTGGAAAGGCGTGAGCTAAACATATACAAACAAATAAATATGCCCGTATACTTTGTCAAAGACCACTGACCTGTTAGTAGCCACCTTCTAAACAGACTCCATCCTGTTTATGTCCTTTTGAAAGTGTGGTCTGCATAATTGTACACAGTACTCCAGATGAGGTCTCACTAGAGACTTACACAAAATGCTAACGCCTCCTTTTACCTGCTGTCCATTCCTCTCCCTATGCATCTAAGCATCTTTCTGGCTTTTTCTGTTGCCTTTCTGCCTGTTTGGCCACTTTAATATCATCCGATATGATCACCCCTAGATCTTGCTTTTTTTTTTGTGCATTGAAGTGCTTCGTTCCCTCTACTGTAATGTCTCTCTAGATTTTTGCAGCCCAATGCATAGCCTTGCATGTTTTAGCATTAAATCTAGGCTGCCAAATTCTCTGCCATTCTTCATGCTTCACAAGATCTCTCTTCATGTTATCCACACTTTCAGGATATCTACCCTGTTGAAGATTTTGGTACCTTCTGCAGTATCTCTTACAAAAATGTTAAAAAGAGCAGGACTAAAGACCAATCCCTGTGACACATCACTGGTAAAAACCCCTATCTTCAGGGTGAACTCCATTTATAGTTATTTTCTGTCACTTCCCGCTCAACCAGTTTCTCACCCAGTCAGTCGCCATGTAAAGGATATACTCTGTACTTCCAGATGAAGGAATCTTAGATTGTTCCATCCTAAAAAAAAATTGACTGAAGATAGTGCCAATTTTCATAAATGCCTCCAGTGTAGGGCTCAACGTGGCAAGCTGTCACTCAAGTATGTAGGTGCCCCTTAATTTAGTTTTAGATCAGCTAATTTGTTGGAAAAATTAGCCTGCTCTAAAATTAGGTTGTAAAATTTTCTAGATAACTTGCCCAACAATTAAAGCTAGACTAACAAGATAGTTCATTAGGTTTAAGAAAATGTATCATCATGTTGAGGACAAACATAAAAAAGGGATTGAATTACCTTTTAATCTTGAAAGCAATGGTTCCAGTCCTTAAGGTTTCAACTGTAGCTACTGTGTCCATGTTGCATTTTTCATATACATTTATAATTCATTTAACTTTTTTTTTTCTGAGAAGTCTATCTAAACGGAAGGGTATCTTCTGTTCAGTCCCCAATGCTTGAGTCAGAAAAGGCTGGATATTCTGGCTGCATATGCATATTCTGAGTCTCTGCAAGATGTAATTCCAATTTAGAAAGATTTTTAATTTATTTTTAAGATAATTGAATTCTGAATATATACGAAATTTACAATTGGGCAATAACTATAGTTGAAGCATCAATGAACCGATGCTTCTGCTCACAAATATGGGTTAACTCAACCTCTTCTTATGCCTATTATCAGAAGTCCAACACATACATATCTATTTGTCTTTGTAATATTATCACCTTATGATTATGATTCACACAGTGCTGATGATGAACTATCTTCAAAGGCAGTTCAGATGTGAATACAAAAATCTGTTCTATGTAGTATTAACAGGGGATGGTAAGAGTGAGGAAAGGCAGTTATTGGAGACAGTACAGAGGTATGCCTACCGCTGTGTTACAGTGGGCTCCCTTAAATTTCTGTTGGGCTTGCCCTTAATACAAACCACCATGGCTTACGACAGTCTTCAATGACAACTGTCAAATAAAGGCCTCATGTTGATTACATATAGTTCTAGAAAGGCATAAGAGCCACCCTGATCCTAAATCAAGGGCTGCAGGCACACATTCAGGTACTCCAGCCAACCAGCCAGCAATGGACTCCACCAGCAGTGCCACCTTGCAGTTTACGATCTGTCTATAGCATGATGCTGAACTCCAAGAAGACCATGATACACATCCCAAGTAATGCTGTCTTGGAACATCTAGTTGGCCATGGCCACAAAACACGCCCACACCATTCACAGCATTGTGTGCAGCTGCTTAGACATGCACAAACTCACGCTGATAGTGGCGTGAGAACTCATCGCCTGGCTAGTGCAGGATGCGGTGCAGTAGCAGCAGCTGAGAGGAGGCAGTGAGGTCCTAGGGAAGGAGTGGAGGTGCTGAGTTTATGGGGGGGGGGAGGGGGTAGCAAAAGCAGCAGCATCTGGAAGAGGCACATCAGGATTGGTATTGGCAGCAACAACCCCATCTTCATTGCAATCCCAAGCAAAGCCCTTTTGTGATAGCCTGTAATGGATGTCGTTACTTGGCTGGCAGGGTGAGAACTGCATGGAGGAGCTGACTCTTGTTGCTCTGGCGGTGGGGGGAGAGGTGGAGAAGGGCAGCTATGGCAATTAGTCCGCCCTCAGAATGTTGCCACCCTGCCTAGTTTGAATAATTATTGGGCTGGCCCTTGTTGTACCTACTACTCTACAAACATGAACCATTGACAGTCACTATACTGTATTATTAGTATATTTCCTAATTAGAGACATTATCTTCATTGACCCCCTTCTATTTTTCCTTAGCCTCTCTATTATTAATAGATGCCTTTCATGCCCAAATAAAATCCATGATCATATTTTGAAGCTTTTTTTTATATATGCTTTTGGGACAGCATATGGTATTAAGGCAAAATAATATTCATAGAAGTACATTCATGTTAATAGTTGCAATTTGCCCCATCCAGGACAGATATAGACCCTTCCATTTCTGCAAGCCTTTCCTGATGGCTTCTGTTAATGTTTCATAGTTCCAACGTCTAAGGTTCTTTGTTGTATTCCCCAATTGTATACCTAAGTATCGAAACAACTTCTGTACCCATTTAAAGGGTAAACCTTCCTGCAATCTCTTTTCTAAGTCTCCAGGGAGATTGAAGCCCAAGATTTCTGTTTTACTTGCATTGAGTTTATAGCCAGAGACTGCACTATATTGCTCAATTTCTCGCTTGTCTCCAGATACGCTCCTTTAATGGTTCTATCACTAGGATAATTTGCAATGGCGAGAGGGGGCATCCCTGCCTTGTCCCTCTCTGTAGGTTGAATGGTTTGGAGCTCTGATACGGGCTCTAGAGTTGGCATACAGAGTTCGAATCTGTCCAATAAAGTTACTTCCCAGGCCCATTTTTCTAATACCTGTAGCATAAATGGCCATTCTACCCTATCAAATGCTTTTTCAACATCTACTGTGACAAATACTGCCTTCTGCCTAGATATTTGCAAGTGCCATGTTATGTTTAAGAGTTTCCGAATGTTGTCTCCTCTTTGCCTACCTTGTACAAACCCTGTTTGTTTTTTATTTATTAATTTGGGGGCCACTCCTTGTAGCCTTGTCGCCAGTACGTTTGCTAACAACTTTGCATCTAAGTTTATTAGTTAAATTGGTCTATAATATGCATATACTGTTATGTCTTTGCACGGTTTTGATATAATAGTTATCCCAGCCTCATTCATGGTATTAGGGAGTCTTTTATTGATTAGTATATCGTTGAAGACCTCTGTTAACATGGGACTTAATTGGTTTTGAAATACTCTATAAAAATTTAGCCGTAAAACCATCTAGTCCAGGGCCTTGCCCACCTTGAGGGTCTTAATAGCCTCCTGCACCTCTATTCTGCTGATCTGCTTGTCCAGTTTCTCCATTTCTATTGCATCTACAGAATTTAATGCACAATCATTCAGGTACTGGGCACTTTTTATTCACGCTGTTTGATTTCACTACTGTAAAGTTGGTTATAATACTTACGAAACACTGCCATATCCCTTCATTGCCATACTCCATTTTCCCTTTATCATTCCTGATAGCACTAATAGTGCTTTGTTGTATTTTAGCCTTAAGCCTGCTTGCCAGTCATTTCCTAGCTCTATTTCCACCTTCAAAATAGTTTTCTTTAATAGTATTTAATTCATGTACTATAGAGCTTGCCCTCAACTTACCAAGCTCCATTCTCAACATTTTTATTTATTTGATTTATTTATTTATTTACATTCTCTTATATACCGCGCTGTTCTGCATCAGTGCTGTTTACATTGAACAAACTGAAATTACATTGAACAGGGCATTATAACTTGGAGTTCCTGTTCGGTAATCCTGTTTAGTCCTCCAACATCGGGTAGTGCCCCTCCTCCTGCAGCCGGGAGACTGGACCAATCAAATCTTCTGTAGTATATATGCAAACGGAGCTCCCAGAAGTCCCCAGTGTGTCCAGTCTCCCTGCAGCTGGAGGACGTCTGTGCCCCTGCTGGGCACGCTAAGTGACACTTGAAGGAGCAGATTATAGAAGAAGGTTATGCCCTAGAGTTTGCGCACCCACTTCCGGATTCGTTTGTTCTGTCTCCCAGCAAGGGAGCTCAAAAGGCGCGGGACATCCGCGTGACCCTGGATCGGCTTCTCTCTCTGGGGGCCGTGGTTCCGGTCCCGCCTTTGGAAAGAGGCGCAGGTCGCTACTCCATCTATTTTGTGGTTCCCAAAAAGGGCGGTTCCCTTCGTCCGATCTTGGATCTCAAAGGCGTGAATCGCGCTCTCAGAGTACCGCACTTTCGCATGGAGACCCTGCGGTCAGTCATCGTAGCGGTGCGTCAAGGGGAATTTTTGACATCCCTCGATCTTACAGAGGCCTATTTACACATTCCCATCCGGCCCTCCCATCAACGGTTTCTCCGCTTTGCGCTCCCGTGGGGCCATTTTCAATTCCGGGCCATGCCGTTCGGACTCGCCACGGCTCCCCGCACCTTCACAAAGGTAATGGTTGTAGTCGCGGCGGCGTTGCGCTAGGAGGGCATCCTGGTCCATCCATATCTCGACGACTGGTTGATTCGAGCGAAGTCCAGTCGGGAGTGTGTGCAAGTCACGAGCGGGGTGGTGGATCTCCTTCGGTCCCTCGGATGGGTGGTGAACGAATGCAAGAGTTGTCTGTCTCCGACACAGGATCTCGAGTATCTGGGAGTCCGCTTCGACACAGCAAGGGGCTTGGTGTGCCTTCCGGAGCGACGCGTGCTGGCGTTGCGGGCTCTGGTCCGTCTCTTCCGGGGGATGCCAGCTCCGTCGGCGTGGTGGTACCTGCGGCTCCTCGGCACAATGGCGGCGACCTTGGAGGTGGTGCCTTGGGCGCGCTTCCACATGCGTCCGCTGCAAAGTGCTCTTCTGCGACGTTGGTCCAACCAGTTCGACTCGTTGAACAAGAGATTGCCTTGCCCAAAGACGGTTCGCCGATCCCTCCGGTGGTGGCTCTCCGCCGAGAACCTGTCGCGAGGGATTCCCTTGGAGCCTCCTCTGTGGGTTCCGTTCACGACGGATGCGAGCTTAACCGGCTGGGGGGCTCACTGCGAGTTCCGCTTTGCTCAGGGGGAATGGTCTCCCCTGGAGGCCTCTTGGTCGATCAACCGTCTCGAATTGCGGGCAGTCCGGCTAGCCCTGGTGGACCTGGAGACCCTGGTTCTCGGACGGCCGGTGAGAGTCCTGTCGGACAATGCGTCCACTGTAGCTTACATCAATCGCCAAGGGGGTACCGGCAGCGTGGCCCTGGAGGCAGAAGCGGCGGCCTTGTTCAACTGGGTGCAAACTCGCCTTCCAGCGATCTCGGCGGCTCACATTGCGGGCGTAGACAATGTCCAGGCCGATTTTCTCAGCAGAGTGCGGGTGGACCCCGGAGAATGGGAGCTAAACCCACAGGTTTACGCACAAATCGTCCAGCGGTGGGGTCCACCCATCATGGATCTCATGGCGACCTTTCAATCAGCCAAGACAGGGCGCTTCTTCAGCAGGCGAAGGGAGCGCATGTCCGAGGGGCTCGGCGCTCTCATTCAGCCGTGGCCCACGTCCGGTCTTCTTTATGTCTTTCCTCCGTGGGCTCTGATCGGCCGGGTCGTACAACGTATCGAGAGCCACCGGGGTCGCGTGTTACTGGTGGCCCCGGATTGGCCCCGGAGGCCCTGGTATGCCGATCTGGTCCGGTTGCGCGACGGCGTTCCTTGGCTCCTGCCCGCTCTACCGGATCTTCTTCTTCAGGGTCCCTTGCGGATGCCCCAAGTGGATCGATTCTCGCTTACGGTTTGGCCATTGAGAGGGCTCGGCTGAAAAGGAAGGGCTACTCCCCCGCGGTGATTTCTACCCTTCTGCGGGCGAGGAAAACGTCCACTTCTCTTACTTACGTTCGGATTTGGAGGATTTTTGAGGACTGGTGCTCCCGGCGGGGAGTCCGGGCGGCGACGGTTTCCGTGCCCGTCGTTTTAAGTTTTCTTCAGGATGGTTTCGATAAGGGCCTTGCGGCTAGTTCCCTAAAAGTCCAGCTGGCGGCTATCTCGTGTTACCGCGGCAAGGTTTTGGGTCGTCTGCTCGGGGCTCATCCGGATGTACGCCGATTCCTTACGGCTGTTTTGCATTTGCGGCCCTCCCGCAGAGTTTTCGTTCCTCCTTGGGACTTGAATTTAGTTCTGAGGGCCCTGGTTCGTGAACCTTTTGAGCCCCTGCGCAGGGCGTCTCTGAAAGATCTCACGCTGAAGGCGGTTTTTCTTGTAGCCATCTGTTCGGCACGGCGCATTTCAGATCTGCATGCATTGTCCTGTCGAGAGCCTTTCTTGTCTTTTTCCGCGGATCGGATCGTTCTCCGTCCGGTTCCTTCCTTTCTGCCAAAGGTGGTGTCTCCCTCTCACATGAATCAGGCAGTGTTTCTTCCAGTGCTTTCTTCGCAATCTGTCGGGTCAACGGACAAAGGTCTTCTCCGGCTCGATGTGGGTCGTACGCTCCATCGTTATTTAAAGGTTACCGAGTCTTTTCGGAAATCTGACCGGCTTTTCGTGCTCTTCGGGGGTGCGCGTAAAGGGGAAGCGGCAGCTAAAGCCTCCATTGCTAGATGGCTCAAAGAGGCGATCGCGTCCGCGTATCTGTTGCAACAGCGGTCTGTTCCGGAGGGTCTGAGGGCTCATTCCACTAGGGCTCAGGCGACCTCTTGGGCGGAGTATAGCCTGGTTCCGCCGGCAGATATCTGTAGGGCGGCCACTTGGTCGTCTCTGCATGCTTTCAGTAGACACTATCGCTTAGATGTGTCAGCGGTTCGGGATTCCTGTTTTGGTTCGGCGGTTCTGCGCGCCGGATGGCAAGGTCCCGCCCGGTCTTAACTGCTCTGTTACATCCCGATGTTGGAGGACTAAACTGGATTACCGAACAGGAAATGGAAATTACACTAACCTGGTAATTGTAGTTCCTGGAGGGTCCAGTTTAGTCCTCCTTCCCTCCCGACTATCTGCTAATGTGGTGCGGCACGCCTTTCCGAACGGTTGATATTAAGACGGTTTCCTCTTGCCGTTCGGTCCCTCTGTGGCAGCCGCGTTTTTTGCAGAGGCTCTTCCCTGTCTCGGGGGTTCAGGCAGCTCCTGAACTTCTGGTGGGGAGCGGTGTTTTGATTCCTGCGGCGTCGGTGCCGGCGCAATGCAGTGTTCTGACTTCCTCGTTTGGGGAGGGGGTTGGATATTCCTTGGGGGGGAACAAATTGTTCTTTAATTAGGTCATTTTGTATATTAATCTAATGTGTTGCTTCGTTAAGTATGCTTTGTTACTAGTACACTGGGGACTTCTGGGAGCTCCGGTTGCATATATACTACAGAAGATTTGATTGGTCCAGTCTCCCGGCTGCAGGAGGAGGGGCACTACCCGATGTTGGAGGACTAAACTGGACCCTCCAGGAACTACAATTACCAGGTTAGTGTAATTTCCATATAACTATTTTACAGGGAACATGGGCTATGGAGGGTTAAGTGGCTTGCCCAAGACCACAAGGAGCACCTGTGGGACTAGAAACCCCAGTCCTTCCGGCCCAAGGTTGCTGTCCTCTAGTGGGATTTGAACCCCCGACCTTCCGGCCTGAAGTACTTTGCCCGAACCACTAGGCCACTCCTCCACTCCAACTTTTCTGATACCTTTGGGTTTCTGTCACACTGATGACTCGCCTCTAAGCCCTTGATGTTTTGCAGTAATTCCCACTCAACTTATTCATAACGTTTTTTTGCCTTTGAGGCTATTCTATTAAATGCCCCTTTACCACTTTCTTCAAACCATCACACACCATATCCATTTCTACTTCCCCATTTATATTAAAATGAATGTACTCCCTAATCACTTTGTTAATGTATTCCACATTGCCTTTTTCTTCCAAAAGAGAGTCATTGAGTCTCCAGAATTTAAGACCCTCATCTTGAGTTCCCAAATCAAAAGTTACACTCGCTGGAGCATGGTCCGTCCAGGTAATGGCCCATGTTCCACATCCCTTACCTTAGAGGTCCAGCTCCTGCTTGCCCATATCATGTCTGTCCTATAGTAAGAGCTATGGGGGTGCGAGTAAAATGTATATCCCTGTTTCCCAGAGCTCCTTCATCTCCAGATATCTATAAATCCCAATTGTTCCTTCAAGTGAATCAGACTCTGCCTCTCCTTTTTCTCCCCTATTGCACTGCCCCCAATGTTAGCCAGACGTGGGTTCACAGTGAGATTAAAATAGCCTTCTAAGATGATGGGGGCGCTCCCCAAGTGCTCCAGGTCTCCCAACATCCTATCATATAATTCAGCTTGTCATTCATTTGGTTCATATACGCATATAAACCATACATCTTCCCCCCCCCCTCATTCAGTTGCAGCCCCACAGCTCTTCCTTCCTTATCTCTATATTCCCCCACCACCTTATCTTTTACCTTTTCATTCAACATTACACCTAATCCGCCTTTTTGGGGTTCAGTACGACATCCTGCTAGTAGTACATTATTATTTATTTACATTTCTATAGCACACTTTCCTAAAGATCAATTGCGGTTTACAATGAGCAACAATGACTTGCACAGAGGTACAAGTTCAGTTTACAAGAAACATTGTTAACTACGTACAATAACAATAAAACAATCTAACCAATAACTATATACATAGAATGGGTGTCATTGTGTTCATTGTGAATTCTTCTAGGGAATGTGGGAAAATGCTTAGTCTGGAGCTTTTTTTCCCGTCCCACCTTGAAATGCGTTTCTTGGATACATAGGATATCAGCTTGGACCCGTGTCCCTTCCCGGTCTACCAGTCTACGCTTGCGCCATGTTCTTATCCCCCATACATTTATTATTGTTATTGACAGAGGCATTATAATATTCTTTGTTTATTCTCCATTCCTTTCCTTATGATTCCTAGCATTCTATTGGCCTTCTTGACCGCTGCTGCATACTGGGCAGAGAGTTTCAACATGTTATCCATGATGGCATGTAAATCTTTTTCCTGGGTGGTGGTTCCTAATGTGGAACCTTGCATTCTATAACCATAGTTTGGGGGTTCTTTCATAAGTGTATAACTTTGCAATTGCCCACATTAAATTTTGTCTGCCATTTTGACGTCCAGTCTTCCAGTTTGTCATGGTCCTCTTGCAATTTTTCACAATCCTCTTGGGTTTTAGCAACCTTGAATAATTTTGTGTCATCTGCAAATTTGATTACCTCTCTTGTTGTTCCCATTAGCAGGTCATTTACGAATATATTTAAAAAAAACAGTGAACCCAGCACAGATCCCTGGAGTACTCCACTATTCACAGTTCTCCATTGGAAAAATTGGCCATTTAGCCTTACCCTCTGCTTTCAATTTTGAACCAGTTCCTGATCCACAACAGTACACTGCCTCCTATCCCATGACTTTTTAATTTCGCCAAGAGTCTCTCATGAGGGACTTTGTCAAAGGCTTTCTGAAAATCCAGATACTTTATATTGACCAGCTCACCTTTATCTACCTGTTTAGTCACACTTTTGTTTAGGGTTGTACCTGCTGCTCTGTGCAAGTTACCCTCTCTATTTTTTTAATTGTAAAAGTTATTTAAATTTGCTTTGATTCCATCCTCTTGCTATATAGGGATCCTCTGTGTCTGTCCTGTGCCTTTTTGAATTCTGTCACAGTTTTTGCCCCACTATCTCTATCGAGAGGGTGT
Source organism: Ichthyophis bannanicus (assembly GCA_033557465.1). Classification (NCBI taxonomy): domain Eukaryota; kingdom Metazoa; phylum Chordata; class Amphibia; order Gymnophiona; family Ichthyophiidae; genus Ichthyophis; species Ichthyophis bannanicus. The sequence goes on along the minus strand of CM066040.1, from coordinate 168,315,938 downwards.
TCCAGGCATCCACTTCCCTTTCTGTGAAAATGTATTTCCCAGCGTTGCTTTTAAGTTGACCTCTTTGCATCTCCATTTCATACGGACCTCTCTCATCAAACTCAGAAAACTCGAAAGGCGATGGAGGCGATCACATTCCACAGAGAACCAGATCCTCTGTGTCTGTCCTGTGCCTTTTTGAATTCTGTCACAGTTTTTGCCCCACTATCTCTATCGAGAGGGTGTTCTAGGCATCCACTTCCCTTTCTGTGAAAACGTATTTCCCAGCATTGCTTTTAAGTTGACCTCTTTGCATCTCCATTTCATACGGACCTCTCTCATCAAACTCAGAAAACTCGAAAGGCGATGGAGGCGATCACGTTCCACAGAGAACCAGGTTGCCTATAACCTCCAGCTATCCATCCACCGCAATGCGATAACTGAGAAAATGAGACAAACTCACACAGACACCCTTATGCGTTCACTACGGAAACCACACGACCTATTTAACCTCGTCAAGAACCTAATGAAAGAACCTGGTTCCGAACAAACACCTGAGATTCACGCCCAGGACTACGCGGACTTCCTACAATCAAAACTATGCCAGACAGACAAGACTGACCCTCCCTCTTACACCGTGGAACCATCAAAAGCAACGACATTAGCAATGTTCACCACCCCATCCAATGAGCAAATCATTGACACCATCTCTGCAATCAACACCACTACCACGCAGACCGACCCCTGTCCTGCCTTCTGGATAAAGGAACTACGGACAGAATTTAGTCCATTCATAGCTAGACTCTTTGAAGCATCTTTCACATCAGGCTATTTCCCACTGAATCTCAAGCACACATCCATCAGACCCCTGCTAAAGAACAACAAATTGGACCCCAAGAAAGTAGAATCGTATAGACCCATTGCCAGCATTCCACTACTGGCAAAGATAATCGAAAAAGATGTTCTACACCAGATTCAACAACACATCAACAATACCTCTCCGTTAGACCACTGCCAACACGGATTCAGAGAAACCCATGGTGTTGAGACGCTACTTACCACCCTCTTTAACAATATACTTTACGCAATAGACAACATCCGCCATGGAGTTGCCCTGATATTCCTGGACATAGCTGCAGCGTTCGACTCAGTATGTCACGAAACCCACCTGAGCCGGCTCAAAGAGAAGGGCATCTGTGACCTAGCACTAACCTGGTGTAAGTCATACCTGTCTGATAGATGGCAACATGTGCAGACGGGATTCTCCACCTCAGAACTGTTCCACCAGGAACAGGGCATTCTGCAAGGATCCTCCCTCTCAGCCTTAATGTTTAACATCTATATGCAGCCAATTTGTGACCTCATACGATCATTCAACGTCGAATGCATGATTTATGCTGATGACGTTCTCATGTACATGCCATTCCAGACTGACCATACTGACCTCACCCCACTAACTAACTGTTTTAGCTCAGTAGAAAAATGGCTTCTAAACCAGAATCTTCGAATACAGCACAAAAAGACTGAAGTGCTGTTCATCTCCAAAAACCCCAACTTTTCCCCTCCAACCTGCCTAAAAATTGGAAATATAGAACTGCAAACCAAACCCTCAATCCGCTATCTGGGCGTCACATTGGATCAGAGACTGGATATGAAGACACACGTGGGCAACATAGTAAAATCAACGTACCATAAGATCAGGACACTCAAACATCTACGCCCTCTCCTACAACCAGCCGACTTCAGAACAATCTTCCAAGCACTAACCATCCCACACCTCGATTACGCCAACGCAATTCTCCAAGGACTCCCACCATCCACTCTGAGCCCGCTCCAACTCGCCATGAATGCTGCAGCCAGAGTCCTACATGGCGCCTCCAGGAGGGACCATATAACACCCATCCTCAAAAGTCTCCACTGGCTCCCAATCCACAGCAGGATCACCTTCAAGACCCTACTACTAGCATTCAAAACCATCAATGGACTCGCCCCCTCCTCTCTCGCTGACCTCACCCACATTACCCCCCCCCCCGAATAGAACCAGACGGTCCACTGCTAGAAACACTCTAGTAATCCCCAAAGCAATGACCCACTGTACTCAGACAACCATAAACAGGGCTTTCAGTCTCTATGCTCCCAGAAACTGGAACGCTCTTCCACCCGACATCCGAACAATCCCGGAACTAACTAAATTCAGGAGAGCATTGAAACACTACCTCTTCCTCAAATGCTACCCTGATGAACACACACCAACTCCACCGCTCGCAATGTAACCCCGACCACATGCAACCTCCCTCAGGTATTGTATATAAGTATGGCTATCATTCTGTTATCATTACAATTGTAAATAGTTAATACTGTTATCCAAGTTAAGCTACCTGTTATATGTATCACGGTGTTAACCCCCACCGTAAATAACTCATGTTCCATGTAAACCGCACTGATGTTGAAGAGCGCGGTATATAAACGAATTAAATAAATAAATAAATAAATATCCTCTAGTTCAATTGTTTCCCCATCTTTGAAAAGTTGTATTCATTAATACCCTTTAAGTATTTAAACATCTGTATCATATCTCCCCTGTCCCCTCCTCTCCCTCATATGTCTTCTGGTGCATGTCCTATATCATTCTGGTCATCTTCCTCTGAATCATTTCAAGCCTTTTTATATCCTTGGTGAAATATGGTCTCCAAAACTGAACGTAATACTCCCAAGTGAGACCTCACCAACAACTTGTACAGGGTTATCAATACCTCCTTCCTTCTTTTAGTTATGCATCTCTATATGCAACCTAGAATTCTTCTGGCTTTGGCCACTGCCTTGTCACATTGTTTGCCAACTTGAGAGCCTCCAACACTACCATCCTTGAGATCCCTCTCCTGGTTTATGCACACCAGTCTCTCCTCCTTTTGCATACAGCTCCTTTGGCTTTCTACATGCCAACTGCATCACTCTGCATTCTTTGCATTAAATCTTAACTGCCAAGCATTAAACCATTCTTTTAGTTTTTGTAGGTCATCTTCTCTGATATTGTCTACTCCCTTCAAGGTGTCCACTCTTAAGATTTTCATGTCATCTGCAAAAAGTCAAACTCTTCCTGTTAACCCTTCGGCAATATTACTCACAAAGACATTGAACAGAACTCGACCCAGGATTGATCCTTGAGGCACTCCACTACTCACCTTCCTTTCTCTTGAGTCAATTGCATTTATCATCAACCTCTGTCATCTGTCAGTCAACTAATTTCTTATACATTTAACACCTTGGGACGCATTCCCAGCTGGTTCGGTTTATTCATTAGCCTCCTATGAGGAACAGTTTCCAAGACTTTGCTGAAATCTAAATAGATCATATCCATCATATGCCCTTGCTCCAATTCACTGCTCACCTTGTCAAAGAAATCAATCTGATTCATTTGGTACAATCTTGCTTTGGTAAAACCATGTTGCTTTAGATCTTTCACTATCCTTTCTTTCAGCAGTGTCACCAATTTGTTTCTACCATCACCAAAGTGAGGCTTACTGGATTGTCGTTTGACACCACGTCTCTGTTACTACTTTTGTGAAGAGGGATCACATCAGTCTCATGGAACCTTCCCCATCTCCAAAGATCTATTAAACGCATTCTTTAAAAGTCCTGCTAGAACCTCTCTGAGCTCTCAATATCCTAGGCTGTATCTGATCTGGTAAAAATTAGCAAATTGCGAGGAATTGAACCCATGACCCTGCCAGCCAAAAGCCAAGGGCTAGCAGTAGAACCATAAAATCTGAACAATCCCAAAATTGTCTTTTTTTTTTTCTTTTCTTTTTTTTAAACTGTGATCATGGGCTGGCCTTGAACTGGTGGCCCTTGGCGTGGAAGGCAGTTACCTTCCCAGAGGAGCGTTTCAGGTTTTTTGTTTGTTTTATTTTATTTTTATAAGTATTTTACAAAATTATACATGAACCACCCATGAATGCTGTACAATAATATCCAGCTCCAGATCCCCTAAGAAATCCCTCCCAGTCCACCCTCCCACCCCTCTCCCTCCACCCTACCCAGAGCTTCCCCACCCCAATAAAACAAAAACAATCATATTGGTGGCCCAGGAAATCTGTATATAGAGCAAGAGTAAGTTCATCTTCAAGGTTGAAGAGCCTTCTGTTGCTTAGACCATGCAAAATAAGGAGTTTGCTGTAGAGGTTTTAGATTAATTTTGGTTAGATTTAGGGTAAGCCTTTATAGTTTTAAAGAGGACAGACAAATAGCTTACTTTAGAGATCCTTGCAGTTTTCCGGGTCATGCTGCATCTTAGTTCGTGGAACCTATGTTTCAGCCATCATGCTGTGGCTTTCTTCAGCATGAAGTGGTTATATAGTGGATGTCTGTTATTATATATAGTGGTTCTCAAACTAGATTGGTGGGATTGAGGCAGAAAATTCAAATTTCGGCAAAAAAGGTTCATTGGAGAAAAGGCAGGAAAAGTGCAGGTTTGAATTCTGGAAGGTGGAGAATATTGAATTTTAGCTGGAAGGTTTGCTGTGACAATCTCAGATTCTGGAAGGTGGAAAAAACTGTTGGGTCTTCAGCGCCAATCTTTGTAACACTAAACCCTCTTCTTTGAAAGAGGGATTGCCATGCTTTGTTTGTTTGTCCTCATTGAGGTTTCATGGATGTCTTGTTATCTCTACCACCTCTTTGATACTCCTTGGCCACTAGTGTTCTTATTTCAGGATCCTTATGTCATCAAGTGTAATCATATGGCCAGTTAAAATTGCGTGGAGAGAGCTACAGCAGATTTCTCTGTGTTAGTGTGTTCTGATGTCTTTTCTGCTCTTGAAGCCTGTGGTGCCTAAGAAAATGCTTATGCTAGAGGTTTTGAATTAACTTCTTTTAGATTTAGATAGGCCCCCTATAGCCTTAAAAGAAAACAGACAGGTATCTAGGCTTTTTCCCTCCCACCTACCCCAGGCACATTCCTTAATTTTATAGTAAGTTATCCCAGTTAAGAGAGAGAGTGAAATCTGACACTACAGTCTATTTTTGTCAAGAAGGCATTACCCCTTAACAGATACAGTTCATTGGGAAGCAAACAAAAATAATAGCATAAATATACCAAATAATCCTAAAGGCCTTTATATTCATTTTTTGGGAGGTTTTTAGTACCATCAAGGCAGTGCTGACTCCTGGCGACCCAGCTTCCTTGGGTTTTCTTGGCAATTTATCACCAGAAGTAGATTGCCAGGACTTTTCTTCCAAGGCAATGGAGGGTAAAGTGGCTTGCCCAAAGTCACAAGGAGTGGCGGTGGGAATCGAGCCCTTGATCTTCTGGTTATGAGGCAGTTGCTCTAATCACTAGGCTACTTCTCCACACCTCACTTAGTTTAGGTATCTCTATCCAACGACATATTGCTCTTGGTAGAAGGCTATCAAGGACCTAGAGAAGATTTTCAAGAGCAGAGATGTCTCCTCTATATACAAAGACTAGACTTGTCCAAGCCATGGTATTTTCAATAACATTATATGGATGCAAAAGTTGGACAGTGAAAAAGATAGACAGGAAGAAAATTGATGCCTTTGAATTATGGTGCCGGCAACGAATATTAAGTATATCATGGACTGCCCAAAGAACAAACCAGTCAGTACTAGAGAAGATCAAACCAAAACTTTCCTTAGAAGCTCAGATGACAAGACTTTGACTTTCATACTTTGGACACGTCATGCGAAGAGAGAGATATTTGGCGAAAGACATAATGCTTAGCAAGGTAGAAGGTCACCATAAAAGAGGAAGACCAGCAATGAGATGGATAGATAAAATAACAGCAGGTATGAATACCACTCTATCCACAATGAGTACTTGGCTGAAGACCGACCAAAGTTTAGGTCAACTATCCAGAGGGTCACCAAGAGTCGACACCGACTTGACGGCACTTAACAACATTCCCTAAAGAACTGTAAATAATACAAAGATGTAAATGATACAAAGATGCAGACAGTAGTCCTTCAATGAGATGGAGTTATCCAGTCTTTTGCATTGAGTGCCACATGTATTATTCATGGGTATCTTGTTATCTCTACTGCCTCTGATGTTCCTCAGCCACCAGCATCCTTATTCTAAGATCTTTATGTCATCAAATCTACTCATATGGCCAGCTTTTATTGCATAGAGGGCTACAGCATATTTCTTTGTATTACTGAGTTCTGTTCAGTTCGTGAGAAGTCATATGTGTGCACTCAGTACAAATAGCTCCTGGTTCTCATAGAACACATCTGATCTTTAGAGGAGTTGAGGAAGGCAGAGGTACATAGAGGAGACTTACAGGGACATAGTAGAAAAGTCCCAGCTCTAGTCTGGCAGCCTCAGTGCTACCTTTGTTGAGAGAAGTCATCTGGAAGGAGAGCATCACCTTAATGTGACAGGAAATGAACCTACTCCTACAGAGCATTTATATAGTGCTACAAGTCGTACGCAGCGCTGCACAGAGATGTAAGAGACAGTCCCTGCTCATCAGAGCTTACAATCTAGTCAAGACAAACACAGAAGGTGTAGGCAGGGATAAAGCAAGGGGAAAGAAAAAGGAGATCAGGTGGGTCAAGATCCAAAAGCAGCAGCGAAGAGGTGAGTTTTCAGCCTGGATTTGAACAGGGTTAGAGAAGGTGCCTGGCGTACAGACACAAGTAGTTTGTTCCAGGCGTAAGGCGCAGCAAGGTGAAAGGAGCGAAGTCTGGAGTTAGCAGTAGCCAAGACCCATCAACCAGGGGATGTTTCTCCTCTTGCACTGAGGATGTCTTTCCTGGGGCTTATGCCCAGGAGGGAAGGCTTAGGATGGCCATTTTAGTTGGTGATTTGATCATTAGGCATGTAGATTTCTGGGTGGCGTGAAGATCGCTGGGTCACTTGGCTGTCCTTGTGTGTCACCTAGTTGGATTCTAGTCTGTGCTGTGGAGGAACAGGTTGTCTTGGTAACATGTGGACACCAGTGATATAAGTAAGTGTGGGAAGGAGGTCCTGGAAGCCAAATATCTCCAGGAACAAGCAGGAATGTAGTCTTCACATATGGGTATCGTCGGTACCGACGGAGCCTGCGTGGGAACGCTCCCCAGCGTCAATAGGAACGCTTTTGGGAACATCCCTCAGTACATGCGCACTGCCTTCCCGCCTTTCCAACTGGCCCTCTTCAGTTCTTCATTTTCCGCGGAGCCAACAGTTCACATACCCTGTCACCACAGAAAATTTCTTCTTTAAACTTGTTTTCTTGTGGCCGCGCCTGCCTCTGCTCGACGCCTACAGGTACCGCCGGTTCTCTTTTCTTCTTCTTTTCATAAAAAAGAAAATATATACTTCTGAAGTGTTTCTCTTCAGAAACTTTTTCTCTTTGGTGCTAGGCGCCATTTTGGGCATTAGGCCCCATTTTCCTGAAAAATGGAAAAACCAGCTAGTGGTTTTAAAAAATGTACTAAGTGTGCCGGTACCATTTCCGTCACCGACACCCATGACTGGTTTCTCAAATGTTTAGGCACTGACCATTCTCCATCGGAGTGTTCCTCTTGTATGGGGATGACTAAAAGAGGAAGACAGAACCAGGCTGCAAAGCTCGGTACCCTCTTTTCTTCAGATGCAATGTCCATTGCATCAACGTCTTCCAGAGCCTCGTCTTCCTCCCATAGATCTCAGGTAACTAAACATAAGAGCCGGTCCTCAAAGGGTAGATCATCTTTCATGCATCGAGAAGCCATTGGCATTGCCCTTGAGGAAACTATACCAGCAAAACAGCCCCGGCGGGAGGCTTCGGCCTCCAAAGCACTAACGGGGCTCCAGGATGTTCTCGAGGCCTCGACCTCGGCAGAACTACCGGTGCCATGCTCAGGGGTTCCGGCCGCTTCTACCGGTACTGACACCCAGGCATCGGCAGCGCCGATAGACCAGAGATCCCTCGCTATCGAACACAGTCTTGCAGCTCTCCTTACAGCTGCGGTACCGTTGACACCGCTACCGACGGTTCAACGGGCACTGGTACCAGCACCGGTACCGATACCAGTATCAGCACCAATGGTACTGGCCCCGGTGGGAATTCTGCCCTTGCCGACTTTTTCGGGCATTGACAGATTGGTACCGGACCAACTCGGTGCCGACTTCGATCGATACCAATACCGTGCTTTGCATAAACATTGGGATCAGAGATGCTTCGAATCTTCCGATTCCGATGACTCTGATAACTCGGTCGGTACCAGAGTACTTCTTCTGGAAGACTCCTCTTCTCCTCAACGCAGAATATCTCCTCCGGTGGACATGTCTTTTCAGGATTTTATTTGTGATGTGGCCCGAGGCCTATCAATCACGGTAGCTCCTGAAAAAGAACCTAGAGCAAAGGAATTGGAAATACTACAATACCCTAAGGCTTCCAAAGAGGCAGCTACCCTGCCCATTCATGAAATTCTTCATGATTTGATGCTCAGGATGTGGGAAACACCTATGACCACATCTCCTCATTCTAGGAGACTCGATACCATGTATCGAGTTCCACCATGTCCTGATTTTCAAAAGACTCAGCTGCCACACCATTCAATGGCAGTGGAATCAGCCATGCATAGGATGAAAAGTGCAAAAAGACATGCATCCAATCCTCCAGGTTGTGAATCCAGGACTCTTGACGCCTTTGGGCGTCGAACATTTTAGACTTCCATGCTTTCAGCTAAGATTAGCTCATATATTTTATATATGGGAATTTTCCTCAAAAAAGTCACAGGAGACTTGGAGCTTATGAGCCCCCTTCTCCCTGATGACAAACGACAAGACTTCCTTACTCTTGTCAAGCATGCCCAAGACTTTTCCAAGTTTGTAAATCGTGCAGCCTTTGACTGCTTTGAATGCATCAGCAGAATTTCTGCTATTGCCATTGGTGCACATAAGAACATAAGAACATAAGATATGCCATACTGCTTGATGGACCAAAGTCCATCAAGCCCAGTATCCTGTTTCCAACAGTGGCCAATCTAGGTCACAAGTACCTAGCAGTTTCCCCAAAAGACACAGGTTCCACAATGCTTGTACTGGGTCAAGCATTGATATCCTGGGTCCCTTCTTAATAATGGTTTATGGACCTTTCCTCCAGGAACTTGTCCAAACCTTTTTTAAACCCAGCTACACTAACAGCCTTTACTACATCCTCTGGTAACACATCCAGAGTTTGATTACACATTGAGTGAAAAAATATTTTCTTTTATTAGTCTTAAATAATTTACCCTGTAGCTTTATTGCATGTCCCCTAGTCTTTCTATATTCTGATAAGGTAAACAATCGATCTACGTTTACCCGTTCCACTCCGTTCATTAATTTATAGACTTCTATCATATCTCCCCTCAGCCGTCTCTTTTCCAGGTTAAAGAGCCCTAACCTTTTTAGCCTTTCTTCATAGGAGTATCCTTCCATCCCCTTTACCATTTTGGTGGCTCTTCTCTGAACCTTTTCTAAAATCACTATATCCTTTTTAAGATACGGCAACCAGAATTGCACACAATATTCAAGGTGCGGTCTCACCATGGAACGATATAGAGGCATTATAATATCTTTTGTTTTATTTTCCATTCCTTTCCTTATCATACCTAGCATTCTATTTGCTCTCTTGGCCGCCGCTGCACACTGGGCCGAGGGTTTTAACATGGTATCCACAATGACGCCTAAATCTTTTTCCTGGGTGGTGGTTCCTAATGTGGAACCTTGCATCGTGTAACCATAGTTTGGGTTGTTCTTCCCTAGGTGTATAACCTTGCACTTGTCCACATTAAATTTCATCTGCCATATTGATGCCCAGTCTTCTAATTTATCAAGATCCTCTTGCAATTTTCCACAATCCTCTTGCGTTTTAACAACTTTAAATAGTTTTGTGTCATCTGCAAATTTGATAACCTCACTCGTTATTCCACTTTCCAGGTCATTTATGAATATGTCAAAAAGCAGCGGACCCAGCACAGATCCCTGGGGTCCACCACTATTCACCTTTCTCCATTGGGAAAATTGGCCATTTAGCCATACCCTCTGCTTTCTATCTTTTAACCAGTTCCTGATCCACAATAGTACACTGCCTCCTATCCCATGGCCCTTTAGTTTTGCCAAAAGTCTCTGATGAGGGACCTTGTCAAAGGCTTTCTGAAAGTCCAGATACACAATATCAACCGACTCACCTTTGTCCACCTGTTTATTCACTCCTTCAAAAAAACATAACAGATTAGTAAGACAAGATCTTCCTTGTCTAAAGCCATGTTGGCTGTCTCCCATTAGGTCATGACTATCTACATGCTGAGTAATTTTATTCTTTATAATGGTTTCTACCATTTTTCCCGGTACTGATGTCAGGCTCACCGGTCTGTAGTTTCCTGGATCACCCCTGGAACCCTTTTTAAAAATTGGTGTTACATTGGCGATCCTCCAATCTTCAGGTATTAGAGATGATTTTAATGATAGTTCACAGATTACTAATAGCAGATCTGCAATCTCATATTTCAGTTCTTTCAACACCCTTGGATGTATACCATCTGGCCCAGATGATTTGCTACTCTTCAGTTTATCTAATAGTTGTAATACATCTTCCCGATGTATCGATATTTCCTTCAATTCTTCCGCACCTTTAAATACCACTTCAGTCATGGGTAACATCCCTACATCTTCCTCAGTAAAGACCGAAGCAAAGAATTCATTCAGTTTCTCAGCTATCGCCTTGTCGCCTCTCAGTGCTCCTATAACCCCTTTATCATCTAATGGACCAACTGACTCTCTCACAGGTTTTTTGCTAAGAATGTACTGCATGTCAGATTACCTTGCTTCAGGCATCAGACTTGGAGACTTGGGTACAGGACAAATTAGGAAACATCCCTTGCACAGGAGAAAACCTCTTTGGTAAGAATTGGCAGGAAAAGGCTAATGAGATAGATACTGACAATCTCACTTTAGACAGATTGTCAAAATCTACAGCCACTCCAGCCAAAAGGAAACCCTATAAAAAAACCCTTTTTCAGCAAAAAGAGGAAGTTTTATCCATCCTATACCCAGCAAGGGCAAGCTCAGGGTCAAGTTGCCCAAAAGGGACAACAGCAACAATCCAGACAACAAAAGAAGCCAAAAGGCCCGAGAGCTCAACCAGCTCCACAGGCTCAGCCCCCTGAAGGGCTTTGACTCCTTCCTAGAGAGCTTAGCTTTCCTGCCTCTGAAGAGTCCAGAACCCTTAAACATTCCAGGCAGGTTGTGTCATTTTGTCAACAGATGGCACCAAATAACAGCGGAAAATTGGACTCTGTCCATTGTAGGGGAGGGGTACAAGCTTCATTTTCACAGCATGCCCCCTCCTACAATCATAAGACAGTTCAATTCCCAAACCTCTCCAGACAATCTACTGGATCAAGAGGTCTCAACACTCCTTGCTCAGGAAGCAATAGAAGAAGAGCCCATTCCCCAACAGGGTACAGGATTCTACTCCCTCTATTTTCTTATTCCAAAGAAAACAGGAGGACACAGACCCATTCTTGACCTCAGAGAATTGAACAAATATCTGTTCTGAGAAAAGTTCAAAATGATTTCTCTGGGAACTCTTCTGCCATACCTTCAAAGTCAGGATTGGCTTTGCTCTCTAGATCTAAAGGATGCCTATACTCATATTCTGATCCATCCAGATCACAGGAAATTCTTATGATTCCTTTTCAAGAGAAAACACCTCCAATGCAGGGTTCTTCCTTTTGGTCTGGCTTCGGCACCAAGAGTATTCATGAAATGCATGGCAGTAGTAGCTGCATTCCTGCGAACCCTAGGGATATTTGTCTTCCCTTACTTGGACGACTGGTTCATTCAAGCCCCCACGATTCCAGAAGCCAGCTCTGTACTGTCTCGCACAATGCGAATTCTCCAATACTTGGGATTGGTCATAAACTTCCCAAATCCCAACTTGTTCCTTCTCAGACCCTGGAGTTCATAGGAGCTTGTTTAGATTCCAGACAGTCAAGGGCTTTCCTCCAACAGCCCCGCTGTCTTCGCATAATGCAACTAGCTTTTCAAGCAACGGGAAAGTCCTCCCTAACTGCTCGAGAACTGCTGCAATTACTGGGACATATATAGTAACATAGTAAATGACGGCAGATAAAGACCAGCATGGTCCATCTAGTCTGCCCAGCAAGATGGCAAGAGTAGGTGCACCTGTCGCTCTGTGCAGGCCACCCCTCCCCATGTCTTTGTTTAGGGGTAAACCCACCACTCCATGTAGGACACCCCTATTTGTTGAGATGTTATATGGTTCATAAGTTAGATGGTACCGTTTATCTTGTTTTTATCCTATTGCTGTAAAGGGATCCACTGTGTTTGTCCCATGCCTTCTTGAATTCTGTCACCGTGTTTGCCCCCACCACTTCCATTGGGAGGGCATTCCAAGCATCCACCACCCTTTCAGTGAAAAAATATTTCCTGACATTGCCTTTCAGTTTACCACCTTGAAGCTTCATGTTATTTATTTATTTATTTATTTAGCTGTATTTATATTCCGCTTTTCACCAGGTCAAAGCGGTCAATTGGGGGATACATTTAACACGAGGGGATATGACACACATACGTTAATACTTACAGGGAACATGGGCAATGGAGGGTTAAGTGGCTTGCCCAAGACCACAAGGAGTGCCTATAGGACTAGAAATCCCAGTCCCTCCGGCCTGAGATTGCTGTCCCCAGGTGGGACTTGAACCCCTGGCCCTCCGGCCCGAAGTACCTTGTCCTAACCACTAGACCACACCTCCTCCCTACATGGCATAACTACATGTTATCAAACAAAACAAGGAGCGCCGCTCTTGCAACTAACAACCGGAACCACAATGAGCAAGAGTCCAAAGACGTTTAGGATAGGTTCAAATTGCTTTTATTCAGGTAGTCCCCAACGCGTTTCGGCATGTATTGCCTTCATCAGGGGGTAGCAGCTAAAACACAAACATAAACACTCATAACAGTAATAATAACATAAATAATGATAAGCCCTATTAACACTAAAAGTCATTAAAAACAATAAGAATCTTAAAATACAAGCTTATTGCTCCAAAAATAATGATGAACGCAGGACACAAAAAAATTACTTATTGTAAAAATTAATAACTTATATATATAAACATGTAAAGTTGTAAAAATAATGTTGTAAAAATATATTGTATATAAACAAACTTATGTATAGGGACAGACAACCAAAAGAGACAGAGTTAAAAAACATAAACATGTACTTACAAGAACCCAATTCTAATTTTCTATTATATCTTGGGTAAATGCTGAAACAGCACGTCATCAGCATTTACCCAAGATATAATAGAAAATTAGAATTGGGTTCTTGTAAGTACATGTTTATGTTTTTTAACTCTGTCTCTTTTGGTTGTCTGTCCCTATACATAAGTTTGTTTATATACAATATATTTTTGCAACATTATTTTTACAATTTTACATGTTTATATATATATATATATATAAGTTATTAATTTTTACAATAAGTAATTTTTTTGTGTCCTGCGTTCATCATTATTTTTGGAGCAATAAGCTTGTATTTTAAGATTCTCATTGTTTTTAATGACTTTTCGTGTTAATGGGGCTTATCATTATTTATGTTATTATTACTGTTATGAGTGTTTATGTTTGTGTTTTAGCTGCTACCCCCTGATGAAGGTAATACATGCCAAAAGCGTTGGGGACTACCTGAATAAAAGCAATTTGAACCTATCCTAAACGTCTTTCAACTCTTGCTCATTGTGGTTCCGATAACTACATGTTATGCCATGTAGTTCCCTATGCTCGCCTCCACATGCGAGCAGCCTAGTGGACACTATCCACACAGTGGACACAGTCCACAGGACGTCTGTCGGACAAGATATCAAACTCACGATGACTGATCTTGTCCCTACAATGGTGGCAATCACTGGAGAATCTTTTAGTGGGGTCTCCTTTCCAACAACACCCATTCCAGGCCACCCTAACAACAGATGCATCACAGGTGGGATGGGGAGCACACCTGCACCATCTCTCCACCCAGGGTTCCTGGACTCCACAGGAGGCTTGTCTTCACATAAACCACCTAGAACTCATAAGAACATAAGATATGCCATACTGGGTCAGACCAAGGTCCATCAAGCCCAGTATCCTGTTTCCAACAGTGGCCAATCTAGGTCACAAGTACCTAGCAGTTTCCCCAAAAGACACAGGTTCCACAATGCTTGTACTGGGTCAAGCATTGATATCCTGGGTCCCTTCTTAATAATGGTTTATGGACCTTTCCTCCAGGAACTTGTCCAAACCTTTTTTAAACCCAGCTACACTAACAGCCTTTACTACATCCTCCGGTAACAAATTCCAGAGTTTGATTACACGTTGAGTGAAAAAATATTTTCTTTTATTAGTCTTTTTTTTTTTTTTTTTTTTTTTTTTTTAAATACTTTATTTATAGACCACCAAAGAAAAATGTACAATATACAGGAAAACAAGACTCTCCAGGGGGGGTGGAACTCTTATCCCCCTCCAGAGAGTTACAACAAAACGATAAGAGCAGGTGGATTATAACCCATGAAACCCTCCCCCCCTCCCTCCCTACCCCCCCCTCTACCCCCCACCCCCACCCGTAGCAACACTCCTCCAGAAGACAAAAAAGAACTATCAGCATGAGGTCAACCAGCATCCACCCCCATCCTCCCACAAGACCTCCATCAACTACCTACATGTAACACTTCATTCCGGCACCGAGCCCCCAGGCTTTGAATGTAAGGTTCCCAGACACGCATGAAGGCCATCCATCTTTTGACACTACCCCGTGCACCCCATCTCTCCGTCAACATGAATTGGTGAAAATGGTTCCGCCACTCCCCGAAGGTAGGGGCTTCCCTGTCTCGCCACAGGCGAAGAATAGGCCCCTTCCCCACCAGACAGGCTTTGCGCACCAGCAGCTGTTCCCCAGCGCGCGAGAGACCGGGGGAGTCCAACCAATCTAACACTACCAGGGAGGCAGACCACCGCAATCTCTGCTGCAAGAGAATCCCCATAAACCTTGAGATCCTAGCCCAATAGGGCCGGATAAACCTACATTCCCACCACATATGCAATAGAGTGGCCATAACCTCAGAACAGCGAGGGCAACGGCCGTCAGTTGTAATGCGGCACCGAAACGCCCGCCGTGGGGACATATGGGCTCTAGTGATACATTTAAACTGTACTTCTCTCCAGCGCGCCCCAGAAGTAAGTTTGACTATCCGTTTTAAAGCCATACGAACCGTCCCTGGAAGTACCTGCCCATGTAGCTCCGCCGCCCAGGCCTCCTCCACTGGTCCGTAATCTGGGAGCTCCCCGTTACGATCCAAGCGGCTCTTTAGGATCGATATCGAAGGCGGGTAATCCCCCTCTATCCCAAAAAATTCCATGATCTGTGCTGATCTTTCTACGCTGAGCGCTGCCTTCGGCAAAGAGGATACATAGTGAGATACCTGAATGTACGCAAAACAATGTCGAGAGGAGAGATCGTATTCCCCGCGCAGAGTTGAGAAAGATTTACAGGAACCGGTGGGATCCACTAAGTGCCCCAGCTTCTGAATGCCTCTGTCACTCCAGTCCCGGAAAATCGCCGTTTCAGAGCCCGGGGTAAATTGCACGTTCCCTTGTAATGGTAGCCAGCTAGAAGCGGTCCACGGAGTGTGCCAATGTTTATTGAGGTGTCTCCAGGTTCGTCGGGCCGAACTAATCAATGCACTCTGCACTATCCGGTGAGGCAAATCGCGGTCCGCCCCATGTAAGACTCCCAGCAAAGTATGGGGGGCCACCAACCCCTCTTCCATCGCTCTCGGCGTATACACCTCGGTCCCTCCCAGCCAGTCTCCAAGATGTCTGGCTTGACAAGCCAAAGCATAGACCTTCAGATTGGGCAATCCCAGTCCCCCCTCCCTACAGGTCCCCAGCATCCGATTCCAAGGTATACGGGCCCGGCCCCCTTCCACAAAAATGCCCTTATGAGGGCTTCCACCCGGCGCAAATCACGGCTCAACAGCCACACCGGTAGCGTCTGCAGCCAGTATAGGATCCTCGGAAGTATCACCATCTGGACGGCTGCTAACCCGTCCCATCAAAGAAAGCGGGAGGTGACCCCAGTCTTTCAACTGGATTTGCAGGCCCTTGAGGATGCGGTCTAGGTTGCGCCCATATAGGGTGTTAACTTGCCGGGGCAAACACGATACCTAAGTATTTAAACTCCGTATCGGCCCATTTGAGGGGAAACCCCTCCCACCCCCCTCGCAGCCGACCCGAGATATCCAAAGCCTCAGATTTATCTTTGTTGATGCGCAACCCTGCAATTCGTCCAAAACGTGTAATGTCCATCAATAAACACGGCAACGATCGATCAGGGACAAGCAAATGCACCAGCAGGTCATCGGCAAAGGCCGCGATCTTGAACTCTGTCGTCCCAATCCGGATTCCTTTTATCTCCCGAGAAGCCTCTATGAGCCGAATCAAGGGGTCAAGAGAAAGGACAAACAGTAAGGGTGAAAGAGGGCAGCCCTGTCGGGTGCCTCTTTCCAACGGAAAGATGTCGGAGAGCACCCCGTTACAAAGAACCCTGGCCGTCGGCTGCGCATATAAGCTATCCACCATGCGACAAAAATAGCCGCCCAGACCATATTGTGGGAGCAGGCAATGCAGGTACCGCCAGTCAACCCTATCAAAAGCCTTTTCGGCATCGAAACTAACTAACAGAGAGGACAACTGATGGATCTGCACCCACTCCAAAGAAGTCAGCAACTTGCGCATATTTCGGACTGTATAACGCCCCTTGACAAAACCCACCTGGGATTCATGTACCAGTTCACCCAGCACCTCGGCTAGGCGCACTGCAAGAATCTTTGCTAATAATTTGAGGTCGAAATTGAGCAACGAGATAGGCCGATATGACGAGGCCTGAACGGGATCTTTACCCAGTTTGGGAATGAGTGTGATATGGGCCTGATTCTGCCCCCACCGAAACCCTCCCTGCTCTGCACGGCGTCCAAACACCTCAGCCAAGACTGGACTGACAGACTCCCGAAGAATCTTATAAAACTCTGCACCGAGGCCATCTGGTCCTGGCGCCTTATAACAACTAGCACTAGAGATAACCGAGCAGATCTCCTGACCGGTAATCGGCTGCTCCAAGAGCGCTCGCTGAGTCTCAGACAATTGGGGCAAATTCAACTTGCTCAGAAAGTCTTGTAGCTCCGCAGCCGGAGCAGGCTCCGCCGTATAGAGGGATTGGAAAAACACACGAAATGCTCGAGCAATCTCAGCGCTCTCCCGATGAAGTGTTCCCCCCCCATCTCGAAGCGCCGCAACCAATGAGGAGCCTCTATGGCCCTTAAGGCATCTAGCTAACATCTTCCCTGGTTTATCTCCATGGCAATGCAACTGGTGGCGATAATAGAGGGCCGATTTCTTGGCCCTCTGGTGTAAAAGTTCGTTTAGATCCGCCTGAGCTTCCCAGAACCTCTTTTTATTTCCCCCCGTCGGGTTGCGCGCAGACAGTCGTCGCAGACCAGAAACCTGACGTTCCAAACGTATGATACGCTCCGCGATCAACCGACGCTTCCGAGCCATGTAGCCAATGATCTCGCCCCGGAACACCACCTTAGCTGTTTCCCAGACTAATTCAGGGTCGTCTTTATGGGAGTCATGATCACTCTCGAACTCCCGCCATCTCTGAAGGAGGAAGCTTCGGAATCGAGTATCATGATAGAGCTCCAACGGGAAGCGCCATAGTTGTGGTCGCCCCTGCCTCGTCCCCCAACTTAACTCCATCCAGACCCACGCATGATCGGAAATCTCGGAGGGACCAATCTGAACATCGCCCGCCTGGGCGAATAAGCCCCCGGATAACAACAAATAGTCAATACGTGCACTGGAGCTGTGGGCTCGAGATTGATGAGTATAATCCCGCTCTAGTGGGTGGACCAACCTCCATGGATCCACTAAGCCCAGCCTTTTACAAAAACGTTGTAACATCCGAGCTGTGGGGACACGCTCTCTCGCCTCCTCTCCCCGAGATGTGTCCAAGTCCACATCAAGGACTCCATTGAGATCTCCGCCAAGAAGCAGGGGACATTCCGGTAAGCTCTCCACCCGCGAGGCCAAAGCACTATAGAAACTGGGATCGAGCACATTAGGGCCATAAAGATTCCCTAAGATCACGGGTTTACCCTCTAAGTTCCCATACACCAACATAAATCTCCCCTCGTCATCTCCTGCAGCAGAGATCATTTCGAAGCGAATACGTTTATGGATTAGAATAGCTACGCCCCCTTTTTTACCCCGAGCAGGTGAACCCCACACTTGTCCCACCCAGTCTCTACGCAGTTTGCTGTGCTCTTCAGCCGTCTGGTGGGTCTCTTGCATAAATGCTATGTCACACCGTTGCCTACTTAATGCCTGCAATATTTTATAACGTTTGATGGGATTCCCCAACCCACAGACATTCCATGTGATGATCTTCAGTGGCACGGGGCAGTGTCACGATGTGTCAGTAAGCCAAATCCTACCTGCCCAGAGGGGGCCCCCCCAGCCTGGAGCCTCCTCCCTCTAGAAGTTAATTGTCTACTAAGCTGACCAGAAAAGAATAACAGAGTGTATGCTACCCCACCCACATAGCCCCCTCCCCTCCCTACCCTCCCTCCCCCTTTTACTCCTCCTATTCTCCCCTCTGCATACCCCCTACGTCCCTCCATGGACCGTGCTGACTTCCTATGGCAGTCGGGTCTACCCCGCTTCCCAGATCACCTCAGATCTTAACACCGGGGCCCATGGTATCTATGCTAGGGCCACCTCTATCCCTCGTCAAGACCCCAGGCCTGTGCCACCCTCCCCGAACAGCCTAAACAGTGAGTGCCTCCCCTCCCCCCCCCCCAACAGGAACCCAATAAGAACCCCATACAGTCTAAACAATCCCCCATTCCACCCATAGCAAACACAAACAATCTTCGCTACCCCTCTTAGAATGAAAAATAAAAAGAAACTGTTCTTGATACAATGTAATCAACCATGTAGCTACTATGACCCAGGGAAGGATATACAAAGAAGCAATGGGAGACATGTAACAAAATGTATCAAAAGGTATCAAAGAAGCACTCTCACTACACACACAGCACACTACCAAGGTTAACTAAGCACACACAGCCCCTTAGGATCCCCAGTCCTCCCTCTTTGATTGCAGGCCTGGCTTCCCCCGTTGATAGGGTCCGGCTCCGGAGCACAGGAAGGGCCCTGAACGCTGCGCAGGCCCTCCAATGTTGGCAACCCAAGTCCAGGGACCAGGCCTACATCAAGCTTTCATCAAGCGGCTCCATTCTCCCCCACGCTCACTGGGCAGCGTCCATCGTGGCTGGCAGACCATCCAGAAAGGACTGGGCCTCACTTGGAGTCAACAAAAATCGGGTCCGGCCTTGAAACTCCACCCGCAGACGAGCTGGGTAGAGCAGAGAAAAACGCACTCCCCGGTTGATCAGGTGGGTACAAACAGGGGAGAAGGCACGGCGTTGCTGACTCACCAAAGCAGAATAGTCCTGAAAGACGAGTAGCCGATCCGGATCCCCAGGTTGCTGTTTGCGGGTTCGGGCAGCCCTTAGCACCTCCTCCTTCTGGCGAAAATCCAGGAACCTTGCAATGACCGCACGCGGCTTCAATGGTTGGTCACGCTTCTGGCCCAGCCGGTGGACCCGCTCCAAACGAATGGGGCCTTCTCCTCTGCCGCTCAGGAGTTTATCAATCCAGGCGCCGACAAAACCCATCAGGGCTCCATCTGACACGGTTTCGGCGATGCCGACGAAGCGGAGATTCTTCCGACGACCCCGATTCTCGAGGTCGTCAAGTTTTTCACCCTGTTGCTTCACCGTCTTTTCGAGCGCTTCAATCTGGGCCCGCATAGAGAGTTGCGTGTCCTCGGCAGCCGAAATTCTTGTTTCTGCCTGCTCCATGCGCCCTGAGAATTCTGCGAATCGCTGGCTGACATTCTGCAGCGTCTCCGCTAAGTCTTGAAAGCGGGCGTCCAGGGCTAGTACCACCGCGGCACTGACCTCGGCTACCAGGTTCTGATTTTCCCCGGGCTTAGGGCTGCGAGGTGACCCCTCCACCATCTTGCTCTCCGGGGCACGCGGTTTTTCTTTTCGAGGTGCTTTTGTGGCCATCGTTAGCACTCGGATTTTCCTCCTCTGTGCACCCGGTGGTTCAGTGAATATGAGTCAAAGAGGATCGCGATGATCCACCACGTTTATAAAAGAAATGTTGCAGGTTTGTGGGGTAGATATCCCGGAGCCGATCGACCCCTGTCAGGTCAGCTCATTGCCAAAACCGGAAGTCCTTCTTTTATTAGTCTTAAATAGTTTACCCTGTAGCTTCATTGCATGTCCCCTAGTCTTTCTATATTCTGATAAGGTAAACAATCGATCTACGTTTACCCGTTCCACTCCGTTCATTAATTTATAGACTTCTATCATATCTCCCCTCAGCCGTCTCTTTTCCAGGTTAAAGAGCCCTAACCTTTTTAGCCTTTCTTCATAGGAGTATCCTTCCATCCCCTTTACCATTTTGGTGGCTCTTCTCTGAACCTTTCCTAAAATCGCTATATCCTTTTTAAGATACGGCGACCAGAATTGCACACAATATTCAAGGTGCGGTCTCACCATGGAACAATACAGAGGCATTATATAGAGGACTGGAGGAGTGGCCTAGTGGTTGCGGCAAGGTACTTGTCAGACGGCTGCCTGGGTGAGAATCTTCACAGTCTTGGCAAGTGCATATATCTATATGATTTGCAAGGGATTGTGGGCAATGCAGTTCATTCACACCAGACACAGCTGCTCACAATAATTAGTTGTGCTCTTGGGTAAAGCCAATAAGATATTTATTTATGGGGTTATTTCTCCCAACACAGATATGCTTGGTAGCACATAAATCAGGTTACTTGCTTTCAGTGTTAAACTTGGAAAAACAAAATAAGGAAACAACATTTAAACTTGTCAGGCAAGCAAAGCAAAAGAAATAAGACCTGGTTGGTACAAACTTGTCTTTTCTGTAGGCATTAGCTAATGTTTTCTTAGCATATATCAAACAACAAACCAAAAGCCACAAAGAAAGAAAAAAACTGTTCTTTTCAGGTAAACTTCTTATATCTTCCCACATAGATTCACAAGCGATTCTCTTAGAGCTCACAAGCAATTAGGTAAGGCTCAATTGCTAGCAGTTATCCAGCTGAAACCCCTTAGCTGGCTTGCTTTCTACTGCGTGGCTAGAAATCCTACACAGGAGCTTTTCTGAGTAGATTAAAGAACAAGTTTGTATTTCTTTGTGATGGTTGCTGTACTTTATAACAGAAAATCACCAAAGGAGTTTAGACAGAGAGCAGTCCATGTAAACAGATTCTTCATCTGCTGTCACCCCCTCTTCTTCAACAAGCATGGGTTCAATATCATGGATTGGCACAGATGAATCTCCCAATGGAGCACTTTCAGGAGAAAACTTGTTTCCCTGCTGTCTTTCAAGGTTATAGCTAGGACATAGATCAGTGTTCATACCTGAGCTTCCATTGCTGTTAGAGTTCCTCTCTATATAGCCTGTCCAGTATGTAGTCCAGTTCTTATGTCCAGCCTTCCAATCCAGATCCCTGGACACTGGATCTCTCTTCACATACCTTCTGGCACGGGTCTTAGGGTCTCTTCCACGTGCAGCCGTCTCCCTCACAGGTACCGTCTGGAGATTCCTAGCTCTGCAGCACCATTCCTCTGGCTTTCCCCAGTCCAATGGTGTATGCTGGCCCTTGGAATGCCTCCCAGTATACGTACTGCTCTGGACTCTTCTAGACCTCTCAAAGGCTTTTCTCCTCTTTCTTCCAAAGGGTTTCTTTCCCTCTCTGTCCGTCCGGTTTGGCTTCTGCTTCTGATGATCCTCCTGATGATGAAGATGATCAACCTCAAGCTGCTTCTCTGTAGAATAAACTCTACCTTTATTCTGCTTAGATGAGTGCTCCTCCCTAACACAGCGCAGCTGTTCTGGATCAGGCCCTGCCCTTTGAGATGAGTGCTTAGGGATTACCTCATAGCCCTCCTGATTGAACACACGTTTCCCCACTTCAGCTCCTCTAATGGCTGTTGGAAACCTGGTGCATTCTGGGACTGGTAGTCTTTTATGGGAAAATTCTGTTTTCTTATTTCTACCAGAACTGACAGGTTGCTTGTTCAGAGTCACTTCACCTTTCCTATAGCTCCTTCCTGAGCTATGATAAGCTTCCTTATCACATACTTCAGGCCGGAAGGTCGAGGGTTCAAATCACACTAGAGGACAGCAACCTTGGGCCGGAAGGACTGGGGTTTCTAGTCCCACAGGTGCTCCTTGTGGTCTTGGGCAAGCCACTTAACCCTCCATAGCCCATGTTCCCTGTAAAATAGTTATCTCCAAGTTATAATGCCCTGTTCAATGTAAAGCGCACTGATGCAGAATAGCGCGGTATATAAGAGAATGTAAATAAATAAATATAATTATAATATCTTTTGTTTTATTTTCCATTCCTTTCCTTATGATACCTAGCATTCTATTTGCTCTCTTGGCCGCCGCTGCACACTGGGCCGAGGGTTTTAACACGTTATCCACAATGACGCCTAAATCTTTTTCCTGGATGGTGATTCCTAATGTGGAACCTTTCATCGTGTAACCATAGTTTGGGTTGTTCTTCCCTAGGTGCATAACTTTGCACTTGTCCACATTAAATTTCATCTGCCATTTTGTTGCCCAGTCTTCCAATTTATCAAGTTTCTCTTGCAATTTTCCACAATCCTCTTGGGTTTTAACAACTTTAAATAGTTTTGTGTCATCTGCAAATTTGATAACCTCACTCGTTATTCCCCTTTCATTTATGAATATGTCAAAAAGCAGCGGACCCAGCACAGATCCCTCGGGTACACCACTATTCACCTTTCTCCATTGGGAAAATTGGCCATTTAGCCCTACCCTCTGCTTTCTATCTTTTAACCAGTTCCTGATCCACAATAGTACACTGCCTCCTATCCCATGACTCTTTAGTTTTGCCAAAAGTCTCTGATGAGGGACCTTGTCAAAGGCTTTCTGAAAGTCCAGATACACTATATCAGCTGACTCACCGTTGTCTATCTGTTTATTCACACCTTCAAAAAAACATATCAGATTAGTAAGACAAGATCTTCCTTGTCTAAAGCCATGTTAGGCTGTCGGGATAGTCATTATTAGGCCATGACTATCTACATGATGAGTAATTTTGTTCTTTATGATGGTTTCTACCATTTTTCCCGGTACTGACGTCAGGCTCACTGGTCTGTAGTTTCCCGGATCACCCCTGGAACCCTTTTTAAAAATTGGTGTTACATTGGCGATCCTCCAATCTTCAGGTATTACAGATGATTTTAATGAAAATTCACAGATTACTAATAGCAGGTCTGCAATCTCATATTTCAGTTCTTTCTACACCCTTGGATGTATACCATTCGGCCCAGGTGATTTGTTACTCTTCAATTTATCTAATAGTTGTAATACATCTTCCCGATGTATCGATATTTCCTTCAATTCTTCCGCACCTTTAAATACCACTTCAGTCATGGGTAACATCCCTACATCTTCCTCAGTAAAGACCGAAGCAAAGAATTCATTCAGTCTCTCCGCTATCGCCTTGTCGCCTCTTAGTGCCCCTTTAACCCCTCTATCATCCAAGCAATCTATCTAGCTCTTCGAGTATTCCATGCCCAGCTCAGCTACAAGACAGTCCTAGTCCAAACGGACAATCAAGTAGCCATGTTCTACGTGAACAAGCAGGGCGGAACAGGCTCTCTGTCGTTATGCAACGAAGCTTTACGACTATGGGCCCTCACCAGAGAGCATCAAATTCACCTTCTCGTGGTATATCTTCCAGGCATTCAAAACCTTTGGGCAGACAAACTCAGCCGAGTACTGCTGCCTCACGATTGGTCTCTCCACCTAGACCAGCTGATAAAGATATTTCACATCTGGGGAACCCCACACCTAGACCTCTTTGCAAGTCCACTAAATGCCAAACTTCCCCGGTTCTGTTCCAGAATTATGACTCACAATTGCTTGGCAAGGGACGCCTTCCTCCTTCACTGGGGTCAGGACTTCCTCTATGCCTTCACACCCATTCCCCTCATGCCCAAAACACTCTTCAAGCTTCAGAGAGACAGAGGTCGTATGATCCTCATAGCGCCACGGTGGCCACGACAAACGTGGTATCCCCTACTTCTACATCTCTCTCAAGATGCGCCTCTGGAGTTAGGGTGTGCTCCAGACCTTCTCTCCCAAGAGAACGGGATGCTATGGCACCCAAATCCCCAGTCCCTGCATCTCAGGGCCTGGTTGCTGAAAGCCTAGACCTGCAGGATCTTAACCTTTCTCAACAGGTAAAGGATGTCCTTCAGGCTTCCAGAAAACCTTCCACAAGATGTTCTTATGCCTTCAAGTGGAAACATTTTACTTTATGGTATTCTCAAAAGGCTTTAAACCCTCTTGTGATACCTTTGGAATCAGTGCTAGAGTACCTACTTCATTTATCAAATTCTGGTCTAAAGACAAATTCAGTAAGAGTCCATCTTAGTGCAATTGCAGCTTCCTATAAGCCTCTAAATGGGCAGACAATTTCCTCTCATCCACTCATAGCAAGATTTATGAGAGGTCTTCTATTAACAAAGCCTCCCATCAGGCCACCACCGGTGGCATGGGATTTAAATCTAGTTCTCGGACAGCTCATGAAACCGCCCTTTGAACCTTTAGCCACTACAACCCTAAAGTTTTTATCCTGGAAGGTCACCTTCCTAATTGCAATCACCTCCGCACGTCGCATTAGTGAATTGCAAGCTTTAGTGGCTGATCCCCCTTATACAAGGTTTCACCATGATAAGGTTGTTCTCAGAACTCATCCACATTTTATGCCAAGCTTTTTCATTTAAATCAATCGATTTACCTTCCTGTATTCTTTCCGAGGCCTCATGCCTCTAATGCAGAAAGGAACCTTCATACTTTGGACTGTAAAAGAGCCTTGGCTTTTTACCTACAAAGAACACAGCATCATAGAAAGTCTTCTCAACTTTTTGTTGCTCTTGATTCTAGTCATTTGGGACTTCCAGTTTCCAAAAGAACTCTATCTAAATGGATTGCACAATGCATATCCTTTACTTATGAGAGTAAGAGTCTTCCTCTTCAAGGCCATGTCACAACACATAATGTGAGAGCCATGGCAGCCTCTATGGCTAACCTTCACTCTGTGTCTATCGATGACATCTGTCGAGCAGCCACCTGGGCTTCGGTGCATACCTTCACAGCCCACTATTGCCTAGATAAAGCCTCCCGTCAGGATGCCTTCTTTGGCCAGGCTGTTCTTCAACATCTCTTTCAGACTTACTTCAACTCCTACCCACCAACCCTGGTAGGATGCCAGAGATCCATGGGAGGAAGCATGGCGCACATCACTATAGGTGGCAGCTTCCTGGGGCCATCTTCCCGGCATCTTCAGCTAGGGAGTCCCCATATGTGAAGACTACATTCCTGCTTGTTCCTGGAGATAGCATAGTTACTCACCTGTAACAGGTGATCTCCGGGAAAAGCAGGAATTTAGTCTTCACAACCCACCCACCTCCCCTAGGAGTTGTCTCTCTATTTCTCTGTCTCTTTCCTCTCTCCCTCTATCCTTTCACTCAGCTGCAAACTTAACTGAAGAGGGATAGTTGGAAAGGCGGGAAGGCAGCACGCATGTGCTGAGGAATGCTCCCAAAAGCTTTCCTATTGGACGTTGGGGAGGGTTCCTGCGCAGGCTCCGTCGGTACCGACGATACCCATATGTGAAAACTAAATTCCTGCTGTTCCCGGAGATCACCTGTTACAGGTGAGTAACTACGCTTTATGCTTTTACGAGGTAGAAAGATGAAATCCAGGACCTTCAGGGTAACATTTTCAGAAATGCTCTCTGATGTATAAGACCCAAGAGTCAGGCAGAACACTGACGTTTGTGTGTGGATGAGACTGTGGTGCAGGGAAGAGGTCTTTAGATTTTGTCAGGAACTTGGTAAAATTATGGGGAAGAGGGTTCTGTTCCAGAATGATGGGCTCCACCTTAATCAGGATAGAAACAGGCTGCTGGCACGAACCTTTAAAAATGGGAGAGAGCGGCTTTTAAACTAGATAATGGGGGAAAGCTGATAGTCGCCCAGGAACACATGGTTCAGAATAATGAATCTTTGAAGGATACTACCAAAGCAGGGAGGTTAGGGCATCCCAATAGAGAGGCTGCAATAAAGGTAAAAGTAGTCCAGTTGTTCCTAAGTAAACAGCAGACCGAGTTTTAAAAAATCCAAATTACTCTTGTCAACTGATAAGCAGGTTGTAAATATGAACAAAAATTTTTGAAATGCCTTTATAGAAATGTTGGGAGTCTCAAAAATAGGATGGGAAAGTCATAGTATATGGCACTTAACGAAAAGGTAGATATTATTGGTATCTTGGAGACCTGGTGGAAGGAGGATAATTAATAGGACATTATGATACCAGTCCTGTATAGAATGCTCAGTGGAGCCCCAGAACAAGTATTGTGGAACCTGTGTGCCTTTTTTGGAACCTGCCAGGTACTTGTGACCTGGATTGACCACTGTTGTTAACAGAATACTGGGCTTGATGGATCTTGGTCTGACCCAGTATGGTATTTCTTATGTTATTTCCTTGTTGTTTAAGATGGGAGTCATTTAGTCATCAAAGGTTTTTCCCTAACCAAATCTGAACATACTTTGATGTCACCCAGACTGCGAAATGGTTGGACCAAACCCTTACTTTTTATACCTGCCCCCACCATTCCTGTAGCAAAAGATTGATCCAAAAGAAGGTAGTCGATATGGATACAGGTGTGAAGGATGGCAGAAAAAAATATATATTCCTGCTTAATTGGGTAAAGTGTCCACCAAGCATTAAAAACCTTCAACTTCTCTAGCATACTAGTTGGGACCTTTCTGTAAGCCTCCCTATAGTTGCTTCCTTATGAAGCATCCAGTTGTGAGATCAACAGTAAATAAAAAAATCTCCCCTATCATCCATACTCCATTGCCCAGACCCATTAATGTGTTCTCCAGGTGTTTATAAAATCTAGTCTGACTCACATAGGGTACATATTCACATACAAAATTATATTGCATGGTTTCACTAGAGGCATGTGTCCAAGAAACAACCATCAGGGCAGAAAAACATTCAAGAACTTTGGCAGAAAGAACATTGGAGAAGAGGATTTCAGTGCCTCCCTCATGCATTTTGGAAGCCGAAAGCCCTGTAGGAAAATGCAGTGGATGCACCAGGCACTCTTCTTTTCTCAGCAGTTACATTTCTTATATAAAGCAAACAGACGCTGACAAGCGTCTAGCCGCCTTAAAAGCAAATTCAGTAACATAGAAACATAGAAATATGACGACAGAAAAAGACCACATGGCCTATCTAGTCTGTCCTTCCATAAAAACTACAACAGTCCCATTTTTACCTTTAGAGATCCTCTGTGTTTGTCCCATGCTTTTTTGAATTCAGTTACTGTCCTCATCTCTACCACTTCCACTGGGAGACTATTCCATGGATCCACTACTCTTTCCGTAAAGAAATATTTCCGCATATCACTCCTGAATCTATCTTCCTTCACCCTCATCCCATGTCCCCTCGTAGCAGAACTTGCTTTCAATTGAAAGAGGCTCTCTCACTTAACATTTATGCCACGGAGGTATTTAAACATCTCAATCATATCACCTCTATCCCGCCTTTCCTCTAAGGTGTATATATTAAGATCCTTCAGTCTGTCCTCATATGCTTTATAATGAAGACCACTAATCATTTTAGTAGCCACCCTCTGCACCGACTCCATCCTGTTCACATCCTTTTGAAGGTGCGGTCTCCAGAATTGCACACTATACTCCAAATGAGGTCTCACCAAAGACTTATACATAGGCATTATCACCTCCTTTTTTCTGCTAGCCATTCCTCTCCGTATGCACCCAAGCACCAGTATCAAACAACCATTCGATAGAGTGACATCCAGAGGAGCATTTCTAAACAATTGAGGTTCCATCCATCTACTTTCAGGCAGATATGCTACAAAACTGAAAGTTGTAGACTATGGTGACACAACCTAGGAACAGTCATGTTGCCAAAATCACCCCAAGAATAAAGTGGAAAATCATCCATGAAGTCAAAAAGAACTCCAGACTAATATCTAAAAATCTGCAGGCTGTCTCTTGCCATGGTTGATGTGAGAGTGTATGATTCTTAGTACGCTGTTTAGGTTCATGAGTATGCTTTGTAACAGAGACTGTCCATTTATGACTTAGCTTCCAGTTGTCTCTAATATACAAATTCTTTAATTTCTCTTGAGCTGGTGGTCTCAAATTGAAATTCTTTGTAAGCAAGTTCTTACATTATATCATAAAAGTCAAAGGCAACTAGAAATGTGCTTTTCTGGCTTATGGATATTGTACTTTTCACAGTAGTTCTCTAGTTTGCTTTCCAAGTTGTCTTAATAAATATCAACAAAAGATGTTAATGTCCAAGGCAAAGGTCCAGATTCTGCAACCAGCTGTCTTAAGAGTGATGGATTGTGTATGCCTCAAAGATGTTCTGCTTTCTTAACCTGAGGTGCATATTATCTTTTTCCCAATTATGGGACATGATGACAAGGTTACTAGCTTAATTTTAACGTGCTGGTATGGCGTGGGCTTGTTTGCAGAACTAAGTTTGATAAAGACGAGGGCTAGTTCAAAGGATTGTGGCGTCCTGAGCCTATTATTGCTTTTGTGTCCCTATCTTAAGGGTCAATCTTGTGGTTTGATGTTCTTAAATATTAGGACTCATACCACGAGAGTGTCCCCACAGCAGGAATCTAGTGTTGTAGCTTAAATGCCATAGCCTACCCAGTTTTTGGACTTAGAAGTATTCACATATTTCCATCCTCCAGCTCCTCTCCATAGGTGGTTGGCGGCTCAGATGTTTGAACAGGTAAAATGGGGAGAGGCCTTAGGAAAAGGAAATACAACCACTTTTTAAATAAATTTTAAATGTATAAAACTCAAAACATTAATAAAAAAAAAAAGTTTAAGCACAGTTTAGATCAGAATTTTCCCACTGTTCTAATACAGCATAGAAAACAAAATTCACATTTACAAAGCCATAAGATATGCCATACTGAGTCAGACCAAAGGTCCATCAAGCCCAATGTCCTGTTTCCAAAAAAAAAAAAAAATCCCTCAAATATGTTTGCCATCTTTATACATTTTTATATTTGAAGCATTGAGATTAGTATGGGAAGCAAAAATAATGTGTTTGGATGGAAAGAATGTTTTTTTAAAATTTAACTCACATCTTTCATGGTTGCTCAGGGCAAATTACATTTAGATACAGTAATTATTTCCCTGTGCCCAGAGGGCTTATAATCTAACAGGTTGATATTCAGAGGGAATTATCTAAGAAAATAAGAGCATAAGATATGCCATACTGAATCAGACCAAAGATTCATCAAGCCCAGTATCCCGTTTCCAACCGTGGCAAATCCAGGTCATAATATTTGTCAAGTTCCCACAAGGTAGCCAGATTCCATGCTGCTTATCCCAGGAGTAAGCAGTGAATTTCCCCTATCCACCATAATGGGTAAAGGACTTTAACTCCAGAAGCTTGTCCAAGCCTTTCTTAAACCTAGCTACACTAATAGTTTTTACTACATTCATCAGCAGCAAATTCTAGAGTTTAGTTACATGTTGAGTAAAAAAAATATTTTCTACGATTAGTCTTAAATATGATTCCTTGTAGCTTCATTTTGTGTCCCCTAGTTTTCTACTTTTTGAAGGAGTAAATAACCTACTACTACTACTACTAATCATTTGTATAGCGCTACAAGATGTTCGCAGTGCTGTACATATAGGTGTAAGACGCACTCCCTGCTCATCAGAGTTTACAGTCTAATCAACCAATCTACATTTAAACATTCCACTTCTGGGGGATATAGATAAATGGGAGCAATTTTTCACAGATCTGGAGCTTCCACAACTTGGGGAAACCGAGCGAGAGGCACTAAACGCCCCCTTCACTGCTACCGAGTTGTAGTTTGTGGTCCAGGATTTAAAACTAGCAAAGGTGCCGGGGCCAGCCAGCAATGGACTCCTCCAGCAGTGCCATCTTGCAGTTTACAATCTGTCTACAGCATGATGCTGAACTCCAAGAAGACCATGATACACACCCCAAGTATAAGCTGCTGCATAGAGCATATATCACCAGGGAAAGAGGGGCACGGATACGCTTGTGGGAGAACTGGATTGCCTGAGATGCCAGAAACTTAAGGGGACATGGGTAAACACTTTTCTAGAATGTGAGCACTTAAGCCTGTTTTGGAGGGGGATGCTAACACACATTCAGGGGCAATAGGAACACAAATAGAATGGACATATGCTACTCTTCTATTGTGGGACGATACGCCCCTCGAGGACCTGGGAGAGGCAGCCCTTGAAAGGAAGATCACCTGGTGGGCACTGATGATTGCCCACCAGGTGATCTTGGTGCACTGGCTGGATCCATAACCAATGGGGGAGTAACAGTAGAGACATCATATGCAGCAAATAGTAAAG
This sequence comes from Ichthyophis bannanicus, assembly GCA_033557465.1. NCBI lineage: Eukaryota > Metazoa > Chordata > Amphibia > Gymnophiona > Ichthyophiidae > Ichthyophis > Ichthyophis bannanicus. The sequence goes on along the minus strand of CM066040.1, from coordinate 168,285,314 downwards.
TGATGCAGAGGGAGCGGCAACTTAAAGCATCCAACACTTACCAACATTAAGAGGGATATGAAATACCTTCACCAACGGTCTGCAGGGAAAGTGACTTTTTCTGTGAGAGTGTGGCAGGATATCAACTGTGAGACATAGGATGATTTGTGCCTGGGGGGCGGGGGGGAGGAAGGGGGAAAAATGGGGACTCAACATGAAACAGTAAAAGCTAGTGGGCCAATGAGAGGACATTATTTAACCAATCAGTGTGATTGATTGTAGCACAGCATATTTTTCAAGGCACTGACATATGACCCTCATGTTCTCTATGTATTGTAATAGCTACGCAGGGCGCTGGGTGGAACCCACCCTTGGGCCATTTGGTTTCTTAACCCCTGTTGTGGAATATGTTTGTAAAGTTGTTCATGTTGACCCTTAAATAAAAAGATATAAAAAAAATAATAGTTCCACTCCAATCATTATTCTGTAGTCCTCTATCATATCTCTCCTTGGTTATCTCTTTTCCAAGCTGAAGAGCTCTAACCTTTTAATCCTTTCCTCATTGAGCATTTCCTTCCATCCCCTTGATCATTTTAATTGCTTGTCTTGTACTTTTTCTAATTCTGCTATATCCTTTTTTCGATATGGCAACAAAAACTGCACACAATATTCAAGGTGCGGTAGCACCATGGAATAATATGGAGGCATTACAATAGCTCTGGTTTTATTCTCCATTTCTTTCTTTATGATTCCTAGCATTCTATTTGCTTTCTTGGCCACCGCTGCACACTGAGCTTGGAGTTTCAACACATCTATGGTGACACCTAGTTCTTTTTCCCAGGTGGTTATTCCTAATGTGGAAGCTTGCATTGTGTAACTGTAGTTTGGGTTGTTCTTCCCTAAGTGCATAACTTTGCACCAGTCCACATTAATTTTGTGTGCCATTTGGAAAAACATTCTCCCAATTTCTCAAGTTCCTCTTGCAATTTTTCACAATCCTCTTATGATTTAACAACTTTGAATAGTTTTGTGTCATTTGCAAATTTAATCACCTCACTCATTCCCCTTTCCATGTTGTTGTTGTTGTTAAGTGCCGTAGAGTCTGAGTCTACTCATGGCGACCCTCTGGATAGCTATCTTAAATTGTGTTTGGTCTTCAGTCAGGCATCTCATTGTTGACAGACTGGTACCCGTAGCTGCTGTTATTGATCACCTCACTCATTCCCCTTTCCATGTCATCTATAAATTTGTTAAGAAACAGCAAGCCCAGCACAGATCTCTGAGGTATGCCACCATTCACCTTTCTCCATTGAGAAAATTGGCCATTTAGCCCTACTCTGTTTTCTATCTTTTAACCAATTCCAAATCCATAAGAACATAAGAAATGCCATATTGGGTCAGACCAAGATCCATCAAGCCCAGTATCCTGCTTCCAACAGTGGCCAGTCCAGGTCACAAGTACCTGGCAAGTTCCAAAAAAAGGTACAATGATTCCACAGTGCTTGTCTTGGGGTAAACAGTGGATTTCCCAGGTCCTCTTTAATAATGGTTTATGGACCTTTCCCCCAGGAACTTGCCCAAACCTTTTTTTAAATCCAGCTACACTAACATCCTTGACTACATTCCCCAGTAACGAGTTCAACAGTTTGACTACATGTTGAGTGAAAAAATATTTTCTCTTATTAGTCTTAAATGGGATGCACTGAAGCTTCGTTGCATGTCCCCTAATCTTTCTACTTTTTGATGACATAAACAACGGATCTGCATTTACCTATTCCACTCCATTCAGTAATTCATAGACCTCTATCATATCACCCCCTCAGCTGTCTCTCTTCCAAGTTCAAGAGCCGTAAGCTTTTAAGTCTTTCCTCATAGGGATGTCCTTCCATCCACTTTACCATTTTGGTGGCTCTTCTGTACCTTTTCTAATTTCACTATCGCATGGCTCTAATTTTTTCAAGAGTCAAAGGCTTTCTGAAAACTCCAGATACACTATAGCCACCAGCTCACTGTTATCTACCTATTCACACCTTCAAAAAAAATATCACAAATTAGCGAGACAAAACTTTGCTTGGTTAAATCCATGTTTGCTTTGTCCCATTAAACCATGACACTCTGTATGTTCAGTAATTTTGTTCTTTATAACTGTTTCTGCTATTTTGCCCAGCACTGACATCATACTCACCAGTTTGTAGTTTTCTGGATCACCCCTGAAAGCCTTTTTAAAAATTGCCATTATATTGGCCACTCTCCATTCTTCAGGTACTATAGACAATTTTAATAATTAATTTACAAATTACTGATAGTAGGTCTGCAATTTCATTTTTGAGTTCTTTCAGCACCCTGGGATGTATACCATCCAGTCCAGATGATTTGCTACTCTTAAGTTTATCAAATTGCTGTATTAAATCTTCCAGGTTTATCAAGATTTTTCATTCCTCTATTACATCAATTTTAAATATCATTTCTGGTATGGGTAACTTTTCTACATTTTCTTCATTAAAGACCGAAAAATTGTCTCTCCACTATGGCCTTGTCCTCCCTCAGTAGCTCTCTTACCTTTCTATCATTCAGGGCTGGCGCTACCATTATGCGAACTAGGTGGTCACATAAGGCACCAACCCTCTGGGGGTGACCATTACCACCTCTGCCACCCCCATCTGGACCTATAGCAACAAAAATGGCCTCAAACAGTCCTGCAACAGTTACCTTAAAACTGTGGCACCAGGACGCTGTTTGCTTCTGCCCCCTCCAATGCCCGATGCCAACTTCCTATCTTCATGGGAGCAGAAGCAGCTTCCAATTCCATAACTTAAGTCTGCATCAGAGGGGGCAGAAGCAGATAGGCCCATAGCGCCGTAAATGATTTAATAGTAAATATTTAAGAAATACACTGTATTAATACTTAACTACACCTTGAAATAAGGCATTTTATGCTGAATAGCTTTATTTTCCAATCCCAAAATCAACTCCCCACAGAATATTTATTTAATTATTTTAAGTGCCATCAAGTCAATGCTGACTCCTAACGACCCAGCAGCCCCTGGCTATTCTTAGCAAGTTATCATTGAAAGTAGATTGCCAGGCCTTTTTTTCAGAGGCAATGGAGGGTAAAGTGACTTGCCCAAGGCCACAAGGAGTACCAGTGGAATAAAACCTAGTTGTAGGCTGTTGCTTAACCACTAGGCTTCTCCTTCACTCCTGTAAAACATGAACAAATATTAAAAATTCACATTTCCATATTTCTGCTTTCAAATAAAGAATAATTGCACAATATTAGAACATTGAAATGTTAAAGATATGTTTAAATAATTAAAGTCCATAATGAATAGTTAGGATCTCCAGGAACAAGCAGGAATGAGTCTTCACATATGGGTACGTCGGTACCGACGGAGTCTGCGCGGGATCGCTTCCCAGCGTCCAATCAAAGAGCTTTTGGAAGCATCCCACCATGCCTGCGTGCTGCCTTCCCACCTTTCCCAACTGCCTCTCCTCAGTTTTCGTTTTTCCGTGGAGCCGGCAGGACGTCCTCCTGTCACCGCAGAAAATTCTTCTTTTAATTCTTTGTTTTCTTGTGGTCGCGGCTGTCTCCCCGACACCACCGGTATCGCCGGTGTTTCTTTTTCTTTTTCTGTAATTTTTCCCTTGAGGGAAGATTTTTTCTTCTGAGTGTCTTAAGGTAACATAGTAACATAGTAGTTGACGGCAGATAAAGACCAGCATGGTCCATCCAGTCTGCCCAGCAAGATGGCAAGAGTAGGTGCACCTGTCGCTCCGCGCAGGCCGCCCCTCCCCATATCCTTGTTCAGGGGTAAACCCACCACTCCATGTAGGACACCCCTATTTGTTGAGACGTTATATGGTTCAGAAGTTAGATGGTGACGGTTATTTTGTTTTTATCCTATTTCTGTAAAGGGATCCTCTGTGTTTGTCCCATGCCTTTTTGAATTCCGTCACCGTGTTCGCCCCTACCACTTCCATCGGGAGGGCATTCCAAGCATCCACCACCCTTTCAGTGAAAAAATATTTCCTGACGGTGTTAGGCCTTCTAGGCCTGTCCATGTCCCTCATGGACCCGCCAGCCTCTTTCTGTAAGAGATGTTTAAGCTGTGGCGGTACTACTTTATTTTTAGACTCCAAAAACTGGTGTCTAACCTGTTTGGGGCCTGACCCTTTTCCTCCAGAGCCTTTGGGCTACAATATTGTGAGAAGAGACCTTCAACATCGCGTTTCCCTCGATATCAGGTTCCCTTCCAGTGTCAGGGCACCGACCGTTTATTCTTCTATACAGGATCAGGTAACCCACAAACAGTCTGTTAAGACTAGCCAACCCTCGAGTGGTAGGTCTCATGCACAGCATGAAGACGGCTCCGGCCTTGCCCTCAAGGTTTCTTTGGCTTCAAAACCCCGGCGGGAGTCTTTGGCCTCCAAAGCCTATGAGGGGTTTCAGGTTGTTCCTGGGGCTCACCCCTCACAGAATATACCTGAGCCATGCTCGGTGGTGGCATCCGCTTCGAGCGGTACCGATACCCCGGCATCGGCACTGGTGTTGGACGTTTCACTCCTCACCAGGGATCGTCATCTGGCTTCCTCGGTACCTACGGGACCGGTGGATACGTTCCAGATTGACTTTCCAGTATCAGCATCGACGCCGATACTACCACCGACGTCGGTACCCTCCAGACGTGCATCGATAGACTCGTTTCCTTAGATGCCGAGTCTGGAATCGATCTCTAGTCTGGAAGACTGGGTACCGACACGTCTCGGTACCGATATCTATCGGTACCGGACATTCGGTACCGAGGGTGATTACCGAAGGCATTCGGTTACCTCGGTACCGACTGAGCTGCCTCTGATGGCTGCTCCGGTGTCGGTGTCGCCTTCGATTCCGACAACGCTACCGGTATTGGTTTCGGTACTGGTATCCGCAGTAGTATCGGGGCCAGCTCCTTCCATGTTTCTTTCACCAGGATCGCTCCTTTCTATACCAAGTCTGGAGTCGATACCTGGCATTGACGATGTAGTACTGTCTGTCACAGATCCTGACCTCCAGTACCAGCATCCATCCCTTAAGGATCCTTTTTTGCACCATGCAGGGTCTTATATTCCTATATATTCAGGTAGATCCTCTGGTGCCCAGGCTAGTTCTTCAGATCTAGCCTGTCCAGGGAAGGTTCTCTTTGGAGATCCTTCTTTTCAGAATTTCCTTCTAGATATGGCAAAATCACTTGCCATTCCTATCCCTGGCCATGATCCTACACAAGGCTCTGTTTCTACTGAAACAAAGGAAAACATAATGCTTCCTTTGCATCATTCCTTGCAGGATCTTCTTCTAAGAATGTGGGAAGCACCTTTAAGGGTACCCCCACCTTCTAGAGCAACTGATCTTCTGTATCAGGTGCCCCCCTCTCCAGGGTTTCAAAAGACTCAACTTCCTCATCATTCCATTGTGGTGGAATCAGCACTGAGGAGGGTGAAAAGTAAGAAAAAGCACTCTTCTTACCCAACAGGTCGTGAGTCTAGGACACTAGATGCCTTTGGACGTCAAACCTTCCAGACATCCATGTTGTCAGTAAGAATTCTCTCATATATTTTTTATATGAGTCTATCTCTTCAGGAGGTCACAAAGGAATTATATCTTTTGACTCCTTTTCTTTCAGAGCCCAAGACTGCAGACTATTCCTTACTACTTAGTCATATTCAAAATATCTCTTGGTTTCTTACTCGTGCTTCCCTAGACTCATTTGAGTCTGTTAGCAGAACTTCTGCTATAGCCATAGGGGCACGACGTAGAGCCTGGCTCCAAGCTTCAGACTTAGACAAATGGGCACAACAAAGACTGGGTAATACTCCTTGCACTGGAGAAAATCTCTTCAATAAGGAGTCTTTACATCAGGTTGCTCAGTGGTCCACTGACTTCCCTGTTTCTGAAGGCTGTTCTAAGCCTTCTCCTTCCCCAGTAGGTAGGAAATGCCCTACCAAACCTCCTTCCCCTAGGGGGAGAAGGTTTTATTCCTCTCCTGCCCATCATTCAGATGTTCCCAAGCAGGGAAGAAATCACTCTGGTCTGAAGAATCCAAACTCTCACCAGGCTAAACGAACCCAACTACCATAGGGTTTCTGATTAATCATTTTTCTGCCTCTTGGGGTTCAGAACCTACAGTTGACTTCTCCTCAGCAGAAGTTTTTCACTGTTTTTTCATTCAAATCTCTACACCTGGATCTCTTTTCTTAAGACATCCAGTTTCTCCTCGAAATATATCTGAGCTGTCAGGATATTCATGTCTATAGGTCACAGGTTCTCTTCTTCTCCCTGCTAAGAAGAGAGGTTTAACAACTATCAGATGATAGTTTTCTGTACCAACATG